>CM060922.1:315504455-316854455 GCA_030737875.1 Allium sativum | reverse complement strand
ATAGCGAGTGGCACCATCAAACGTTACAATAAAGCAAACACGGAATGAAACCAATAATATCTAATTGGATTATGTACTCCGTTATCCAACGTTTAACAATTATTTCAATAATTATCCACATAAAACATTGATGTATTGTAAGTATTTGAGTTACCTGGATCTAGTTATCTGTTCAAAGATTCGTTGGCACTTGAAATATCTATATACTGATTTAGACCACTCTACAATCCTGTAATATTCATTTTACATGTTAGATTCCATGAAATATCCTAATAAATTTCTTTCACAGTCTGAATGGGTACCTGCTACTACACCCAAAGTTTTAAATCTCGGATATCGGTCGCGTTTCGTCTCGGGGATTTTATAAACTCGGTCTCGTATCGGAGAAGATCTCGGACGAGATGAGTCTAACTTGGAGTTCGTCTCAGATTTTCATCTCGGGTCTGAAAGTTCATATCGGAACAATCTCGGGTACATGATATGCAAGGGCGGATCCAGGATTTAGAAAAGGGGTGGGCTGATTTGTATATTTTAATTTTAACTTTTTATTTGTAGTGTTTTCAATATTATTGCTATAGTACACATATGAAAAAGAAAAAAGAAAATACTTAATAGCAAGCATCAATAGCACAATTCATGTTTTAGTACAAAGCATTTAGCTTAATTGTACTCGACGAGTCTTTACAGAATCAAATTCCTTAACTACAAAATCTAAATCAATATTCCAAGTGAGATCACGCTCCAAATAAAGACTCGGGCAATCACCAAGAAATTCATCCCCCATAGTATTACGAATTGCTGTTTTAACATGCTTCATACCCGAAAATGCTCTTTCAGTGGTTGTCGTGGTAACAGGAAGAGTCAACACAAGACGAATCAACCTATCAATTAAGTAATATATCTCAAACTTTTTTGTCACAAATAACGTTTGGCATAAGCCACCAAGTGTAGTTATATTCTTAAATCGAGGATCACTAGTGACATCAAGTTGATAATGCATCCACTGACATTGCAAAGCATGAATGTCTTGTCCACTAAAATCCATAGAATAGAATTTTTCAGCAAGCTTACATATATCTTCTGCATTAAAAGACTTAAAAGAATCATCAGGATGTAGTGCGGAACTAAGAGTAAGAAGTTCGATCACACCACCATTGAATTTGTTCTCTAGCTCCATTATTTGAAAATCTATCGTGGAGTTAAAAATATCATAATGATAATGATGTTCCATAGTGATATGATCTCGTTGTTGACAACTACGACTTGTACCTTCTTTACAGGAAGAACTCATATTAGGGACAGAAATGTCACGTCGTTTGCAGAATGATAATAAAGTCTGTAAAAATGTATCCCATTGCTCCAACCTTAACTTTTGAAGAAGAATTTTTGTTGTTGAGACTAATTTCATCGCATTCAAAATGTCTTGAGATTTACGTTGTGGTGCTTGACAAAGTACATCGGTAATTCCCATGATTCTATCCATCAAATGCAAAATAAATAAAAAATCAAAGCTTTTTAATGTTTTGAATATACCAAAAGCTTGGCCTCGCATAGTTTGATTTCCTATCTTTTTAACACATTCAACAACCAAGCATGCAGCATCATACATGTTCAATAAATCCCGCACAAAATCATAATGTGAGCTCCAACGAGTATCTCCAGGTCGATGTAAAGTACCAATTTGATTAGCTCCTGTGTTCGTTTGTCGTTCCCCACAAACCAACATTTTTTCAATCTCGGCCTCTTGAGCATTTTTCAATTCACTAAGACGTTTTGGAGATGCAGCAACAAGATTAACAACACATGTTAAATGAGAATAAAACTGCCAAACAATTGGTTCATCTTTAGCCACCGCAACTAATGCTAGTTGCAACTGATGGGCAAAGCAATGCACATAATAAGCAGATGAGCAATCTTGAAGAAACAATGCTTGTAAGCCTTTCCACTCTCCACGCATATTACTAGCACCATCATAACCTTGACCTCTTAAGTTTTGAGTTAAAATATTAAATCTTCCAAGCATATTGGATATCTCAGCCTTAAGGTTTAATGCTGACGTATTCTCAACACTGACAATATCAAAAAACCGTTCTGCTACTAGACCGTCATATGTGACATATCTCAACACAAGAGCCATTTGCTCCTTCTTATCTTCATCTTGAGCTTCATCAACAAGAATACAAAATTTTCTATCTTCAATTTCTTCACGTATCATATTTCTTACCCTGCTTGCTAAAATATGTAAAATCTCCTTTTGAATCATTGGTGAAGTGTATTTAGCATTTTGAGGGGCATTGTCTAGAATATTTTCCGCAAGTTCATCGTTTCCTTCGGCTTTAAATTTTAGCAACTCAATAAAATTTCCACGATTTAATGAGTTTGCGCTTTCATTATGTCCTCTAA
Source organism: Allium sativum (assembly GCA_030737875.1). Lineage (NCBI taxonomy): Eukaryota > Viridiplantae > Streptophyta > Magnoliopsida > Asparagales > Amaryllidaceae > Allium > Allium sativum. The sequence goes on along the minus strand of CM060922.1, from coordinate 316,852,052 downwards.
AACTAATTGCTTGAAGAGCAAGAAAACGAACAGCTTGAATGCTTGCCTTAAGACGCATTTGATTTTTTTAAAATCTCTTATCTAGATTGAGCATTCAATACTCTATCAATGTGTTGAGGAATATTTTTTAAATTTCTTACGCATTCTTCGCATTTGCTATGCGATGAAGTAGTGAGACCAACATGTTGTAAGAAAGCACATTTTGTTCCATCGTTTACTCTCTTCCATCAGTTAAATCCCTCTGAAGCTAATGCAGATTGACCACCTGATGATCTAATTGTCTCCCCAAAAAGATAACAGGGAAAACAATATGCTTTGTCATTGGTAGGAAAATACTCCAACCAAGGAAATTATTGAAACCATGCAACTTGAAAACGACGATGTTGTTTTCCAAACAGAGTTTTGGGGTACTGAGTCAGTTTAGGCTGATATGGTCCTAAATTAATATACGCTCGTCGAATTTCATCTCTTTTACTAAGAGATTCGATCTCACAAATCGGTGAACGTAACGCAGGATCCCGTTCAACGATTGTAGGATTGGACTAAAGGACATTAACTAAAATATGAGGAATAGGAGGTGAGTTGGATTGAGGTATATCAGCTTCCAATGTTGAGTTATCATTTGATGGTTCCCCTTCGTTGCGTTTCTTGTAAAATGAGAAAAGAGTTTTTGCCTTCTTACTTGACGGCTTATGTGACATTTCCAATTTACCTATTAAAATTATATCAAGTCATTAAAAAATAAACAAATAATTCAATTAATATTTCCATTTTCACGCTTATATCGTAATGCATTTTGTAATTTTGAGAGCAATGCATTGGTGGAGAAGATACATGGCTAAACATGATTATTTGACAGTGATGTATTGCTTTAACAAATAGCAATTGCTAGAAAATTATACTAAGCAAAATTTAATTGAATTTAAAAATTCAAAATGACAATTTATGGGTTGCCTAATTTATAGTTTGACAGCAATGTGATTGTAATTTTAACATTGAGTAAATAACATTGCGGGATAATGATGCATATTTAAATTCAACCCGACAACAATTTAAAGTTTGCCTAATTTACTCAAACAAAGTTTGCCTAATTTACTCAAACAATAAATTTTGCAATGAAGCAAAGAGCATGTCTAGTGAAGCAAAGGCAATGTCACCTAACAAAAGTTTGCCTAATTTTTATTTTATTTTATAGCATCCATTCATTCAATGTTAATTACAAGAATTTTGGGAAGCCTGAACAATTCCTATTTCTTGCTAAAATTTAAATGTGCATATGATGGATAGAATCATGGGAATTACTGAATTGCTAAAATTTAACATTGAATTATTGAATTGCCAAAATCATTGAATTGCTATTTGCTTGCGAAAATTCCTATTGCTAAAATTCAGTAATTTAATATTTCTAATGCTAAAATTACTGAAGTGCTTACGGCTAAAATTCAAGCTATGCTGAAATTAAACAGTCAATTGATTTAAAAAGACATTTTAAACATTAACATTGAATTACAGTTTTCCATTCAGATTTCAGACTTGCGTTTTCCAAGTCTGAACAAAGTAATCTAAACAAATCCTAGCCGACTACTGCTGTCCATTTAATATATTGGAACAAAGTAATCTATTTTGAACATTAACATTGAATTACTGCTGTCCATTTAATTTACAGCAATCTATTGGGGGAAAAAACCTGAATTTCTGAGCCTGAGCAAAGTAAAATCCATCAGTCGTCAAATGCACCCAAAAGCCAAAACTTGAGGAAGGAAGAAGCCGAACTGAACTTCGCCAACACCGCTGGAAGCAACACCGCCACCGTGGCCGATCCACCGACAAATCTGAACTTCGGCAGCCAAAATTGGTTGATCGATTTGGATGGGTACGGTATGAATATTTACGAGATCGTGAGTATTTGATTTGAGATTGAAGGGTTTCCATTTAATTTGATCTCTGAATTCGAAGCGGTCTACTGATCGATAAAGGGGAGAGGAGGTAATGAATACGTTATTGGAAATTGAAGAACCAGTAAAAAAAAAAAATCTGATTTTTTTTTTTAACCCTGCAGCCCAGGGCCATATCCGCCATTGATGATATGTTAAAAATGATATTTTAACAAAATGATTTTTATGAATGTTATCAAAAACATAGTAACTTAAACTAAAAATGCAAAATAACTTTATTATTCTTTATTTTACGAAAGATCATTCATACTCTAAATCATAATATGCTTAAAACAAAAATATTGCTGGACAGGAAACATTAAAAAGTTCCAAAACATTAAAAAAAATCTGCATAAATAGACCATAAAATCCATAAGTAACATGTATGTAAAAAAGACAAATATGAAAATCATAAGCATTGTAAAACATGTACGAACATACAATATAGTCATAACATGCAAAATGTAAAATATAAAAAGATTGATATGGCTAGATTTGAGTTTTTTAATTATTGTTCTAGTTCAAGCACAGATTTAAATTTTAATCAAAAAAACTAAGATCTTGGACGATATTCCAGTATTTCGTCTCGGTCGATATATCGTTCGATATTGCAATATCTCGGGCGATATATTTAAAAGGAGATTTAGAGTGATATTTGCTGTTTCGTTTCGAAAGGAGCCCAAAACGAGATCTCGGAGGAGATCTCGGGCGATATTTGCGAGATTTGAAACAGTGACTACACCCGAGGTGGGAAGGAAGGAGGGAGGGGGTAGAAAGAGAGACAATACATACAGGGTTGCTATTGTAATGGTAATTTTATCATCAGCATTTAGTTACCAAGCGATTGATAATCAATATTGAGCCACATTGATGTACCGACGTTATCCGTAATGATAACAATAAACTTACCATGATTGACGGCCATGTGGTGTTAGAGAAATGTAAAAGCAAGCGGTAACATTTTTTTTTTTTTTTTTACTAAATATTAGATTTGCTTTTCCCCTATATCATTAATCCTAATCATTCACACTGATGAAAATATATGAGATTTTAAGAAGATGTTTGTATATATATGACTCCTCATCGTTCACACTTATGAAAATATATGAGATTCTACGATGTTTATAGTTTTTTAATTATGACGTTTCTTTTTCTGTTTTCCTAACTTTTAAACTTGAGATTAGCATAGTTATCTCCTCATATTGTAGTAAATAATTTATGACGAATCAAGAAAAAAGTTTATATCAACTAAAATAAAGCGTAATGCTGATATTTGCATTAATGGAGTTAATATCAACATTTTTTTATCTTTATCGCCACCAAAGTCCTACTATAATAAAAATTTGACGTCTTTATGTTTTGGTAAATTTATTACTACCAGCCAGTGGTTTAGCGATCATTTGATAAGGCAACAATTGTTTCATTAACAGTACCATTAAATTAGTGATAATCAGTTTCGATTACCAATAATATTGATGCAGTAACGATTTTTCACATACTGATAATGGTTATAATCACCCTAATAGTCCTAGCTACAGTAAGTTACAATGAATCGTGTAAATATAATTGTCGTATGAATCATGTAAATATAATTGTCGTAACATCCGACAAAGAGCCGTTTTTAAAAGTGTGGCATAGAGCTCAATTTATCACGATTTCTGTTTGATATATATTTATCATACACAGCTATCCACGATGTTAGTGTAGGGGTTATTAGCGATTTATTTTTACCTGAAAAGAAATCCTAGATCCACCACTAAATTGACGTGCTGAGAGTGAGTTATCAAAGTTGTTTTATGAATGGTATACAAGTTTAAAATGGGTCAACTATAAAGTTTTCCTCTTCTTATCCTCTTTTTCTTCTTCAATGTTACTTAAAATTTTGTAGATAAAAGCTGGACACAATACGTAGTTAAACAACTATGAAATATCGTTCTGGAAATATATAGGATAACTGCAGTCACAATCATCCATACAACAGAACATAATAGCAGTAAGGAAATTTTAATATAATTTTTGTGTGTTTTATTTGTTTTGGAGTAAAAAGAGAGGAAAAAGAGTAAGAAGAAAGAATAGCTCAACACTCTCAACAAATTGTGACTGTATTTGTTCAAGTACATGGCTCACAAGAGGGAGGCTGGACACTTTAAGCACTCAATGTTTTCTCTTATGTTGAGAATGAAGACCGTGCAACCTAACACACGCTCTGCCATCAAGCCAGGGTTTTAGTCCATATAATATTTTTGGACATAATTTTATAATCAAACTGGGGTTTTTAGCTCAATAAAAAAGGCCCAAAAATAATTCAAATTCAAAATGTAAAGGAGTGTTGATAGTGGAAATTACGTTCAACAAACAAGGATTTTCAAACAAACTTTTATGGTCGTTAAACTGAACAGTTATGATCGTTGCATACTTGTCCTTTGTCTATAAACAGGTCCACTGTCCAAAAACGAAAATCATATTTACTCGCAAGTTTTCAACTTTTTTCTTCTCTTTGCTATCCGTTTGCTCCGTTTTTAAAAACTATACTGATTTTTGTAATACTGCATGATATAAACTTGAGTAAGTAAGGCATGTAAACTCATCAACTCAGTTTACTCTTAAACAAGCATTAAAATAGTGACATTAACAGATTGATAAAAACATAATATGTAATGGTTATATGATTTGAGACTCGGTTAGATGCGTCCATGGCAAATTTCATGCTGGAAAAAAGTGTGATTATACATCTTTATGTCAATGACATGTTTATATTTGGGATTGATGGTTCTGTTATTGAAAAAACAAAAAGGTTTCGAGTTTCATGTTTTGACATGAAGGACATCGCTGTCACAGAAGTGATTATAAAACTAAGAATCACAAGAGTGAAGGAAGAGTTGGTTATTACCCAGTCTTATTACATTAAGGAAACTTGAAACAATCCAATCACTTTGAGTGCAAAACCAGTATTCATCCATCCAACCCAGATATGCGGTTATATTCTAATACTGGTACATCAGTAGATCCCAATAATATGCCAAAACTATTTAGGAGTTTGATGTATGTCATGCACTAGAGCAGATATTGCCTATGCAGTTGGTAATATAAACAAATATTCCAGTAACCCTGATCATATTCGACGGATTGGTATACCAAGAATTTTCAAATACTTCAAACAAGCCATAAACTATGATACTTTATTCAATAAGTATCCAAGTGTAGTAGAATGATACACGGACAGTAATTGAAACAGTAGTAGTGAAGATCATAAAATCAACCAGTGGATGATTGAGTGATATCCTGGGCTTCTAAGAAATGTGCATTGTTGACTACCATGTCTGATAAATTTATAGCATCGGCTACTTGTAGCAAAGAAGTAGAATAGTTAAGTAATTTACTATTAGAAATTTTTGTACGCCTGAAAACAATGCCTCCTATATTTATGCACTATGATAGTTAAGCAACAATATCACGCGCCTATAGCAGGATCTATAGTGACAAATCTAGGCATGTTGGCTTAAGGCACGATGCAATTAGGCAATTGTTCATTGATGGAGTAATTACCATATATTTCGCAGAACTTGACCAACTCATCTACTAAAGTACTTGCAAGAGGCTTTGTGCTGAAGACATCAAAGTGAATAAGTTTAAAATCAATAGAAGACAATCGCAATTGATGGATAATAAAATAACGTAATGAAGTTCAACTCAACATCTAAGTACATCGTATGATGCGACTGAAAGCACTATTATATCAGTCTAAAGTCTAAACAGCTAATATTATGCTTCATTTCAAGGTAAAGTATTTGATACCATATATGAGACTATGGCTTAGTCTTTGAGGGGATTTCATGAAACAAAAATACAAACATAAGGTCATACGTGTCTGCATATTCATACAATCTGAAGAATTAAAAACATGTGTCAGAAATACATCCAATATGTCATGTAGGATCGACAATTAGATACTTAGTCAAACATTCCATTTTGATGTGACTTGATGAGTTTTCATTACGTATAGATTCAAATTCACAAAACATCTATGTTATGCATGAGTTTTCTTGCAACAACTGGCAAAATATTTTTTTATTAAAATTAATAGAAAATTGCTAGGAAAATTTCAATATGATTTTTATGCAGATTGTTTATTTTATAGAAAAGAGAAAGAAAGAAGAATAACCAGTAGAGAAATAGGCTCACACTCTCAAAATTTTGTGATTGCATTTGTTTAAATACAAAGCTCACAGAAGAAATGTTAGGTTCATTAGACACTCAAATTGTCTTCTCTTATTATTAAGGAAGATCAAGCAACACAACACACAATCGCATGTCGTCGTCGCCGTCTCGGGCCAGGCTCCAGGGATCGACTTTGGATTTGGGTCCAAAAATTATTTTTGGACAGAATTTGTATGAATGGAGTGCGGTTTTTAGGCCATAAAAAAATCTGCAAATTTCAAAATAACATTGTGGATGGGAAAAGCTTCAACACACACAAATTTTTAAACAAACGGTTATGAACATTGGAGTGAACAGTTATGACCATAAAAACAAACAGTGGCAGACATAACTGTACGTTGCCTACAAAAAAGTTCGCTATCCAAAAACAAAATTGTATCGACTGTTTTCTCTTTGCTCTTTGTTTTATTCCATTTCTAAAAACTATACTGAGTTCGTAATACTATGGGCTACAATTTTGATACTATTTTCAGTGCAAACATTCAGGAGATGGCTGGAATCGAACTTTGATTGTACGACCACAGTCGATCAAGAAGTTTCAGTACTTGAGATACGGTTTGTCTAAACTCTACATATCCATTTATTTTATCAAATGGAGGTAGGGTAAAATGCTTCTTTAGAAGAGCGTCGTTCAGGATGCCTTGGACTGAAGATTTTTAAAAAAAAAAAAAAAAAGTGCAGATGTCATCTTCAGTTGCAACTACACACGACGCCAACAAATAATTCTAGAATATATTTTTTCTAAAGATACTGAGTTTGAGGTAATCGACCAAAAATAAAACATATTATACCAACTATTCAAATTGAAATTGCTAATATAAATGGAATATTATATCAACAATATCAATATCAATAGCATAGCTATGAAAGAGCCTATAGATGAAAGAAAGAAAGAAAATCCCAGGTAAAACCAAATTTGACAAAGATAACATACAGTTGTCCATATGTATCTTAATACCTGATCCTTTAAGAATGGTAGCCATATTCCCAGCGCTGCTTCTAACAACAAGTCGAAAATCCCTTTTCAAACCGACATATTTAGCATATTTCTGCCCAAAAGAACAAATTATCAGACCAACAATAGAACGTTATTCATGTACCTCTATATATTAAAAAAATGAGCAAGAAGAGAATTGAATCAGTGAGTTGCTAAATCATCAATAATAGCCTAATAATCAACTTAGATATAGGTTTCCAATGGATACAATGTCAGGAGAATAGGAGTAGGTTTACTATAACTTACCTCATTAACAGGAGCCTCGTTTTCTCGAAATACGGCATCATGTGCATCAATCTCTTGTCCAAATTCTGTCTTTAACATATCTCCAGAATTACCAACCACAGCACATGTCTTGAATTGGCGTGGATGAAAAGGAGGCCTTGACGGCAAAATCAAATTAAGATTTTCTTCACACAAGGATCTGTTATAACATTTGTCTGAACCACTAGAGACAAAGATATGTGTAATCATTCAATAATAGGTCTTGAGCAAATTGTTAAATCTAAAAACAATAATTAGTTAGATAAACGAGTATATAACATATAGGAATGAAATCTTACAGCTGTGCTATCCTTTTTGCTGCATAGTCTAGCCAACCATCTGGTCTGACATCTAGATATTCTCTAGTCAATACTGTTGTCATGTTTCGATACTGCCAAAGTTTATGTTTCAACTTACATCAGCAGTAGTTACCTAAAGCTATTTACTCTGAATGTTATATATAGATCGAACCTGTTCCCATAAGAGGATGGCATCACATACATCATATTGATATTCCAGTGGTTCGTAAACTTTAAACTGTGCATTATACTGAAGAAGAAAAGATGGAAAATAAGTATATAACGTTATAAAGCATCATCTTACACTACTGTCAGAAGAAGAAAAAAAATCAAGAAGTTGAAACCATGAAACAAAAGTATGGAGCAGTGCTTGACCCAGGTACTGTTTGTGCCAGGTGGAAATTTTAGCACAAGTTTGCAGTGGTCGATAATATCTGCAGTCATACCTAGTCCTCTGTTTGCCTGTAAGAGATAATAAATAAGTTTAGCGGTAATTTACATCCAATCAAAATTGGTTGACAAACAAAACATCGATAAACTATGACATTAAGCACACTGGAAAGATACACACACACACACACACACACACACACACACACACACACACACACACACATATATATATATATATATATATATAACATATATATATATATAACATACATACATATATAGAGAGGGACAGAGAGGGGGGGTGTTATATGGCACCCTTTTTTTGTGGCACCCCTTTTGCACCTCAATTATAGCCACCTGTTTATATTTAAATAATGTGTGAGTGTGTGAGAGAATTAGTGGGAGCAGGGAGAAAGATGATTGTGTGGTGAAAATTAGGGGGGCTAAAGGGGTGTTGCACTATTTGGGGTGCTCGTGGAAGTGTCCATGCACCGTAGATATCATGTGGTGAAGCAATTTGGTCTCAGTTGTATATATCTAATAAGACAATGATGTTGTTTCAACTATCTCAATTTGTGAACCAATATGTTTAATGACATAACATTACTGTTTGAAATATCCTTATTTCATCATGCTTTATTTAAGTGGTGAAGCATCAAAGTTGTATTCGCTAAAATAGCAAAACAAGTATTAGTCTGCATCAAACTACATTCAGTTTATCCACATCTTCACTGAGTCTATCTAACCATATATAAAGATATCATAATATATATTTTCTAACCACATGCAAACACATGTTCTAAATTTTGTCCCTCTTTTCTCGTCCAATATACACATGGAACAAACTTTCAGTTTGATAATGATGATATGGTTATTGCATTTTTAACAAAAAGGGATTCTTTTTTGTGAAGATACGCCTCTACAAAATCAGCCATGTATGCACTTCCCTTTATGTACCAAAAAAGGTCATATGAAATTTCGCCATGACTCTTGGTAAGTGCACCCTAGCACTGGGGGAACGTAAACGCATTTCTACGTACAACACACCATGTGGCACCCAACCTAGCCCAAACACGTATAAATACTCATCCCCAAACATAGTGAACCAGTCTGTTGGAAAACTGAATTTCAAGAGAGGTGTTATACTGGCATTCACCATATCACATCTACTGATTTCCTAATCAAACTTTCATTCATGGTTTTCGCCCTCAAAGGAAAGGGTATCATCCCCTGTCTATGATGACTACAAAAGGTACTAACAGAATTGCCTTTCCAAAAGGAGCAATGCCTTTTTCACTCACCACTAGGCATCAAAAATGACCAAACACCTCGAAACGGAGATGTAGTGGAGCATATGGCATGAGTGTGATTCTAGAGTTCTATGAATTATGATCTCTATTTAGCAAAATAGTTAAGTTGTTACTCTAATTTAGATCATGAGTTACAGATAAAATACAATTAAAAGCAAGAATATATCAATGATGAAAAATAAATAACACCTTGAATTTTTATATTAGCTCGGTATATCTCTGATTTACATCCAATTTTTTTAATATAATTTTCTATAATTGCTACAACATTAACTAAATCTCTACGGATCAGTTACAAATAAGTCTCTAAGATGGTAAACTCCGGTCTTTGGAATTCCGGGGTTTGCATCACAATTTTGATGGCTTACAGTCATGATTCTGGTTGTTTAGAGTCAGAATGCTAGTGACTTAGAGTCAGAATCATGGTGCAGGTAATGAATTAGGTGGTCTCAGTTCAATATTTGTAATCGTGTTTCGGGATCTTTTCTTGTGGTCTAGAATTGCTCCACATGTGTCCCTATTTGATTCAGCAGAGTATAGATAACTCTAGAGAATTTCAAAGTTGATCCCTAGAATGATATAGCTTAGAGATATTTACAGGTGAAACTTGGAGAATAGAAGGCTCTAAAATAAATACATGAAGTGAAGATCACACCCAAATCCTTAAAATAACCGCAAAACTAAGTTTGTATTGACTTGTTCACCGTTTCAAGATAATATTCTGACGAATTCTGTTTAGCTAATTCTGCTAGGTACATATCGTCAAGTAAATTTTGCAAGGTAAATTTCATTGCACAAATTATGTTCAATACCTAACAGAATATCGTGTTCAGGTCCAAAAGGATTCATGCCTACCAAACCATTTTCACAGTCCGATAGGGGCTTTGACACCTAATGTAATTGGTTCGTCGAGGATCAATTTCCGTAATGCTATAACTTCTTCATTTTAGGTTGCAATTGAGCAGAACATGGACCGATATCTTCGTATCATCCAATAAAATGCTCCAATACCTTCGAATATTGCTTTTGGACAAAATATTCGGTAGCTCCCCAAGGACGCCCAAATCAATTAGGTGGAGAACCAATTTTCAAATGGTTGTAAGTTTTTTCATCGTAAGTCGTATGGGAAGAAATTTGGATCAATAGCTTTGAATCGTCGAATAAAACATTTCAATGCCTTTGAATGTTCCGTTTGAGGAAATGGCAGATAGTTCTACAAGGACAACCAAAATCGGTTGGGCAAAGACGATTTTTACTCTGTCATAACTTTTAATCTATAGATCGGATTCAACTGCAGTTTTGACCCAACCACGTTTCTTGACCTCGAGCATCTTTTTTAATTGATTTGAGTCCATTCTGAAACTATGCCAATTTTGTTCCTGACACAAACCAACCCTGTTGGGTGATTACATATAGGTGAGTGACCAAAATAAAAGAACATTAAGATGCCCTCTGATTTGTCATTAATTATTATGGCCAACCCAACCTGGACATAATTTATAACTATATTGTAAGTTGGTTTACAACTTAATTGCATCAACCACAAACTTGCAATTCAGAAACTATCATCACTAAGTTTACCTCCCTACAGAAAGAGCATTATGATATTTACTACTATTCTACAAGTCATAAGCTTCATCAAAGATCTACATATCCTACAAAGATAAAGTTTCAAGACTGCCAAACGTTTCATTTATCTTTCGCCTAAACAGTAATCTTAATCTTAATTAAATGTAAAGAAATTTGAACCACGTATAAAAACAGTTAAATCATACCACGCATTGTTGAACCTTGGACTGGAAATTGGACAAGATTCGAACATCATCCCCGTTGAGATCTGAGCTACTGTCGCCTACGTAATTAAGATAATTCAAGCTTGTTTGAATCTGCTTGAATAGTGAATGGGAATAAACTGAAACTTACGAGTGAAAATGGTGGACTGAATAGATAATAGAACGACGGTGAATATAAAGGAGGCGCTGAGGAGGAGGACAACTGTAGGCCGTTGAAATAATGACGACGACGACGGGACCTTTAGACTTCCTCTCATTTCAGTATAGCAGCCCTCCCGACTTAAATATTGTAATTAGTTGATGATTACTGAAGTTTGTAATGGTGGGAAATGAATTTGGGTCAGATCTGATTCTTTGCTAGCATGTTGCAGGCCAACTTGTGTTACTAACACACCGTTGTTTCCTGTGCACATTAGTGTATTACATTTATACCCTCTAATGCATTAAATAGGTAAAACCCTAATAAATGTTCTATGGTACTGTGAATTTTAGTGCGTGATGGCTTGACTGTGCTGTTTGTTCCATTTCATTTCTTCTGGTGGTGATTGTTTAATCATATTTCTACATGATTGCTAAATGCAAATATATATAAATAGGGAGCTGCTATTGGGACATAAAACAAAACACACGACTTTAAACACAGAATCATAACCGTTGGATTCTTTTGTTTTTACATGAGAGGTGCAAATCATGGAGAGATCTAGTGGTTCAGATTTTATGTGTTTAATTTTGTGTTCATATAGATTTTCCCATATATATATATATATATATATATATATATATATATATATATATATATATATATATATATATATATATATTCTTATTAAATAAAAAAATGAATAATATTTAATAATTTCTTTTATAATATAGTATAAAAGGTGTTTTAATTTCATTAATATTTGTTTTTATAGTTTTATTCTATAAAATATATGATTTTATTTTATAGAAAAATATTTTAAAGAATGTTATTTATAAAGATAAGAAAACAAATAATTTATTCTAAGATATAAATTGACTAATTTATACTAATAAGCATGCCTTAAATTAAAAATACAAAATTACGTATATTAAACACACAATAAAAATATTTAGTATTATGCACACAACAAAAACATTTAATAAGTTTCAAATGTATATTAAATGATCACACAAAAAACCAGGGTTATGCATTTGTACATTATTTGCATAAAAAAGTAGGAAAGACAATAGTGTAATTTCCTCGATTTGCATTGAGTAATTTTGATTTGCATTTAGCAATCATGGTTGTTTCTACTAGGCACTATGCAGTTAAAATAATTGCAGATATGTTTGCAATTATTCAGAATAATTGCAGATATTGCTGCAACTATTTTTTTCATTTTTAATACTAGCAATACACTGCGTGAATAATTGCATTAAGGTCTGCAATTATTCACAAAAAGTGCTGGTATTTCACAATTTTTTTGTGTAGAATACTTCCGTGAATATTTATGATTTTTTGAATTTTTTATACAACATCGCAAAGTATGATGCTATAGTAAAACAGAGACCCGATTTAAATGTAAAGTTACATAGGAAGTCGCTTTGATTTATCTTTGGAAATAGGTATGCCTCCCTAATTTTCACTAATTTAAATCCAATATGGTAGTATCATGACCCATGAGTATGAATAATATTTATAACTTGAATGGCTTACGTAATCAAGTTTGTCTCGAAATACATACTTCAAATTGAATTGCATAACCTACTTCTACACCAAAAATTGTACGGATTTATAATTTAGACAACTTAGCAACAACCTTCATTAACTAGAAAATTTGTACGTAATCAAGTTTTACATGCGTTAGAGATATATAAATATAGATATTGCTAAATCATTGATTTAGTGTAGTGATGACACAAAATGTTTATTCCCAGTTAAACTCCATATAATTTCTTATGTAAAACTCAGTCCTCCGTGTCAGCTTCGGTAAAGGTCGATACAGTACAGCTTCGTTGATTGGATAGGACGCGATGTTTAACCGTCAACAAAACTTATTATCTTGTGCATGCTTTTCTTATCAAAGCATGACATAGTGTTTCAGTCTTCATGTGAATTTTATAAGAGATAGTTTACTTGCCAACATTTATTGAACTTAACCATCAAGCAACGATCTTGTTAAAGTCGACATAATGTAATATATTCAAATTAATAGAGGTAAAAGCCTGTGTATGTACATAAAAATTAAGGAGTAAGCAGGAATGATATCTGTATGTCTAGGTAAGAATATTAGGTAGACAAGGCATTCTTACGCTTTTCTAAGCTTTTGAATGAGAATTCGCATTGAAAAAAAATACAGAGAAGGCAATCAAATGAAAACTACTAATCTCTTATGCCCAGTTTTTGGCAGGCTCTTAAATGAATTTTCCAATGTATATAGCCTTTTATGCCATTCATATTATTCTCAAAAATTGGAGTTGAGAAAAAAACATATGGGATTTCATAAAGTTCTTTATGTTCTCAAAGATTTCCAAGCATGTAGTGCGCTCTCTCTCTCTCCACATATATATATATATATATATATATATATATATATATATATATATATATATATATATATATATATATATATATATATATATAGAGAGAGAGAGAGAGAGAGAGAGAAAGAGAGGAGGGTTCCATGGCACCTCTATTTGGGAGCACCCCAAATGCACCCCATTTATGGCCACACATTTATATTAAAAAAAGTTAGTGAAGGGAGAGAGAGTTAGTGGGAGGAGAGAGAAACGGAAATATGTGGTGGAAATCAGGGGGCTAAAGGGGTGTTGCACTATTTGGGGTGCTCTTGATCCTTTCTCATATATATATATATATATATATATATATATATATATATATATATATATATATATATATATATATATATATAGAGAGAGAGAGAGAGAGAGAGAGAGAGACACACACATATATGTAAATACATACATATTAAAGAAATGCATGGAAGATTTTGAAAATGCAAGGCTTCAAGATCCTAAATACTTTATGTGTGTATGTTACCATTACCAGCAATCCTTCTATTTGCCACATTCTATTCACTACAAGAAAATGTATTATTAATAACGCCATTTAATAACACACTATTCTAAAGTGTTATTGATTAGACTTGGATATTTATTTATTTTACCATTTTTGTTTTAATGGTGACCTGTAACGCTCTGTTTCTCTGAAATTTCCGTGACTCCCTCCAGATTCTTTTGCCTCCCTCCCAAAAATAAAATAGTTTTAACGTTCCTCCGGCTAGTCGACTACTTTCCCTTCCCCAAAAAAAATTTTCTCTCCATAAAAATTTCTTCACCGTTGTTCTCCACCAAATTCTCTACACCATTTGTCGTTCGTCACAGCGGATCCATTCCGTTGGTTTCATTCTGGAACCCTAATCTCCAAATAATTTAAGTTCTTCTTCAAATACCGCAAATGCGAAGGATTTGGAAGTGCTTGCAGCCATAGCACTGGATAACCTTCTTAGAAGTGAGTAACGAGTGCTGAAAAATGGTTAAATAAATAATTTTGATTGTTTATATTTCGTATATATGGCGTTCTAATGAATATAATATAATATGTCTGAAAAGATTCATCCCGATTCATAATGTTTTTGCATAAAAAGATGGATGAGTTGAAGGAGGTTTACAGCTTTCTCTAGCGGCGAATCTGATTCGTTACCTGCTCTAGGGGGGTTTAGTTTTGTAAGGGGCCAGACTATATATTTCTGTATTTAGATCCGATCCGATTCAAGCTCCAGATAAGATCAGTTTGGGTCAAACTGGTTAATATAACTAAAATTGCATATATTTTATGTTTTTCATAGTCAAGTTGGTTAACATATGATTTGAGATACATCGGGTTTTAGTTGGGTTTGGATCTTTTTATATCGGATTGGTTCTGATTTGCAAGTCTCGACTGGGTCTTTTTAGTTGGGTTTGGGACTGCATATTACAAATTTGGAATGTTACAGATTGTAGTCAGCTAATTTTCCTAATAGAAGTAGAATTGGAAACCTATCAAACAGATGTTCAATATATAGGTGCTGAAAATAAATGCCTACATATTGGATGCAACACCTGCTAACAAGTGTTCAATGTATATGTCCCTATTTAACAAGCATGTTTATATGCTAGATGCATGTTTGATAGGTGCCTAACGATGAATACAAACTTGTAACTGATTTGATGAAAATTTTGTAATATCACCATGTAGTCGGTTGTGTTGGTAGATGTTTTTTGGCTCAAATTACAGATTTATAATATTGGTACCTTGGATATGCTTGAATAAGATAGGGGATCGTGATCCCTTCCATATGTATGCTTATGTATGTACAAATGTACAGGAATAATTTTGTTAATTATTCACTGGTACAAAGCAAAAGGAAAAAGAGTTTTGTCCATCAATTATTCAGTTTTTTCTAAATTTAAATTATTGTCACTAGAAAGTTGGCATTAATAAAAGTATATGCGAATTGGGTATATAAAGTCTGCCTTTCCCAAAATAAAATTGCCTTTTTATGGGACAATGGATGACCAAAAAAGGCTTCAACCTGGCATGGCTGCAACTAAGATTAATTTATTTCCTTAATTTCTTTATAACAACTAATCATATTTAAAGTAGACCATAAAACATTAATTTTGTTGAAAGTCCTTAGCTGAAGATTATATTTTTAGCACGTGACAACTAAAGTTTGTTTGTATATTTATATTTGATACAGGCTGGGTATTTGCTTTAAGCTTGCTAGGCCTAACTCTACTAGCTGAACGTGTCAGCTTCATTACCGAGTAAGTTGTTATTAACTCAATATCATGCATGGAACCAATAATGCAGTCAGTTCTAAAATTAATGTCCATGATATATTGTTTGACATTTCTAAATAATTATACAGGCAAATTTCTTATTTCACTGGTCCTACTGGTATATATTGCTTTCCCCAACTCAATTATAGCTCCTCCATACAAGTAGTAACATGTAAACAAATATATTTGATTTTACTACAGTTGGTGGGCTATTGAATGCAACATGTGGCAATGCCACGGAGCTTATCATAGCTCTATTTGCACTTTACCAAGGAAAGATCGACGTTGTCAAGTATTCCTTAATCTATTCCATCCTCTCCAATCTTTTACTTGTGCTTGGTACTTCACTTCTATGTACTGCATTTCAAACATCCGAAAGGAGCGACTATATGATTGAGTAAGCAACCAAATTCAGACTTAGTTCCGCTTTTCATGTTACATTGTATTTACCATGCTAGTTACACTCTGTAGAGACTACAGATGTTAACTCCATTCTTTTGCTTCTGGGTGTACTATGTCACATGCTTACAATGATATTTAGATATGTTGTGACCTGTGGTGAGCATGCAGAAGTCACAGTCTCGACATCGGAATTGTCAAGAGTGTGCAGTATGGTGATGTTAGTTGCCTATATTACTTACATTATCTTCCAATTAAAGACACATCGTCAGCTGTTTGAGGCACAAGAGGTCTGTCTATTCAAATAACGATTACATATTGAAAGAGTTATATGTATCGTGAATAACCTAGAATATAGTTTTGTATGTACCTATGTTACTGCTAAAAAATGATTACATAATCAGTTTCACATGGTAGATAGTTTTCATCACTTGTACAAAGATTGCTAAAACATCTAAAAATAGTGGACAATTTATTGTACAGTAAGATGAACCAAATAAACTGTTATTGTGCACTATGAGTTTGAAAGCATACCAGTAAATATCTCTTTTGCTTTGGTACTTTTTGTTAACTCATGTTAAGCTCACTGGGTGAATTGATTCAATGATGATAGAGAATTAACACACACAAAATAAACAAAATGTAATCATATTTTGGGCTGCCATGTAGAGCATAAATGTTTCTGTTGTGATCTTAATCAACAAATGAATGTACCCAAGAAACTACAAAATTACTTATATCATCGTTGAAAGAGTCATTAATCTAGTATTTATTTTTATTGTGTAAGTATATTCTTTATATATTTTTTGATGGAATAACCGCAACCAATTTTACGGAAAATCAAAATTTCATGTTTTATAACCTCTCGTCAATGGATTATGTTTTTTCCCCCATATTTTTTGTACTCAACTGCTTAAAGTTATCAATTAGTTGATAAAAAATATTATGCTTGAATGATAGACTTTCAGATTTCCAACAATCATAACCATTATCTCACTTTGATCCACTAAATTCACCCATCATGGTACTTTCTTTGTTGGTCAATTTAAAGTTGCACTTAATTGGTTAAAGGGATCGCTAATCAAATATGAATGACAGTTTTTGCTAGGAAATATATTCTATGAATAATTTTGTAGTTATTCTTCATCCAACTTTATTTCCAAATGAAAATAAAAAACTTGATGTGCACAAACAAGTCATAATTAAATTATTTCATCTTTATGCACACACACACACACACACACACACACACTCATTTATCACTTATAATGCACAATCAGATAAAATCTTTACCTTAGAATGTCAATTTAAATTGGCTTCTCTTTAATTGCCGCATATATCTCTGTGGTGGAAATTAGGCTTAAAGGTTTCTCATTTTAGGATAATAAGTTTTAAGGACAACACTTTGGAATAACTAACTCAAGGATAAATTACAGAAAAATGATTGGAATTGTTTAACATGAGTTAACAAAAAGTACCAAAAAGTATCCGAATTTGAGTATCATCACATCTTTTTTATTACTAGCTGATTGGAATTGTTTATTTCTTTTCTTTAAATCAAATTGATTTTATTTTTCCCAAAAAGTATATGCAAGAAAAAATGGTCCAACAATCTGGGATTTTTTGAATTATATATCTGGATTAAGTATATGGTCTGGCAGGAATTTATTGCAAATTATATATCTGGATTAAGTATATGGTCCCGCAATCCGGAATTTTTTGAATTATATAGTTGGATTAATTATATGCAAGAAAATGTCCATAGTCTGGAACAAAACAATGACAGATTCTTGAAGTTCACATCAAAATAGTCTCTCAAAATGATGATCTTGCCTAAGTAGTGGTTTCCTCCTAAAAATTCTTTGACCAGGGGTCAAAATGTTGAGTGGATCAAATTAACGTTTTAGCCTTTCGAATCGATCCCATTTACTATAAGAATGAGCCCTCCATTCTCCTTTGTTCTTCCAGTAAGGCAGGTATTTTCCTGCTCCCATTCCCCCTTTCTTAACATTTAAGGTTGATTTGTTGATGTTAAATTTGTTTTTATTCAGCAACGATTCGAGGCAAGGAGTCCCACATTTGAATGAAGGAGGCGCTGATTGGAGAAAACTGACCGCGTACACAATGTCGTCCGTTTCGTGATCTTCAGGTAGCATTGCTGACATATTCTGGTTCCATCTGTAGATAATAATAATATTCAGGCATACTTCTTATATAAGTACATTTTTTGTTTATAGGGTAACTGATTGATTTAAATATTATTAAATATTGCATCAAAATGCGAATCAGAATATATGAATAATGCTCACATGCATGGCCCCGAATATCGTTATTCTTACCACTGGTTAAGTAAAAAAGCCATGAACTTGTGATCTTAAAAGCTACATATTATCACATATGATTTATTCATTCGGCTCCTTGGATTGCTCCTAGTAGACAGAAAAAGAACATGCTTTTTTTAAGTTGAGATACTCATTTTCTTCTTGTAGAAAGTTAAGGATAATATTCAAAATTGTTTACATTTTGAATTTTTTTTCTTCAGTGAGAAAAAAAATCAGTTAATTTCAAACAAAGATTAATTTTTTATCAAAATGCGACTCAAATCCTTTTCAGAAAATTCAATTTTTCTTTAAGAAATATTCCAAAATATCTGGAATTTCGAATAAAAATTAAAAAAATTGAAAAAGAAAATTGTTCCCAAAAATATCAAAGGTTCTACGAAATTAGTCTTTTTCATAGAAATAATGAACATTTCTATCAAACAATATTTTTCTACGGAAAAAAAAAAAAATCACATATGATTTTATCTAAAAGTCGAGAAGGTCCGGATTTTCACTGGCATCAAAAATATAGTTCTTTTAAATTTATGGTTGGTTGTTTGTATTTTTCAATGCATCAAAGTGAACAATATAAGGGGTGTTATTGGTAGGTTTCCACTTTCCACCATATGGCTGGTAATACTTGTCTGTTGCAATTTAAAAAAAACTTGTCTGTTGCAATGTATAAGACTTTCTGTGCTATGTAACTAGTTTCATGTCAAAATAACACGCTCCAAAAGGCTCTGTTTGGATGACACTAATGAAATATTTACACAATATTGAATATACACAGAAAGTTCTTATAAATTCTGATGTACCATGATATTACCACTGAATCGAAATTACAGTTCATGGTATATGCTATTGTTTGAAATCTGTGATTATTTCTCCTTCACAGTTCTTATAAAGTCTGATGTACCATGATATTGCCACTGAATCGAAATTACAGCTCATGGTATATGCTATTGCTCCTATGTTGCAGGTGGACTTTTCTAACTCCTAGGAGGAAAGCACTTCAAATTTGTTACTTGTTGAGGTAGAAACTTAATTTATTTTGTTCACCTTCAGCAATGCTAGATGATCCAATTTGTAAGACAGTAAATCTCACCAGCTAATGGTGTGTTGTTGTGATCTTTCACCAACTAATGGTTGATTCTAATTTTACCATACCTAATATTAGATGCTGGATTATGGAAGCAATTGCACAGTTGCAAGGTTCCTTATGTTTATGGTAAATTTCTTCTGTTTGGGATATATTGTTTTTTTCGTTTGTGTATTGTTTCCAATGTTGATTTGGTTCTACTTTTATAAAAGGAAACAGTTTGGTTCATCATTTATCTATCATACGTTACTGTTTATATCTGTGCTTCATTCATTTCTAATTCTAATATCAAAAGTTAATCAGTAACACAGGTTGTTTCAAGGTAAAATATCTTGATTCTAGAATATTTGTGTCCTTGGTATGATGCTGTTTGCTTTTAATTTGCAAATTTGCAAATTTTTCATGATAGCGAAAATTAATAGCTACATCTTTAAAATTCTGATCTATGTTTATCTATTTTTGTAATTGGAATTTTAATGAAGTGATTGCATTTTTTTATAAATTTTATTTAACCCATTTTGTGTCGCAATTCACATCAGAGTATTTATATTTAATGAAAGTGAAAATACTCACTTTCCTATCTGTCATATGTTTCTATAAGACGCATTTAATTGAAATGGCTAATTTTACTTTCGAATTTGTATGTTATTTTTTATGTGGTAGTGATATATGTCTGTTTCCGATGGAAGTGAGCTATGTGTGGATAAATTTGTTTTCAGAACATGCAACAATCACTAGATGTGAGCGAAAGCAGGAAAACACGGATGTGAAAGGTATTTGGTACTTTTATATTTGTATACCATCATTTGTGTGTGTCTAGATAAAATATTGACAAAGTTGACACAATATTTGATGGTATGGAATGTATTTTTTTCCAATCCTTTCCACTTGCATCAAACTTCCAAACTTCGTGTCCATACTTTAGCCTTTTCTTGACTTTGTGTCCTTACTTTGTGATTCTTTTACCATAAATCCTTGGGTTTCACAAATAAGTGCAAATGGGTAGGAAAGTCTATAGATGTGAAATTGTTTCGTTCGCTAGCTTGGTTCGTCTAAATTGATCAATCTATAAAATAATCAATTCCCCATTTGGACAATGGTATATGTGTATATCCCGATTGGTAATGCTTGAATTTGTAGGCAATAAAATAGTGATCACTCCAATGCCTATAATAAAAATCTTGCCATGGTTGGGAGGTTGGACTCCATTTTCACCATCAATGCATGTAATAAAAATATTCTGAATCATGTCATCAGAAAGATCAGATTATTTAGAATAGAAGTTTTAGTTCAATCTTATAACACTTTCAAGTAAAATTAAACTATTTATTAAAGACTGAAAGTGTTCATTTAGTTGAGCTTCCTTAAGAAAAATATTATAGAAATTGATCTTTGTTATAACTTGTTATTAAATTTAGGCATCTTCTTATCTTGATGCAGAATGTACAATTTCAAAAGAGGGAAATTATGCATTTTGTGATTAGTTATGCACCACCCCTTAATGAGATCGTTTTTTTAAAGTAAGTTCGGATTGAGGCATATTTTGGCAGTATATTCTTAAGCAAGTCTTCTGTTGTAATTAAATCATTATCAAGTTGATGATTATTGCTGCGAGCCATAAACTAAAGATATATAACTAGTTGAAGGACTAAGTTAACTCCAACTATTCTGCTACACTTACTTAAAGAAAGCATATCAAATTTTTAATTGGACTGAAATTTGGTAATGGAACATAATTTTGTTCTTTTTTCTTCCACTTTTGCTGCTTCGCAAGTTTATTTTCAAATAATAGTTTTACTTAGTTCATTATTGCATGCTTCTTATATCCCTAATTGCTCCAACTAACATAAGGAAAGCTTCTTCTTACGTTCTATTATTCTATTATATAATATTCTGTTGGTTGTACATGGAAGCGATTTGGAGTTGTTTCTATTGGGGTGCATTATTGATGTATGGTTAAAACCTTCTCATTTTCTCCAGCCCTATTTTAAATTCCTCTAAAAATTATTTTCTAAATTTTAACGATCAACTTTTATACACTATATTATTTGGAGGAAATATTATGATATGTTACCATATTAAATATTATATACACCCTGTAAACATGGTATACGAAAAACTATGGAAAACAATTCGTTATTTTAGTCAGACATAATCTGATCAAACTAGGTATGTCTTCCGTTATATAGTTTTCCATGTAAGAAAGAATGGCATTTTCAAAATAGTACAAGCTAAAACCAATTTGGTAAAATCAATTTGAATTGGAGCATAAACACTTATATTATTATTTATATCGGACACGGGTTCATTTGTAGTGTGTTTTCATTTTTACAGCCTTATAAACATATGCAGATCTGTTTTTTAAATTTATTCAGTGCTAACTGGCCTATGACTTTTTGTTTTATTCACCATAATTCTTTGTGTTTATTACATGGATGGATAACAGTTGAGTGCTGCTAACGGTCACTTTATGTTTGGCATATTTCCTTTAGCAAATGATTTTTTGCATTTTTTTGCTATGAATAAATTCAGATTCTATTATAGAACAATAATCCAGTAACTCATTTTTAACAACTTTTCATAAGAGATGAGATATTTTTTGCAGGTCTTTAGATCGAGAAGCATTCTGATGTGACCGTTTTTTCCACAATAATGTACTAATGCTTTGTATTGTATAAATGTCATTTATTTAGAAAAGATAGAGTATCTATGATTAATAAAAAATTTATACCTTGAAATTCTATGCTGGATTGCGCTTGAAATGCATGTCCATAGACATTAATTTAACATATTAAATATATGTTACTCTTTTCAAACTGTAGTTAAGCTTGAATTACACATTTTATGCCTATAATGTAGATGGACCAACTCATAGCTACAGTGAAATGTTAAATTCTGTGATCAATTTGATAATAAATATACTTAAAAATATAATTATTATGGTATGAATGCATTGATTTGCAGGTTTACCTTTTTTACGTTTTGCATAGTAACCTATTCCTGTAGTGGTTACATTTATGTATATGGCTAATAATAACTACCTATAATTTGATATAAGGGCAATAAATATCAAATATTTGGAAGTTAAATTTGATAGATGTCTGTTTATTTAATTTTTAATTTTCCTGTACGTCACTAGAACCAAAAGTCCAGTTTTCATTTTGTGCATGATCATTGATGTCTGTTTATTTCTTTTTATTTAATCCTTAATTTTCTTTGTTTGATTATCACACTTTTGAATCTCATTCCTATTTTTTTATATAAATTTTAATTTTTTTCCGGGTACAGGGATGCGCGTCGCAGTCGGAAAGGATATTTTAAATGTGATCTGGAGGAAGGCTTTCTCCTGCTGGCAAAAGTAATTATCCAGTAATTAATTATCATAGAATGTTTCATGTATACTGATCTGGAGGAAGGCTTTCTCCTGTTGGCACAAGTAATTATCCAATAATTAATTATCACACAAACCTATTGATTATCGATGGGTAGGGGTGTCAAATGGGTCATTTAGGGTCGTATGAGGGTCAAGTAAAATTTGACCCTATCCTTTTGCAACCCTTTTATTTTGACCCTTTTACCATAACGTTTTACCTGACCCAACCCACATATTATGTGGGTTACCCATTTAACCCACATATTAAAAAATATTACTTTAAAATAACGATTTTTAAAGCTAAACATGCCAAAATTACGAAAATACCCTTTATTTTGAAAAATATGAAAAAATTTCATAAAATCCAGAAAATTATGAAATGAAAAGCAATAAAAGAATTATTCAAAAATAATGATTTTTAAAGCTAAAAGGACCAAAATTACGAAAATACCCTTCATATTGGAAAAATGAAAAAAAATTTCAAAAAATCCAGAAAATTATGAAATGAAAAGTAATAAAAGAATTATTTGAAAATAATGATTTTTAAAGCTAAAAGTACCAAAATTACGAAAATGCCCTTCATATTTGAAAAAGTGAAAAAAATGAAAAAATTTCAGAAAATCCAGAAAATTAAGGAATGAAAAGTAAAAAAAGAATTATTTTAAAATAACGATTTTTAAAGCTAAAAATGGTAAAATTACGAAAATGCCCTTCATATTTGAAAAAGTGAAAAAAAATGAAAAAATTTCAGAAAATCCAGAAAATTACAAAATGAAAAGTAAAAAAAGAATTATTTAAAAATAAGGATTTTTAAAGCTAAAAATGCTAAAATTACGAAAATACCCTTTATTTTGGAAAAAGTAGAAAAAAGTGAAAAAAATTCAGAAAATTACGAAATGAAAAGTATAAAAAATTATTATTTTTTCATAATTTTCTGGATTTTTTTAAATTTATTATTGTTTTCACTTTTTTTAACATGAAGGGCATTTTCGTAATTTTGACATATTTAGTTTTAAAAATCGTAATTTTCGAATAATTCTTGTTTTACTTTTCATTTCGTAATTTTTTGGATTTTTTAAAATTTATTTATTTTTTTCACTTTTTCAACGTTAAGGGCATTTTCGTAATTTTGACCTTATTTTACTTTAATAATTATTATTTTCGAATAATTCTTTTATTATTTTCATTTCATAATTTTCTGGATTTTTTGAAATTTTTTCATTTTTCCAATATGAAGGGTATTTTTGTAATTTTTACATTTTTAGCTTTAGAAATCGGAATTTTTGAATAATTCTTTTTTTATCTTTCATTTCGTAATTTTTTGGATTATTTGGAATTTTTTTATTTTTTTCACTTTTTTCAAAATGAAGGGTATTTTCGTAATTTTGGCCTTTTTAACTTTAAAAATAATTATTTTCGAATAATTCTTTTATTACTTTTCATTTCAAAATTTTCTGGATTTTTTGAAAATTTTTCATTATTTTTTCATTTTTCCAATATGAAGGGTATTTTCGTAATATTTACATTTTTAGCTTTAGAAATCGTAATTTTCGAATAATTCTTTTTTTACTTTTCATTTCGTAATTTTCTGGATTTTTTGAAAAATTTTCATTTTTTTTTCATTTTTCCAATATAAAGGGTATTTTCGTAATTTTTTCATTTTTAGCTTTAGAAATCGTAATTTTCGAATAATTCTTTTTTTACTTTTCATTTTGTAATTTTCTGGATTTTTTGAATTTTTTTCATTTTTTTCACTTTTTTCAAAATGGAGGGTTTTTTCGTAATTTTGGTCCTTTTAGCTTTAAAAATCATTATTTTCGAATACTTCATTTTTTTTAATTCTCATTTCATAATTTTCTGGATTTTTTGAATTTTTTTCTTTTTCTCACTTTTTCCAAAATAAAGGGTATTTTTGTAATTTTGACCTTTTTACATTTAAAAATCGTTATTTTAAAGTATTAATTTTTTACTATTTGGGTAAGTGGGTTACCTATTTGTAACCCTTATAAAAAAGGGTCAACCCTTTTATGATTCATTTAATAAAAAATTATAAAAGGGTTGACCCGATAGGGTTGTAATTAGGGTAAAATGGGTTGGGTAAAAGGGTGGGTCATATTTTGACAGGTCTATCGATGGGGCACAAGAGAGACGCTGAAATAAGCAAATCTGGATGGGTACACAGACAGACGATGAAAGCGAAGGCAGCTGTGGCAATATCACCAGCTTTCATCTCAGTGATTATACTGAAACTCGTCTTCAAAAGGCTAGATTATTTTTTTGTAGCAGCGGAGACTGTACATGCTGTTGGTATATTTGTTCTCATTTTCAAGCTTGCCCAGAAGAAGACTTGCTCAGGTTCTTTCTTCTTCTTAATTTATTAATGTATCCGTGTCTTTTTTTCCCCATTTTGTTATCTGAATGACTCAAATTTCAAAGTCTGTCTGAAAAAAGAAAACGAAGTAACTGATACTAGCTGTTTGCACTGAAGAGGAATTTGGGAGGGTGGTGAAGTTTTGTTGCATGAGGTTAAGCAGAGGGATTGTTTTTCTTTTGGGCGGGACTGAGTAATTGGTTTGAGTTTGCTTTGGTATTGGCAGCAGATGATTGAAGTAGGTGGTGATGTAGATGGTTTAGTTTGTGTTCGTCCAAGCATGCAGGAAGAGGAGGTGGTTGATGACTAGGTGATGGCAGTTTTAAATGAAATGGTTGTAAAGTGCTGGTTTGTGAAAGTCGTGGTGAAGATGACAGTGGGATTTATGGTGGTTAAGGCCCAGTTTTAAAAGGTTTGTGAAAGTTCTGTTTTGTTATCCCAATGTTTTATAGAATTTTTGTACTTTAATGCAATATTAAAGTTATTGCAACAAACAGAAACAGTGCTCAAACTTTAATGTTAAGAAATATGAATTCAAGTTTTGGTCATTGGAAATTCTACTAACCATCCTTTACGCTAACTTTGTCGCTAATAAAGTGAACTAGCTTGCTAATGTTACTGTATACTTTTAACGTTTATAATGTTGTTTTTCCTAACAATCAAATATGTTGCATAATACCTTGACTGTCAAATATACTACATCACACTTATTACGTCAACTTTGATCAACTGTAGATAAATTCTATTAATAGTATACTAACAGGAAAGGAATTTTCCCCACTAATTATGCAATAATTTTGTACATTATGTGGGTCTGGCTTGCATGTCAGTTATGGAAAAGCTTGAATTGTAGACTCATTATTGAGTCTTTAACGGTGTCATTTACTAATCTGTTAAGCATATGAAATTTTTACATGCGCAAGTTATATAGGTATTCATCATAAAAGGCCTTTGCTGCAGAAGCTTTTATAACCGTGTACTCTTTTCTAATTTAAGCTCATCTTTATTATGGCTGGGGAATTATAGTTTTAAGGATTAGTGTCTCAAAATGTATGCAAGTCCATGATTTACACTTGAAGTGCACTAAAAACATGTATAAGCTACATGACATCAGTAGCAACTAACCTATCTTTCTAATAGGTCTTAACTAATAAAAGTAGTTTATATCTTACTAAAATAATTCATACTAATCAACATCTAAAAGATAGTTTTGCAACGATCCATTTTGAAACTCACTTTCAAATTAATCTAGAATAATAATGTGTACGCCCATCAGATTTCAATTTATGATGCAAGTATTGATAAAATAACCGTCTTTATTAGTTTCAATCATGCATTATTAAATAAAAATAAGATTAATCAAACAGAGCAAAGAGTTCTCAACCCATGCAATATGAGACATTGAACAAACTCAACCACTTTCCATTTGCGTCTTTGAGCACATTGAAACTTAAAACTATGAACAAAAGTGTACAAAAACAAGGCAGGGAAATTTCAACTTTAAACTTATTTCCATCTTTACTCACATCTATCTATGTACACATCCATCGGACGTGCTTTTGTACTCTTCAAAATACAAAAACACGGCAGGGACATTATTTATTGTTTGTTGCCTTCCTCAAAATACTAATATATTAGTTTTTTTTTGTCATGTTTTATTATTTATTAAAATAATTTTAGTTTTTAGCTTTATCTCAATAAATTTTTGATTGGTGAATGTGTGTACATATGTATATAAATTATTAGGTATGTGATTCATGTTATAAGATCCATAATAGCTCACAAATGATATTTTTAAAAACTAATTACACTTGCGCACATGCATCGCACGTGCTGAAGTACTCGTGTGTGTGTGTGTGTGTGTATATATATATATATATATATATATATATATATATATAAATTGATGATTTTATTGCTATTTTGTATAGGTAAAACCAGTGTTTCAAGATCCAAAGAGATGCAAAGAGCTGATGGGCCCAGTGCTAGAAAACAACTACCCGTTAAAAGCACTGAACTGAGCTGTTGTGATTGCGGCAATGTGTGTTCAAGAAGAACCATCGGTGCACCCATTCATTTCTGATGTTGTGACATTGAGATTTTTAGTTGAGGCTTTTCCTTTATCTTAAGAAATGCCTTCATTGCCGGATCAGAATCCACAACTGATGCACTGCTATATTTTAAGGTTTCTTCTACATCTTAATGGTTCTATTATATAAAATATAGTAATTATGAACTATAATTTGACTAATTAACAATATGAGTCAAGAAAGCTATTATACTTGTAGAATAGCATAATATTTTAATTGTGTTCTTTTGTAGTTTCCATCAATTATGTTCATGTCACTTTAGTTTACTGATAATAATAGGACACTCTCGATCTTTTATGTTTTAGGCGTTGGTAGCATTCACTTTCTAGTTAAATGATTTAGTTTGTCACTAAACATCGGTCCTTTTAATTGCAGGTAGCATGGCTGTGGAACATACTTACATATTTTGATGAATATTAGTGGCATACTGACTAGTTCGTTGTTTTTCATACCTAGACACTATACCTTTCATGGAACTCTTTTAGTTTCTACCTACTCACTAGTTCGTTGTTGGCTTATTGTCTACTTCAACCAAATGACTTTATAGTTTTTATTTTGTTCCATATATATTTTCTATGATTCATGCTTCCCTCTGCATTTTTCGAAATGTTTGAAACTGACAGCCCTTATGGGACTAAATTTGTGTGACTTGAGTGGAAGAAATCTTCAAATTGAGCTCAACGCCTGGCCATGTAAGATTTTACATCTATCATATATGTGTTTTTACACTATATTTGTATAATGTCAAAGTTTTTACAGTTAAAAAATGGCAACAGTAGATATTTCTAGTATTTTGTTGAACCACATTATTTTTACACTATGTTTGTATTATGCATAGCTTGGAACATGTTAAATATGCTTTCAGATCAATGGATGTGCATGCAGTGATAATGCAATGGTAATGGTCTTCGACTTGTGCATTTGGACAGTGAATGTGTGGAGTAGAGATCGGATGGGTAACATGGCTGTGGTAGTTTGATGAAGGAGAGTGGTTAGTTGGGTTTTAGACTTTAAATTTGAACTATGTTTTATTTTTTGTATTTTGTGTACTCAAGTTGACATTAGTGGGAATTGAGAACATATGTATTGAATTAGGTGTTAACTCATGTATTGAATTTCTTTTGTTAGTTGATACTTTATTTGCAATTAGTATATTTTCTGTGTTCATCTTTAACTTGTTATGAATATTCATTTTGATTACTATTATTAAAATGCATGAGCTATCAGTAAACATGCGTTATGAATAATCTCAAATTTATTGAGATTTAGATGTATAATAGCGGTAAACTTGAGCTATTGTATTGATGTAGCATAGTGGCAATACTGAGGTATTGTATTTATCGAGCATAGCGGCAAAAATGAGCTATCAAAGGGGTTAGTAAAACTATAACACGTTTATTAATAGCGTTGAATATCTGTTATTGAACACTTATTTTATAGCGGCAACACTGTGTTACAAATATTTTCTTTTTGAATGAGATTTTGATGTATTATAGCGGTCAAAATGAGTTACTGTAATAAAATAACATAGCGGCAATATATCGTTGTCGAAAGGGATCTTTAATAACGGCTTAGAAAGCGTTATAAAAGTTTAGCAGTTTTTTATAACATGTTCATATACAACAGTTATGAAACCGCTATCTTTCTTATTCATAGCGGCTATAGGCCGCTATAAAACAACAGTTCTGTTGTAGTGATTTCATCATCGGAGGATGAACGAACGAACCGAGCAACTAGGAAAGAGGGCTAGCACGGGATGGAGTAAAAAGGGAGAATATTTTGTCGTTTTAAACTTATAATGGTAAACACTTTGCCATTATAAGTATATGATGGCAACCTGTTTTCCATTATAAACCAAAATCCTCAAAACCCCCAACTGCCTCCATTTCATTTCTCATTCTCCTCTACTTTATTTTCCACTCGAAACACACTTATTCCCCATCGTTTTCCATCCTAACACCAAAATCTGTTAGCTTTTACCCAAATTAAAGGCCATTTTCGATAAATACACTCAAAGAAATGTTTAGAATGTTAATTTTTTTTTTTGCCAAAAAGTTCATGCATGGAAAAGGCGGTAGCAGCGGGGTAGGCGAAAGCAGCGAAGAACATAGGGTTGGACCCAATGACGGACGCAGTTCAGGCCGACTGGGGTCGGCCGCACCCACTGGAAAAAAAAAGTTGAATAAACCAAAGCTTCCCGCACAGTTTCAACCGCCTATCTCCTCCTCTCTTTCTCTACAGCCGCCGCAACCTCCAGAGACTTCTGACTCGCTTCCTCCCCTCCTAGAACCTCAAGCCGCAATTGATTCGTAGGGTTTTCAACTTGTTATTTCCTGCAAGAGTTCAAGCTGCATCTTCTTCATCGCTTCCTCCCCTCCCAGAACCTCCAAAAACCTCAAGCCGCATCTTCTTCATCGTTTCCTCCCCTCCCAGAACCTCCAGAAACCTCAAGCCGCAACTTCTTCATTTCTACTTTTAAATTTGATTTTCTTCCTATCCTCTAAACTGTTGCCTATCAGTGTCAGATTTGAATTGATCCTAGTTCGAATTTCAGATATATTTCATTTCCAGAATCTCTAATTTCAGATCCAGGTATGCATCTAAGTTAAAAAGAAAATTCGGTTTAATTGTTCAATTTTTCCTTCTTTATTTTGGCTCAATCATAGACATAGAAAGCTAACATTTGAATTTTTGTATTGTCTAGTGATATTTGAACATGGTTATGGGCTTGCAGCACATTTTGAGAAAACTCGAACCCAGTTCTGTTCCCACAATCGAAGGAGAAATTGAAGTGCCTAAGCTTGTTCCTGGTGATACTTTTGAGGCAACTGTTGAAGAGGTTAAAGTTGTTGCTTAAGTTTGGTAATGAAACTAGTTCATATTATCATATCACTTCCACAATTACGGTGCAAAGTACATTTGCTTATGTCATGTTTTTGTTGCCAATTATTTACTACAGAAATTTGTTCTCTTAGACGCCCTCTCAAGCCAAATGAGCATTGTTAGACTACTGTTTACTTATTGTTAATGGTGCAATTCTAATAGTTTTGTTAAAAAGGAAAAAATGAAACTTATAAAAATTTCTTTTTTTTCAAAGAAAAAAACAAGTCAGATAGCAATATACATATATGTTATTATCCGAAAATAAGACAACCATGCACTTGGATCTGTTTACCTCGTATACATAATTTTTTTCTTCTATTTTTCGCCCCCACTGAACGAGATTTCTGTGTACGTCACTGGTTGCACCATACATCCAAGAGCATGGAGTAGAAGATTTCTTAGAAGCCGCTGAAAATTTGGAGAACTAGGGCATAGGCATAGAAGAAGGTGGTCATCGCGGTCGTGAAGGTCGTTGGTGTGGTCGAGCAAGTAGGACACCTAGGGCTCTAGGACAGACTTTAGTTAGAGAAACCGACCTTGATGCATTTTTGGATTTGAACATTAGCGCAGCGAAATTTCCTACGCTATCCAAGTTTCCTGTGTTTCCAGAAGATGAACTGCATGTCAGTACACAGACGAGCTTGGTTGTAAGTATTTTTTTCAATTATGATTAGAATAATTGCAATAGGTTGTCACATGACTGATTTATAGTGTGACGTTACATTTAACTTTAACAGTTGCGAAATATACGTTCACGTAGTTCATTAGCGAACATGCTTAGATCTTCTCATGGACATTTGGCAAACAGGGATACAATCCTAGTACTATAAAATGGCCTTAGATTCAACTATGTCTTATGTAATAAACGACCATTTTACCAAAAATATTAGTTAATTTATCACTTCGTTGTTTACCTTATTATGTAGTATACAATTTTAGGAATCAACCATGTTATACACAGACGCGACTATTGCTTTACGGTGGTATAAAACCACCCGTACATTCCACTTTCCTTGCGGTAAGCTAAGAATTACACTGTTTGATTTCTCCATGCTTACCGGCATTAACATAGGAGTAGCCAGACATCCACCACTTCCTTTTGATGATGCTCAATGGCATGATCGTGCACTTGTTCATGATCTATTGCCTCACCCTATCACTTTTGATGCGCCATATCATAACGGAGGCGCTATTAGAGTCGGCTTTATCCATGCAGCCTTGGACAACATACTTAGTACTCTCCTGATGATGGTCTGGAGCTTGCACGATTATTTGTCCTACACCTCATTGGTAACCTTTATTCAACATGTCGAGCAGTAGTTTGGCTATTGGATTTATTGAGGTTGTATCTGAGTTTTATTTTAGTGGTGTTATTTTATATGATTGGGGTACCTCTATTCTTGCGTACTTGTACAGATGCCTTGACATACAGTGCATCATTTCAGACTCATAGATTTTGTTATTTGGTTTCCGGGAGTTATTACAATACTGGTATATTGAGTATTTCAGGAATATTCATTTCGTCAATCAGACTTCTAGTACGTCTACTTCTTTCCCTCATCTTTCATTTTGGACTACTGACAACACAGGTCCAAAGGATAATGAAACCTGTCCCGTTTATTCTGTTGCGCACAACTAGATCGACTTGAGGATGTACAGACACCAGATTATCTGGCATCCATATCATGATAGCATATCTTTCAGGATTGATTTTATAGATATTGCTAGGATGCTTGTTGGTAGGAGATTTCCATCCATATCTTGTCCCTCGGCGTTAGGTGCTTATTAGTATCTTGGTGACAGGTATTGGAGACAATTGTACGACTTTGATATTATTCCCAATGATCCACACCCTCATACTTATCATTGTATGATTTACCCATTAACCAGCTAGACATTGCAAGGACCGAAGGTTGGTGGACAGCCGAAAGCTTTGTGTTGGAGAATGGAGTTTGATGACAACAACCTTATTTCAATATTAATTGATTATAAAATATATACAATATATATATATATGTATATACAGGATTTGTATACAGGACTTAAACCCTGAAGACTGTACAGTTTTTAGAGATTCAGAAGAGATTCAATACTCATGAGTAATCGAGTTATCAAGAGTTCAAGACAAATATAGTAATAGAGTTTAGTTTATATGTAAGACTCTGAATAGCACTCCCGGTTCAAATTCAAATTCTGTTTTTTTTATTTTATTTTGATTTTCAAACTTCAAATTCAAATTCTATTTTCAAATTATTCTATCTTACTTATGATTCTAAATAAAGTTAAAGTTTTAATGTTATATAGTTATATATATTTTTAAAGTTTTAAACCTTATAATTTTATAAATATGTTTATATAATATATATTTATGTTTTCATATGATTTTATACTTTAGAATACTCATTTATATCACTAAGTTTTAATTCAAGAATTTACAGAATAATATATACAATTAAAAACTTGAAAAATAGTTTTAAAAAATATTGTGTACATGCTTATGTCGACATACATATATGTCTATGTCGACATATAACTGTCAGAAATTCAATTTTCAAAGGAAGTGTCTTTTCACTATTTGTAACGTTCCAGAAGCATTGCAACCTTTCAAATCTTATAAATAGGAGTTGATTTCGATTTTTTTTTTATCATTTTTCTTCTCCATCTTCACCCCTCTTCATCCCACCATTAATATTTCTTACTTTATTGATTTCTACACTTCTACTTTGCCGATTTCTACTCTAGTTATATAAAACTTTTTCTTTTCTCACTCTCTATCCATTACTCTCTGAATTGAAGTGCTACTGAAGAGTTATAGGGCTGTTGTAATCATTTGGGAAGTGTCTGGGAAAGGGTGTGTGTTCCTTGAATCCTGAAATGAAGGAAATGGAACAGGTTAATCTTGTAGCCATGAAATCAAAAGTGATTGGAGCGGTGTTAACCTTGTAAACGTGAAATCAAGGGGATTGTACTTGGATAGTGATATTAATAAAACTCTGCGCAATCCAGCATTTTGTGGAACTAGACGTAGGAATAAACCTAACCAGTATAAAATCTGGTGTGTTCTTTCCTTTTCTGCATTTTATATTTATCTGTTTATGCGTTTGTGTTTGATTTTGTGTCTATGATCATCTCTGTTGTGTGTGATTCATATAGTAGATCGTTTAGGTTTAAGATTTTTGTAAATTCCTTAGAAACACTATTTACCCCACCTCTAGTTCTATTCTTGCCTTAAGATCTGCTTTCTACATTCCCTAACACTGACACTTTGTTATTACCAGTTAGTCGTACGTTGACTTATAGCGTAGACTTTTCACTGGTCCACTGATACCATTACCCATATTGCAGCGATAGATTTAGTCAGTCCTTCTGCAATATGACATGTAGGGTTGTCAATAGGTCATGTCGGTTAGGGTTGGGTCAAGTCAAGTTCGGGTTGATTTATATACAGACCGGATCAACCTGTCTACTAAACGAGTCATTTTTTCCAATTCCAACCCCACTTGTTTATAAACGGGTTGACCCGACCCGACCTGTGTAACCCATTTAACTAAACGGGTCATGTCGGATCGGGTCGGGTTTACCAGTTTGACCTATTGGAAAATATTTCCTGCAAATATAAATTGCAAAAGAACCAAATCACCAACAGGCGACACATATATATAAAGCATGAAATCACCATATCAAAAAGTTATTCTCCGTATGTAAGAATATATAAGTACACTGCATAGATAAAAGGCTAACAATATGGAAGAGATACGGTTGTTATAAGTAAAATATAACTAACAACATACATGTATAAATTAGTAAAATACAACAACTTACACAAGAATATATAAGCATATTATTGCTACACACATAAAATACTAACACTAACAGCATACTAAAAGACTATTAGTATGGAAGAGATACAACATATAATCGGGTATAGAGGGTCAAAATCGGGTTGGCAGGTCAACCCTAAACCCACCCGTTTATAAACGAGTCAAATTTCGGTTGACCAGAAAATGACCCGCCTACTAAATGGGCCGGGTTAACCTGCTAATTTTCGTGCGTGTTTCGGCTCGGCTTTTGGGTTGCGTAGAAAATTGATAGCCCTAATGACAAGACAGACATCCCCTTGTTATTGAGGATATTACCCACCTTATCCAGGGTTATCATCACCGGATTACGTGGTTAATGTTTCTCACTTGGCAGTCCATACTATTGGATCATATCGTTATGTTGACGTGTTTCATCCTACAGTGCACGATCATTATCCGGATCCGACCCAAATATCTTACGCTGATCTTTATGGTATGCAAATGGGGACCATATACACATGATACGTATAACATAGGCATAGTCTAGGTTACTATGATGGTGAGCTACATTAGCAGGCAGAGGAAGCAGCACGACTACAGGCACAACTGGAGGAAGAGCGCAAGAGATTAGCTGGCATGCAGATGTTGTATAAGCATTTAGCTAGTCCCAGCAGTAGTAGAGGTGATGATGATGAAAGATGCCGTCAACGTCCGATATGTCCACGTAGAGATTGATGATTACTTATATTGTAGTTCACTTATTTTGATGTATTTATTCTTTTGCTCTGATGTATTACAGACTTATTACATTTGGTTTGTGTATTGATGTTATTATTGTTCATGTGTTGTGTTATATGCCATTATTGTTCATGTCATGTGATTTCTGTGTTGATGTCATTATTATTTGTGTATTGTACTGTATTATTGTGCATGTTATGTCATTTCAGTGTAGATGTCATGTCTGATAACTAAGGAGTGGAATAAGGTACATATAGGTAAAAGTTCTACTTAATTCTCAAGGGTACACTATGTTATAAAGAGTTAAATTTACAATATGATAATTACATCCTAACCCAAATGATCATATCCTTTCAGTTTAGTTTTCATTTATAGGAATATCTTTTGTTTAGTATAGTCATGTTCTTGATCACGTTTCACATCAGATAAACTTCTCAAATCAATAATTCATCGTGTAAGTTTCATTCATGCAAACATAGGAAACTCATACTAATAACTAGGATACAACAAATGTTACTGAAAAAAATAAGCTTAAGCAAACAACATGTTAGTTCAGTCTAGAGGGTTTCTAAAGCAGTCCTAATATGTCTGTGTGTTTGTATATGAATAAGGATGGTCATTGTGTGTTGTTTCCTTATATTCATGGTTGTAGACTTATTGTATTTTAGACTTTACTTTGACTTCACAAACTTAAACTATAAAATAACAGCATTTGTTATCGTATGGGCACTTATAATTAATATTAGTGCTTATCTTATTACTACCAAAAATTGTACCCGCAAATTATGTTTGTGTACATAATTCTTAATTACCATGTTTGATCTTTTTTTTCCTAAATAGCTTATTTTTACAAAACTCATCTACTGATTATGAACAAAAAAATATCTTTTTTATTTTCACGTTTTGTATGAAGATGGAGGGCATATATGACGATTTTTTTTATAAAGGTATTGTAACCTTCGATATCAACGTTATTTTTCAAACTTATTTTGAGAATTTAAAAAAATATTGAGTGTGAATGTGAAACTCAACGACCAACTGATCATATACTATTAACATGTTGCATGTTTTTTTTTATTATGTAAATTATTGTTGCACGGTTCTTCTTTCAACTTCCATTCAAAATGATCCATACTTTCAACTAAACTTTATTGCATGCCTCAAAATTCTTCTTTACACTTTTGAAATGATCTCGGGTCTCTCTATTAACTTTAGCAAGAGCTCAATTATTATGCTTGGTAATTGCTCTCAGATTGGTCCAGCCATTGCTGATTGCCTTAATTGTAAACTAGATTCTTTCCCAATCAACTATTTGGGTATCCCTCTCCGTCCCACCAAACTCCTTAATTATGACTGGCAACCTCTCATTTCTAAGATTGAAAATAGACTTTCTAGTTGGAAGGCAAACTCACTTTCTTTTGCTGGCCGCCTTATACTTGTGAAGCATGTCCTTTCTGCAGTTCCTACTTACTGGATGTCATTCCACAAACTTCTAATCTGGGTTATTAAGAAAATTGATTCAATCCGTAGTACCTTTCTTTGGAATGGAGGTAACCTGAAAAAACTCATCAATTGGCAAACTGTTTGTCTCCCAACTAATCATGGTGGTCTTGGAATATTGAACCTCTCGACTTTTAACTCAGCACTGCTAGCCAAATGGCTGGGGCGAACCCTCTCGCCTGGCCGATTCATCTGGAAAGACTAGATCTTAACTCGTCTTTATAACTCTAATCCCTTCCTCATCCTCCATTTTAGTCCTAATGCTAGACCCTCGCCCTTCTGGAAAGGAATTTTATCCACACTAATGAGAGTCAAAAATCTTTTTCACGTTAAAATTGGTAATGGTGAATCCTGCCTTTTTTGGATGGATTTTTGGTATGAGCAAACTCCCTTCTCCACCCGTTTTCCCAATCTTGCATCAGTTAACCATCTTAGCCCACTTACTGTGGCATCGGCCCATGAGCTTGGCCCAACGGGCCTTTTCCCTCTTTCTTGAATGGGCCATGAATCATTATTTGAACTTAGTTCTATTGGCCACATACTCAACTCAACTCACTTCTCATCTGATCCAGACTCATTTTTCTATGCTTTAAACCTATCCAACTCTTTCACAGTTGCATCCTGTTATCAGTTTCTAATTCATCCTGGCAGAAGCTTCTCTTTGTTCCGCATTTGGAAATGCAACCTTCCTCCTCGTTTAATTTTCTTTCAATGGCTCCTTATCCATAATCGCATCAACACAAGAATCAGAATCCATCACTTTAACAACAACATCGATCCCATTTGTGTTCTCTGTAACCTTAAAAACGAATCCCTTTCTCACCTTTTCTTCGAATGTGATTTCTCATATGCAGTGTGGGCTGCAATCAGCTCCTTCATCCTCGGCTTCATTCCCTCTATTAATTCCTTTCTCGATTATTGGCAGCATAACCCCCTGACCCTCTTCTGGATTCTCTTGTGACTTTCTTCTCATGGAGTATTTGGTTAGAACGTAATGCGATCATCTTTGGCAGATCACCGAAACTTATTTTGGGTACCTGTTATCATATCCTACATCTCTTCGACTTATGGACAGGATTAGCGAGACATGCTCGCTTCAGGCTTGCCCTTCCTAGGCCAGATTCTCCTGGATCGCATGAAAGCAGCACGCTCCCACCTGCTGAATCAACTAAGGCTGGCTTATTCTACTTATGCTCTATCTAGTCTATGCTATTATCTATGATGTATTTATCCCTTTTTGATGTACATATTTTACGCTATGGTTGTACTTTGTTATTCACCTGCTGGGTCTAGACTTTATTGCCACTGGTTGGGCCTATCAACCAGCTTATTTTATTATCTGGTATATCTACTCGTAATCGGCTGTGTAGCTCCATGCTACACACCCGTCTTCCTCAAAAAAAAAATATTTTTAACACATAATAAATGGAAAATCAATCATACTATTACCTATATTTTAGTCCAATATAATTCTTCGATAGTCATTTTCTCTTTTATTGGAATCTCGATATACTCTCTAATGCCTCAACGTCACTATAACCAAAGGTTATACTAAAGCATTTGCATTTTTTATATATTCAACATTGTAAATGCAAAATTCAATTGATGGGGATTTTGGATTCAGTAGGAATTCATTTAAAAATGAAAATATTTTTTTTAATTCTTAATATTTAGGTGTTAATGTGGTATACCGAAATTATGAGCTGTGAACTATAATGTTATGAATTTCCATTTACATGACCTGTACAAGAAAGGGTGATGTTCGTGAAGTACATCTACATCTTAGGTAATAGAAAGAATATTTATTTTTGTACCTAAACTTTATATTTACCTTTGGTTCTAAGTCAAAACTATAAAAGAAGAATTACCATAAAATTTGCATTAGTAGCACAATAAACAAACAACATTCATATTTAAAAAAGCCATTACTTCGCTCACTACAACAAAAACACCATACTACAACTTTAATTTTACAATGGTGATAAACGCACCATTGTAATAAATGTTTTTTACAACTGTCAATTCTCTAACGTTGTAATAAACGTATTTTTAACAACTTTTCATTTTGTTAGTTGTAATAGATGCCTATTACAAACTTCATGTTTATAATATATATAATTAATAAATAATTATATTAATATTTAATAATAATTAATAATAAACTTAGGAATCAATAATATTTATTAATTAATATTAAATAATTAATATTTAATAAGTAGTAATTTATTTTTAATAGTTAATGTATGTTAACTGCTTATTGATCAATAATTAGTAACATACATTATAAGATTTTAATTGATTATTTCTAAGCAGAAATTAGTAAAAGTTAAATAATAACTATTATTAATAAGTAATATTTGATTTGGTAGTAACTATTTTAGAAGTTTTAATAAATATAATTTTGGCAACTAATAACAATTTTGGCTACTAAATAATAATAATTAATTTGAAATATTAAATAATTAATTATAAATATAATAATTAAAATTAATAAAGAATAATAATTAACAAATACCAATTATTTTAGTAGTTACCATTAAGTATCAGTTAATAACTAGTAGCATATACATAATAATTAACTTTTGATAGATAATATATAGCTACAATTAAAAGAAATAAAAAATAAGTAATAAGTAGTAATAACTATTATTGATATGTAATATTCAATATTTTAATGAAAATCAATTCGCAGGAAACCCATATTATATTTAATATAAATTTTTACTTATTAGTTTTACCTTGTAATATTTAGTTGTATAAATTTTGGTTAAACTATGTTTAACATACAAAAACGGGTAGTCATATTAATATTAGTACGAAACGATAAAAAACTGGCAGTCTTGGTCAGGCGGGGAAAATGAAATTTTGGCTCCAAAGCACTTCATATCTTCAATTTTACTCTGTTACGTGGACCGCCCAAAGTACATCATCATTTCAGATGTAGTAATGGGGACTAGGAATTTTTCCGTCGCCCCCTTCTTTTTCTCTTCTTCAAATCCTACTTCGCTTCCTCCTCCTCCTTAACGCTCTGTTCTTCCACTCTCAAGTTGCTTTTCTTCTTTCTAACCCCTTCGCCAAACTCCTCGCATCCCTCAACTCGTCCGACCTTCTCTCTCTTCCATGGATCGACGAGCTCCTCCTCGCCTTTCTTGTAATACAAGAGGAATTTCATGAGATTCTGCACGTTAACAAAACCATGCTCGTTTCCAATCCACAGTTAGAGAGGCTAGTCAGCGATCACTTGGAAAGGTACGTCAAAACCCTAGATGTGCTAAACCCCGTTGGGATGGGGTTTACCTAGTCAAACAGTGGAAAATCTTCTTTGATATCGTATCTGCTTCGTTTTCCACTAATACCAGAGTCATTGTGGAAGGGCATATTCTTAAGGCTAAAAAGGCATTGACTGAATTAACAATACTTATGGTAAACGATAAAGACAATCTGCCTACTTCTGCTGCTTTAGTCAGGAACAGGTCTTTCAATAGGTTGACGAATAGGGGGAGTGATAAAGATAGCCACTTTAGATCACTTTTATGGAGTGCGTGAAGAGTAGAAAAAATCAACCAAATTTTAACTACTTTTATTTTTTCTTTACTAATGGCCAAATTTAAATGTTGAAAAACTAAATTCTCTTTTCTTTCCGATGAATCAAATGGAAGGGGCTATTCAGTTGTAACGGATGAGACTGTATTTACCTCCTCCTGTTCTACTGATTTAAAGGTGCATTATTATGATATTTGATTGTAGTATCTTGAAATGGCATTATGTTTCAAAGGTTGTATCTTTGGTACTAATTTCGTACCAAGTGTTTGTGTTGTTTACTTGTTTTTGGGTGGTATCAGGTTCTAAAGAAGAGAGCTAAGTCATTGTCAATCTTTGGAACATTGGTGTCCCCAAAACTCAGATCTACACAAGCAGCGTTTGAGTCAGGTTAGCTCTGCTATTTTTATTGCAAGATAAATTAAAACCATTTATATGATCCATGAGTGCTTTTTCAGAAGTTATATTTTCCATGCAGTTGAGTACAACAACTCCTTACACACAATGACCACCATGATTTTTGAGTTGAACTCTAAAAGGCTCTACAGCAAAAATGAGAAATTATTTTGTCAAAATTATCAAAGTTGGGGTGAGATCAAGTAAATGCAATCTTGAAACTAAAATCTATCATTTTTAAAGCTGTTGATCTAATGATGGTTTTATTTTTACAATTTCTTTCACGTCGGAGGTCCACTCATCATGAAAAAGTCGTGCTTGCCGTGTACACTGCAATCTTTTGTCACTGTATTACCGAGTTGAGGCTTATGTTATGTGAACTTGTCCAGGTATGATTTCATTTCGGCATGGATTATAAAAGAAAAACTGGGTTGAGGCTTATGATTTGTTGCGTGTCCAGGTATGCTGATTCTTTTATATATATATATATATATATATATATATATATATATATATATATATATACACATATGTACACACACATACATGTTGTAACTTGTGTATAGAATGCTAGTTTTGTTTGATGCTATTAAGATTTGGTATTGTTGGCTTTAAAAAACACTTTCTATTCTTTTTTTCTAACAACAGACATATTCTTATGCAACAGGTCTCCGATCACTGCAGTGAACTTGCACCAAAAAGATAAATGGCATAAAGATTTCGTTGTCTTCGACTAGTGTACTTTTGTAGGATATGCAATTTTTTGTGGATAACTTGTGCTTGTACTAAGTTGCTTTGTAACGGTTAAGTATGTAATAATGTTAGAAATGCTTTCTAAAACTTATTGTTTGTAATATCGAAAAGTTGAGTATTTTAATAATTTTGTTTGTAAATAACTGTAATATCTGATTTACTTATGGAGTATTGCTATATTTAGTGTATTGTTCAGTTCAGTTGCAAAATATGTCTATTTTTTTAAAAAGCAACTGTCAATCACAACGGTGCGTAACAGTTGTAATAGATATTTTTTACAATGGTGCATAACTGTTGTAATAAATTTTATTACAACGGTGGAAAAAAGTTCTAAAATATACATATCACAACAGTACAAAAAAGTTGTAAAAAAATTAGTCTATTACAATTTCTTAATAGACGACAGTGGCTCCACCGTTGTAAAAAGTCTTTTACAACTTTTTTCCACCATTGTAATATGGTCATTTTGTTGTAGTGGCTATATTCTACAATCCAAAGTAATTCTAAGCAAGAGACATGTGGGATGAAATTAAAAGTTATGCATTCACTAATTGCATGCATTTGTGCCTAACATATATGTATCTTTTAACATTTTCGTCTGTTAGCAAATTCCTTGCAATACAACTTAGTTATGTTAGTAACTTCCTTGCAATACATCATACATGTTAGAATAATACTTTACCTTTTTAGTTTTATAACAGAACATTTTACCACCTTGGTGCTGATCACTTTTCTGCAACTATGCTTTGTGTTAGACACTATTTAGCTCTCCAATTGTATTCAAAATGTTTAATTTATAGTTTATATTAGTTCTAAATTATATCGTAGTGCTACTTTCTTTTAAAAACCTATATAATGCAAACTATATTTGCCATGAGTTCCATTGTACTTAACCGTTATCTTTCCTCCTTAAAATACATTTGACTAAACTAAAGATATTTGGATATTTAATAATAGAAGAAAACCTATTGTGTTGCACTAAACAGAATGGATGTTTGTATACAGTATTCGTGAGCAAGTGAATGCATAATATATATATATATATATACATATATATATATATATATATATACATATATATATATACATACATATATATATATATATACATACATATATATATATATATATACATACATATATATATATATATATGTGTGTGTGTGTGTGTGGGGGGGGGGGGGGGGGGGTGTGCGTGTGCGTGTGTATGGGGCCAGCTACTTGAACAAACACTACAAGGAGTAGTTGAAAATGTGATGAGCAATTGCAATGGTTAGCGACAGCTAAAAAAAAGGGTCGTTGCAAGCTGTTGCACGACCTTCAGATACAACAACTCAAGAACCTTTCTTCCTTATTTCTTCCAACGAATTTTTCACTCCCCTAACCTAAATCTATCGCCCCCACCTCCCTTCCCCGTAGCCACTACCGCTTGTTGGTCATCATCCCCCGCCTCGAAGACGTCCAGTCAATCTCTAATCTTGTTGATATGCTTCTTTTATCCAATTTATGCTCGATTTAGGGTTTAGTTTAGGTCATATGATTTTTGATAAGCTATGGTTATATGATGTTAGTTAATGATGATAGTGTTCTAAGTTGATTAGGAAGTAAAATTAGTTTATTATGAAGTTGAAAATAATGATTATTGCGTATTAATTATCATAATATTGTGTTCTTTGATGTAGAGATGTTGGTTAGGGTTCGATTTGAAAATTAATCACTACACCAAAACAGGTGATTCCCAACACTTATTTTTTTCAGTTGTCAACACTTATTTGTGTTGTACACTAATAACAAAAATAAGCGTTGCTAAGGGAAAAATGTGTTACCGAAAATACACATTGCCTTTTTTTAATTATTATAACCCATATATACGTTGGAAATCTCAGGCATCCATATATTCTCCGGGCAAATAGGTAAATTCGCATCTGTAACCCTAATTAGCTATTCCTCAATGCATGTTCATCTCGCAGCCGCTGAAAAA
Organism: Allium sativum; assembly: GCA_030737875.1. Classification (NCBI taxonomy): domain Eukaryota; kingdom Viridiplantae; phylum Streptophyta; class Magnoliopsida; order Asparagales; family Amaryllidaceae; genus Allium; species Allium sativum. The sequence goes on along the minus strand of CM060922.1, from coordinate 316,808,794 downwards.
ACAATTTCCTCCTTCAACCATTATCAATTTCAATTTTCAGGCGTTCCACAATTTCTCTATCTTTCTTCTCCCTTCATCTAAATCAAATCTATTCGTTTATTGTTTTCAAAATAAAATGGGTTTTATCTCGGGAATTGTAATGGGGGCCATAATCGGGATCGCTCTTATTGTGGCTGGAGCGAGATGATGAAACGGCGCAACATCGATCGCAAATCCAAGGTTAGTTAAGTGTGTGTAAATTTCCGATGTATATAAATATTTAAGCTTATTTGTGTAGCTCTGTGTCCATTTCTTAATTTTAAACATTTGTGCCTTTTATGCATGTAAAGGTTCACTGGAAATGGAATGGACGAATTACTAGATTACTGATACAGTGCTTGGAATCAACTGAATTAATGGAGATCCGATATGCCCTTATTGTGTTGATCAAAATTTCCAGCGTGTTTCCAGTTACACAAAAGAGCGGGGTCAATATCGAGAAACGGGTAAGCATTCATCTAATACAATTTTTCATAAACTTCGATAACTGTGGGTTTTATACACAACCTATATATAAATTGTTTCCCTAGGTCATGAAAACAGGTGAAAAAGGAATGATAGATGAGGCACAAAAGGCTCTTGAAGAGGCAGAAGCGTTGAAAAAGGTGCATTATGTTTTGTATATTTGAATTGCATTGTCAGTTTTTCATTTATGCAAGTATTAGTCGTATAAAATAGGAGTCCTGGTTATTTACCGCACTTGTGTTATGTTGTTAACTATTCCTTTATGCAAATAACTGTTATCTTGCTCCCATAATTCGTTTACCACAAATCTGTACTTGATTAATAGATCTGAAATGTTAATTTCAGCTAAAAGAAATTTGCTCCTATCAGTCTCTGTGCATTATGTACTTCTGTTTCATTTTGCAGCTTAATTTGAGACATGACCCAACACCAGATTCTTCAAACCAAAAGTATACAGCTACTGATGTGCGAATTGTAAGTTAGTTCGTCCTCTCTAGGATTTATCTTTTGTTCTCCTATCAGGTTTAATTTCTTTTAGTCAATAAACTCTTCCATTTATATTAGAAGGCATTTTCAGCATGTCTGCATTTATTATATTTATTTTAATTATTAAATATCCATGCATTCATTTACATGATTTTGGGCATTTAATTGGGTCATTTTGTTTCCAAATTTTTTTTTGATACAATTTTGTATCTCCTTTCATGTACGACTCTTTGCCATTTTGCTGTGTAATAAAATTCAAGGTTCACCCCTTCAGCATTTAGATGCCCTATATAAAATAAAATGTAATAAAGTTGATCGAAATTTTGGTGGATTCTTTCTGCATACAACAAAAAAGGGCTTCTATACTATATTTTCTTTTAATCTATCAGCATGCACAAGATTAATGTCCAACGTTGTTCATCTAATTATTATTATTATTATCTAAACTGCAATGCTTAAATTCTAAAATTTGTTGATAGGCAATGCTATATTCCTTATATATACTTCTTTTTCTTGTACTTGTTTTAGGCTTGTCAATAGATGTCTGAAAAATCCGAAATTCTTCTGGATTCATTTACAAATATTAGTTAATATTTGAAAAGCATATGTGGATATCCGGTATTCGAAAATATTCTCGGATGTGGATATGATTGTATCCATACCCGAGAAATACTCATCCGATCCGAAATTGAACATACTTTTTGGAATTTTATTATCATTTGAAATGGACACTATGAAAATTTGTTATTTGTTTCAACGTTTATTTCTAAATAAGTTCATTCTACTTTTGGATCCAGTGACGGACCCAGCCAATTATCACAGGTAGGGCCATATTTATTCACTGCATAAGTTGAACATGTGTATACACAAAAAGCCGATGTACTCATTCTACATTTATTTCTAAATAAGTTCATTCTACTTTTTCCTGATAATTTACATGTATTATTGCATGTCAATAATTGATCTGTTTGAAAACAATTAGTGCATATCTATTTTGTAAACTGATCAAAAATTACGTGTTTGCGACATATGTGGAGCATTCTTGAGCATATATGACAAGTAAGTATTTATGTTGAAATTTACAATTTGTCTGATGAACATCTTTCAAATGGAAGTTCAGTCGATTTTAATGCTTCTCAAAGCTATGATATCAATGGTGGGAAAAATTATAATACAGTAAATCAGATAGCAGATCCTTCTATTTCAACCATTGATTTGTTACAACCAAAATCTCCTGATAAGTTCAAAGGTACGTCATCATCCAATGGCCGTGATGGAATCCATAAGTCATCTGCTATTGTATAAAAATTTAGATGGGGCAATGAAAGTTGCGGTGGAAGATTCATCAGTGGCTAGGATTCCTTCAAAAACCAATGAACATGAGGTATGCATGCTTGATTTTATTCTATTTTTTTGTCCTGCTTGCTTGTGAGATGGAAATTTATGCATGGTTGAAATCCATTACTTAGTTGACATTTAATTCCTACAATTTGCTTTGACAGTTTCTACATATGCATTATTCCCTACAACTGTTACATATCAAAATAGGAATGGAACGTGTACTTTAATCATGAGAATAATTGAGTGCATTTTTTCTACTACGCATTTGCTGCCATTCCTTAGATGGGAAAGATTAAATACTCGCAGCTTTGATTACACACTTTAGCTGCTTGCTTAAACACTATGGGTTGAAGCAATACTTCAATCATTTGAAAACAGGAGTGTGCCATACTTCTCATACGTAACAAGTTATGGTTCCAGCAATGAAAAACTCCAAATTATAATATGCTAAATTATACTACCAGGTTAAAGAAAATTATATAAATGAAAAACTCTAATTTTCTATTTCACGTCTTTAAAGTGCGAGTAACTAGAAGTGTGGTTAATACTATGTTTGTGAATCTTTGTTTGTGGAGCATCTTGGAGATTAGCGTAGTACTGTGGTGGCTTTGCATGATGGGATTTCAGTGTTGAAACTGAGCCGGAAATGCTCAGTTTCTAAAAGGTGAGCCAGTTCAGGCTCAGTTTTTGAAACTGAGCTTTCTGGCTCAGTTTCGGATTTGAAACTGAGCCTTTTTCCGGCCCAGTTTCGCACCTGAAACTGAGCCGGAAAGGATCGGTTTCTAATTCGAAACTGATTCTTTTCGGCTCAGTTTTAGGTTGAAATTGAGCCGGAAAAAGACTTAAGTTTCTAAAACTAAGCCTGAACTGGCTCAACATCTAGAAACTGAGCCTATCCGGCTCAGTTTCGAGCCGGAAAGGCTCAGTTTCTAAAAGTTGAGCCAGTTCAGGCTCAGTTTTAGAAACTGAGCCTTTTTCCGGCTCAATTTCGAACTTGAAACTGAGCCGGAAAGGATCAGTTTCGAAACTGATCCTTTCCGGCTCAGTTTTAGGTTCGAAATTGAGCCGGAAAAAGGCTCAGTTTCTAAAACTGAGCCTGAACTGGCTCAACTTTTAGAAACTGAGCCTTTCCGGCTAAGTTTCGAGCCGGAAAGGCCCAATTTGAAACTGTGCCAGCAAGGAGTATTCCCTTTGCGAATGTCTTATTTAATTCTTAGAAGTTTGTTGGCTCATCCACTTTGCGAATCCTATAATATTTTCATGGAGCATTCCTTCCGCACTTTAACCTTTGCTGATCATATGTCTCTACCCAGGTTTGAGAATCCGTTTCCTGCATTCTAAAAGCAAGGCTCGTTCTATGAACAAATCCAGAAATAGGTTAACTAAATCCCAGGATTTGTTGATTGCCTGCAATATGTTGTAGCTTAGAAGATCAACCAAGCACTTGCAACTGACCTGTGGTTCAAACCAGAGTGAGTTATCAAGCCCACTCCTTTTACTTAGAGATTGCTTATTTTCTGTTCATAGACGCAATATTAATTTCCATGTATAAGACATTATTATCAATATGCATAGACCAAAACTTCCTTCCATTGCAATATTTTTTATTCATCCATCTACTTCATATGCAAAATTCAGAAACAGGTTAATATGATGGTTTGCCATTCTACCTGTGTTTTTTTTTTTTTTTTTGGGCTTAGGAATACTGAGCCGATATAGGCTCAGTTTAGACTCATGTTTTTCTGTTTTTAATATTATTTTGTGCGATGCAAACTCATGTTTTTCTGTTTTTAACAAAGAACTGAAATTTTCAATTTAATGTGACATTCAATGAATGCAGACACTTCTAGAGACAACGGAAGAAAAGAGAAAATTGGATGGTAGTTCTAATAGTGCAGCAGATGATCTTGAACCGGATGCACCAATTTATGATGGTCCTCAAAATGGAATGTACAAGTTAATGTGAATTTTCAGATGGAGGCTTCGTTATATGGTCAGATTTTCGTATTCGGTATTTGTAGAATCTCATTTATGTATTGAATTTAGCAAACTAATTATGTATTGAATTTGACAACTTAATTATGTATTGTGCTTGTTTGTTGTTAACTGATATTCTATGTCGTTATTTGATTATGGATGTTGTCTATTGGTATACGTTGAGTTTAATATTAGTTTTTGATTCATATTAAATATCGTCTATATTATCGTCATATTGGTTGTTAATTGACTATTAATATTAGAATATGTGAGTTGCTAGTACATATTTCTGTTATTATTAAAATATATATTTGTTGTGAATTAAAATTTTGTAACATGTATAGGCGTTGCAAACAGAAATCTTGTAACATGTATAAGCGTTGCAAACAAAAATCTACCAACGCTTATAAGCGTTGCGAATGAAAATATAACAACGCTTATAAGCGTTGAGAGAGAAAATCTACCAACGCTTATAAGCGTTGCTACTACATTGCCACGCCCCCGTAGCAACACTTATAAGCGTTGCGGAAATTGTTTGCAACGGTTATACTCGTTGGCAATCACCTGTTTTGGTGTAGTGAATGTATATTATTGATTAACATACTTATTGATAAGTTTGTGCGAATATTTGTTGTAGTTTAGACAAAAATTTGTGTAGTATTGATTAATATAAATGTTGATCAATATGGTTACTCATAAGCAGTAATTTTTAATTAAGTAGCATGTGTAAATTATAAGTGTTAGCATAGTTTAAAATTACTATAATTTAGTTTATTACAAGTGCCATCTTCTAATTTTAGTCTAGAAAATATGCAAATTAAAATTTTAAATAGTTTCTAAATTTTAAAGTACGTTTTAAAATTTCAAATTCATTAAGTAAATTATATATAAATAGTTTAATACGTTATAAAGTTTTTAAATGCGCATACAACAATAAAATATTTCATAAGAATGGATAGTTAAATGAAAGTTAAAGCACATTTTAAAATTTAGTTAATAAATATTTAAATAGTTGAATGAACTATAAAATATTTTGTAGTTGTCAAAATAGAAATTATAAAATGTGTTTTACTTATGTGAACCCCTTAGAGATATTTTGGCCCCGTCTAACAAGTGTTGTATATGATCGTTATACATATATTTATTTTTCATAGAACGGACATCTATATTATATCCGATACGGTATTTGTTAGATTTGTCTCGGTATTGGACAAGTTATAAACACAATAAAACAATCGCATTTTATAGATCATTACGGTTTAAATGGTTCATAAAAATTTCGATGGCACTTCCTTTTTGTTCTCTGTGTACATGCATCTGTATACGATACAGGGAATATAGGAAAGTGCTGCCGAAATTTTGTTAAATTATTTAACCCGAATGATTTATAAAATATGATTATGTAATTGTGTTTGTAATGGGAAGCAGGATGCCCAACCATTAAAATAAATAAATAAATTAGTTATTTTAATTTTCTTTAATGGTGAAGGTTATAAATGAATTCTACAAAATTTAATATGAAGTGAAGTGCTTTCTTGAATTTTCTAACATACTTTTTCAAATCGGGATAATATTCAATTATTTTCTCGATGGTAGTTGGATGTATGAAGTCCGAACTAGTATGAAATAATCAATAAAAAAACATTTCTGTAGCGGTGTACACAAATTTATTATATTCGCCAAACCTAATAACCAAAATTGGTTAGTGGTTTATTTTATTCATGTATGTCTTCAGTATTTCTATAACATATGTTTATGTATATCATTTATGCATATTTTCAGTATATTTTATTCATGTATATCTTTAGTTTGGGAAGTACGGAAGTGAGCCTACAACGACTGAGGTTTTCAAAGTCACACATGCCATTGAGCAAGCAGATGACGATTGGAATGTTTCATATGATTGGACGGATGAGAAAGCTGTATCAGCAATAGTAAATATGCTTTTCTAAATTGAAAATGTTTTATATTTGTTTACGTCACAGTATAAAAGTAATTTGTATAGCAATTATGTCTAATTTATGTTCGTAATTGCAGGAGAGATATAAAGTAGAGCAAGCAAGAGTGACAAAAGTTACTGGACTGGAGGAGATTACGCTTGAAGAGTCAAATTGCATATGAGATTCCATTATTGCACCGCCAGTCGAAATAGGCATTACAGTTTTGATAGTCAGGAGGTAAACCTTTTTAATAACTTATATTTTAATTAAGTATAATAATATTTTGTAAGTGTACAAGCCTACACAATCAAACTATGAAATAAAATATTTGTTAGAAAAGCAAAATAACCAATAAAGTCCATTGATGAGATTTTATGATAACATCGTGACCTTACACAATCGAACCATTTTACATTTGAAAGTTTATAAAATTATAGAATCAATTCAACTAATATTCATGTCTAAAAATTTATGTTATTTACATAGTAAACATTATAAATTTTTGTTACTTATAATCAAACTAAAAACATTATAAATTTACGATATTTACCACTATACTATTAAACAAAACGTTAAAGAGAATTTCAATCACAACATATAAATCATATAAAACAATGATAACAAGTTTTATTTGTAATTCGTTTACCTGAACAAATTTATCATACATTGTATTATAAAATTCTATTTTTAGTTTCAGTTGCCTACATCTAAATACCATGATTATTTATGAAATTAGCAGCACTCTTCCTTGTATAAGAGAGTCATCAATGAGGGAAATATTGCTCAAATTCAATGATAGTTGGATGAGCTCAACGATTGATGAAAGAGCTACCCGGGGGGAGGGGGGATGCAGATGCTTCTGCTGCTGATGATGATGATGCGTAGTTGGATTTTTCCTATGGGCATGATTTATGTACATATTATGATGAGTTTGATACTTAGTAGTTTGGTCGACGGGTTTGATACTAATTAGTATTTGTTTGGTGGATTTGGTTGGTTTTTTGATGGTTTTGATACTTGATACTTAGTAGTTGCTTCATGTATATTATGGTGACTTATGTTCTTATTTGGTTTGATGGATTTTTGGTATTTTGTTTGTTGAATGATGGAACATGTGTTAATTGACGATATAGTTGTGTGAATTTGATCATATGGTGTAATGATGAAATTGTATTGTTTATGAAGAATGATGATATTTTTGTTGATTGAATGTTTATGTGGTTTGAGTGGGATGAAGTTGATGGTTGGAGCACCAGATATAATCTAGTTTTGCAAAGGCTTGTAACGGCTAATCGGTCCAGTTTTGCAATGGCTTGCAACATACGCCCGTGGAACCAACCAACTGCCACGTGGACAGGTAGATGTTGCTAGCCATTGCTAAATCGGTGATGGAATTGTTGCTATTCCCATTGTTGTTACTGTTGGCAACAGGCAAAATTGCAACGAATTTTAGCAATGGCTTGCAACGGTCGGCGACACCTAAAAACCGTTGCAATTTGCTCTTGTGTTTTGTAGTGACATGATTGAACATAAATTGAAAGACACAAAATATTGAACATTGAATTAATTTTTCTTTATATGTAAAATATAATTCGCGGGGCAATTCAATGGTGCAAATTCATTATGTCCCCAATTATGCCCATTTTTTGTGTTTAAATAGTATTTTCCTATATATATATATATATATATATATATCTGTGTGTGTGTGTATATATATATATATGTAAGAAAGTCTATTTAGACACAAATGATAACATAATTAATTTGCACCATTGGATCGTCTCATGAATTACACCTCACCATATAAAGACAAAAAGACCCAACAGTTGAGGCATTATATCTCTCTGTTTGTGTCTAATTTTGCTTCCAAATAGTAGCCCCTTCCCCCCTCCCCCCCCCCCCCACCCCAATATATATATACATATATATATATATATATATATTTATATATTGCTGGAAGAACTGAATTAATCAATGGCATTATAACCCCTATTATTTTGTACTATTTTTAAATATCAGATCCCTGAATTTACTGTAGAAAAACTACAATCACTATGTGCTGATTATTTTTTTTTTTTTTTTTTTTTTTTTTTTCGGGACTCAACACATAAAGTAGCTTGGAAGGCATTGTGTAAACCAAAAGGCGAGGGTGGTATTGGTTTAAAGAACTTTTATGATCTTAAGAGAGCAACTGTATTAAACTACTACGGAAATTTTTATCAGAAGATTCTTTATGGAGCAAATGGCAATACAATAGATATTGTAAAGAGAAACATTTCTGGTTTATTCCTATAGATAACAATGCATCATCGACTTAGAAATCTATGTTGAGACTTCGTACTAACTCTAAATAATTGTTCAAGAAATGCATTGCTAGTAGAGAGGAAACATACCTATGGTTCGAGCCATGGATAAATTGCCAGTGCCTAGTTGATTTATTGGGTTTTGATAGATTACATCTTCTTGGTCATGCTAATCAGAAAATCAGTACCATCCTTAGAAATTAGGTATTGGAACCCACTGCAACAAGAGAACTGATTAATGAAATCTGCTGTGTTCAAATCTATCCAAACAGAGTCATGATGTTTATGAATGGGGAAATGTTTGTAATTTTACTTTTCATAAAGCATGGGAATCTAGTCGAATACATGATGAAAAAGATACAGCCTTTGAAGTAGTTTCGCACAAGAAAAATTGTAGGAAAATGGCATCTATCTCTTATTTATAGCTATCATGGCAAGGCTAAATACTAAAGACAGAGTAACGCGTTATGGAAATATAGCAAGCAATTTGTGTGCATTGTGTGAAACTTATCCTGAATCAATTCAACACTTGCTTTCTGAATATAGTTACCTATCTTTTATCTGGTTAGCACTGAAGTTGAAGCTTTCTCTTCCTTTGACGATTCATGATAGTTTATAAGATAAAGCTAGCAGCATTCATTCTGCCTTTAAATCATATAATCAAGTTCGAGACATTGCAAGTGGTGCCTTCACAACTGCTATATACTTCATTTGTAAGGACAGAAATATAAGAATATTTCAGAATAAAAGGACTCATGCAACTACAAGATTAACACACACTGAAAGAGAAGTTACTTTTCTGGTTTGGAACAATGGAAGCAAAACTGTGAGGAGTTTGACGAATTCTCTAATTCTGGATCGATGGAGTATAGAAGTCCTGAATACGGGATAGAAGGAAACTATGGAACTGTTTTGAAAGAGAAAGTTGTTTAATTGGGCCTTACTGGGCTACGTAAGCGGGTTGCTGATTTATGTTTTTAGTTTGGATTTTCTGTTTGTATTGGTTTTGTTTTTTAGTTTGAACTGTTGATCTTTTATAGATGTATACCAAATTTATATGTGTTCTTTTTCCTGTAAGGCACCCACTTAGGTTAGGGGGATTACAGGGTTTTAGAAAGGCATATAAAGAAGGTTTTATATTAGTATATCAATAAAGAGTACCAATTTTCAATATATATACGCACACACACGCGCTATATATATATATATATATATATATATATATATATATATATATATATATATATAACAGCGGCTATTGGGATACAAAATTAAATACAGAATTAGAGACACAAAATCTGAACCATAGAATTTGTTTGTCTTTATGTGTGAGGTGGAATTCAGGAGGAGATCTTGTGGTTGAGATTGCTTGTGTCTAAATAGACTTTTCCTATATACACACACACACACTCTTATCACACACATTTAGGATTTATAATGACAATTGTTACATGCGATTTCTTAATTTTATGCTAATATATATTACTCTTTTCTTCTTCATTCATTCATGCTCTGGTTGTTTGCAACGACAACGCAAAGCGTCTTTGTTTAATCTTCAATTGAGAATATAATGACATAATTTGCTTGATTTGTTTGTTTTCCTTTTTTCTTCTTTCTTTTCCCTTTGGAGTACTATATTTGACATATATATATATATATATATATATATATATATATATTTATTTATTTATTTATATAGGGGGTGGCTATCGGAACACAAAATTAGACACAAACATAGAGACACAGAATCTTGACCATTGAATCCTTTTGTCTTTGTGTGAACAAGTGGAATTCAGGGGAAGATTCAATGGTGTAGATTTTGTGTCCCCTTACTTGTGTCTATTTGTTGTGTTCAAATAGACTTTCCCATATATATATATATATATATATATATATATATATATATATATATATATATATTGCAATAGACTATGGTTGCTTTTATCTGTAAAATTACTTTTTTGCCTAAACTTATCTTTGTCTTACTTAAGACTATATTAATGCATCACCTTCAAGTAAAAAAGTATGTGTGATCCTCAAATATACCAAAGTTTATTATGTTCAGCTCACTTCATTGTTACAATCATGCGGTTTTTGAGAATAATTAATGAGTCACAATATGAATAATATTATTTTTAAATTATTGCCCTGATATCATAGATTTAAACCAAAAAAACTAAAACTATGTATAAATTTTAAATTTCATTGCTGTTATTCATAATCTTTTCTAGCATTCATTACGTTAGTTTTTAACATGGATATAATATTTAAAGTTAATGTTGAATTAAATTATAATTAAAATTCATCTTAATCATACTTTACACTCATTTTACTCAAAAGGCAATGCATATAATACAATCAATAAAGTTTCATATATTTTGTATGCAAAGCACAGACAACGTCAATCGTAACTTGTCTGTTAACAAAACGGTAGGAAAAGGAGTTGGAAAAAAAATGATAAGAAGGATAACAAACACGTAACTTAGCCTCTCCACCATTACTCATCTACATAAGTTTGTTGCCTTTGTACTAAACTACTTCTATTATTATAAAAGGGGATTGTTATTGACACTCCAAATATTGTTAAGGGGGGTCAATTTTTTTAAAAAGAAAGAATTTGTTAAGGGAAGTACCAATGCATAGAGTACCCCCTTAACAAATAAAGTTTATTTTTTCAAATTAGCCTTCTTTGCAATAATCTCTTTTTTAGTTAATAAAATAAAATAAAAATTTGTATGGTATATTAGTCGAACTGCATTAGATTTTTATACCAAATTATCAATAATTTCATTTGCCGATATGCATCAGATCAGATGAAAATATATCATTAATAGGAAATTGATATACATATATCGAACAATTTTTTTTATACATTTTCCCACCGCCGAATTTATCGATACACCCCATTTTCTCCACTTTGACAACCCAACAACGAATACAAATATCAAAAGCGATGAATAATGTTGAATAAAATATATAATACGGCAGATCTACGTCGTTCATGTCGTTATGCATGAATTCACCTATTTCGGCGATGACAAATGGAAAAAAACGACCATCTTCCACCATTTTTTTTTTTGACATTACGGCATTTGACTCTCGAGATCGACATAATAAAACCACTACCCTTCATCGTTTCCAGGGAATTATGCAATCGATTTCACATACCTTATCAACAGCTTCTCCATTATCTTAGCATCTTAGGAGAAGCGTTTCACGTTCATCTTTTACACCATTATTTCTTGTCAAACAATCGATTTTTTTTGTTTGCAAATAATATAAGTTTTTTTTTTTCGTATCTGAGATTAATTGGGAATTGAGATGGTAAGGGTAAAAAGGGAATGTAAAAATTTAAGTATGTGACTCCTCCTAACCTTTTTTTTATGATTGGATGTTTTTAAAATTTGACTTTCTCTTAACAATAATTGAAGTGTCAATAACAACACCCTTATAAAAGCAGCTAGACTATCTTGTTACCCCTTTGCCGCCGTAGGTGGCGTTGCCCCAGACGAAAGTAAACCATGAGCACGGTCCTGTTGCTAGTTCATAAAGAAGAAACAAAACTACTCTTCATCCGCGTTCGAAACAAAGTGCACAATTTCGGCCCCGTCCTGGAGGAGAAAAACCAACGCAACGTCGAAAATACACTTCATAACGCGTTAGTTCCCGCCTCCCTGTTTTCCCGCTTTCTTTTAACGTCCAACTCTTCTTCTTCCTCCTCCATCTCTCTCTCTCGTTTTCTTTTCATCTTCTTCAATATAATTGAAACCCTGATCGTTTAAAATACCCCAACTTGTATCCCCATATTTTCATCCAAGTTTCATCCATTCGAACCCAATATAAAAAAGGATTGAGGCTCAATTCGCCGAGTCTTATGATTTGCCAATGTCGAATGTGAATTCAACAAATTTACCATAAATCTCGCATGGGGAACACATGCCTTGGCCCAAGCCGCATTTGTAAATCCAAATTGTTCGATTCCCTTTCGATATTCCATTCCAAACCAAAATCCGACGCAAACAAAATCTCAAATCAACCTTCTCCGGATCCTCCAGCCCCAACCGTCTCCCCAAAACCCGTTACCATCCCCTCATCCGAACCCGAACCTGTTAAGCTACCTGAACCTGCACCCGTAAAAAATCCAGATCAGCACAAGCGTCCTAAGGAGCCAAACCCTAACAAGGCATCGGATACACCTCAAACCAAGCCGCCTAAAAAGCCGCACCATGTCAGAAGAGCATCGAACTCTGCAGGCCTACAGATAGAGTCGGTTTTGCGCAGGAAGACAGAAAATGTAAAGGATCTATACAGCATAGGCAGAAAATTAGGGCAAGGCCAATTTGGTACCACATACTATTGCATTGAGAAATCAACAAACAAAGAGTATGCTTGCAAATCGATTTTGAAAAGAAAACTGATAACCGATGAAGATGTAGAAGATGTAAGAAGAGAGATACAGATTATGCATCATCTATCGGGGCATCCAAATGTGATTACAATTCATGGGGCATATGAGGATGCTACAGCTGTACATGTAGTAATGGAGTTGTGTGCTGGAGGGGAGTTGTTTGATAGGATAATACAGAAAGGGCATTACACGGAGAAGAAGGCAGCTGTGCTTGCAAGGGTGATTGTGGAGGTGGTAGAGGTTTGTCATTCTTTAGGTGTGATGCACAGAGATTTAAAGCCAGAGAATTTTCTTTTTGTTGATCAAGGGGAGGAGTCCCCGCTTAAGACCATTGATTTTGGATTGTCCATCTTCTTCAAACCTGGTATGTTATTTCAAAAAATTAAGTAAACTTTTTGTTAAAGTTTTTCATTTTTTGATGTCAGTGGTATTGATAATCTAGAGAACTTCAGTTTAGTTTCGTCTGCCTTTGTGTCCCTTGTGATGTTCTCCTTTGAACAATTTACATTTTTAAGATTTAGGTCGAATTAGTAGTAAACTTCTGATATCGCCTGTTATATAATTGGTGTGTATCTTTGAACCTCAAAGTGATCTTTATCTTGAATTAAGTAGTCAAGTAATAATAGCTTTTAGCAGTACTTGTTCATGCAAGAAACATTCATTAATGAAATGTATGTGGTTTTGTCTTATCACTTATGGGATCATGACAATGGGGAGGACCATTATTATTAGAGTGTGATTTAAAGGTTGGGCATTTTGTTTTTTAGACACCAGTTACCAATTTTTATGAAATAAATTCAGGGCTATGAAGTAAGGTGTATAACCAGAGGAATGATATTGGGAACTGATCACCTATGACTATATAATACTAGAGGTGTTAATGGATGACTGAAGAATACGAAACATGTCTGCATCTGTATTAGGAAAGCGGATAAATATCTTATATATAAAAAAGCAAATGCATGTGCAGATACAAATGCATCCCCATATGAAATTTATCCGTCTGGTCTCTGTTAAAATTTTATATGTACTTCAACATGATTAATACTGTAAATTTATTGTTTATTAAGCTAACTTTTTTTTAAAAAAAAATTACAACAAAAGAAGCGACTAAACAACTCCTAAACCTAGTACAGCCAACGAAACAGCCAAAACACAAACTAACAAACATAATAACACAGCTCGCGACCAACACAACAGCTACGCAGAGCCACCTCCCATACCTCACCACCAGAAAGTGACGACTACTCCTCCTTGGAAACCCACCTACGCTGCACACCTGTAAGGCGCAGACACACCCAACATACACCAACCCCTCGCCAACACAAGAGCGACCAGATCCATACTGTTAAAGCTACCTCTACCCACAGACTCATACAACCGCAAGCGACAGGTCCCCGAGAATACAACCACCACAAACCTTCCAGAACATCACGCCCCTGAACCAAGAATCAAGACCTACCGATCGGAGAGCAAAGCTCCACCCAGATCTGAGGCAAAGCTAACTGTTTATATTTTATGCATATTATTCAAAACTATTTATTATCATTATGCTTATTGATTTTGTAAAATTTTGAAGTCCATGACATTGAAGAGGATCATGTTAAATCCAAAATTATAGTTTAGGCTTCTTGATTTACCGATTGTTAACGGATATGATAATTATTCGATATTCGTGCGTATCTGCAGCAGGGCCGGTCCTAGGAGTTTTGATGCTTAAAGCAAAGTACGAAAACGGTGCCCACATAAAGAAGCTAATGTGTTATATCAAAACAAATTAATATATGAATATGACGACTAACCAATAACTAAAATATAAGAACAAATTTTGATTTACTGCATTTGCACATATAGAGCCGAGCCCCAATATACTTACACATATTTTATTTCAAAAACATGAAATTCTAACTTTAGGTGAACCATAATATCTGCAGTCCTACAAATATATAAGGTTTTATATATACATTAGTTTTAGTTGGAATTGTTAACTACACTGAATATATTATATGAACATAATCATCAAGAGTATGCCAGGTTCTCAAATATGGTTGAATTTCACCAATATAACTATATTTTTCTTTGAAAGAATGAAGTCCTGCATATACATATGATCTTATTCTCAGGTTTCGAGCAAATGTGAACTTTAGAATGTCCAGGGTTCATGAAACTTTGAGCTTAAAGATATTGGAATTTTGAGTTTTTTCGAAACCTACAAATTCTACAAGGAATCTGGTCTCATAAGCCAGAGACATGGAATTGCAATATGGTCTGTGTACTATGTAGAAACTAGAATGTTTTGCTGCGTGATTAAAAAAAAAAACAATTTTGCAAATCCAAAATGGCAATACAACAACTCCACGCATACTCAGAAATTATATATTTGAAAATACAAATCCAAAGTTCCAAATTGAAGTTAATATCTTTACGACTATACCTAAGCAATTAAATTTCGGCTTCGCGTTACTGTTCGACTTTGAATTGTTCCCTAGCTACCACAAACTGGCGACTGCGCCCTGCCTGCTGTGTTAGGTATCGTGCTTTGCGAATTCGTCGAGTTGACGGCTGAAATTGATGCCAGAAGTCGATGATTCGGGCCTCACCTCGTTTGTCGAAGGCCAATTCACTGTAATTGACTCGTGCCGTGTTGCGTGATCTGTGATCTTGATCGTTGATGGCGGAAGTTGATGTACCCTTTTTTTGGACGCGTATTTGGTGCCCTGTATTTTTTTTTTTTGTGCCCTAAGCGGTCGCTTTTACCGCTTTGGTAAAGGATCGGGCTTGATCTGCGGATGCAGATATCCGGTATCCGAAAATGCTTTTTGGTATGGATGCAGATATGACACTAAGTGTATCATGCAGGCATTTGGTTGAATATGCCATAGTAAAAAAAAAAAAAAAAAAAAAAAAAAAAAAAAAAAAAATCAATTAATTATCTCTTGTTATGTTAAATATCTGATCTGTTATTTATATTCAGGAGGAAAACTTTATTAACTTTATGATTAGTGGTATAGGTTGACACTTTACATTTTTAACTTTATCTTTTGGTCTGTAATTCCATTGGTATTACCATTACAGAAGGTATTCTTCTTCCATTTTTTCCATACGTTTCAAGTTTGTTGCTTTCATGAGTCGCAATGCTCTATGTCATGCAAACACACAATAAATGTGTATATACGCTAGCAAAGATTATGCAATGCAAATGCACAGATGCATTCTCATTTCAGCGAGATAAGCATCATGATTCATATGAATTATTTGTATATATATGTCTGATCACATATTGATAGCTATATAATTTCAGGAGAAAAATTCACAGATGTCGTGGGTAGTCCATACTACGTAGCCCCAGAAGTTCTAAGAAAACATTATGGTTTAGAAGCAGATGTTTGGAGTGCTGGTGTGATAATCTATATACTTCTGAGTGGGGTTCCCCCTTTCTGGGGAGGTCTGTATTATTATTATTATTATTATTATTATTATTATTATTATTATTATTATTATTATTATTATTATTATTATTATTTTGTATATATACCAATTGTTTTTTTCCTTTTGATAAAATCAATATTAACTGAAACAAAACTGTGCTTTTGACAGAAACCGAACAAGGAATATTTGAGCAGGTTTTACATGGAGAACTTGACTTTGACACGGAACCATGGCCAAGCATTTCGGACAGTGCTAAAGATTTAGTAAGCAAAATGCTTGTTAGAGATCCCACCAAAAGGCTGTCGGCTCATGAAGTTCTTTGTATATACTTCTGATTGTTTTTACCTAATATATTAATTTGTTTGAATTTTTGTAGGTAGTTATTAATTCTTACTTATATACAGGTCATCCATGGCTTCAAATCAATGGTGGTATGGCATCTGATAAACCACTTGATTCTGCCGTTTTATCACGACTTAAGCAGTTTTCTGCAATGAACAAATTGAAGAAGATGGCTCTTAGAGTAAGTCTTGAAGTATATGGATTTGCCTTTTGAATTCAAATACTCTTTTAATAGAAACTAGATAAAGTGCCCAAAATCCAGCGGCTGTGCCCATGCAAAAATACCTTGCTGATACTTCCTAATGACTCTCAACTAGATTTGTATAGTCGAACCATAAACTACATTTACTGGTTTCAAAGCATGATTTTTTTTTTTTTTTTTTTTTTTTTTTTTTGGTCATGCTATCGTTCATGAACTTCTGAACTGAAACCAGCTTTGTAACAGGTAATTGCTGAAAGCTTATCAGAAGAGGAAATTGCAGGTCTTAAAGAAATGTTCAAAATGATAGACACAGACAATAGTGGGCAGATCACTTATGAAGAACTTAAAGCTGGGTTAGAAAGAGTTGGTGCTAATCTCAAGGAATCTGAAATATATGCACTAATGCAAGCTGTAAGTCACAACATTTCTTATTTTATTACCACTACAATATCCATACCATGCTTATGTACTTAAGAAAACATTAATTTAGGACACATGCTTATGTAGTTATGTATATGTTGTGTATGCAGGCTGATGTCGATAACAGCGGTACCATAGACTACGGAGAGTTCATAGCAGCCACTCTGCATTTGAACAAAGTAGAGAGAGAAGATCATTTATTTGCAGCATTTTCATATTTTGACAGAGATGGTAGTGGATACATTACTGCGGA
Organism: Allium sativum; assembly: GCA_030737875.1. Lineage (NCBI taxonomy): Eukaryota > Viridiplantae > Streptophyta > Magnoliopsida > Asparagales > Amaryllidaceae > Allium > Allium sativum. The sequence goes on along the minus strand of CM060922.1, from coordinate 316,791,189 downwards.
CGAACTTCAACAAGCATGCGACGAATTTGGTGTAGAGGATGTGAGAATAGAAGATATGATACGAGAAGTTGACAAAGACAGCGTAAGTTGTTTACATTTGTCTAAATTGCTCTCGACTGGTTTTCGTAATCAGTCTGACTTTTAACTTCTCGATTGTTATTGTTCAGGATGGAAGAATTGATTACAATGAGTTTGTTGAGATGATGCAGCAAGGAAATGCAGGTTTCGGCCTAAAGGGCCTTCAAAATGGTTTTGAGGGCGCGCTGAAAATGTAATGCAACTCCTTTTCTTTGTCTCATCGTCGAGGGCCTAGCAAGGATTTTATATTTCTCCCCCTCTCCAGTGTTGAACGGTTCCCATGTGTTCACAAAATCAAACTCAGGCTTACTATTGTAAGTCTGACAATTCACTTTAGGAGCCTTCGAAACTGGAAGTCTATAATTTGCAATGTGGACTGCTAGAGATGTACCCTGAATCACGCATCTGCCCTTGCTTTTCGTCATAATTTCTTGTTTGATTGTGTGTTTATATGATACTGTAGGCTGTAAATGAAAGCTTTAACCAGCAAGAGTTTGTAACGTGAAATGTATTATTTTGAAAATTGAAGTTTAGAGCCAAAATCGAAAAGCCTACTCGCTAAAAAATGGCGAACGGTTTTCCGTTCTCTTCCTCTAATCTCTAATAATCACCCAAATTTGCTCAATATGCAAGGAAATTATTCTGTAGAGTGCTCAATTCAACTAAATTTGGCGATATTTCCTGCAATCGGCTCTTTTAACCACAAGTATATTACTAAATTTGACTATGTTTCAGAGAGTATTTAAGCGGGGGGTCGTTATAGGCACTCAACTATTGCTAAGAGGAGGTCATTTTTTTAAATCACTCCACTGTTTATAAAAGTGTTAAGAGGCGTACAAACTTATTTTTTTTACACTCTTTTATCTTTCAATATTACCCCGTCCCAATAAATACGCAAAACCCTAAATCAATTAAAAAAATTAGGTGTTAACACTTCGAGCAAACTCAACTTCGCACGCGACTACGTTTCTTCATCTCGAACAGGAGAGAATTAATGGAGAGAACAAAGAAACGTGAAACGCTCCTCACAACCAGATCCTTAATTAGCGGAGAAGGTGTTGGAAAGGTATGCTGAATAAATTTTAGATTCCAAATTGAATCTTACCATCTAATTACTTTTCATGATTCCAACATAACGTTCACTCTCGCGTGTCAAAATCATGTTGTATTCTTTCTCCTTCATATTGTATTTGTTAGGGTTTTCCTTTTCTATAACTAATGGTTTTGATTAAAAATTAGAAATGAATAGAACAAAGAAATTAAGCTTTAAAGGGTATTACGATAAAATTAATTTTATTTGTTAAGGGGTTGTTCTCTTCATTGGTACTTCCCTTAACAATTAATAACTTTTAAAAAAATTGACACACCTTAACAATAATTAGAGTGCCAATAAACATGTTGAAAGTTAAATGGACATGTGTTTGCAGCTTTAAATGGAGTATTTAAGTGGAGAATTTTAATTTAATTAATATATAGTTAATTGATAAGTTGTTTAACAGTGTAATAAGCATTAAATAATTGCAAATAAAACATAGAAGAATAAACTCGATATTTCATAAAGCACAACATATTTTTTACTCAAATACCAACGAATTAAATGGACTACAAAACAAATTGAATAAACAAAACAAATAACAGATATATCGTTGTTACTACATACCATGAAACCTTCTTAACAAATAACTAAGGTATCTCATTAGATCGAGATCAATAAGCACCACTACCATATGCAAGACTGTTGGATTGTTGCAAAATATCTTCATAAGCACTCGCCTTTAAATGTCAATAGCAATAGACATAATAAAATAGCATCGGTTCACCGTCACAGTGAAATGATCTCACAGAACGAAAGGTTGTGGCCTGTCAGAAGTCACAGTCCAGCTAAAGGAGGGGCGTCTAGTCCGGGCTTGTGAGATGTCACTAGAATCGCCATATAGAGATGCATCAACAACAATGAAAATGTAACAACTCTGAATTTTATCATTTTATTTCAAAAAAATTAATTTATTCAAATATTCAGTTTGTGTTTTTAAATCATTAAATTTCCTTCTAAGTTTAAGTTTATAATAGAAAATTTTATTCTTATCACTTATTTTTATGATTCAATAGCCTTTTTGAATTTATAAGTTAAATCTTAATTTTGTTTTGTTCTAAAAATAAATGTATGCTATGATTTTGGAAATAAATATACATATAATATACAAAGGAAAAATATGTTTTAGAAATATATGCATTAGTTTATATATTATTTCATATAGTAGTAATAAGGTTCAAAGAAGTAATTCTTTTTTTTATATATGTATAAACTTAAAAGTACATGATTTGACCTTTAAGTATTAAATAAGTAAATAAATATTAAAATATAGTTTAATAATATTAAAACTTGATGTGATGGTTTACAACACACACACACACATACATACATACATACATATATATATATATATATATGCAAATTTTATTAAAAGGAAAGCATCATTATTATGTTAAGTACACGAAAACTTAATATTTCAACACGTAAGCCATATAGGTACTAAAATAGTACATAAAAGCTATTTTTTGTATTTAGCGCTTGTAGTATCACGATTCAGGTACAAGCTTTGAAATGGTCCAAGGGCAATATGGTCTTTTATTATTAAAATTTCATTCTACTTTAATTCCCTTCTCACCTTGTTTAAATATCAAGTGTATGCATCTTCTTCTTCTTGCGTCATGTTGTCTTCATTGTTTTCTTATTACTCTTCTCAAATCAGTTCACGACAGTAAAGAGTATATAAATAAGATGAAAAAAAGAAAAGAGAAACTGCAAAAGAAAGAAAAAAGACAATGAGCAGTGTGGCGAAACTCGTAAGCTTAAGGAGTTCGAAAATCCAAATTAAAACAAACACTGGTTTACAATTCGCAAAGCTTGCACCTTTAAGATTTATTTAGTCCGATCTTCGATCTGGAGGAGTTCCATGGGATTTGATCATCGGATTGGGGGTATTTTGGGTTAGTACAGTTTCCATGGTCAAACTGTAAAGCATTGAGGGAAGCTAGGGTTTGGAATTGATGACGGAGGAAACAATCGTTGTCCTGGAGAGTTACGTCGTGATTTACATGTCGAGACGCGGCTCGAGGTAGAAGAAGGTGAAGGTCAGTGGTCGCTTCGTCATTGCTACCGGACAAGGGACTAAAGTGGGCTTGAAGGTCAGATTTTGATTCATGGGATCAGAGGCGTGGTGCTTGGGGCTGCTGTGACGAGCAAGCGAAGATGGATGTGATGGCAGTTTCGGTCTTGGTGATGACAATCGATTGGGGGTGCGCAAGTGCATGGTGTTGCATAGGAATAGTGTCAGGTCGTTTGAAATAGAATGGTAAAGGAGCGAGGAAAAGGGGGTTGCGGGTCAGGACAGTAAGGCAAGCAGACCTGGCCTAGCTGGTTTGGGTTAGAATGCTTGAATAATTTGTTTAATTTATACATAAAAAGTAAGTTTACTCTTTAATCCATATCTCATTCATATTAAATGTGATCGACGTGAGGATTTTTGTGTTGCATTCATATTCACGAACACAACATCATGGTATAATTTATCGTTAGATTTGGTTAAATCGGAAAATTTGACATTTGAAAATGGACAGGTTTGGTTATTTTAATTAATAACGTTATTTAAATCGCACACACCTTAATCTATGTTACCAAATAAAATATTGTTAAGTTATTTTAAGTAGTGTAGATCATTATAGACGTCTGTTGAGCGAAATAAAACCTCGTTTTGTATCTACTAAGTGATAGTTTAAATTATGCGATTAATTATTATCTATATTGATTGATATGGACTTAATAGTAATTGACTATTGATTGTGAATTATTGAGTTTCAGAACCTTTATAACTAGACCATATTGTTTATCACATTAACATGTGAACCCATTGGATATGAAAATTTATGGTAACTTATTTAAGTACCATTGCGGTCGCTAAACCTCAAATTAAAATTGTTTTAGTTATTTAAATTCTTTAATGGAATAAGTTTTAACAATTAAATATTCAGTTTTGATTGATTTAAAAAGCAATTATCCTGGGTTTTAAGAATTAATTAAGTATTTCTAAAATTGGTTTAAACTAATTTAATTATATAAGATTAGTTTACCAATTAAATGTTTTTTTGGCAAGGACAACCGACTTTTATAGTGATTCGTAACACTTTTTATTATAACCAGTGTGAAAATCCTCTCACGTGTGCGGACTTACGCCCTATCAGCTTGTGTAACTTTTCTAACAAGGTTATATCTAAGGTTCTGGCCTCTAGGTTGGCCCCGTTTCTCCAACGTATTATTTTAGCTTCTCAAGCTGGGCTTGTAAAAGGATGGTTGATTATGGATAACGTCCTTTTAGCCCAAAACTGGTGTCGCGGATAGATCGAAAAGTTAGAGGTTCTAATGTAATAGTCAAGCTAGACATGGCTAAAGCTTACGATACGATGCCCTGGTTTTTTCATCGTTAGGGTTCTAAGGGCTTTTTGGGTTTCCAGAGGACCTAATTGATCTTATCTAGAGGCTTACTCCAACTGTTGGTTTTCCATTCTCATTAACGGATCAGCCAACGGCTACTTCCGGGCAGGAAGAGGACTTTGGTAGGGATATCCTCTATCCCCATCTCTGTTCGTTATCGCAGCTGAGGCTTTTGTTCGTGGTTTACACTCTCCGACGATAGCAAACCATATTCATCGATTTGGCACCCCTCTGGTCTGTCCGATCATCTCTTCTTTATCCTTCGCTTACGACATTATCATTTTCACGAATGGTAGCCATAGCTCAGTCCAACGTTTCGTCGGACTCATTCAGCAGTACGAGAGGTGCTCTGGCCAACTCTTTAACACTGCTAAGAGCTGCTTCGTTCCGGCTAGAAAGTTTTCAGAGGTTAGATCTTACTGGATCGAAACCTTTACTGGTTACAAGGCGGCCTCTCTTCCCTTACCATACCTCGATATTTTACTTACAGAGGTCGTAAGCTTAACTCCATTTTCGACCCCCTAACCGATAAGGCTAGGCGAAAGGTCCTTAGGTGGAATGCAATGCTTCTCTCTCAAGCAGGAAGACTGGTTCTTATATAGTCAGTGCTCGATTCTGTAGGATCGCATGACTTTGCTGTTATGACTCCTACTTCTTCTTTTTTCAGATCTTATCGTTCTTTGGCTTCGTCTTTTTATGGGTAAAAAAGGACAGCACTAATCGTCAGCATTGGATCTCTTGGGACATCATCTGTCGTCTCAAAAGTGAAGGGGCTTAGGCCTCCGAAATCCAAAGGATTCCTGTACTGCCTTTGCTTGCATGCTGTGGGCTAGGTTTGACACGAACAATTCCTTATGGGTGACATTCCTTCATGCCAAGTAGCGCAGGCTTCAGCCCGTGAACTTTTCCGGTGCGTTTTCGGATTCTCATGGTGGTGGATCTGGATGGGACGATAGTCCCTTCACGATTAGAGCGGCTTGGATCTCCGTGAGGACGCCTTCTCCTCGTCTCCCTCTCTTCTCTTCCATATGGGATGCTCGAATTCCCTTCATGAGGGGCTACCGATAGATGAGAACCTCCAGAGGATTGGCATCCCTTTAGTTTCCCGTTGTAGATGATATGGATCAGGGGACACTGAATCCATAGCTCACTTGTTTTTCTTTGGCTTCTCGGCTAGGGATATTTGGAATTACTTCGGGAACCTTGTTGGTCTTCGATGTAACGCGTCTTCTCTTTAAGATCTACTGATAAACAGGTGGATCGAAGTCTCAGGAAAATCTTGTGATCCATTCTTTTCCACCTTATCCCTTGTCTTATCTACTGTCATATCTGGTGCTCGCGGAATAAGGCGGTGTTTGACGAGGTGTCTATGGACCCCGCATCTATCATCCAAAAGGTAAGGAATGATGTGTTCCTTGCTTTCGTGGCAGACCATATAGAGGTTCCTTCGGTTCCCGATCGCAGCGGCTTGTTGGAAATTTTGATGTTTCATCTGTCCCTGTTGCTACGCGAGAAGGCAGTTGAACCTGTTGCGTCTAGGTTTGAGGGACCTGTCCCTCTTTCCTATCTACACCTTCCCCCTATTAAAAACTGATTTTGTTTGCTAATGCCTAGATTTACAGGTTTGTTGGATCGTTAGTTCTTGGTTCTTCAGGTGATGGAATTGCTTTTTGGTTTTGGAACTCTCCCTGAGAAGGGTTGTTGGTTCTTCAGTCTTGCTAATTGATATTCCTTACCAGTTGCTTATTTTACTCGGAAGGTTTTTTGGGATAGGCTTGGCTATCAGAGCATGATCTTTGGCTTGGAGCAGGACGGTTGGCACTGTTGCTTTTTTTTGGATAGGACTGCTTTATACTTTGAGTCCCCTTAGTATTGAGGTTCAAGCTACCTTCAGTTGTTCGTCTTCCTTACGAGAGGCGGTCCGAGAGCTTGTTTTTTTCTTCTTTGGTTTCTGTATGACTATGTATGTAACAACCCGGAATTTCTGAACTAATTTTTTATTTTAGCTATTTTAATGGATTTTGAATTTTTAAAATGATTTATTTTAAATAATAACGACTAAAAATTTATTCAAAGCAAAGTTAGAATATATATATTTAATTTAATTGTAAAAGAAGTTTGAAATGGCGTGGTAGTTTGAAAATTCGATTTTAAATTTCAATTGAATGTATAGGATTCAAAATAAATCGGATTTCAGCAAAACAAGAGGTGTTAGAATCTATTTAATTATATCTTTCTAACGAATGTGAAAACTTCAGATTTCATAATATAAATTGAAAGTTATGGTCACTTTAAAATTTAAAATAGTCGCTATGGAATATATATATATTAATATAGTATATAACCCTTAAAAATAGCCATTTTGCAAACAACTTCCGTTTTCGAAGAAACCACTTTTGTTGGATCTGGAATGTCAAATTATTGTTAGGTTTCAAATTTCATAATTTTTGGAATTAATATGTGAGCGTGGTAAATTTAAACGTGTTTGGTCAATTCAGTGTGAATTTAATTGACTGGAAAAATTGCCATTTTTCAAACGCTCTCCAAATTTGACAAAATTAGTTTTGTTAGGAACGTATTGTCAAAACATATCTAGATTTATTTTTTTGTAATTTTTGGAGTCAGTATGTGGCCCTAGTAAATTAAAATATACATTTAAAATTCAATATATATTGATTTATATTTTAATTTTGGTAAAAACTGATCAAAACAGTCGAATTGGCTTACGAGACATATCCCATTGTGTCCGGAATGGGGGTATTTAGCTGGGGGCAACAACCGTTGGGTTTGATTTGGAGTTCGTAGAGTTACTTGGAATTTATGAAATAATAGAATTAAGTAATATAAAAAAGGTATAAATAGAAAAAAAAATAAAACCCTAATCATTCGTTACTTTCCCAGTCGCCAGTTTAAAAACAACAGATGACTTCGTCCTAATTTCAAATCCAAATCGCACCTAATCCGTTCTTCAATTCGAACTACTTTCTAAACAAAAAATTGTAAAGCTCTCCATGAGCTTCCGATATGTATATGGATGATGATTTCTAGCTGAGTGGTTTGATCGGATTTCGGTTGCAAAGCGGCATCATTCGTGGTTGAATTCAAGGCGCATCGGGCCACCGAAGTGGACGCGGTTGAGGGTGGTGGGGGACGACGTGGAGGCGCATCACGGTGAAGGCTCAGATTGACTTCTGATCTACTTAAGGGGGTGCGACACTCAGATTTTTGGGTCGAGGTTTTGTTTTGAGGGTTCCAGGAAGACAATGGAAGGGAATGTAATTAAGGGGAATGGTAACGGATTTTTAAACGTTATTACAGTTAGTTAATTATATAATAGTTCATAAATGTAATCAATGTTTAAAAAATGTATAACTTTCTCATACGATGTCGGAATCCCATGAAACACGATCCATTGCGATCATGGAGTCGAGAGCTTTGCAACAAAACTAACCAGGTCCAATTTGGAGCTTGTTTGTATTTGAAGCAAATTTAAATCCAAACAGAACTGAAATTCAGAAATAAAAGAATAGCTGAGTGGAAACGAAAGTGAGAACTCTTTCTCACTCAACTATTTTTGTTATGTAATTATATCATAGGTTGTAAATGAGGCTTAGTAGCTCCTGTCACTACTTTTTGCAAACCATGGTTGATTGTTTGTTTGGATTGTGATTGGGATTGATATTGTTGTATATATGAAATTATTTATATAAAATTTATATAAAATTATCATGAAAATAAATTGAAATAAATATTCATTTACAAGTCGGACGGCTTGTTTATACACACCTATTTAACTGATATTGATTGGGATGGTAAATTTTACACATCGCCCAACTGCACAAATAATAAATAGTATTTGTTGGTTGAAACCCCACATGGGTATTGGGATGATATTTGACATACACTAATCCCAATTGTTTAGTTGTATGTCAATCGATGGGTTGACAGACTGTATAAGCGTTATTTATTTATTTTAATGCTTATACAGTTGTAAAATGCACTCTGGATGTTGTTTGAATTTTTAATGATTGTTTATCATTATTGTTGTATACATGCGATGTATGAAATCCATATAAATGAAATTATATGGTAATTGATTGAGTCTGATTCCAGTTCAGAATTAACGAATATTTTAAAATAATATTCAGCGAATAATCAAAATGTGATTTTGACGTCCGATTGTGGATGGACACGAAAGTATTGAAATGTGAAGCCGTGTTAAGTAGTTAAACGCCATTTTAACACTAATGGGATTTTCTGTCGATATTATTCATTTTACAATGAATATCGAAAAACGATTTCAAAATCTGATATTTTGTAAATATTATCATTTTAATTATATAATGATATAAAATATTCAATTTTGATTTAAAATTGAAATAGAAGTGGAAATCGTTTTAAAATGAATTTAAAAGAAATTATAAAGGAATATTCCATTTTGATTTAAAATTGAAATGGAAGTGGAAATCATTTAAAAAAAAATTAAAACGATTTATAAAATACGTTTTACAACAAAATCGACGATATACATATTTTATATATATATATATATATATATATATAATGGTCTGAATAAAACGCACCGCACAGCGACCGTTCGCGAATTTCGGCCATTGACTTCAAATTGATGTAACGGGAGATCCAACCATCAGATTCTCCTAAAAATGGAACCATTGGGTTCGTATCGAAAAGATCTTTCCAATGAATATAAGTGATTTAAGTTTGAATGGTTGGATTTCAAAATATGTCCAAAACAGTTTTGGAAAAGGTCGCTATGGATGCAGTTCGGTGGCCGTTATTGGAAACCGACCGTACGGGCAATATAAAAATTATTAAAAATATGGAAGAATTATGTAAATTCATAATAAGGGTTTTGGAAAGATTTTGGATGTAAAAATCCATATTTGAAAAGATAAAAATATGTTTTTATCGAAATGAACTAGCTAATAGCTAGAATAATATTCCAATTATTTTTAGAAATAAATAAATTGGACAATGAAAATGGTTTTAAAATAACCAGAATTTTTCCAATGAATAAATTGGAATGGATTTGGAATGGAAATAATCTTTGAAATATTTTGATATTGGATTCCATGATTATATGGATATTGTAGAGGAATTTGGAAGATAGAGATATCATTATTCCCAATACGATATCCGTTGGTTTCAGAATTTGATATTGAATATAAGCCTATATAATTTCTATTCAGAGACTTGTATTTGATATCAAATTGGATTATGGGTTTTCCTTGAACGCTGTCTTAAATAACACTGCTTTTAACCCAGTTGAGAAAAAATAAATCTTTAAATTGAGATTTAGTGAAGTTTTCCAATTAATTGATATTTAATTGGAATTGAATAAAATAATTGGATTTTGGGTTTGTCGTGAACGTTGTCTTTAATAACACTGTTATTAAACCCAGTTGAGAAAAGAATAAATCTTTAAATTAAGGTTTAGTAAAATTTTCCAATTAATTGATATTTGGTTGGAATTGAATAAAAGAATTGGATTTTTGGGTTTATCGTGAACGGTGTTTTAAATAACATTTGTTCTTTAACCCAATTAACAGTGAAGAATATGATTTGGAATTTATAATCTTTTAATTAAGATTAATGGAATTTTCCAAAGTAAAGATTTCCAATTTAATACATTAAATTGGAATTGAATGGAATTCGATTTTGTTAATAATCGAGATGAGCTTCTGTAAAGGAAGACCGTACTATATATGGAATTTAAAAGGTTTTGCCATTATTCGATTTATAGTATTCATTCGATACAAAAATTTATATCGACTATATACTGTTATGATTTCCATGAAGATTCCATTTTGATGGAAGATGATTTTGGGTTTATCGTGACGATGTTTTAAGTGACACTGGTTCTTTAACCCAGTAAAGACAAGATTTATTTCCTAAATTTGAATAATCATTAAATAATGATTTTCGGAGATTAAAACTAAGTGGAGTTTTAATGAATTTTTAAATAGATTGAAATGTTTATGTAGCAATTAAATTTTCTAAATTTGAAAAGTTCTCAAAAATGGAGTATCACCAGTTTTACTTCATGCGATAGTTAAATCTTTAATTAGATTTGAATGTGGAATGGTAATTGAATTTACCGATAACACAGTGGAGTTAGATATGGAGTACTACCAGTTTTGCTCCATGGTATAAATAGGTTGGGATGGGATAATAAAATGAATGATTACTTCGGTAAGGCGTTGATCCCGACTAGTTTGATAGACCTTAATTTGGTTTAAACTGTGAAAAGACACTATAAAATATTTTGAAACGATTTTCAAAGAAATGGAATAAACAGTGTGCTTAAAAATGATAATCTTTGATAAGATTAATGAGAACCTTCCTAGAATAAAGAAATACGAATAAAATAAAATTCTGGATTGAAATGAGGCGTATGATGTGTTGTTATCGCACTTGATTATAAGATACGCGAGTTATTCGGAAAGACCGGGTTTAACCCATTCTGAATAATTGATACGACGACTAACAGTCGAAGAGATTGAAGACAGTGCAAGACCGATGATCTTCACATCGAATGGATGGGCTGCTACTGATTCCCATGATTGGAGTAGCTACCTTGAAGGAGCTACAGTGGTATCTGTTCGGATGTATTTGTTGATTGTTCGGATATAAGAGGGCCTCTCTCATGTATTGGACATACGAGACAAGGAATAAGGTGCCTCTGGTTTCGTTCAGACCCAGAACGGACTTGCAAATGGATGGTGTGTCTGACATTGTATTCCATTATGCTGTATTCGTTGATCACAGCTAAATATATATCTGTTTGGTGGTGGAGAATTTATGTAACACCCCACTTCCGTTAAGGTCACTCGCAAAGGGAATGCCTTAACTTCAGTGGAACGTTATAAGTAAACAGAACAGAAATTTACCAGATAGATAAAGTAGTACTTGAAAATTTTATAACTTTATTACAGTAGAAACATAAATAAGTTTGGTTACATCTTTCAAAACCACAATATCGGAATTCAAGTACATAAATTTCGGTCTTGTACAAAAACCTTTAGAATGCATAGTTTTTAAAGTCATAATCCCCAATATAAACTGCCATGGAAAGATAGAGTCAAAGCCAAGCAATACTTCAAACACATCAAGCAGAGAGAGTCTGAATCAAGCTCCTACGTTTCCACCCTAAGCACCTAGGGGGGGGAACTGAAAGAAAAGAGGCGAAACAAACTAGGTCAGTCATAAGTCTCGTGAGTCCAGTGACTTCCAGCATCTAAACAGATAATAGTACCATGACATGTAAATAGAACTGGATGAGAGATAACCGTAACAGGAATAACAAGTTAACAGAAGAAACAGAATGATATAGGCTAAGCTAAGCTTCTTACTTAGTTTTCACTTCTCTGCACTAATACTAGTATAACGGAATTAGGTGTTATCCTAACGTCTAAACAGAAAACAGAACGATCTCTTCAGAAACATGATGCTAGTAATGGGCCTTTACCACCCAAACAGAGATAGACGGTACAGAAACAGAATGCTAATAATGGGCCTTTACCACCCCAACTAATGGGCCTTTACCACCCCAACAGAGACAGACGTACAGAAACAGAAGCAGGAACATAATCAGAAACGGAAACAGAATAATCCCTATGGAAACAAAATATTAGAATTAGGTGTACACTAGTAATGGGCCTTTACTACCCCAACAGACGGTACCACACAGAAACAGACAGGTGTACCACCCCAACAGAAACAGACGGTACCCCAACAGAAACAAACAGAACTAAGTGTACCCTAAATTCTACCCCAAGCGACCGGCTCCCTAATACATAAATACTCTGTGTCGGCCCCATAGATGGGTGTATCACTCCCTAAAGTGGCAACCTATAGACACAGACCTATTTACAGATGTCACGGTGTCTTACATCCTCAGAGCAGACCGGATCCATGCACGCACATGACTCGGTTGGAATGCGCCATCAACACCCCTCGCCATTATCAGAGTGAACCTCTTACAATTAGTTCAGTAAGCGTGCCCTGACCCTTGTTGGGTCATAGTTTTGATACCAGAAAGGGTTACTGACTAATATGGGTCCCAAACAACAGATGACACAAGTAATTACCCCTCCTAACCTTGTGTCCCTAGACTAACAGATTTCAGATTAACTTGCTTACAGATTTCAGATGTACAAAGTTCAGATTAACTAGTTCTTAGATTAGACATACAGGTTAACAAGCTTTCAGACTAACGGATCAGATATACATATTAACAAGTTTTCAGACTAACGTATCAGATATACAGATTAACAGACTTACATATTGTTTTTCATCAGTCCAGTTGTTTTAACCCTATTCACCCAACACGTTTTGGGTATCACATTTATCTTAGATTTGCATTAATTAAATATTAATGCACAGACCTCTCACATTAGGTCGGTAGCTTGTGGCTGCTGGATGTGCCAGGCGGTTTCGGGCAGACTTCTGCCACAAGCCATACCTAACCTCGTGTCTAAGCATCTTTATGCCTACGACCTCTCACGTTAGAATGACAGTTTGCGGTTGCTAGTTAAGCCGGTTGGTTCCGGGCAGGCTTCTACCGCAAACGGAGTCTAACCTCGTGTCTCAGCATTCTTATTTTAGCCAATGTATTCCATTATAGATTATGCCAATACCAGACTAATTATGCCAATTCAACAAATTAACTTCGTTACAAGTTACAGCAGATTATTCAAAGTTCTATTAACATGTTTTTCCCAATTTTAGATCGAGCCTACAGATTTCATACCTAAATTACCTTATTCAGTTTTTAACAGATTTAATCATCCCTTAAAATTCGATTGACATACCTCGCCCAATTATAAAATTATGCCTAATTTTACATGCCCAAATTACGGTCATAATTCAATATATAACATATGTCCCAAATTTTAGTTAAATTTGCACCATACAGAATATTCTCTAAAAACCCCAAATCATAATGCACAATATAAATTATGCCAAATTATAACCGTTGATTACCGCGAATGTCAAATATCCAAAAATCCAAATTAGGCGTATTCACGTTAATAGTTATCCCTATTTTAATGTAGGTTTTTCAATCCTTTTTCTTCCAAGTCATAATCCGTCATATAAAATATACCCCAAATCTAGATCTTAAGTACATGTATTTTGTCCTCAAAATCAGATCTTGAGTTATAACATGCATTATGTCCCCCAAATTACAAGTCATATGTTGTCATACAATAATTCTCCTTCTTCTAAATCATAAACCATCATATATAGTATGCCTAGATCTAGATCTTAAATTACAACTTATGTTGTGTTCTCAATTTAGTCACCAATCAGTTATGTCCGATTATGCATCATTCAATATTTTCCCCAAATTTAGCGTTCGCGTGTCAATCTCTTATGAGATTTGGCTCAGGCTCGTGGTAGCCTTGCTATAGAACAGAAAGAAGGAAAAGATACAGAATATTTACAATAAGATAGATCTACCCAGCCTAGGTGTGTGGTTTGAATTCAAATTTGAATTTCGAGCTGAGCTGTTTTAAATTTTCTGAAACTTCTGAAGGCCATAACTTCTTAATACGGGGTTCGATTTACGCAAACTCGGACTCTATCTCAAGCAGAATTCTGAGACAAACGCAATGGCGTAACCACCATTTCCCTTAATTCTTTTCTTAAAAATTAAGTATACTTTGTTTTGTTACTTTATGTTCACAGAAAATTCGGGGTGTTACATTCTCCCCTCCTTAAAGGATTTGTCCTTGAAATCTTCAAGTTAAGAAGAATGTGTCCTCTCATCCAATCACCCATCTACTCAACCATCATCCACAAACATCCATTGTCCTTAGAAAACTTCTAATGTTGTATGAACATATGCAAAAGTGTGTGTATATGTCTCCTATATAATGCAAGGATCAGGCGGTCTACTGATTCAGTTGACCTCCTCAATGCGAATTATGTTAGTGCCATGAGTCCAATTACGTATGCAAGAAATCCTATTTGATACACATCATTTTTATATGAGTGCATAACCATTCATCCAAATGCAACATCCATGTGATGAGTCAATCATTTTTCATCCACAAAAATTGAAAAATGCACACACATCCATATGCAATATGAGAGTGCTTTTGAGCCGATCTAGTGCCTAGTATGTGTATATGCATCCACGAGTAACCACTAGCAACCACTTGCAAACATCAAACATAACATGTGTAACAACCAGTATTTTTAATAACATGTTATAACCTAAATCGAGGCAGAATTAAATGATAAAATCTGAATCAAGGGAAACGGGTTGTGCCATTGCGTTCGTCTCGGAAAAATACGCGAAATAGAGTCCGAAATTTTGTAAATCGGAGTCTGTATGACCAAGAAAAAGCCCGACGAAGTTTTCAGAATTCCAAGGCCCGAAAACAGTTCAAATTCGAATTCAGATTCGAATTCAAACCAAAACAGATAGGCGGGATTTTTCCCGCCCAGGAAGGGTCGACACAGGGGTCGACACCAGTGTCGACCCCCCCAATGGGTCGACACCCATGTCGACCCAGGGGTCGACCCCTTCCCCCGGGTGGCCAAGTGGCCTGATGCGCCTACTTTGAGTTTGGGTCAGGTCTGGTGGCTAATGACGGGATTTGATGGCTCAGATTAGATCTAGGGTTAATCCTATGGCTAATACTATCCTAATCTTCTATAAAAAGACCCCTAAGCCTAGCCTAAATCATCATTATTCAACCCTACAACTAAACTATGCCAAATTTGTTCCTCTCATAGCCTCCACCCTCATGCTAAAATTTCTAAGTTTATTTATATGAGAGATTTTGAGTTCATACAAGTGTTTTCAAGCTTGTATGAGTGTTCTTAGTTTGCATTCAAGTCAAGTTGCAACATTTCTATTACAAAGCAAGGGTTTTTATTGATTTGGCTCAAGGGTTTTTCATTTGGAGCTTTCATATTTGGGTTTTTGGTGATTGCATAAGGGCTTCGTCTCAATCTTTATAATAAATATTCATTTGTGTCTTCATAAGCATTGTAAGCCCTTTTCTACTTTCTTTTTGAACTATAAAGTTAAATGACTGATGCAAGTTTGGTTTGATCATTATGATATGCAAGTTTGGTTGACCATTATGTTATGCAAGTTGGTTTAATCATTATGTATGACACATGTTGCTATGTTATGCAAGTTTGGGTTGATCATTATACACATGTTATCATGTTATGCAAGTTAAACTTGAGTTTGTGAGCTTAAAGCTTCAAGCTTCATATTAAAGGTTGCATTTTGGCAACATGGAAGTTATCATATCCCTTATGATAACTTGCATGTGAGGCTAAATGCGAACTTCTAGCAACTTCTACATGTCATTTATCACCATGTATCACTTATATGCTAAGTTTGGTTTTATGCATACTTTTGAAGCCTAATAATGCGATATGCAAGTATATGAACATATGTACATCTCATATGACACCATGTTAAACTTGTGGCTTCAACACCTTTTTGTCATGATTATGCCAAGTTCCCTATTTTATCCTTTATGCGTTGTTGCGATTATGTAAACGATGGGATTACGTTGGGGTTGGGTAACATTATGACACGAACATGGTTTTTATAACATGACATGATATGTTAGCTTGTAATTATGTTTTGGAAACATAATGGACATGACACTTAGAAAATATAAGTGTGGCCAACTCGAGGTTGGGTTGAGTTTGTAGCATAAATCTACCCGGACCCGCCCGACTTAACTAGTGGATACAAACAATAGGACCCAATGTGAGAAGTTGGTCATGTTGTGCTCGAACCCGAGGTTAGACCAAGTTGTGGTGTAAAGCTACCCGGACCCGCCCGGCTTAACTAGTAACCACAACAAGGTCTAATGTGAGAGGTTAAAGCACATTAAGTTAATTAATGCCTCCTGATTAGGGTTAAGTCATGGTCCACTTAATACTTAACCAATTTGGACTTGATGGGTTAATCGGGGTTAAGTCATGAACCTTGGGTACACTTAACCAATTTAATCCACGTTTGGATCGGGTTAACCACATTTAACCCGTTAAGAAACCCTAGTTGTGTGGTCCTTTTCAGCAGTAACCCTCTTGATAGTATCATGATACCCTAGGGACTAGGCTAGGGTGGGGCACGATTACTGGGCTGACATGTAAGCGACCAAAACGACGGCTGAGTGGGTACGCCGGTGTGGGTCCAGGCGGACTATGGTCTTGCACATAGTCGGGAGTTGGAAAATCAGGCACGGGTACCAGTAGATCTAGACTGTGCATGCTTGATTTGTGTCCGAGGTTGACACCCTAGGACTTGATACACCCTAGGGTGGACCTAGCGCAGTTTAACTACATTTCATGTTTGGGCCGTATGACACCGACACGTGACGAGTTAGGCTTATAGGGAGCCGATCAACTAGACCGTGTAGTTGGACCTTGATTTAGGTCACCTCATGATATTGGGCCAAGCTTGGGCCAAGGGATCAATCCTTGTTTTTACTTGACATGTTAGAATGCTATTACACCCGTGGTGCAAAACTTAACCTTGATTATGCGATGACACCTTTATCTATCTTGTTAGTTAATCATCATGCCAGTATGTTGTTATCCTTATGTTCATCTCAGCTTCTCATGCCAGTTAACTTTACTAGTTCATGGACTGATAGTAGTTCGGGCTTACCAGTCTTTTTGACTGACTTGTTTTCTTTCGCTTCTTTTCTTCCGTTCCCCCCAGGTCCTCAGGGTGGGAACATTGGAGCTTAGCTTGGATCTTTATAGCTTGCTTACTGGATTTGCTCATGTACGGTTTTGGACATTGAGCTAGCTATGGTTTATCACTTCACTTTGGGGATAGTACTTTATGTATTTCAGTTTTTCAGTTTATGGTTTTCTCTAGACTTTGTTTGTTGGAAAATAATGACCAAGTACCTTGTTGTAACTTGACTATGGTTTTGGAATGCTAGTTTTATCCGCTGCTTTATCTACTCTGTTTTACTTATATGTTCTGTCTTGTGATATCTGCATGCATGTTTACCTCGTTTAACGCCCCTCCAAAGCTAGTGTCCTTGCAAGAGTGGCACTGGCGGAGGTGGGGTGTTACATTTGGTATCAGAGCATAAGGTTTACAAGATTTGAGCAAAAGGTTTTTAAAACTTACCTTTTGAAAAACTATTTTCAAAACCAATTAAGTATTTTCCAAGAAAAGTCTAGTTATTTTAAAAGGCTATTCCCCAAAAGCCATTAGCACTATCCTTCGTTTCTTCGTTCTGAATCTATCTATCTTTTTCTTCTTTTCAGTATGGCTGATCTTAACCTTCCCGAGGGAGTGACCATTCCCGGATGGTTCCGGAGGTACTTGGAAGCTAGGGCCATCAATGTGGGCCCAGCAAATACCCCCACCGTAACTGAGGTTCCTCCTCCTCCTCCTCCTCCTCAGAATCCACCAGTGGACTTCGCGAAGATTTGCAAGAACTTTGTTGGGACAGAAACTTTTGTAGAGGCCAGAAATTGGTTGAAGGAGACTGAAGACCTTTTCGCTATCTTTGGTATTGAGGATCATAGGAAGATTCTGTTGGCAGTATGGCTTTTGAAGGAGGAAGCTGCTTATTGGTGGGAAGTCACCACCGCTACTAGGCCCGTTGAGACTTGGGATGACTTTAGGACAAGATTTGGGCTTAAGTTTCTATCATCACCTGAGGCGAATCTGCAATTGGAGAAGTTTATATCTTTGAAGCAAGGGGACATGACAGTGAGGGAGTATGTGAATAAGTTTAACCAGCTTGCTCGATTCGGTTTGGACATGGTTAATACTCCCCAGAAGAAGGCTTTACGCTTTGCACGAGGGCTGAATGAGCCATTACAAGGTTTAGCCCTATCTCATATACCCATGGGGGCTACTTTTAAAGGCCTAGTGGACATGGCATTGCTTCAAGGAGACGATAAGAATGGCAAGAAAGAGGTCAAGCCAAATGAGACTCAAGCCAAGAAGACAGACTCCAAGTGGGAAGGAAATCAGAGCAATCAGAACAACAAGAACAACAAGGGCAACAAGGCCAAGGCAAAGGACCCAAGAAAATGCAACTTCTGTGGGATTGTTGGGCACATAGCCAAAGATTGCAGAAAGAAGAAGAGGAAGTTGGGCGAATGCTTTCACTGTGGAGAGCCTGGACATCTTAGCAAGGATTGCCCCAAGAAGCAAGGACAAGGGAAAGGGCAGAATCAGCGTGCAGGACCTTCTGGAGGGCAAGTGCATGCCCTCAACACTGCTCTAGTTCAGGACCGAGGTAGTATTTCTGTAGAAAGCCTTGTTTATATTTCTGATTATCCTGTTCGCACCTTATTTGATTCTGGCGCATCGCATAGTTTTATTTCTTCTGACATTGTTGAAAGTTTGCACCTAAGTACTAGTCTAGTTGAGGATCCCGTCAGTGTTTCAAATCCAATTGGGGGTTCCGCCCATCTATCTATGATTTGAAGATTTCTATCTTGACCGTAGAATTCACGTGTAATGCTTATGTTCTCGGGTTCACGGGATACGGGTTGATCTTGGGCATGGATTGGTTGTCCAGTTATGGAGCCATTCTCGATTGTGAGCATAGGGTGGTGAGGCTCATGACTCGCCTCGGTAATACCCTAGAAATTTCTTATAACCCTAGAGGTCCCGTCATGTTATGTTATCTTGAATCTCTTGACTCGTCCATCGATGATCTGCAATCTGTAAGGGTGGTCCGAGACTATCCTGATGTCTTTGAAGAAGTTAAGGGGTTACCCCCTAAGTGAGAGATAGATTTCCGCATTTATCTAGTCGATAATGCCAAGCCAGTATCATTGCCCATTAGGCACATGGCCCCACGAGAAAGAAGAGAGCTCAGTAAGCAAATCAAGGAGCTACTTGAGAATTTTTTTATTAGGCGAAGCATTTCTGAATGGGGTGCGCCTGTGGTATTCGCTACTAAGGAGGATGGTTCACTTCGTCTATGTGTTGATTATCGAGAATTGAACAAGATGACAAAGAAGAATAGGCACCCATTACCGAGGATTGATGATCTCTTTGACCAGCTTGTTGGTGCTTCTGTTTTCTCTCAGCTCGATCTAGCCACCGGATTCCATCAACTTAGAGTGGCTGAGGATAGTATTGATAAAACTGCGTTTAGGACTCCAGATGGATTCTTTTAATGGCTTGTCATGCCATTCGGTTTGACTAATGCACCCGCCTACTTCGTAGATTTGATGAGTAGGGTGTTCAGGGAGTTCCTTAACAAGTTTGTTGTTGTCTTCGTGGATGATATTCTGATCTTCTCAAAGGATGAGGAAGAACATGCTAGGCATCTCAAGGAAGTGATGGATACACATAGAACGCATCAGTTGAAAGCCAAGTTCTCCAAATGTCATTTCTGGAGAAGGGAAGTTCGGTTTCTTGGACATATAGTTTCTAAGCAAGGCATAACGGTGGATCCCGCGAAAGTGGTTGTGGTTCAAGACTGGAAGACTCCTAGGAATGCAACCGAAGTAAGAAGCTTTCTCGGTCTGGCGGGCTACTATAGGAAGTTCATCAAGGACTTCGCTAAGATTTCAGCCCCTCTTACTAAGTTGACAAAGAAGAACTTAGTCTTTGCATGGGACTTGGAGTGTGAGCTTGCTTTTCAAAGGCTCAAGAGAGCCCTTACCACAGCTCCAGTTTTGGCATTACCCGATGGCGGTAAGATGTTTACCGTGTACACCGATGCATGTGGCACGGGGTTAGGTGTTGTTCTAATGCAAGAGGGAAGAGTGATATGTTATAGGGGTAGGCAACTTAAAGTTCATGAGAAGAACTATCCCACTCATGATTTGGAGTTGGCGGCGATCGTCTTTGCACTCAAATCCTGGCGCCACTATCTTCTAGGCGAAAGGTTCGAGTTGTATACTGATCACAAGTCACTCAAGTACCTCTTCTCGCAGAAAGATCTGAATCTGAGGCAGCAGAGGTGGATGGAATTCTTGGCATCATATGACTTCGAGATAGCTTATACCCCTGGCAAGGGTAATGTTGTGGCAGATGCACTAAGCAGAAGAAGGTTGACTTTGAGTCCCTTGTTTATTGAGATGAAGAACTTAGAGTTCTTGGCAACCTTTGATTTCACGACGACTGTTGAGTCGATGACGAGTTCATTAGCATCCCTTGAGCTTAGACCCACACTTCTGGATCAAGTAGGGACTTCACAGAAGGAAGACCCGCGGATAGTTGAGGCCATGGACAAGTTGGTTCGTGGTGAGACGTCTAGTCACCTTGCTAGATATATTATTGATAACAAGGGTTGGCTAAGGCGTGATGGAAGGCTATGCGTTCCACAAGTAGGAGACTCGGTGCATAAAGTTCTCGAAGAAGCACATCACTCGAAGATGACTATACATCCTGGAGGAGATAAGATGTATAGGGATATGAAGCGCATTTTCTTTTGGGCCGGAATGAAGAAAGATGTGGCAGAGTATGTTTCAAAGTGCATGGTGTGCCAACAAGTGAAAGCCGAGTCAAAGAAACCAGGTGGGCTATTACATCCATTGGAGGTCCCGCAATGGAAGTGGGAGAGTATTTCTATGGATTTTGTGGATGGATTGCCTAGGTCAAGAAAAGGGAACACGAGCATATGGGTCATAGTTGATAGACTTACGAAGAGTGCTCATTTCATTCCCATAAAGAGCAAGAGGACCGCATCATGGCTAGCATCTATTTATCTTCGAGAGATAGTGCGGTTGCATGGAGTTCCTTCTAGCATAGTTAGCGATCGTGACCCAATTTTCACTAGCCAGTTCTGGAACAGTTTGCAAGAAGCAATGGGTACGCGATTGAATCTGAGTACAGCCTATCACCCCAGACGGATGGCCAAACCGAAAAGGTGAATAGAGTGCTAGAAGATCTTTTGAGGCTTTTTGTTCTTGACTTTGGTGGTACCTGGGAAGACCACCTTCCTCTTGTAGAGTTTGCTTATAATAATAGCTATCAAGCCAGCATAGGGATGTCACCATTTGAAGCTTTGTATGGGAGGTCGTGTAGGTCACCATCTTGTTGGTGGGAGACAACAGATAGGCTTATACTTGGGCCCGATATGATATGGGACACATCCGAGAAAGTTGAATTGGTGAGAAGACGGATGAAAGCGGCCCAAGATAGACAGAAATCCTATGCTGTCAAGCGAAGGGCAGATTTGGAATTCAAAGTGGGAGACATGGTTTTCGTGAAGGTCTCTCCTTTGCGTAATGTGGATCGTTTTGGAGCAGTTGGGAAGCTGGCACTAAGGTTCGTAGGACCCTTCCCTATCATAGAGAGAATTGGGAAGATGGCCTATAAGGTGGAATTGCCCGAGAAGCTAGCCGGAGTGCATAATGTCTTTCATGTCTCGCATCTCCGGAAGTGCCTACATGAGTCCGCTGAGGTGGTTGAACTAAGCATTCTTGAAGACGTGGAGGTAGAGAAAGAGGCAACCGTAAGGAGAGCTCCGATTCGTATCTTGGGAACGGAGATCAAGAAGTTAAGGAATCGAGAAGTCAAATTGGTGAAAGTTCAGTGGAGTGAAGCCGATGAAGATGCAACTTGGGAAACCGAGGAGAAGATGCGTGGGCTTTATCCATTCCTTTTTGAGGGTACATTCTCAACCTCCTTTCCTAATTAGCATATCTTTGTAACACCCCGCCTCTGCCAGGGTGACTCTTGCAAGCACTCTGACTTTGGAGGGGCGTTTGAATCAGGTAAACATGCATAATGATATATCAAGGCAGAACAAGAACATATGTATATGCGTAAACAGAGTAAATAACATAGATAAAACAGCGGAAGATTTTAAACCATTTCAAAACAAGTCTGTTACATCATAATGTCAACTAAATAAACAAGTCTAGATAAAACAACATCAACTGAATAACTGAAACACATAAGTACAAATCCCCAAAAGAAATGATAGCCATAGCTAGCTTCATGTCAAACCGTACATGAGCTAAATCCCTCAAGCAAGCGGTCAGAAAATCCAGCTAAGCTCCAATATTCCCTCCCTGAGAACCTGGGGGGGGGGGGAACGGAAGAAAAGAGGCGAAAGAAAACAGGTCAGTCAAAAAGACTGAGTAAGCCCTACTACAATCAATGTAAACTGATAAAGTTAACTGGCATGAGCAGCAGGAATGAACATAAGGATAACTACATACTAGCATGATGATTAACTAACAAGGTAGATAAAGGTGTCATCGCATAATCAGGATTAAGATTTTGCACCACAGGTGTACTAGCAAACTAACATGACTTGAATAAACAAGTATTGATCCCTTGGCCCAAGCTTTGGCCCAAAAACATGAAGTGACCCTAATACGAGGTCCAACCAAACGGTCTAGTCGATCGGCTCCCTAAGCCTAACTCGTCACGTGTTGGTGTCAATACGGCCCAAACATGATTGTAGTCAGACTGTGCAGGGTCTCCCGTCGGGTGTATCAAGCCCTAGGGTGGCAACCCCTGGACACCACAAACATGAGTGCACAGTCTCGATCTACTGGTACCCGTGCATGCTTTCCCCGGCTTCGGACTATGTGCACGACCATGGTCCGCCCGGAACTACACTGGCGTACCCTCTGCCGTCGCTCTTGGTCGCTTACCTCCAGCCCAGTAATCGTGCCCCCACCCTAGCCTAGTCCCTAGGGTCATGATGATACTAACTTGGGATTACTGCTGGAGTGGGCCCCCCCCATTGCTAGGATTTTTCTAGTGGGTTAAGTACGGTTTAACCCCCTTGCTAATCATGGATTAACTTGGTTAAGTGTAACGATGAGTTCACGACTTAACCCCGATTAATCTACCAAACCCGAATTGGTTAAGTACTAAGTGGACCATGACTTAACCCTAATCATGAGGCATTAATTAATTTAATGCGCCTTAACCTCTCACACTAGACTTTATTGCGGTTACTAGTTAAGCCGGGCGGGTCCGGGTAGCTTTACACCACAACTTGGTCTAACCTCGGGTCCAAGGTACAACATGACCAACTTCTCACATTGGGTCCTATTGTTTGTAGCAACTAGTTAAGCCGGTCGGTTCCGGGTAGGTTTACGCTACAAACTCAACCCAACCTCGAGTTGGCCACACTTATTTTTCTAAGTGTCATGTCCATCATGTTTCCAAAACATGTTACAAGTTTTTCAAGCAATTGGGTAGACCTAACTTAATAGGTAAATTCCCAATGGGTAGACCTAACTTAATAGGTAAATTCCCAAGCTTATGTTTTATGTCCTTTAAGTTTACCCAACCCCAAACGCAATCCCATCGCTTACATATCGCAATAGCGCATAAAGGATAGAAAGAGGGAACTTGGCATAATCATGACATAAAGGTGTTGAAGCCACAAGTTTAACATGGTGGCATATAAAATGTTCATGTGTTCATATACTTGCATATTACATCTTTTGGCCTCAAAAGCATGCATAAAACCAAACTTAGCATATTGGTGATACATGGTGATCAATGACTTGTAGAAATGGCCATAAGTTCGCATTTAGCCTCACAAGCAAGTTATCATAAGAGATATGATAACTTACATGTTTCCAAAATGCAACCTTTGGCATAAAGCTTGAAGCTTTATGTTCATAAACCCAAGATAAGCTTGCATAACATGATAGCATGAACAAAATGTTCAACCCAAACTTGCATGACACAACTTACATATCATATGACAACTTGCATATCAAACTTGCATAACATAACATGATGAACTTGCATATCACATCATAGCATACTTGCATAACATGATAAACTTGCATATTACATCATAGAAAACTTGCATAACATGATAAACTTGCATATTACATCATAGAAAATCATGATAAACTTGCATATTACATCATAGAAAACTTGCATATCATACATTTAACTTTAGAGTTTAAGTATGAAAGTAGAATAGGGCTTACAATGATTATGAAGTCACAAAAATATGACAAAGCCCTTATGAAATCAATTAAACCCAAAAATGCAAGTCAAACTGATCAAAACCCTTCCTTTATGATGCAAATATAGAAACTTGACTTGAATGCAAGCTAATGATGCTCATACAAGTTTGAAAACACTTGTATGCATGGAAAATCACTTAGAAATTTATTTAGAAATTTTCTGAAAACTTCGTTGGGCCTTAATCGGGTCATACGGACTCCGATTTTCGAAAACTCGGACTCTATTTCGCGTATTTTTCCGAGACGAACGCAATGGCATAGCCCGTTTCCCCTGATTCAGATTTTTGAATTAAATTCTGCCTCGATTTATGTTATAACAGGTTATTGAAAATACGGGTTGTTACATTCTCCCCTCCTTAAAGGATTTCGTCCCCGAAATCTTCAAGTTAGGAAGAACGTATCCTACCGTCCAACATCCATCTACTCAAAACATCATCCACGAGCAAACATTGTCCTTACAAGATTCTAAATGTTGTATGAACATATGCAAAGGTGTGTGTATATGTACCTATCTAATGCAAATATCATCAATGCAGATTATGTTAGTGAAATGAATCCATATGTATGCAATTCCTAACATAATGTATAACATCTATATGTGTGCACATAACATACACCCATATGCAACATCCATGTGATAACACAAAAATTTTCATCCATGAATAAGCATAAACACTCATGCATATGCAATATGAGAAGTGTGTGAGCCGATCTAGTGCCTAACGTGTATAATGCATCCACGAGTAACCACTTGCAAACACTTGCAACCACTTGAAACCATCAAGCATAACATGTTTCAAACACATGTTTCATCCAAAGGGTTTCTACCTAAGGTTCTCATGACAAGATTAACACAATAAACTAGATAAACATGGATAGCAAAGAGAAAGATATGCTAACAAAGAAAAGAGATTGAGAGTGTACCCTCAAAAAGGAATGGATAAAGCCCACGCATCTTCTCCTCGGTTTCCCAAGTTGCGTCTTCTTCGGCTTCACCCCACTGAACCTTCACCAATTTGACCTCTCAATTCCTTAGCTTCTTGGTCTCCGTCCCCACGATACGAATCGGAGCTCTCCTCAAGGTAGCCTCTTTCTCCACTTCCACATCTTTCAGAATACTCGGCTCAACAACCTCTGCTGATTCATGTAAACACTTCCGGAGATGCGAGACATGAAAAACATCGTGTACTCCGACAAGCTTCTCGGGCAACTCCACTCTATAAGCCATCTGCCCGATCCTCTTTATAATAGGGAATGGTCCAACAAACCTCGGTGCCAACTTCCCAACGGCTCCAAATCGGACCACGTTCCGCAAAGGAGAAACCTTCACGAAAACCATATCCCCAACATCAAACTCCAAATCAGTTCTTCGCTTATCAGCATAGGATTTCTGTCGGTCTTGGGCCGCTTTCATCCGTCTCCGAATCAACTCGATCTTCTCGGATGTATCTCTGATCATATCAGGCCCAAGTATAAGCTTATCTGTAGTCTCCCACCAACATGTAGGCGACTTGCACGGCCTCCCATATAAAGCTTCAAATGGTGCCATCCTTATGCTCGCCTGATAACTATTATTATATGCAAACTCAACAAGAGGAAGATGGTCTTCCTAAGTACCACCAAAATCCAGAATACAAAGCCTCAACAGATCCTCGAGTACCCTATTCACCCTTTCGGTTTGACCGTCCGTCTGTGGGTGATAAGCGGTACTTAGATTCAACCTCGTGCCCATGGCTTCTTGCAAGCTATTCCAGAATTGACTTGTAAAGATTGGGTCACGGTCACTGACTATACTAGAAGGGACTCCATGCAGTCCCACAATCTCACGAAGATATACAGACGCTAGCCAAGATGCGGTCCTCTTGCTCTTCACCGGAATGAAATGAACACTCTTCGTAAGTCTATCCACAATAACCCAAATGCTCGTATTCCCTTTCCTTGACCTTGGTAGCCCATCGATAAAATCCATGGAAATACTCTCCCACTTCCAAAGTGGAACGTCTAGAGGATGTAATAGCCCACCGGGCTTCTTCGACTCGGCCTTGACTTGCTGGCAAATGGTACATTGAGAGACAAATTCTGCCACATCCTTCTTCATCCCAGGCCAAAAGAAAATGCGCTTCATATCTTTATACATCTTATCTCCGCCCGGATGTATAGTCAACTTAGAGCGATGTGCTTCCTCCAGAACTCTTCTTTCTACCATAGGAACACATAACCTTCCGTCTCTCCTCAGCCAACCCTTGTCATCAATAGAATATCGAGCGAGATGACTAGACGTCTCTCCTCGAATTAGCTTATCCATAATCTCAACTATCTGAGGGTCTTCTCTCTGCGAAGCCCCAACTTGATCAAGAAGGGTAGGTCTGAGTTCCAGAGATGCTAAAGAACCGGTCATCGACTCAATCGCCAAAGAGAAATCAAAGGTCGCCACATACTCTAAATTCTTCATCTCAACGAATAGAGGACTTATGGTCAACCTTCTTCTACTCAATGCATCTGCTACCACATTCCTCTTGCTAGGGGTATAAGCTATCTCAAAATCGTAGGATGCCAAGAATTCCATCCATCTTTGTTGCCTCAGATTCAAATCCTTCTGAGAAAAGAGATACTTCAATGACTTGTGATCGGTATAAAGCTCAAATCTTTCTCCCGGAAGATAATGGCGCCAAGCCTTGAGTGCATATACTATTGCTGCCAACTCTAAGTCATGAGTGGGATAATTCTTCTCATGCACTTTGAGTTGTCTACCGCCAAAGCATATCACCCTTCCTTCTTGCATAAGAACAGCTCCTAACCCCATGCCACATGCATCGGTGTATACTGTAAATAACTTCCCTCCATCGGGCAAAGCTAGAACAGGTGCTGATGTAAGAGCTCTCTTGAGCTTCTGAAAAGCAAGCTCGCATTCTATGCTCCAAGCAAAAACTAAATTCTTCTTCGTCAATTTAGTGAGAGGAGAGGATATCTTTGCGAAGTCCTTGATGAACTTCCGGTAAAAACCCGCAAGACCTAGAAAACTTCTTACTTCGGTTGCATTCCTTGGAGTCTTCCAATCCTGAACTGCAACTACCTTAGCGGGATCCACCGCTAAGCCTTGCTTAGATACTATATGCCCAAGGAATCTAACTTCCCTTCTCCAAAAGTGACACTTGGAGAACTTGGCCTTCGACTGATGCACCCTAAGCGTATCCATCACCTCCATGAGATGCCTTGCGTGCTCTTCCTCATCCTTAGAGAAGATCAGAATATCATCCACGAAGACCACGACAAACTTGTTCAAGAACTCCCTGAACACCCTACCCATCAAGTCCACGAAATATGCGGGTGCATTAATCAAGCTGAACGGCATGACAAGCCATTCGAAGAATCCATCTGGAGTTCTGAACGTAGTCTTGTCTATACTATCTTCAGCTACTCTGAGCTGATGGAATCCAGTAGCAAGATCAAGCTGAGAGAAAACAGAAGCACCGACAAGCTGGTCAAAGAGATCATCAATCCTCGGTAACGGGTGTCTGTTCTTCTTAGTCAGCTTATTCAACTCTCGATAATCAACACAAAGTCGGAGAGAACCGTCTGCCTTGGTAGAAAATACCACAGGCGCTCCCCATTCAGATATACTTCGTCTAATGAAGTTCTTCTCAAGCAACTCTTTCACTTGCTTACTTAGCTCCCGCCTTTCACGCGGAGCCATGTGCCGAACGGGCAAAGAAACAGGCTTTGCATTATCCACCAGATAAATGCGGAAATCAATCTCTCGCTTAGGGGCAACCCCCTAACTTCATCGAAAACATCCGGATACTCTCGAACCACTCTCACAGACTGAAGAGTTTCTATTGACGAGTCGAGTGATTCAAGATAGCATAACATGACGGGACCTCTCGGATCATAAGAAATCTCTAGGGTGTTTCCGAGGCGAGTCACGAGCCTCACAACCCTATGCTCACAATCAAGGATGGCTCCATATCTAGACAGCCAATCCATGCCCAATATCAATCCGTATCCCCTGAAACCAAGAACATAAGCACTACACAAGAACTCTACACTCAGTATAGAGATCCTCAAATCCCCACATATCATAGACAAATGGGCGGAACCCCCAATAGGATTTGAGACACAGACGGGATCATCTACCAAGCTAGTACTAAGGTGCAAACTATCAACAAGATCACGTGAGATAAAGCTATGCGATGCACCAGAATCAAACAAGGTACGAACTGGAAAATCAGAAATATATACAAGGCTCTCAACAGAAATACTACCTCGATCGGGAACTGGAGCGACATTGAGACTATGAACTTGCCCTCCTGAAGGTCCAGCACGCTGAGTCTGACCCTGGCCTTGCCCTTGCTTCCTCGGGCAATCCTTACTGAAATGTCCAGTCTCACCACGGAAGAAGCATTCACCATTCTTCCTTTTCCTCTTCTTACAATCCTTAATAAGATGCCCAACTGAACCGCAATAATGGCACTTCCCCTTGTTGTTCTTGCCCTTGTTGTTGTTCCCTTTGTTGCCTTGACCCTTGTTCTTGTTCTTGTTCTGATTGCCTTGACTGCTCTGACCACTTGGATTATTCTGATTTCCCTTCCCCTGGGAATCAGTCTTCTTGGCTTGAGTATCATTCACCTTGATCTCTTTCTTGACATCTCCCTGAAGTAAAGCCATATCAACCAAGCTCTCAAACGTGGCCCCATGGGGAATATGCGACATAGCCAATCCCTGCAACGGCTCATTCAATCCTCTAGCAAAACGAAGAGCCTTTTTCTGAGGAGTATTCACCATATCCAAGCCAAAACGAGCTAACTGATTGAACTTGTTCACATGTTCTTTGACAGATATATCTCCTTGTCTCAGAGTTATGAACCTCTCCATTTGCAGATTCTCCTCAGCAGAAGATAGAAACTTAAGCATGAACCTTGCCCTGAAATCGGCCCAAGTCTCAACAGGCCTAGTACCATTGGTGACTTCCCACCAATTAGCGGCTTCATCCTTCATAAGCCAAACCGCCAACAAGATCTTCCTCTGATCGTCTAACCCAAAGATAGCAAACAAATCCTCGGTCTCTTTCAACCAATTTCTGGCCTCTACAAAAGTCTCAGTACCTTGAAAGTTCCTGCCACCCATTGCTTTGAAGTCTTTGCAAGTCTTTGCGAAGTCAGCTTGAGGATGCTGAGGGGGAGGAGGAAGAGGAACCTCAGCGACAGGAGGAGGAGGAACATTATCGACAGGAGGAGGAATATTAACTACTGGAGGAGGAGGAGGAGGAGGAACATCTGCGGGGCCGGCTTCGATCGCCCTAGCCTCCAAAAGTCTCCTATACCAAACAGGTACGTGCACTCCCTCCGGAATAGCAAAGTTATCGGCCATACTGAAAACGAAGAAAAAGACAGATTCAGAATGGCGAAAAAAACGAAGGAATTTTGCTAATGGCCTTTTGGGGAATAGCCTTTAAAATAAACTAGACTTTTCTTTGGAAAATACTTTATACTTGGTTTTGAAAATAGTTTTCCAAAAGTTTTCTAAAAACCTTTTTGTTCCTTCTCGTAAACCATATGCTCTGATACCAAATTGTAACACCCCGCCTCTGCCAGGGTGACTCTTGCAAGCACTCTGACTTTGGAGGGGCGTTTGAATCAGGTAAACATGCATAATGATATATCAAGGCAGAACAAGAACATATGTATATGCGTAAACAGAGTAAATAACATAGATAAAACAGCAAAAGATTTTAAACCATTTCAAAACAAGTCTGTTACATCATAATGTCAACTAAATAAACAAGTCTAGATAAAACAACATCAACTGAATAACTGAAACACATAAGTACAAATCCCCAAAAGAAATGATAGCCATAGCTAGCTTCATGTCAAACCGTACATGAGCTAAATCCCTCAAGCAAGCGGTCAGAAAATCCAGCTAAGCTTCAATATTCCCTCCATGAGAACCTGGGGGGGGGGGGGGGGGAACGGAAGAAAAGAGGCGAAAGAAAACAGGTCAGTCAAAAAGACTGAGTAAGCCCTACTACAATCAATGTAAACTGATAAAGTTAACTGGCATGAGCAGCAGGAATGAACATAAGGATAACTACATACTAGCATGATGATTAACTAACAAGGTAGATAAAGGTGTCATCGCATAATCAGGATTAAGATTTTGCACCACAGGTGTACTAGCAAACTAACATGACTTGAATAAACAAGTATTGATCCCTTGGCCCAAGCTTTGGCCCAAAAACATGAAGTGACCCTAATACGAGGTCCAACCAAACGGTCTAGTCGATCGGCTCCCTAAGCCTAACTCGTCACGTGTTGGTGTCAATACGGCCCAAACATGATTGTAGTCAGACTGTGCAGGGTCTCCCGTCGGGTGTATCAAGCCCTAGGGTGGCAACCCCTGGACACCATAAACATGAGTGCACAGTCTTGATCTACTGGTACCCGTGCATGCTTTCCCCGGCTTCGGACTATGTGCACGACCATGGTCCGCCCGGAACTACACCGGCGTACCCTCTGCCGTCGCTCTTGGTCGCTTACCTCCAGCCCAGTAATCGTGCCCCCACCCTAGCCTAGTCCCTAGGATCATGATGATACTAACTTGGGATTACTGCTGGAGTGGGCCCCCCCATTGCTAGGATTTTTCTAGTGGGTTAAGTACGGTTTAACCCCCTTGCTAATCATGGATTAACTTGGTTAAGTGTAACGATGAGTTCACGACTTAACCCCGATTAATCTACCAAACCTGAATTGGTTAAGTACTAAGTGGACCATGACTTAACCCTAATCATGAGGCATTAATTAATTTAATGTGCCTTAACCTCTCACATTAGACTTTATTGCGGTTACTAGTTAAGCCGGGCGGGTCCGGGTAGCTTTACACCACAACTTGGTCTAACCTCGGGTCCAAGGTACAACATGACCAACTTCTCACATTGGGTCCTATTGTTTGTAGCAACTAGTTAAGCCGGTCGGTTCCGGGTAGGTTTACGCTACAAACTCAACCCAACCTCGAGTTGGCCACACTTATTTTTCTAAGTGTCATGTCCATCATGTTTCCAAAACATGTTACAAGTTTTTCAAGCAATTGGGTAGACCTAACTTAATAGGTAAATTCCCAATGGGTAGACCTAACTTAATAGGTAAATTCCCAAGCTTATGTTTTATGTCCTTTAAGTTTACCCAACCCCAAACGCAATCCCATCGCTTACATAACGCAATAGCGCATAAAGGATAGAAAGAGGGAACTTGGCATAATCATGACATAAAGGTGTTGAAGCCACAAGTTTAACATGGTGGCATATAAAATGTTCATGTGTTCATATACTTGCATATTACATCTTTTGGCCTCAAAAGCATGCATAAAACCAAACTTAGCATATTGGTGATACATGGTGATCAATGACATGTAGAAATGGCCATAAGTTCGCATTTAGCCTCACAAGCAAGTTATCATAAGAGATATGATAACTTACATGTTGCCAAAATGCAACCTTTGGCATAAAGCTTGAAGCTTTATGTTCATAAACCCAAGATAAGCTTGCATAACATGATAGCATGAACAAAATGTTCAACCCAAACTTGCATGACACAACTTGCATATCATATGACAACTTGCATATCAAACTTGCATAACATAACATGATGAACTTGCATATCACATCATAGCATACTTGCATAACATGATAAACTTGCATATTACATCATAGAAAACTTGCATAACATGATAAACTTGCATATTACATCATAGAAAATCATGATAAACTTGCATATTACATCATAGAAAACTTGCATAACATGATAAACTTGCATATTACATCATAGATAACTTGCATATCATACATTTGACTTTAGAGTTTAAGTATGAAAGTAGAATAGGGCTTACAATGATTATGAAGTCACAAAAATATGACAAAGCCCTTATGAAATCAATTAAACCCAAAAATGCAAGCCAAAATGATCAAAACCCTTCCTTTATGATGCAAATATAGAAACTTGACTTGAATGCAAGCTAATGATGCTCATACAAGTTTGAAAACACTTGTATGCATGGAAAATCACTTAGAAATTTATTTAGGAATTTTATGAAGAGAGTGGAGGCCATGAGAGGATTGATTTTGCCATAGTTTAGTTGTATGAATGAATAATGATGATTTAGGGTAGGTTAGGGTCTTATTTATAGAATAGGCAAGTGTTTTAGGCCATAGGATTAAACCCCAGTTCCAATCTCAGCCCTCAAAACCGAATCTGGCCCCCAAGCTCAACACATTCTCAAAATGGTGCACCAGGCTAAACAGCCCGGCTGGACCAAGTCGACAGCCAAGTCGACAGGGCTGTCGACTTGGGTCCAACCAAGTCGACTCCCAAGTCGACAGGGCTGTCGACTTGGGTACTCTGGCGGGAATTTCCCCGCCTGGCCCAAACTGGCCCAATTTTTCAAATTCAAGTTTGAATTTGAAATCTGTTTTTACTTAGAAATTTTCTGAAAACTTCGTTGGGCCTTAATCGGGTCATACGTACTCCGATTTTCGAAAACTCGGACTCTATTTCGCGTATTTTTCCGAGATGAACGCAATGGCATAGCCCGTTTCCCCTGATTCAAATTTTTGAATTAAATTCTGCCTTGATTTATGTTATAACAGGTTATTGAAAATACGGGTTGTTACAATCTTTCTTTTTGCTATCCATGTTTATCCTGTTTATCTTGTTATCTCGTTAATCGTGTCATGAGAACCTTAGGTAGAAACCCTTTGGATGAAACATGTATTTGAAACATGTTATGCTTGATGTTTGCAAGTGGTTGCAAGTGTTTGCAAGTGGATACTCGTGGATGCATGATACACATTAGGCACTAAGATCGGCTCACACACTTTCATACCGCATATGCATGAGTGTCTATGCTTATTCATGGATGAAACTTGTATGCTATCACGTTGATGTTGCATATGGATGAATGTTATGTGCACTCATATAGATATTATGAATTATGTTAGGAAATTGCAGACATATGGATTCATTTCACTAACATACATATGCATTAAGGAGGTTTACTACATCAGTAACCGCCTGATTTTCGCATTAGATAAGTACATATACACACACCTTTGCATATGTTCATACAGCATTTAGAATCCTTTAAGGACAATGATTGCTCGTGGATGATGATGTGAGTAGATGGATGATGGATGGTAGGATACGTTCTTCCTAACTTGAAGATTTCGGGGACGAAATCCTTTAAGGAGGGGAGAATGTAACAACCAGTATTTTTAATAACATGTTATAACATAAATCGAGGCAGAATTAAATGATAAAATCTGAGTCAAGAGAAACGGGCTGTGCCATTGTGTTCGTCTCGGAAAAATACGCGAAATAGAGTTCGAAATTTTGTAAATCGGAGTCCGTATGACCAAGAAAAAGCCCGACGAAGTTTTCAGAATTTCAAGGCCCGAAAACAGTTCAAATTCGAATTCAGATTCGAATTCAAACCAAAACAGATAGGCGTGATTTTTCCCGCCCAGGAAGCGTCGACACAGGGGTCGACACCAGTGTCGACCCCCCCAATGGGTCGACACCCATGTCGACCCAGGGGTCGACCCCTTCCCTCGGGTGGCCAAGTGGCCTGGTGCGCCTACTTTGAGTTTGGGTCAGGTATGGTGGCTAATGACGGGATTTGATGGCTTGGATTAGATCTAGGGTTAATCCTATGGCTAATACTATCCTAATCTTCTATAAAAAGACCCCTAAGCCTAGCCTAAATCATCATTATTCAACCCTACAACTAAACTATGCCAAATTTGTTCCTCTCATGGCCTCCACCCTCATGCTAAAATTTCTAAGTTTATTTATATGAGAGATTTTGAGTTCATACAAGTGTTTTCAAGCTTGTATGAGTGTTCTTAGTTTGCATTCATGTCAAGTTGCAACATTTCTATTACAAAGCAAGGGTTTTTATTGATTTGGCTCAAGGGTTTTTCATTTGGAGCTTTCATATTTGGGTTTTTGGTGATTGCATAAGGGCTTCGTCTCAATCTTTATAATAAATATTCATTTGTGTCTTCATAAGCATTGTAAGCCCTTTTCTACTTTCTTTTTGAACTATAAAGTTAAATGAATGATGCAAGTTTGGTTTGATCATTATGATATGCAAGTTTGGTTGACCATTATGTTATGCAAGTTGGTTTAATCATTATGTATGACACATGTTGCTATGTTATGCAAGTTTGGGTTGATCATTATACACATTTTATCATGTTATGCAAGTTAAACTTGAGTTTGTGAGCTTAAAGCTTCAAGCTTTATATTAAAGGTTGCATTTTGGCAACATGGAAGTTATCATATCCCTTATGATAACTTGCATGTGAGGCTAAATGCGAACTTCTAGCAACTTCTACATGTCATTTATCACCATGTATCACTTATATGCTAAGTTTGGTTTTATACATACTTTTGAAGCCTAATAATGCGATATGCAAGTATATGAACATATGTACATCTCATATGCCACCATGTTAAACTTGTGGCTTCAACACCTTTTTGTCATGATTATGCCAAGTTCCCTATTTTATCCTTTATGCGTTGTTGCGATTATGTAAACGATGGGATTACGTTGGGGTTGGGTAACATTATGACACGAACATGATTTTTATAACATGACATGATATGTTAGCTTGTAATTATGTTTTGGAAACATAATGGACATGACACTTAGAAAATATAAGTTTGGCCAACTCGAGGTTGGGTTGAGTTTGTAGCATAAATCTACCCGGACCCGCCCGGCTTAACTAGTGGCTACAAACAATAGGACCCAATGTGAGAAGTTGGTCATGTTGAGCTCGAACCCGAGGTTAGACCAAGTTGTGGTGTAAAGCTACCCGGACCCGCCCGGCTTAACTAGTAACCACAACAAGGTCTAATGTGAGAGGTTAAAGCACATTAAGTTAATTAATGCCTCCTAATTAGGGTTAAGTCATGGTCCACTTAATACTTAACCAATTTGGGCTTGATGGGTTAATCGAGGTTAAGTCATGAACCTTGGGTACACTTAACCAATTTAATCCACGTTTGGATCGGGTTAACCACATTTAACTCGTTAAGAAACCCTAGTTGCGTGGTCCTTTTCAGCAGTAACCCTCTTGATAGTATCATGATACCCTAGGGACTAGGCTAGGGTGGGGCACAATGACTGGGCTGACATGTAAGCGACCAAAACGACGGCTGAGTGGGTACGCCGGTGTGGGTCCAGGCGGACTATGGTCGTGCACATAGTCCGGAGTTGGAAAATCAGGCACAGGTACCAGTAGATCTAGACTGTGCATGCTTGATTTGTGTCCTAGGTTGACACCCTAGGACTTGATACACCCTAGGGTGGACCTAGCGCAGTTTAACTACATTTCATGTTTGGGCCATATGACACCGACACGTGACGAGTTAGGCTTATAGGGAGCCGATCAACTAGACCGTGTAGTTGGACCTT
Source organism: Allium sativum (assembly GCA_030737875.1). Lineage (NCBI taxonomy): Eukaryota > Viridiplantae > Streptophyta > Magnoliopsida > Asparagales > Amaryllidaceae > Allium > Allium sativum. Next base: position 316,755,200 of record CM060922.1, on the reverse strand, counting down.
GATTTAGGTCACCTCATGATATTGGGCCAAGCTTGGGCCAAGGGATCAATCCTTGTTTTTACTTGACATGTTAGAATGCTAGTACACCCGTGGTGCAAAACTTAACCTTGATTATGCGATGACACCTTTATCTATCTTGTTAGTTAATCATCATGCCAGTATGTTGTTATCCATATGTTCATCTCAGCTTCTCATGCCAGTTAACTTTACTAGTTCATGGACTGATAGTAGTTCGGGCTTACCAGTCTTTTTGACTGACTTGTTTTCTTTCGCTTCTTTTCTTCCGTTCCCCCCCAGGTCCTCAGGGTGGGAACATTGGAGCTTAGCTTGGATCTTTATAGCTTGCTTACTGGATTTGCTCATGTACGGTTTTGGACATTGAGCTAGCTATGGTTTATCACTTCACTTTGGGGATAGTACTTTATGTATTTCAGTTTATGCTTTTCTCTAGACTTTGTTTGTTGGAAAATAATGACCAAGTACCTTGTTGTAACTTGACTATGGTTTTGAAATGCTAGTTTTATCCGCTGCTTTATCTACTCTGTTTTACTTATATGTTCTGTCTTGTGATATCTGCATGCATGTTTACCTCGTTTAACGCCCCTCCAAAGCTAGTGTCCTTGCAAGAGTGGCACTGGCGGAGGTGGGGTGTTACAACATGTCTCAAACACATGTTTACACCCATTAGTTTCTACCTAAAGGTCGAAGACTCGATCGATAGGATACAGCCGAGTGATAGAACTAAGTACAATTAAAACAAAAGTTTTGTTCCCATTAGACATCAGTTTAAGAGAATAACCCCCTAAGTATCAACCCCGAAGACCGAAATCAACATCAGATTGACACTCAGAGAATTACTCCCTTTAAACAAATGTCAAACTAGAAATCTACTTCATGCTTTGAGTAAAAACCCCTATCCTTTTCAGAAATATTCAGATACTTACAGACTACTAGTACAGATCAGATTATCAAATGATTCTTAGGAAACTAAGCATGATAAAACCCCACAATATCCCACAAAAACCAGAATGTATGCTTCACAATCAAATTAACGCTTAACACAGATACCTTCAAATCCCAACTTATCACAAACAAATGGGTTGTAACCCTCATGGGGTTAGATACTATAGCGGGATCAGAAATAAGACTAGTATTAAAGTGCAGAGTCTCAATCACAGAATCAAAATGCCAGAATCAAAGAGAGTTTTAACTTAATATTCAGATAAGGAAATTAATCCTTCTACAGAAATTTTTCCTATCTCTATCCTATCCATTAGTCATGAGAGCATTCGCCCGCCCTCCAGAAGTAGGTTCTGCCCTCTGCCCTTGCCCACGTTTCTTCGGGTAGTCCCTAGTGAAGTGTCCCATTTCTCTACAGTTGAAGCAAGCGCCCTTCCTCTTTCTGCAATCCTTGTTCAGATGAGTCAAGCTTCCACAAGTAAAGCACTTTTTCTCCTTCTTATCTTCAGACTTTTCATCCTTCTTTTGTGTTTCCTTTTTGGGCCATGCTTTCTTGTTCTGTGGTCCTTCGAGCTTTTCTTCTTTCTTCTTGCATTTGGCTTCCTCTTCATGCATTAACGTCATGTCAACCAATTTATCGAAGGTTGCCCCCATGGGATGTGGATCATAGCCAACTCGTGTAGCGGCTCATTCAAACCTTTAACGAATCTCAGGGCCTTCTTTTCAGGTATGTTCACCAAGTCTAAGCCAAATCTCGCCAACTGATTCAACTTGTTGACGTATTCCTTTACCGATAAATTCCCTTGCTTCAATGCTAAGAACCTCTCCATGTATAAATTCTCTTCTGCTCGTGAGAGAAATTTCATCTCGAACCTATGCCTGAAATCCCTCCATGTCTCCACTGGACGCTCTCCATTCGTGACCTCCCACCATAACGAGGCTCCGTCCTTCATTAACCAAGCAGCTAGTTGGACCTTCCTTCCGTATTCTATCTCGAAGATACCAAATAAATCTTCCACCTACTTATGCCAATTTCGAGCTTCAACAAACGTCTCTGACCCATGAAAAGGTATCCCGCCCATCGCTCGAAAGTCCTTGCATATCTTCGAAAAAGTATCAACGCGGGGGAGGGGGGGGGGGAGGAGGAGGAGGAGGAACGTCTACTGGGCCTGCAGTGGTGGCCTTAGCCTCCAGATACCTTCTGAACCAAGTTGGTATTGGTATACCCTCGGGTATCTCGGGTAACCCAGACATGCTGAAAAGAAAAAGGAAGAGATTCAAAATGGAGAATCGAAAGAAAGATACATGGCTCTTGGGGATTATGTTTTTCAAAATAAACTCTACTTTTGAAAGTACTTCCTCTTTAAAACCTTTTTGAAAATAGTTTTCAATTTTTTTTTATCAAATCTGGTAACCTTCAGCTCTAATACCAAGTGTAACACCCTACTTTCGTAAAGGTCACTCGCAAAGGGAATGCATTAACTTCGGTGGAATGTTATAAGTAAACAGAACAGAAATTTACAAGCCAGATAAAGTAGTACTTGTAACTTTATTACAGCAGAAACAGAAATAAGTTTGGTTACATCTTTCAAAACCACAATATCGGAATTCAAGTACATAAATTTCGATCTTGTACAAAAACCTTTAGAATGCATAGTTTTTAAAGCCATAATCCCCAACATAAACTGCCATGGAAAGATAGATTCAAAGCCAAGCAATACTTCAAACACTTCAAGCAGAGAGAGTCTGAATCAAGCTCCTACATTTCCACCTTGAGCACCTGGGGAGGGGAGGGAACGGAAAGAAAAGAGGCGAAACGAACTAGGTCAGACATAAGTCTGGTGAGTCCAGTGACTTCCAGCATATAAACAGATAATAGTACCATGACATGTAAATAAAATTCGATGAGAGATAACCGTAACAAGGAATAGTAGGTTAACAGAAGAAACAGAATGATATAGGCTAAGCTAAGCTTCTTACTTAGTTTTCACTTCTTTGCACTAATACTAGTATAACAGAATTAGGTGTTGTCCTAATGTCTAAGCATAACGATCTCTTCAGAAACATGATGCTAGCAATTGGCCTTTACCACCCAAATAGAGACAGACGGTACAAAAACAAAATGATAATAATGGGCCTTTACCACCCCAACAGAGACAAACGTACAGAAACAGAAGCAGGAACGGAATCAGAGACGGAAACAGAATAATCCCTACGGAAACAGAATATTCGAATTAGGTTTACACTACTAATGGGCCTTTACCACCCCAACAGACAGTACCACACAGAAACATACAGGTGTTACCAACCCAACAGAAACAGACGGTACCCCAACAGAAACAGACAGAACTAAGTGTGCCCTAAATTCTACCCCAAGTGATCGGCTCCCTAATACATAAATACCCTGTGTCGGTCCCACAGAAAGGTGTATCACTCCCTAAAGTGGCAACCTATAGACACAGGCCTATTTATAGATGTCACGGCGTCTTACATCCTCAGAGCAGACCGGATCCTTGCACGCACATGACCCGGTTGGAATGCGCCATCAACACCCCTCGCCATTATCAGAGTGAACCTCTTACAATTAGTTCAGTAAGCGTGCCCGGATCCTTGTTGGGTCATGGTTTTGATACCAGAAAGGGTTACTGACTAATATGGGTCCCAAACAACAGATGACACAAGTAATTACCCCTCCTAACCTTGTGTCCCCAGACTAACATATTTCAGATTAACTTGCTTACAAATTTCAGAAGTACAAAGTTCAGATTAACTAGTTCTTAGATCAGACATTCAGGTTAACAAGCTTTCAGACTAACGGATCAAATATACATATTAACAAGTTTTCAGACTAACAGATCAGATATACAGATTAACAGACTTACAGATTGTTTCACCTAACCTTGTATTGGGCCTACAGATTTACAAAACGGGTTTATTATATTCATCAGTCCAGTTGTTTTAACCCTATTCACCCAACAAGTTTTAGGTATCACATTTATCTTAGATTTGCATTAATTTAATATTAATGCACAGACCTCTCACATTAGGTCGGTAGCTTGTGGCTGCTGGATGTGCCGAGCGGTTCCGGACATATTTCTGCCACATGCCAGACCTAACCTCGTGTCTAAGCATATTTATGCCTATGACCTCTCACATTAGACTGACAGTTTGCTGTTATTGGTTAAGCCGGTTGGTTCCCGGAAGGCTTCTACCGCAAACGGAGTCTATCCTCGTGTCTCAGCATTCTTATTTTAGCCAATGTATTCCATTACAGATTATGCCAATATCAGACTAATTATGCCAATTCAACAAATTAACTTCGTTACAAGTTACATCAGATTATTCAAAGTTAAATTAACTTGTTTTTCCCAATTTCAGATCGAGCCTACAGATTTCATACCTAAATTACTGTATTCAGTTTTCAACAGATTTAGCAGATTAGGTAATTTAACAGATTTAATCATCCCTTAAAATTCCATTGACATACCTCGCCCAATTATAAAATTATTCCTAATTTTACATGCCCAAATTACGGTCATAATTCAATATATAACATATGTCCCAAATTTTAGTTAAATTTGCACCGTACAAAATATTCTCTAAAAACCCCAAATCATAATGCACAATATAAATTATGCCAAATTATAACTGTTGATTACCACGTATGTCAAATATCCAAAAAAATCTGAATTAGGCGTATTCACGTTAATAGTTATCCCTATTTTAATATAGGTATTTCAATCCTTTTTCTTCCAAGTCATAATTCATCATATAAAATATACCCCAAATCTAGATCTTAAGTTACAACATGTATTATGTCCTCAAAATCAGATCTTGAATTATAACATGCATTATGTCCCCCAAATTACAAGTCATATGTTGTCATACAATAATTCTCCTTCTTCCAAATCATAAACTGTCATATATAGTATGCCTAGATCTAGATCTTAAATTACAACTTATGTTGTGTTCTCAATTTAGTCACAAATCAGTTATGTCCGATTATGCATCATTCAATATTTTCCCGAAATTTAGCGTTCGTGTGTCAATCTCTTATGAGATTTGGCTCAGGCTCGTGATAGCCTGGCTATAGAACAGAAAGAAGGAAGAGATACAGAATATTTACAATAAGATAGATCTACACAAAATACAACAGATCTGATAAATAAGAATAAGATAGATCTATACAGAATAAAACATATCTAATAAACATGAATATGCATTGTGACGGCCCGCCCTGCACCAGCCGGCATTTTCTCCGACAATGCGCTGTACACATGCCCGACTAGCACGGAACGGTCGCCAAAGAAAGGAAAGAAGAGAATGAACTAATAAAGAACCTGTAGAATGTCTCACAGCGCATGGAACAAAATACAATAATAATATACTTGACATAAAACAGGCGAGACAGTGCGTAAGCTGATAAGCAAAACCAACATCAACATCAGAGCAGCGGAAATCCAAATACAACTTATTACAACTTTCCAAATTACCATCTCTAAACAAAAGACATAAAGGAAGGATGCACTACTAATGCCCAAAGTAATGACCAGCAGCGACACAGGGAGAATATCTATATATATATATATATATATATATATATATATATATATATATCATACGTGAAAGCCTCCTACTCGTCTCCGGTACAGCTACTCGTGCATCACCAGCTAACATGTCTCTAGTCTGCTCGTGAGAGCACCCAGAGTAATAAGAAGAGACATAAAACTCTGGGTCAGACAAAAAGTCTGGTATGAGCGATAAGCAGCTAAACAGAATAATAACAGGTATACTAAACCATACCTGAACTTGGACCTGCAACCAAAGAGTTAGCACTACATACCGTACAATACTCTAAGGTGCCACTGAACATATGGTGTAAAGATAACAGGGGTGGGGTGTGCATGTCATAGTGATGGCTAACAAATCAAGCATAACAACCATCCTCACATCTCTCACTCAGTGCGTAAAGTATACGATGTCCGCCACTGTCAATCACTAGACCCATCGAAGTAGTGACGGAGTTCGACTTGTAAAACTACTGCTACTACCAAGCTTACCACACGGAGTCATGACCAAACCTTTACAAATGACCCCACTTCATTGGTCTATAGCTCTTTAGTCGTACCTAGGCCATTGTGGCCCTGAATCCATTCACGTACTACACATAGTGATTCAAAGTTACAGACATCGACAACCCCTTAGCACACGTCCCGCAGCAAAGCCCAACTCATGAAGTCGACTCGTTGGTTCCTAACTAGATCCTGAGTACAAACTTCCCATTGGACTACCTTTGCATCTTGGGTTATTGGTCTTCTTCTCTGGATCGGTCTTCATTCAGTTCGTGATCATCATATAGGCTCGGGTTCATACCAGTTCGTAGCACCCTCTCCAGATCGGTTCGGATCGGTCGAGCTGCCTCCATCGGATCGGCTCGGGGTCCACATCACCTGGCGGTTTGGTCCTCCTTCCCAAACACTCCGGATCGAGTCAAGTCTCTCAAGTCCATCCACGGTGCATCGGTTCAGATCGGGTGCCTTCGGGTCGTGCCACCATGCTCAGGTCGGATCGTGGAGCTCAGGCTGAAGTGGCTCGGGTCGGGCTCCCTCTCTCGAGCGGTTCATGGAACATCAGATCGTGGTGCATTGAAATCTCCACGTGGCGGTTCGGATCTGGTATCACGATCGGGTCGGGTTCGGAGGGGCGATCTGATCCGATCCTCTGCATTTTCCTACACTTTGTCCAACGAGCTGTTTATGCCATTCGACGGCGTTTTCGACGAATCTAACACTTTTAACAATCATAAAGCATACCATACAGTCGTAGCAACATGTATAATCAACCATAAACACCAAAACAACAATTTCAATAAGTTAAAATGGATCAAACCTACCCAAAACCCATATTTTCCCCTTAACCATGTTTAAGCACAACTAATGATAGGATTAACAAAACTTAATCAAATTAATCCAAATTTATAACAGAGGCATAAAATGATGTTTTAGAATTTTACAAATTTTTCCATATTTTTCTGAGCCATAATTTCGCTAATTATCACTAATCACCCCTAATTAGTGCAAAACTATGCAAATCACTCACCTTGGCCACAAATGAACTTTAGATCTGAAATAATCTACTGTTATGGCACTGTTCCCAATGCAACACAGCAGCTCTAACCTCTATTCTTGTGCTAATCCGCCTTGATTTGATGTTGCTAAGCCTAATCCTTGATTAGAAAGTGATTTGGAGGTGTTTTAGAGGTTGGAGGCCATTGTTAGGGTTTCTAAGAGGTAAGTGGCGGCTAGAAAACTGAAATAGAATGAAAACCTAACTCATTTCAGCGTCCCCTTAACCTTAATCCCAAAATGGGTTATGGGCCCATTCACTAATCACCCTATTTGGCCCGGTTAAGCAGTTTTTCACCTTCAAAACATTATTTCAGCCATATCTCCCAAACGGTAAGTCCGTTTTTCACATGTGACCACTCTACGGAAAGGTAAACCATCATCTAGAGCCAATGGAAGTGGTTTCAGGTCAAAATTCCTTGCTAGTCAAAAGTTATGCGAAAACAAGATTAGCTAGGGGAAAAACGGTCATTTAAAAATCGGGAAAATCATGAACATGGGAAACGACCTCAATAGTCGTCTCCCAAAGTTACATGACCCTACGACTTCGTATATGAAAGAAATAAATATTCTATGATCCTTCGATGCGTAGAATGCGGGTCATTACACTCTCCTCCCCCCTCCCCCTTAAGAAATTTCGTCCCCAAAATTCCTTAACCCAAGACATACAAAGGATCCCGCATGCCTACCAGCCACAACAACAATCAAACATGCAAAACAAACAAAACAAGTCTATCCTAGCATGCGGAAAAACTAAACCGAAACTGAAATCTTACCAGGCGAAGAGTTCTGGATACGTCTTCCTAACGCTCTCCTCTGTCTCCCAAGTACAGCCATTCTCATTCTCGCCCCCACTGAACTTTGACTAATTTCACCGCTTTCCTTCGATGTTGCTTCGTATCGTTCCCAACGATACGCATAGGCTTGCGGTTCCCAACCGCCTCGGGTTCAACTTCGATATCATCCAATTGATCAGGTGAAATAGTCACATCTGGGTCATGCACGAACTTCCTTAATTGGGAAACATGAAATACGTTGTGAACTCCTGCCATCTTCTCTGGTAATTCAACTTTATATGCCAAATTTCCAATTTGCTCAAGAACTGGGAATGGACCAACAAATCTTGGTGCTAACTTGCTTCTCCTGCCAAATCGTATCACGCTCTTCGACGGAGAAATCTTGACAAACACCAAGTCGCCAATAGAGAACTTTAATTCTCTTCTCCTCTTATCAGCATAACTTTTATGCCTATCTTGGGCAGCCTTCATTCGCTGTTGAATGATCTTGATCTTGTCTGAAGTTTCTCTTATCACGTCGGGTCCAAGTACAAACTTCTCACCAGCTTCTACCCAACATGATGGTGAGTTGCACGGTCTTCCGTACAAAGCTTCAAATGGAGCCATACCTATACTGGATTGGTAACTATTATTGTATGCAAACTCTACTAGATGCAAATGGTCATCCCATGATCCACCGAAATCCAATACACAGGCTCTCAAGAGATCTTCTAAAATACGATTCACCCTCTCTGTTTGACCATCTGTTTGAGGATGATACGCGGTACTGAGATGTAATTCTGATTCTAACGCCTCTTGTAAGCTTTTCCAAAATCCACTAGTGAACAACGGATCTCGGTCACTTACAATGCCTTTGGGTATTCCATGAAATATCACTACCCATTTTGCATATAGTTCGGCTAATCTAGCTGCCGTCCTGTTTGACTTGACGGGTATAAACCTTGCACTCTTAGTCAATCGGTCCACAATCACCCAAATGCTATCATGGCCCGATCTAGTCCTTGGTAACCCATCAATGAAATCCATTGATACTTGCTCCCATTTCCATTCTGGAACTTCTAATGGTTGCAACAACTCGCTAGGCTTCTTTTGCTCATCTTTAACTAGCTAGCAATTCATGCATTTGGATATAAACTTCCCAACGTCTCTTTTCATCCCTTCCCGGTAGTAGGTCTGCTTCATGTCTTGGTACACCTTGTTACCACCGGGATGTATAGTCAGTTTTTGAGTGATGACATTCTCTAAGCACTTCATCTCTCAATCCATTGACATTGGGTACAACTAGTCTTCCATTCTTTCTAAGCCATCCATCTCGATCAAGCTCATACTTGTTCATCTCCTCATCGATTTCCATCTCTAACTTTGAGATGATTTCCAATAAGTTAGGATCGTTCCTCTGACTGGAACCAATCCGCTCAATCAAAGTGGGTCTGATCGCCAAACTTGCTAACATTTCTGGATCCAGTTCGCACTTTGGTTTGAAATCATATCCAACGATGTACTCCAGTTGCTTCCATTCTAGAAACATAGCCCCTAAACTGGCATGTCTCCTACTCAATGCATCATCCACCGCATTGCCCTTTCCTGGTGTGTATGCGATGTCGAAATCGTAGGAAGCTAAGAATTCTAACCATCTTTGTTGTCGGAGATTTAGGTCCTTCTGAGAGAAGAGATATTTTAACGATTTATGATTGGTAAACAACTCGAATCTTTCTCCCAAGAGATAATGTCTCCACATCTTCAATGCAAACACGATCGCTGCCAATTCCAAATCATGTGTAGGGTATCTTTTCTCATGCGGTTTCAGTTGCCGACTTGCATAAGCTACAACCCAACCTCCTTGCATCAATACAGCACCTTGTCCGGTACCACATGCATCCGTATATACTGTCATTTCTTCATTCTCCTTAGGAATGACTAACACTGGTGCATGTGTCAACTCGTCCTTTAGACTCTTGAATGCATTCTTGCACTTTTCGTCCTAGACGAAAGCTTGATTCTTCTTGGTCAACTGAGTCAACGGTGCTGCTATCTTGGAGAAGTCTTGGATAAACTTACGATAATATCTAGCTAATCCCAATAAACTTCTTATGTCCATTGCATTCTTGGGCATAGACCAATCTTGTACCGTAGCCACCTTCGCAGGGTCTACGGCAATACCATTCTCTGAAACAACATGGCCCAAGAATCTCACTTCTCTCCTCCAGAAGTGACACTTAGAAAGCTTTGCTTTCAATTGGTGTTTTCTCAACACCTCCATTACTATTCTTAAATGTTCCTTGTGTTCTTCCTCTGTCCTCGAATAGACCAAAATATCATCCACGAACACAAGGACAAACTTATTCAACTGATCTCTGAATACCCTATTCATAAGATCCACAAAATATGTTGGGGCATTGGTCAGCCCGAATGGCATGACCAACCACTCATAAAATCCAGACGGCGTCCAAAATGCCGTTTTAGCTATACTCTCAGCTTCCACTCTAAGCTGATGAAAACCTGTCGCGAGATCCAACTGAGAGAATACTCTCGCGCCACTCAACTAATCAAAAAAATCATCTATCCGCGGTAGAGGATACTTATTCTTCCTCGTCACTTTATTCAACTCGCAGTAGTCTACACACAAACGAAGGGAACCATCCGCCTTGGTAGCAAACACAACTGGTGCTCCCCATTCAGAAACACTCCTTCTGATAAATCCCTTCTTCAAAAGATCGCTGACTTGCACCTCGAGCTCTCGCTGCTCCCTTGGTGCCATACCACGAAGTGGCATCACTATAGGTCTGGCATCTTTCACTAAATCAATACGGAACTCAATCTCTCGGTGTGGTGGAAGCCCGGTCGCTTCCTCGAAAACATCCGGATACTGGCCAACCACGGGCAAACCTGACAACTCACTATGCGGAATGTCGAGTGAATTCAAAAAACTAGCCATTACCCCATCATCGGGTAGACCACCAAACACTACCCTCCGCCCATCATCCGCTCTAGCTGTCACCAAAAAGCCCTCACAGTCTACCACCACCCCATGTCTTTGGAGCCAATCAACTCCCAAAATAATGCCAAACCCAGTAAAGCCCAAAACAAAGCAATCACAAACAAACATGCATCCATGACTCGATAGGACCACATTACGACAAATCATGCTAAGGTTAGTTGAACCACCAATCGGGTTCGTCACTACTAAAGGCTTATCGACAATCTCGGGCTCCAATCCCAACCTATCCACCAGGTCACTAGATATGAAAGAACTGGAAGCCCCGGTATCAAACAAAACTCTAACAGGAACATCATAAACAGAAAGCATACCTTGAATAACAACATTCTTTCCTTTCTCCGCCGCAGTTGGGGCATTTGACGAAGAAGGAATATCATTAAGGGCATATGCTTTCACCACCTGCTTTTCTTTAGGGGGTTGCGGACACTTGTCATTGTGATGTCCCACTTGGCCACAGTTGAAGCACTTCCTAACCACTGGCTTGGCCCGACACTCTTTGGCATAGTGGCCCTTCTTACCACAGCTGAAGCACTCAACATCTTGCTTATTATTTTTCTTCTGGCCATCCTTATTCTGGTTCTGCTTCCTCTTATTCTGAGAACCACTCATGCCTCCACCACTTGCTTGCGGCTTTGGCTCCTCTATAGATGCAACCTCAGTCTTCGGCTTAGGGTAAAGACTCTCGGACCTCAATGCTTTCCCCACAATCGATTCAAACGTCTCATCGATGTGGTTGATAAGCCTTTCCCCCAAGTATTGATCCAAGCCAGTTATGAACTTCTCGTTCTTCTTCTCGGCAGTATCAATAAGAGATAACCCATACTTCGACAAAGTGTCGAATTCGGCAATATACTCCGAGACAACTCTGTCATTCTGCTTGAGTTCCAAGAATTTCTTAAACAATACTGACTTCTGAGCGGCTGGAATGAACTTATCGCTAAAGCGAACCTTAAACTGCTCCCAAGTAATCTGATCCTCGGGAGTGGCTGCCTATATAGCATTCCACCAATTCATTGCCCGTCCTTGTAGCTGATGGGATGCTAGCCTTCTCTTCATCGCATCCTCGATACCCAAGTCTTCGAAGATACGCTCGCAGCTATCCAACCAATCCTGGACATCCGTAGCCGATTCCGTTCCGTGGAACGGCTTCCCACCAAGACTAGTATAATCCTTGTTCAGCTTGGCGAAATCGGCCCTTGGCGCCTGCACTATTGGACCACCACCATTACCACCATTGGGAGCTGCCCTCTGCACATCCTTAAGCATCTCCCTCATGAGTTCAGTAAACATCGTCCTCATGTCAGCAGCATTCCCATCATTGGCTCACCTACCGGCACCTCTTGTGTATCGGCTCATCGTTCAATCTGTAAAGAGAAAACGATTAACCATCTCCATAGTGGTGCTAGTGCAGTGCGACTTCATCCTTAACTATACTAATAGTATATATATATAGCTTTTGAAAACCAAAATAATCACAAATACACGCTCTTATGTACGTATACTATCTCTCCCTGATGGCTTCCCTAGGTTACCTTCGCAACCTAGAGCTCTGATACCAAGTGTGACGGCCCGCCTTGCACTAGCCGGCATTTCCTCAGAAAGTGCGCTGTACACATGCCCGACTAGCACGGAATGGTCGCCAAAGAAAGGAAAGAAGAGAATGAACTAATAAAGAACCTGTAGAATGTCTCACATCGCATGGAACAAAATATAATAATAATATATTTGACATAAAAAAGGTGAAACAGTGCATAAGCTGATAAGTAAAACCAACATCAACATCAGAGCAGCGGAAATCCAAATACAACTTATTACAACTTTCCAAATTACTGTCTCTAAACAAAAGAAATAAAGGAAGGGTGCACTACTAATGCCCAAAGTAGTGACCAGCAACGACACAGGGAGAATATCTATATATATATCATATGTGGAAGCCTCCTGCTCGTCTCTGGTACAGCTACTCGTGCATCACCAGCTAACCTGTCTCTAGTCTGCTCGTGAGAGCACCCAGAGTAATAAGAAGAGATATAAAACTCTGGGTCAGACAAAAAGTCTGGTATGAGCGATAAGTAGCTAAACAGAATAATAACAGGTATACTAAACCATACCTGAACCTGGACCTATAAAAAAAGAGTTAGCACTACATACCGTACAATACTCTAAGGTGCCACTGAACAGTGGTGTAAAGATAACGGGGGTGGGGTGTGCATATCATAGTGATGGATAAAAAATCAAGCATAACAACCATCCTCACATCTCTCACTCAGTGCGTAAAGTATACGATGTCCGCCACTGTCAATCACTAGACCCATCGAAGTAGTGACGGAGTTCGACTTGTACAACTACTGCTACTACCAAGCTTACCACATGGAGTCATGACCAAACCTTTACAAATGACCCCACTTCATTGGTCTATAGCACTTTAGTCGTACCTAGGCCATTGTGGCCCTGAATCTGTTCACGTACTCCCTACACATAGTGATACAAAGTTACAGACATCGACAACCCCTTAGCACACGTCCCGCAACAAAGCCCAACTCATGAAGTCGACTCGTTGGTTCCCAACTGGATCCTGAGTACAAACTTCCCATTGGACTACTTTTGCATCTCGGGTTATTGGTCTTCTTTTCCGGATCGGTCTTCATTCAGTTCGTGATCATCATATAGGCTTGGTTTCATACCAGTTCATAGCACCCTCTCCAGATCGGTTCGGATCGGTCGAGCTACCTCCATCGGATCGGGTCGAGGTCCACATCTCCTGGTGGTTCGGTCCTCCTTCCCAAACACTCCGGATCGGGTCAAGTCTCTCAAGTCCATCCATGGTGCATCGGTTCAGATCGGGTGCCTTCGGGTCGTGCCACCATGCTCAGGTCGGATCGTGGAGCTCAGGCTGAAGCGGCTCGGGTTGGGCTCCCTCTCTCGAGCGGTTCATGGAACATCAGATCGTGGTGCATCGGAGTTTCCACGTGGCGGTCGGGTCGGGTTCGGGGGGCGATCCGATCCTCTGCATTTTCCTACACTTTGTCCAGCGAGCTGTTTACGCCATTCGACGGCGTTTTCGACCAATCTAACACTTCTAGACAATCAAAAAGCATACCATACAGTCATAGCAACATGTATAATCAACCATAAACACCAAAACAACAATTTCAATAAGTTAAAATGGATCAAACCTACCCAAAACCCATATTTTCCCCTTAACCATGTTTAAGCACAACTAATGGTAATATTAACAAAACTTAACCAAATTAACCCAAATTTGAAACAGAGGCATAAAATGATGTTTTAGTATTTTACAAATTTTTCCAGATTTTTCTGAGCCATAATTTCGCTAATTATCACTAATCACCCCTAATTAGCCGTAATTAGTGCAAAACTATGCAAATCACTCACCTTGACCACGAATGAACTTTTGATCTGAAATAATCTATTGTTATGGCGCTGTTCCCAATGCAACACAACAGCTCTAACCTCTATTCTTATGCAAATCCGCCTTGATTTGATGTTGCTAAGCCTAATCCTTGATTAGAAAGTGATTTGGAGGTGTTTTAGAGGTTGGAGGCCATTGTTAGGGTTTCTAAGAGGTAAGTGGCGCCTAGAAAACTGAAATAGAATGAAAACCTAACTCATTTCAGCGTCCCCTTAACCCTAATCCCGAAATGGGTTATGGGCCCATTCACTAATCACCCTATTTGGCCCGGTTAAGCAGTTTTTCACCTTCAAAACCTTATTTCAGCCATATCTCCCAAACGGTAAGTCCGTTTTTCACGTGTGACCACTCTACGTAAAGGTAAACCATCATCCGGAGCCAATGGAAGTGGTTTCAGGTCAAAATTCCTTGTTAGTCAAAAGTTATGCCAAAACAAGGTTATCTTGGGGCAAAACGGTCATTTAAAAATCGGGAAAAATCATGAACATGGGAAATGACCTCAATGGTCGTCTCCCAAAGTTACATGACCCTACGACTTCGTATATGAAAGAAATAAATATTCTACGATCCTTCGATGCGTAGAATGCGGGTCGTTACATGCATAATCTCCAATTCAGATTTATAACCATGTCAAGATCATAATTAAATTTCATATCTGAAAATAACTGTACTCACAATAAGAGAAGAACGATTCTGGGATCTAATTTTCTAGAGTTGATTTATCTTTCCGTTGATGTAGGCGTTGATTTGTTATCTTTTAATCCTATTCAGATTGGAAGAAGAAGAAGCACTAGTTCTAGCTTAAGTTTCAGCAGAGTAGCAACGCCATTGATTTATTTTAATATGAATTAGAGCAGAGTATAGGCGTAATGAAATTGTGTGGAGAGAAAGTGAGGATTGGGGTGTTTAAATAGCTTAGGAGCAACGAATCTGGTCAGAACGAGCGTCTAAATGCAGAAAAATGGATCAGTCCTCGGATCTGGAAAAGGGGGGGAGGTCGACCCCCAGGTCGACCCCATGGTCGACCTGCCTACCCGGTCGACCCCCAGGTCGACTTGCCTACCCAGGTCGACCCCCAGGTCGACCCCATGGTCGACCTGGGTCCTGGGCGGGAAATTTCCCGCCCAGCCCGGGTGTGTGTTTTGAATTCAAAACTGAATTTCGAGGTGAGCTGTTTTAAATTTTCTGAAACTTTTGAAGGCCATAACTTCTTCATATGGGGTCCGATTTACGCAAACTCGGACTTATCTCAAGCATAATTCCGAGACGAATGCAATGGCTTAACCCGTTTCCCTTAATTCTTTTCTTAAAAATTAAGTATTCATCATTTTGTTACTTTATGTTCACAGAAAATTTGGAGTGTTACAATTTATTCTCTTGCTTAACACCCTTCTCTGAGACATACGAGTTTAGAGGTTATATATTGGTAGAAATCAATGGTATGACATGGATTGATAGTGTGGTATGTTGAGATGTAGTGATCCAAACTTGTTTGAAAAGCAAAGTTTGGTAGATGATGATCAAAGCACAGTTTTAAGTAGCACAACATTGTGTAGCGTTAATTCGCGAGCCTCACACCCCGATATGGTGGTGAAATGATGGTTAGATCAATATACTTTCTATATGGATGGATTTAGTCGACTGAGATAGGCTGGGTGTGGTCGCTACACACATGGTAGGGATAGGGGCACACCCCCCGATTCCCATATTGGATAGTAGGGCTGTAAATTTTGTACGAATGTCCGACATCTGTTTGTGACCGAAATACGTCCGTCTGATTATCATTTAGGACACGAGTTAGACAACAAAATTTGTACAAAAAAAAACATGTTCGGTCTGTGTTCATTCGAATTCGTCCGAATTTCTTGTAACAATCCGGGATTTCAAAACCAATTTAAAAATTTTATTTTAGCTATTTTAATGGATTTTGAATATTTACAATGATTTATTTTAAATAATAATGATTTAAAATTTATTTTAATTGAAGTTAGAACAAAAAAATTTATTTTAATTATAAAACGAGCCTGAAATGGCATGATAGTTTAAAAATTCGATTTCTAATTTCAATTGAATGTACAACAATCAAAATAAATCAGATTTTAGTAAACCAGAAATATTTAAATCTGTTTAATTATATCTTTCTAACGAATGCAAAAAATCCATATTTCATAACAAGAATTAAAAGTTATGTCCAGTTTAAAATTTAGAATAGTCGCTATGGAATTTATATATATTTTAAATAATATATAGCCCTTAAAAATAGCCATTTTGCAAACGATCTTCGTTTTCGACGAGACCACTTTTGCTGGATCCGGAATGTCAAATTATTGTTAGATTCCAATTTTCATAATTTTTGGAATTAATATGTGAGCATGGTGAATTTAAACGTGTTTGGTCAATTCAGTTTGAATTTAATCGACTGGAAAATGACCGTTTTTCAAACGGTCTTCAAATTTGACGAAATTAGTTTTTTAGGACCGTATCGTCAGAACATAGCTAGATTTATTTTTCTGGAATTTTTGGAGTCCGTGTGTGGCCCCGGTAAATTAAAATGTACGTTTAAATTAAATATATATATATATATATATATATTGATTTATATTTTAATTTTGACGAAGACTGATTGAATCAGTCGAATTGGCTTGCGATACATATCCCATTGTGTTCGGAATGGGGGTATTTGGCTAGGGGCAACAGTCATTAGGTTTCGTTTGGGGTTCGGATTGATGAATTCCTAATTAAGGTAATAAATGGATAAAATAATAAAATAATTTTATATAAATACCCTTGCTTTAGAACCCAAACACTACCATTACAAGCCAGCCGCCATCTTCAAATTGAATGGCCCAAAAAATCAGATTTTGTTCCTTAAAATCTCCAAATCCACAAAGAATTAACCAAAATTTATAGCTGCAAAAATGTTGAGCACGTTGAGATCTTCGAAATTAACGGATATGATTTAATTTCATCTCGTATTTTGTTCAAATTCCGTGCTCAAACTCGACAAGTTTGCCGTCGTTTCTAGGTAGGCAGAGGAGCTCGAGTTCATCAGAACTCATGGCGGCGCATGGGCTTGGGAAGGCGATCGGCGTGAGGCAGATCGATGGTGGTCCGGTGCCTTGGATGACGAGTAGCGTGGAGACCTAGTTTCGAAGTTGGGTTTGATTTTTGTTGCCGAAGCTTGGAGCTTGTACGTAAGAAGATGAAGAAAGGCCAGGGGTCGTGGGATTAAATTTTGAATGGTCATGAATGGTTAAGTGAAAATATAATTTGTTTAATTAATAAATGACATTGATTTTTTCTTTTCAGTTTTTAATATAAATTCACATTGTATAAATTTCAGTTTTTAATATAAATATCATTGTTTAAATTTCAATTTTTAATATAAATTCACATTGTTTAAATTTCAGCTTTTAATATGAATAATAATGGTTAAAAATGTGATTAAAATTATATATACCATGATAAAAAGGTTATTTTTAATACAAAATAACTTTGTGTTAAAAATGAGAATTTTCAAATATAAAATTTTATACATGTAGTCATTGTTTTAAAAATATAAATATACATTGTTTTAAAAATACAAATATACGTTGTTTTAAAAATATAAATATACAATGTTTTAAAAATATAAATATGATTGTTTTAAAATAAATAAATATGATTGTTTTAAAATAACTAAATATGATTGTTTTAAAATAAATAAATATGGTTGTTTTAAAATGTATAAATAGCATTGTTTTAATAAGAAGAAAATAACATTGTTTTAATTATAAATAATTTTAATAAAAATGTGATTTTTTGTCATGAAATAGTTTTAAATGAAAATATGATTTTTGAATTAATAACATAGTTCAAAAATATGATTTTTAAAATATTTATAACATAATCGAAATGGAATTTACATATATATCTATAGTCTTGAAATAAAAATATGATCTTAATATATAAATATCATTATGTTAAAAATATGATTTTTAATAAATATAGCATAAATAAGAATATTTTTTTAATGTATATAATATAGATAAAAAATGTGATTTTTTAATATATATAGCGTAATAAAAATGTGATTTTTATTTATAAAGATCGTTGTTTAAAGATATGATTTTTAATATAAATTTTGTGAAATAGATTGCTTTGGAACCAGAACAGCGAATCTGAGCGACAAAAAAGCACGATGGAGTGGATCTCAAAGGTGAGAACATTTTCTCACTCAACTTTTAATTAAGTTATTATATACTAGGATGTAGAGGGTGCTTAGCAGTACCCGACACTATTTATTGCAAAACCATAATTGTTTGTTTGGATTGTATTATGTATTGTTTGTAATGTTGAAATGTTGAACGTATTAAAAATAATGTTAACATTAAGGTGGTAGTTGAAATTAAATTATAAATATCTATTTATAATTTAAACAACCAAATTTGCTAAGTAGAAAAATAATTCAAACTGAACTAGAATTGGTTAAATTTATTAACCAATGATTTATTTAAACAGACTATTGTTGTTTGAAAACCCCACACGGGTAGTGGGATGATATTTGACATACACTAGTCCCAATATTTAATTTTATGTCAGTCGATGGGTTGACAGGCTGTGATGAGCGTTATTTATTTATTTTAATGATCACACAGTTGTAAATTTCACATTGTATGTGAATGAACCATTTAACGATTATTTATCTTCATTGTTGAATACATTGCGATGTATTAAATTCATATAACTGAAATTATATGGTAATCGATTGAGTCGCATTCCGATTCAAAAATAAAGATTATTTTAAAATAAAGAGTATTTTTAAATAAACAATATTTTGAAATAAAGAATATTTTTAAAATAAAGAATATTTTGGAATAACAAATATTTTAAAATAATTTTCAGTGAATAATCAAAATTATGATTTTGATATCGATTTTGGATGGACACAAAAATATTGAAATGTGAAGCCGGGTTAAGTATAGGTACGCCATTTTAACCCGAATGGGTTTATCGATCGATTTTATTCGTTTTACAATGAATATCAAAAAGAAGTGATTTCAAAATCTAATATTTTGAAAATATTATCATTTTAATATGGTAAAAATATAGAATATTCAATTTTGATTTAAAATTGGAAAGGAAGTTGGAATCGTTTTAAAATGAAATTATAAATATTTTATAAATACGTTCTAAGTTTGAAAAGATAAAAATATATTTTTATCGAAATGAACTAGTTATTAACTAGAATAATAATCTAATTATTTTGGGAATAATGAATTGGATTTGTAATGATTTTAATATAACCAAATTTTATAACGTATGAATTGGATTGGGTTTGAGAAGAAACAATCTTCGGAATATTTCGATATTGGATTCCATTACTATACGGATATTGCGAGGAATTTGGAAGATATACATATCGTTATTCCCAATACGATATTTGTCGGTTTCAGAATTTGATATTGAATATAAGCCGATATAATTTCTATTCAGAACCTTATATTTAATATCGAATTGGATTTTGGGTTTGTCGTGAATGGTGTTTCTAATAACACTGTTCTTAAACCCAGTTGAGAAAGAATAAATCATTAAATTAAGATTTAATGAAGTTTTCCAATTATTTAATATTTAATTGGAATTAAATAAAATAAATTGGATTTTTGGATTTGTCGTGAATGGTGTCTTAAATAACACTGTTCTCAAACCCAGTTGAGAAAGGGTTAAATCTTTTAATTAAGATTTGTAGAAATTTAACAACTAATTAATATTTAATTGGAACTGAAATGAAAGTTGATTGTGGGTTTATCGTGGATTGTGTTTTAAAATGGCATTTGTTCTTTAACCCAATTAACAGTGAAAATATAATTTGAAATTTATAAATCTTTTATTAAGATTTAAATGGAAATTTTCCAAAAAAAATTCCAATTTAATATATTAAATTTTAATTGAACGGAAATCGATTGGGTAATAATCGAGATGAGCTTCTGTGGATGAAGACCGCTACTATATATAGAACTTAAAAGGCCTTGTCGCTATTCCATTTATATTATTAGTCTGACACTGGAATTTATATCGATTATGTACTGTTATGATTTCCGTGTTGATTCCATTTTTATGGAAGATGACTCTGGGTTTATCGTGAACAATGTTTTAAATAACATTTGTTCTATAGCCCAGTTAAAGACAGGATTTATTTCCTAAATTTGAATCATCATTAAATAATGATTTTTGAGATTAAACTGAACTAGAGTTTTAAAGAATCTTTTATTAGATTGAAATGGGAATGAGATAATTAAATTTATCGAGTTCTTGAAATGAACTAGAATGGGGTATCACCAATTTTACTCCAGACAATAGTTAAATCTTTAATTAGATTTGAACGTGAAATGGTAGTTAAATTTACCGAGAACACAGTGGGTGTTAGATATGGAGTGCTACCAGTTTTGCTCCATGGGATGAATAGGTTGGGATTGGAAAATAATAAATGATTATTGCGGTAAGGTTCGATAATCCCGACTGGTTAATGAAATCTTTTGAAGATGATATCCAAAGGAAAATTAAAGAATAAATTTAAAAGAATTTATCTTTGATAAAATTAATGGGAACCTTTCCCTAATAATGTGAATATTTGAATCAAAGGATATTCTTAATTGGAATGAGGCATATGATGTGTTTTTATAGCACTTGATTTTTGATTATAAAATGCGCGAGTTATTCAGTAAGACCGGGCCATTCTGAATAATTAATACGATGATCAAAAGTCGAAGATGAAGACGGTGGTTGAAGACCGGAGTTATTCACATCGTTTGGATGATTACTGATGTCTTGATTGGGTTGTACACCTAAGACAAGGTAATAAGTGGTGATCGTCCAGACGTACTTGGAGATCGATGGATATGTGAGGACCTCACTCCTGTATTGGACATATGGGACGAGGAATAAGGTGTCTCTGGCTTCGTTCAGACCCAGAACGGACTTGTAAATGGATGTTATCTGACATTGGATTTCATTCTATGCTAATTGATTTCTATTAAATATATATATATATATATATCTGTTTGGTGGCAGAGAATTTATTCTCTTGCTTAACACCCTACTCTGAGACATACGAGCTTAGAGGTTATATATTGATAGACATCAATTGTATGGCATGAATTGTCAAAGTGGCATGCCAAGATGCAAATGATCAAGACTTTTGTTGAAAAGCAGAGTCTTGTGGTTGATGATCAAAACACAGCTTTAAATAGCATAGCTTTGTGTATAGCGTTACTTCGCGAGCCTCACACCTCGGTATGAACCAAAAACGGGAGAAGGATCCAGGGAGAACATGCATCTTTTTCTAGCTAGGAGTGGTGTCATGGTATGGATCCCAGACATTTTTACTTATGTGGATGATGGATAGCGAGGTACCTCAGATATTGAGTCCCTAGTGGCTCATATTTTATGCCCCATAAGGCAGGGAAACATATTGTTCAGGAATTACTAATCCACTAAAGTATGTGTGGACCGACCCTGTGGCTCCTAAGGGCTCACCTGAGTTTGGGCCCTGAGGCACGGGCTAGAATGTCTTGAATTCGGTAAGCACGATCCCGTACCTTGGTTCATGATGGAAATCCAACTTCCAATGTGACATCATGTGGTTTTGATTGTAGAACTAGTATGGCGACATGATATATGGTACCCATGCCTTCTATGATTGATACATTTATATTTGAAGTTGATTTTAAACATTATGCACTTTTAATATCAAAATAATTTGTTTTATATGTATCAAGCATATTTTGACTATTATAAGGGAAAACTCTATCCTCCGGCTTGCGTTGCATTGTGTGATGGAACCTGAGTCTTATAATAGCTTCATTTTCTTAAATTAGCATTGCATTGTTTTATTTTAAATTAAGATTCATGTGGAGTAAACCCGTTCCGTGTCATACGGCATGGTCCCGTGATTTACCCTACTTTAAAATAAAGTTAATAACTATTTTAGTTCTCACACCAGTCCCATGACTGACTCAGAGTTTTTTGTTTCTACCTAAACTCTGGGTGCCCATATTTTCCACACGGGCAGCTAGTAGTTTTGGTCTGCGCAGATATTTCTTTTCACAGGATCCTGGATTACAGCTGGAGCTATATTCGGAAAGCTTTGTATCCGTGTATTTCTTTCAGTTGTGCTAGTGATGTATTTTCAGCTACGCATTGTATTATATTTTCTGCTGCTTTGTAATTTATTAAATCTCTGATATTGTTTTTTTCCTATGTGTAATATTTATTCATACTCTGGAATATTCTTGTACTCTGATGTAAATTGTTGTAATAACAATGAAATGTTCTATTGTTTGTGTTCTGATGCGTCATGTTCTCAACTCAATCCGGGCTTTCCCAAAAGGGCGAGTTTGGGTCGTTTCAGCGTGGTATCAGATCTTTGGTTTACAGAGCTCGAGAACAAGACACATTAGGACCAAACGAAAGAATTCTTCAAAGATTGGATTAGTAATATCCAATAAGAATGACTCATTAGAGATAGGATCAGTAGTATCCTTGAAAGAGTGTGAAGAGTGTTATTTTTAAAATAAAAGTGAAAACAAATTTTGTTTTGAAAATTTAAACCTTATTATACATATTTGAGTATTTTGTTTTAAATTACTTTAGACTATCGAGTATATGGAGGATTTAATATATGTCTGATCCACGCGTATTTGAAGCCTCAAATATACTGGATGGATATAGTCACACTCTAGCCGCTTGGGGATGATTCTGATAATGCTGCAGCATTATCAGTATATATTTTCAAGTGACGAAATTGGGATATCTATATATTCCAATTGACTGGTGTGAGAACCAAAATTAGATAGGGTTATTGTTGTGAATTTGCATCAAAAACATGATTTTGACTATATATAAAAGATATATGTTTGAAAATTTAATTAACTAATTGATTGCCGGTTGTGTTGTATGATTATTCGTTTAACTAATTAAAATGTTGGAACAATTTAACCAATATGAGAATAAATGATAAATTTAGCCAAATTGAATCAAAATATTGAATTAAATTGAAGTTTGATTGGAACTGCATATATGTACATGTGTATATAATGAACAGGTCATAACATGGAAGCTAAGAAAAGGAATAAATTGTTTGTCCAACAAATAGGTACATATTTACTGTATTCTTTGGGCTTGGATGATTTTATGAGCCGATTGGCAAGCCGCTTGGCTTTTTCTTTCTCTTTTTGATTGATGAGGGCCCCTGTGACGCAAGGTACGGTTTTACCGGTCAATCCGTACAAAGGAGGTTATAGCGAAATTTTTCGAAAATTTAGGGTGTTAGCCAAATTTTTGAGAAATTAGAAAATTCTTAGAAACTAAAAAGTTAAAGCATTAAATCCAGAATGAAAGTTGAGTTGGTTAGTTAAACAACTTTCAGCTCCGTTCCATTTCGAGGGCGAAAAGATTTTAAGTGGGGGAGATTGTAACAACCCGGAATTTCAGAACCAACTTAAAATTTTTATTTTAGCTATTTTAATGGATTTTGAATATTTAAAATGATTCATTTTAAATAATAACGATTTAAAATTTATTTTAATCGAAGTTAGAATGAATAAATTTATTTTAATTAAAAAACGAGCCTGAAATGGCGCGGTAGTTTGAAAATTCGATTTATAATTTCAATTGAATGTACAGGATTCAAAATAAATCGGATTTCAGTAAAACCAGAAATATTTAAATCTGATTAATTATATCTTTCTAACGATTGTGAAAAATCCAGATTTCATAACAAGAATTAAAAGTTATATCCAGTTTAAAATTTAGAATAGTCGCTATGGAATTTATATATATTTTAAATAATATATATCCCTTAAAAATAGCCATTTTGCGAACGATCTCCTTTTACAATGAGACCACTTTTGTTGGATCCAGAATGTCAAATTATTGTTAGATTCCAATTTTCATAATTTTGGAATTAATATGTGAGTGTGGTGGATTTAAACGTGTATGGTCAATTCAGTTTGAATTTAATCGACTGGAAAATGACCTTTTTTCAAAAGGTCTTTAAATTCGATGAAATTAGTTTTACTAGGACCGTATCATCAAAACATAGCTTGATTTATTTTTTGGAAATTTTTGGAGTCTGTGTGTGTCCCGGTAAATTAAAATGTACGTTTAAATTAAATATATATTGATTTATATTTTAATTTTGACGAAAACTGATAGAAACAGTCGAATTGGCTTACGAAACATATCCCATTGTGTCCGGAATGGGGGTATTTGGCTAGGGGCGACAGTCGTTGGGTTTCGTTTGGGGTTCGGATCGATGAATTCCTAATTAAAGTAATAAATGGATAAAATAATAAAATAATTTTATATAAATACCCTTGCTTTAGAACCCTAACCCTACCATTACAAGCCAATCGCCGTCTTCAAACTAAATGGCACAAAAACTCAGATTTTGATCTCTTAAAATCTCCAAATCCACAAAGAATTAACAAAAAAATTATATTTGCAAAAATGTTGAGCATGTTGAGATCTTCGAAATCAACGGATATGATTTAATTTCATCTCGTATTTTGTTCAAATTCCGCGCTCATACTCGACAAGTTAGCCATCGTTTCTAGGGAGGCAGAGGAGTTCGAGTTCATCAGAACTCATGGCGGTGCAAGGGTTTGGAAGGGGTGAGGCGTGAGGCAGATCGATGGTGGTCTGGTGCCTTCGATGACGAGCAACGTGGAGACCTAGTTTCGAAGTTGGGTTTGATTTTTGTTGTCGAAGCCTGGCGCTTGTACGTGAGTAGATGAAGAAAGGCCAGGGGCCGTGGGATCAAATTTTGAATGGTCATGAATGGTTAACTGAAAATATAATTTGTTTAATTAATAAATGACATTGATTTTTCTTTTCAGTTTTTAATATAAATTCGCATTGTTTAAATTTCAGTTTTTAATATAACACTACAAGAAAAACCGAGATTAGCGACAGATTTTTAGCAGCGAAAAATTCCATCGCTAATTAGCGGCGGATTTCCGTGGGCTTTGTAAGAGAAAATATTTTGGATTTTATATGTCATCTTATTATAAATTATTACCGTTGAATACTAATTCTGTCACTAAATCAATGGAAATTGCAGCTCTTTACCATCATATAATATTTGACGCTAAATTCCGTTGCTAATAGAGTCGGATTACCGTCGACATAATTTTAAAGCTATTTTCCTGCAGTTTTCCAAGAGATTTGAAATGAACTTATATATTTTTTATTTATTAAATTTTTTAAATTTGTGTTATTACTTAGTAATTAATTAGTAAATTTAAATTTTAAATAATTAATGTTAATAATACATTAGTAATTAATAATAAATAATAACTATTAGAAGTAAATAAAATTCAATAGTTAATGCTGATTTTTTTTTTAAAAATTAATGTTGATTAATTATTAATTACTATATAATATAAATAAGAGGTAATAGTAATTAATAAAATACATTGTTGTTCGATGTTTATTAAATTTGTTTTGATAATCAATGATTATTTAATAGTCTTTAATACGAATAATTAAATTAATATCAAGAAATTATTAATACATATTTGCTTTTAAGAAATTGATTGGTACGTATTATTTGATAAATAATTAGTAATTAAGAAAAAAATGGTCAAAGTTTAAAAATAAGAAGTTAAATAAATATTAAAGAATTTCAAAATTCAAAAAATTCATGTTAATAGTTAATGTTAATAATACACTTACATGATGTAGTTAAATTTTACATAATTAATGTTAATAATACACTTACATGATGTAGTTAAATTTTAAACCTTGCAAACTTTTTGGTGTTAAAAGTTTATTATATTCACATTATTTATGAAACAATAAATAGGTATTTATAGTTTTTATTGTGCTAACAAGATTTCTTCATTTACACCATTTACAAAATAGTAAGTGTTGACAATAAAGTTTTGTAAAATATTCAAAATTTGAAATTTTATAAATATTAAAGGGTTCTGAAATTCAAAGAATACAAAAATTACCATACTAATTATTATTTCCATCATTTACAAGCTTTCACATGTAATTATCTTCTCTCACACATAGTAAGTGTTGAATATGTTTTCAGTTATGTTGAATCAGTTAATAATTACACATTGAACGTTATGTATTTTTAAAAAACTGATCATTTTCGTTGAACATATCTTTAATAATCGATGGTCCCGAGTTGGTTTTTACTACAATAATCTCCGTACACTTCAAAACCGCCGTTTCTCTTCCACTTCACCAACTCCTCTCCCACCAGCTTCGCTCCTTAACCCAAATACGCCTACTTCTTCTAAAAGTCATGGAACACCTAATGCAAACAATATTTAATAATTAAATCGTAGTATTTATTATAATATGTTATAATCATATTGTTATTCAATATGAATTGCTTAATATTTCATAATTAAAATTTTAATATTTTAAATTTATTTTTTAAAAAAAATTGAAATTTTCATCAAATACAAAAATAAAAAGCTGTTTGTTAAGTAAAAAAATTTAGAAAATTTAAAATTTCAAAATAAATAATAATAATAACTTATTATTTATACCTTATGTTTGATAATTTATAATTAACTTTCAGTAATTAATATCTAATGATTAATGTTAGTTATATGATAATTAATAATTAATGAATATAGTAAACATAAATGGTTGATCCTAGCGTATGCAAATAGTAAACATTTTAATGTTTAATAATTGATGTTAGTTATATGATAATATATAATTACTATATATATAATAATTTTTCAATATATATATATATAATACTAAACATTTCATAGTTGATACTGCACCATAACGAAGAAGCAACGAGTAATAATAAATGAACTTCTATAAAGTCACACCGATCCACATCTTTGTATAGTCACAATTTTAAACCGTCAGATCCAAACAATCAACGTTGTACAAGTCTCCACCTCATCAATCTTCTTCGCTATCTCCTAACCAATAAAACTCCAAATCCCTAACTCCTATCATTACGCCCTTCGCTCCATCGTTTAGTTACTAAGCCAAAACTTTTTCCAGATCTGAAAACCCTAAAATTAAAATACCTGGCTCTGCTCCCTAATCCGACTTCGTCACTGAATTCAGCAACCACGACTTCGTCACTGACTTCGGCAACCACAGCAGCTTCAACTCGGCAAGGGACGACCGGCGACACCTGTTCAGCAACGACAAGGGGAGATCGAGGACAGGCTTCAGCGCGACAAAGGGACAGGTGCGAATTGCGAAGCTTTGAATTTGTAAGTTCAATTCGACTTCGATTTCCTCCCTCAACATTGATTTGTAAGTTCAAAATTCTTTTTCCTAGTTTGTTTGCTTTTGCAGCACGAACGACTCTCCTTCTTTCTAACCAATGCCAGATCTCTTCATCTTCGATTTCTTGATTTTTATCCTGCTTTCAAGTTAGATCTAAGCTTCAAGTTTTGGATTTTGGATTTGGATCTTCCTGCTTGCTTCTGTTTCGGTACGCTATGTTTGTTGTATCTTAATTTCGTGATTTTTATTTCTGTTCAGCTTCAGTTAACCAATTTAGAAAATTTTAAGTAGGGTTACTTGCATTTTCATCATTTTAATTTTATTTTGTTCTTCCCGAATTATGCGTTTTACAAAATGAATGATTGATGCTAGGGTTGAGTGTGAACTTCAGTATTTTGTAATTTTGCAGCGAGATAGTCAATACTTATGAGCTAAGCCGTGCTTTATTTATGGAAAGTTGTTTGGTTGGTAAAATATAGAAGATTTGAAGATAGTTGGTGGAAATGTGATATTCTATTTTCTTAAGGTATCCTTGTTTATTTCTTATTGTATGCTCAGCAAATGTAGTAGTTTAATACGTTAACTTTGGTTGGCAAAATTGCATTACCTTTAAGTAATTACTGTTACCTATCTTTTATAGTGAACACTGAACTCTAGTTTGTTATATACATCAACAACATTCTGTTCAGTGGAGCGTCCGTGGAAGGTTTTGCTAACTTGGTATCTTTAATTAAAATTTAGCCAGTAGACTAAGTTCATTAAAAATTGATTATCATCTTCAAATTTCATAATATAAGTGTTGTTTATTATATTTAAACAGTAAGCATGTCTACTTATGAGATATTCTAACATATAAGAATATGTCAGCATGATCAATGCTTATTTATAAGTGATTTACACACGTTCCAACAATTAGTCTAACCAAGAGGCTAAATTCAACCATCTTTACATTTATAAAGGATAAAGACTTATGATCTATTTTAAATTCATTTTCCATATTTGTCCTGTGATTCCTTCTTTGCTGTTTATTTTCAGTAGTTGGCTCAGTTTTACTGACCCGAAACGGCTCAGTTATACTAAGCCTTATGGCTCAGTTATATTGAGCCGAAACGGCTCAGTAAAACTGAATGATAAGGCTATGACAGGAAATCAATTTTTTTGACTCTATGGATTGATTAACATCGTCGACCATTGCGGTAAACATGAACGGAAAACAATATCTTATTTTTTTCTCACTACCATGTCAGTCATGCATTAGTTTATGTTAATCATTGAATTATGTGCAACAACTGGATATGCTGTCAGTGATGGCCAAAATTTTGAAAAAATCCATTTTATTTTCTATTACATTTCACCATTTGCTTCTCTACTTTGGTGTTTGACAATTATTTATCCTACATAACATTGTTTAGCTAAACAACATTATTCTGAAATAACCATGATGGTGTCATATGTACACTGTTGCTGTGTTGACTGGCTAAAATATTGCATGTCTCTAACCGTCATATGAGGTCGGATTTTTAAATTAACCACAATGACTATTTTTTAAATTAACCAGACTATATATTTTTTTGTATGTCTTAACCGTCATATGAGGTCGGTTTTTTTTTAGTTCAACTTAATATAATATGCTCAAACTTTGTTTATGTAACGAACTGGAAATTTCGACTCCGAAAATCGACACAAAACCCAGCGTCGACTGTTCAGACATCGAAAATACCAAGTCATTAATAGAAAGAAATAAGAGGATGAGAAAGATAAGATAGAAAATTAGAATAGAAGAAGAAGAAGAAAAACACAATTGAGCAGAATCAGAGTAAACACGAATCTCACAGCGGAACAAATAAAATATATTATATAATATAACTTTGAAATACAAATCTAGTTTGTATATAATACCATTATCAGAGTACAATACATCATATCACAGCGGAAATAATCTCTAAATAACCAACAGTGAAGACTCTTGCTTCAAGCTCCTCCAAGTGTATCTGCAAAGCCTGAAACACTTGACTGCCCGTACAAATTTGGGCACCCAAGAGTTTAGGGAAAAACAACAAAATAAACTCTGGGTCAGTCATGGGACTGGTGTGAGTAAATTCCAACCATATGGTTTAACTTTGAAAATCCTTTTGAAAACAAAAGGATGATAGTAAGACCAACCCACACATAAACATGGGCGGTTTTTACCTTACTATAACCCAAAACATTTTTAATATCAAAATCCAGTGATATTATAATAATGTCTAATCAAGTAAATAACCAAATAGTCGAACTCTTGCATCTCACGCTCTACATACATAGTATAAAATCAAAAACTGCAGAGCGCTTATTGGAGATTGGATTCCAACTATGACAAGGTATGGGACCACCTACCGATAGTGTATCTCTAGAGGCAAATACACCTGGGTTCAACAAGAACGTCTTGCAACCCGACCCACACATGACCGACCACTCATTTCGCTTGAGTGTATCAAATGTATATCACCAACGGTTGGACTCAAACCAACGTTTCCCGAATGGGCAGAATCGACAGATTAAGAAACAAAAGGAATTTCTCTAGATAGGTGACTATACACCCTAATGGGAGCGACCCACATAGCCATGCTGCCTGCCCGATTTTTGTCATTTCCCGGTTGTGAAGCTTGAGGCTACGTCTATCTTTTAGAACATCTGGCCACCATACACTTTGAATGCCACATCGTCAAACCCGTCAAATCACTAGTTGATCTTTCCAAAAATATTATGGGTATAAAAGCTAAAAGAAACGAATTTCTCTGCCACCAGACGTAATACGTTGAAAAGATCGCCTTATGTGATCGTTAGGAATACTTTGTCAGACATTCGTCCATACAAGTTGTCCTGGGACTGGACAAACAGAAAGCACCATTTTGAAACAGGACGACCCTTGCATTTCACTCCGTCTTCAATTTTCTTCAGCATAATCAAATTCACAGCGCTTATGCCTATACGGAGTGGTTTTCGATAATATATCCAACCGGTCTCTCCGTATTAACAACGATGGTCAAAACACTTCGATAGTCGGTTATTTAACTATCGAAGTAAAAACAAACATCCATTCTAATGTATAACTAAACATCATACAATCACACTTAAGTTTGGTTAACAGCGCGAATTTATCATTATAGTTTAAAACTTATCATACGCTATAATATTTCCTTTATACTAATCTCGATATCACAGTCACGCTTAAGCTTAGTCAACAGTGTTATTTTATCGCTATAGTTCTAGGACTTGTCATACGCTGTAATATTCTCTTTATAACTAATCTTGACATCCCTTTCCGTTACAAAAATCTTGACATCTCTTTCCGTTACAAAAATCTTGACATCTCTTTTCGTTACAAACAAATACCATCCTTCGATAACAGTGAAGTCGTTCAAGTTGGGGTATTTTAATTACCTCTCAGACGTTGATCAACAACATTCTCATCTTAGAATAGATATAAGTTCGTAACTCTAACCCCTTATACTTTAAAATTCGTAAACGTGCTTCTTGCTATATTTTAAATATGGTTTTATGACGTCATATCCTTATTTTGAAAACTCGGTTATTTACATTAGCTTATACAAATCCATTTTTAAACATTTCTCTCTGCTTCGTCTTTCTTAGACAAATCCCTTATTAAACATTCCTCTTCGCTTTGTCTTCTTTAGACAAATCCCTTATACTTTAAAATCTTATTTAAACTAAATCAACTATTCGTTAATTTATTACATTAGATTAATCAGCCCAATCTAATTTAATTAAATAACCAATTATTGATCAAAACAATTTGCTTGGTAAATATTTAGCCATGATTAACCCACTAATCAATTCTAAAAAATCTTTTCATTTGGAATAAATAACATTTATTAATCCAAATAATTTCACTTGTATCGATTACTATAAAAATAATAATTTATTTCTAAATAATCTCATTTACTATTAAATAAACAATAATCGATTCTAACTAATCTTACTTAATATGAAATCAACCATAATCTATTTGTAAATATCCCATTTAATTGTTCTTAAAACAATAAATTCTTGTTATTAATCATCAAGTTAATCTCCGCCTACTTACTTATTAATCTTATTAACACTACACCAAAACAGGGGATTCCCAACGAGTATAAGTGTCACTAGTAATTTCCGTGACACTTATATGTGTCACTGTGAAGGGGTCGGGAATATTCGCAACGCTTATAAGCGTTGGCGAATATTCATTTACAACGCTTATAAGCGTTGGTAGATATGCATTCACAACGCTTATAAGCGTTGGCAAATATTTGTTCCTAACACTTATAAGCGTTGGTAACATTATATTCGCAACATTTATAAGCGTTGATAACATGTAACACTTATATTTGCATACAGGATAGCGTGGGCGCTATTTAATATTCATTCAGCTATGATATTATCTCAAGATAGCAACATGTAGCAAAATCAATAAGAACAAAAATCCATATTCGTGACAATAACAAAGTATGAACTAAAAAAAATTCAATACATAAAAATACTAAATTCAATACATATGCAAATTATAACCCAATAATCATCGAGAAAAAGTATCTAATTGCATAGTAACAACAATACATAATTAACAAAATACAAGACATTTCTCATATTTGAAGTCTACAAGTACCTAATGTGAAACTCCAGCCATATAACGAAACCTACATCCAAAAATTTGCGTAGTTTATACCACCAATTTTTCTCTTTTTCTCCGCTTATTCCACTGCTTCCTGCACACATTTAATTAAATAGCATCATTTAAGTTTCAACTAGTAGTAAATGTTATAAATTCAAAGTCATACATTTTTAATTTTGACACGCCTTTTGTCTATTAAACTCGATGAAATCTTGCAATTTAAGCTCCTTTTTAAGCCTTTTGTTTTCTTCAAGAACCTCCAATGCAAATTCCACACCACGATCACATAATGGTTTGTCAATCCAGTGGATGAATCCACAACCTCTAAATGTTCCAGTGTTTGCACAAATAAAATATCGACGTCCGACGTTTTTATTCAAATAGCATGTTCTGAATAGTGGTTCAATGTTGCAACGACATAACAACCTTTGAGACTGTACTTCTCCAACATCGAATGTTGGCAGGGTTGGAAATCTTGTTGGTGTTGTCGGCCTAGTAGGCGGTGCCACATTCTGAACACTTAATAATGCCAAATCTCTTTGTAAGCTTGACTCTATTCTCTCGTAAACGCTAAACGGAGTTGGTGTGTGAGATTCGGTTGAACAAACAATTTGGGGAGTATTGTCTGAATCGTCTGAATAGACAGATGGATAATGCCATAAGAAGTAATCACGATAATCTGCCGAAGGCCTTGAGTAGGAGGACATCTGCAAAAAATAAATAAACAGCAACAGTATCAAGATGGATGTATGTTTAAAGCGTACATATTTTAAAATGATTGTTGTTAACTTAGCTTTAATGCCTCATTAAATAGTTTCTAATGATAACTGCTCTGGATTAAGAACATGATTAAAAAATAAATATGTACATTTCTTCTATGGAAGTTATACATTAAATAAAAATTATTTTAGCAGCAAAGCTTATTCACCTAGGTGTTCATATCCCCCCCTCTCTCTCATTTTTTTTAACACTGAACAAACTTG
Source organism: Allium sativum (assembly GCA_030737875.1). NCBI lineage: Eukaryota > Viridiplantae > Streptophyta > Magnoliopsida > Asparagales > Amaryllidaceae > Allium > Allium sativum. The sequence continues at coordinate 316,721,990 of CM060922.1, read as the reverse complement.
TTCCAATATATATAAGTATTTAGTTCAAACACTGGCAACATTCACTTATCTAACAAAACAAACATTCATAAACAACAAACAATTTGGGGTAAGCTATTCTGGGTTCTACATATTTTATTTTATTTTGCCTTTACCTTTTTACTGTAACCAAAAACATGTGTTCTAAATACACAGTAATCAAATTATTCATATTCAAGCATTTGTATTCAAAAGAAATATTCATCCATTCAATACTAAGAAAGCTTTTAAACATAAATTTCTCAAACTATATTTTAATAATTCTAACAATAATATTTCCATTGTTTATATCCAACTCATGCACTTAGTATAACAGCACTTTCTTGTTCAAATACTAGACTTATAAATATGCGGTGAAACATCTGTATGTACCTACAGGGTAGCATAAAGAGGAAGTTTTAGCCTTAGCTAATACTGCTTGAATTAGTACATTAACAAACACCTAGGGTATTACCTGCACTTAGTTGGTACCAACTATGCTGCCAGTATGAAAATGCAAAAATATTTATATAAGGATATACTGCTATACCTGGTTCAATGGCATTATTTTAAACCATTGTATGTTATATTTCAACTAGAATAGTGCTTGGTCAACAAATAGAAGGTATAAATTCTTTTAGATAATTAGAACATTATTTAATTTATTTCTTCATGTATATCATATGGAGTAGTAGGAGTAATTTTTTAGCAAAGTTAATTTATTCATAGTTAGAACTGTATTTGATATCACCACCGATGCTTTCTCATACATCCACTAACTCTTTTGTTTTTTAGTCTAAACTGTGTTTTGGAGTAAAAAGAGAATAATAGGCAATACTCTAGTCTTGAAAACAGAAACTTATGATCAAATTTTGAGCTTTTGACAGCAATTTGACTTATTACTAGTTCAGGATTTAGTTGTACATGGACAACTTCCATCGTAATTGCCAGAAAGATTAACATCTCGCAATTTGAATTTCATTTTGATTTGACTCACCAATTCTAATTCAGACTAGATCTGATAGTTGCAGTTGAGAAAAACACTTCAAAAAGTATTGAAATGAAAAGATACTCATAGGGTCTAAACACTGATGAACACAATTTCGAAAACTGAATTGCAGAGGATCTAAACACTAATGAACTCAGTTTCAAAAACTGACTTTGCAACTCAGTTTTCAAAACTGAGTTTGCAACACAGTTTCGAAACAAAAAATGCACAACAGGCGAAAACTGAGTTGCAAACTAAAGATGCACAACAGGCAAAGGATGAATATCAACAAGCAAGGCATGAATGGACCTAGAATCCAATAACCAAATCTTTAGAGATGGAAGCATAAAATAGTGACTCAAATTAATATTGGAAAACAAATTTAGTTCGATGTTGAGTCTCAAGTGAAGACAAGCGAGCCAGCCTATCAATAAATGAAGATAAGGGAAAATATTACAGGTCAAAGAACTAAACCATGCTACGATTTCAGCCTACCAATATAATTACCTTAATGTATTAATAACACGTCCGTAAAGAGCTCTCATGGCCATTTATCAATTAAAGAACTAGTAACTTTTAATGATGTTAATACAAAAGGCATACTTACATTCAATGCCCAACATCCATTACTGAGCAAGAAGAATGTTATTCTTTCCAGGCTGTGTTGGCCACGATCAACATAATCACCAAAAGATAATCGATGTACCTGAATCAGTACATGTTCAAATATCAAATTATGTATCAGACTTGATGTTTAAAATTTAAACTGAGCATTGTAGGTTCAGTTCTACTGGGCCATCAGGCTCAATTAACTGAGCCCGATGGTCGGTAAAGCTGAGCATACAAGGCTCAATTTAAACTGAGCTGAAGCCCAGTTTTACTGAGCCATAGGCTCAGTTTAAACTAAGCTTGATGGCTCGATAAAAATAAGCCATAGGCTCAGTTTAAACTGAGCTCGATGGCTCGATAAAACTGAGCCACTCGGCTCAGTTTAAACTGAGCAGAAGCCCGTTTATTCATGTCTTTGAAGATAAACATATAAACTGGGCTTCGACATCTAAACTTCTACAACAACTGTACACAAAAGAACTCAAAACTTGTAGTGTTAACAAATAGCCCTATGTAGAAATATAAACATATATATTCATTTGCCTAATGGATTAAAAGCACAGTTTGACTTGTAGTGAAAATTTTTGAAGCTCCGCCTAAAAGAAGCGCAAGTAACAGGTAAAAAACTAATGACGCTTATGACATGGAATGAAATAGAAGAGGAATGAATACATTTTCAAAAAATAAACAACTAAGAATGCAAAACAATCAAACAAAATCTACAGCCCCAACCACCGTAGGTACAATACTTCATGAGTTTCCAAACAAGTTATAGTCAAACTGATCAAACCTTCAATTGCACAACGTAATATTAACACGGATCAAACCTTCAATTGCAATATTTAACCCATCAACCCTACCAACCTTGCATATATCTTAATAAGTGACAGCAAAAAACTTGAAACTAAAACTAAACCACATATAAACACAGGAAAGCAGAGACTAATTAATGAATGCAAAATCGTACGAGCTTCAAGTATGAACTCGGAAGGTGATTTAACCGTTACTTGGCGAATAGTACAAGATTTTATACTGAAATTGGTATTGAGCATACTCAAGCTTATCACTTTACATCTGTTTGCACTTGCCTGACAAGGAGCATGTGCATGCAAATGGTTATACTGCGCAGTTAAACTGCGCCAACCGGCTCTGTATTACTGAGCCTAAGGCGCAGTTAAACTGCACCGAATGGCTCAGTAATACTGAGCCGGTTGGCGTAGTTTAACTGCGCAGTATAACTATTTGCATGCACATGCTCCCTTATCAGGCAATTTGAAAATAATATTTCCTTTTGTTAGATTAGAAGCGAGACACGGAGTATTCAGCAAACATGTTGTATGAATTCAAATTGAATGAGAATAACTTCTGAGAATGGAACAACCACTTGCACACGCATGAGTTGAATAATCCGTAGCTAAACAAGTTGCAAAACAGATTGCAAAAGATGTACATAAATGGTAGCTAAACAGGTTGCAAAAGATGGATTATAAGGCACTAGCAGAAAGCAAAAGATCAACAAGCATGCAAAACCAGTCCATAAATCAACTACACAAATGTCTAAAAAATATATGTGCAAATTCTGCAATGCAAAGATAGACTATATACAAAATCAACAAGCATAGAAAATCAATTCACAAATCAATCAAAAATGCTTATTAAGCTTGAAGGCTTATGGTGCCTGTGTAAAAATAAGTAAGCTCATTTATTCCACTGAGATGGTTCAATGGGTACTCCACAAGCAATATATGATTGATTAACACAGTTTTTTTCTTAGATGTTGATAATGAAAAAAATGTTTGTTTAATATGTGTGTTCTAAAGAGATGGTTCAAAGGCTTATGATCCCTGCATGCAAACAAATAAAGTGTGTTATTACTGTGATTTGCATTTGTATCTTGACGCCGTTTAGGAGAAACTTGGCCGGAACTTCGGCATTTGTGGACCTGCAATCATTTGTCTCATGGAAGAGATACTAGTACTGTATACGTTGGCGGCATTATTTAGCAGTTCCGGTAAATGCAAATTTCTGTAATACTGAGCCGATATATGCTCAGTAATACTCAGCCAAAAAAGGTATAAAACAATTGAGTAAAAGGAAAAAAGAAGAAAAAAAATATCTTAAACCAAATTGCTTAAACCATTATACGTGGCATACCTATATATAAACTAAGAAATATTTATGACAATCAGAACCGCCAACTTGACAAACAACATGTTCTTGCTAGTCGGAAGAATATGAATCAGTGTTGCTTGGTCAAACAAATGCATGGAGATATATATATTAAACACACATTAAGTCTTCAACTAACCACAAACTCAGTTCAACTAATATCAGCACAAGAATATATATATATATATGTGTATATATATATATCGCATTAGTATGTATACACTAGAAAATACATTCTTTTGCAAACGTGCACTGCACATAAGCTTCTATGTATGCTGTTCTTTTTATTGTACCCATTGGCAAACCATGCACCATCCTCTTTGGAGTTTGGACTTTTAAGTCTACATACATGGCTAATGTACTTATTTTACTCCTGACACAGATGAAATTAGTGCAAATAATATAAGAGGTCAACTTCATATAGAGTTGAATGAATACAACACAAAGTTGAACCCAAGCTGTTTCTGGAAAGATGGGCTTGTCTGTAGTTTGACCAGAAAATTATCGGAATGGGTTCATTCATGATGAAATAAAATTGTCGATGGCTCATGCTCGCAAGCTCCTTCTAGTTCTGCTAATTTCTTAAATTTAGGAGCAGCAACACCAATGAGTTCTTGTTTTTTTATTTTACATTTGCCTAGTTGCCTCAGGTGGGTAGCTTATTTCAGATCTCTTCCATCACTACTAAAACTCAACTTCAATACCAACAACTACAAAATTTCCATCATTATTGAAATTATCTTCTCTCAGTACATTTAGCCACTAAAAAATAACGATTAAGTGAATCTAGCTGCATTTCTCTCTCAATATTTCTACTTAATCTTCTTAAAGTTTTAGTGCAACCCTTCTGTCATATTACTTAAATTAAAATATAGTTTAGAAAATTAGATCTCAAACTGTTAAGACTAATACGTTTGGCAGTAACTCCCAAAACCCAACCTAATAACTCACGAAAACTAGATAATGAATCAAACATTGTTATACCTGATGCGACTGAATGAGATTGAAAGCGAATTGAGCGCGGTTAAATCGAACAAGGATCCCAAAATCCGATTAGAGAGAACGGATCTGAAGTTTCTAATCTACGAACCCCAAAATCCGATTAGAGAGAACGGATTTGAATATTTTGTACAAGCTGCGATTTTTTTTTCTTTCTGGAATCGGGATTTGGATAATTCATTTTGGCGGCCGTTATTTGCAAAAGCGTTGGGTAAACGAATGAAAAAGGGGGAATAGGGTTAAGGATGTTAGTTTACGCTTTTACCCTTAGAAATTAGCCCTACCAACACAAACAAGCGTTGGCAATAAAAAAATTAAAATTATATATTTTTGCTAACACTTTTTTAACATAGCAACGCTTATTCTTGACACTACACGGCAACACAAATAAGTGTTGACAATTGAAAAAAAAAGGGTTGCTAAATGGCCATTATGGTGTAGTGTAATATAAGAATCCACTTTACCAAATCATTTAGTAATTATGGTGAAACACGTGCTTCGCACACGGTGGCATTTTGGTAAAACAACAGCGGTTGAAACAAATGATACATTTATGGTTGGTTGTTTCCACTTTCTTAATCGATATCATCTATTGATTAAATCAAAATAACGTTTGAATTTCCATTCAATGCTAATATCAACACAAGGTTTCAAAAGTCATTTGGGTTCAAACAGTGCATCTATATAAAACAAACAGTACATATAAATATTGAGGAATCCGGTTGGATTCCTCCAACCGGTTTCCTGCATCCACTGATGTTAGTCAACACAATTCCATATCATGTAATATTATAATCGATCAGTATCCAGTCAAGGATGTGTATATATGCCACTATATATATTTTTCAACCAATTTAATTGTAATCTACCGAAGCGACCATCACACAACATTCAACCAATATTATACTATTTTAAAATAGATCAGAGTCAGTGAATTTACTCACCTCTGCGCGTTAACCGTTAAATAACGATTTCCGTCAGTTGATTTTACCTGGACGTTAAATTCTGCCGTACATTTGAAACGAGCTTCAATTGACACCAATCCATCTTCATAGTGTAGCCCTCTTTGTTTTTCCAGTCGGCCCATTACTCAAACCCAAATCTGCAAGTGACTCCTTTCCCCCGCTAATTCACTTACCACTTTTCGGGCATTCCTAATATATATTTATTTGTTTCTTTTATTTTGTTTTTGGGCCTTAACTGTACATCCTGACCCAACACCATTCAACCAAAGTCAGACCACTTACTTCTTCTTCACTTGTTCTTCCAGCGTGTCATATTCAGCTTCTCCATTCCAAAAGCCACTGCCGATCATTTCAAGTGCCATTTCCTCTTCTTTTGCTTCATGAAAACCCGAACTTAACTATCCATTCTTCTCTTCTTTCAGAATGCGCTCACCGCATACCCTCGAACAAGCCTGCGCAACCACTTCTTGAATTTCTTGGCCTCGCCCAAACTTACACCCCGCTGAACGCTCCCTTCCGTTTACATTTTTCATTTTCTTTTACCATTTCGCTCCTTCATTCGACACCATTACCTCACGCCTCATGAGTTTCATACGTCCCGTGAGTTACCCAGTACCATAACTTCACTTTACCATACCCATGTCTTTCCCTCATTCATACATGTACACGACCACCCTAAACCAAGCCTGCTGCACACGTCCGCCAAGACCAACAAACCACTTCACCAGTCCCTCCTTCTTCCTATACAATGAACCCATCACGTTTTGATACCCATACATGCCCAAACCTTGCTGTCACCTTTCCAGTCCCTCATGTATCCACTCTCCCTCCTTTTCACACCATATTTTACACGGGACCCCCACTGCTTTTACAGACCAGTCTCCAGTCCACGAAATACTCCTCCTTTGCTAATCTTAAAACTAAAGTAAACTCACCACCATTTTGTTATCTTCCCGAGCCCATCCTTCCCCATGCATGCGCAGGTTGATCTCCCGATTTCCGACACTCGCCAAGACCGTCAACTCCAGCGCCGCTTGCAACAACCTGCTCCTCCTCGCTCCTTGTTTAACAATACATGCCCGTACACCCATCTCCTTTCTAACGTTATAAACATTACTCCACCACCAGCATGATTCCTTCCATCTTCTAATAAGGCCGCTCTTTCCCACTTCGAAAACCCATGCTCCGCTAAACTTCCTCCCTGTTTAAACCAACTTGCACCAATCTTTTCCATGCATTATTCCATACTCCACAACTATCAGCATGCGTTCTTTCTTTTTTCCATACACTCAACTGAAACCATTTGCTCCTGTGCACACGCTGTCATTCCGAACTGTTTAAACTCACCCCCCTGCTAGCGGCTTCAAGGAAACCCCCTTCTCCGTACTCGTATTGTCACGACCCTGAATTTTGGGGCCAAGTTAAAATTTATTTTAAGTGATTTTAAATGAGTTTTGATATTTAAAATAATCTATTTTAAATAATAAGGATCACAAATTTGGTTCAAATCGAAGTTAGAATGAATAAATTAATTTTAAATATAAAAAGAGCTAGAAATGGCGCGGTAGTTTGAAAAGTCAAACTTGAACTTTGACTAACCATACAGGACGCAAAATTTAACGGATTTTAGTGAAACCAAAAATATTAGAATCTATTTAAAAATATATTTCCAACGAATCCGAAAAATCGAAATTTCATAACGGGAATCAAAAGTTATGGCCAATTCAATATTTAGAAAGGTCGCTATGAAATTTATAAGAGCCAAAATGCTACATTTTGCAGAATAAGGAATTAGGACCCGAAACCATCTCCATTGGTTTTAGAATGTTGTTTACATATAAAAATGACTATAAGAACTTATATTTTTGAGTTTCGGAAAAATTCCACTATTTTTGGTATTTTTAAATATTAAAATATACACCTGAAAAATAGAATTTTCGCAAACGAACTCCGAATTCGACGAAACCAGTTTCTATGGATTCAGAATATTAAATTAAGATTAAATTATAAAATTTATAATTTTTGGAATTATTTTGTGGCCTGTATAATTTTTACAGTGGAAATACAGCCTATTTCCAGACTTCGGAAATTTATAATAAATTCATACGGAATCGGAAAATTACGAAATCAGGTTTGTTGGGTTCGTAATGACCTGAAATAATTATGTTTAAAAATTTATTAATTTTGAAATTCGCATGTATTTATAAGAATTTCTGAATTGAGGAAAACAGTTGAAAATTGAGTAATTGGGCACGTAATGATATTTGGGCCCAAACCAAAATTAAACCCATGGTATATATTATCTTTTTTCTGAGATTTAGGGCTGAAATTCGAAATGCACAACAGCCGCTTCTATTTTCCATCATTTTTCTCAATTTCCATGGCGGCTCTCTCTTCCTCTAAAATTTGTCGAAAATAAAATCTCTTCAAACCATAGCAAATTATATGTCCTCTCGAAGGTCTCGACGATACGAAGCTAATGGTGTAGTCGGTTTTGTCAAACAGCGCTCGGATTCGCCGGAATCTCGTCTTAAAGCTCGCTGTTTTCGAAATTCAGAAGCTCAAAACGTAAATCAAGAAATTCCCGTGAATCGAGGAAGAATTAGACGAAGTCACGAACACGGAAGTTCTTCGGCTACGTGAGGTGAAGGTGCTCGCCAAATTTCAGGCAGTTTGGAGGTGTGAGGCGGCCTGTGGGACCCGCGAGGCGAAATCCTTTCTATGCGATTTCCCGATGATCGGAGAAGCTTCAGGGGCGGCTCTTTCTGGTGGTGGTGCGTCTCGCCAAGACGAAGACATTGGTGGTGGTCCCGTGGCGTCAGGTGGCCCGAGGCAGCGGCAAAGTGCGGTCAAAGTTCGGCGGTGAACAGTGTTTTTCGGTCAATGGGCTGAGGGTATTTTCTATTTTATTTTTAAATTATTTAATTAATTTCCAGAACTTTAAAATTGCATAACTCACTCATACGAAGTCGAAATTCGACGATTTCAGGTGCGTTGGGATCGTGGCGACGAGATGGACGCGTGGACACTAATTTTGTCCAATTCTGAGACGGTGAAATTTTTAGGTATTTTCACGAATATTAATTAATTATTTAATTACCCGATCTTTAAAAATTCATAACTCTTTCATACGAGGTCCGTTTGACGAACCGTAAATTGCGTTGGAATCACAAAATTAAGAGCTTCGCGATGGCGCAGACCGCAGCTGAAAAGGAGACAGTAAAATTTTGGCCAAAAATTCAATGTGAGAGTTCTATTTATTTATTTATTTATTTAAATAAAAATAATTAACTGTGATTGTGATTTTCCTTTGATCCGTTGCTGAACGCTAATTGATTATCGTATGTGATTGATCCTGAATTGTCATTGATACGTAGATCTATTTGTTTGATAATCGTCGTGTTGATAATAATGATATCATATTTGTTAAGAATAATCACATCATGATTGTTAAGGTAGGATTGTTGAAAACACATATATCACTTTATATGTCCTTGTTGAAATAAAACAGGCGACATAAACAAAGTTATTCTTTTTATTTGTTTTGATTAGGTATTAGAAATGTTTTAACATAAAATATCCTTATATGTTAATGTGAAACGTTAGAAAGGAAGCAACATAAAAATCATATTTTTATGTTAATATGAACCAATAGGAAAGAGTGTAAGTAAAAAGGATATATTTATTGAAATATGAACCATTAGGAAAAAAAAAGGGGTAGAAAATAAGGATTTCATTATTATTGTAATGGGAATCACTTTCGTTGACATAGAATAGAGGTAACAAGAATACTATTTTCGTTAAGTAGAAATGTTTAGCAAATAAAACTTTCATTTTATTTGTAAAGTTAAAATAAGAAAATAAACACCGTATGATGATTGACATTTTTTGTCAATGTTTATATAAGAAAATAAACACCGTATGATGATTGACATTTTTTGTCAATGTTTATATAAGAAAATAAACACCGTATGATGATTGACATTTTTTGTCAATGTTTATATAAGAAAATAAACACCGTATGTTGATTGACATTTTTGTCAATATTTTAAAATAGAATTTGTCGCCATTTGAGATAAGTATATTTTTGTTCATTTACAAAATAGAATTGGCCGCTATATGTAATGAACTAATATTTTGTTCATTATCAAAATAAGAAAACATCGTATGTAAGTGAATATATTTTGTTCATTATCAAAATAAAGAGCACCGTATGTTGAATGAACAAATTTGTGTTATTTTTAAAATAAAGAGCACCGTATGTTAATGAATAATATTTTGTTCATTATTAAAATTAGAAAAGCACCGTATGAAATGAACTATATTTTGTTCATTATTAAAATAGAATTTATGCACCGTATGAAATGAACAAATTTTTGTCTTTATAAGATATAATATGTCACTATTTTTGTTCATATTAAAATAGAAAGCACCGTATGTTGATGTCACTATTTTTGTTCATATTAAAATAGAATTTTACACACCGTATGTTAATGGACAAATTTTGTTCATTATTAAAATAGAATTACACACACCGTATGTAAGAATGACAATTTTTGTCAATATTAAAATAGAAATGATCCATCGTATGAAAATAGTATTTTTGCTAATGTTAATACAAGAAAACTCCATCGTATGTAAATAGGATTCTTGTCAAGTTAGAAAATATGAGAAACTTCATTGTATGAAAATGGTATTTTCGTCAATGTTAATATAAGAAACTTCATTGTATGAAAATGGTATTTTTGTCAATGTTAATATGAGAAACTTCATTGTATGAAAATAGAATTTTGTCAATATTAAAATGGAATTGCCATCGTATGTTAATTGGAAAATTTTTTGTATGTTAATGTCACTGCATGTTAAATTAGCATTTTTATTAATGTTAATAAAAGAAAATGTCACCGCATGTTAAATTGACATTTTTAGTTACGTTAATATAGAAAACGGTCATTGTATGAAAATGACATTTGTGTCGAATGTTAATATAGGAAATATAAAAAGTGCATTGTATGAAAATAGCATTTTTGTCATCTCATAAGAATAATAAAAATGCATTGTACGTAAAATAACATTTTTGTTTAATGTTAATATTGTAAAGATACACCGTAGGATGTCATTAACATTTTTGTTAATATAATAAAAGTAATTTTACCATATGATGAGATTAACATTTTTTTAAGTTAATATTAAAGAAGATTTCACCGTAGGATGGTTAACATGATTTGCAATGATTAAAATAAAAGAATGTACACCGTATGATAATTTAACATTATTTTAATGTTAAAATAAAAGAATGTACACCGTATGATAATTTAACATTATTTTAATGTTAAAATGAAAGAATGTACACCGTAGGATGATTCACCATTATTTTTAATGTTAAAAGAAAAGAATTTCCATTTTATGTAAATTTAACATTATTTTCAATGTTAATAAATGGAAGATGCATGGCATGTAAATGTAACTTTATTTTAATGGTTATTAAAAGAGAATTCACCTCGTAGGGAAGTTAACATTATTTTGTAATGTAAATATATAAAGAATTTGACCGTAGTATGTTTTAATATTTATTTTCAATGTTAAAAAAAAAGAAATGAAACTGTATGTAAGGTTTAACATTATTTATAATGTTAAATAAAAGAAAAGAAACTGTATGTAAGGTTTAACATTATTTATAATGTTAAATAAAAGAAAAGAAACTGTATGTAAGGTTTAACATTATTTATAATGTAAATAAAAGGAATGAAATGTATGTAAGAATAATGTTAAATGAAAGGTAAGGAACTGTATTGAAACATTAACATTATTTATAAGGTAGGTAAAAGGGAACTTACACCATAGGAAAGTGTTCATTATTCATAATGAAATTGGAAAAGAAATATATAAAGAAATGAATGGGATGGCACATTATAATTTACATTCTTAAATGAAAATTATAAAGTATAAAATAAATAATAATGAATTAAAAAGGGAAGAATTATCGTCTAATCCTAAACTACATTGTCATGTAAGTAGAAAGGTGAAAGTTAAGAGAAATGTAAGCTGCACGTAGGGACGACAAACTAAACGAATTATATATATATATATATATTTATATATATAATTAAAATAACGATATGAAATATGTTTTTCTCAAAATATATGAATGCGAGATTATTTGGAAAGTCCGGGTTAATCCCATTCCAAATGATCGTACGATTTCAAGAATTCAAGTATGAAGACGGCGTATGAAGACCGTAAATCTCCCCTCGAATGGACAACGATCAAGACTCTGAATTGGTTTGATCCCAATTCAAGGGTCGGGGTAATTGCCCAAACGTACGTGTTGATTTCACGGGTTTGACCCTAGTTCAGACCTAGAGCATGGGTATAAATGGATAGTGTGTCTGACATCGTACCCCACAAAATATTATGTTGTTGGTATTCAGTTAATATATAAACGATTGGTGGTAAAGAATTTATTCTCTACTTAACACCCGTTTATATAGTGACGGAAGATCAATAGTACGGTATGGAGTGACGGTGTGGCATACTAAGATGCAATGATCAGGGTTTCTTGTTGAAAAGCAGAACCTTGTGGTATGAAGAACAGGACTTCACGAGCCTCACAAACCGGTAGAGTCTAAAAAGGGGGAAGGGAACGCAGGGAAAGTAGCACGTTTCTTTCTAGTTAGTAGTCATTTTACTTTTGGAGGATGATGAAATGAGGCGCCTCAGATAGGTCCTATAGGACCGGGAAACGTGTGCTTAGGAATAACTAATCCTCTAAGCTGTATGTGAGGACCGGCCCTGCCATTTCCAAGGGTTAACTGCGGGTAATCCTGAGACGTTAACTAGAGCGTCTCGAATCGGTAAGGAGTCCTCCCTAGCCTGGACTCATGAGGGAAACCCAAATTTCCAATACGACCCCGACGGATTTGATTATATTACTAGTATTGGAGGCATAATATATGGTACCTATGCTTCCTAGGATTGATACTTATAATTTGAATTGTTTTAAAACATATACACCCTAATAATAGTATTAGTTTTGTATTTGGCGTATTTAGCATGTTTAACCACCATAAGGTAAAACTCTATCCTCTTGGTGTGCGTTGCATTGTGTGATGGGACCTGAGTCTTATGGTGGTTCCATTTTTCAAAAGACATTGCGTTGTTGACGACTTATTTAATCATTTATTATGACACTTTAAATTATGCACGGCAGTCCCTTAGAGTAAACCCGTTCCGCGTTAGCGGCGTGGTCTTTTGGATTTGCCTTATTTTTATTAGTATAAGTTATTTAAGAATTCTCACACCAGTCCCACGACTGACCCATAGTTTGTTTCACCTTTTTGCAAACTTGGGTGCCCTCTCTTCCACACGGGCAGCCAAGTAGACAGGTTCATTCTTTGCTTGGAGCTTTTCTTTGAAGCTTCTTATTTTCTCTCTCTTGGATTCTGCTTGGGAGAAGAGGTGATGACTTGGAGCTTGAAGACTTTTTGTTTCTATTGGCATCTATTCTTTTCTTTTTAGACATCAAACTTATTTCTTTTCTGCAAACTTGTTGTAATAGCTTAGATTCTGTGACTGTGGATTTTCTGTGATTGATGACATTATATTTTTCCGCTGCTATAATGTTATTACTCTATGAATCTCCTTTGCTATATTGTATCTGTGTTCTGTTTTATTGTATTTATGTTGTATCCCATATGATTTCTCCTTGCTTTCACTTGTGGAAGTTTGGGGTTATCACACGTATCAATGAGCTCGCACCACCCTTGATCCCCACATCGAACAGCACTCCCGGTCCATGACTAACTCCCTCCGTGCCAGCAGCTAACCGAGACTGTTTACTCGTTGGGTAAAGACCACGGTTTCGTTTTTCATAAGAAAAGAAAAAGAGAGAAGTAAGCAGCATTATTTTTAAAGAGGAGTTTGATTGTCTATGATTATGGATCTTGTGTGCTGTAAAAGAAAATAGAGGGAGAGTGGCTTTTGTTTTTCCTTTCAAGGAAAAGAGATGAGACTGTATTTATAATATTCAGATACCTTGGGTGCCAAGGGTTCGGGTACTCGTAGGTCTAGCGTAGAACGTGGTGTAGGTTCTGAAAATACACTTTGATTTGAAAATTCGATGGTTGTTCCCTCAACATGATGTTTTAGGGTAGGTTCTGTATTGAGCTGTCTTCGCGTAGCTTGGGGTAGGATAGATAGCATGTATTTTCACTTCTTACGTAGCTGTTTTGATTTGAGCATTCATGGAAGATCACTTTACTAGCTTAGGATAGTGAGTTGGGATGGCGTACGTGTATGAGGACGATGTACTTTATTAAATGGGTATGGGTGTTTGCTTCAAAAGTAAGGGATAGCGTTACTAGCGTGGATGGGTATGGGTCTGGCATGTAAAGCTGACAGGATATTATACACGTACATTTCTTTCTTGTCTACATGTGCTGTAGTAGGTATATAGATGGTTTGTACTTTCCATGATACCTACGTAGATTGGTATTGTCAATATATTGGGTATAGGGTATGGGTAGATATTATGGAGTTTCCTACCATATCTTTTCTTTTGTGTCTTCTGTCTTAAGTTTTCATTTATAGCTATCACGATTTTTCAGGTTTGCATTTATGTTCCTACTTTATTTAATTGTTGTAGAGATTGGTTTACCTCAGTTTTTTCTAAAATTACACTTACGTACGGACAGAAGTAAAAGTACAGTTGTGCTCAACGAGGTGCCACGATCCCAAAAATATAATAATATCGGTAGATTAACTCATATTTTGAAAGCCCAAAATATTGATATAGGGTGTAAAATACTCCAAATAAAAAGTTGCATATTTAATTAATTAAAAATTACAGTAAAATTCTAAAAATTAAATTAACACTACGTCTCAAAAGAACCTTGTCCTAAATTCGAAACCGATATCTAGTTATATCGAATAACCCGTTATGGTCGATAAACGATTCTACAACGACTATTTGGAAATTTGATTTGGACATAACTCACAATATATAACCCGAAATCTTGGTTTTTCACTTCTGTTAGAAAAATACAGTTCAACAGATTCCAACGTTTCTTGTTTCGAAGAAATCCGACTGATAACGGGTCATGTACACTCAGTTGAAGTTTAGAACGTTAAATTACGAACTGTTGCGATATTATGCGCTCGATTATATTTAATATATATTTTTATACGTTCGACTTCGTTTTAAATTAATATATAAATCCACTTATAACACGAATTCAATATTTAAACTGATTTAAATATTCAAATACAAATCGATAAAAATGCGGGATGTTATAGTTTATATTTCCGTATAACTTTCTATATGTTTGCAGATTAAGCCATATCACAAAGGAACTTTCATACGTTTCTGAGTGGGTCATCTCAACCACAACAGTTGTTGTATTACTTCTCAACAATTATATACCCAGTTCAAAGAAATTTTTTGCTGTCTCGATGTTGGCACCTTAGGTTTGATCTACACAAATAAGGTTTGGGTATGTCCACTTCATATCCTTTATCAGGCTTTTATCAAAAAGTTGATACATACTTCCAGATTACTCTTGATATCAACAAAGAAATAGCGTATTGGAGAGAGTGATGCAGGAAGTGAGGAAGCATTTAGGACCAGAGCTGCTGAATAGGCTTGACGAAATAGCGGTCTTCAATCCACTAGCACATGAACAACTGAGAAAAGTAGCTAGGCTTCATATGAGGTATATTGTTATTAGATTGGCAGAGAGAAATGTTGCTTTGGTTGTCCCTGATGTTCCCTTGGATGTTCTTTCTAAATCTTATCATCCTGTAAGTTTTTATACTTTACAATATTATTCTATTAAATAAATCATAACATTACCATGTTGAATGTTTGTGATAATGTGATAATTAAGTGTAACTTGCAAATGGACTTTAATTTTAGTCCATATTTCCTTCTGTTAACAAACTGTGACACGAATTGGGTCCTTACAAGGTTCTGGCAATTATATGTGTCTATTTGTATGATTTCTTCCTTAAATATAAATAGCTTTACTCATACACTATGAAATATGAATTACCTTCTATGTATACGACCATTTTTTTTTTTAAAAAAAGAGCAACTTGCACTTGGGAAATATTTTATTGCATTACACACTTGCAAGTGTATAAATTTAAAGGAGAACTATAAGCCAAATCATTTATGGTTTCTTATGTTTGCTTGGGTAAATTCATTAACTATGATCCTGGAAAATGTATGGTTTTTGGCATTTTTTAAAGGAATGTGCACCAATTCCTATTATCATGTTAGCCTCCCTCCTTGCTTTCTTTTCCTACCTTTCCATGGCAGCAAATCTTGGTTAATAGGCCTTTTTATGGGATTTCATCAAATGGATGTAGGATAATAGTCCTATTAGTTCATTATAATGTAATACATACCGAGGTAGACAATAAATGTTGACTTTTATATATGGATGCTTAGATGCTAAAACTGGTAATTAAAATTACAGATTATCATTCCCCAACAATAGCTAAAACTGATTAACCAACTTTTTCCTTTAAGTGTAATTTGGTTATCTTTTTGAAAAAAAGATGTTATAAATATGATTAGACATTTTTTCACCCACTGGGAAGTTCATGCATGAAATTAGTTTATTTTTGAACTTTCCTGGGACTTTGATTTAAGTTTCTTTTCCTACCTATGTTGTTTACAGGCTTTGCTTTCTTATTTCACTACTTTCCTTTTTTTTTTAGTGAAAATATAATTTTTGCAGTAAAAGGTAAAGATGGAAAAGGAAAGCACTGAGTTGGAATTGATTCTCTTTTGAAGTTTCTGACCAAATGAAAGTGTACTGCTACATACGTCTATTTTTAGACTTTGGTTTTGACCATGCTTTGCTGCCATGAAAAGGTAGGAAAAGAAAGCAACAAATAAAATGTATTTGAAAGGATGGCATTTTTATGGGATTTCATCAAATACTATTGAGCTCCAGAAAGGAACGGTTGTATCAGCAAAGAATGTAACAAATTGTGTTGGAACTGTTTAAAGTAATTTTAACAATGTCCCCTGTCTATTTGATCAGATAATAGGAGATAACTTTATTTATAATGTAATATATGTGGAATTGATTTCTTTACATAATATCTTGGTTGTTGCTGTTCTTACTATTTTACCTGCGTTGCACGAAGTAAAGTTCCAGCGCAAAGCCAAGCTTTGCTTCAATTGTCTATGCACACGTCCAACAGACGTGCCTAAGTACTGGTATATATATATATATGTATATATATATATATATATATATATATATATATATATATATATATATATATACGCAGATTAGAAGGGGAACAACGACGGAATACTAACAGATGATGTTAGTTTAAATATTTACATAAATTAAAACCCGTCGCTAATCCCTTGGCAATTAGCAAGGGTTTACCAACGCCTTTGATAAATATTAATTTATTATAAGTTACTTATTCGTAGGTAAATAGTCGGTAAATAAATTAAAATTAAATTAATAAATAAAATTATATTTTTATTATATAATTAGTAAAATGTCGGAAAACCGTCAGAAAATTCATGCTAAATTTCCGTTGCAAAATCTGACACAATTACCGTCATGGTTTTTACCGACCACAACCTTATGCAGGAAATCCGTCGCTAAAGACGATTTAGCGACGGATTCAAAGCGGATATTGCCGCTGCTATTTGCAGTTTTTCTTGTAGTGTAAATAACATTGTTTAAATTTCAGTTTTTAATATAAATTCACATTGTTTAAATTTCAGTTTTGAAAATGAATAACATTGGTTAAAAATGTGATTAAAATTATATATGCCATAAATAGAAAGGTGATTTTTTATACAAAATAACTTTGTGTTAAAAATGAGAATTTTCGAATATAAATTTTTATACATGTAAGCATTATTTTCAAAATATAAATATACATTGTTTTAAAAATATAAATATACACTGTTTTAAAAATATAAATATGATTGTTTTAAAATAAATAAATAAATATGAATGTTTTAAAATAAATAAATATGATTGTTTTAAAATAAATAAATATGATTGTTTTAAAATAAATAAATATGGTTGTTTTAAAATGTATAAATAGCATTGCTTTTATAAAAAGAAAATAACATTGCTTTAATTATAAATAACTTTAATAAAAATGTGATTTTTTATCATGAAATAGTTTTAAATGAAAATATGATTTTTAAAATAAATTACATAGTTTAAAAATATGATTTTTGAAATATATATAGCATAATAAAAATGGGATATATATATATATAGTCTTGAAATAAAAATGATCTTTATATATAAATATCATTGTGTTAAAAATATGATTTTTAATAAATATAGCATAAATAAGAATATGATTTTTAATGTATATAACATAGATAAAAATGTGATTTTTTAATATATATATATAGCATAATAAAAATGTGATTTTTATTTATAAAGATCGTTATTTAAAAATATGATTTTTAATATAAATTTTGTGAAATAGATTACGTTGGAATCGGAACAACGAATCTGAGCGACAAAAAGCACGACAGAGTGGATCCCAAAGGTGAGAACATTTTCTCACTCAACTTTTAATTAAGTTATTATATACTAGGATGCAGAGGGTGCTTAGCAGTACTCGACACTATTTATTGCACAAACCATGATTGTTTGTTTGGGCTGTATTATGTGTTGTTTGTAAGGTTGAAATGTCGAACGTATTAAAAATAATGTTAACATTTATAATTTAAACAGCCAAATTTGCTAAGTAGAAAAATAATTCAAACTGAAATAGAATTGGTTAAATTTATTAACCAATGATTTATTTAAACAGACTATTGTTGTTTGAAAACCCCTCACGGGTATTGGGATGATATTTGACATACACTAGTCCCAATATTTAATTTTATGTCAGTCGATGGGTTGACAGGCTGTGATGAGCGTTATTTATTTATTTTAATGCTCACACAGTTGTAAATTTCACATTGTATGTGAATGGACCATTTAACGATTATTTGTCATCATTGTTGAATACATGCGATGTATGAAATTCATATAATTGAAATTATATGGATCGATCGAGTTGCATTCCGATTCATAAATAAAGAATATTTTAAAATAAAGAGTATTTTTAAATAAAGAATATTTTGAAATAAAAAATATTTTAGAATAAAAAATATTTTAAAATAATATTCAGTGAATAATCAAAATTATGATTTTGATGTCGATTTTGGATGGACACAAAAATATTGAAATGTGAAGCCGGGTTAAGTATAGATATGCCATTTTAACCTGAACGGGTTTATCGATCGATTTTATTCATTTTATAATGAATAACGAAAAGAAGTGATTTCAAAATCTAATATTTTGAAAATGTTATCATTTTAATATGATAAAAATATAGAATATTCAATTTTGATTTAAAATTGGAAAAGAAGAAGGAATCGTTTTAAAATGAAATAATAAATATTTTATAAATACGTTTTGAATGGAAATCGATGATATATATAACTTTAAATTGATGTAACAGGAGATCCGACCGTCGGATTCTCATAAAACCGGAACCGTTGGGTTCGTATCGAAAAGAGATTTCCAATGAATAGAGGAGATTTGATATCTAACGGTTGGATTTGGAACTATATCCAAATCAAATTTGGAAAACGTCGTTGTAAATGCAGTTCGCTGACCGTTTATGGAAATCGAATGTAAGGGCCTTAATAAAATTATTAAAATTATGTAAAATCATATTTAATAATTTGGAAAAGTTTTGGACGAAAAATTCTAAGTTTGAAAAGATAAAAATATATTTTTATCAAAATGAACTAGTTATTAACTAGAATAATAATCTAATTATTTTGGAAATAATAAATTGGATTTGTAGTGGTTTTAATATAACCAAATTTTCTAACGTATGAATTGGAATGGATTTGAGAAGAAATAATCTTCGAAATATTTCGACATTGGTTTCCGTTACTATACGGATATTGCGAGGAATTTGGAAGATATATATATTGTTATTCCCAATAAGATATTTGTTGGTTTCAGAATTTGATATTTAATATAAGCCAATATAATTTCTATTCAGAACCTTATATTTAATATCGAATTGGATTTTGAGTTTGTCGTGAATTGTGTCTTTAATAACACTGTTCTTAAACCCAGTTGAGAAAGAATAAATCATTAAATTAAGATTTAATGAAGTTTTCAAATTAATTAATATTTAATTGGAATTAAATAAAATAAATTGGATTTTTGGGTTTGTCGTGAATGGTGTCTTAAATAACATTGTTCTTAAACCTAGTTGAGAAAGGGTTAAATCTTTTAATTAAGATTTAGATAAATTTACCAATTAATTAATATTTAATTGGAACTGAAATGGAAGTTGATTGTGAGTTTATCGTGAACTGTGTTTTAAAACAACATTTGTTCTTTAACCCAATTAACAGTGAAAATATAATTTGGAATTTATAAATCTTTTATTAAG
The DNA here is from genome assembly GCA_030737875.1 of Allium sativum. Lineage (NCBI taxonomy): Eukaryota > Viridiplantae > Streptophyta > Magnoliopsida > Asparagales > Amaryllidaceae > Allium > Allium sativum. Next base: position 316,701,797 of record CM060922.1, on the reverse strand, counting down.
ATTTAAATGGAAATTTTTAGGAAGTAAAGTTTTCCAATTTAATATATTAAATTGGAATTGAATGGAAATCGATTGGGTAATAATCGATATGAGCTTCTATGGATGAAGACCGCTACTATATATGGAATTTAAAAGGCCTTGCCGCTATTCCATTTATATTATTAGTCTGACATGGGAATTTATACTGATTATGTACTGTTATGATTTCCATGTAGATTCCATTTTTATGGAAGATGATTTTGGGTTTATCGTGAACAATGTTTTAAATAACATTTGTTCTTTAACCCAGTTAAAGACAAGATTTATTTCCTAAATTTGAATGATCATTAAATAATGATTTTTGAGACTAAAACTGAACTAGAATTTTAAAGAATCTTTAATTAGATTGAAATGGGAATGAGATAATTAAATTTATCGAATTCTTGAAATGATCGAGAATGGAGTATCACCAGTTTTACACCAGATGATAGTTAAATCTTTAATTATATTTTGAACGTGAAATGGTAATTAAATTTACCGAGAACACAATGGGTGTTAGATATGGAGTGCTACCAGTTTTGCTCCATGGGATGAATAGGTCGGGATTGGAAAATAATAAATGATTATTGGGGATAAGGTTCGATAATCCCAACTAGTTAATGAAATCTTTTGAAGATGATATCCAAAGGAAAATTAAAGAATAAATTTAAAAGAATTTATCTTTGATAAAATTAATGGGAACCTTTCCTTAATGATGTGAATATTCGAATAAAAGGATATTTTGAATTGGAATGTGGCATATGATGTGTTTTTATAGCACTTGATTTTGATTATAAAATACGTAAGTTATTCGGAAAGACCAGGTTTAACCCATTCTGAATAATTAATAAGACGAGTCGATGATGAAGATGGTGGTTGAAGACCAGAGTTCTTCACATCGTTTGGATGATTACTGATGTCTTGATTGGGTTGTACACCCAAGACAAGGTAATAAGTGGTAATCGTCCAGACGTACTTGGAGATTGACGGATATGCGAGGACCTCTCTCCTGTATTGTACATATGGGACGAGGAACAAGGTGTCTCCGGCTTCGTTCAGACCCAGAACGGACTTGTAAATGGATGTGTGTCTGACATTGGATTTCATTCTGTGCTAATAGATTTCTATTAAATATATATATATATATATCTGTTTGGTGGCAGAGAATTTATTCTCTTGCTTAACACCCTTTTCTGAGACGTACGAGCTTAGAGGTTATATATTGATAGACATCAGTTGTATGGCATGAATAGTCAGTGTGGCATGCCAAGATGCAAATGATCAAGGCTTTTGTTGAAAAGCAGAGTCTTGTGGTGGATGATCAAAGCACAACATTAAATAGCATAGCTTTGTGTATAGCGTTACTTCGCGAGCCTCACACCCCGGTATGAACCAGAAACGGGAGTAGGATCCAAGGTGTACATATGTTTCTTTCTGGCTAGGAGTGGTGTCATGATATGGATCCCAGACATTTGTACTTATGTGGATGATGGATAGCGAGGTACCTCAGATATTGAGTCCCTAGTGGCTCAGATTTTATGCCCCATAAGACAAGGTGACGTATTGTTAAGGAATTACTAATCCACTAAAGTATGTGTGGATCGGCCATGTGGCTCCTAAGGGCTCACCTGAGTCTGGGTCCCGAGGCACGGGCTAGAGTGTCTCAAATTCGGTAAGGACGATCCCTTGCCTTGGTTCATAATGGAAATCCAACTTCCAATACGACATCATGCTGTTTTGATTGTAGAACTAGTATGGCGACATAATATATGGTACCCATGTCGTCTATGATTGATACATTTATATTTGAAGTTGTTTTTAAACACTATGCACTTATAATATCAAAATAATTTGTTTTATACTTATCAAGCATATTTTGGCTATTATAAGGGAAAACTCTATCCTTTGGCTTGCGTCGCATTGTGTGATGGGACCTGATCTTATAATAGCTTCATTTTCTTAAATTAGCGTTGCGTTGTTTTATTTTAAATTAAGACTCATGTGGAGTAAACCCGTTCCGTGTTATACGGCGCGGTCCCTTGATTTACCCTACTTTAAATAAAGTTAATAACTATTTTAGTTCTCACACCAGTCCCATGACTAACTCGGAGTTTATTGTTTCTACATAAACTCTGGGTGCCCATATTTTCCACACGGGCAGCTAGTAGTTTTGGTTTGCGCAGATATTTATTTTCACAGGATCCTGCATTACAGTTGGAGCTATATTCGGAAAGCTTTTTATCCATGTATTTCTTTCTGTTGTGCTAGTGATGTATTTTACGCTATGCATTGTATTATATTTTCCGCTGCTTTGTAATTTATTAAATCTCTGATATTGTTTTTTTCCAATATGCAATAATTATTCATACTCTGGAATATTCTTGTACTCTGATGTAATTTCTTTTAATTACAATGAAATGTTCTATTGTCTGTGTTCTGATGCGTCGTGTTCTCAACTCAATCTGGGCTTTCCTGAAAGGGAGAGTTTGGGTCATTTCATTTCTCATAATTCGGTATATAGTTGAGAGAAATTCTAATAAAACGTATAAAATATGATATAAATAGCCATGTCCGACCGGTCCGTTCGTGTCCGTGTCTAAAAAATAAACGTCCGAGTCCGACCGATTTTATTTAGGACACAAATAAGGACAAGGAAACTTGTCCGAGAAATTTTTTGTTCGGTCTATATTCTGTCCGATTTTTTTTAGGACAGAAACCGAACTCACCTCCATCCGGTCCGATCCGACCGATTTACGCCCCTATTGGATAAAGTAAGCGGCGTTTTCTCATGCACGGGACGTAAATCGCAGAGATACTCGATTTCCTGATTATAGTGCAGATGTGCATTATGGTGTTTTCTCATGCATGGGACGTAAGTTATGGGGAATTGCACTACGTGATCGATCTTTCGGATAAGTAGCCATCATGATGGAAATCCAAACTTCCAATATGACATTTTTTGGTTTTAGTTGTAAACCTATATATGGCGACATAATGGGATGGGGCGCTCATGCCATCTATGATTGGTACACTTATATTTGAAGTTGATTTATTAACTTATATTAATAATAAAAGATAAATTTTGCGTACCAAGCATATTTGGCTATTATAAGGTAAAACTCTATCCTCCGGCTTGCGTTGCATTGTGTGATGGGACCTGAGTCTTATAATAGCTTCATTATTCTTTATTTAGCATTGCGCTGTTTGTTTTATGCACTGGTATTCTTGGGAGTAAACCCGTTGCGTGTTATACGGTGTGGTCCCTTGATTTACATAAATTTAAAATCAAGTTAATAACTGTTTTAGTTCTCACACCAGTCCCATGACTGCCTCGGACTTTATTGTTTTTACCTAAACTTTGGGTGCCCATATTTTCCACACAGACAGCTAGTATTTTTGGTTTTCGCAGGTATTTCTTTTCCCAGGATCCTGGATTACAGCTGGAGCTATATTCGGAAAGCTTTGTATCTGTGTATTTCATTTAGTTGTGCTAGTCATTGTATTTATACATTTTATTTCCGCTGCAATGTAATTTAATCTCTGATATTTTTTAATGTATATTATTTGAACTCTAATATATTCTTGTACTATGATGTAAATTGTTGTAATAGAAATGAAATGTTCTATTGTTTGTGTTCTGATGAGTCATATTCTCAAAGCAATATGGGCTTTCCCATAAGGGAGATTTCAGGTCATCTCAGTTTAGTATCAGAGCTTTGGTTTATAGAGCTCGAGAACAAGACACGTTAGAACCAAACGAAAGAATTCATCAGAGATAGAGTTATTAATGTCCTATAAGAATGACTCATTAGAGATAGGGTTAATAATAACCTAAAATGAGTTTGAAGAGTGTTATTTCTAAAAACGAATTTAGTTCTGAAAATTAAATCTTATTATACTTATTTGACTATTTTATTTTATTTTGAATTTGGACTATCGAGTATAGGAAGATTTTTCGTATATGCCTAGCTAGCGTATATTCAGAGTCTCAAATATACCGGGTAGATATAGAATCACACTCTAGTCGCCCGGAGATGATTCTGATGATGATCATGACATCATTAGTATTTTTGTTTGAGTTTCGAAAGTGGATATCTATATATTTCCAATTGACTGGTGTGAGAATCCAAACTTAAATAGGATTTATTGTTTGTGATTTGACATACAAAAGATGATTTTTGGATATATATATAGAAGTTATATATTTGAAATGCTAATCCATTAATTGATTGCTGGTTGTGTGATTATTAGTTTAACTAATAAAAATATTGGAACAACAAAAGCAATAAGAAAATGAAAGGTTATTTAAGCCAAATTGAATCAAATATTGAACTGAACTGAAAATTGATTAGAATTGCATATATGTACATGTGTATATAATGAACAGGTCATAACATGGAAGCTAAGAAGAGGAATAAAATTGTATGCCCGACAAATAGGTACATGTTTACTATATTCATTGGGTTTGATGATTTTATAAACCGATTAGCAAGCCGCTTGGCTTTTTCTTTTTCTTTTTGATTGATGAGGGGCCTGTGAGGCAAGTTGTTGTTTTACCGATCAGCAGTACAAAGGAGGTTATGGCGAAATTTTTCGAAAATTTAGGGTGTTAGCCAAATTTTTGAGAAACTATAAAGTTCTTAGAAACTGAAAAGTTAAAGAATGAAAGCCAGAATGAAAGTTGAGTTGGTTAGTTAAACAACTTTCAGCTCCGTGCCTTTTCGAGGACGAAAAGATTTTAAGTGGGGGAGATTGTAACAACCCGGAATTTCTGAACCAATTTAATTTTTTTATTTTAGCTATTTTAATGGATTTTGAATATTTAAAATGATTTATTTAAAATAATAAAAACTAAAAATTTATTTAAATCAAAGTTAGAATATATATATTTAATTTAATTATAAATGGAGTTTGAAATGGCATGGTAGTTTGAAAATTCAATTTTAAATTTCAATTGAATATACAGGATTTAAAATAAATCAAATTTCAGTAAAACAAGAAAAATTAGAATCTGTTTAATTATATCTTTCTAATGAATGTGAAAAATTCAGATTTCATAATATAAATTGAAATTTATGGCCAGTTTAAAATTTAAAATAGTCGCTATGGAATTTATAAATATTTTAATATAATATATAGCCCTTAAAAATAGTCATTTTGCAAATGACCTTCGTTTTCGAGGAAATCACTTTTGTTAGATTCGGAATGTCAAATTATTATTAGGTTTCAAATTTCATAATTTTTGGAATTAATATGTGAGCGTGGTAAATTTAAACGTGCTTGGTCAATTCAGTTTGAATTTAATTGACTGGAAAAATGGCCAATTTTCAAATGGTCTCCAAATTCGACGAAATTAGTTTTGTTAGGACCGTATCATCAAAACAGAGGTAGATTTATTTTTCTTTAATTTTTGGAGTCAGTGTGGCCCTGGTAAATTAAAATGTACGTTTAAAATTCAATATATATTGATTTGTATTTTAATTTTGATAAAAACTGACCGAAACAATTGAATTTGCTTGCAAAACATATCCCATTATGTCTGGAATGGGGGTATTTAGCTAGGGGCGATAGTCGTTGGGTTCGATTTTGAGTCCGTAGAGTTAAACTTGGAATTTATGAAATAATAGAATTAATGTAACGACCCGTATTCTACGCATCATAGGACCGTAGAACATTTATTTCTTTCACATATGAAGTCGTATGGACATGTAACTTTGGGAGACGACTATTGGGGTCATTTCCCATGTTCATGATTTTTCCCGATTTTTAAATGACCATTTTACCCCTAGTTGGTACTGTTTTGACCATAACTTTTGACTGGAAAGGAATTTTGACCTAAAACCACTTCCATTGGCTCCGAATGATGGTTTACAATTCCGTAGAGTGGTCACATTAGCCAAACGGACTCACCGTTTGGGAGATATGGCTGAAACAGGTTCAGATGGTGAAAAACAGCTTAATTGGGCTTAACCGGGTGATTAACAGCTAGGCCCAATGGGGGATTTCGGGATTAGGGTAAGGAGGAGGCTGAAATCAATTAGAGAACGATCTTATCCTCATTTCCCAACCGCCACTTTCTTTCTTGCAACCCTAGCAATGGCCTCCAACACCCAAATCACCTTCTAATCACTTTCTAATCAAGTTTTGGCTTAATCTACATCAAATTAAGGGGAGGAAACATGAAAGCAAGGCTAGAGCTGCTGTTAGACATCAGTATTCGCCCAAATCAGCAAGGTTTCAGTTCTGAGAATTTCGTTTGTGGCCAAGGTGAGTGATTAGCATCGTTTTGACACTAATTACAGTTAACTAAGGGTAATTAGTGAAGATTAGCGAATTTATACACTGATAAATTCTGGAAAAATATCTATAAATTCGAAAATAATATTTTATGCCTCTGGTAGAAATTTGGTTTAATTTGGTTTAGTTCTGTTAACCCTATGATTAGTTTTACTTAAACATGCTTAAGGGGAAATAAGGGGTTTTGGGTATATTTGATCCATTTTGACATGTAAATTCATTATTTTGGTGTTTGTGGTTAGTTTGCTATGTTGCTATGTCTGTTTGACATGATTTGTGATTGATTAGTATAGTTAGATTGTCGAAAACGTCGTCGAATGGCGTAAACAAGTTGCTGGAAAAAGTTGCAGAAAGTTGTGCAGGGTTTCGGATCGGATCGGATATGGGCTCAGATCGAATTGGAGACCTGGGCAAGGAACCCGACCCGAACTGGAGTCTGGTACAAAAGAGGCTTGGCAAAAAGGAAGGCCATGTTGGTTAAGCTGGGGATCGGATCGACTTAGGGACGAAGGGCTCGGATCGAAACTTGGCACTTGGGAGAACTGGCAAGAAGGAAGGCCACGCCAATTGAACTGGGATCAGATCGGATGAAGAAGGAGGGATCGGATCGGAGCACGTGAAGAATGAGGGAGCGGATCGGAGCGGAAGCACGAACTGGAAGGGAGATGGCACCCGACCCGACCCGGAGGAGGACACCCGACCCGAACCGATACAATGCTGGAAACCCGAACCGAAGCTACAGGGGAGGACAACACACCGACCCGACTCAGAATGGATACCCGACCTGAACCGATGGCTAGGAGGGAAACCCGACCCGACCCAGTATTGACCAATAACCCGAGATGCAAAGGTAGTCCAATATGGGAAGTTAGAGCTCAGGGTCCAGTTGGGAATCGATGAGTTAACTTCATGATTGGGCTTTGCTGCGGGACGTGTGCCAAGGGGCAGTCGATGTTTATGACTTTGGATCACTATGTATGGGAAGTACGTGAACGAATTCAGGCCTGCAATGGCCTAGGTACGACTAAAGGGCTATAAACCAATGAAGTGGGGTCATTTGTAAAGATCTGGTCATGACTCCATGTGGTAAGCTTGGTAGTAGCAGTAGTTGTACAAGTTGAACTCCGTCACTACTTCGATGGGTCTAGTGATTGACAGTGGTGGACATCGTATGCTTTGCGCACTGAGTGAGAGATGTGAGGATGGTTGCTATGGATGATTTGTTTGCTATCACTATGACATGCACACCCCACCCCCGTATTCTTTACACTATTTATTATGGCACCTTAGAGTACTGTACGGTATGTGGTACTAACTCTTTGGTTGCAGATCCAGGTTCAGGTATGGTTTAGTATACCTGTTATTGTTCTGTTTAGATGCTTATCGCTCATACCAGGCTTTATGTCTGACCCAGAGTTTTATGTCTCCTCTTATTACTCTGGGTGCTCACACGAGCAGACTAGAGACATGTTAGCTGGTGATGCACGGGTAGATGATCCGGAGACGAGCAGGAGGCTTCCACGTAATATATATATAGTATTCTCCCTGTGTTGTTGAAGATCACTGCTTGGGCATTAGTGGTGCATCTTCTACTTTAGCTTTCTTTTGTTTAGAGACAGTAAATTTGGAAAGTTGTAATAAGCTGTATTTGGATTTCCGCTGCTCTGATGTTGATGTTAGTTATCAGCTTATGCGCTGTCTCACCTGTTTTATGTCAAGTATGTTATTATTATTATATTTTACTCCATGCACTGTGAGACATTCTACAGGTTCTTGATCAGTTCGTTCCCTTCTTTCCTTTCTCCTGACGACCGTCCCGTGCTAGTCGGGCATGTGTACAGCGCACTTTCGGAGGAAATGCAGGCTGGTGTGGGGCGGGCCGTCACACTTGGTATCAGAGCTCTAGGTTGCGTAGTTAACCTAGGGAAGTTATCAGGGAGAGATAATATACGTATACGAGAGAGCGTATTTGTGATTATTTTGGTTTTTAAAAGCTATATATATATACATACTATTAGTAGTATAAGAATGAAGTCGTGCTGCACTAGCACCACTATGGGGTCGTTAATCGTTTCCTTTTACAGATTGACGATGAGCCGATATGTTAGAGGTACAGGTAGAGGGGCCAATAATGGGAATGCTGCTGACATGAGGACGATGTTTACTGACCTCATGAGAGAGATGCTTAGGGATGTACAGAGGGAAGCTCCCAATGGTGGAAATGGTGGTGGTCCAATAGTGCAGGCGCCGAGAGTCGACTTCGCCAAGCTGAATAAGGATTATACTAGCCTTGGTGGGAAGCCGTTCCACAGAACGGAGTCGGCTACGGATGTTCAGGATTGGTTGGATAGTTGCGAATGTATCTTCGAGGATTTGGGTATCGAGGATGCGATGAAGAGAAAGCTAGCATCCCGTCAGCTGCAAGGGCGGGCAATGAATTGGTGGAATGCTATAAAGGCAGCTACTCCCGAAGATCTGATTACTTGGGAGCAGTTTAAAGCTCGCTTTAGTGAGAAGTTCATTCCAGCTTCTCAGAAGTCAGTGCTGTTTAAGAAATTCTTGGAGCTCAAGCAGAATGGCAGAGCTGTCTCGGAGTATATTGCTGAATTCAACACTTTGTCAAAATATGGGTTATCTCTTATTGATACTGCCAAGAAGAAGAATGAGAAATTCATAACTGGTTTGGATCAGTACTTGGGGGAAAGGCTTATTAACCACATCGATGAGACGTTTGAATCGATTGTGGGGAAAGCATTGAGATCAGAAAGTCTCTACCCTAAGCTGAAGACTGAGGTTGCATCCGCAGATGAGCCAAAGCCACAAGCAAGTGGTGGAGGCAAGGGTGGTTCCCAGAATAAGAGAAAGCAGAATCAGACTAAGGATGGCCAGAAGAAAAAGAATAAGCAAGATGTTGAGTGCTTCAGCTGTGGTAAGAAGGGCCATTATGCTAGTAAATGTCGGGCCAAGCCAGCGGACAGGAAGTGCTTCAACTGTGGCCAAATGGGACATCACAAGGACAAGTGTCCGCAACCCCCTAAAGAAAAGCAAATGGTGAAAGCCTACGCCCTTAATGCTATTCCTTCTTCGTCGAATGCCCCAACTGCGGCGGAGAAGGGAAAGAATGTCGTCATTCAAGGTATGCTTTCTGTTTATGATGTTCCTGTTAAAGTTTTGTTTGATACCGGAGCTTCCAGTTCTTTCATATCTAGTGACCTGGTAGATAGTGTAACGACCCAGATTTTGAGCGACTTTGGTTATCGACATAAGCACGATGTCGATAACCAAAACGTCGAAAAATCCTGGTAATTAGTGAAAGAAATTAGAGGGTGAGGAAAGATAAGATAGAAAATTAGAATAGAAGAAGAAGAACACAACATCAGAGTAACACGAATCTCACAGCGGAACGAATAACATATAATATATATAACATAACTTTGAAATACAAACTTGGTACTTGAATATACATATCATTATCAAAGTACAACACTTACAACACAGCGGAAATAAATTATAGCTATATGATCCTGAAGCCTCCTGCTCCAAGCTCTTCCAGTATATCTGTAAATCCCGACTACTTGACTGCCCGTACAAATTTAGGCACCCAAGAGTTTAGGGGAAACAACAAAGTAAACTCCGGGTCAGTCATGGGACTGGTATGAGTAAACAGTTTAAAAACAGTTGAACAAGTAAATGATATCTCATAAGACCACGCCGCATAACGGAACGGGTTTTTCCCTTATGAGAATCCAAAATATCTTTTATATCAAAAACCTTTTGATATTATAATAATGTCTATCAACCACAGTATAAAAATCAACTAGCAGAAACGCTTTCATCTCATGTTCTACATATATTGTATACAATCAAAACCGCAAGCACGTATTGGGTAATGGGTTTCCATCTATGACAAGGTATGGAATCACCTTTCGCTCGTGTACCTCTAGAGAGGAATACACTGGGTTCAACAAGAACATCTTGCAACCCAGCCACACATGACCGACCACTCATTTCGCTTGAGTGTATCGAATGTATATCACCAACAGTTGGGATCAGCAACCGTTTCCCGAATGGGACAGCATCAACAATAGATTTTTAGAAGTAAATGAAACTCTAGATCAGGTAATTATACACCCTACTTCGGTGCGACCGACTTAGCCATGCTGCCTGCCCGATTTCTGTCATTTACCGGATGATGAGGCTAGAAGCTACGCTTTATCATCACATCAGATTCACTTTGAATGCCACATCGTCAAATCCATCAAATCACCGATCGACGTCCTCAACTATACATTATGTGTTAGCTAAAAGAAGTTTCCCTCTCCGCTTCCACTCTTGGTACAGTTGGAGAAATCAATATACGTGATCGTCTGGAAATACTCTGTCAGACATCCGTCCATACAAGTCATCCAGGAACAGGATGAACCGAAGGCACTATTCTGTAAACAGGATAGCCCTTGCATAACTCCGTCTTCAAATTTCCTTTGGCATATATGATTCGCAACGCTTATGCCAATATAGAGTGGTTCTTTGGATAATAATCCAACTGGTCTCTCCATATTAACAACGTTAAAATGGTCAAAACTTCGATAGTCTGTGATTTAACTATCGAATAAAAATAGGTGTGCAAACAATGATATTATTTCCAAATGGAAATTATATCGATCAAACATCATTCAACATTCATCTCTTTAGTTCATTAATTTACTTATCTCATGTTTTCCCTACGTTCAATATTCCTTATTTTCTAAATTGGGAAAATATACGTTATTAACAATGGAAAAAACATTTCCATTTCTTTGTTTCTTTATTAGAAAACATTTCTGGTTTCTTATTTGGAAAACATTTCCAAAGCTTCTTCATTGGACTTAGACAGATGTTTAAACAAACCATCGCGATGCCAACTCAAACCATTTCCTTTACTGCCGAACCTTAACCATTCCTTAGTTAAAAACGAAGCCAATCAAGTTGGGGTAGAACTACCTCTCAGACCTTAACTGAACGACATTTCTAACTTTGAAATTGGCAAAGTTCGCTATATATTCCTTTTACTAACTTCCTTACTTAACCCTCCTTCGAATAGCTATATTCAATTGACTCCTTTCACTTAACTCTATTCGATTAACCATATCAATTAACTCTATTGGACTAACACTATTTGACTAACGCTATTTATTTACTCATTTCACTTACTCTTTTCGAATAAACTATATTCGATAATTCCTTTTACTTTCTATTCGAATAACTATATTCGATTTACTCATTTGCTTCTATTCTAATCGATTAAACTAACATCGATTATCTCCTTTCAACTTTATTCTCTAATCGATTAACTAACATCGATTAACTCCTTTGACTTTCTTCGAATAAACTATATTCGATTTACTCCTTTTGACTTTCTTCGAATAAACTATATTCGATTAACTCCTTTTGACTTTCTTCGAATAAACTAACATCGATTAGTTCCTTTCACTTTAACACTAATCGATTAAACTAACATCGATTAGTTCCTTTCACTTTAACACTAATCGATTAAACTAACATCGATTAGTTCCTTTCACTTTAACACTAATCGATTAAACTAACATCGATTAGTTCCTTTTACTTACCGTTACAAATATATCCTATTTATAACTTCTATTTACCGTTACAAATATATCCTATTTATAACTTCTATTTACCGTCACAAATATATCCTATTTATAACTTCTATTTACCGTTACAAATATATCCTATTTATAACTTCTATTTACCATTACAAATATATCCTATTTATAACTTCTATTTACCGTTACAAATATATCCTATTTATAACTTCTATTTACCGTTACAAATATATCCTATTTATAACTTCTATTTACCGTTACAAATATATCCTATTTATAACTTCTATTTACCGTTACAAATATATCCTATTTATAACTTCTATTTACCGTTACAAATATATCCTATTTATAACTTCTATTTATTTTCTAAATAAATATCCCTTTTATAAAACCTTGTTCGTTTTAAAAAAAATTCCTTTTATAAAATCCTGTGATTTTATAAAATTCCTTTATTTCAATATACATTGAAATACTTCTTTTTACATCCCAGGGTCTTTTATGATATTTAAAATATCGAATAACAATGATCAATATCATTCCAACACCCATAATCCATAACAGATTATATAACACATCATATATCACAATATATGAAAACAGTAAAATAAATGTTGAGGAATCCAGTTGGATTCCTCCAACCTGTTTCCCTGCATCACAGATGTTAAACAATATAGATAACATCACTTTTCAGTTCTATATGATATATTCTGTTAAACAGAATCAATATAGAAAATTTAACTAACTGACTAGCAGTTCAATCAAACAGTCAACATACAGTATCAGCCAATATCTAACAGTTCTAAAAATACAGCATGAATTTATAAACTGTTCAGAGTTGGTGAGATTTACTCACATTGGCAGTTCATCGTTAAAGAACGATAAACTGTTGTTTGATTTGAATCAAACAGTTTATTTCGCCGTAAATTGTAACAAGCTCAGATCCACTTCCGGTCAGTCTCATTGTGTTGCTCCCGTCCATACGATCCTAACGCAACTTACGGTTCTCGATTCTGACCTCGTATGGATGAGATATCACATTCACAAGTTAATACGAATTTTAAATTAAATTAAAATTTGAAACTTAAATTCCTTGTTGGGCTCACCATTGCCTTAAGGCCCAATACCCTTCCTATTACCCAAACCCGCATTGAAATATCTCCTTCTCCAGAAAATGGCCGAGCTCCAGAGAACCCAAACTCAACGTCAATGTCCAGCGTTGACCCCTCTTTCCTCCTCCTCCTTTCCACTAATTCAAACCCCACTACCACCGAGATGCTCCTCTTCGTGACCTCCATCCAACCCGCCTGTCCTCGTCCAACTCGACCCCCCATGAGCATAGCGCCGCCGACAGTCTTCAGTCGCCAGCACGACTCCAAATGCAACCGAGAGCCACTAACCTTGGCACACAAGTGCTAAAACCCTCTAGAAGTTCGAATATGACCTCGGATTCAAACCCGATGCACCAAAATCAAAAAAGCAATGAACCCTAGTTTTCTACTGTGCCATCATCGATCTCACAAAAAGGGCGTCGCACCCATTGAATCAGGACCAGATCGTAGAGTATTCGTCCAGCAATCCAACCATATAACTTTTCTATTTTATAGGATTTTACTTTTATTGTTTTTGATTTTCTCTTTTGGAATTCTTCTTGCTGTACTTGGTATATAGTCGGTGTTGTGGTAGGTGATGTTTGTGGTTGAGATACAATGCTGCGTGGTCTTCTATTGTCCAAGAAAAATGTTGGATATTTTTATTTTCTATTTTCTTTATTCTTTTATTCGATCGTTTGCTTTCTAAAAATCACCATGATTACATACGATACCTAAAAATCACCGAACTGGACGTGTTGCTAGAGTTTGACATTACGGTCCCAACGAAACTGGTTTCGTCGAATTCTGACTCCGTATGCTCACACGACGTATTTTTAACTATCAAAATACTGACTGTTTCTCACTCTAAAAATCCGTACGACCACACAGTGACTCTAAAAATCACGAAACTGGAAATCTAACAACTATTTGACATTGCGGATCCAACAAAACTAGTTTCGTCGAATTCCGACTTCGTTTGCAAAACCGGCTATTTTTAAAGCTTTGAATGACCCATTTAAATATATAAATATATTTAAATAAAATAAAATTAAATATAAATAAATTTATATTAGCATATATATATTCACAGTGGAATACCATACAGCTCCAGAATAATCCTGTATGGATTTCTAACTCGATATTTCATCATCAGAGTTATATCGATATTCAATTTATATTCAAAATCTATTTATAACGTAAATAAAGCGTTGCAAATTATAAAGGAATTCCACAGCGACTTTTCTGAAATTTGATTTGGACGTAAATCAAAATCTACACGACGAAATACCGATTTTTCTCTTCCACTAGAAAGATATACTCCACCAGCTCCACACGTTTCTTATTTCACAGAAATCCGGCTTAAAACGAGTCCTGTACATTCAGTTGAAGTTCAAATCGCCAAATAGCGAACTGCAGCGCTATTACAAGCTCTATTTTAATTATATTATAAACTATACGTTCAACTGTCGACGATTGAATATATTCGTTATTCAAATTCAATTACAAGCTGAATTAAATATCACAGATGATCCGGTTCACACTATATTGTTATTTCAGCCAATTCTGATTACTTCAGAATTAAATATATTATTTAATTTAATATTTTAATTAAATATTCATCATAATCAAACTCCACGACCATTAAATTCACTATATCACCATTGATATAATTAAATAAATTAATCATAATACCCCTGCTAATGCGGGTCATTACATTCTTCCCCACTTAAAATAATTTCGTCCTCGAAATTGCTAAAAGGTAGAGAACGACCCTATCGACTGGTTAGAACATATTTGTTCACTTCTTAACTTCAGTTTCAACTGAACCAATTTAATTTCAATTAAATTATTAATTAATTCTTATCAACGAAGATTTTCAAAAATCTTGAAAATTTTCTAACGCCTTAACTCTTCGAAAAATTTCGCCAGCACCTCCTTCGTACTGGTCAATAGGTCAAACTCCAACTCGCCTCTCTGGGCCATCTCCATCCCAAAAGAAAATCAAACAGCCAAGCGGCTTGCCAATTCGGCTCATCAAAATCTCATACCCAATATATATAATAAACTGGTACCTTTTTGTCGGCATATCATTATATCCTTTCCACCTGTTATCAATTCAGCGGATACAAGGGTTATCCCAATCAAATCCCCATCTTCTTTTATCCATGACACAACCATTCACTTATATCCGAGCCAAATGTCATTTTAACTCGAGTTTCTTCTCGATTCCCAACTCTTAACTTGATTATCCCATTACACTTCAAATTTGAATCTCACAATCCAATTTGTCTTGATATCATTCTAATTCAACCTCAGTTACTACTTAACTGACTTTACTTTAATTCAAATCTGATTTCACAAATTTCTGTTAAATTTGTTTTTAATTTAAACAGTCTTTTCCTGGGAATTTGTAAACAGTTCACTCTTTTCAAAAATCAAAATTTTCTTTTAAAATTCAACTGAGCCCATAATCAATATTCCATTAGTTAAATCACTTCTCTATTTCTTTATCAATATTTGTTAACCAAATATTTTCAATAACCATATTGGCCTTCTACGTTATTTGGAAAACATTTCCGAATAACGCCTTTCTTTATTTCCTAAACTTCAGAAAATATATGCTATTTATAATTGGAAAATATTCCAATTTCTTTTATCTTTTCCGATCTCTTTTATTTCTATACTTAGGAAATATTCTTTATTATATTTCCAAGCTTACACTTATTTGGGTTAAAACGGATGTTGTGTAAAATATCGTTACGACAACTCAATTACTATATTCAACTAACTCTTATCCAACATTGATCTTCGAGCCTGAAATCTTACTATTTATTTGTTAATAATGAAATCAATCAAGTTGGGGTATAACTACCTCTCAGACCTTGACTGAATAACATTTATAACGTCAAAACAGATATGACTACTTACTTGAATAATCAATACCATACAACTACTGATTAACTTTTAAACACATATACACCTTCTCTTTTTAATCTTACTAGATTTTATTCTTAGTCTTCTTTTTTGATTTTACTATTCTATTTCTAAGTTCGTTTCCTTATCGACTTCTAGATATATACATCGATACGATGATTTCTAGCTATCAAATCATCTTAAAAATATTCCAACTCCTTAAATTCCCGGAAAAATTCGCCATAACCTCCTTTGTACTAGGAGCATCGGGAAAATCCTCAAACTGCCACACAAGCCTTTCCCAAAAAAGAAAAAGAAAGCCAAACGGCTAGCCGATACGACGCATAAAATCTCATATATGAATTAAATGCATACCTTTTCGTCGAGCATTCTATTCATATACCTTCATACTTTATCCATACCTATCTCATGTATATTTATACATTTCTAATTCATTCCAGCTTAATCAAATCATTTTAACTTAGTTAGTTAAGTGATTTTCAAATTACCGGTTTGCCCATTTCACCTTTTTATTTGAGTATAATATGTTCAAATATAGGTTTAACTTGTTTATCAACTAATTGAATTCCTTTTCAATTCTCCTATTCAAATTCTATATTTGAATTTCATTTCAGTTCTATTTGAATCTATATTCAATTTTCCATTTTCACATTCAATATACAAATCTTATATTTGAATTCCTTTATATTTTCTGTATTCAAATTCTATTATTTGAATTCCATTTTGAAATTCAACACACTTGTCTTTCGCAAAACAAATTCAAAACAGTATCTTTGGTAGTAATTCGTCACTTACAACTCGAAAATGAATACTGATGATGCAGCTATCATCATCAGAATCTATTTTCCAGCGATCGAAGTGAGTTCAATACTATAAAACCATTTCTAAACATTTCCAGTTTGAAATTCATTTCAAAATATAATTCACACTGCTTGTAAAATAATTTAAAATCTCCCAGGATCTTAAATTTTCCTTATTTTTAATCCCAATCCATTTACAAACATTTATCCAATTCTCCAGAGGTTTAATTCAATTTCTGGTTTAAATTTCAGATTTAACTCATCTGATTTCACGTATTTCACTTATATGAATTCTGATTGGTTATTTACATAACCATTTCATCTATAATCTTACTCGATTATAATCACAACCAATATATCCAATATATTAAAATTTTGATATATATATATCTTCTTTATATCGAGATATACCTTGGGTAAACTTATTTTAATTTACCCTCTTTTCAAAACATACCATGATGGTTCATCGTATTCAAGTGTTTAGTAACTCCTACCGATGCAGTGGATCAAACTGATCGACCAGAACTCATAAACGACTCAACCAATGAATCTCCACAATATAAAACAAATTTTTATATCAATAACAAATACGTTCACTCGTATATATACACTCAATCTCAGTCTAGGGTATTGCTAACCCTATCTCTACCGAGTCAAGCCACAGAGCCAAGGTAATTCACATAAACTTAAGCTCTGATACCAACTGTAACGACCCGGATTTTCGGAGACTTTGGTTATCGACATAAGCACGATGTCGATAACCAAAACATCGAAAAATCCTGGTAATTAGTGAAAGAAATTAGAGGGTGAGGAAAGATAAGATAGAAAATTAGAATAGAAGAAGAAGAACACAACATCAGAGTAACACGAATCTCACAGCGGAACGAATAACATATAATATATATAACATAACTTTGAAATACAAACTTGGTACTTGAATATACATATCATTATCAAAGTACAATACTTACAACACAGCGGAAATAAATTATAGCTATATGATCCTGAAGCCTCCTGCTCCAAGTTCTTCCAGTATATCTGTAAATCCCGACTACTTGACTGCCCGTATAAATTTAGGCACCCAAGAGTTTAGGGGAAACAACAAAGTAAACTCCGGGTCAGTCATGGGACTGGTATGAGTAAACAGTTTAAAAACAGTTGAACAAGTAAATGATATCTCATAAGACCACGCCGCATAACGGAACGGGTTTTTCCCTTATGAGAATCCAAAATATCTTTTATATCAAAAACCTTTTGATATTATAATAATGTCTATCAACCACAGTATAAAAATCAACTAGCAGAAATGCTTTCATCTCACGTTCTACATATATTGTATACAATCAAAACCGCAAGCACGTATTGGGTAATGGGTTTCCATCTATGACAAGGTATGGAATCACCTTTCGCTCGTGTACCTCTAGAGAGGAATACACTGGGTTCAACAAGAACATCTTGCAACCCGGCCACACATGACCGACCACTCATTTCGCTTGAGTGTATCGAATGTATATCACCAACAGTTGGGATCAGCAACCGTTTCCCGAATGGGACAGCATCAACAATAGATTTTTAGAAGTAAATGAAACTCTAGATCAGGTGATTATACACCCTACTTCGGTGCGACCGACTTAGCCATGCTGCCTGCCCGATTTCTGTCATTTACCGGATGATGAGGCTAGAAGCTACGCTTTATCATCACATCAGATTCACTTTGAATGCCACATCGTCAAATCCATCAAATCACCAATCGACGTCCTCAACCATACATTATGTGTTAGCTAAAAGAAGTTTCCCTCTCCGCTTCCACTCTTGGTACAGTTGGAGAAATCAATATACGTGATCGTCTGGAAATACTCTGTCAGACATCCGTCCATACAAGTCATCCAGGAACAGGATGAACCGAAGGCACTATTCTGTAAACAGGATAGCCCTTGCATAACTCCGTCTTCAAATTTCCTTTGGCATATATGATTCGCAACGCTTATGCCAATATAGAGTGGTTCTTTGGATAATAATCCAACCGGTCTCTCCATATTAACAACGTTAAAATGGTCAAAACTTCGATAGTCTGTGATTTAACTATCGAATAAAAATAGGTGTGCAAACAATGATATTATTTCCAAATGGAAATTATATCGATCAAACATCATTCAACATTCATTTCTTTAGTTCATTAATTTACTTATCTCATGTTTTCCCTACGTTCAATATTCCTTATTTTCTAAATTGGGAAAATATACGTTATTAACAATGGAAAAAACATTTCCATTTCTTTGTTTCTTTATTAGAAAACATTTCTGGTTTCTTATTTGGAAAACATTTCCAAAGCTTCTTCATTGGACTTAGACAGATGTTTAAACAAACCATCGCGATGCCAACTCAAACCATTTCCTTTACTGCCGAACCTTAACCATTCCTTAGTTAAAAACGAAGCCAATCAAGTTGGGGTAGAACTACCTCTCAGACCTTAACTGAACGACATTTCTAACTTTGAAATTGGCAAAGTTCACTACATATTCCTTTTACTAACTTCCTTACTTAACCCTCCTTCGAATAGCTATATTCAATTGACTCCTTTCACTTAACTCTATTCGATTAACCATATCAATTAACTCTATTGGACTAACACTATTTGACTAACGCTATTTATTTACTCATTTCACTTACTCTTTTCGAATAAACTATATTCGATAATTCCTTTTACTTTCTATTCGAATAACTATATTCGATTTACTCATTTGCTTCTATTCTAATCGATTAAACTAACATCGATTATCTCCTTTCAACTTTATTCTCTAATCGATTAACTAACATCGATTAACTCCTTTGACTTTCTTCGAATAAACTATATTCGATTTACTCCTTTTGACTTTCTTCGAATAAACTATATTCGATTAACTCCTTTTGACTTTCTTCGAATAAACTAACATCGATTAGTTCCTTTCACTTTAACACTAATCGATTAAACTAACATCGATTAGTTCCTTTCACTTTAACACTAATCGATTAAACTAACATCGATTAGTTCCTTTCACTTTAACACTAATCGATTAAACTAACATCGATTAGTTCCTTTTACTTACCGTTACAAATATATCCTATTTATAACTTCTATTTACCGTTACAAATATATCCTATTTATAACTTCTATTTACCGTTACAAATATATCCTATTTATAACTTCTATTTACCGTTACAAATATAGCCTATTTATAACTTCTATTTACCGTTACAAATATATCCTATTTATAACTTCTATTTACCGTTACAAATATATCCTATTTATAGCTTCTATTTACCGTTACAAATATATCCTATTTATAACTTCTATTTACCGTTACAAATATATCCTATTTATAACTTCTATTTACCGTTACAAATATATCCTATTTATAACTTCTATTTATTTTCTAAATAAATATCCCTTTTATAAAACCGTGTTCGTTTTAAAAAAAATTCCTTTTATAAAATCCTGTGATTTTATAAAATTCCTTTATTTCAATATACATTGAAATACTTCTTTTTACATCCCAGGGTCTTTTATGATATTTAAAATATCGAATAACAATGATCAATATCATTCCAACACCCATAATCCATAACAGATTATATAACACATCATATATCACAATATATGAAAACAGTAAAATAAATGTTGAGGAATCCAGTTGGATTCCTCCAACCTGTTTCCCTGCATCACAGATGTTAAACAATATAGATAACATCACTTTTCAGTTCTATATGATATATTCTGTTAAACAGAATCAATATAGAAAATTTAACTAACTGACTAGCAGTTCAATCAAACAGTCAACATACAGTATCAGCCAATATCTAACAGTTCTAAAAATACAGCATGAATTTATAAACTGTTCAGAGTTGGTGAGATTTACTCACATTGGCAGTTCATCGTTAAAGAACGATAAACTGTTGTTTGATTTGAATCAAACAGTTTATTTCGCCGTAAATTGTAACAAGCTCAGATCCACTTCCGGTCAGTCTCATTGTGTTGCTCCCGTCCATACGATCCTAACGCAACTTACGGTTCTCGATTCTGACCTCGTATGGATGAGATATCACATTCACAAGTTAATACGAATTTTAAATTAAATTAAAATTTGAAACTTAAATTCCTTGTTGGGCTCACCATTGCCTTAAGGCCCAATACCCTTCCTATTACCCAAACCCGCATTGAAATATCTCCTTCTCCAGAAAATGGCCGAGCTCCAGAGAACCCAAACTCAACGTCAATGTCCAGCGTTGACCCCTCTTTCCTCCTCCTCCTTTCCACTAATTCAAACCCCACTACCACCGAGATGCTCCTCTTCGTGACCTCCATCCAACCCGCCTGTCCTCGTCCAACTCGACCCCCCATGAGCATAGCGCCGCCGACAGACTTCAGTCGCCAGCACGACTCCAAATGCAACCGAGAGCCACTAACCTTGGCACACAAGTGCTAAAACCCTCTAGAAGTTCGAATATGACCTCGGATTCAAACCCGATGCACCAAAATCAAAAAAGCAATGAACCCTAGTTTTCTACTGTGCCATCATCGATCTCACAAAAAGGGCGTCGCACCCATTGAATCAGGACCAGATCGTAGAGTATTCGTCCAGCAATCCAACCATATAACTTTTCTATTTTATAGGATTTTACTTTTATTGTTTTTGATTTTCTCTTTTGGAATTCTTCTTGCTGTACTTGGTATATAGTCGGTGTTGTGGTAGGTGATGTTTGTGGTTGAGATACAATGCTGCGTGGTCTTCTATTGTCCAAGAAAAATGTTGGATATTTTTATTTTCTATTTTCTTTATTCTTTTATTCGATCGTTTGCTTTCTAAAAATCACCATGATTACATACGATACCTAAAAATCACCGAACTGGACGTGTTGCTAGAGTTTGACATTACGGTCCCAACGAAACTGGTTTCGTCGAATTCTGACTCCGTATGCTCACACGACGTATTTTTAACTATCAAAATACTGACTGTTTCTCACTCTAAAAATCCGTACGACCACACAGTGACTCTAAAAATCACGAAACTGGAAATCTAACAACTATTTGACATTGCGGATCCAACAAAACTAGTTTCGTCGAATTCCGACTTCGTTTGCAAAACCGGCTATTTTTAAAGCTTTGAATGACCCATTTAAATATATAAATATATTTAAATAAAATAAAATTAAATATAAATAAATTTATATTAGCGTATATATATTCACAGTGGAATACCATACAGCTCCAGAATAATCCTGTATGGATTTCTAACTCGATATTTCATCATCAGAGTTATATCGATATTCGATTTATATTCAAAATCTATTTATAACGTAAATAAAGCGTTGCAAATTATAAAGGAATTCCACAGCGACTTTTCTGAAATTTGATTTGGACGTAAATCAAAATCTACACGACGAAATCCCGATTTTTCTCTTCCACTAGAAAGATATACTCCACCAGCTCCACACGTTTCTTATTTCACAGAAATCCGGCTTAAAACGAGTCCTGTACATTCAGTTGAAGTTCAAATCGCCAAATAGCGAACTGCAGCGCTATTACAAGCTCTATTTTAATTATATTATAAACTATACGTTCAACTGTCGACGATTGAATATATTCGTTATTCAAATTCAATTACAAGCTGAATTAAATATCACAGATGATCCGGTTCACACTATATTGTTATTTCAGCCAATTCTGATTACTTCAGAATTAAACATATTATTTAATTTAATATTTTAATTAAATATTCATCATAATCAAACTCCACGACCATTAAATTCACTATATCACCATTGATATAATTAAATAAATTAATCATAATACCCCTGCTAATGCGGGTCATTACAGATAGATTGGGATTGGAGCCCGAGATTGTCGATAGACATTTAGTAGTGACAAACCCGATTGGTGGTTCGACTAGCCTTAGCATGATTTGTCGTAATGTGGTCTTATCGAGTCATGGATGCATGTTTGTTTGTGATTGCTTTGTTTTGGGCTTTACTGGGTTTGGCATTATTTTGGGAGTAGATTGGCTCCGAAGATACGGGGTGGTGGTAGACTGTGAGGGCTTTTTGGTGACAGTTAGAGCGGATGATGGGCGGAGGATAGTGTTTGGTGGTCTACCCAGTGAGGGGGTATTGGCTAGTTTTCTAAACTCCCTCGACATTCCGCATAGTGAGTTGTCACGTTTGCCCGTGGTTGGCCTGTATCCGGATGTTTTCTAAGAAGTGACCGGGCTTCCACCACACCGAGAGATTGAGTTCCGTATTTATTTGGTAAAAGATGCCAGACCTATAGTGATGCCACTTCGTCGTATGGCACCAAGGGAGCATCGAGAGCTCGAGGTGCAAGTCAGCGATCTTTTGAAGAAGGGATTTATCAAAAGGAGTGTTTCTGAATGGGGAGCACCAGTTGTGTTTGCTACCAAGGCGGATGGTTCCCTTCGTTTGTGTGTAGACTACCGCGAGTTGAATAAAGTGACGAGGAAGAAGGAGTACCCTCTACTGCGGATAGATGATTTGTTTGATCAGTTGAGTGGCGCGAGAGTATTTTCTCAGTTGGATCTCGCGACAGGTTTTCATCAGCTTAGAGTGGAAGCTGATAGTATAGCTAAAACGACATTTCGAACGCCGTCTGGATTTTATGAGTGGTTGGTCATGCCATTCGGGCTGACCAATGCCCCAGCATATTTTGTGGATCTTATGAATAGGGTATTCAGAGATCAGTTGAATAGGTTTGTCCTTGTGTTCGTTGATGATATTTTGGTCTATTCGAGGACAGAGGAAGAACACAAGGAACATTTAAAAATAATGATGGAGGTGTTGAGAAAACAAAAATTGAAAGCAAAGTTTTCTAAGTGTCACTTCTGGAGGAGGGAAGTGAGGTTCTTGGGCCATGTTGTATCAGAGAATGGTATTGCCATGGACCCGACGTAGGTGGCTACGGTACAGGATTGGCCTACGCCCAAGATTGCAACAGATGTAAGAAGTTTCTTGGGGTTAGCTGGATATTATCGTAAGTTTATCCAAGGTTTCTCCAAGATAGCAGCACCATTGACCCAATTGACCAAGAAGAATCAAGCTTTTGTCTGGGATGAAAGGTGCGAGAATGCATTCAAGAGTCTAAAGGACAAGTTGACATGCGCACCAGTGTTAGTCATTCCTAAGGGGAATGAAGAGATGCCGGTATACACGGATGCCTGTGGTACCGGACTGGGTGCTGTATTGATGCAAGACGGTAGGGTTGTAGCTTATGCAAGTCGGCAATTGAAACCGCACGAGAGAAGATACCCTACCCATGATTTGGAATTGGCAGCGATTGTGTTCGCGTTAAAGATGTGGAGACATTATCTCTTGGGAGAAAGATTTGAGCTGTTTACAGATCATAAGTCGTTGAAGTATCTCTTCTCCCAGAAGGATTTAAATCTCCGGCAACAAAGGTGGTTAGAATTCTTGGCTTCCTATGATTTTGACATCGCATATACACCGGGAAAGGGCAATGCGGTGGCTGATGCATTGAGTAGGAGACATGCCAGTTTAGGGGCTATGTTCCTAGAATGGAAGCAACTGGAGTACATCGCTGGATATGATTTCAGACCAAAGTGCGAATTGAATCCAGAAATGTTAGCAAGTTTGACGGTCAGGCCCACTTTGATTGAGCGGATCGGCTCTAGTCAGAGGGACGATCCTAACCTATTGGAAATCATCTCCAAGTTAGAGATGGGTATCGATGAGGAGATGAACAAGTATGGGCTTGATCGAGATGGATGGCTTAGAAAGAATGGAAAGCTTGTTGTACCCAATGTCAATGGATTGAGAGATGAAGTGCTTAGAGAATGTCATCACTCAAAACTGACTATACACCCCGGTGGTAACAAGATGTATCGAGACATGAAGCAGACCTACTACTGGGAAGGGATGAAAAGAGACATTGGGAGGTTTATATCCAAATGCATGAATTGCCAGCTAGTTAAAGCCGAGCAAAAGAAGCCTAGTGGGTTGTTACAGCCATTAGAAATTCCCGAATGGAAATGGGAGCAAGTCTCGATGGATTTCATCGATGGTTTACCAAGGACCGATTGACTAAAAGTGCAAGATTTATACCAGTCAAATCGATCAGAACGGCAGCCAAATTGGCAGAATTGTATATGAAGTGGGTAGTGAGATTTCATGGAGTACCTAAAAGCATTGTGAGTGACCGAGACCCGTTGTTCACTAGTTGGTTTTAGAAGAGCTTACAAGAGGCTCTAGGGTCAGAGTTACATCTCAGTACCGCATATCATCCTCAGACCGACGGTCAGACGGAGAGGGTGAATCGTATTTTGGAAGATCTCTTGAGAGCATGTATATTGGATTTTGGTGGATCATGGGATGACCATTTGCATCTAATAGAGTTTGCATATAATAATAGCTACCAATCCAGTATCGGTATGGCTCCGTTTGAAGCTTTGTACGGAAGACTGGCGAGAAGTTTATGCTTGGACCAGATGTGGTGAGGGAAACTTCAGATAAGATCAAGATCATTCAACAATGAATGAAGGCTGCCCAAGATAGGCAGAAGAGTTATGCTGATAAGAGGAGAAGAGACCTAAAATTCTCCATTGGTGACTTGGTGTTTGTCAAGATTTCTCCGTTGAAGAGCGTGATACGATTTGGCAGGAGAGGCAAGTTGGCACCAAGATTTGTTGGCCCATTCCCTGTTCTTGAACCAGTCGGGAATTTGGCATATAGAGTTGACTTACCAGAGAAGATGGCGGGAGTTCACAATGTATTTCATGTTTCCCAACTAAGGAAGTTCGTTCACGACCCAGATATGACTATTTCACCTGATCAGTTAGAGGACTTCGAAGTAGAACCCAAGGCGGTTGGAAACCGCAAGCCGGCCCGTATTGTCGAGCACGACATGAAGCAACTTCGAAGGAAGGCGGTGAAGCTAGTCAAGGTTCAGTGGAGCGAGGACGAGAATGATTGTACTTGGGAGACAGAGGAGAACATTAGGAAGACATATCCAGAACTCTTTGCCTGGTAAGATTTTGACTTCTATTTAGTTTTCCGCATGCTAGGATAGGCCTGTTTGCTTGTTTTGCATGTTTGATTGTTGTATGTGACTGTTAGGCATGCAGGATCTTTTGTATGTTTTGGGTTAAGGAATTTCGGGGACGAAATTTCTGAAGGGGGGGAGAGTGTAACGACCCGTATTCTACGCATCATAGGACCGTAGAACATTTATTTCTTTCACATATGAAGTCGTATGGACATGTAACTTTGGGAGACGACTATTGGGGTCATTTCCCATGTTCATGATTTTTCCCGATTTTTAAATGACCATTTTACCCCTAGTTGGTACTGTTTTGACCGTAACTTTTGACTGGAAAGGAATTTTGACCTGAAACCACTTCCATTGGCTCCGGATGATGGTTTACAATTACGTAGAGGCCAATCGGACTCACCGTTTGGGAGATATGGCTGAAACAAGTTCAGATGGTGAAAAACAGCTTAATTGGGCTTAACCGGGTGATTAATAGCTAGGCCCAATGGGGGATTTCGGGATTAGGGTAAGGAGGAGGCTGAAATCAGTTAGAGAACGATCTTATCCTCATTTCCCAGCCACCACTTTCTTTCTTGCAACCCTAGCAATGGCCTCCAACACCCAAATCACCTTCTAATCACTTTCTAATCAAGTTTTGGCTTGATCTACATCAAATTAAGGGGAGGAAACACGAAAGCAAGGCTAGAGCTGCTGTTAGACATCAGTATTCGCCCAAATCAGCAAGGTTTCAGTTCTGAGAATTTCGTTTGTGGCCAAGGTGAGTGATTAGCATCGTTTTGACACTAATTACAGTTAATTAAGGGTAATTAGTGAAGATTAGCGAATTTATACACTGATAAATTCTAGAAAAATATCTATAAATTCGAAAATAATATTTTATGCCTCTGGTAGAAATTTGGTTTAATTTGGTTAAGTTTTGTTAACCCTATGATTAGTTTTACTTAAACACGCTTAAGGGAAAATAAGGGGTTTTGGGTATATTTGATCCATTTTGACATGTAAATTCATTGTTTTGGTGTTTGTGGTTAGTTTGCTATGTTGCCATGACTGTTTGACATTATTTGTGATTGATTAGTATAGTTAGATTGTCGAAAACGTCGTCGAATGGCGTAAACAAGTTGCTGGAAAAAGTTGCAGAAAGTTGTGCAGGGTTTCGGATCGGATCGGACATGGGCTCGGATCGGATTGGAGACCTGGGCAAGGAACCCGACCCGAATTGGAGTCTGGCACAAAAGAGGCTTGGCAAAAAGGAAGGCCATGTTGGTTAAGCTGGGGATCGGATCGACTTTGGGACGAAGGGCTCGGATCGGAATTTGACACTTGGGAGAACTGGCAAGAAGGAAGGCCACGCTAATTGAACTGGGATCGGATCGGATGAAGAAGGAGGGATCGGATCGAAGCACGTGAAGAACGAGGGAGAGGATCGGAGCGGAAGCACGAACTGGAAGGGAGATGGCACCCGACCCGACCTGAACCGATACAATGCTGGAAACCCGAACCGAAGCTACAGGGGAGGACAACACACCGACCCGACTCAGAATGGACACCCGAACCGAACCGATGGCTAGGAGGGAAACCCGACGAAGTATTGACCAATAACTCGAGATGCAAAGGTAGTCCAATATGGGAAGTTAGAGCTCAGGATCTAGTTGGGAACCGATGAGTTCACTTCATGATTGGGCTTTGCTACGGGACGTGTGCCAAGGGGCAGTCGATGTTTATGACTTTGGATCACTATGTATGGGAAGTACGTGAACGGATTCAGGGCTGCAATGGCCTAGGTACGACTAAAGGGATATAAACCAATGAAGTGGGGTCATTTGTAAAGATTTGGTCATGACTCCATGTGGTAAGCTTGGTAGTAGCAGTAGTTGTACAAGTTGAACTCCGTCACTACTTCGATGGGTCTAGTGATTGACAGTGATAGACATCGTATGCTTTACGCACTGAGTGAGAGATGTGAGGATGGTTGCTATGGATGATTTGTTTGCTATCATTATGACATGCACACCCCACCCCCGTATTCTTTACACTATTTATTATGGCACCTTAGAGTACTGTACGGTATGTGGTGCTAACTCTTTGGTTGCAGGTTCAGGAATGGTTTAGTATACCTGTTATTGTTCTGTTTAGATGCTTATCGCTCATACCAGGCTTTATGTCTGACCCAGAGTTTTATGTCTCCTCTTATTACTCTGGGTGCTCACACGAGCAGACTAGAGACAGGTTAGCTGGTGATGCACGGGTAGATGATCCGGAGACGAGCAGGAAGCTTCCACGTAATATATATATATATAGTATTCTCCCTGTGTTGTTGAAGATCACTGCTTGGGCATTAGTGGTGTATCTTCTACTTTAGCTTTCTTTTGTTTAGAGACAGTAAATTTGGAAAGTTGTAATAAGCTGTATTTGGATTTCCGCTGCTCTGACGTTGATGTTGATTTTAGTTATCAGCTTATGCATTGTCTCACCTGTTTTATGTCAAGTATGTTATTATTATATTTTACTCCATGCGCCGTGAGACATTCTACAGGTTCTTGATCAGTTCGTTCCCTTCTTTCCTTTCTCCTGACGACTGTCCCGTGCTAGTCGGGCATGTGTACAGCGCACTTTCGGACGAAATGCAGGCTGGTGCGGGGCGGGCCGTCACAATTAAATAATAAAAAAAATAGAAAACAAAATAAAACCTTAATCATTCGTTACTTTCCCAGCCACCAGTTCAGAAACAACGGACGATTTCGTCCCAATTTCAAATCCAAATCGTACCTAATCCGTTCTTCAATTCGAATAACTTTCTAAACAAAAGCTGTAAAGATCTCCATGAGCTTTCGATAGGTATATGGATAATCATTTCTAGCTGAGTGGTTTGATCGAACTTTGGTTGTAAAGCGGCGCCGTTCATGGTGGAATTCGAGGTGCATCGGGCCACCGAAGTGGACGCGGTTGAGGGTGGTGGGGGACGACGTGGAGGCGCATCACGGTGAAGAGTCAAATCGACTTCCGATCTACTTAAGGGGGGTGTGACACTCAGATTTTTGGGTCGAGGTTTTGTTTTGAGGGTTCCAGGAAGACCACGGAAGGGAAGGTAATTAAGGGAGCAGTAACGGATTTTTAAACGTTATTAAAGTTAGTTAATTATATAATTAGTCCATAAATGTAGTCAATGTTTAAAAATTGTATAACTTTCCCATACTATCTCGGAATCCCATGAAACAAGATCCATTGCGATCGTGGAGTCGAGAGCTTTGCAACAAAACTGACCGGGTCCAATTTGGAGCTTGTTTGAATTTGAAGCAAATTTAAATCCAAACAGAACTGAAATTCAAAAATGAAAGAATGGCGGAGTGGAAACCAAAGTGAGAACTCTTTCTCACTCAACTATTTTTGTTATGTAATTATATCATAGGTTGTAAATGGGGCTTAGTAGCTCCTGTCACTACTTTTTGCAAACCATGGTTGATTGTTTGTTTGGATTGTGATTGGGATTGTCATTGATTGATATTCTTGTATATATGAAATTATTTATATAAAATGTATATGAAATTATCACGAAAAGAAATTGAAATAAATATTCATTTACAAATCGGACGGCTTGTTTATGTACACCTATTTAACTGATATTGATTGGGACGATAAATTTTACACATCGCCCAACTGCACAAATAATAAATAGTATTTGTTGGTTGAAACCCCACACGGGTATTGGGATGATATTTGACATACACTCCTAATTGTTTAGCTGTATGTCAATCGATGGGTTGACAGAGTATATAAGCATTATTTATTTATTTAATTATTTATTTTAATGCTTATACAGTTGTAAAATGTACTTTAGATGTTGTATGAATTTTTAATGATTGTTTATCATTATTGTTGTATACATGCGATGTATGAAATCCATATAACTGAAATTATATGGTAATTGATTGAGTCTGATTCCAGTTCAGAATTACGAATTTTTTAAAATAATATTCAATGAATAATCAAAATGTGATTTTTATGTCCGATTTTGGATGGATATAAAAATATTGAACTACGAAGCTGTGTTAAGTAATTAAACGCCATTTTAACCCGAACGAGATTTTCTGTTGATTTTATTCACTTTATAACGAATATCGAAAAGTAATTTCAAAATCTGATATTTTGAAAATATTATCATTTTAATATTATAATGATATGGAATATTCAACTTTGACTTAAAATTGAAATAGAAGAGGAAATCGTTTTAAAATGAATTTAAAACGAATTTATAAAGGAATATTCAATTTTGATTTTAAATTGAAATAGAAGTGGAAATCATTTTTAAATGATTTAAAAACGATTTATAAGATACATTTTAAAACGAAATCAATGATATATATATATATATATAATGGAATAGAATGCGCCGCGCAGCGACCGTTCGCGAATTTCGACCATTGACTTCAAATTGATGTAACGGGAGATCCGACCGTCGGATTCTTCTAAACCAAAACCTTTGGGTTCGTATTGAAAATATCTTTCCAATGAATATAAGAGATTTAAATTTGAACAATTGAATTTCAAAATATGTCCAAATCAGTTTTGGAAAAAGTCGCTATGGATGCAGTTCGGTAGACGTTATTGGAAACCAACTGTATGGGCGATATAA
Organism: Allium sativum; assembly: GCA_030737875.1. Taxonomy (NCBI): domain Eukaryota; kingdom Viridiplantae; phylum Streptophyta; class Magnoliopsida; order Asparagales; family Amaryllidaceae; genus Allium; species Allium sativum. Next base: position 316,671,369 of record CM060922.1, on the reverse strand, counting down.
AAATTATTAAAAATATGGAAAAATTATGTAAATTCATAATAAGGGTTTTGGAAAGATTTTGGTTGAAAAAAAATCCATATTCGAATAGATAAAAATATATTTTTATCGAAATGAACTAGTTAATAACTAGAATAATAATCCAATTATTTTTAGAAATAAATAAATATGACGTTGAAAATGGTTTTAAAATAACTAGAATTTTTCCAACAAATAAATTGGAATGGATTTGGAATGGGAATAATCGTTGGAATATTTTGATATTGGATTCCGTGATTATACAGATATTGTAGAGGAATTTGGGAAATATAGATATCGTTATCCCCGATAGGATATCCGTTGGTTTCAGAATTTGATATTGAGTCTAAGCCGATAAAATTTCTATTCAGAGACTTGTATTTGATATCAAATTGGATTTTGGGTTTGTCGTGAATGGTGTCTTAAACAACATTGTTCTTAAACCCCGTTGAGAAAAGAATAAATCTTTAAATTAAGATTTAGTGAAGTTTTCCAATTAATTGATATTTAATTGGAATTGAATTAAAGAGTTGGATTTTGGTTTTGTCATGAATGGTGTCTTAAATAACACTATTCGTTTCCAATTAATTCATATTTAATTGGAATTGAATAAAAGAGTTGGATTTTTGGGTTTATCGTGAATGATGTTTTAAATCACATTTGTTCTTTAACCCAATTAACAGTGAAGAATATGATTTGGAATTTATAATCTTTTAATTAAGATTAATGGCATTTTTCCAAAGTAAAGATTTCCAATTTAATATATTAAATTGAGATTGAATGGAATTCGATTTGGTAATAATCGAGATGGGCTTCTACAAAAGAAGACCGTTACTATATATGAAATTTAAAACGTTTTGCCATTATTCGATTTATAGTATTGATTCGATATGAAATCTATATCGACTATATACTATTATGATTTCCGTGAAGATTCCAATTTAATAGAAGATGATTTTAGGTTATCGTGAATGATGTTTTAAATGACATTCGATTTTTAACCCAGTAAAGACATGATTTATTTCCTAAAGTTGAATAATCATTAAATAATGATTTTTGGAAATTAAAACTAAGTGGAGTTTTAATGAATCTTTAATTAAATTGAAATGTTAATGTGGTAATTCAATTTCCAAATTTGAAAGCTGTTCAAAAATGGAGTATCACCTGTTTTACTTCATGCGATAGTTAAATCTTTAAATAGATTTGAACGTGGAATGTTTATTGAATTTACCGATAATACAGTGGTGTTAGATATGGAGTACTACCAATTTTGCTCCATGGGATGAATGGGTTGGGATGGGATTATAAAATGAATGATAACTTAGGTAAGGCGTTAATCCCGACTAGTTTGATAAACCTTAATTTGGTTTAAACTGTGAAAAGATACTATAAAATCTTTTGAAATGATTTCTAAAGAAATGGATTAAACAGTGTATTTAAAAGTGATAATCTTTGATAAGATTAATGAGAACCTTCTCAGAATAAAGAAATACGAATAAAAGAATATTCTAGATTGGATTGAGGCGTATGATGTGTTGTTATAGCACTTGATTATAAGATACGCGAGTTATTCGGAAAGTCCGGGTTTAACCCATTTTGAATAATTGATACGACGAGTAATAGTTGAAGAGATTGAAGACGGTGCAAGACCGACGACCTTCACATCGAATGGATGGGTTGCTACTGATGCCCATGATTGGAGTAGCTACCCTGAAGGGGCTATAGTGGTAGCCGTCCGGACGTATTTGTTGATTATTTGGATATGCGAGGGCCTCTCTCCTGTATTGGACATGCGGGACGAGGAACAAGGTGTCTCCAGTTTCGTTCAGACCCAGAACAGACTTGCAAATGGATGGTGTGTCTGACATTGTATTCCATTATGCTGTATTCATTGATCTCTACTAAATATATATCTGTTTGGTAACAGAGAATTTATTCTCTTACTTAACACCCTTCTCTGAGATGCACGAGCTTAGAGGTTATATATTGGTAGAAATCAATGGTATGACATGGATTAATAGTGCGGCATGCTGAGATGCAGTGATCCAAACTTTTTTTGAAAAGAAAAGTTTGGTGGATGATGATCGAAGCACTGATTTGAGTAGCACAACTTTGTGTAGCATTAATTCATGAGCCTCACACCCCGGTATGATGGTGAACTGATGGTTAGATTAGTATACTTTCTAGATGGATGGATTTAGTTGACTGAGATAGGCTGGGTGTGGTCGCTACGTAGCTGGTAGGGATAGGGGCACACCCCCTTCCCCCTGATTACCATATTGGATAGAGTAAGCAGCATTTTCTCATGCATGGGACGTAAGTCGTGGAGATACTCGATTTTCTGGATAAAGTGCGGATGTGCATTGTTGCGTTTTCTTATGCCTGGGACGTAAGCTATGGGGAATTGCACTACATGATCGATCTTTTGGATCAGTAGCCATCTGATAGAAATCCAAACTTCTAATATGACATTTTTTGGTTTTAGTTGTAAACCTATATATGGCGACATAGTGGGATGGGGTGTTCATGTCGTCTATGATTGATACAATTATATTTGAAGTTGATTTCTTCACTTATAGTAATAATAAAAGATAAATTTCGCATACCAAGCATATTTGGCTATTATAAGTTAAAACTCTATCCTCCGGCTTGCGTTGCTTGTGTGACGAGACCTAAGTCTTATAATAGCTTCATTGTTCTTTATTTAGCGTTACGCTATTTGTTTTATGCACTGGTATTCTTGGGGGTAAACCCATTCCGTGTTATACGGCGTGGTCCTTTGATTTACCTAACTTTAAAATCAAGTTAATAACTGTTTTAGTTCTGACACTAGTCCCGTGACTGACTCGGAGTTTATTGCTTTAAGCTAAACTCTGGGTGCCCATATTTTCTATACGGGCAGCTAGTAGTTTTGGTTTTCGTAGATATTTCTTTTCCTTGGATCCTAGATTACAGATGGAGCTATATTCAGAAAGCTTTTTATCCGTGTGTTTCATTAAGTTGTGTTACTCATTGTATTTATACATTTTATTTCTGCTACAATGTAATTTAATCTCTGATATTTTTCAATGTATATTATTTGAACTCTGATATATTCTTGTACTCTAATGTAAATTGTTGTAAAAGAAATGAAATGTTCTATTGTTTGTGTTATGATGAGTTGTGTTCTCAAACCAATCTGGGCTTTTCCGTAATGGGGATTTCGGGTCGTCTCAATGTATTTTTGCTTTTTTCTTACAGACTTGTAGTGGGCCATTAACTACACATCTGTTTTTGTCTGCCATTGGAGAAATTCTATTTTTCTCCCTTTTGCTATATATATTATTTTACCCCTAAAATAAATAAATAATATAACAAGTAATACATACAATAGGTATAGGAGATAGACATATTGTCTATTAGCTACAAATGGTTTTTATAGTGGACCGACCTCTAATATTAGAATCCTATCCTAACAACATAGGTAGAAACAAGATCTGTACTACAATTATAAAAGCCTCTATGCATGTTGGAAAGAAGCATTCAGAAGTGAGATTGATTCAATTCTAAGTAAGAAAACTTGGAAAATAGTTGGTATTCCACCTGGAATAAAATCCATTTGCTGTAAATGCATTTTCAAGAAGAAATGAAACCATATGGCTCTATCGACCAATATAAAACCAGATTGGTAACAAAAGAATATCATTAATAAGAAAGTGTAGACTTCTTTGATACTTATTCACCGGTTACACAAATAACCTTTATAAGAATGTTAATAACAATTGCATCCACCTATAATCCAGAAAATTTATCAAATGTAGGTAAAGGCAGCATTCTTAATGGATATCTCGATGTGCAAATCTAGATGGAGAAACCTGAAGGTTTTATTCCCAAAGGAAATGAAAACAAAGTACATAGATTAGTCAAATCATTACACTGACTAAAGAACGCTCCAAAACAATGACACACAAAATTATATAGTGCCATGTTGAAAAATGGTTTTCGTAATGAATGTGATAAATGTGTTTACTACAAACAAGTTAGACAATAATACTTGATGAGTTGTCTATACGTAGACAATATGCTAATCTTTGGTCCAAATAGTAAGTTAATAGAGACCATAAAGAAGATGTTAATAAACAATTTCGATATGAAATAATTAGGAGTTGTGGACATTATTTTGAAAGTCAAACTAATAAGAAAAACTAATGGAATTGAATTATCTCAGTCGCATAATATGGACAAAGTGATTGAAAATTTCCAAAATTTTGGAATTAAAGGTGTAAGAATACCCTTAAATACATCATAAGCATTGCATAAAAACGTAATGAGAGTGTAATGCAACCATAATATTGTTGCGTAATAGGATGTCTAATGTATCTCACGAATTGCACAAGACTAGATATAACTTATATAGTAAGTTGATTGAGCAAGTATACAAGCAACCCTGGGAAGGAACACCAAAACGCACTAATAAGAGTGCTAGGATATTTAAAAAAATACCACAAACTTTTCCTTACATTATGGAAAATATCCTGCCATCTTAGAAGGATACAGTAATGCAAACTGGATTGCTGATTCAGAGGAATCAAAATCAACTAGTGGTTATGTCTTCACCCTAGTAGGAGCAGAGGTGTAATGGAAATCTAATAAACAAACATGCATAGCTTGATCCACTATAGAATCAGAGTCCATCGCTTTAGATAAAGTGGACGAAGATGCAGTATGGCTTCATCATTTCTTAGAAGATATTCCTTTTTGACCTAAACTTGTACCGGTGATATGCATACACTATGATAACCAAGCCACGTTAAGTAGAGCGCATAAATTTGTGCATAATAGAAAGTCATGATACATTCGTCGATTTTATGACACAGTTGGAAGTTACTCTCAAACGAAACTATTTCCATTGATTATGTGAGATCAAATGATAACCTAGAGGATCCATTCATTGAAGATTTATCAAGGTAGAAAATTGACTGTGCATCAAGGGAAATGAGTTTAAAAGTCAAAACTAACAAGAGTTATCTTATACGGAAACCTATCTTAGCGACTAGAGATCCCACAGACTAGGATCAAGAGGCAAACCAATTCTGAGTACCTCAAAATGTAATGCATTTGTTTGGACTTAGTTCTACTCCATCCCTATGCTTCACAATAGAAGCGCATGCTTATAGAAATATTAAAAGGTCAAAACTATGTTTTTAACGATGACCATCTCTAGAAAATAACATGTAGGATATATGTAGGATACTCTTAGTGGTGTCAATCACATATGTTAGTGTGAGCTGGATCGGCACTATGAGAATATTAAAGCCTTTTATTCTCTATAAACTATAACAACCCGGAAAATCAGAACCAATTTAAATTTTTTATTTTAGCAACTTTAAGGGATTTTAAATATTTAAAATTATTTATTTTAAATATAACGACTAAAAATTTATTTTAATCAAAGTTAAAACGAATAAATTTATTTTAATTATATAATGAGCTTGAAATGGCGCGATAGTTTGAAAATTCGATTTCAAATTTCAATTGAATGTACAGAATTCAAAATAAAGCGGATTTCAGTAAAACCAAAAATATTTAAATCTGTTTAAAAATATCTTTCCAAAGAATCTAAAAAATTAAAATTTCATAACGGGAATCAAAAGTTATACCTAGTTTAAAATTCAGAGTAGTCGCTATGGAATTTATATATTTTAATATTAAATATAGCCATTTTACCAACGACCGCCGTTTTCGACGAAACCACTTTGGTTGGATCCAGAATGTCAAATTATTGCTAGATTTCAATTTTCATAATTTTTGAAATTAATATGTGAGCATGGAAAAAGAAATTGTGTTTTGTCAATTTAAGTCAAATTGGATCGACCAGAAAATCACCATTTTTTAAACGTTCTCCAAATTCGACGAAATTAGTTTTGTTAGGACCGTATCGTCAAAACATAACAAGAAATAATTTTTCTGGAATTTTTGGAGTCAGTATGTGGTCCCGGTAAATTAAAATGGTATGTGTAAATTGAATATATAACGCTTTATATTTTAATTCTGATAACAATTGATCGAAATGATCGAATTGGCTTATCGGACATATTCTATTATGTCCGGAATAGGGGTATTTAGCTAGGGGCAACACTCGTTGGGTTTAATTTTGAGTTCCGAACGATACAGGAGTTATATTGAATTTAAAGGTATTAAATAAATAAAATAAAAATACACGTATATACACACAATATTCAATATTCTATCCTAACCCTAATACATTCCTGTAGCTGCCACTATGATTTTCAATGGTTGAAACGCAACCGACTTCTTCCTCTTCTATCTCCTCCATCGAGTAATGATTTCAAGAATTTAAACATGAAAAACCTTCAACTCTTTGAGCCCTTCAATATCAACAGTCAGGATCCACTCTCATTCGATATGGTGGTGGAATTCCGTCCATGAAGTCACGGAGTTTGAAGCCGATTACTGAACAAGGGGGACCATTGAGGGTCGCGCTGGCACAGGAAGTTGAAGGCGGCGAACGAGCGCTTCGAGGGGTGAAGACTGATCGACGGTTAGCGGCTTTGGAGGCGCGGTTTTCAGGGTCAAGGGGGGAGGTCCATCATGAAATTGAGTTTCCAGTACAGTGAAGAAGGGGAGAAGAAGCAAGGCCCTGGTTCAAATTTTAGCGGCCACGATTTTCCCAATGTAAAGTATTGAATTAATTTAAATTTTAAAAGTATTCAATGTATAAAGGTTAATATCTTTGTGATACGGTATCAGAAATCGATGAGACTGGGTGCTTTAGAACCGAAATTTCGAGATCTTCAACATGGAACAGTGAACGATGGTGGAAAAAATAAAAATATAATCTTTTTATTTATTATAATTTAAGTAACATAGTTATTTTTAGAAATGATAAAAATATAAAGCATTGTTTCAAAATAGAAAATTTGCATTGTTTTTCAAATAGGAAATTAACATTGTTTTTCAAATAGGAAATTTACATTGTTTTTCAAACATCATTTTCAAATAGGAAATTTGCATTGTTTTTCGAATTGGAAATTCACATTGTTTTTCAAATAATAGGATGGTTTTTAAATCGTATACATTGTTTTAAAAATAGCATGATATTAAAAATATGATTTTTGAAGTATATATAGCTTAAGTAAAAATATGATTTTCATTATAAACGCCTTCGTTTTAAAAATATGATTTTTGGAAATTTATGGAACAGTTTAAAAATGTGATTTCTAATTATATATAGCATCGTATTAAAAATATGATTTTTAATATATATACTACGTGAAATAGATTTCGATGGAACTGACTAGAAGCAGAACAGAATCAAAATCGCTAGTTAAAGACGAACTAAGTGGAAACCAAAGGTGAGAACTCCTCATTAAAAATTCTGCACATTTATTTATTTATTTATTTTCATAACTGGAAAATATATAGGATTTCCACTTTAGATTTTTATCAGTTAAATAATTATACATCAAATACGATGCATGTTAGATCACCTTACTCGTTCATAAACCATGGACGATTCAAATTGATTGTATTGTATGTTGTTTGTGATGTTGAAATGTTTAACATATAAAATAATGTTAATACTGATGTGATAGTGAAATTAAATTATAAATATTTATTTATAATTTAAAACAGTGAAAATTGGCTAAATAGAAAAATAATTCAAACCGAATTAGAATTGGTTAAATTTGTTAACTAATAATCTATTTAAATGAACTGCTGTTGTTTGAAAACCCCACATGGGTCAGGGGATAATAATTTGTTCACATCTCCCTTGAATTTATTTATATGTCAATCGTTGGATTGACAGTCTGTGATGAGCGTTATTTATTTATTTTAATGCCCACGCAGTTGTAAATTTCACTTTGGATGTGATTGGACTGTTTAATGATTATTTATCATTATTGTTGCATACATGCGATGTATGAAATCCATAAAATTGAAAATTATATGGTAATTGATTGAGTCGCATTCCGATTTAGAATATAAAGAATATTTTAAAATAAAATGTTGAAACAATAAAAATTACATTCTTATTGAATGTACAAAATATGAAAAATATTCAGATAAGAAATAAAAATTGAATAAAACAATATTTTAGAATGAAAAAGAAATTATAATGTAAAAGTACATTTTAGAATAAAAGGTACATTTTAGAATAAAATAACATTATAATGCAAAAAGACATTTCAGAATAAATATCATTTTAGAATAAAAAGACATAAAATAACATTTTTGTTAAATAGATTTGTGTTAAAACAAAAATAACATTTTTGTTAAGTAGATTTGTGTTAAAACAAAAATGTCAATTTTGTTGAATTAGATTATTGTAAATAAAATGAAGTTATCATTTTAATTCATTTAGTGAAAATAGAATTGTTAACAAAATGAAGTTGTCGCTTTTTAGTCAATTTATTAAAATAGAATTGTCAACAAAATATAAGAGTCATTTTAATGTAATATAACATTTTTAATGTAAATAATGTAAAGAAACATTTCGTGTAAAAGAATCATTTTTAATGTTAAAGAAACATTTTATGTAAAAGAATCACTTTTAATTGTAAAGAAACATTTTTAATGGTAAAGAACATTTTTATGTAAAATAACATTTTAATGAAAAAGAATATAAAAAAACATTTCAATGTAAAAAACATTTTAATGTAAAAGATTATTTTAAAATAAAGAATATTTTAAAGTAAAGAATACTTTAAAATAAACAATATTTTAAAATAATACATGGTGAAGAATAAGATTATGATTCTGATGTCTGTCATTGAATGGACACATAAATATAAAAATATGAAGCTGGGTTTAGTATAGAAACGCCATTTTAACCCGAACGGGTTTATCAATCGATTTGATTCATTTTATAATGAATATAGAAAAGAAATGATTTCAAAATATAATATTTTTAAAATATTATCATTTTAATATAATAAAGATATATAATATTCAATTTTGATTTAAAATTGAAAATGAAGTTAAAATCGTTTTAAAACGAATTTATTAACGATTTATAAAATGCGATTCAAATGGAAATCGACGATATATATATATATATATATATATATATATATATATATATATATATAATTAATGGCCAGAATCAAACGCGCCGCGCAGCGGTCGTTTGCGAATTTCGACCATAAACTTCAAATTGATGTAATGGGAGATCCGACCTTCGGATTCTCCTAAAACCAGAATCGTTGGGTTCGTATCGAAAAGAACTTTCCAATGAATATAAGAAGTTTTAAATCTAATGGTTGGATTTGTAATTATGTCCAAATCAAATTTTAAAAATGTTGCTATGGATGCAGTTCGTTGGCCGTTATTGGAAACCGACTGTATGGGCGATAATAAAATTATTAAAAATATGGAAAATTATATAAAATCATAATAAGTGATTTGGAAAGTTTTTGGGTGGAAAATTCCATATTTGAAAAGATAAAAATATATTTTTATCAAAATGTACTAGTTATTAAGTAGAATAAAAATCCAATTAATTAATATTTATTGGAATTAAAGAGAATAAATTGGATTTTGGGTTGTCGTGAACGGTATCTTTAATAACATTGTTCTTAAACCTCGATTAGGAAAGGATAAATCTTTTAAATAATATTTAATGAAGTTTTTCAATTAATATTTAATTGGAATTAAATAGAATATAATTTTGGAACTTATAAATCTTTTAATTAAGATTATTAGAGTTCCCAATTATATTTAGTGATTGGAATAAAATGAAATGAGAATTGGGTTTATCGTGAACTGTGTTTTTAACAACATTCGTTCTTTAACCCAATTTATATTGAAAGTATAATTTGGAATTTACAAATCTTTTATTAAGATTTAAATGGAAATTTTCCAAAGTAAAGATTTCCAATTTAATATATTAAATTGGAATTGAATAGAATTCGATTTAATAATAATCGAGATGAGCTTCTGTGAATGAAGACCGTTACTATATATGGAATTTAAAAGGCTTTTCCGTTATTCCATTTATATTATCAGTCTGATACAGGAATTTATATCTATTATATATTGATTTGATTTTTGTGAAGATTCCATTTTGATGGAAGATGATTTTGGGGTTTATCATGAACAATGTTTTTGAATAACATTTGTTCTTTAACCCAGTTAAAAGATTAGATTAATTCCTTAAATCTGAATAATCATTAAGTAATGATTTTTGACATTAAAACTAAACTAGAGTTTTAAGGAATCTTTAATTAGATCAAAATGCAAAAGAGATAATTAAATTTATCGAATTCTTAAATTGATCGGGAATGGAGTACCACCAGTTTTACTCCAGGCGATAGTTAAATTGTAGTGACCCGAAATTCCGGTCCAATTTGAGCTGACCAAATAATGCAAGTCCAACCCAATTTGCATTGAAATCCAGAAAACTATTTGAAAGAAATTAGAGGGTGAGGAAAGATAAGATAGAAACTTAGAATAGAAGAAGAAGAAGAAAACAACATCAGAGTAACACGAGTCTCATAGCGGAACGAATAACATATAATATATATAACATAACTTTGAAATATAAATCTGTACTTGAATATACATCATTATCAAAGTACAACACTTAAAACACAGCGGAAATAAACTATATCTATATGATTCTGAAGCTCCTGCTCTAGCTCTTCAAGTATTTGTAAATCCCGACTACTTGACTGCCCGTACAAAATTGGGCACCCAAGAGTTTAGGGAAAACAAAACAAAATAAATTCCATGTCAGTCATATGACTGGTGTGAGTAAAACAGTTTAAAACAGTTCGAACAAGTAAACGATATCTCATAAGACCACGCCGTATAACGGAACGGGTTTTTCCCTTATAAGAAATCCAAAATATCTTTATATCAAAAACCTTTTGATATTATAATAATGTCTATCAACCACAATATAATAATCATCTAGTAGAAACGCTTTCATCTCACGTTCTACATATATAGTATACAATCAAAACCGCAAGCATGTATTGGGTAATGGATTTCCAACTATGACAAGGTATGGAACCACCTTTCGCTAGTGTACCTCTAGAGAGGAATACGCTGGGTTCAACAAGAACATCTTGCAACAAGGCCACACATGACCGACCACTCATTTCGCTTGAGTGTATTGAATGTATATCACCATCGGTTGGGATCAGCAACCGTTTCCCGAGTGGGACATCATCAACAAGAGATTTTTAGAAGTAAATGAAATTCTAGATCAGGTGATTATACACCCTAATAGGTGCGACCTACATAGCCATGCTGCCTTCCCGATTTTTGTCATTTCCCGGTTGATGAGGCTTGAGGTTACGCTTTATCATCACATCAGATTCTCTTCGAATGCCACATTGTCAGATCCATCGAAAATCACTAATTGACGTCTACAACAGTACATTACGTGTTAGCTAAAGAAGTTTCCTTCTCCGCTTCCACTCTTGGTACGGTTGAAGAAATCAATGTACGTGGCCTTTCTGGAAATACTCTGTCAGGCATTCATCCATACAAGTCATCCAGGAACAGGATGAACCGAAGGCACTATTCAGTACATCCATCTTAGGCACTGTTATCTAAGACTTATACAATAGCCCTTGCACTTTACTCTGTCTTAAATTATCTTTGGCATATATGATTCGCAACACTTATGCCAATACAGAGTGGTTCTTTGGATAATAATCCAACTGGTCTCTCCATATTAACAACGTTAAAATGGTCAAAAACTTCGATAGTCGGTGAGTTAACTATCAAAGAAAAATACGTGTGCAAACAACGATATTATTTCCAGATGGAAATTCTATCAAATCAATCATTAATCAAATATATATATATATATATTCATATGTTCCTTATTTTCTATGTTTATAAAATATACGTTAACGTTGGAAAATATTTCCATAACTTATTTACGTATCACTATTCTTCTACAACTATCAGTCTCTGATTGTAAGCTAGTATAAGAACAATTCCGTAAGTACCAATCCCGAAGGTCGAAACCAACATCAGATAGACACTTTGGAAACCATTCAACTTAACCAGTCTCCAGTCAATTTTTGATTTAGCTTAACTCCATTTCTTAACTCCTTATACATGAACATTTCCTTTTCTAATTCATATTTCAAATTTCAATATTTGATTTCGTTTCTGATTCTATTTGGAAAACATTTCCAAATCTTCTTTACTTGGATTTAACAGATGTTTAAATCAACATTGCAACGACAACTCAAACCACTATACTTATTTACTAAATTCACTTAACCACTTTCACTCTCAAACCTTAACCATTTCTAAATTTAAAACAAAGTCAATCAAGTTGGGGTATAACTACCTCTCGGACCTTAACTGAACAACATTTCAAATCTCGAAATAGGGTAAGTTCATCTTTTAACCCTTTAACACTTCCTTATGAACCATCGGATTCTATTTATGAACCCCCTTCTTTTACAAGTTTACGTGATTATAACAATGGTGTTATAATCTCCTGCATTCGAAATATATTATCTTTAATATGACTTTTATTTCCTAACTCGAATAATATAATGACAACTAATTTATTTACTCCTATTCGGTTAACTCTAATCTATAACTCTTATTTGAATAACTCCAACCTAATAACTCTTACTGGATTAACTCTTATTCGAATAACTTATATTCGATTTGCTTACTTTCGAATACTTATATTCGATAATCTCTTTATTCGAATAAATCTTATTCGATTTAACTCCTGTCAAATAACCAGATTCGATCAACTCACTTCGAATATTTCTGATTCGATTCACTTCTTCGAATATCTCTGATTCGATTATCTCACTTCGAATATTTCTAATTCGATTCACTTCTTCGAATAACTAAATTCGATTACTCATTTCAACTCTATTCGGATAAACTAAATTCGATTAACTCCATTTGAATAACTCTAGTTCGATTTAACTCTATTCAATAACTCTAGTTCGATTTAACACTATCCATTAACTCTAACTGATTAACTCTAACTGGTTAACTCTAACTGGTTTAACCTAACTGGTTAACCCTATTGGTTTTACTCTAACTGGTTAACCCTAACTGATTAACTCTTTGTCCTTATTCAGTTTCAAACATCGATGTTGAAATCGATTCTTACTTCTTTATATAAGTCCTGACTTATATATTCTATTTATCCAAATGACAAATATTTAACTTAATTTATAAATATCATTTATAAATCAATCTGCTCCTTTTATATGTTTACTTCTTCATATATAAGTTCAGACTTATATATATATATATATCCAAAGATAAATATTTCCTTTACAATCTATTTGTTTTCTAAATGCCTTTTACCCATATTTCCTTTTTAAATTTTTATTTGTAAATGGTTTACAAGTATTACCCTTTTAAATTCTATTTGCAAATGGTTTGCAAATATTCCCTTCTCTATTCTATTTGCAAATGGTTTGCTAATATTTCCTTTTCAACTCTATTTGCAAATGTGTTGCAAATATTTCTCATATAATATCTTATTTGTTTTCTAAACAAATATTCCTTTTATCTTATTCTATTCATTTAACAAATAAATATCCTTTTCTTATCCTATTTATTTAACAAACTAATATCCTCTATAACCTATTTGAAAATGTTTTTCACATATTTCTCTTTCTATTTTATTTGTAAATGGTTTACAAATATTTATTTATTAATTCTCTAAATAAATAATCCCTTTTTATAACTTATTTATTTCCTACTGAATGTCCTTTTAAATAACTTATTTATTTTCTAAGTCAATATCTCTTTATTTTATCCTATTTATTTAACAAATAAATAATCCTTTTAAATATCTAATTTATTTATTCTAAATAAATAATTCACTTTATAAATATTCCATTTATAAAGATTTCCCTTCATATAAAATTCCACTTAAACATGTTTCCTATTTATAAATATTCCATTTATAAATAAATTTCTATTTATAAGTATTCCATTTATAAATAATTTCCTTTATAAAATCTTCTTTGATTTTATAAATATTATCTCTTTTATAAAACCCCTTGGATTTTATAAATAATCTAATTTCAATATTTCATTTTGAAAATCCCCCTTTTCCCAAATTCCGATGTGTTATGGTGTTTAACATATCAAATTACGATGTCCAATATCGTCCATACACAAATAATCAACAACATATTATAAACCACGTCATATATCACAATATATGAAAATAATAAAATAGCTGTTGAGGAATCCAGTCGTATTCCTCTAACCTGTTTCCCTGCATCCACAGATGTTACACAATAAAATCAACATCACTTTCAGTTCCATATGATATATTCTGTTAAACAAATTCAATATCGAAAGTCAACTAACTGACTAGCAGTTCAATCAAACAAATCAACACACAGCAATCAACATATAATTATAAGTTCTAAGAATACGTTATAAAAATATAACTGTTCAGAATTGATGACTTTTACTCACATTGGCAGTTCATCGTTAAAGAACGATAAACTGTTGTTTGATTTGAATCAAACAATTTATTTCGCCATAAATTCAAACGAGCTCCAATCCACTTCAAACCAGTTCCATTGTGAAGTGCTCGTCCATACGATCCTAACGGATCCTGTTTCGCTCAATTCTGATTATTTATGACCGAGAAATTTAATTTACAATTTTGAGTACACTTATTTGAATAAATTAAAAAACTTTAGAATTAATTTACAAGGTCCTCACCCCTTTATCCACTTCGGCCCACCAGCCCAATACCCAACCCGACATCAATCCATCTTCCTCAAACGGCTTCGTGCTTCCAGGAAAACCGTCCCCCATTCAACACCTTTCTCCACCATTTTCTATCTTCTTTCTTCACAGACCTCAAACTAAAACCACCACAATACTCAATGTCAAATTCTCATCATTTCCCAATGCCTGGAATCGAATCCGCACAACCCAGTATCACGCAGCCCCAAAACAAAACCAGCGACAACTTTTATTTTTAAAATTCCAAAAACAATCGTTCGAGATCCACCTACTTTCCTGAACCCAAAACAAATGCCTAGAACTCGATTTGCTGCTTCAATCCTCATGAACAACTTAACCCTAGCTCGAAGTACTGTCGTGGTATAAAATAACGAACCCTAAAATGAAAACCGCACTTCTCAGAAGTGGTACCGAATCGAAGAGGAGATCACCAGTATTTTAAAAACATATGTATAGAAATTTATTGTATTTGATTTCCATTTCTTTTCTATTTTTCTTTCATTTTGTGAGGCACGATATTTTGTTTGAGGAAAGCAATACCGGCGGCCTTGTTTTCTTGGACCAGAACACATTGAAATGTTAGGTTTTAGAAGTAAGGGTGTGGTATTTATAAGGAGAGCAATTGTTTTTATATTGATTTTTAATTAATCGTTGTGTGTATTCATCTTCTAAAAATCCTCATGATCATATATGACACCCCAAAATCATGAAAATTGGCGCAACTACAGTTTGACATTACGGTCCCAACGAAACTGGTTTCGTCGAATTCCGACTCCGTTTGCTCACATAGCGTATTTTTAACTGTCGAAATACTGACTGTTTTTCACTCTAAAAATCTGTACGGCCACACAGTGGCTTTAAAAATCACGGAACTTGGAATCTAACAAAAATAAAATATTGCAGATCCAACAAAATTGGTTTCATCGAATTCTGAGGTCGTTTGCAAAACTGGCTATTTTTAAAGCTCTGGATGACCCATTTAAATATATAAATATATTTAAATATAATTAAATTTAATACTTAAAAATAAATATTATCGTTTATATTTACAGTGGAATACCATACAACTTCAGAAAAATCTTATATGGATTTCTAACTGGATATTTCAAATCTGGGTCAACCCGATATTCGATTTATATTGAAATTCCCTTTTAAAATATAAATAATTCCTTTATAATTTATAAAGGAAATCCACAACGACTTTTCTAAAATTTGATTTGGACATAAATCAAAATCTACATGACGAAATCCCGATTTTTCTCTTCCACTAGAAAGATATACTCCACCAGCTCCTAACGTTTCTTGTTTCACAGAAATCCGATTTAAAACGACTTTTATATATTCAGTTGAAGTTCGAATCGCCAATTTATGAACTGCAACGCCATTTCGAGCTCGATTTTAATTATAATATAATTATGCGTTCAAACTTCGTTCAAATAATATTTTCGTTATTATAATTCAATTCCAAACTAAATTATATATTTCGAATTTCCCAATTCATACCATATCGCCATTTCAGCCCATTTTGATTATTTCATAATTAAATATATTATTTAATTATTATTTAAATTAAATATTCACTATTATTTAATTAAACGACCATTATATTCTCTAAATCACTTTATAAATAATTAAATAAATTAATTATTATATCACTGAAATGCGGGTCATTACATTCTTCCCCACTTGAAATAATTTCGTCCTCGAAATTTCTAAGGTAGAGATCAAACCCTATTAACTGGTTAAAAATTATCGTTTACTTCTTAACTCCAGTTTACAACTGGACTAATTTAATTTCAATTAAAAATTTATTTAATTCTTATCAATGGAAATTTTCAAAAATTCTGAAAATTTTCTAACGCCATAATTTTTTTGAAAAATTTCGCCAGCACCTCCTTTGTACTGGTCATTACATCAAACCACCACTCACCTCTCTGGGCCATCTCCATTCCAAAAGAAAATCAAACAGCCAAGCGGCTTGCCAATTCAGCTCATAAATCTTATATCCAATAGAAATATAAACTTGTACCTTTTGTCGGCATATCATTATATCCTTTCCACCTGTTATCAATTCAGCGGATACAAGGGTCATCCCAATCAAATTCCAATCTGTTTTTATCCACAACACAACCATTCGCTTATATCCGAGCCAAATATCATTTCAAATCGAGTTTCTTCTCGATTCCCAACTCTTAACTTGATTATCACATTACACTTCAAATTTGAATCTCACAATCCAATTTGTCTTGATATCATTCTAATTTAAATCTCACTTACCACTTTACTAGCTTTACTTTAATTCAAATTTGCTTTCACAAATTTCTGTTAAATTTGTTTTTAATTCAAACAGTCTTTCCCTGGGAGTTTTTAAACAGTTTACTCTTTTCAAAAATCAAATTTTCCTTTTTGAAATTCAATACAACTGGTCTTTCCCAAAACAAATTTAAAACAGTACCTATGGTAGTAATTCGTCATTTACAACTCGAAAATGAATACTGATGATGCAGCTGTCATCATCAGAATCTATTTTCCAGCGATCGAAGTGAGTTCAATACTATAAAACCATTTCTAAACATTTCCACTTTGAAATTCATTTCAAAATATAATTCACACTACTTGTATAACAATTTAAAATCTCCCAAGATCTTAAATTTTCCTTATTTTTAATCCAAATCCATTTACAAACACTTATCCAATTTTCCAGAATTTTAATTCAATTTTTGGTTTAAATTTCAGATTTAACTCATCTGATTTCACGTATTTCACTTATATGAATTCTGATTGGTTATTTACATAACCATTTAATTTATAATCTTACTCGATTATAATAACAACCAATATATCCACTATATTATAATTTTGATATATATATCTTCTCTATATCAAGATATACCTTGGGTAAACTTAATTTAATTTACCCTCTTTTCAAATATTGTGTCGACCCATCGTATTCGAGTGTTTAGTAACTCCTACCGATACAGTGGATCAAACTGATCGACCAGAACTCATAAAGAACTCAACCAATAAATCATCACAATATAAAACAATTTTTATATCAATAACAAACACGCTCACTCGTATATATATGCTCAACTCAATCTAGGGTATTACTAACCCCATCTCTATAGAGTCACGCCACAGAGCCAAGGTAATAACTTAACCTTATGCTCTGATACCAACTGTAGTGACCCGAAATTCCGGTCCAATTTGAGCTGACCAAATAACGCAAGTCTAACCGAATTTGCACAGAAATCCAGAAAACTATTAGAAAGAAAATAGAGAGTGAGGAAAGATAAGATAGAAACTTAGAATAGAAGAAGAATAAGAACACAACCTCAGAGTAACACGAATCTCACAGCGGAACGAATAACATATAATATATATAACATAACTTTGAAATATAAATCTGTACTTGAATATACATCATTATCAAAGTACAACACTTACAACACAGCGAAAATAAACTATAGCTATATGATTCTGAAGCCTCCTGCTCCATCTCTTCAAGTATCTGTAAATCCCGACTACTTGATTGCCCATACAAAATTGGGCACCCAAGAGTTTAGGGAAAACAAAACAAAATAAACGTTGGGTCAGTCATGGGACTGGTGTAAGTAAAACAGTTTAAAACAGTTCTAACAAGTAAACAATATCTCATAAGACCACGCAGTATAACGGAACGGGTTTTTCCCTTATAAGAAATCCAAAATATCTTTATATCAAAAACCTTTAGATATTATAATAATGTCTATCAACTACAATATAATAATCATCTAGCAGAAACACTTTCATCTCACGTTCTACATATATAGTATACAATCAAAACCGCAAGCATGTATTGGGTAATGGATTTCCAACTATGACAAGGTCTGGAACCACCTTTCGCTAGTGTACCTCTAGAGAGGAATACACTAGGTTCAACAAGAACATCTTGCAACCCGGCAACACATGACCGACCACTCATTTCGCTTGAGTGTATCGAATGTATATCACCATCGGTTGGGATCAGCAACCGTTTCCCGAGTAGGACAGCATCAACAATAGATTTTTTGAAGTAAATGAAACTCTAGATCAGGTGATTATACACCCTAATAGGTGCGACCTACATAGCCATGCTACCTGCCCGATTTTTGTCATTTCCCGGTTGATGAGGCTTGAGGTTACGCTTTATCATCACATCAGATTCTCTTCAAATGCCACACTATTAGATCCATCGAAAATCACTAATTGACGTCTACAATAGTACATTACGTGTTAGCTAAAGAAGTTTCCTTCTCCGCTTCCACTCTTGGTACGGTTGAAGAAATCAATGTACGTGACCTTTCTGGAAATACTCTGTCAGACATTCATCCATACAAGTCATCCAGGAACAGGATGAACCGAAGGCACTATTCAGTACATCCATCTTAGGCACTGTTATCAAAGACTTATACAATAGCCCTTGCACTTTACTCCGTCCTCAATTATCTTTGGCATATATGATTCGCAATGCTTATGCCAATACAGAGTAGTTCTTTGGATAATAATCCAACCGGTCTCTCCATATTAACAACGTTAAAATGGTCAAAAACTTCAATAGTCGGTGAGTTAACTATCAAAGAAAAATACGTGTGCAAACAATGATATTATTTCCAGATGGAAATTCTATCAAATCAATCATCAATCATATATATCTATCTATATATATATATATTCATATGTTCCTTAATTTCTATGTTTAGAAAATATACGTTAACGCTGGAAAATATTTCCATAACTTATTTACGTATCACTATTCTTCTACAACTATCAGTCTCTGATTGTAAGCTAGTATAAGAACAATTCCGTAAGTACCAATCCCGAAGGTCGAAACCAACATTAGATAGACACTTAGGAAACCATTCAACTAAACCAGTCTCCAGTCAATTTTTGATTTAGCTTAACTCCATTTCTTAACTCCTTATACATGAACATTTCCTTTTCTAATTCATATTTCAGATTTCAATATTTGATTTTGTTTCTGATTCTATTTGGAAAACATTTCCAAATCTTCTTTACTTGGATTTAACAGATGTTTAAATCAACATTGCGACGACAACTCAAACCACTATACTTATTTACTAAATTCACTTAACCACTTTCACTCTCGAACCTTAACCATTTCTAAATTTAAAACAAAGTCAATCAAGTTGGGGTATAACTACCTCTCAGACCTTAACTGAACAACATTTCAAATCTCAAAATAGGGTAAGTTCATCTTTTAACCCTTTAACACTTCCTTATAAACCCTCGGATTCTATTTACGAACCCCCTTCTTTTACAAGTTTACGTGATTATAACAATGGTGTTATAATCTCCTGCATCCGAAATATATTATCTTTAATATGACCTTTATTTCCTAACTTGAATAATATAATGACAACTAATTTATTTACTCCTATTCGGTTAACTCTAATCTATAACTCTTATTTGAATAACTCTAACCTAATAACTCTTACTGGATTAACTCTTACTCGCATAACTTATTCGAATAACTTATATTCGATTTGCTTACTTTCGAATACTTATATTCGATAATCTCTTTCTTCGAATAAATCTTATTCGATTTAACTCCTGTCGAATAACTAGATTCGATCAACTCACTTCGAATATTTTTGATTCGATTCACTTCTTTGAATATCTCTGATTCGATTATCTCACTTCGAATATTTTTGATTCGATTCACTTCTTCGAATAAATAAATAAATTCGATTACTCATTTCAACTCTATTCGAATAAACTAAAATCGATTAACCCCATTTGAATAACTCTAGTTCGATTTAACTCCATTCAGTAACTCTAGTTCGATTAACTCTATCTGATTAACTCAAACTAAGTAACTCTAACTGGTTTAACCTAACTGGTTTAACCTAACTGGTTAACCCTAATGGTTTTACTCTAACTGGTTAACCCTAACTAATTAACTCTTTGACCTTATTCAGTTTCAAACATCGATGTTGAAATCGATTCTTACTTCTTTATATAAGTCCTGACTTATATATTCTATTTATCCAAATGACAAATATTTAACTTAATTTATAAATATCATTTATAAATCAATCTGCTCCTTTTATTTGTTTACTTCTTCATATATAAATTCAGACTTATATATATATCTATTTATCCAAAGATAAATATTTCCTTTATAATCTATTTGTTTTCTAAATGCCTTTTACCCATATTTCCTTTTTAAATCTTTATTTGTAAATGGTTTACAAATATTACCCTTTTAAATTCTATTTGCAAATGGTTTGCAAATATTCCCTTCTCTATTGTATTTGCAAATGGTTTGCGAATATTTCCTTTTCAACTCTATTTGCAAATGTGTTGCAAATATTTCTCGTATAATATCTTATTTGTTTTCTAAACAAATATTCCTTTTATCTTATTCTATTCATTTAACAAATAAATATCCTTTTCTTATCCTATTTATTTAACAAACTAATATCCATTATAACCTATTTGTAAATGTTTTACACATATTTCTCTTTCTATTTTATTTGTAAATGGTTTACAAATATTTCTTTATTCATTCTCTAAATAAATAATCCCTTTTTATAACTTATTTATTTCCTACTGAATGTCCTTTTAAATAACATATTTATTTTCTAAGTCAATATCTCTTTATCTTATCCTATTTATTTAACAAATAAATAATCCATTTAAATATCTAATTTGTTTATTCTAAATAAATAATTCACTTTATAAATATTCCGTTTATAAAGATTTCCTTTCATATAAAATTCCACTTAAACATATTTCCTATTTATAAATATTCCATTTATAAATAAATTTCTATTTATAAGTATTCCATTTGTAAAAAAATTTCTTTATAAAATCTTCTTTGATTTTATAAATATTATCTCTTTTATAAAACCCCTTGGATTTTATAAATAATCTAATTTCAATATTTCATTTTGAAAATCCCCCTTTTCCCAAATTCCGATGTGTTATGGTGTTTAACAAATCAAATTACGATGTCCAATATCATCGATAAACATATAATCAACAACAGATTATAAACCACGTCATATATCACAATATATGAAAATAATAAAATAGTTGTTGAGGAATCCAGTCAGATTCCTCCAACCTGTTTCCCTGCATCCACAGATGTTACACAATAAAATCAACCTCACTTTCAGTTCCATATGATATATTCTGTTAAACAGAATCAATATCGAAATTCAACTAACTGACTAGCAGTTCAATCAAACAAATCAACACACAACAATCAACATATAATTATCAGTTCTAAGAATATGTTATAAAAATATAACTGTTCAGAGTTGGTGAGTTTTACTCACATTGGTAGTTCATCGTTAAAGAACGATAAACTGTTGTTTGATTTGAATCAAACAATTTATTTTGCCATAAATTCAAACAGGCTCCAATCCACTTTAAACCAGTTCCATTGTGAAGTGCTCGTCCATACGATCCTAACGGATCCTATTTCGCTCAATTCTGATTATTTATGACCTAGATATTTAATTTACAATTTTGAATACACTTATTTGAATAAATTAAAAAACTTTAGAATTAATTTACAAGATCCTCACCCCTTTATCCGCTTCGGCCCACCAGCCCAATACTCAACCCGACATCAATCCTTCTTCCCCAAACGGCTCTGTGCTTCCAGGAAAACCGTCCCCCATTCAACACCTTTCT
Organism: Allium sativum; assembly: GCA_030737875.1. Taxonomy (NCBI): domain Eukaryota; kingdom Viridiplantae; phylum Streptophyta; class Magnoliopsida; order Asparagales; family Amaryllidaceae; genus Allium; species Allium sativum. The sequence continues at coordinate 316,648,950 of CM060922.1, read as the reverse complement.
CCACCATTTTCTATCTCCTTTCTTCACAGACCTCAAACTAAAATCACCACAATACTCAGTGTCAAATTCTCATCATTTCCCAATGCCTGGAATCGAATCCGCACAACCCAGTATCACGCAGCCCCAAAACAAAACCAGCGACAACTTTTACTTTGAAAATTCCACAAACAATCGTTCGAGATCCACCTACTTTCCTGAACCCAAAACAAATGCCTAGAACTCGATTTGCTGCTTCAATCCGCACAAACAGCATAACCCTAGCTCGAAGTACTGTCGTGGTTTAAAACAACGAACCCCAAAATGAAAACCGCACTTCTCAGAAGCGGTACCGAATCGAAGAGGAGATCACCAGTATTTCAAAAACATATGTATAAAGATTTATTGTATTTGATTTACATTTCTTTTTGATTTTTCTTTCATTTTGTGAGGCATGATATTTTGTTTGAGGAAAGCATTACCGGCGGCCTTGTTTTCTTTGACCAGAGCACAGTGAAATTTTAGGTTTTAGAAGTAAGGGTGTGGTATTTATAAGGAGAGAAATTGTTTTTATATTGATTTTTAATCAATTGTTATGTGTATTCGTCTTCTAAAAATCGTCATGATCATATATGACACCCAAAAATCATGAAGAATGGCATGCAGCTAAAGTTCGACATTACGGTCCCAACGAAACTGGTTTCGTCGAATTCCGACTCCGTTTGCTCACACAGCGTATTTTTAACTATCGAAATACTGACTAATTTTCACTATAAAAATCCGAATGGCCATACAAAGACTTTAAAAATCACGAAAACTGGAATCTAACAATAATTAAATATTGCGGATCCATGAAAATTGGTTTCGTCGAATTCTGAGGTCGTTTGCAAAACTGGCTATTTTTAAAGCTCTGGATGTCCCATTTAAATATATAAATATATTTAAATATAATTAAATTTAATATTTAAAAATAAATATTATCGTCTATATTTACAGTGGAATACCATATAGCTTCAGAAAAATCTTATATGGATTTCTAACTCGATATTTCAAATCTGGGTCAACCCGATATTCGATTTACATTGAAATTCCCTTTTAAAATATAAATAATTCCTTTATAATTTATAAAGGAATTCCACAGCGACTTTTCTAAAATTTGATTTGGATATAAATCAAAATCTACACGACGAAATCTCGATTTTTCTCTTCAACTAGAAAGATATACTCCACCAGCTCCTAACGTTTCTTGTTTCACAGAAATCCGATTTAAAACGGCTTCTGTATATTCAATTGAAGTTCGAATCGCCAATTTACGAACTGCAGCGCTATTTCGAGCTCAATTTTAATTATAATATAATTATACGTTCAAATAATATTTTCGTTATTATAAATCAATTCCAAACTGAATTATATATTTCGAATTTCCCAATTCATACCATATCGCCATTTCAGCCCATTTTGATTATTTCATAATTAAATATATTATTTAATTATTATTTAAATTAAATATTCACTATTATTTAATTAAACGACCATTATATTCTCTAAATCACTTTATAAATAATTAAATAAATTAATTATTATATTGCTGAAATGCGGGTCATTACATAAATCTTTAATTAGATTTGAACGTGAAATGGTAATTAAATTTACCGATAACACCGTGGGTGCTAGATATGGAGTACCACAGTTTTGCTCCATGGGATGAATAGGTTGGGATTGGGATTAATAATAAATGATTACTTCGGTAAGGTTCGCTAATCCCGACTAGTTAAATAAATCTTTTGAAAATGATATTCAAAAGAAGATTTAAGAATAAATTTAAACAATTTATTTTTGATAAAATTAATGGGAACCTTTCCCTAATAATATGAATATTTTATTAAAAAGAATATTCTGAATTGGAATGAGGCGTATGATGTATTTTTTTGCACTTGATTATAAAATACGCGAATTATTCAGAAAGACTAAGTTTAACCCATTCTAAATAATTTCTACGATGATTAAGAGTCGAAGATGAAGACGTTGGTTGTACACCAGAGATCTTCACATCGTTTGAATGATTACTGATGTCTTGATTGGGCCGTACACCCAAGACAAGGTAATAAGTGGTGATCATCCAAACGTACTTAGAGATCAACGAATATGCAAGGGCCTCTCTCCTGTATTGGACATATGGGACGAGGAGTAAGGTGCCTCCGGTTTCGTTCAGACCTAGAACGGACTTGTAAATGGATAGTATGTCTGATGTGGTATTCCTTTATGCTGTATTTGTTGATCTCTGCTAAATATATATCTGTTTGGTGGCGGAGAATTTATTCTCTTTCTTAACATCCTTCTCTGAGACATACGATCTTAGAGGTTATATATTGGCAGAAATCATTAGTATGGTATGGATTAACAATGTGGCATGCCAAGATGCAAATGATCAAGGCTTTTGTTGAAAAGCAGAGCCTTATGGATGATGATGAAAGCACAGCTTTAATTAGCATAGCTTTGTGTATAGCGTTACTTCACGAGCTTCACACTACGGTATGAACCAGGAACGGGAGAGGACAGCAGGGAGGGCATTGTGTTTCTTTCTAGCTAGGATGGTGTCAGCGTTTTGCAAGCCCTGACATTTTACTCATGTGGATGTTGCTTATTATTACTTGATGGATAGAGAGGCACCTCAGATATTTTTATGGTCGACATTACTGACCATATTTTATGCCCTATAAGGTGGGGAAACGCATGCTTAGGAATTATGAATCCACCATCGCACTTAGTGTGGACCGGCCCTACATGTTAGTTAGGCATAGTTGCGGTTGAAGCCTGAGGTTCGGGCTAGAGAGTCTCGAAACGGTAAGGACGGTCCCTTGCCTTAGTTCGTAGATGGAAATCCAACTTCCAATACGTGACATTCGGTTTTATTTGTAGAGCCTAGTATGGCGACATAGTGGGATGGGGCACTATGCCGTCTATGATTGGTACATTTATATTCGAAGTTGTTTTTGACACTATGCACTTATAATAATAATATCAAAATAATTTGTTTTATACATATCAAGCATGTTTGGCTATTATAAGGTAAAATTCTATCCTTCCGCTTGCGATGCATTGTGTGATGGGACCCGAGTCTTATAATAGCTTCATTTTTCAAAAAGCATGGCGTTGTTTTATTTTAAACTAAGATTCATGTGGAGTAAACCCGTTCCGTGTTATACGGTGTGGTCCCATGATATCCCTACCTTTAAAAATGAAGTTAATAACTATTTTGAGTTCTCACACCAGTCTCATGACTGGCCTGTAGTTTATTGTTTTAACTTAAACTTTGGGTGCCTTTATTTTCCACATGGGCAACTAGTAGTTTTGGGTTTGCAGATATTATATTCACTGGATACTGGTTTACAGCTGAAGTGGTATTCGAAAAGCTTTGTATCCGTGTATTCCTTTCAGTTGTATTTTGTATTATTTTTCCGCTGTTATTCAAATGTAATTTAAATCTCTGATATTGTATTTCCAGTGTGTAATATTTATTCATACTCTGGAATATTCTTGTACTCTGATGTAAACTGTTGTAATAAGCAATGAAATGTTCTTCTGTTTGTGTTCTGATTTGTCGTGTTTTCAATTCAATCTGGGCTTTCCTTTACGGGTAAGTTTGGATCATTTCATTTGGTATTAGAGCTTTGGTTTACAGAGCTCGAGAACAAGACACATTAGAAACGAACGAAAGAATTCATCAGAGATTGGATTAGTAATATCCAATAAGAATGACTCGTTAGAGATAGGATCAGTGGTATTCTAGAACGAGTGTGAAGAGTATTAATTTTCAAAATAAAAAAATGAAAATAAATTTAGTTTTGAAAATTTTATCTTAATATACGTATTTGAGTATATTATTTTATTTTAGTTTGGACAATCGAGTATATAAAGATTTTGAATATACACGTCATGAACGTACATTCAAAGTTTTATATAATGGATAGATATAGAATTACACTCTAGTAGCCCGGAGATGATTTTGATGGTGAGCATGACATCATCAGTATTTATATTCGAGTTTCGAAAGTGGGATATCTATATATTTCCAACTGACTGGTGTGAGACTAAAATATAGATAGGATTTATTGCTGTGATTTGCACTAAAAATTTGATTTTTGACTGTATATAAAAGTTATATATTTGAAAAGTTAATCACCTAATTGATTGCTGGTTGTGATGTTTGATAATTAGTTTAACTAATTAAAATATTGGAATGATCATAATTTAACCAATATGTGAATGAACGATAAATTTAGCTAAATCGAATTAAAGATTGAATTGAACTGAAAATTGATTAGAATTGAAAGTTGAGTTGGTTAGTTAAACAACTTTCAACTCTGTTCCTTTTTTAGGACGATAACAATTTAAATTTTTTATTTTAGCAACTTTAAGGGATTTTAAATATTTTAAATTATTTATTTTAAATAATAACGACTAAAAATTTATTTTAATCAAAGTTAAAATGAATAAATTTATTTTAATTATATAACGAGCCTAAAATGGCGCGGTAGTTTGAAAATTCGATTTCAAATTTCAATTGAACTTACAGGGTTCAAAATAAAGCGGATTCTAGTAAAACTAAAAATATTTAAATCTTTTTAAAAATACCTTTCCAAAGAATCTGAAAATTTGAAATTTCATAACGGAAATCAAAAGTTATGCCTAGTTTAAAATTCAGAATAGTCGCTATGGAATTTATATATATATATTAATATTAAAAATAGCCATTTTACCAACGACCTCCGTTTTCAACGAAACCACTTTGGTTGGATCCGAAATGTCAAATTATTACTAGATTTCAATTTTCATAATTTTTGGAATTAATATGTGAGCGTGGCAAAAGAAAATGTGTTTTGTCAATTTCAGTCAAATTGGATCAACCAGAAAAGGCCATTTTTCAAACGGACTCCGAATTCGATGAAATTAGTTTTGTTAGGATCGTATCATCAAAACATGGCTAGAAATAATTTTTCTGAAATTTTTGGAGTCAGTATGTGGCCCCGGTAAATTAAAATGGTACATTTAAGTTGAATATATAATGGTTTATATTTTAATTCTGATAAAAACTGATTGAAATGATCGAATTGGCTTACCGGACATATTCCATTGTGTCAGGAATAGGGGTATTTAGCTAGGGAAGATACTCGTTGGGTTTAATTTGGAGTTCGGAACTATACAGGAGTTATATTGATTTTAAAGGTATTAAATAAATAAAATAAAAATACACGTATATATACACAGTATTCCGCATTCTATCCTAACCCTAATACATTCCTGTAGCAGTCACTATGATTTTCAATGGCTGAAACGCAGCCGACTTCTTCCTCTTCTATCACCTCCATCAAGTAATGATTTCAAGAATTTAAACATGAAAAACCTTACACTCCTTGTGCCCTTCAATATCAACGGTCAGGATCCGCTCTCGTTCGATATGGTGGTGGAATTCCGTCCGTGAAGTCATGGAGTTTGAAGTCGATTACTAACCAAGAGGGACCACCGAGTGCCACACTGGCACAGGCAGTTGAAGGCAGCAAAGGGGCGCTTCGAGGGGTGAAGACTGATCGACGGTCAGCGGCTTAGGAGGAGCGGTGTTCAAGGTCAACTGGGAGGGGGGCGGTCCATCGCGAAATTGGGTATCCATTGCAGTGAAGAAGGGGAGAAGAAGCAAGGCACTTTATTCAAATTTTAATGGCCACGATTTGCCCAATGTAAAGTATTGAATTAATTTAAATTTTAAAAGTATTAAATATATAAAGGTTAATATCTTTGTGATTTTGTATCAGAAATCGATGAGACTGGGTGCGTTAGAACCAAAATTTTGAGATCTTCAACATGGAACAGTGAATGATGGTGGACAAAATAAAAATATAATCTGTTTATTTATTTTAATTTAAATAACATAGTTATTTTCAGAAATGATAAAAATATAAAGCATTGTTTCAAAATAGAAAATTTGCATTGTTTTTCAAATAGGAAATTTATATTGTTTTTCAAATAGGAAATTTACATTATTTTTCAAATAGCATTTTCAAATAGGAAATTTGCATTGTTTTTTGAATAGGAAATTCACATTGTTTTTCAAATAAAAGGATGGTTTTTGAATCGTATACATTATTTCAAAAATAGCACGATATTAAAAATATGATTTTTGAAGTATATATAGCTTAAGTAAAAATATGATTTTCATTATAAATGCCTTTGTTTTAAAAATATGATTTTTGGAAATATATGAAACAGTTTAAAAATGTGATTTCTAATTATATATAGCATCATATTAAACATATGTTTTTTAATACATATACCGCGTGAAACAGAATTCGATGGAACTGACTGGAAGCAGAACGGAATCAAAATCGCTAGTTAAAGAAGAACGGAATGGAAACCAAAGGTGAGAACTCCTCACTAAAAATTCTGCATAGTTACTTGTTTATTTTCATAACTGGAAAATATATAGGATTGCCAGTTTAGTTTTTATCAGTTAAATTATTATATATTGTATACGATGCATGTTAGATCACCTTACTCGTCCTCAAACGATGGACGATTCAAATTGACGTATGTTGTTTGTGATGTTGAAATGTTTAACATATAAAATAATGTTAATATTGATGTGATAGTGAAATTAAATTATAAATATTTGTTTATAATTTAAAATAGTGAAAATTGGCAAATTAGAAAAATAATTCAAATCGGATTAGAATTGGTTAAATTTGTTAACCAATAATTTATTTAAATAAACTGTTGTTGTTTGAAAACCCCACACGGGTCAGGGGATGATAATTTGTTCACATCTCCCTTGAATTTATTTATATGTCAATCGATGGATTGACAGTCTGTGATGAGCGTTATTTATTTATTTTAATGCTCACATAGTTGTAAATTTCACTCCGGATGTGATTGGACTATTTGATGATTATTTATCATTATTGTTGCATACATGAGATAGATGAAATCCATATAATTGAAAATTATATGGTAATTGATTGAGTCGCATTCCGATTCAGAATACAAAGAATATTTTAAAATAAAATGTTGAAACAATAAAAATTACATTCTTATTGAATGTATAAAATATGAAAAATATTCAGATAAGAAATGAAAATTGAATAAAACAATATTTTAGAATGAAAAAGACATTATAATGTAAAAGTACATTTTAGAATAAAAATTACATTTTAGAATAAAATAACATTACAATGCAAAAAGATGTTTTAGAATAAATATCATTTTAGAATAAAAAGACATTTTAGAATAAAATAACATTTTTGTTAAATAGATTTGTGTTAAAACATAAATAACATTTTTTTAAATAGATTTGTGTTAAAACAAAAATGTCAATTTTGTTGAATTAGATCATTGTAAATAAAATGAAGTTATCATTTTAATTCATTTTGTGGAAATAGAATTGTTAAAAAAATGAAGTTGTCGCTTTTTAGACAATTTGTTGAAATAGAATTGTCAACAAAATATAAGAATCGTTTTAATATAATCAAACATTTTTAATGTAAATAATGTAAAGAAACATTTTGTGTAAAAGAATCATTTTTGTGTAAAAGAATCATTTTTAATGTTTAAGAAACATTTTATGTAAAAGAATCACTTTTAATTGTAAAGAAACATTTTTAATGGTGAAGAACATTTTTATGTAAAATAACATTTTAATGAAAAAGAATATAAAAGAACATTTCAATGTAAAGAACATTTTAATGTAAAAGATTATTTTAAAATAAAGAATATTTTAAAGTAAAGAATATTTTAAAATAAACAATATTTTAAAATAATATCCGGTGAGAAATAAGATTACGATTCTGATGTACGTCTTTGAATAGACACACAAATATAAAAATATGAGGCCGGGTTAAGTATAGAAACGTCATTTTAACCCGAGCGGGTTTATCAATCAATTTGATTCATTTTCTAATGAATATCGAAAAGAAATGATTTCAAAATATAATATTTTGAAAATATTATCATTTTAATATGATAATGATATAGAATATTCAATTATGATTTAAAATTGAAAATGAAGTTAAAATCGTTTTAAAATGAATTTATTAACGGTTTATAAAATACGATTCAAATGGAAATCGATGATATATATATAATATATATTATATATATTTAATGGCCAGAATAGAACGCGCCGCGCAGCGATCGTTCGTTAATTTCGACCATTAACTTCAAATTGATGTAATGGGAGATCCGACCGTCGGATTCTCCTAAAACTGGAACCGTTGGGTTCGTATCGAAAAGTGCTTTCCAATGAAAATATGAAGTTTGAAATCTAACGGTTGGATTTGGAATTATGTCTAAATCAAATTTGAAAAGTGTCGCTATGGATGCAGTTCGGTGGCCGTTATTGGAAACCGACTGTACGGGTGATAATAAAACTATTAAAAATATGGAAAAATTATATAAAATCATAATAAGTGATTTGGAAAGGTTTTGGATGAAAAATTCCATATTTGAAAAGATAAAAATATATTTTTATCGAAATGTACTAGTTATTAACTAGAATAAAAATCCAATTAATTAATATTTAATTGGAATTAAAGAGAATAAATTGGATTTTGGGTTGTCGTGAACGGTGTCTTTAATAATATTGTTCTTAAACCCGGATTAGGAAAGGATAAATCTTTTAAATAAGATTTAATGAAGTTTTTCAATTAACATTTAATTGGAATTAAATATAATATAATTTTGGAATTTATAAATCTTTTAATTGAGATTATTAGAGTTCCTAATTATATTTAGTAATTGGAATAAAATGAAATGTGAATTGGGTTTATTGTGAACTGTGTTTTTAACGACATTCGTTCTTTAACCCAATTTATAGTGAAAGTATAATTTGGAATTTATAAATCTTTTATTAATATTTAAATGGAAATTTTCCAAAGTAAAGTTTTCCAATTTAATATATTAAATTGGAATTGAATGGAATTCGATTTAATAATAATCGAGATGAGCTTCTATGAATGAAGACTGTTACTATATATGGAATTTAAAATGCTTTGCCGTTATTCCATTTATATTATCAGTCTGATACGGGAATTTACATCGATTATATATTGATCTAATTACTGGAAGATTCCATTTTGATGGAAGATGATTTTGGGGTTTATCGTGAACAATGTTTTTGAATAGCATTTGTTCTTTAACCCAGTTAAAAGGTAAGACTAATTCCTTAAATCTGAATAATCATTAAGTAATAATTTTTGACATTAAAACTAAACTAGAGTTTTAATGAATCTTTAATTAGATTAAAATGCGAAAGAGATAATTAAATTTATCGAATTCTTAAAATGATCGGGAATGGAGTACCACCAGTTTTACTCCAGGCGATAGTTAAATCTTTAATTAGATTTGAATGTGAAATGGTAATTAAATTTAACGATAATACCGTGGGTGCTAGATATGGAGTACCGCCAGTTTTGCTCCATGAGATGAATAGGTTGGGATTGGGATTAATAATAAATGATTACTTCGGTAAGGTTCGCTAATCCCGACTAGTTAAATAAATCTTTTGAAAATGATATTCAAAAGAAGATTTAAGAATAAATTTAAAGAATTTATTTTTGATAAAATTAATGGGAACCTTTCCCTAATAATATGAATATTTTATTAAAAAGAATATTCTGAATTGGAATGAGGCGTATGATGTGTTTTTTTGCACTTGATTATAAAATACGCGAATTATTCAGAAAGACCAAGTTTAACCCATTCTAAATAATTTCTACGATGATTAAGAGTCGAAGATGAAGACGTTGGTTGTACACCGGAGATCTTCACATCGTTTGAATGATTACTGATGTCTTGATTGGGCCGTACACCCAAGACAAGGTAATAAGTGGTGATCATCCAAACGTACATAGAGATCAATGAATATGCGAGGGCCTCTCTCCTGTATTGGACATATGGGACGAGGAGTAAGGTGCCTCTGGTTTCGTTCAGACCTAGAACGGACTTGTAAATGGATAGTATATCTGACGTTGTATTCCTTTGTGCTGTATTTGTTAATCTCTGCTAAATATATATTTGTTTGGTGGCGGAGAATTTATTCTCTTTCTTAACATCCTTCTCTGAGACGTACGAGCTTAGAGGTTATATATTGGCAGAAATCATTAGTATGGTATGGATTAACAATGTGGCATGCAAAGATGCAAATGATCAAGGCTTTTGTTGAAAAGCAGAGCCTTGTGGATGATGATGAAAGCACAGCTTTAATTAGCATTGCTTTGTGTATAGCGTTACTTCGCGAGCTCCACACCCCAGTATGAACCAGAAACGGGAGAGGACAGCAGGAAGAGCATTGCGTTTCTTTCTAGCTAGGAGGGGTGTCAGCGTTTTGCAAGCTCTGACATTTTACTCATGTGGTTGTTGCTTATTATTACTTGATGGATAGAGAGGCGCCTCGGATATTTTTATGGTTGACATTACTGACCAGATTTTACGCCCCATAGGGTAGGGAAACACATGCTTAGGAATTATGAATCCACCATCGCACTTAGTGTGGACCGGCACTGCATGTTACCTAGGTACAGTTGCGGCTGAAGCTTGGGGCTTCGGCTAGAGTGTCTCAACACGGTAAGGACGGCCCCTTGCCTTGGTTCATAGATGGAAATCCAACTTCCAATACGTGACATTCAGTTTTGTTTGTAGAGCCTAGTATGGCGACATAGTGGGATGGGGCACTCTGACGTCTATGATTGATACATTTTAATTCGAAGTTGTTTTTGACACTATGCACTTATAATAATAATATCAAAGTAATTTGTTTTATATGTATCAAGCATGTTTGGCTATCCAGCTTGCATTGCATTGTGTGATGGGACCTGAGTCTTATAATAGCTTCATTTTTCAAAAAGCATAGCGTTGTTTTATTTTAAACTAAGATTCATGTGGAGTAAACCCGTTCCGTGTTATACGGCGTGGTCCCATGATATCCCCACCTTTGAAAATAAAGTTTATAACTGTTTTGAGTTCTCACACCAGTCCCATGACTGACCTGGAGTTTATTGTTTTAACCTGGTTTATAGCTGAAGTGGTATTCGAAAAGCTCTATATCCGTGTATTTCTTTCAGTTTATTTTTATTATTTTTCCACTGCTATTCAAATGTAATTTAAATATATGATATTGTATTTCCAGTATGTAATATTTGTTCATACTCTGGAATATTCTTGTACTCTGATGTAAACTGTTGTAATAAGCAATGAAATGTTCTTCTGTTTGTGTTCTGATTTGTCTATTCTCAATTCATTCCGGGCTTTCCTTTACAGGTAAGTTTGGGACTCGTAGAACCAAAAATTGTTCAGGACTAAAATGAACACAACTAAAAGATTAAATATGAAGTGAAACAATGCTTCATAAATCTTATCTTCTCTTTTTATAAAAATGGCCTGATGGTTTAAAATGAAATAATTCACTGACTAGCCAAGTATATCTGATAGGTTTTAACTAGGGAACGTTCAAAGTGAAATTTCCATTTATCTCCGATATAACATTATTTTCATATGAACTATTGACATGCTTTTTAGTCAAAGCTGTCACACATCAAGAATATCGTCAGAAAACACAAAGTTCTTCAATCGAAGTCGCGACATATTCACAAAAGGATGTAAAATGGCATCGATTCGTAAAATCATCGTCGTTGGGTTCGAAAAAGCTGGCGTAGTGAAAATACATGATAGACACTATCCGGTTAGCTCAAAATGGTTGAGCGTGCTGGTCCAATCACGTGGCAGAACTCGTCGCGCAAAAATATATGTATTTTGACAAAATTGCGTTTCCCGTGTCTAAAACAGCTGATCGGCATGGCACGATCATGAAAAATAGTTTGTGCGAGTCACAACATCAAAATATTGCATTTGGCAGAAAACAATGTTGCGTGCTCAAAACCAATTGATTGGCGCGTGAAAATGATGAATAACCACGTATTTTAGCTTGGTCGATCAATTTGGAAAATCTGGCAAAAGTTAGTTCGACATGAAGAAAAACAGCTGAAAAACACGTCGAATCACTTAAAAAATGTGTGCATAGCCTTAGCTGATCACGTTGAAAATTTGGTCGATCTCCAGATTTGGCACTTTAAAGATGTTGGATCAACACCGTGGATCAACAAAAAATCACGCGTCGCGCTCCGGTCGATCACACCAAAAAACTGGGCAAAAACCATGGCCTGGCAAATAATCGGATCCAAAAAAGGGGTTCGAAAATGGCTTGAGCGCACCGGGGGATTCGAATTTTTCCACCGGTGCACATCGGATCGGAGGAAGTCAAATAATGGCAGGTCGCTTCGGATCCGAAATTTTCCAAAATGTGGTAGATCACCTCGGATCAGGCCAGAACTCGTGTCGATTGTTGTTTTTCACGTGTGCAACACATGATTTTGCACTGCACCATAATGGCCATTTGGCAACTCTTATTTTTTCAACTGTCAACAAAAATGTGCCAACACTTATTTGGGTTGATATGCCTGGTCAACTCTTATATTCTAAGGGAAAAAAGTCAAGTTCTCACACATAACCCTAATCGGTGCCACAACGCTTATTCCTTAACGCTTATTCCTCCAAGGCCGCATCATAAGCAAATAAAAAAAATGGACTTTAAAAAACTGATATCAGCGATTAGCTAATCAATATCAATATCAGAGATACTAAGGATTTTGGATTTCTCAAATCGATATTAGCCTCTCAAATCCTCTCTCCATGTCTTCAAATAGGGGCTTCTAGGAATCACGACGGCTTCTAGAATCACGATAATAGGTAAAAAAAATCAATTTTACTTTCATTGTGTTTGGACTTGTTACGCGTATCTGATTATCTTTCATCTTTTGACATGCTTGCTCATTTTTGTTTGTAGATTTTGGACTCATATGGTGTTGGCCTATATTGTTACAATTTGGACTTGTTACGTGTTAATTAGAGAGTACGAAATAGTTGCATCGATGAGACTGCATTTTCTTTCATCATCAAAACGCCGCCCAGATCAATTCATTGTATGCTTTCAACTTCTACAATGAATTTAACTTGAACTGTTATTTGATGGAGAATGGATTAGTTCTTATTTGTGAGATTGTATAAATGTATTCTAATTAATGATAGTTGTGTACTTGATGTTACACTTTCCAGTAATTTGTTTCATCAATTTCTTTCTTTTTCCTATACTATTCTTCTGCCGATGCTTGTCAAAAATGTGCCATCTGATCCAGATGAATCTATTAGCGAACTTGTTGAGCATTTTTTTCTTGTCAATCACCGTGATCACTATTTAACTCATCAGGTTGATTACCAAATTCTGTTTTCTTCTCCCTTTCATTGTTAACTTTTCTTACACTTGTAAATGTTAGTGGTGCCTTTATTGTGATCACTGGTCACTTCTATTTTATTTGCTTATATCGAAGCAGTTATCTTACACTTGTAAATGTTAGTGATGCCTATGTTGTGATCACTAATCACTTTAGGTTTATTTATTTATTTATATCGAAGTAGATATTTTTTTAGGCCATCGATATGGTCAAGTAAATTTAACTTTTAGGTTGCACTATAACCTTCTACCGTAGTTAAAATTTCTGATATTTGCATTAGGTTCATCTATCGTATGCATGTATTCCTTTTCATTTCCAATTTAATTAGAAAATGTTGTTAATATGTTAATTTCCATTTAACTATTCCTCATATTCTGTTGTTATGTATATACATTGTCTACAATGCAAATAAGCTCACTAAGCTTGTTGGAAAGAGAGAGCGCCAACAAAATTGGCTTGATTACTATAAACTGAAGTACGAAAGAAATCCAGCTAAAAGGCCTACACGAAAGGTTCATTTCTGGAATGAAGCTATCGTTTACTTACAACATAGTATAGTGTTTTTTTTACAAGTTGATAAATTTTTTCACCAGTTGGGGTTTCTTGGTCTTTTTGGCAAAAGCGTTGATGCTATTGAGTCCTATACTGAAGAAATTGAGAAACTTTCCAAAGAGCTGCGTGATGTTACCTTTCAACTCATCCACTAATTGATAATTTTGACTTAACATCAAAATATTGAATGGTTCTCCAAAATTTCATTATAAATGTACATGTTGAAGTCTTAACGTAAAGGGGGCTTTTTTATTCTAGAAAAAATATACTTCATGCACAAACAATGCCCTTTATAAATATGTTATGCTCAATGTCCTTGCTGATTCAGTTTCGACCTATGTAATTGTAGGAAGTTGTCGAACATGAAAAAATCATAAACAACCCTAAGTCCATTATATCTGCATCATCTGATTCATTTAATTCTAGATGGGGCGCAGCTGTTTGTGCACAAACACAACAAACAAGGAACCCTACTATATAGTTGACCGAGTGGGCTCCTGAGCCTCGTGATGTGTACTGGAGTAATCTAGCAATTCCAATTTTCCAGCTCACTGTTAGAAGATTAATTATTTATGTGGCATTCTTCTTTCTAACATTCTTTTTTATGATTCCAATACTGATTGAACAATCAATTGCAAATATTGAGGGAATTGAGAAGGTTCTTTCTTTCTTAAAGCCCTTGATCGAAAAGTAAGTGTGTTGAACAATACTTTTTCCTTCATTTCATATATATCTTACTTGGTTATAAAAAGAAAACTTTTAGAACGCATGGCCGCTTGCACCAATATAGAAGTGTCCAACCCCTTGAACAATGGCTCTTGTCTAAATAATTGGATACTTAGAAGGTAGTACACAAGTACTCCAAGTCTTATGTAGTATATAACATGTTATGTGACAAATAAGTTAAGTTGAAATCCTACTAAGGAGGATTCGAACATTTTGTTTTCCACAATTGTTGGATACTTAGGAGGTAGTACACAAGTACTCCAAGTGTTTTCCTGATTTGCTCCTTTTGTTGGTTTTCTGAATTTAAATCATAATATTTTTTTGCAAAATATTCTATATCATTTCAAGTAGCGGCTCATGATTTCAGTTCACGCAATTGTTGGATGAAAGCTTACTGTTGCAGCTAGATTTTAGTCCGATCTTCCCTATTGTGTTACATTATGAATAATTGATTTTTATTTTTCAATATTGTTTATGCTTAAGAGTGCATCAGGAATCAAATAACATGCCTAATTTTTGAGTTGTTTTTGTTGCTTCTTTAGCTACGTAAGAATGATAATTTTTTACATGTAGGTCTTAGATTAAGTCACTGATCCAAGGTTTCCTTCTTGGAATTGCTTTGAAAATATTTCTTATAACAACCCGCTCATTCGACGATTTTAGATTTAGATATGTTATCTAAATATGTCGTCGTATCTTATGTGTCACTCAAAATGTCATTTTTCACAAACGATAAAATTAAGACTCGGGGCCACTTCCATTGAGTTCAAAACATCGTAACGACCTTTTTGATTATAAGCATTGATATGTTCCGAGCTTTGGAATTTTGGCACTTTGGGCTTGGTTAGCTAAACCTAGCTCACTCTGTATAACCAAATCATCCCCTCTTCTTCTCATTCTTTCCAAACACTCAAAGAAAATAGAAAATGGGGAAGGGAATGGGAAATAGAAATTCCCTAAGCTAGGGTCTTTAATCTAGAGCTCAATTCTTGTGCAAATCCAATTCTATGACGTGGGTAAGCTCTCTACTCTCCCTCTCTACCTTTCTCTCCTCTAAACTTCGGGTTTTTTTTGATGTTCTAACATCCATGAGTTTGAATGTGGGTTTATATGTGATTAGAGAGGAGTGATTGAAGAAAGAAAGCTTCTTTGCTGGGATTTGTGCTTGTCCTTCCTTGTTGGAGCTTGTTCTTGTCATTCAAGAGCCAAAGGTGAGTTCTTTTTGAACTCACATCTATGCCACAAGCCTTTGGCTTGTACAAGTGTAATTTAGTGTTCATATGAGTTTTCATGTGCTAGTGAATTGGTTATGTTAGTGTAACTTAGCCGATTTCATGTTTTTATGTTTTATTGAGTTGAAAATTATGATAAGGATTGTTCATACGATCTAATCCATATGTTATGAGTTGATTTGATGATGTTGTGAAGCTCCGTTGCCCCCGGCGAATTTCTAAGTCTTCACAAGTCACTTGAATCACTTTGGTGTGCTTTGGTTTGGAATTTAGTTCATACTTGAATTTATAAACCTAATCATTGCAATCTTATTTATATATGCTTATGCATGTGAATATGGTGTTGTGAAGTACCATTGTCGCACCAGGCAAGTTCTAAGACTTCACAATTCACTTATATCGCATTTGATTTCTTTAGTTAGAGAATTTAATCATTTTGGAGTTTATAATCAAGGACTATGAACCCTTGCTTTTGCTTCGATGGCTAATTCTTGGACTCGTCCGATCGAAAACCGTGGCAATGCTCCTTCTATGATTTTCTCTGTTTTGAATAGGAACCAATTACGAGTGTGTAAATATTCGAGAATAGCATGTGGTTATGGGACATGTTTCTATTTTCTTATATTAACTAGCTCGGAGTAATTTCTATTCACCCGGATCCATGGTATCCGCCTCTATGACTTATGTTTTGTGGTCCTCGATCGCCCAAGTGGGATTTATGATTCTTGGATTTCACCTATGGGACTTCGGTCCAACTTTCTATGAATTATGATGTTTTCTAGAGATTTCATGATTTATGTGTTTTCTCTCTTCCGGGGTCACGACCCGGCTCTGTGGGGAGCTTCGGCTCAACCATATAGGTTCGCTACCGAGAAATCATATCTCATTAGGGAGTATCCACTTTTTATGATGTTTTTTGGATTTCTAGTGATTTATGGATTCTTGATTACTTTGATGCGATGTGCGTCAATTTGATTTATGATTACTTTGATGCGATACACGTCAATTTGATTTATGTTTACTTTGATGATTTATGGTTACTTTGATGCGATACATGTCAATTTGACTTATGTTTACTTTGATGCGATGCGCATCAATTTTATTTACGTTTGACCTTCCTCTGTCATTTCCTGTTATGTGCTATTAGTTGAATATTGCATTCTATGTTAGCTATGAGATTATGTAGAGATACTTGTGTGTTGACATTCCAATGTCATTTCCTGATTGTGTTGACATTCCATATTTCATATTTATTTATGACTAGATATTATTACTAGAATCATGTCATCCTGTGTTACATCTCTTATCATCTCAGTTTATTTGATGAGTACAGCTAGATTGATCTGTTTATTGTTTATTTTCTTATAAATAATACTCGGGTCAGGCCGAGTCGTTTTAGGTGCTCCTTTGGGTCTCTTCGCAGGATTGATCTTCCTCTTTCAGATTGCTACTCTATCTCCATAGTTTTATGTACTTTTGTACCTATGACATTATCAATCGTTGTGTTCATATTCTTTTATTTAGATCATGGTACATGTATTAGTGGATCTTTGTAGACCACTATCTTGTTGTACACATCCTTGGTTTATTCATATCTATTCCGCCTTTGTGATATGATTATTCTTTGTCTGGCTTTGAGATATACCATACTTATATTATTGTTGTTGTCTATTTTATACTGCTTTCTGGATTGCATATAGCTGTTATGTAGTTGCCCCATGTGCCGAATGGTCATGTCGAAATTTTTATCAGAATCAGAATTCGATGTGCATTTCTCACATGGAGTAATCATACAATCGGTCGCCCTTCACAAACCTCATTCTCCGTTATGGTCTACGACATTTCTCTGAAATGAACATGACGATAGTGGGTATAGAGCCAGGGCGTTATAGTTGGTATCAGAGCCACTTTCCGGAACAGTGTAAGATAGTATGACGATGGTATTGTCTTGAGCCTCTCTTGGGAATCGTGCTTTAGGGTTTTAGTTAGAGTCTTAAGACCCATCATAGCTTATCTTCCTATACGATTCCATTTTTTGAATTCACGCCGTTTGAATTCAACTTGAGACTAACTTTTTTCCTCCTTCTTTTTCCTTAAAGAAGCGAAATAGTTGGTTGTAGCCGTGCAAGTGCCGGTTCACCCAGTGTACCTCCTACGTGAGGGGTGATTATGTCTTAAGTCACCTATCTTTAGTCTTTTAGAATAGTTATCGACTCGTCCTCTTCGGGTTGATTCCTATAGTCCATCTAGGTCCCGTGTGCTCTAGTGGTGCTTCTGTTTTATTCTTTGACTCGAGTTGCTAACCGATGCCTGTTTCTGTATAAATGGTATCACACTTATCTTGTTGATCATTTATGATTCCTATTGTTGATTGATCTTTAGTAAGTTTGTTTCATACGTCGTTACGTACCTAGCATGGTCTATTGATCACTTGTCGGTCGGTATGGAGTACCATGTCTTTGTGACTAAATCTACTCCCTTGTTGTCAGCTATATAGTTCTAGTTCGGTGTGAGATCACCAAGCCTTCGGGCTAAAACAACTCATTTATTAGCCGGTGTGAGTCACCAAGCATTTGTGCTAAATTAACTCAACAAATGTATCGTTGCGTTCCAAACTCAAGATCAAGAATGAGGGAAAGCATCCCGCTTCTTGTGATCCCTCTTCTTGAGTCAAGGTACGTGTCATTAATTCCTTAATGTCATTCACCTTGTTTAGAGATTATTTTATTTATCTTCTTTTGATATACGTCGATTGTGTTCTTCGTTATCAAAAGATATCATTTGTGTTTTATTCGTAAGTTGATAAAGGAATTTTATTTCCTTTATGCCATCCCGAATGATTTATTGAATTTTTATATTTTCGCGAGATTTGCATGAACGTTAGAAATTATGAGGACTTTCTTGTGTTAACTTGTCCATCGGGTGCGTTAAGGATCTCGAACGAGACGTGGGACGCCGTGTTATAGTTCGGTATTCCTAAACACCATTATGTGAAAATCCGACATTTGAAAGATCCTAAAAATTAAATTAACCATTAATAAGTTAATCAAAATAATGATATTTTAGATTTTTTGCAATTTTTTTGTAATTGTTTCGTTGTTTTTCTAGATAATTTATTTCTAGACTTCCTTGAAGTAATTCCAAGAATTCGAGTGGTTCAAGATTTTTAATTTGAAATTATCTTGAATCTTTTCTTTGATTAAATAAGCAACTCTAAGAGTGGGAGTCCCGCATTATTCCTAATCCTTGTTTTTGAGTGTTTCAAAATTGTTTATTTATGTCTCTAATTTCTGGATTTCAGTTCTTTGATTCTCGGAAATTCTTAGTGATTGGGAATCTCGCATAATTCTTAATCCTTGTTTCGTTTTGCTAAAGAGAGTTTAGTATTCTTGTGATTCCTTGGGTCTTCTTATTTTCCCTAGTGAACGATCACTCAAGAGAATGGGAGTTCCCGTTTGGGAGGGGAGTTTTGGGTTTTGCGATCCACGACAAACTCAACAATTCCTTTCTCCAAATCTATGATCTAGTCGATCATCCGGAAGTTCTATAGTCAATTCACTTATGGACTTAGCCTTGCGCTGTTCTTAGAAATGAATATCAAAAGGATGAGCTCTTTTGATATTCGTCCCTTGTTTGTTTGAATCATTTGGGTCGACAATTGTCTCTGTACGTTTGTTAACCCGTGTGAATCAAATTTTTTGGGGATTACGACCCCCTTGATTTAATCTCATCTTGTTAGAGAGATTGTCTATTGTTTCTTTGATTAGTTGCTTATGTTTTTGCAATTTGAGATTTTTGGTGGAAAATTATCTTAAATCCTGTTGTTCCGAATTGGTAAGTTGTGCATTACTTATCCATCATCTTCTCGACGTTATTGATTTTCTAGAACTGATACTCGATTTTCTGAATATTGGGAATTTCGCATAATTCCTAATGATTCATCTTTATGGTTACTAAATGAGATTTAATACTGGTTAGAAATCGATTTCCCCGAGTAGTTCATTGGTATTCCGTTACCAATATTTGTTATCGATTTCTAGCTCGTTGGTATTCCATTACCAACCTTGAATCATTGATGTTAAAATTGATTATTCCTTCGGGAATTGCTCTCCTTAGCTAAATTCATTGGAATCTCTGTGTTGTGCTTTTGTTGGTGTCAGCCACCTTGTCGCAAGACTAAAGCGCTCAGGTTCGATGTTCGCTACATCGTCGTGATTGAGTTTTGGGAATGGAGTGGTCAACCACCGTAATCTCCCATTTCATATCCTAAGAGAAATATCTACTATTGATATCTCGTGTCTGTAGGACGCAGTCCCGTTGCTCCTTGAAATTCCAAATTAAATTCGCTTGATTTTTGTGCATTCTATTGATTCTCATTCCCTTGAGAATCATACGAAGAAAGGCGAGCCTATTTGAATTCATAGCGCTTATGAATTTTCTGGAATTATTTTACCCGTTCGGGATGACTACCTTCATGGGTAATGAAGTTCGAGATTGAACTCTAGGTTTTATGATCTTGTGACACGAATTGGGATCTCACCTAGCTGTTAGTGTGATTTTTTGATTTCGTGTCGGTTCTTGTGGTACTACTCTGTGGTATTGTTTTTGGTTGTTACTTATTACTTCATTCTTAAGGAATTGCGGGGACGTAATTCTTTTAAGGGGGGAAGACTGTAACAACCCGCTCATTCGACGATTTTAGATTTAGATATTTTATCTAAATATATCGTTGTATCTTGTGTGTCACTCAAAATGTCGTTTTTCACAAACAATAAAATTAGGACTCGGGACCACTTCCATTGAGTTCAAAACGTCGTTTACGACCTTTTTGACAATAAGCATCGATATGTTCCAAGCTTTAGAATTTTGGCACTTTGGGCTTGGGCTTGGTTAGCTAAACCTAGCTCACTCCATATAACCAAATCAGCCCATCTTCCTCTCATTATTTCCAAATACTCAAAGAAAATAGAAAATGGGGAAGGGAATGGGAAATAGAAATTCCCTAAGCTAGGGCCTTTAATCTAGAGCTCAATTCTTGTGCAAATCCAATTCTATGACATGGGTAAGCTCTCTACTATCCCTCTCTACCTTTCTCTCCTCTCAATTTTGGGTTTTTATGATGTTGTAACATCCATGAGTTTGAATGTGGGTTTATATGGTGATTAGAGAGGAGTGATTGAAGAAAGAAAGTTCTTTGCTTGGATTTGTGCTTGTCCTTCCTTGTTGGAGCTTGTTCTTGTCATTTAAGAGCCAAAGGTGAGTTCTTTTTGAACTCACATCAATGCCACAAGCCATTGGCTTGTACAAGTGTAATTTAGTGTTCATATGATTTTACATGTGCTAGTGAATTGGTTATTTTAGTGTAACTTAGCCGATTTCATGTTTTTATGTTTTATTGAGTTGAAAATTATGATAAGGATTGTTCATACGATCTAATGCATATGTTACGAGTTGATTTGATGATGTTGTGAAGCTCCGTTGCCCCCCGGCAAATTTCTATGTCTTCACAAGTCACTTGAATCACTTTGGTGTGCTTTGGTTTGGAATTTTGTTCGTACTTGAATTTATAAACCGAATCATTGCAGTCTTATGTATATATGCTTATGCATGTGAATATGGTGTTGTGAAGTACCATTGTCGCACCAGGCAAGTTCTAAGACTTCACAATTCACTTATATCGCATTTGATTTCTTTCATTAGAGAATTTAATCGTTTTGGGGTTTATAATCAAGGACTATGAACCCTTGCTTTTGCTTCGATGGTTAATTCTTGGACTCGTCCGATCGAAAACCGTGGCAATGCTCCTTCTATGATTTTCTCTATTTTGAATAGGAAACAATTACGAGTGTGTAAATATTCGAGAATAGCATGTGGTTATGGGACATTTTGCTATTGTCTTATATTGACTAGCTCGGAGTAATTTCTATTCACCCGGATCCATGGTATCCGCCTCTATGACTTATGTTTTGTGGTCCTCGATCGCCTGAGTGGGATTTACAATTCTTGGATTTCACTTATGGGACTTCGGTCCAACTTTCTATGAATTATGATGTTTTTTAGAGATTTCACGATTTATGTGTTTTCTCTCTTCCAGGGTCACGACCCTGCTCTGTGGGGAGCTTCGACTCAAACATATAGGTTCGCTACCTAGAGATCGTATCGCATCTAGGTGTATCCACTTTTTATGATGTTTTCTGGATTTCTAGTGATTTCTGGATTCTTGATTACTTTGATGCGATGTGCGTCAATTTGATTTATGATTAATTTGATGCGATACTCGTCAATTTGATTTATGTTTACTTTGATGACTTATGATTACTTTGATGCGATACGTGTCAATTTGACTTATGTTTACTTTGATGCGATGCGCATCAATTTGATTTATGTTTGACATTCCTCTGTCATTTCTTGTTGTGTGCTATTATTTGAATGTTGCGTTCTATATTAGCTATGAGATTATGTAGAGATACTTGTGTGTTGACATTCCATTGTCATTTCCTGATTGTTTTGACATGCCATGTTTAATATTTATTTATGACTAGATATTATTACTAGAATCATGTCATCTTGTGTTACGTTTCTTATCATCTCAGTTTATTTGATGACTACAGCTAGACTGATCCGTTTATTGTTTATTTTCATATAAATAATACTCGGGTCAAGCCGAGTCATTTTGGGTGCTCCTTTGGGTCTCTTCGCAGGATTGATCTTTCGCTTTCAGCTTGCTACTCTGTCTCCGCAATTTTATGTACTTTTGTACCTATGACATTATCTATCATTGTGTACATATTCTTTTGTTTAGATCATGGTACATGTATTAGTGGATCTTTGTAGACCACTATCTTGTTGTACACGTCCTTGGTTTATTCATATTTACTCCGCCTTTGTGGTATGATTATTCTTTTTCTGGCTTTGAGATATACCATACTTATATTATTGTTGTTGTCTATTTTATACTGCTTTCCGGATTGCATATAGTCATTGTGTAGTTGACCCATGTGCCAAATGGTCATGTCGAAATTTTAATCAATATCAGAATTCGATGTGCATTCCTCACATGGAGTAATCATACAATCGGTCGCCCTTCACAAACCTCATTCTCCGTTATGGTCTACGACATTTCTCTGAAATGAACTGGCCAATAGTGGGTATAGAGGCGGGGTGTTACATTTCTTATCTTCCTTCCTACAATTCTGATGATCATGTCAAAATTTGTATCAAAATCAGCACTTGAGCAAGTGCTGCTGGGAAATATTATCTGTTTCTACTGGTTAATGTATTCCTTGGAAGCATTGTAACTGGATATGCATTTGAGCAACTCAAGACTTTCCTCGATCAGTCAGCTTCAGAGTATGATTTTATAAATATTTTCAACTTTAATATAAAATGGTGTGTGCGAGCTGCATGGATGTGTGTATGTCGTTGAACTCCGAAGGCCTTGGGTTTTTTCCCAGACACCAATTTTTGAAAATAACAATAAGTAGGCCATGCATTCAGTTTCTTTGTGATTGAGCTATTTTGGTTTGGTGCGCAGACACTAAGTCTAAAAAATAATAACAAAAATCCCATGCATGGAGTTTCTTTGTTCATCATTAACAGTTAAAGGTCCACTACACAAATCCGATCTTTGTACTAGTGTGCTTCATTATGATATTTGATTAAGACATCTGCTAAGGTAAATATATTCCGACAATGTGCTATGGCAATAGTGTGTGTTCATTTTACTCGTAGCTTACCCGATTTTGATCACTCATTTGATGTACAATGGCAACAATATTTAACATGCGTAATGAACTGGAGGAAGCTCTACAAATTATTTATTTATCTACTCTAGACTTATCCTTTTAGCTATCAATATGTTATGTTTATCGCTGAATGTCAAATGGGATGGGAATTCAAAGTTCTAATGGTTGATTATCGTGGTGATAATCTTGCATCAATTTTTTTATTTTCTACCTTACAATTGGAGGAGATGTGTATTAACCAACATATAAATTTGATTTCATAAACAGAAAACACTAAAAACTTTTTAAATTAAAATTTCTAATTAGTTTGTGTTTTTCTATGTTATAAGAATAAACAAGTTTGGCAAATTGATTGTGCTTATGTTATGATTTTTCTTTCTTTCTACAGTATACCAATAACCATAGGTTCTGCAATTCCTATGAAAGCAACATTCTTTATATCATTTATCATGGTTGATGGCTGGGCATGAATTGCTGGGGAACTTTTGCGATTATATCCTCTAGTCATGTATCATTTGAAAAATTCATTCTTAGTAAAGACTAAAAAGGATAGAGAAGCAGCAATGGATCCTGGAAGTATAGGATTTGACTCTGGTGAACCTCGAATATAGCACTATTTTTCACTGGGTCTTGTCTATGTGGTGGTCACTCCATTCTTGCTACCATTCATAATATTTTTCTTCGCATTGGCATATGTTGTTTTCCGTCATCAGGTAAACCTTTTAGTAGTGTGATTACTACGCCTTCAAACTGTCATTGTTTATATAATTATTAGCAATCTAGTATAATACAAACTACTAAAAATGAAAATTATTGAAAGGGCCATTTGCTGACGTATTCAAAATCTTCAAAGATCATGCAGTGAGCCTATTACATTGGTTTTGATGATGCATTGCAATTGATATCCTTTGACCATGAAAACCAGTGGTTTTTTTTATATATAAAAGTTACTAAATTTCTAATCACAAGTTGGTATGTCATAAAGTATTGATTATTTTCAATTTTACTTCATAATAGTAGTACATGAAGAATTCTTGATATTTGGACTTAACACATCATGTTTCGTTACTGTAAATTCCTAGAAAACTATTTGCATCCATTTATTATCCTTCGGAAACTTATAACTATGAAGTTGTTGGTCTCCAATACCCAATGAGGTATCCAAATTGATATACAAAAGACACAAGAAAGCAATAGTTCACAAACTTGGTACTGATGATATTTTTATGATTCAAATATTTTTTATGGATAAAATATCATGAAGTTTATTTTCTCATCTTTCTAAGAAAGGATCTATAATTGGAAGTAAATGTTTTACTTCTTCAATTATTTCTAGTTTCCAACTTTTACTAATAACAAGTATGTGCTTGTCATCCTTGGGATGCTTTCTAGCCTCGCAAACTAACTGAACATTTTAACTTCCCTTTCAAATTGAACAATTGGTGGATCAGACTCTTGATCCACTTAACAAAAGGTCATGTCATAGTATGAAAGGTGCATTATGGAGCGGCATAGCATGACATTTGCACCTTTCTGCCATATGGCGCGACGAATACAAAAATGCGCAATGAATGATACAAATGGTGCTTACGGCGTAAATGACATGCAGTGTTATAATGTCTAAGTGCAATGCTCAGTTTTGTTTCAAACTGAGCAATGCTCAGTTTCAAACAAAACTGAGCATATGTTCAGTTTTGATGAAACTGAGCAATACTCAGTTTCTTGAAACTGAGCAATACTCAGTTTCTTGAAACTGAGCATAGCAATGTTGTAAACAAGGATTTGTTAATTTTTTTAATATGTCTGATATTTTCATACAAGATGTGATCTATTCTCATTAACATTAATTAACCATGTTCAGTTAGTTAATACAAGATGTTATTTATAAGTTTTGCAAATTGTTATTTCTGTAAAAATGAGTGCGTTTATGTTTTGTAGGCAATTGTGGAGGAGGGAAAGCAACAGAATTTGGAATGTGATAGCAACAGGAAAACAAATATGTTTGATCTTTACAATGATCCTATCTCCAAAGTTTTTGGTTCTGATAAAAGGAAAAATTATTGTCGTGCAATTAGCTCCTCTTCTTCCGTAAAGCACGTAAAGATGATGCAAGCATCAAAAGCAATT
This sequence comes from Allium sativum, assembly GCA_030737875.1. Taxonomy (NCBI): domain Eukaryota; kingdom Viridiplantae; phylum Streptophyta; class Magnoliopsida; order Asparagales; family Amaryllidaceae; genus Allium; species Allium sativum. The sequence continues at coordinate 316,623,261 of CM060922.1, read as the reverse complement.
GCCGATAAGAATAAAAAGGACGAGATTCGTTAATGGTCCATGGAATTACAAAATCAAGTTGCAACTTAAGTGGCAAGTCAAGTGTCAGTCCAATCAATGTGCTCTTAAATCATTTGCTTCATCCTTTTTTAATATGGTACCGGGATTGCAACATAACGTTAATGGCAGTGTTGTGACGATTATGACAAAAACTGCTTCTAATTTGGATAAATCTACACAGAACGTTGGAATTGCTGATTTGCTTATTCCATCAAATGATGTTGGATCATCAACAAGGGGAAAATAATTTGTAATACTATTATCACATGATTTGAAGAAGAATGTAGCAAAAGCTTATATTGGAAAATAAACCATGTGTCATTTCAGAGAGATAGTGCTAGATGTTGAGAAAGTTTTTTGGTTAACAGAAGTTTTGGATCTGGAAGCACCAATTTATGATGGTACTCAAAACAGTCATTACAAGCTTTGTGAATTTCCGGATGGAGGCTTCGTGATATGGTCTATGTTTCACCTTCATAATATCCAAAATGCTATGTATCTTTAGTAAAACTTTGTATTGTTTTTTGTAATTTGAACTTGATATTATGGTATTTTGAAATTGGAAGCATTATGTAAAAGTGACATTGTTGAATTTGAAATATGGAAGTGTACCAAATACTTTTATTTGAATTGATATGTTGAATTATATATGTGATTGAAAATCATAAAAATATGTTATATAAGTGTTAGCAATTTATGTATGCCAACATTTATAAGAGTTAGTAGGATTATGATACTGACATTTATAAGTGTTACCATATATTATAATTCCAACATTTATAAGTATTAGCAATGAATATGTTTGTAACTCTTACAAGTGTTGCCATATATTATGGTTCCAACATTTATAAGTGTCTGCAATGAATATGTTTGTAACTCTTATAAGCGTTACCATATCTTATGGTTCCAACATTTATAAATGTTAGCAATGAATATGTTTGTAGCTCTTATAAGTGTTACCATATCTTATTGTTCCAACATTTATAAGTGTTAGCAATGAATATGTTCGTAGCACTTATAAGTGTTAGCAATGAATATGTTTGTAATACTTAAAAGTGTTAGCAGTTACTCTGTTATAAGTGTTACAAATGTGGCTGGAAAATTCCTCATAGGCCGTTGGTAACACTTAAAAGTGCTACGGAAATTAGTTGCAACACCTATACTTGTTGGGAATCCCCTGTTTTGGTGTAAGGTTGGCAGATTTTGGGGATTCGAATTTTTGGCATGGCAAACACTCCATAATTGGTAAATCACTTCAGATCAGCCCAGAACTCGTGTTGATCACTGTTTTTCACATGTGCTGTAACGATCTGAAATTTTGGAACCAATTTAAAATTTATTTTAATGGAAATTAAATATTTTAAATGATTATTTTGAGAATAAACAACTTAAAATTATTTAAAATGAAGTTTTAACATATAAATTTGTAATATATATAAAACGAGCTCGTAATGGTGCGGTAGTTGGAAATTTAGTTTTAAACTTTAAACGAATGCACAGAATTCGTTATACATCGGAATTTAATGAAATAAGAAACATTAGGATCTAATTAGTTATATATATCTAACTTTGAAAGGCAAGCTGGTTTTTATAGTGGTCTGTGCCACTGTTTATTAGAAATGAGAAAAGAGAAACAGGAGTTCTACACAGGCACATAAACTCCATCTGGTTTGAAGTGCCAGAACACTGTACATTGCGAACCAGGAGAGTAGCAAGGCACTACTACTATATAAAACTCACAATTGTTCCTCATCAGAGGAACCACTGGAGCAATCACTAGATCCTATAACATTGACGTACTCCAAAAACGGTACAACAAGGTTAGGAACGGAACAAGGTTAGGACTACGAAACTCGCGATCCCAATCCCATGTACTATCGCAGAATAGAGATTTGTTCCATGCTCCAATCTCTTCATCCTCCCTGAGCACAAAATCTTCGCTTACTACTTTGTAAAACAGTCTTTTGTTATCATCTTCTAGGTTATTAACATAAATATATTACATATTTTCCCTAGGATCATATCTTATACCAGACTGATGTGATGCCACGCTCTATACTCTGAATGCCAATATATACCATCATCATCTGAATCTTCATCTGAAGTGTCATCTTCAACAACCTGTTGTTCATTATCACTATTAACTTCTTTCTCTTAGCTAGCTTTATTGACTTCTATCTGAGCACCATTAGACAGGCTGCGGGGAGTGGAATTACTTTCAACTACTTTAACTTTTGACTTCAGAACCCAGATTCTAGGAGGAGGCTTCAAGAGAGGGGCCCTAGCTGGGACAGGACCCACAACAGACTTCTTACAAGCTTCAGACAAATGTCCAAAAGAATGACAAGAAATACAAATTTCCGGTTGCCAAGAAAACTGGATATCTACAAAGAAATCAACACCGTCAATTGTGACTTTAAGCTTATTTGGTAGTAGTCTGCTTGGGGTTATTTCAGTCAATGCTTTGGCAAGTACAAGATTTTTCCTAGTTTCCGTATTAGCATCAAAACATTTAAAATTTCCAATTATACTAGATAACCAATAATATATATCTAACGAATGTAAGAGAATGAGATTTCGTGTTATGAATTGTAAGTTATGTCCAAATTAAAATTTCAAATAGTCATTATGGAATATATTGATATTTTAATGTTATTTAAGCCATTAAAAATGACCATTTTGCAAACGACCTCCGTTTTTGACGAAACCACTCTTGTTGGATTCGGAATATTAAATTATTTCTAGATTCCAAATTTTGTAATTTTTGGAGCTAGTATGTGGTCGTGCGCAATAATTTGTGAATTGATTATCCATTTGGACCTAAAATAAGCTTTTTGAGTAAACAAACTCGGGATTCAATGAAACGTGTTTCATTAGGACTATATTATCAAAACATAGTAGTATGTCAATTTTAATTGCCAACGGAGTTCGTGTGTGATCGGAGCATTGATAAATGTCTATCGAAGACAGCGTGAACCAAAGAGATAATAAAATATAAATTCCAAAACCCTCCACTATATATTATCTCCATCTTCTTAACCCGAATTCTTCTTCTTCCTCCATTTTTGCAGCCACCCCTTCTTCTTCTCAAAACATTTTGCACATAAGTCCTTCAATATAAAATAATTTATATCTCACCAAACGTTAACAATTAACCAAAACTCATAACACGAAAGTTATAGAGAATGTTGAGGTCTACCTACCACAAATATTTCATAGCCTAAGGAGTTGTGGATTCGCCGGGATCTAGGTTTAAAGACAAAAAATCAATTTTGGTTTTCGAGGAATAACGCGCAAATCAAGGAGAATTAGAGGTTGGTGTCCAAGGGAAAGTTGTTGAGGGGGAGTAGGGCTATGAATTTTCTTTTGGGTGGTCAGCTTGAGGAGATCGGAAATTCAATTTGATCGTCGACGTTATATTATTGGATGTTGCGAATGGACTTGGGCAAAATCTGGCTGCCATGGTGATTATCTGGCAATGAGGTCCGAAGGGGAAAGGTCGGGGGAGGCGAGATCGGTCGGTGGGTGGTGGTGTGCAACCGTGATGTGGCGTGGTGGTAGTGAATTTTTGGTCAACGCGGGTTTGGGTCTTCAGGCAATTTATGATTGCTAGCAGCGATCTAGGCGTCGCCACTTTAGCCAATGGCGCGCCGCGTGTAGGTAGAGGAGATGGAGGGGTCGGTCGACACTCTAGTGGCCTTGATCGATGACGCGAGCAATGGTAGAGGGGGGATGATGGTGGAGATGAGTTGAGGGTAATTTAGGGTTTAAATTATTTAGTTCATGTGTTTGATGTTCAGGTGTTAATATCTCTAACATACAAACTCAGAATCGCGCGGAACTTGATTCGTTGTGATCGTGATATTGAGAGCTTCATAACAAAACTAATTTGGTTAAATTTGGAGCAAGTTTAATTTGATTTATAAAGAAATCAAAATCTAAGCTGATTAAAGTGAGAACTCTCTCACTCAACTATTTTGTTATGTTATTTTATTCATATTTAAATATATAATAATTATCTATACAGATTTTTTTTTTCTGTTTATTTATCAGAAAATGTTATACGATACATTATAGCTCACATCACTATTGTTTGAAAACCCAGGATGAATTGTTGATCTCTTGTGTTATGTTGTGATAGCGAATTTGAGATATTTTACATGTCAAAATGATGTTAATTTACTAGTGGTTGTTGAAATTGAATATAAATATCTATTTATAACTTGAACGGTAAAATTATTATCTTCCGCTTGAGAAAAATTTGTCAGACAGAAAAATAATTTAATTGAACTAGAAATGATTAAATTTATGAATCAGTAATGAATTTAAATTGATTTTTTGTTGGTTGAAAACCCCACACGGGTCTCGGGATGATATTTGATTTACACACCTCCCTTGGGTATAATTGTATGTCGATTTTTTAATCGACCGTTGTAAACGTTGTTTAATTATTTGATGCTTACACAATGGTAGATGCACTGTGGATGTGAATTGGATGTTTAATAGTTGTCTATAACTATTGTTGAATACATGTGATGTATGGAATCCATATAACTGAAATTATGTGGTATTTGGTTGTATCTTATTTCAATCCGGAATAAAACGAATATTTTAATATAATATTCAGTTAATAGTTGAAGTTTGGTTTTGATTTCCGATTTTGGATGGGAACAAAAATATTAAAATACCAATGAGTATTTACAATTGAAACAAATGGATTTGAATGAATTTTCATTTAATGTAGCGACCCGGAAAATTCGACACTCGAATTATCGACATTTACACAAACTGTGTCCCACTCGAGTATCGAATCTCCAGAAGGCTAGAAGAAAGAAGTTGGAGGATGAGATAAGAAAGGAAGAAATTTTAGAATAGAAGAATAAGTAGGAGAACACACACTATACAGAGTCTCACATCGCAGTGGAACAAAATATAAAACATAAATAACTTTATTGAAAACTTGGAGTGATACACTTACATACATCAGAGTATCACAGCCAGTCTGGACAGTTATAACAACCTGTCCTCAAATACAACACAGCGGAATAATATTTTGTCTAAATCATACGTCTAGGCCTCTCCAGCTCATCTCTGAACTTCAGAGCATCTGATAACCTGAACCTGCAACCCGGGCTAACCCGAGCATTTCAAATACCGGGTCAGTCTGGTGAACCAGAGTGAGAATAACTCGCACAGTTTAAGGGGAACCATCCAACTTGATTCTAAAGTTCAAATTCCTTTCGAAAGAAAAGGATAATAGTAAGACCAGCCCACACATAAACACGGACGGTTTTTACCTTACTATAACCCAAAACAGTTTTGAAATCATATCTTATTCTGATATTATAATAGTGTCTAAATACAAATAAATAACAATCTAGTGGAACGCTTGCATCTCATGCTCCACATATATAATATACAATCAAAACCGCAGGCGCTTATTGGAGTTTGGATTCCAACTCTGACAAGGTATGGGACCACCTGCCGATCGTGTATCTCTAGAGACGAATACACTGGGTTCAACAAGAACATCTTGCAACCCGGCCCTCACATGACCGACCACTCATTTCGCTTGAGTGTATCGAATGTATATCACCGACGGTTGGGATCAGCAACCGCCTGCCCGAAAAGGGACAGCATCGATAGATTTAAGAAACAAAAGGAATTTCTCTAGATAGGTGATTATACACCCTAATGGGAGCGACCCACATAGCCATGCTGCCTGCCCGATTTTTTGTCATTTCCCGGTTGATGAGGCTTGAGGTTATAATCGACTTTTGGAACATCTGGCCACCATAAACGTCATCCAGGAACAGGATGAACCGAAGGCACACTCCTACTGCATCCAATATAGGAATCACCCCATGGATCAGTAGCGAGTAGTCCTTGCAACCCGAAGATTCCAATCACGACAGAATCACAAGTCATCATAACTCTGGTAGCTAGCCAGAGAAATTTAACAAGTAGTTCTTCTGCTTATGAAGTTCAACGGTCTTCAATGCTCCATCTCGACCATCTTCTGATATCTTTAACGTTACGTATTTGCTGGTCGGAATGGTTTTCGAATATAAATTCGATCCTGGTCTTTCCATACCAACAATCGTTTTGGTCAGATTTTGATAGTTGGTGATTTAACTATCAAAATAAACAAACATCATCCATAGAAAAATCAAATAGGTTCCTTGGTTCAGAATACAGCATCCCTTGGCCCTTTAAGTTAAACAGTTGTTAATTACATTTCTAGATCTTCCAACATTTAGAATATCGCTTTCTAAATCTTTATTTCCAAATCCCATTCATTCAACTTATAATTCTTCGAATTATAGTTATAATATCTTTTGCAGAAATATCATTTTTTTTTTAATTTCTCTTCACTACCTTCGTATTTAAACTAATATCACCCTTAGATAATCATGAAATCATTCAAGTTGGGGTATTTTATTTACCTCTCAGACCTTGAGCCGACAACATTCTTATCTTCGGATTAGATAGGAGTTTATTAACGAAATTTTGAATTCCAAGAACTATCCTAACAATTTCATCAACTATAGGATCTCTTTTATAGTCCACTCATCTTATTTGATGTAAATAACTTCATTTCTCAAAGACACTTGTTAGATAATCGATTCTCATCCACTTAAGCTTTCGTTCACTTTCTACTTGTATTAAATCATATTTGAAACTTTCCTTTTTAAACAATCGCTTCTATAAGATAAATAAATTTTTTTGACTCATATCAATATGAGTAAAACATGTTAAAACCCTTTTTATTATAAATAAGGCTTTAAACTCCATCTCCATTATAACCAATATCATCTCGATATATGTTTACTTTCAAACATTCCCCTTTTAAAGGCAAATCTTATTGATATATCAAACAACTTGCTTTCATTTGAAAATACTATGATACATTCATATCTTGCCCATCGAGTTACTTATTGAATTCATATTCATATCATACGTTAAAAGTCCCGCTTACAAGTCAACCCTTTTGTTACTTGTCCAACATTATCTATATCAAATAGTTCACTTCATTACCAAATATAAAAAAATATTTAATCTTCCTTAAAAGTCTATTTTAAATGGTACATAACTTCGATAATAATTAACAACCCAATAATTATTTTTAATAATCGATTCTCGTTCAAGTAGTCAACTTGATCATCTTAAACAGGGTTATATTGTTGATACCTTCCACTTAGTTATTCCCTTCATATAAATAAGTAAACTTAATTTAAATAAACTTTATTTTATTTAATTAACAATCTGATTAAATTTAATAATCTCATTTAATTGTTTATCGAAAACAATTAATCAAACTATTAACCATTTTGTTGATTTCCACTCGCTTGCTTACCAAACTCATTGTTCTACAAATAATTATTTATTTTCTTTAATAACTTCATTTAAAAATAATCTATAAAATAGATTTCGAAACCTGTCTTTAGTTATAAAACAACTTTATAACTGTATTTCTATCGCTTTTCATGACGTTAAACCAGTTTCCATAAAACGATTCATTAACGGGCCATCTGCCGATAAATACTTAACCAATGCCACCCACTGGTTAAAATCACATAAGTGTTGGATTTGGTTTCAACAACAAATGATCAATCAAAATGATTAACGGTTCATATAAATAACAACATATTTGAGGAATCCGTTTGGATTCCTCCAACCTGTCCTTCCCTGCATCACAATGGTTACCTCAATTTTAACACAACCATACAGTTCAACCAATAACGGTTAACAAACAACCATCAGCAAACATTGCACACAAAATAAAATAAAACCCGGCTTATATAAAATATAAACGGGTAAACTGAGTGAGTTAAACTCACCTTGGCTTGGTTCTGACGTTAAACGGTTTGCTTCAGTTAAATTGTGCAGCATTCGATTCAACTGACAATTCCAGCTGCTTCCACCTTTAACTACGCCAGCTCCACATCGTTATGCTTACCGATAAGTTCCAACGTCCCTTGTTTGGTCTGATTCTATGTTTGTATGACACAAGTATTATTTTATACGTTATTCGCCAATTGAAGGAAAATCATTATTCTTTTAATTTACCATTACGTCAATTTAAACTTAGTTTAGGCAATCTTAAACATCATTATACGTTTAAGCACATTTTGGTCCGTACATAGCATAATTAGGCAATAGTATAACGTTTTGGCACATTCATGTTTCAGTCACGTTATAACCAACACAGGCTGATGATCCCATTATAATATATTATATTATCAACTAACTCTTACAACTTTAACATTGGTCCATGTTTTAAGTACTTAATTCGGAAAAATGACAAGTATTTAGGCATACTTAACCTTATATAACGTAAATTATAAAAGGGTTGGGCATTTTTACGTTGTATTAGGCAATTTAAGTGAAGGGGTAAGGCATATTAGGACACCTGGACATATATTACTAACATTAACTTAATACATAAATATATATATATATATATATATATATATATATTAAAACTAATCCATACTTATGTTGATAAATTCCGTAATCAGGCAAGAAATAGAATTAGGCATGTTACATAACGTACAAGGCTACCACTGTACAAAACAATATATATGAATATTATAACTTGATTACCATTTCTGTTCTCCCATCTTGCTGAAACCAAAACCATTCCCAACTTCCCAAACCACCCTTACTATTCCATGCTACACCCACCCTCTCCAATACGTTAGACAAACCCACGCCACTTCCCTCTCACGCAGCTTTCCTCCCCCATCCAACACCATTTTGTACCCTATGCCTCAACGTCCCTGCTCCCATGCAACCATCAAAGAAACTCGAACCCCAATACATGTTGCTGTATTTGTATTAACGCGCTACCCATACTCTTTCCTTTCTTCTTTGCCCCCTTTTTTTTCATTTCGTCCGTCTGTTCTTTACTTTTTTTTTTTATTATTTCTTTGAAACTACAAGCATGCTGAAAGACAAACGAGGGACATATATATAGTATGAGGAGGTGTGGGGAGCAAGTTGTTGTGAACCGTGGGGTGCAAGTTGTTGTGAACCGTGGGGTGTAAGGCATTTGGTATAGGCTTACAGTGGAAAAGAAAATAGAGTAGCTGGAATGAAACTAGGGAGCTGTGTTATACATAGGTAGCTGCTGAAAATAAAACATGGACAGAATAGGGCGTACCATCCCTTGGATGTGAAGTTTAACTATGTGCTTTAAAACTGATGTTACGAATTGAAAATATAAGAAGTATATCATATATGGGGTAGGTGTGTATTCCATCTTAGCCTATGCGTCGAGTTTTTCTCCTGTCCGTCATTTTTGATTAGACTTAACGAGGAAGGACAACAACTATACAAATTTCAGTTCAGGTTAAGTGAGATTTCAATTCCTATTAGCTGGGTTGATGCAGACAATACAAGCCAGGTTATTTGCAAAGACAGGGTACGTTTCAATTCCTCGATTATGAAGTTGTTTTATTTTTATTTTTATTTATTTACCGAGGTTTATGTGGTATCGTATAATTCTATTTATTTATACACCACTACGGACAGAAGTAAAGATACAGTTGTGTCCAACGAGGTGCCACGGTTCCGAAAATATAATAATATCGGTAGGTTAACTCACATTGTGAAATCCCAAAATATTGATACAGGGTGCACAATACCTCAAATAAAAAGCTGCATATTTAATTTCTTAAAAATTACAGTAAAATTCTAAAAATTAAATTATGACTACGTCTCAAAAGAATCTTGTCTAGATTCGAATCCAGTATGCAGTTATATCAAATAAACCGTTACAGTGGATGAACGATTCTATAGCGACTATTGGAAATTTTAATCTCGGCCTATCTTAACGACAAAATCACGTTTTTTTCTCTTTCATTAGAAAGATATAATTAAATCAATTCAAACGTTTCTCGTTTCACAGAATTCCGATTTAAAACGAATTCTGTATATTCAATTAAAGTCCAGATCGAAAATTTCGAACTGCTGCGTCGTTTTCGAGCTCGTTTTAATTATATTATAAATTATATATTTTTGAACTTGATTTTATAAAATAAATTCGATATAAAATCTGCTAATATCACCAAATTAATATTTAAATGGATTTAAATATTCGTAATCAACGTTCAAAAATCTGGGATGTTACATTCTTCCCCCCTTTAAATAATTTCGTCCCCGAAATTGCAAGGTAAGAAGGATGTTCCGAACACGATTATTTTAAAATAATTATTACCAAATCAAATTCAAACTCTTTAAATATTCCAAAAAAAATTGCCAGCATCTCCACAGCATGGCTCGATCACAACTACTACAAATGCCACTAAGGCCTCAACTTCCCCAAAAGAAAACCAAAAGCCAAAGGGCTACCCAACTCTGGGGTATAAATCAATAACTCCAATCAATATTTTAAGGTTTACCTTTTTGTCGGACAACTCAATTCCAACTCCAATTTCGAAGTAACTTAACTGACAGCTCTTTGTCTTCCATTATGTGCTTCCAACCTGTGGAACCAAGTCATCTCCACAAATATCTGCTCTTAACTCCACTTACAATGCAAATCACAAATACATGGTAAAATATCCTGTTTCATATCATAAATGATTATCTTACCACTTTCTTATACTTGGGATTTTATTTTCATTCATTCAACTTCTTTATTGGCCCGTTTGGCGGATTTTATTCGACCAATCCAACATCGAAATAACAAACAACCAAAGTATTTGAATTCTATCCAACGTTAATTCTTACTATTTCTATTCACTCTGGTTTAACATATATTGATATATCCAATTGATTTCCGCTAGTATCTATTTGATTTTCAAATAATTGCATTTGATTTTTAAATCTCAAATTTCTCTTATTCCACACTATTTCTCAAGTTACTTTAAATTTCAAACAAATCAATCAAAACAACCAAACAGCCAATATTACCATACTATAGAAATTTATTTCTTTTTTCTATATAAAAATGTAATTTGGGGTAAAATTATTTCATTTACCCCTTTTACAAAATAATTTAAAATAAATATATATTCAATTACAAATACGCGCTCTCGTATATATACTCAACTAAATCTAGGGTATTACTAACCCTATTTCTACTGAGTTACACCACAGAGCCAAGGTTATTACTAAACCAATAGCTCTGATACCAACTGTAGCGACCCGGAAAATTCGACACTCGAATTATCGACATTTACACAAACTGTGTCCCACTCGAGTATCGAATCTCCAGAAGGCTAGAAGAAAGAAGTTGGAGGATGAGATAAGAAAGGAAGAAATTTTAGAATAGAAGAATAAGTAGGAGAACACACACTATACAGAGTCTCACATCGCAGTGGAACAAAATATAAAACATAAATAACTTTATTGAAAACTTGGAGTGATACACTTACATACATCAGAGTATCACAGCCAGTCTGGACAGTTATAACAACCTGTCCTCAAATACAACACAGCGGAATAATATTTTGTCTAAATCATACGTCTGGGCCTCTCCAGCTCATCTCTGAACTTCAGAGCATCTGATAACCTGAACCTGCAACCCGGGCTAACCCGAGCATTTCAAATACCGGGTCAGTCTGGTGAACCAGAGTGAGAATAACTCGCACAGTTTAAGGGGAACCATCCAACTTGATTCTAAAGTTCAAATTCCTTTCGAAAGAAAAGGATAATAGTAAGACCAGCCCACACATAAACACGGACGGTTTTTACCTTACTATAACCCAAAACAGTTTTGAAATCATATCTTATTCTGATATTATAATAGTGTCTAAATACAAATAAATAACAATCTAGTGGAACGCTTGCATCTCATGCTCCACATATATAGTATACAATCAAAACCGCAGGCGCTTATTGGAGATTGGATTCCAACTCTGACAAGGTATGGGACCACCTGCCGATCGTGTATCTCTAGAGACGAATACACTGGGTTCAACAAGAACATCTTGCAACCCGGCCCTCACATGACCGACCACTCATTTCGCTTGAGTGTATCGAATGTATATCACCGACGGTTGGGATCAGCAACCGCCTGCCCGAAAAGGGACAGCATCGATAGATTTAAGAAACAAAAGGAATTTCTCTAGATAGGTGATTATACACCCTAATGGGAGCGACCCACATAGCCATGCTGCCTGCCCGATTTTTTGTCATTTCCCGGTTGATGAGGCTTGAGGTTATAATCGACTTTTGGAACATCTGGCCACCATAAACGTCATCCAGGAACAGGATGAACCGAAGGCACTCTCCTACTGCATCCAATATAGGAATCACCCCATGGATCAGTAGCGAGTAGTCCTTGCAACCCGAAGATTCCAATCACGATAGAATCACAAGTCATCATAATTCTGGTAGCTAGCCAGAGAAATTTAACAAGTAGTTCTTCCGCTTATGAAGTTCAACGGTCTTCAATGCTCCATCTCGACCATCTTCTGATATCTTTAACGTTACGTATTTGCTGGTCGGAATGGTTTTCGAATATAAATTCGATCCCGGTCTTTCCATACCAACAATCGTTTTGGTCAGATTTTGATAGTTGGTGATTTAACTATCAAAATAAACAAACATCATCCATAGAAAAATCAAATGGGTTCCTTGGTTCAGAATACAGCATCCCTTGGCCCTTTAAGTTAAACAGTTGTTAATTACATTTCTAAATCTTCCAACATTTAGAATATCGCTTTCTAAATCTTTATTTCCAAATCCCATTCATTCAACTTATAATTCTTCGAATTATAGTTATAATATCTTTTGCAGAAATATCATTGTTTTTTTAATTTCTCTTCACTACCTTCGTATTTAAACTAATATCACCCTTAGATAATCATGAAATCGTTCAAGTTGGGGTATTTTATTTACCTCTCAGACCTTGAGCCGACAACATTCTTATCTTCGGATTAGATAGGAGTTTATTAACGAAATTTTGAATTCCAAGAACTATCCTAACAATTTCATCAACTATAGGATCTCTTTTATAGTCCACTCATCTTATTTGATGTAAATAACTTCATTTCTCAAAGACACTTGTTAGATAATCGATTCTCATCCACTTAAGCTTTCGTTCACTTTCTACTTGTATTAAATCATATTTGAAACTTTCCTTTTTAAACAATCGCTTCTATAAGATAAATAAATTTTTTTGACTCATATCAATATGAGTAAAACATGTTAAAACCCTTTTTATTATAAATAAGGCTTTAAACTCCATCTCCATTATAATCAATATCATCTCGATATATGTTTACTTTCAAACATTCCCCTTTTAAAGGCAAATCTTATTGATATATCAAACAACTTGCTTTCATTTGAAAATACTATGATACATTCATATCTTGCCCATCGAGTTACTTATTGAATTCATATTCATATCATACGTTAAAAGTCCCGCTTACAAGTCAACCCTTTTGTTACTTGTCCAACATTATCTATATCAAATAGTTCACTTCATTACCAAATATAAAAAAATATTTAATCTTCCTTAAAAGTCTATTTTAAATGGTACATAACTTCGATAATAATTAACAACCCAATAATTATTTTTAATAATCGATTCTCGTTCAAGTAGTCAACTTGATCATCTTAAACAGGGTTATATTGTTGATACCTTCCACTTAGTTATTCCCTTCATATAAATAAGTAAACTTAATTTAAATAAACTTTATTTTATTTAATTAACAATCTGATTAAATTTAATAATCTCATTTAATTGTTTATCGAAAACAATTAATCAAACTATTAACCATTTTGTTGATTTCCACTCGCTTGCTTACCAAACTCATTGTTCTACAAATAATTATTTATTTTCTTTAATAACTTCATTTAAAAATAATCTATAAAATAGATTTCGAAACCTGTCTTTAGTTATAAAACAACTTTATAACTGTATTTCTATCGCTTTTCATGACGTTAAACCAGTTTCCATAAAACGATTCATTAACGGGCCATCTGCCGATAAATACTTAACCAATGCCACCCACTGGTTAAAATCACATAAGTGTTGGATTTGGTTTCAACAACAAATGATCAATCAAACTGATTAACGGTTCATATAAATAACAACATATTTGAGGAATCCGTTTGGATTCCTCCTACCTGTCCTTCCCTGCATCACAATGGTTACCTCAATTTTAACACAACCATACAGTTCAACCAATAACGGTTAACAAACAACCATCAGCAAACATTGCACACAAAATAAAATAAAACCCGGCTTATATAAAATATAAACGGGTAAACTGAGTGAGTTAAACTCACCTTGGCTTGGTTCTAACGTTAAACGGTTTGCTTCAGTTAAATTGTGCAGCATTCGATTCAACTGACAATTCCAGCTGCTTCCACCTTTAACTACGCCAGCTCCACATCGTTATGCTTACCGATAAGTTCCAACGTCCCTTGTTTGGTCTGATTCTATGTTTGTATGACACAAGTATTATTTTATACGTTATTCGCCAATTGAAGGAAAATCATTATTCTTTTAATTTACCATTACGTCAATTTAAACTTAGTTTAGGCAATCTTAAACATCATTATACGTTTAAGCACATTTTGGTCCGTACATAGCATAATTAGGCAATAGTATAACGTTTTGGCACATTCATGTTTCAGTCACGTTATAACCAACACAGGCTGATGATCCCATTATAATATATTATATTATCAACTAACTCTTACAACTTTAACATTGGTCCATGTTTTAAGTACTTAATTCGGAAAAATGACAAGTATTTAGGCATACTTAACCTTATATAACGTAAATTATAAAAGGGTTGGGCATTTTTACGTTGTATTAGGCAATTTAAGTGAAGGGGTAAGGCATATTAGGACACCTGGACATATATTACTAACATTAACTTAATACATAAATATATATATATATATTAAAACTAATCCATACTTATGTTGATAAATTCCGTAATCAGGCAAGAAATAGAATTAGGCATGTTACATAACGTACAAGGCTACCACTGTACAAAACAATATATATGAATATTATAACTTGATTACCATTTCTGTTCTCCCATCTTGCTGAAACCAAAACCATTCCCAACTTCCCAAACCACCCTTACTATTCCATGCTACACCCACCCTCTCCAATACGTTAGACAAACCCACGCCACTTCCCTCTCACGCAGCTTTCCTCCCCCATCCAACACCATTTTGTACCCTATGCCTCAACGTCCCTGCTCCCATGCAACCATCAAAGAAACTCGAACCCCAATACATGCTGCTGTATTTGTATTAACGCGCTACCCATACTCTTTCCTTTCTTCTTTGCCCCCTTTTTTTTCATTTCGTCCGTTTGTTCTTTAATTTTTTTATTTTATTTTATTATTTCTTTGAAACTACAAGCATGCTGAAAGACAAACGATGGACATATATATAGTATGAGGAGGTGTGGGGAGCAAGTTGTTGTGAACCGTGGGGTGCAAGTTGTTGTGAACCGTGGGGTGTAAGGCATTTGGTATAGGCTTACAGTGGAAAAGAAAATAGAGTAGCTGGAATGAAACTAGGGAGCTGTGTTATACATAGGTAGCTGCTGAAAATAAAACATGGACAGAATAGGGCGTACCATCCCTTGGATGTGAAGTTTAACTATGTGCTTTAAAACTGATGTTACGAATTGAAAATATAAGAAGTATATCATATATGGGGTAGGTGTGTATTCCATCTTAGCCTATGCGTCGAGTTTTTCTCCTGTCCGTCATTTTTGATTAGACTTAACGAGGAAGGACAACAACTATACAAATTTCAGTTCAGGTTAAGTGAGATTTCAATTCCTATTAGCTGGGTTGATGCAGACAATACAAGCCAGGTTATTTGCAAAGACAGGGTACGTTTCAATTCCTCGATTATGAAGTTGTTTTATTTTTATTTTTATTTATTTACCGAGGTTTATGTGGTATCGTATAATTCTATTTATTTATACACCACTACGGACAGAAGTAAAGATACAGTTGTGTCCAACGAGGTGCCACGGTTCCGAAAATATAATAATATCGGTAGGTTAACTCACATTGTGAAATCCCAAAATATTGATACAGGGTGCACAATACCTCAAATAAAAAGCTGCATATTTAATTTCTTAAAAATTACAGTAAAATTCTAAAAATTAAATTATGACTACGTCTCAAAAGAATCTTGTCCAGATTCGAATCCAGTATGCAGTTATATCAAATAAACCGTTACAGTGGATGAACGATTCTATAGCGACTATTGGAAATTTTAATCTCGGCCTATCTTAACGACAAAATCACGTTTTTTTCTCTTTCATTAGAAAGATATAATTAAATCAATTCAAACGTTTCTCGTTTCACAGAATTCCGATTTAAAACGAATTCTGTATATTCAATTAAAGTCCAGATCGAAAATTTCGAACTGCTGCGTCGTTTTCGAGCTCGTTTTAATTATATTATAAATTATATATTTTTGAACTTGATTTTATAAAATAAATTCGATATAAAATCTGCTAATATCACCAAATTAATATTTAAATGGATTTAAATACTCGTAATCAACGTTCAAAAATCTAGGATGTTACATTCTTCCCCCCTTTAAATAATTTCGTCCCCGAAATTGCAAGGTAAGAAGGATGTTCCGAACACGATTATTTTAAAATAATTATTACCAAATCAAATTCAAACTCTTTAAATATTCCAAAAAAAATTGCCAGCATCTCCACAGCATGGCTCGATCACAACTACTACAAATGCCACTAAGGCCTCAACTTCCCCAAAAGAAAACCAAAAGCCAAAGGGCTACCCAACTCTGGGGTATAAATCAATAACTCCAATCAATATTTTAAGGTTTACCTTTTTGTCGGACAACTCAATTCCAACTCCAATTTCGAAGTAACTTAACTGACAGCTCTTTGTCTTCCATTATGTGCTTCCAACCTGTGGAACCAAGTCATCTCCACAAATATCTGCTCTTAACTCCACTTACAATGCAAATCACAAATACATGGTAAAATATCTTGTTTCATATCATAAATGATTATCTTACCACTTTCTTATACTTGGGATTTTATTTTCATTCATTCAACTTCTTTATTGGCCCGTTTGGCGGATTTTATTCGACCAATCCAACATCGAAATAACAAACAACCAAAGTATTTGAATTCTATCCAACGTTAATTCTTACTATTTCTATTCACTCTGGTTTAACATATATTGATATATCCAATTGATTTCCACTAGTATCTATTTGATTTTCAAATAATTGCATTTGATTTTTAAATCTCAAATTTCTCTTATTCCACACTATTTCTCAAGTTACTTTAAATTTCAAACAAATCAATCAAAACAACCAAACAGCCAATATTACCATACTATAGAAATTTATTTCTTTTTTCTATATAAAAATGTAATTTGGGGTAAAATTATTTCATTTACCCCTTTTACAAAATAATTTAAAATAAATATATATTCAATTACAAATACGCGCTCTCGTATATATACTCAACTAAATCTAGGGTATTACTAACCCTATTTCTACTGAGTTACACCACAGAGCCAAGGTTATTACTAAACCAATAGCTCTGATACCAACTGTAGCGACCCGGAAAATTCGACACTCGAATTATCGACATTTACACAAACTGTGTCCCACTCGAGTATCGAATCTCCAGAAGGCTAGAAGAAAGAAGTTGGAGGATGAGATAAGAAAGGAAGAAATTTTAGAATAGAAGAATAAGTAGGAGAACACACACTATACAGAGTCTCACATCGCAGTGGAACAAAATATAAAACATAAATAACTTTATTGAAAACTTGGAGTGATACACTTACATACATCAGAGTATCACAGCCAGTCTGGACAGTTATAACAACCTGTCCTCAAATACAACACAGCGGAATAATATTTTGTCTAAATCATACGTCTGGGCCTCTCCAGCTCATCTCTGAACTTCAGAGCATCTGATAACCTGAACCTGCAACCCGGGCTAACCCGAGCATTTCAAATACCGGGTCAGTCTGGTGAACCAGAGTGAGAATAACTCGCACAGTTTAAGGGGAACCATCCAACTTGATTCTAAAGTTCAAATTCCTTTCGAAAGAAAAGGATAATAGTAAGACCAGCCCACACATAAACACGGACGGTTTTTACCTTACTATAACCCAAAACAGTTTTGAAATCATATCTTATTCTGATATTATAATAGTGTCTAAATACAAATAAATAACAATCTAGTGGAACGCTTGCATCTCATGCTCCACATATATAGTATACAATCAAAACCGCAGGCGCTTATTGGAGATTGGATTCCAACTCTGACAAGGTATGGGACCACCTGCCGATCGTGTATCTCTAGAGACGAATACACTGGGTTCAACAAGAACATCTTGCAACCCGGCCCTCACATGACCGACCACTCATTTCGCTTGAGTGTATCGAATGTATATCACCGACGGTTGGGATCAGCAACCGCCTGCCCGAAAAGGGACAGCATCGATAGATTTAAGAAACAAAAGGAATTTCTCTAGATAGGTGATTATACACCCTAATGGGAGCGACCCACATAGCCATGCTGCCTGCCCGATTTTTTGTCATTTCCCGATTGATGAGGCTTGAGGTTATAATCGACTTTTGGAACATCTGGCCACCATAAACGTCATCCAGGAACAGGATGAACCGAAGGCACTCTCCTACTGCATCCAATATAGGAATCACCCCATGGATCAGTAGCGAGTAGTCCTTGCAACCCGAAGATTCCAATCACGACAGAATCACAAGTCATCATAACTCTGGTAGCTAGCCAGAGAAATTTAACAAGTAGTTCTTCCGCTTATGAAGTTCAACGGTCTTCAATGCTCCATCTCGACCATCTTCTGATATCTTTAACGTTACGTATTTGCTGGTCGGAATGGTTTTCGAATATAAATTTGATCCCGGTCTTTCCATACCAACAATCGTTTTGGTCAGATTTTGATAGTTGGTGATTTAACTATCAAAATAAACAAACATCATCCATAGAAAAATCAAATGGGTTCCTTGGTTCAGAATACAGCATCCCTTGGCCCTTTAAGTTAAACAGTTGTTAATTACATTTCTAAATCTTCCAACATTTAGAATATCGCTTTCTAAATCTTTATTTCCAAATCCCATTCATTCAACTTATAATTCTTCGAATTATAGTTATAATATCTTTTGCAGAAATATCATTTTTTTTTTAATTTCTCTTCACTACCTTCGTATTTAAACTAATATCACCCTTAGATAATCATGAAATCGTTCAAGTTGGGGTATTTTATTTACCTCTCAGACCTTGAGCCGACAACATTCTTATCTTCGGATTAGATAGGAGTTTATTAACGAAATTTTGAATTCCAAGAACTATCCCAACAATTTCATCAACTATAGGATCTCTTTTATAGTCCACTCATCTTATTTGATGTAAATAACTTCATTTCTCAAAGACACTTGTTAGATAATCGATTCTCATCCACTTAAGCTTTCGTTCACTTTCTACTTGTATTAAATCATATTTGAAACTTTCCTTTTTAAACAATCGCTTCTATAAGATAAATAAATTTTTTTGACTCATATCAATATGAGTAAAACATGTTAAAACCCTTTTTATTATAAATAAGGCTTTAAACTCCATCTCCATTATAACCAATATCATCTCGATATATGTTTACTTTCAAACATTCCCCTTTTAAAGGCAAATCTTATTGATATATCAAACAACTTGCTTTCATTTGAAAATACTATGATACATTCATATCTTGCCCATCGAGTTACTTATTGAATTCATATTCATATCATACGTTAAAAGTCCCGCTTACAAGTCAACCCTTTTGTTACTTGTCCAACATTATCTATATCAAATAGTTCACTTCATTACCAATTATAAAAAAATATTTAATCTTCCTTAAAAGTCTATTTTAAATGGTACATAACTTCGATAATAATTAACAACCCAATAATTATTTTTAATAATCGATTCTCGTTCAAGTAGTCAACTTGATCATCTTAAACAGGGTTATATTGTTGATACCTTCCACTTAGTTATTCCCTTCATATAAATAAGTAAACTTAATTTAAATAAACTTTATTTTATTTAATTAACAATCTGATTAAATTTAATAATCTCATTTAATTGTTTATCGAAAACAATTAATCAAACTATTAACCATTTTGTTGATTTCCACTCGCTTGCTTACCAAACTCATTGTTCTACAAATAATTATTTATTTTCTTTAATAACTTCATTTAAAAATAATCTATAAAATAGATTTCGAAACCTGTCTTTAGTTATAAAACAACTTTATAACTGTATTTCTATCGCTTTTCATGACGTTAAACCAGTTTCCATAAAACGATTCATTAACGGGCCATCTGCCGATAAATACTTAACCAATGCCACCCACTGGTTAAAATCACATAAGTGTTGGATTTGGTTTCAACAACAAATGATCAATCAAACTGATTAACGGTTCATATAAATAACAACATATTTGAGGAATCCGGTTGGATTCCTCCAACCTGTCCTTCCCTGCATCACAATGGTTACCTCAATTTTATCACAATGATTCTTCCGCTGTTTTATTTATGTTCTGTCTTGTAATATTTCTGTATTTGTTAACCTTGATAACGCTCCTCCAAAACTAGTGCATTCCCTTTGTGAGTGACCCTAGTGGAGGTGGGGTGTTACAAAAGGGAAAGTTGTAGTGGACGACTAGGGCTACGACTTTTCTTTTAGGTGGTCGGCCTAATATGGCCTTAGGTTATCAGAAAATCGAATTGATCGTCAACGCTGGATTATGGGAAGCTGCGAATGGATTTGGCCAAAATCTGGCCGCCACGGTGGTTGTTAGGCTATTAGGTCCAAAGGTGAAAGGTCGGGGGTGGCGAGGGTTGTCGGTCGGCGGTGGTGCGCGATCGTGACATGGCATGGTGACGGAGAATTTTTGGTCAACGCGGGTTTGGGGCTTCAACCAATTTCTGATCGCCAGCGGCGATCTAGGCAATGGCGCGCCACGTGTAGGCAAAGGAGCTGGAGGGTTCGGCCGACCCTCTCGCGGTTTGGATCGACAATGAAGAGCAATGGTGGATGGAGAACGATGGTGGAGATGAGTTGAGGGTAATTTACAGTTTAAATTATTTAATTCGCGTGTTCGATGTTCGGGTGTTAATATCTCTTACATACGAACTCGGAATTGCGCGAAACTGGATCAGTTGGGATCGTGGAATCGAGCGCTTTGTAACAAAACTAATTTGGTCAAATTTGGAGCAAGTTACATTTTTGGGTCAAATTAAACCTAAGTTTATTTTGATTGAAAAAGAAATCAAAATCTAAGCCGATCAATGTAAAAACTCTCTCACTCATCTATTTTTTTATGTTATTACATTCATATTTAAATATACATTGATTATCTATGCTGGTTTTTATCTGTTTATTTTTCAGAAAATGTTATACGATATATGGTAGCCCACATCACTGTTGTATGAAAACCCATGGATGAACTGTTGATCTCTTGTGTTATGTCGTGACTGTGAATTTGAGTATTTGATATGTCAATTTGATGTTAATATACTAGTGGTAGTTGAAAATGGATATAAATATTCATTTATAATTTGAACGGTAAAACTATTATTACCCACTTGAGTAAAATTTGTTAGATGGAAAAATAATTAAATTGAACTAGAAATAATTAAATTCCCTTGCCAATAGAAATGATTAAATTTATGAACTAGTAATGAATTTAAATTGATTTTTTGTTGGTTGAAAACGGCATTCGAGTCTTGGGATGATATTTGATTTACACATCTCCCTTGGGTATAATTGTAAGTCGATCGAATGATTGGCAGACCATTGTAAGCGTTATTTAATTATTTAATGCTTACATAGTGGTAGTTGCACTCTGGATGTGAATTGAATGTTTAATAGTTGTTTATAACTATTGTTGAATACATGTGATGTACGAAATCCATATAATTGAAATTATAAGAAAATTGGTTGAACCTCATTTCAATTCGGAATAAAATGAATATTTTAATATAATATTCAGTTAAAAGTCAAAGTTTGTTTTTGATGTCCGATCTTAGATGGACACAAAAATAGTAAAATATCAATGAGTATTTATAATTGAAAAGAATATATTTGAATAAATTTTCGTTTAACTATGATTTGTTCCAGTTTATTTTGAAATGAATGGTATTTTAAAAATATGAAGTCGAGTTAAGTATATAAACGCTATTTTAACTCGAATGATTTTTTTTGTCGATTTTATTCATTTTACAATGAATATCGAGGAAACGGGATTTCAAAATCTGACATTTTGAAAATATTATTATTTTGATATTATAATAATATGGGATGTTCAATTTTGATTTAAAATTGAAGTTCAAATCATTTCTAAAATGAATCTATAAATGTTTTATAAAATACGTTTCGAATGGAAATCGACGAAATATATATATGTATATATATATATATATATATATATATATATATGAATTGCTTGAGTAGAACGTGTCGTGCAACGACCGATCGCGAATTTCAACCATTAACTTCGAATGGACGTAACGGGAGATCCGACCGTTGGATTCTCCTAAAACCGGAACCATTGGGTTTGTAGCAAAAATATCTATCCAATGAATATAAGAGGTTTAAATTTGAACATTTAGATTTTTAAATATATCCAAATCAGTTTTGAAAAAGGTCGCTATGGATGTAGTTCGTTGGCCGATATGGGAAACCGACTGTAAGGGCCTTAATAAAATTATTAAAAACATGAATAAATTGTGTTAAATCATAATAAATGATTTGGAAAGGGTTTGGACTGAGCCAAATTTTGACGAGATGCTTCGACAGAAATGGATAGAATTCCGCAGTTTTGGTGATGCAGCTAGCAATTTTTGTAGAAAAATTAGACTTTTGCGATTTTTTTTAGCCAAATGGAATAAAGAAGTTTTTGGCAATATCAGGGTTAAGAAACAGAGACTTGAGACTGAGATTATGGAGCTGAACATGCTTGAGGAATCACGTAATTTAGATGAAGCTGAGCGAGCCCTATTAAAGACTAAAGAAAAGGAGCTTCTTACGGTGATTGACCAGGAGAAGATTTTTTGGAAGCAGAGATCGAGAACTCAGTGGCTGAAGCTTGGTGACAGTAACATGAGTTATTTTCATAAAGTTGCGAAAGGTAGATAGAGAACGAATACACTTTGTAGTATTTGGAAGGACGGGGAAGAAATCTGTGATCAACAAAAGATAGGAGAAGTTTTTACTGAATTTTATAAGGGCATTTTTGGAGAAAGAAATGAGGACCGAGCGAACGTAGATTGGAGTATGTTGTACCCTTCAACTGTTGATCTAAGTGGCATTGATTCTGAGTTCTCGGAGGAAGAAATTGTTGCGGCTTTAAACGAGATGCCTGGTGATAAAGCCCCTGGCCCTGATGGTTTTCCAAACTTTTTTTATAAGAAATATTGGGACTTAATTAAACATGATGTCGTCAACATTTTCAAGGAATTTTATGCTGGTTCTTTGAGATTAGATGTGTTGGGGGTATGCTAACGTAGTCCTAATACCTAAGAAAGAAGGAAATGTCTCTGTTGTGGACTTTCGACCTATCAGCCTACTGAATAGTAGCTTCAAGCTGATCACTAAAGTTCTTGCAAATAGGTTGAAAGTGAAAATGGATGATCTTATTGATGTTTCGCAGACGACATTTATTAAAGGAAGGTTTATTCTTGATGGAGCAGCACTTGTTCCAGAAGTTATCTCTCATAGTGACAGACATAATGTGCCATGTGCAGTATTGAAATTGGATTTTGCTAAGGCCTTTGATACTGCTAATTGGAGGTTCATCATGGATTTTCTTCACGCGAGAGGGTTCCCTGACAGATGGCTAAACTGGATTCATTGCATCTTAACATCAAGCAGATCAAACATTTGCGTAAATGGCGTGGCAAGCAAGACTATTGTTTCCAAGCGTGGGTTGCGTCAGGGAGACCCCCTTTCCCCACTTCTTTTCGATTTGGCTGCCGATGTCTTTTGTCAGATCCTTCAGGTGGCAAGCGCTAATGATATCATCCAGAGCTTCGGGAGAGATCACATCATTGGGGGTATTAATTCATTGCAATATGTTGACGATACTATTATCTTTAGCAACCCAGATTGCAAGTATATTGCCTCTTTAAAAATTTTGCTTTATGCTTTTGAAAGTTTATCTGGCTTAAAAATTAATTTCCATAAGAGTAGTGTTTACACTCTGGGTTGTAGTGTTGATGTGAACAGGAAATGTGCTGAAATGCTTAATTGTAAGGCGGATTCATTTCCTCTTTATTATCTTGGGGCTTACATCCATCCAGAAAGATTGATGAAGAGAGATTGGCAGTTAGTTATTGACAAAGTTGATAGGCGTCTGGCGAGATGGAAGGGGAAATGCTTATCAAAGGCTGGAAGACTGGTGTTGGTGAATTCTGTTCTATCTGCTATCCCTTTGTATTGGCTATCTTTCTATTCGTGTCCTGGATGGGTGATTCAGAAGATTGATGCCTTTCGTTAGAATTTTTTCTGGAGTGGCACAAAGGATACGCGTAAAGTTAGCTGCCTTGTGTCATAGGATCAGGTATGCAAGTCCAAAGAACAGGGAGGCTTGGGAGTTTTAAATTTGAGAAACATGAACTCAGCCTTGCTTTGCAAATGGCTATGGACTATGCTAAGTGATAAGAAAGTTCTTTGGAAGGAGTGGATTTTAAACACTTGTTACGGTGGTAGATTTGACAGGAACGCAGATGTTTCTCATTGTTCAGTTTTTTGGCGTGGTGTTATGTCTAATATTCACTGGATGAAGATTGGTGCTGGTGTTGTAGTTAAAAATGGACGCATTGTTTCTTTCTGGTTCGATTGCTAGCAGTTACCAATCCTGTTGCATGTTGAATTTGCTAACCTTTTGAGATTGCTTGCAATAAAAACTCTACAGTCAGTGAAATGTACAATGTGAATACTGCCAACTTCAAATGGAAACTGACTTTTTGTCATCTCTTAGCTGGTAATGCTTTGCTTCAACTTTGTGATCTGATTCATTTGTTAGAAGATGTACAACTTTTTGATGAAGAGGATGATGAATTTGTCTGGAAGATTGGGGGGAATAACAATTCTTTTCGGGTTAGAGAACTTTATAAGATGATGAACTTTGCAGGAAGGAAATACGACGGATTTGTATGTATGTGGAGTTTTAAGGCAGTACCTACTAAGGTGAAGATTCATATGTGGACGATCATGCATAACAAGCTTAATATGGTGAGCAGATTACGTCAAAAAGGAGTTCACGTCGCTGGGGGTTGTGTTTTTTGCGCTGAAGATGACGAAAATTGTCTGCACTTGTTTGTTGATTATGACTTCGCGTTCTATGTGTGGACGAAGTGTTTAGTTAGCCTTAATATTTTCTTAGATTGGTCTAGCTTCATTACCGACCAATTTCTTTTTTGGCACAGCACTTTTATTTCACTACCTGATACACTATGCGACAACTGTTTGCTGCCTTGAACTTTGCTTATGTTTGGATTCTTTGGCATGAAAGAAACTCACGAAAGTTTAAATGTAAAATGAAACAACCCAACTCAGTTATTTATTGTATTCTCAAATTTGTTTCTCAATGGTCAGGCAAAGAAGAGGTCAGGTTCGTGGACACCATTGGCGCTAAAGTCATGGACAGAGCACTGGCAGCCGTGCTTGATGCAGCTTCCACATCAGCTATTTGGGTTTCTTAGCTACTATGTCTATGTCGATGTTTTATGTATATTATGGGTACTGTTTTACCATGCCAGCGTGCATGTGTTGCTTTTTGGATTGTACATATTCTTGTATATATTGTAGCACATCTTTTGTATGTTGTACATAACACCATGTTGTACTTGGTTTATGTTTAATGAATGAAGGCGTGAATCTAGCGATTCACTACCTTTTTGCATCAAAAAAAGGGTTTGGATTAAATATTCCAAG
This sequence comes from Allium sativum, assembly GCA_030737875.1. NCBI lineage: Eukaryota > Viridiplantae > Streptophyta > Magnoliopsida > Asparagales > Amaryllidaceae > Allium > Allium sativum. The sequence continues at coordinate 316,597,271 of CM060922.1, read as the reverse complement.
TTTTGAAAGATAAACATTATTTTATCTGAAAATGTTGTTTAACGACATGTAGGAAGAATCTAATTTTTTAGATATAACGAATTGGACTAAAAAGAGGGTTTTAATATAAACAGGGTTCCCAACATATAAATTAGAGTGTATTTGAATGGAAATTATCTTCAGATATTTCGAATTCCATGATTATATGAATATGGTTGTGAGAAATTTGGAAGATATTGATATCATTATTTCTATACGATATCTATTGGTTTCAGGATTTGATATTGATTGTAAGTCGACATGATTTCTATTTATGATTTTATATTTAATATCAAATTGGATTTTGGTTTGTTGTGATTAATGGCTTTAATACCATCGTTCTTAGACCCTGTTAAAATGTAAATTAAGAAAGAAATCGATTCAATGGAGTTTTCCTATTTATTCAATTAGATTGGAGTTAAGTGGAAGTTGATTTCGGTTGTTTTCAATGGTATATTAAATAATATTTTTCTTAAACCCATTTGAAAAGAATAAAAAGAGGAATAAATCTTTTAAATAAGATTTAATGAAGTATTCTAGTTTATTCAACTAAATTGGGATTGAATGGAATTCGATTTCATAATAATCGAAATGAGTTGTAAAGTTATTTATGAAATTTAAAAGGCTTTGTCGTTATTTCATTTTTAGTATTAGTCTGTTACGGAAATTTGTACCGATTATAAATTGTTCAAATTTCTGTGAATACTCCCTATTAAATGGAAGATGATTTTAGGTTTATTGTGAATGGTGTTTTTAAGCGACAGTTGTTCTTTAACCCAGTTAAAGACGAGATGAATTTGTAAAATTTGAACAATCATTTAGTTATGATTTTTGAAGGTGAAAGGATATTATAAAACCTCTTGAAACGATTTCCGAGGAATGGATTAAACTATAAGTTTAAAAGAATATATCTTTGATAAAATTAATGGGAACTTACCCAAAAAATATGAATATTTGACTAAAAAGAATATTCTGGATTGGAATGAGATGTATGTCATCTTTTTGTGTATTTATTACACAATTATAAAGATACGTGAGTTATTCGAAAAGACCGGGTTCAACCCATTCTTAATGACTGTCACTACAACAAAATGACCCTATTACAACGGTGGAACACCGTTGTAATATACATTTTACAACGGTGGGCAAACCATCGTGCATTAAGAAGTTGTAATAGACTATCTTTTACAACTTTTTTGCACTGTTGCAACACCGTTGTAATATGTATATTTTACAACTTTTTTCCACCGTTGTAATAAACTTTATTACAACAGTTATGCACCCTTGTAATAAAATCTACTACAACTGTTATGCACCGTTGTGATTGACATTTGGGTTTTTAAAAAAAATATACATCTTTTGCAACCGAAAAGAACAATACACTAAATATATCAATACTCCATAAGCAAATCAGATATTACAGTTATTTGCAAACTAATTTATTAAAATACTCAAATATTCAGTATTACAAACAATAAGTTTTAGACAATATTTCGTACATTATTACATACTTGACCATTAAAAAGCATATCACTCTGTGCACAACCATCTTGGCTATGCTAAAGTAGGAGCAGCATCATGGGCAAGAATTTGTCTGCCAGGCCAACTTTAATCATCTTCCCAAATGGGACAGCATGGACAGAACTTCAGCAATCAGGAAAGGCGAAAAATCCTAAATAACATCGTGATTGAGTTAATGGTTATGATGTAAAAAAAATTCTAATTCCAACCTAAATAGAACTTAAAAGAAAATTCCGAACAATTTTTAGTTAATTTCTTTAATTTTTAATTCTAAAAAGAATTTGATGGAATCCATGAATGCGTTGGACAGTATGAAAAATCGATGTAAAAAAATACAAGAGTGATTTAAGTACATACCGAATTGAGACGGTAATCAGCACAAGGTCTCGACCGACCAGTATGTCAAATTATTCACAGAAGCGTCAGATGAAATCCATTCCAGAATACATCCTTGTCCCAATAGCTGCACGACGCTTAAAACAAAAGGCTCATCATCTATCCATGGTTCCTTCAAATGCCACAACATCCATAGTATCTCACTAAACCCTGTTATTTTCAAGGGTATGAAATTACAACTTTCATGAATGAAACTCAATAATTTTGCAACCCATATTAAGCTTTTACCACTGCTACTATCTGACCATGCATTGACAATGTGCATTCAAACCCTTTTTTTTGGTAGTTTGTTTAACTATTATGTTTGGTTTTTAGAGTGGATCGACCACTATTACCATCCTAGCTTATAGTACAAGAGCTAGACTATATGTCTAGACTGCTATACATAAAAAAACTACATGCAGGGAACAATGTCATACTGAAGACTGCCAATAGATAGTCGCTGCTTACACAAGCTTTCCAAAAGCATACACATACACTTTGACAAAAACAATAAATATGGCATACACTATGACAAAACACAATCTAAACCACACAAAGCAGTTCCAGATAACATGAGCAGCAAAATAAACTCCATGTCACCATACCATAAAACGTGTCAACAACAAACTGTTACCTGCATCTTACTTTACCTCTTGAATGGGACATGACTTGATTCAGAAAGACCAAACCAATCATCATCAAGCAACACTCCATGTAATATCTACACAGCAAAAAAGTAAATATCATAGACTGAGCAAAAAAGTATTTCTACTATTTCACTTTTTTTATAACTTCTATTATGTACATTGGTTGTCAAATGACCTTCTTCTAGAAATGTGTGCTAAGGTGACCAAAATCACAGATGAAGAAGACAAATGAACATATACAGTTGTACAAATGTAGTCTAACTGTCACACTCAAAACTATAAGGAAAAAAGCATTAAATTTATAAATGTACAATTTTCCAAAGATGCAACATAAATGCTATGACAAAGCACACCAATTTATTGTTCAATCTAATTTTATTTGTAATTTACTAAATTAACATAAAAACTCATTTTTATGGTTAGGATGAAATCATATATCAAAATATAATGCATAGTAACAGGTCATATAGGAACTAATACACACAGAGAAGAAAAAATAATATAAATAAGGTAATGAAGATTAGCAATTTGGAGGGCATAAAAAAATCATGAACATAAAGACATAGAAGCGACCTAAAAATACTATCTTTGAAACAGATTTCCACATTCAATACATGTGAATTGATAAAAGGACCAAAAGTCATCAGATTCGATTTACAAAATGCTAAAATAGGTTTTGCTTAAATATTCAACAGCAAACCTTTACAGTACTCTTATCTCCGAAGGGCAAGTATTTTCTTAACATTCATCCTTCTGTTGAGCATAGTTTACCAAGTTTTTATAATCAACAGTACTCTTATCTCCAAATTATTAAAGGCCCTTTACAGTATACCTTAGCCAATTTTATTATTGCTTGAAAAATGAACTACTAAATCATGGACCACCTATTCCAAGCCAATCAATAATGGGACCTCCAGAAAGATATAAAATATAGGAAATCCACAGTTTTAAGCACATTTAATTTGTGGTTAGAACATCAACAGCATAGCTTAATTCAAGAGGGGACGCTCATATATGATTCAGTAGAAGTAGATGACAGTGTATACTTGTGTATATAATTCAACCAGTATGTGGACAAAAAAATCAGATCCGGACTGTATGTAACAATGATATATACACATGCTCAAATGGAAGCGAAGGTAACAGGCAAATAAGCAGCTATGACAAGATACTTAGCCCCAAATGGTCAACCCAAACTACAAGAGCGGAAGCAAAACGAACCCCAAACAGTTTTACTCAGTGAATTTACGAAGTAACGACTTGGAATAAGCATAATCATAAGTTAAACTTACATTGCTGGTTGGAAGGAGAAAGCGTAGGTGGCGATTCGTGACTGGTGCAGACGACACTATCAGTGATGAATTCAAACTGAAGGCGGAGGCGGTTGCACCGGCCTTGAGTGGCACTATCATGGCTGTCCTGTCACCTTGCAAAATTCGGGTTTCAGGTCTGACGGGGAGAGGGAGCGAGTTCGGGTCCTTGATTCAAAGGACGGAGGTGGTTTCTGGCATGCATGGATTGGGGATGACGACGACCGTGTGGAGTGTTGAAGGTGGCAGCGATTTCATTAGGAGGGATCAAATTTTGTTTACAAGTCGAGGCCATTCCTTTTTCTGATTTAGGGATTTTAGATTTTGAAAGGATGTATATTTTGGGCCCGGGATCGATGTTAATTTAGGAAAGATAAAAGGAAAGGTCGGCACGGGAGTAGAAATAGTAATTTGGAGCCAAATTTTTTCTTTTGCCGCCTCAATTTCGTGTTTCGCATTAACATACATCGCCAGATTTTCATGTTTCACCAAAACTTATACAACTAATTAGTGCAAGTTAGAAGTAATAAGCAAAAATTTATATTAATTATAATATGGATTTCCTAAGAATAAGTTTTTCGTAAAATATTGAATATTATTTGCTAATGATAGTTATTATTAAATATTACCTATTTCTCCTTAGTTATAACTGAATACTAATTATTAAAAGTTAATTATTATGTCTATGCTACTAGTTATTAACTATTAAATACTCAACAATAATTATTAAAAAATTACAATTAATAATAGTAATTATTAATTATTATTAATTTGTAATGTTATTATTGAATATTAATTAATAATTATTCTTAAATATTAATATCACTAATTATTAAATATTAGTTATTACTAATATTTAATATGCCTTTTATTACAGCAAGTAGTAAAAAGAACTATTGAAAATAAGTTTAAACAACTTTCCAATAAAACTGAAAAAAAATTACAACAGTGTATATTAGTTATTACAACAGACAAAAAAGAAAAGTTTTGATATATATGTTTATTACAACAGTGATTTTTTCACCGTTGTAAAAAACATTTATTACAACAGTGCGTTTTGCACAGTTGTAAAAAAGCATTTATTACAACTGTGCTTTTCGCACAGTTGTAAAATTAAAGTTGTAATATGTTGTTTTTGTTGTAGTGTGTTACGACGTTTAAAGGTCGAAGAATGAGGACATTGGTTGAAGAATGAAGACGTTGGTTGATGCTATATTCAGAAAGCTCTGTATCTGTGTATTGCTTTCAGTTGTGGTTGTTGATGTTTCCGCTGCAATGTTATTCACATTGTAATTATTTGACATTTCCGTTGTTATGTAGTTTATTTTATTCTCTAATATTTGTATTTCTGCTGTATAATTATTTTTCTGCACTTTAGTATTCTTGTACTCTGATGTAATATTGTTGCAATAGCAATGATAAATTTTGATTTTCTGTGTTCTCTCAAAGCAATCCGTCTTCTTGTTCGGTTTAGGCCGGCCCGGAAGTCCAGGTCGCTATAGGTGCAACACGTGATTTTGGCAAATTTTGGGGATTCAAGTTTTTTGAACCCTGAGATATGAAATTTTGATGAAACATTAATTTTTCAACTCCGATTTTGGGACCCGGATTTCAGACCCCTCAGGGATAAGAAATTCTACTGTGTGGGTCCCATTTCTCATCTACTCCACTACCAAACTCCACTATAAATACCTCCTCGCTTCCAACATAAAAAGGTCGGTTTTTCTTGGCAACTTGGACTTCTTGAAGCTCTCTATCATCATTAATACCTTCCACCTTCTCCTCCATGACCATTGGACATGGCATGGACCTCTAAAACGTTGTCTACATGTTTTCCATTGTTATTTGGACATCTACAAGCATTAGTGCACCGCTTTTGGACTGTTTTGGACATTTTTGGATATTCCTTGGACATTGAAGCTGCTTTTTAGACATAGTTGACCGAGTCAACACTTTTTTCACCCAACAAAGAGGAAGAAGAGCATTTTGGTCAAAGTTTAGAATTAACAAATATTTTGTTGTTCTATTGTAACACTTTGCAAACAAATATTGTCTGGACTTGTATAAACTTTGTAATCGATAAATGCATGATGAATGATGACTATAAAGTGGACATATGCATTAGTATCGAACCACTATAAAAAGCTATATGTCCCGCATTTGCTTCATTGCATCTTTTGATTATGTGTTCACACTACACTTACACTTTGGGTGCTGGCATGCGATAATTTTCCACGTCAACGTGAACTATGTGATATTACACTTTGTGCGGGGGAGACATGTATCATCATTTATATGAAGGATTATAAGAAGCCTTAAAATGGTGAATGAAATATAAGTCCAACATCGCCAATATATATATATGTATGTATATATATATATATGTATGTATGTATGTATGTATGTATGTATACTGAAAATTGGTTCACTTTTATTATCTAAGAAAAAAAGTACAATAGACAGGTTAACATACTAACCGTTACAACTAAAACAAAAGCGTAAAAAAAGCAAGAAATACAAGTAAATTAAAATCTAATTAACATAAATTCGGCCCATGATGAGGCCTCCACCCACTGTTTTGTGCAACACGATGCACCACATTCACCAACACACTCGTTGCACCATATCGTGCATAAACACTCAAGTGCCTCACCAAAAAAGCTTGTCATCAAAAGGCATAAAACTACATATCATCCATTACCTAAATTCCAGTATCATGCTTATTTCAGAATTGCATGCAATGATCACATCCCCAAATTCCCAGTAACAATCGAATTGGCAATAAAAGTCGCTAATTAAATCTGAGTATGATACCTTGAGTATCAAGTGCCGAGATCATCAACTGACATGAAAAAAAAACTCCAAACCATGAAGGGAACAAATCAACTTCACTCAAGTATTTGATATACTCCAAACTAAGACCAACATAATCCATCCAGTGCAAAATTGCATGTATTTAATAAACAAAATTTAGGCAACACTCGGATACCCAATGTAATCATTCCCAATGCAAGACTGCTTCAGTATACTGATCTTATTTCAAATTCACAATTTGGTTTGCTGAATTGAGATCCAGTAGCGAAAAAGGTGGAAAGGCAAGGACATCCATAAATGCAATGATGTGAACCAAATACATGGACTGATTCAACAAATTCCAAATACATAACCCAGAAAACTACAATCTGATAAACACATATCGACATCCATAAACCCCAAAAACCCATGCAATTATCCATAAGAGCTGAACCATAGAAACTATCATACCAAACACAAGATGTTGAATACACAGGCCGATCGGTTATGAAAGGTTGTAAGTGAAACCACTTACGCTGGCAGTGCCAAATCCCAACTCCCCAATAGCTTGATCTCCTGTTTTCAAGCATCTGAAATCTTCAGTGTGAAAGGATCTGTAGTAAGGAGTCGTTGAAGCATGTGAAGTGTAGATCTGGGGTACGACTTGGTCTAGAAGAAATTCGCAGATTTGGGTATGTTGCATAAAACTGAAATCTCTGTTGATGATTTGGAGAAGTTGATTGAAAACCACAATCTAGATTGTGCGAAGTCTATTGAAAATGGGAAGTGATTTGGAAAAAATTCCTTGGAAATTCACGAATCAGTTTAGGGTAGATCTAAAATATGGCATTTACTTGTGGAAATAATTGAAAAAATATGGCTTATCCTATATATATATATATATATATATATATATATATATATTCATGCTTATGTAGTAGATTCTCAATGCGTATATTGGCCCTTAGGGTCAGATAATTTTGTATAAGGGGAAGGACCTATATTGCAATGTACTTACACACACGTGCACGTTGCCACCGCCTACCCGTTTCGGGTGCGGGCGCACTGAGAGTGAACCATGTTATATTTTTAGCATAAAAATGGACATTTTTTTATTTAAACTCAAAGAGAGTGATTGTTTAATTATGAACAAATGCGGCATTTGCCAACAGAAACGACCAGAACAAATTAAACGTTGAAAAATCGAACTGGTGAAGAGACGCGGACGTTCGCAATGGGAATAACCATTGTTGCTGAAGAGACTGACTAAAAGTTAGCATTGCGATTATTGAAGAGAAGCAACTTTTTTACAATAGAAATAAGCACTGCAAATGTCAGTTGAAAAGATATGACCACCACTAGTACAAAACAAACTATTTGCTTCCGACATTTTCCACCATTTGCATCTGATTCGGTATTGATGCAAATGAAATCGACGCGAATTGTAATGAGAATTTGCATCTGATTTTTAGCAGACGCAAATACTTAATATTTGCGTCTGTTATTGCCTGAAACAGACGCTAATACTATACGTATTTGCGTCTGCTTCGTTCCTAAAACAGATGCAAATTGCCTTTGACGATTTTATTCCCCCATGTATTTACATCTGTTGTAGCCAGTGGCAGACGTGAATACTGTACGTATTTGCGTCTGCTTTGTCTTTACAACGAACGCATTTTTTTTTTTAAAAATGAACCTTTCAGGCTTGCCACAACACAAATCTGAATATAATCAAATAAAATATCACATAATTTTGCACAATATAAAATCAAATAGAATGACACAAATCCACAACACAAATAAATCAAATTCAGTTTAAAATGACCCAATAATTTTTTATTTTCTTTTCGTAGTTTATATGACTGGTCACTGCAATTCACTTTCTCATAAAAAGCAAACAAAATTTAACCTAGTTTAATTCAATCATGCTATATACATTACAGTACCTTTACGCATAACCATACAAATGTGGTGAAATGTAAAATGCTAATGAACATTGCTGGAAGTGACCATCTTTTTTATGTCTTCATGTTCCTACATATCAAAAATTACATAACAATTATAACATATCAAAAATTCTTGAAATATTTGTGAAACTCCAAAGTCGAGACAGGTTTTGATAATTGTAATTGTGATTCCTGATAAGCAAATAACACAAAAACATATATGTCGGTGACCTTCCCATCTTATACATATACAATCTATGTTAAAAGCATATAAGTAGAAATGCTAAGCTTGCACTCAATATTATTATTTTTAATATGGTGGTTTTTAATCATATCTCCCATAGAAACAGCACATTTTCTTATTGGTAAAAGAATTCTGAGACTGTCACTTATAACAAGTGCAACTTGAATCGGTTTCCAGGAAAATCAATTGACCATAAACCATCATATATATGCTCTATTTATATGATCATTTGATGTATTAAATTGAAAAATGCAATGTGTATAAATAGGTACTAAAAGCAGTGATGTATGGAGATTCAACACTATTCAATGAGCATCCAGAAACATATATTTCAAAATTTGGAAACATGATGTCAAAATAAATATTAAAACATTAATTTTCAAATACGTTCCACTAAATGAGTTCTGTATTACTGTATACGGGTGTGAACGACATCATCCTGCAGGGTGTCTTTAACCATTTGTTAAGCTAACTTAATTGTCAATGGGTTAGAGAACTGGATGTTCATCACAATTAACATATTGTAAATGCGTATATAAGAGAAAATAATAAGGTCTATAAAGATCCAAAATAAAAGGAAGGTAGAGAAGTTCTGATAAATCATGATACAGAAGCATCTTAATTGAGTTGTATAACAAACTAAGTGACTTTAAATTTATCACCATTATTTTATATTGCACAGTGATTGAGCCGATAGAAAATAATTACCTTTTACAGGTCTATGACTTGAATTAATGTGCAGATTGGGATAGAGATGTCAATCCAGCAGTAAAAGTAGTATTATCCCATTAAACCAAAATATATTTGTAACTCCGAGAAAGAGCTGAAATGAAGAGAAGATAAGGAGAAACTAAAGATAATATTTGGAAGAACCTTGAATGCAAAAGTCATTTACAACATATACGTTGATTGAAAGGAATTATCAGATATTATTTTTTATTAAATAAATTTCATCTTACCTAATACTGAACAGTAAAATTGTATAAAACGTAATTACGGTATACTAACTATTACAATGTAACATTTCGTCTATCCGGAATATAATTGTGTGGCAATAATGGAGAAAAAAGGTAAATCATTGTGTAGTTGTACACAAAAATATGTTAGTTGTGGAGGTACGATTAGGATGAGAGAATAAGGCATGCATAGGTGTTAGTAATAGGAAAGAATGATAACAATAAACATTTATTACAATAGTAACTCGGTATAAGTCACAGTTTAAAGAACCAAAAGTGTGAAAAGCTATCAGAAAGGGTTTAATTTGACTGACTGACAATCAAATTGATTAGAGAAGATTAGATGTGTAACTGTTCAAGTATAAACCATAATAGCGTTGAACTGTATGTGTAAATATGAATTGAGTTGAAATAACGATACAATACACTTGTTGAATGGATGTACATTAAAAAAAAAGATGAAACTTACCAGGAATAAGCAGCAAATATTTGATCGGATTGGATACTTTATCCTTGACCTTTCTTGAACCTCACTATGCCAGTCCTGCTCGCAAGTGTATAAAAATTGATTATCATAGCATAAAAGGTAAAATTTAGCGCTTCCAAAAAGATATATGAAATCAATTAAGGCATAACAGTAATCAGTTGATCTGAGTCATTTGACACACAATACCGTAAAATAGATGAACATTAGTCTAGAGTGATATTTATAAATACCGTGAAGCATGCTACAAGCTGATGTATTTATCTGAAAATTCACATGTACACTTAAAAAACTTTATTCAAAATTATTATGTTTGATAACTTTATTCTATTCACAATTATTATGTGTGTGTGTGTGTGTGTGTATATGTTGTAAGTAATCATGTACTCGACAGTTAGCAGTTTGCACATCGTCATGTAGATAAGATAGCGTACAGTCAATCCTTTGAATGTCCATAATATGTAACAATATGGTAATAGACTCTGTCTATAGATACAAAGATTATAACATGGTTTGTAAGTAGTCATACATGTTTTTTGGGAACCATTTATGAAATGCAAGATATATATTTGTGTAAACGACAGTCATTCTTTACTGGAGGCCAATAATTATTTGCTTAACTTATGACATTCATAACCCAAAAATCCTCTCGTATTGATAACAAAAGGTTTTGGATTTCATAATAAAAATAAATATCAGGGACATAAATCCTTGTCCATACTATTCTCTGAATCCATCAAAGAAGTCCTCATAGGCTTCTGCTCTTATTTATGGAAAAAGCATTTTCCAGGGAAATATATAACTGGTTTCCTATTTTGTGCATAGAAACTCAGTAGATAATACAAGTAGCTGAGTTGATAAAGAGTAGAACAATTTAAATGAAGTAATTTTTAGCAAATGCTCTACCAAAATATGGCTGTAAATGTAGAATCATATCTTATTTTTGCAATTGTATTTAGAAATAATTTAGATGGATTTAAGACACCTAAAAATTGAAAAGAAATTTATATATCATACAGATTTTCTTTTCCTTGATAGATTCAGCATATTTTCTTAGTTCCACTCATTTTCCCCGTGAGGATACCGATTGGCCATGTGTGATCTACTAAAATAAAGAACCCAAGATTCAAGAGGTTTTAGTTAATTGGTTAGGGTGGTATAATTTCAATGGCTTTGTAAAAAAATGCGGTTACAGGAAAGCAGGAGAATGTGGCAGAATTAAGGAAGGAGACTGCAGCAAAATTATTAACCGAGAAAAACTTCAAACTCTCATCGTGCAGGAAGGTGGGAGGAACGCAAAATAGAAAATAAGATATGAAAAGAATACGTACTTAGGTGGAAGAAGATGATTTGGGCATCCGACGGAAGTGGTACTGTAATCACATAAACATTTGGATTACATGCAATCAGCATATGTAACCAAAGAATATAATCACATAAACATTTGGATTTGCAAATTAATTTTAATTTTAATATTAAGATTACCTGCAAACAGCATATGTAATCAATCAAACAATATGTCATGGATCAAGATTGTACTGATTACAGAACACATCCCAGAAATGAATTAATAAGAATGGCAACAATTTTTTTACAAACGGACAACATAAAAGCATCAGGCATCGGAGACAAGTATTGGTTTAATCAGACAAACATGTTAAGATCGATGTTACACACACAATCGCACGTTATCTATTTTCGAAAGTAACAACTGTAGTACCTGATTGTATCCCTCGAATGCAATTGCATGATGAAGAGTCTTAAAGCTAAATGTAGCATCAGGTAAGTCCACAGCCAAGTAAATCCATAGCTTGTCATGGCATCTTTAGTTATTAGCTGTTAATTTCCATAACTGAAACCTGCAATCTAAAGCCTAGCTTCAATGCTTTTTATGGATACAATCTTAGCTACAGCATTTAATGTTTCTAATGTGTGTATATAATGTGCATGGGTGATGCTTTTTATTTGTGTACATATACCGATGTAGAAATGAAAAAAAAGTGAACCTAATCAAATGAGGATGCAACACGACATGGTGTATATGCACTTGACTATCATGTCATTATGTCCATGCAGCAGTGTATCGAACATGAATTAGAAGTATCAAAAGCACCTTTAAACAGATTTTCCTTTGTAACTAACCCAAAAGTATTAGCAGTTTCTCGAATCATAATGCGGCTTATACCCTTATATGAGATGATCTTACTGTCAGCAACTGAAATAGTAAAAGCACATTCAAACATTTCACAAATAGCTCATGAAGATGTTAATTACGGAACTTGTAATATAATACCTAACATGAAAGCACCAAAGATACATGAGTGAACAAAGTAGGTATGAATAATTTTAATTAATTATTTCAAAATAGGTTATGCTGTACCTGAATTATGTGAAGAAGCATTATGGTGGAATAAGTAGAAAACACATGATTAACGACTAAAATTAGTGATTTATCAGCAATTTGTTAATAACTAAAAAAAAATCCTGGATTAATTATTGGTAGCACCAGGTAGGCAACTTGATTTCATAGAAAAAAGTGAGTCTTTTATCAACATATGTATAGAAAGCTATTTCGATAAAAAGAACCAAGAATTTAAAGTACAAACAAATAAGGAAGCAATATGAGGTGCATACCTGCCCACAGTATGAAATGCAGTCGAGCAAGGTAACACAATGATACACTCACAGTAATTACAACATCTTAGTCTACATTTAAAAGAAAAAAACAGTGTTGAGAAACACAAAGATAACCCCATGACCAAAAATAAAGTAGTCTAACAAGTAGCACATGACTGACAAACAAGAGAACACTAACTAGCAGCTCATGCTAATCTAAATACAGAAAAAGAACTACCTAAAACAGCAAAATAAGAGCCAACCAACGTAGAGTTGAGCCGGATTTTACCAAAGGCAGAAAAGGGGGTGCATTAAGCATGAAGTTTTGTAATACTAAGTGGACCAGCATAATAGTTAATTTGTAATTAAGTAATAGGAATTCAGTGTTGTAATAATCATTTTCACAGAAGTGGAACTGTATAATTGTTAATTTGTAATATACCAAGTAAAAATAAACGATTCAACCATTAATCTATTACTAATATACAACCCATGAGCTGAGATGAATGATGATAAAAGTACTGTCATGCATTTTGTGATTAAATGGGGAAAAAATGTCACTGTAATCAATAACTATCTGATGAATAGCCAAAACCAAAAAAAAAAAAAAAAAAAAAAAAAAAAAAAAAACAGTAATTGACAAAAAAAAAATTGTTGCATTTCATACTGAAAGGTATAGATTTACGCTAAAAGCAATCACACGTTCCATGCTCTAAAATGAGAGCTACATGCTACGTTTATCAATCAGATGCATGTATTACATTTATCAACAATTTAAGCATAATAAAAAATTATATATAAGACCAATTTTAAAGTCGAGAAAGAAAAAAGAATAATTAGCACATACCCATTTTCTTTATTCAAGTTTCTTCTCCATCAATACTTATGAAAGCCAGGACTGAACTTATGCATCATAATGAAGCCGCTGTTTCAATCAAAGTATGCATGTATCGATTAATTGCGGTTAGTGGTATCACAATTAGCAGTAGATTGAATTAATGTGGTGCCAAATATAATCCTCCTCCTCCTCATTCTTAACTAATGAAATTTTAATTTAGTTAGGCCAAATTCGTTTAGTCCGGAATTATTATAAATATAAAAGAGTTCTACAAAATTGATAATAATAATTTCGAATTATATTGTTTCTACTGTTTTCATTCCAGTTCAATATTTTAATAACAAATTTTAGTGATACCAAACTTATCTTTCACAGCTTTTGTGGGAAAATGCAAGAATAATTTTGTATTTGGACTTCTGACTGTGAAAGAACTTAATTTGAGTGATAAATAGTTTCAGGGAACCGCAATTCACAATCCTAAGCTCCTATACAATTGAATTCATCTGGCTATAGCAAACAGAGCACTAATTAAACCTAAACATTGGAAATAGTTGATTTCGCTATTTTAAGAACAAAAAAAAAAGCATTTACCATCCTAAAAAAAGCATTTGCCATCCTAAAAAAAGCAAGAATTCGTCTTGAAGGAAACCTGCTTGTTGCTAAGCGAAGTAGCAGGTAAGGACTGCACACAAAATTATACAAAGAACAAAATGATCAGTGAATATAGAGAAGCTTTTGAAGATAAACAAAGTTTTTAGATTCGATAGCTTCAATCAAAAACTAATAAACATAAATAAAGCAACTAAAAACTATCTTTTCATGTCGTTATAAAGTAAAAACCTCTAAGTTTGATTTTTGTAAAGTTCCACGTTATCACAGTCGAAAAATAAGAAGAGGTGATGTAATCAACCATGAATACCTGAAGTTTTACATCACTGCAGCAATATTAATCACTATGAATGCATTATTTAGTATGCTCTTTTTAAGCTCATTGATACGTATTAGTTCACTATAAACACATTTAAGCATTAATTACCATTCTTATAAACATAATTACTATCATTTGACCAATTAATAGTTTGGAGGTCACACAACTTTTGCATTCATAAGTTGTTTGTTGAGTGAAATATATTTTATGAAATGCCCTATGTAACAATGCAACTATTGGCTAAATTCAAATAACTATCTTAATCAAAGACAACGCTAAATGAAAGTGAAGAGCTAGTTACAGTGAATTTAAGATTTTGGAGGGCATTATAACCTATTTGAAATAATGAAGCTGACCTTATATTTGTTGTTCATCCTCAGACATCATTCATTAATACATTTCGTTATTGACCCAAAAAAAAAACTGTAGAGAATTAGCACTAACGTTTTTTCAGCTTTTATATATAATAAATGAATGAAGGTGGGCATCTCCCAGTGACTTAACTTTATTCCATTAAGAGAGTTTCCATACAAGAGAAATCAATGGAGTTGACTTTGTGTGATCCAAATTTTACCTAAATAAATCATAGAAGATAAATCAATGGAGTGATTTAGACAATTTATACAAAAACACTGAGGTGCAATTACACCTGTATAAAGTATAAACAGTTGCTGCAAACTTCTCAGGTTATATGAAAACTCAGTAAAAATATAAAATCCATATAAACCAGATTATAAATGACGAAAATCTTTGATATAGCTAAAATAATCTAAATAACCAACAGAACATCCATTTCTATAATTTATCTTTAATCATGGTAGTCGGAGTATGTTAAATAACAGAAGTTACCTCGTAATATATGTACAAACCTTTATGTTCTTCCATGCAAATCCTTCGCTACTATTTCTTGAGCTGGAGGATCTAGCACCATATCCTATAATAAAGGAAAGGCAAGTAAAAAGTTAACAAATAGTGCTCCTGCATAGTTCAATCTGTCAATCGTAACAGAGAAAAAAAATAGAAAAGATGCAAATCAAGTTTTTTTTGCTAAGCTTCTTCACAAACTAAGCTATAAACAACACAAATAAGTACATCAACGTATACCCAAAATCCATGTAAAAATGTTTCCAATAAGTGTAAAAATGTCTTAAGAGTTGAAAGATGAACTATGGACTCCTTGTGAAAACAAATCCTTTAATTAGTCCATGGAATTTTTTTCAAGTTTGAACTTCTATGATATATTTGGGTGTGATTCCACTAATATCATCATCATATTCTCCGTCGCTATAAATCACTGCTGGAAATGTAGCTGAATGAGTAGGAAGATGGTGGTAGCACCAAGTATCTAAAGATTTTTCATTCAAAAGCTTTTCGAGTTTTGCTAGAATTTCCAATGATGCACTTGTGATAGCAGACAACCCTATTCAGCAGAGTGTTTGTTTGCAGCAGCAACAACATTTACTTCTGCAAGCTAAAACGTCATGGAGTTGGTTTAGTGTAAACAGAAGCATAACCAAGTAGTCCCTCTGCAATTTTAAAAAAAAGTCGACATTGTGCGATCGAACATTTTTAAAGAACCAACAGCACAGTATGTGACTACAAGCTCAATGGCAACAGTGGATCTAATTATTACAAAAAATATTGAAATCTAACAATTTGAATCCATTTTAAATTGATTTTCCCCAGCTTTGGCTTGATTTATAAATTTCAATTGAAAACTAAATTGAGAAATAAACATCCTGACCGAGCCGAGATAGTAAACATAAAAATACTTAATTGAGTATACAATTCAATTTTATTGTTTTGAAAAGGAAAAAATGATGATGAAATTGGATAGAATGGCAAGTCTCGGATTTAGATGTAAAATAACTGAAACACTCCACCTCCGTTAAGGTCACTCACAAAGGGAATGCCTTGACTTTGATGGAGGTTTATAAGTAAAAGTCACAGATAAACACAAGACAGATATAAATACACATATTTTAAACAGCGGAAAACAAACAGGCTTTTATTTCATCAATACGTGTTCATACAAAACATTTCCATAATTGTCTCAAAATACTTCCAACATTACAACCTCATTACTGTATTGATTATTAAAGAAGCATAAAACATAAATAAAGTAACAAAAATCCCCATAGTGATATCCGAAGCCATAATCCGAGCAAAAGAGATCCAAACCATACATCTACGGTCTTGAGGCTTGCAAAGAGTCTGACGAAGCTGGGTTGTTTCCTCCCTGTGGACCTGTGGGGGGGGGGGGGGGGGGACGAAGGAAAAGAAGACGAAAAGAAAATAGAGTCATACATAAAGCCTGAGTAAATCTAGTGACTCTTCAGTATGTGAATAAGAAAAAGGGGCATGGTAGATATAAACTGAAAACAGGAAAGTATCACAAGCTAAGGAAGTGTCGTTTAGAATCGAATGTACTATCGCACCCACACTATATCTCTGCACCTACTTGAGCTTATTCTAACTGGCACCCCATGTTGAGGGTGAAGTGATCCCCATTTTTTAAAGATCGGCTCCTACTCGCATAAACATATGTGTCATACGGCCACCAAGAATTGTAGATACCTATGCTGGTCCCACCATGGGGTGTATCAAGACCCATGGTGGCGGCCCCGACACAATTCTAGAATACATAGGTTATATAACTAGTACCCCAGTGCCCTGTTTGTCTGCTCCGGAGTGTGTGCACGCCCGCACCCCGTTAGAACCTACACTGTGCACCCACCGCCGTCGTTTTTGACCGCTTACAGTCAGCCCAGTAATCGTGTCCCACCCTGCCTAGTTTCAGGGTACCGTGATACCTAATTGGGTTACTGCTGAAATGGGTCCCTCGTTACTAGGGTTTTCTAGTCAAACATGTTAAGTGGTTAAGTGTTTGTATTTACCTAACCTCACCTATCAATTCTTGTTAGCATGTTGAATTTGGTTAAGTGTTTTTAGTTGACTTAACCTTACCATCTGTCCTTAGCCTCTTAAAGCACCGATCACTCACATTAGACAGATATTGCTACGGTTACTGGATGTGCCAGTCGATTTCGGGCAGGTTTACACCGTAGCTCAGTCTAACCTCGGGTCCTTATTGGGCTCAATGCTTAACCACCCACATTGGATAGGTATTGTTGTGACTACTGGACAGCCGGGCGGGTACGGGCAGGTTTACGTCACAACTCAATCCAACCTCGGTTTAAGCATACTGTAACGACCCGGAAAATCCGAACCAATTTAAAAATTTTATTTTAAATTATTTGGTGGAAAAATGTGGCAGAAATTAAAATTTTCTATTTTTAAATAATATTAAAGCCAGTGAAAATAGTCAATTTTCAAACAATCTCTGTTTTCAACGAAACCACTTTCATTGGAACCGGAATGTCATATTATTGCTAGGTTTCAATTTTTAGAATTTTTCGAATTAATATGTGAGCGTGGCGAAGGAAAATGCGTTTGGTCGATTACAGTCAAATTTAAACGACTGAAAAATAGCCATTTTTCAAAAAGTGTCAAAATTCGATGAAATTAATTTGGTTAGGACCGTATCGTCATAACATAGACAAATATATTTTTTCTGGATTTTTCTGAGTCCGTTTGGTGGCCTCGGTGAATTTATTTATGCAGACGAATTAAATTAATAAATGAATTAAATATTAAATTAAATAATACAGGCCACAGACAGCCGTTTGCGCTGACAGGACCTGTCCCATTAGGTCCGGAATATGGGCTATTGGCTAGGGTCACTTTCTGCTGGACTGAATTTGAACCGATTTGGAAGATATGAGTTTTTTTGTAAAAATACATTATAATATTATAAATAATAGGAGATTAAAACCCTAATTTACTATTCACCCATCGTCTACAGCCGCCACCCCTTATTTTCAATGGCCTACAGCGCTCAGAACTTCTCCTCTTAAATTCTCTTCCATCTCCAACCTTCAGACTTCAACCCATACACCACCTCGAAGCTCTCTTCACGAGCTTTCCATTGGTACCAGCCATCACCCTCCTCGTCGCCCGTAGCCCTCGCACCGATCGCCCAAAGGCCGACGGTATCGACCGCCGCCCAGGACCACCCACGCCACCGAGTGGCCCCCACTTCCAGGCGTGGCAGCACCACACCCCCCTCTTCCCCGTGACGTTGTCTGATCGACCTCCAGGAAACCGAACCGCGAGCAAAAGTCCGACCTAGTTTGGAGCAGTAGTTGAAAGTGTCGGCCGATATTTCTGATTGGGGAAGAAAGGGTATTTCTTAATTAATTTATTAATTAATTAATTTAAATTGTTTTAAAACTTCGATTAATCATATCTAACTCATTTCAATTCGATGATTTCAGCGGCGTTGTGATCGTGTGACTGAGATCTACGCATCTAAACTGACTAGAGCTGATTCTGAACAGTTTGAATTTTGGCCAAAAATCTTCAACGACAGTGAGATTTCTGAATTTGAAAAATTAAACAATTTAATTATGTTCGATCAGTTGAATCATTGTATGTTATTTCTGATTTGTTATGTGGTGATTGTTGTATAGTTGAATTATATTCGTTGTGATGTCATGTTATAGTATGACAGTTTGGATCTGTAAAAGTGCCACAAATCTAAAATCAGCGTCCATCCAGGTGTAAACAAAATATACCATGATCTCAAGCGCACCTTTTGGTGGAAATCTATGAAGAGGGATATTTCTATTTATGTTGCTAGATGTCCCACTTGTCAGCAAGTCAAAAGTGATCAACAGAAACTGGCAGGTTTGTTGCAACCGCTAGGAGTTCCTGGTTGGAAGTGGGAGGAAATTTCTATGGATTTTATAGATGGCTTGCCCCGAAGCCGAAAAGGCAACGATAGCATATGGGTGATTGTCGACCGCTTAACAAAATCTGCCCATTTCATCCCTGTTCGGTCCAATAGAACAGCTCGAAGTTTAGCACAGCTCTATCTTAAAGAGATAGTCAGACTGCATGAGGTTCCCAAAAGCATTGTCAGTGATCGGGATCCATTATTTACCAGTAAATTCTGGGAAGCTTTTCAAGAAGAGCTTGGGACTATGTTAAATCTGAGCTCTGCCTATCACCCTCAGACAGATGGCCAGACTGTGAGGGTGAATCGTGTTTTAGAAGACTTATTGTGTGCTTGCATTCTTGACTATGGCGGTTCATGGGAGGACCACTTGCACTTGGTGGAATTCTCCTATAATAATAGCTACCAAGCAAGCTTGGGGATGTCACCATTTGAATTACTTTATGGCAGGCCGTGCAGATCTCCGGCATGTTGGGTGGAGTCAAGTAATCGACTAGTCTTGGGCCTCGACATGGTTCGTGAAGCATCAGATAAGGTTGACTTGATTAAGAAGCGCTTGTTGACTGCTCAGAGCCGACAAAAGAGCTATGCAGACCAGCGAAGAAGGAATCTAGAATTCTCTGTGGGTGATCGAGTATACTTGAAGGTTTCTCCTTTGAGAGGCGTTATTCGTTTTGGGAAGACGGGAAAGTTGGCACCGAGATTCATTGGTCCATTCCATATTCTCGAAAGGATTGGTACTCTCGCTTATAGAGTGCAGCTGCCCGACTGGTTGCCAGGGGTGCATGATGTATTTCATGTGTCTCAACTCCGCAAGCATGTTCACGATCCAGATCTGATTGAGGATGAATTAAACCAACAGGTCCTAGATATTGCTCCAAATCTGACAGTGAGAAAGGACCCGATTAAGATCATTGGCAAAGAAACCAAAATCTTAAGGAACAAGTAGATCAACCTAGTCAAGGTTCAATGGAGTGGGGATCCTAGAGACTGTACTTGGGAGACAGAGGATAGCATCAAAAAGGCTTACCCCAAGTGCAGAGTGGATATCTCCGAGTAACTCTTGTACTAAGGTACGTTTATACCAATTTACATTTTCCATCTTGGTTCCTACTTTTCTTTGTTTCCTTTTCGAGGACGAAAATTCTTAAGTGGGGGAGATTGTAACGATCCAGAAAATCCGAACCAATTTAAAAAATTTATTTTAAATTATTTGGTGGAAAAATGTGGCAGAAATTAAAATTTTCCATTTTTAAATAATATTAAAGCCAGTGAAAATAGTCAATTTTCAAACGATCTCTGTTTTCGACGAAACCACTTTCATTGGAACCGGAATGTCATATTATTGCTAGGTTTCAATTTTTAGAATTTTTCGAATTAATATGTGAGCGTGGCGAAGGAAAATGCGTTTGATCGATTACAGTCAAATTTAAACGACTGAAAAATAGTCATTTTTCAAAAAGTGTCAGAATTCGACGAAATTAATTTTTTTTAGGACCGTATCGTCATAACATAGAAAATATATTTTTTTCTGGATTTTTCTGAGTCCGTTTGTGGCCTCGGTGAATTTATTTATGCAGACGAATTAAATTAATAAATGAATTAAATATTAAATTAAATATTACAGGCCACAGACAGCTGTTTGGGCTGACGGGAGCTGTCCCATTGGGTCCGGAATATGGGCTATTGGCTAGGGTCACTTTCTGCTGGACTGAATTTGAACCGTTTGGAAGATATGGGTTTTTTGTAAAAATACATTATAATATTATAAATAATAGGAGATTAAAACCCTAATTTACTATTCACCCATCGTCTACAGCCGCCGCCCCTTATTTTCAATGGCCAACAGCGCTCAGAACTTCTCCTCTTAAATTCTCTTCCATCTCCAACCTTTAGACTTCAACCCATACACCACCTCGAAGCTCTCTTCACGAGCTTTCCATTGGTACCAGCCATCAACCTCCTCGTCGCCCGTAGCCCTCGCACCGATCGTCCAAAGGCCGACGGTATCGACCGCCGCCCAGGACCACCCACGCCACCGAGTGGCCCCCACTTCCAGGCGTGGCAGCACCACATCCCCCTCTTCCCCGTAATGTTGTCTGATCGACCTCCAGGCAACCGAACCGTGAGCAAATGTCCGACCTAGTTTGGAGCAGTAGTTGAAAGTGTCGGCCGATATTTCTGATTGGGGAAGAAAGGGTATTTCGTAATTAATTTATTAATTAATTAATTTAAATTGTTTTAAAACTTCGATTAATCATATCTAACTCATTTCAATTCGAAATTCGATGATTTCAGCGGCGTTGTGATCGTGTGACTGAGATCTACGCATCTAAACTGACTAGAGCTGATTCTGAACAGTTTGAATTTTGGCCAAAAATCTTCAACGACAGTGAGATTTCTGAATTTGAAAAATTAAATAATTTAATTATGTTCGATCAGTTGAATCATTGTATGTTATTTCTGATCTGCTATGTGGTGATTGTTGTATAGTTGAATTATATTCGTTGTGATGTCATGTTATAGTATGACAGTTTGGATCTGTAAAATTCAGATGTAATCATAATAAAGTTCTCACCTTTATTTTCATCCTTATTTTTATTTTTATTCCTTTCTCTTAAAATTGATCTTTTGTTTTTGAAAACAAAATGAAATAAAGTTTTGATCTTTTGTTTTAAAATAAAGTTTTGATCTTTTGTTTTGAAATAAAATAAAATAAAGTTTTGATCTTTTGTTTTTGAAACAAAAATATAATAAAAGTTTGATCTTTGTTCTTGAAACAAATCAAAACAAAGTTGAGCCTTTTATTTTGATTTATATAATAAAGTCAAAGAAGTTTTGATCTTTTATTTTGAGATATAATAAATAAAGATTTGATCTTTTATTTTGACTAATTAAAGAAGTTGGATTTATATAATAAATAAAGATTTGATCTTTTATCCTATAAAATAAATAACATTCATATATTTTATTTGATTTCACAAAATAAAGGTGGGATCTTTTATTTTGATTCATAGAAATTTTACAACCGATCATATGTTGTTATTGTTGTAATACACAAAATTCATCGTTATGTTAATTTAGTTGTAATGACACAAAATTCATCGTTATGTTAATTTAGTTGTAATGACACAAAATTCATCGTTATGTTAATTTAGTTGTAATGACACAAAATTTCATCGTTATGTCTGTGTAGTTGAAATGAATATACTTTGGTGTTGGATAAAAAATTTTGTAACTGAGGAAAATAATAGAACATTTACATTTTTCAATGTAAAAGAAAGGAAAAGTAAATATTTACATTTTTCAATGTAAAAGAGAAAAGGAGAATTTACATATGTAAATAAAAACAATAAATAGGAAATTTACATTTTTCCATTGTTATAAAGAGTAATAGAAAATTCACATTTTTCTATGGTAATAAAGTATA
Organism: Allium sativum; assembly: GCA_030737875.1. Taxonomy (NCBI): domain Eukaryota; kingdom Viridiplantae; phylum Streptophyta; class Magnoliopsida; order Asparagales; family Amaryllidaceae; genus Allium; species Allium sativum. Next base: position 316,574,364 of record CM060922.1, on the reverse strand, counting down.
ATAGGAAATTTCCATTTTTCTATTGTAATGAAGAGAGATAGAAAATTTACTTTTTTTTAATGTAAAATATAAGATTTACCTTTTTCTAGGAGAAGATAAAAGAATTTACATTTTTCATTTTAAAAGAAAAGGAAATAAAAATATATACATTTTATAAAAACATAAAAAGTTCATTTTATGTTATAAAAATGAAATAGGATAAAAAGTTCACTTTTACGTTATAAAAATGAAATAGGATAAAAAGTCCACTTTTATGTTATAAAAATGACATAGGATAAAAGAACATTTTTATAATTAAAGAAATTATACATTTTAAAACATCATTTTTGTCGCATTAGAATTGGCGAACAAAAATGTCATTTTTATTGAATATGACATTATACACCGTTGTAAACATCATTTTTGTCGCATTAGAGTTGGCGAACAAAAATGTCATTTTTATTTGATATAAAATTATGCATTGTTGAAACCATCACTTTTGTCGCATTAGAATTGGCGGGCAAAAATATTGTTTTTATAGAATACAAAAGGAATGGATTTTAATAAAGGGAATCGCCCAATGTTATATATATAAATATAAGATATAAAATTAAACGAAACGAGCGCAGCAGTTCGCGTATCGACAATCGTAACTTCAAACGAATATATAGGAAGATCCGACTGTTGGATTTTCCCAAAACTGGAACCGTTAGGACCGCTTTGGGAAGAACTTTCCAACGATATAAATTTCATCAAAATCCGACAGTTAGATTTTAAGATATGTGTAAATCAAATTTTGGTAAAAGCAGCGCCAGCGCCGCCTATTGACCCAAAACATCGTTTATTTATTTCGAGCTATTTTTAATAAATAAAAATAGCGATAAATAGTTATAAATATATATGAAATGTTTTAAACTATAATTATGCGACAATTATTTGAAAAGGTCGGGTTTAACTCATTTCAAATAATTGAACGGCGATTGAATCAAAGATGTAAGAAGACGATGGTTGAAGACCGGCGATCTTCACATCGAATGGACGATGACTTCTGATACCTTGGACTGACTTGCTCCCAGGACTGGGTTGAAGCAGTAATTGTCCGGACGTGTGTGTTGATCATGCGGATAAGCGAGAACCTCTTTGGTGTCTCCGGTTTCGTTCAGACCCAGAACGGACTTGTAAATGGATGCGTGTCTGACGTTGAAATTCACTTCATGTAATTAAATTGATTTCTATTAATATATGTCTGTTTGGTGGTAGAGAATTTATTCTCTACTTAACACCCTGATACGTAGTGATAGTTATCGATCGCATGGCGTTGAATTGTCAATGTGGCACGCCAAGATGCAATGATCAAGGCTTTGTTGAAAAGCAGGCCTTGTGGCTGATGATCAAAGCATAGCCTGGTTAGGCATAGCTTTGTGTATATCGTGACTTCGCGAGCCTCACACCCCGGTATGAGTCAAAAACGGGATATGGACCGTAGGGAGTGCACACGTTTCTTTCTAGCTAGGAGTGGTGTTTGGGCTTTAACACGGCCCGACATTTTACTTATGTGGATTGTGGATTGAGGTACCTCGGGTTTTTATAGGCCAGAAGTGGTCATATTATAGGTCCAAAGGGACCGGGAAACGTGTGCTCAGGCATAACTAATCCACTACCGTTAGGTAGGGACCAGCCCTACCGCATCCAATGGTTCACTGCGGGGGATCCTGAGGCATTTGCTAGAGTGTCTCGAATCAGAAGAGGACGATCCCTAGCCTCGATTTCATGATAGAAAACCAATTCCCAATACAACAACATTTCGGTTTTGATTGTAAACTTATATACGGCGACATAGTAGGATGGGGTACTATGTCGTCTAGGATTGATACATTTATATTGAAGTATTTTAATGCTGCTTAGACACTAATGATAATATAAAAATATTATTTTTCACGTATTAAGCATGTTTGATCATCATAAGGGAAAACTCTATCCTCCTGTGTGCGTTGCGTTGTGTGATAGGACTTGAGTCTTATGATGATTTCATTTTTTAAAAGTTATTTCGTTATTTTTATATAAACTTTATTAAATTATGCACTGGCAATCCAATGGAGTAAACCCGTTCCGCGTTAGCGACGTGGTCCTGTGATTCGCCATATTGTTAGTTAGTATAGAAAGATTTCTCATACCAGTCCCATGACTGACCTGTAGTTTGTTTCACCGGCAAACTCGGGTGCCCATATTTTCCACACGGGTAGTCGAGTAGCTTTTTGTAGATATTTATCTCTTTAGCAGGATCCTGGATCGAAATTTAAAGTTGTGTCCAGTGCATTGATCGCCTCCCGCTGTATCAGTTTAAGTCTTCCGCTGTGTATCATATTTAATGTAAAATTTATCTTCCGCTGCAGTTTATTTGAACTCTGATATATTCTGTACTCTGATGTTATATTATCATGATGTAATAAAAGTCTGCTGTGTTTTTTTCTGATGTTTTGTATTCCTAAAGTTAAAGTATTCGAGAATTTCTAACCTTTGGATCAGACCTGTGTGGTTTATGGTCGATCCCAAAGGGCGGGGATTTTTGGGTCTTTACACATACCGTGTTTTCTAAATTTACATATTTTATCACTTCTCAATTTTATATGGAAATGTCATGTCCTTTATTCTTGGGTATAACAATTCATACCACTTAAATGTCATTGTCGTTGGCATGTGCCAAACATGCCAACATATATTTTTCATGTTTTACACCCAATGTTATTACCCCCGTTTGTACGTTCGCAACATTATAACAAATGTTGGGCTCGACACAATTCAGCCCAACTTTATAAACGTGAGAAAAGGGGAAATCAAGAACATGTAATATTTTACAATACATAAAGGTGTGTGGCGCATGAACTTGCAATTTAGCGATTCAACTAACATAAATTATGGGTCATGTGAACTTGCATTCAAATCAGAGTATAACTAAGTAGGTATCATATGAAATGGCATAGCTTAGGCTTATACAAACTTGGGTTTAAACTTGTTTAACTTGGCATAATGTCAACCACAAAACTAACATGTTGTATATTCACCAAAATATCTAATTTTAACATCTAATCATATAGCCTATTTCAACATGAACTTGCATAGTTTATGTAACCCAAACGGTACTTAACATAGATCCAATTATACTTGCAAATAAACATAAGAATGTGTTCATAGGTTTTGAGTCATGTAGGCATAAAAGGTCTCAAATCTAGAACATGTTTACGTAAGCTTTAACTTAGACTTAGGGAATGTATATAGTCCATGCCATCGACATAAACATAAAGGGATCAAATTCTAGTTTTTTCCACAAACTTGCAAGTGCCATTATTTTTATATACAATTGTCCAATAGGCTTGCATCAATCAATTTAGGCCACAAATATCAATACACAAGTCATGACAGAATCATTACAATACACAGAATTTATATCATTATTATACAATAACACAATTCTATTTTCATTTACATCGAATCACGTCATAGTTTTATTCATATTCTGAAAGATCACTATACTTACAACGAATGCAGAATCTTGAATTCTGGATTCTGAGTTCTGAAATTGAGATGCGTTCCTTTGGGTAGATTAACGTTGCGTTGAATAATAAGCTTTAGTTCTCTTCTTAATTTGATTCGTCTCTAAGCTCCTCTCTCTTGACGGCTACGCTCAATTCCTTCCTGGTAGCATGACGACTCCAATCTTATTTTTTTGTGTGAATTTTAGTTGAGACTTAGGGTGTATATATAGATTTTTAGATTGTTTTGAGCCGTTAGATGAAGACATGAGTAATCTAGACTATATAAAGTCCAAAGAGCCAATCAAGAGGTGACATGTCAGCCCCAATGACACACCGAGCCACAGAAATTCGAGCCAGAGCCAGACCCAGCCAGCCAGGTCGACCAGGTAGGTCGACTGGCAGGTCGTCACCCAGGTCGACACTATGGTCGACCTGGGGGTGACCAGGTCGACACCATGGTCGATCCTATGGTCGACCTGGTCCCTGGGCGGGAATTTTCCCGCCCATCCCAGTTTGAGCTTATTTAATGAATTTTGAACTTGAAACCGAGCTGTTTGAATTTTAAATTTTATTCTGAAACTTCCGAAGGTCATAACTCCTTCATACGGAGTCCGATTCATGCAAACTCGGACTCTATCTCAAGAAGAATTCCGAGATGAACGCAATGGCGTAACCCGTTTCCCTTAATTCTTTCATTTAGAATTAATTACACTTTAATTTGTGAAGCTTAATGTTATAGAATTCACGGGGTGTTACATTCTCCCCCTCTTAAAAGGATTTCCTCCCCGAAATCTTCAAGTTAGGAAGAATGTATATCCTACCATCCTGTCGTCCATCTACTCAACCAACAAACATAGGCGTCCAATGTCCTTAAAAGACTTCTAATGCTTCATGATCATATGCATAGTGTGTGTACATGTCCTTATCTAATGCAGAAATCATGCGGTCTACTGATTCAGTTGACCTCTTTAATGCGAATCATGTAAGTGTCATGAATCCATTATGTATGCAAATTTTTCCTACTCATAATTCTACATGAGTGCACAACTTATTCATACAAATGCGACAACCATATGACAACATATCAAGTTTCAACCATATACAAATGAGAATACATATATGCATATGCAATATGAAGTGACTGAGCCGATCTAAAACCTAGGGTGTGTGTGTATATGCATCCACGAGCAACCACTAGCAACCATTTGCGGCCATCATCCATAACATGTTTTCAAATACATGTTTGCATCCATTTGTTTTCTACCTAAGGAGTTAGGAAAAGGACCGAGGAGATATACCTAAAAAGATAGATAAAACATAACTTAAGGAAAAAGAGAGATCAAATATGTACCCTCAAAAAGAAAAGGGTAGGCAGCGCGTATTCTATCCTCAGTTTCCCAAGTTGCGTCTTCCTCGGCATCGCTCCACTGAACTTTAACAAGTTTGACTTCGCGGTTGCGTAGATTTTTTCACTTTAGTTCCTAAGATGCGGGTTGGAACTCTCCTCACAGTTGCTTCACGTTCCACTTCGGCTTCTTCTAGAATGCTAGGTTCCACCACTTCCGTAGACTCATGCAAACACTTCCGGAGGTGAGAAACATGAAAGACGTTGTGAACTTCGGCCAGTCTCTCGGGTAGCTCTAATCTATATGCCATCTTCCCAACATTCTCGATGATAGGAAACGGCCCTACAAATCTTGGTGCTAACTTTCCTGTGGATCCAAAGCGAACAACGTTCCTTAAAGGAGATACCTTAAGGAAAACCCTGTCCCTAACCTCAAACTCAAGGTTGGCCCTTCTCTTGTCTGCGTAGGATTTTTGTCTATCCTGGGTTGTCTTCATCCTTCTTCGTATTAAGTCCACTTTCTCTGAGGTCTCTCTGATCATGTCTGGCCCAAGTATAAGCTTATCTGTAGACTTCCACCAACAAGTTGGTGATTTTCACGGTCTTCCTTACGAGGCTTCGAAGGGTGCCATGCCTATGGTAGCTTGGTAGCTGTTGTTGTAGGCAAATTCCACTAAAGGAAGGTGATCCTCCCATGTCCCTCCAAAGTCAAGAACGCAAAGTCTTAAAAGATCCTCTAAAACTCTATTCACCCTTTCCGTATGGCCATCAGTTTGGGGGTGATAGGCCATGCTCAAACATAACTGTGTGCCTACAGCTTCTTGCAGACTCCGCCAAAACTCGCTTGTGAAGATTGGGTCTCGGTCACTAACAATGCTGGAGGGTATCCCATAGAGTCAAGTTATCTCCTTAAGGTAAAGAGACACTAGAGAAGAGGCAGTCCTTCTACTCCTGACAGGTAAAAAGTGGGCGCTTTTTGTAAGCTTATCCACTATTACCCAAATGCTAGTATTGCCCCTTCTCGACCTAAGCAGCCCATCAACGAAGTCCATTGAAATACTATCCCACTTCCACTGTGGGATCTCTAGAGGATGAAGCAGTCCTCCAGGCTTTTTCTGTTCCGCCTTGACCTGTTGGCATATCATACACTTAGAAACGAAATCTACCATGTCCTTCTTCATGCCGCTCCAAAAGAAAACTCTCTTCATGTCCTTGTACATTTTGTCCCCGCCTGGGTGTATTGTCATCTTGGAATGATGCGCTTCCTCGAGAACCTTCTTTGTCAACTCCCTTGCTTGTGGGGCGCATAATCTTCCATCCCGCCTCAGCCAACCCTTATCATCGATGGCGTATCTACTGAGGTGACTAGAAGTCTCACCCCTAATAAGTTTATCAATCACATCAACAAGCTGAGGGTCTTCACGTTGTGCAGCCCCTATTGAGTCCAGGAGAGTAGGGTGTACTTCGAGAGATGCTAACAAACTCGGTACAAAATCCGAGGAGGGCCTAAAGTTAAAACTGGCTATATACTCCAAGCTTTGCCTTTCCACAAAGAGAGGGCTTAAGGTCAGTTTCTTTCGGCTCAACGCGTCGGCTACTACGTTGCCTTTGCCGGGAGTATAGGAAATTTCAAAGTCATACGAGGCAAGGAACTCCGTCCACCTTTGCTGCCTCAAGTTAAGATCTTTCTGCGAGAAAAGATACTTCAACGATTTATGGTCAGTATATAATTCGAACTTCTCACCTAGGAGATAATCGCGCCAAGACTTAAACGCAAAGACGATGGCGGCCAACTCAAGATCGTGGGTTGGGTAGTTCTTTTCATGCACTTTCAATTGTTTTCCACCATAAGCTACTACCCTCTCTTCTTGCATCAGAACAGCGCCTAGCCCCGTACCGCAAGCATCCGTATATACTGTGAACATTTTGCTTCCATCTGGCAAAGTCAGAACTGGGGCTGTTGTGAGAGCCCTTTTTAATCGCTGGAAAGCAAACTCGCAATCCAAATCCCAAGTGAACACCAGATTCTTCTTTGTTAGCCTTGTGAGTGGAGCTGAGATTTTCGCGAAATCCCTAATGAATTTTCGGTAAAAACCGGCTAGCCCAATAAAACTTCGAACTTCGGTTGCATTTCTTGGTGTCTTCCAATCTTGCACTGCCACCACTTTCGCGGGGTCCACAGCCAACCCCTCTTTGGACACTATATGCCCCAGAAACCTTACTTCCTTTCTCCAAAAGTGGCACTTGGAGAATTTGGCTCTTAGCTGATGTGCACGGAGAGTATCCATGATATCTTTCAGATGCTGAGCATGTTCTTCCTCATTCTTTGAGAAGATCAAGATATCATCTACGAAGACCACCACGAACTTATTGAGGAATTCTCTGAACACCCTTCTCATCAGGTCTACGAAATAAGCGGGTGTGTTTGTCAAACCGAAAGGCATGACAAGCCACTCAAAGAAACCGTCTGGGGTTCTGAACGCCGTTTTATCAATACTATCTTTAGCTACCCTTAGCTGATGGAACCCAGTAGCCAGATCAAGTTGAGAGAAGACCGACGCACCTACAAGCTGATCAAACAAATCGTCTATTTGGGGAAGCGGGTGTCGATTCTTTTTAGTCAGCTTGTTTAGCTCCCTATAGTCCACACAAAGACGTAGTGAACCATCTGCTTTGGTGGCGAACACCACTGGAGCACCCCATTCCGAGATACTCCTTATAAACCCCTTCTCGAGAAGCTCCTTAACTTGTTTACTGAGCTCCTTTCTTTCCTTTGGAGCCATGTGCCTAATAGGCAGAGCTACGGGCTTTGCATTATCCACAAGATATATGCGGAAGTCTATTTCTCACTTCGGAGGTAAGCCTTTCACCTCTTCAAAGCCGGATATTCCCGGACTACTCTAACCGACTGCAAATTCTCAACGGAAGCGTCAAGCGACTCTAGATAACTAAGCATAACAGCATTCAAGGGATTACAAGAAATTTCTAGAGTGTTACCGAGCCGAGTCAAGAGCCTAACTACTCTTTTCTCACAATCAAGAATGGCACCGTTACTGGATAACCAGTCCATGCCTAAGATCAGTCTATACCCTAAGAAGCCTAAAACAAAGGCACTACTTCTAAATTCAACACTTAGAATAGATATTTTCAAATCCAAGCAAACCATCGACAAATAAGACGAGCCCCCAATTGGATTTGAAACAACCAAGGGATCTTCTACCATACTAGTGTCTAGGTGCAGAGATTCTACTAAAGCAGATGAAATAAAGGAGTGTGATGCACCAGAATCAAAGAGAGTGCAAACTGGATGATCATATAGATAAACTAAGCTTTCTACAGAAATATTTCTACCTAAGGTACTCAAGGTAGGATTGAGAACAAAGCATCTAGAAGAAGAAGTTAAAGATGTACCCCCAGAAGGTCCTGCTTGCGGGTCTTGCCCTTGCTTCTTAGGGAAGTTCTTGCGGATATGTCCAGTATCACCACACTGAAAGCATGCTCCCCCTTCCTCTTCTTCTTTCTACAATCCTGGACTATATGCCCAACAATGCCACAGAAATAACATTTCCTTTTCTCACGTTCCTTATTATTGTTGTTGTGGTCCTTTCCTCCTTGACTATCATCCGTCTTCTTGTTCTGCGATTCTTCCGCTTGCTGTTTCACGTAGAGGAGGAGGAGGAGTAAAAGCATCTGTAGCTAGGGAGTAAGGTTGTGATGGCCCGCCCCGCACCAACCGACACTTCCTCCAAGTGTGCGTTGTACACATGTCCAACTGGCACGGAACGGTCGTCATAAGAAAAGAAAGAAGAGAATGAACTAATCAAGGAACCTGTAGAATGTCTCACAGCGCATGGAATAAAATATAATAATAACATACTTGACATAAAACAGGTGAGACAGTGCATAAGCTGATAACTAATAATAAATGTCAACATCAGAGCAGCGGAAATCCAAATACAGCTTATTACAACTTTTCAAAATCTACTGTCTCTAAACAAAAGAAAGCTAAAGTGGAAGATGCACCACCAATGCCCAAGCAGTGATCTTCGACAACACAGGGAGAATACTGTATATATATATATATTACGTGGAAGCCTCCTGCTCGTCTCCGGATCATCTACCCGTGCATCACCAGCTAACCTGTCTCTAGTCTGCTCGTGTGAGCACCCAGAGTAATAAGAAGAGACATAAAACTCTGGGTCAGACAAAAAGTCTGGTATGAGCGATAAGCAGCTAAACAGAACAATAACAGGTATACTAAACCATACCTGAACCTGGACCTGCAACCAAAGAGTTAGCACTACATACTGTACAATACTCTAAGGTGCCATCAACATATGGTGTAAAGAAATACGGGGGTGGGGGTGTGCATGTCATAGGGATAGCAAACAATTCAATCATGGTAACCATCCTCACATCTCTCACTCAGTGAAGCATACGATGTATACCGCTTTCAACCACTAGACCCATCGAAGTAGTGACGGAGTTCGGCTTGTACAACTACCGCTACCACCAAGCTTACCCCATGGAGTCATGACTAAACCTTTACAAATGACCCCACTTCATTGGTATATAGCTCTTTTAGTCGTACCTAGACCACTGTGGCCCTGAATCCGTTCACGTACCCCCTATACATAGTGATCCAAAGTTACAGACATCGACAGCCCCTTAGCACACGTCCCGCAGCAAAGCCCAATCATGAAGTTAACTCGTTGATTCCCATCTGAATCCTTGGTACAAACTTCCCATTTGGACTACCTTTGCATCTCGGGTTATGGTCTTCTTCGGTTCGGTTCGGGTCTCTTCCTCCTATTCGGTTCGGTTCGGGCATCCTCCTCCTATCCGGTTCGGTTCGGGTCTCCTCCTCTATCCGGTTCGGTTCGGATCTCCTCCTATCCGGTTCGGTTCGGGTGTCTCCTCCTATCCGGTTCGGTTCGGATCTCCTCCTTCTATTCGGTTCGGATCGGATCTCCTCCTCCTATCCGGTTCGGTTCGGGTGTCTCCTCCTATCCGGTTCGGTTCGGGTGTCTCCTCCTATCCGGTTCGGTTCGGATCGGATCTACTCCTCCTTAATCCTTCTTAACCGTGATTATGCATACAATTAGCAAAACTTATCCAAATTAGCCCAAATTTTTATCAGAGCCATTAAACATCATTATAGAATTTTAGGAATTTTTCCATAATTTATTAATGTATAAATTCGCTAATCTTCACTAATTACCCATAATTAACCATAATTAGTGTAAAAGCAAGCTAATCACTCACCTTTGCCACCACTAAAACCCCAAAACTGAAATATTCTCTGATTTGGCACTGTTCCCAATCTTACACAGCAGCTCTACCTTGGTTCTCGTGCTAATACTCCTTGATTTGATGTTTGCTAAGCCTAATCTTCAATTAGAAAGTGACTAAGAGGTGTTTTGAAGAGATTTAGAGGGTGGAGGCCATGGCTAGGTTAAGAGGAATGAATAGTGACGGCTGAAAAATGAGAAAAAGGTATTCTCCAAACCCTAACAGCCCTTTTAAACTCCTAATCCCGAAATTCCCCTTTGGGCCTAGCTGTTAATCACCCGGTTAAGCCCAATTAAGCTGTTTTTCACCATCTGAAACTTGTTTCAGCCATATCTCCCAAACGGTGAGTCCGTTTGGCTAATATGACCACTCTACGGAATTGTAAACCATCATCGGATCCAATGGAAGTGGTTTCAGGTCAAAATTCCTTTCCAGTCAAAAGTTATGGTCAAAACAAGTTCAACTAGGGGCAAAACGGTCATTTAAAAATCGACAAAAATCATGAACATGGGAAATGACCCTATTAGTCGTTTCCCAAAAGTACACGACCATACGACTTACTAAGAAAAAGAAATAAATATTCTACGATCTTCCGATGCGTAGAATGCAGGTCGTTACATTCTCCCCCCCTTAAGAAATTTCGCCCCCGAAATTCCTTAACAAAGAAACAAACAATGAATCCCGCATGCCTAACAATCATTCACAGCAACCAAACATGCAAAACAAGCAAAACAAACATAACCTAGCATGCGGAAAACTAAATTGCTAATTAAATCTTACCAGGCAAAGAGTTCTGGATACTTCTTCCTTATGTCCTCCTCTGTTTCCCAAGTACAGTCTTTCTCATCCTCACCCCACTGGACTTTGACTAATTTCACCGCGTTCCTTCGTAGTTGCTTCGTATCGTTCCCAACGATACGCATAGGCCTACGGTTCCCAACCGCCTCAGGTTCAACCTCGATATCGTCCAACTGATCAGGTGAAATAACCACATTAGGGTCGTGCACAACCTTCCTTAACTGGGAAACATGAAATACATTGTGAACTCCCGCCATCTTGTCTGGTAAGTCAATTCTATATGCCAAATTCCCGACTAGTTCAAGAACAGGGAATGGGCCAACGAATCTTGGTGCCAACTTTCCTCTCCTGCCAAATCGTATTACGCTCTTCAACGGAGAAATCTTGACAAACACCAAGTCGCCAACGGAGAATTTTAAGTCTCTTCTCCTCTTATCGGCATAACTCTTCTGCCTATCTTGGGCAGCCTTCATTCGTTGTTGAATGGTCTTGATTTTATCTAAAGTTTCCCTCACCACATCTGGTCCAAGCATAAACTTCTCGCCAGTCTCTATCCAACATGATGGTGAGTTGCATGGTCTTTCGTACAAAGCTTCAAACGGAGCCATACCGATACTGGATTGGTAGCTATTATTATATGCAAACTCTACTAGATGCAAATGGTCATCCCATGATCCACCAAAATCCAATATACATGCTCTCAAGAGATCTTCCAAAATACGATTCACCCTCTCTGTCTGACCGTCGGTCTGAGGATGATATGCGGTACTGAGATGTAACTCTGACCCTAGAGCTTCTTGTAAGCTCTTCCAAAACCCACTCGTGAACAACGGGTCTCGGTCACTCACAATGCTTTTAGGTACTCCATGGAATCTCACTACCCACTTCATGTACAATTCTGCTAACTTAGCTGCCGTTCTGGTCGATCTGACTGGTATAAATCTTGCACTTTTGGTTAATCGGTCCACAATCACCCAAATGCTATCATGTCCCGATCTAGTCCTTGGTAAACCATCAATGAAATCCATCGAGACTTTCTCACATTTCCATTCGGGAATTTCAAATGGCTGTAACAACCCACTAGGCTTCTTTTGCTCGGCTTTAACTAGCTGGCAATTCATGCATTTGGATATAAACTCCCCAACATCTCTTTTCATCCCTTCCCAGTAGTAAGTCTGTCTCATGTCTCGATACATCTTATTACCACCGGGGTGTATAGTCAGTTTTGAGTGATGACATTCTCTAAGCACTTCATCTCTTAATCCATTGACATTGGGTACAACAAGCTTTCCATTCTTTCTAAGCCATCCATCTTGATCAAGCCCATACTTGCTCATCTCCTCATCGATACCCATCTCTAACTTGGAGATGATTTCCAATAGGTTAGGATCGTCCCTCTGACTAGAGCCGATCCGCTCAATTAAAGTGGGTCTGATCGTCAAACTTGCTAACATTTCTGGGTCCAATTCGCACTTTGGTCTGAAATCAAACCCCGCGATATACTCCAGTTGCTTCCATTCAAGGAACATAGCCCCTAAACTGGCATGTCTTCGACTCAACGCATCGGCTACCGCATTGCCCTTTCCCGGTGTATATGCGATGTCGAAATCATATGAAGCTAAGAACTCTAACCACCTCTGCTGACGAAGATTCAAATCCTTTTGAGAGAAAAGATACTTCAGCGACTTATGATCAGTAAACAGCTCGAATCTTTCTCCCAAGAGATAATGTCTCCACATCTTCAATGCGAATACGATCGCTGCCAATTCCAAATCATGGATAGGATACCTCTTCTCATGCGGTTTCAGTTGCCTGCTTGCATAAGCTACAACCCTACCACTCTGCATCAACACAGCACCTAGTCCGGTACCACAAGCATCTGTATATACCGTCATCTCTTCACTCCCCTTGGGAATGACTAACACTGGTGCACTTGTCAACTTTTCTTTTAGACTCTTGAATGCATCCTCGCACCTTTCGTTCCAAACAAAAGCTTGATTCTTCTTTGTCAACTGAGTCAACGGTGCTGCTATCTTGGAGAAGCCTTGGATAAAGTTACGATAATATCCCGCTAATCCCAAGAAACTTCTTACATCTGTTGCATTCTTGGGCGTAGACCAATCTTGCACCGTAGCCAACTTAGCAGGATCCACGGCGATACCATTTTCTGAAACAACATGGCCCAAGAATCTCACTTCCTTCCTCCAGAAGTGACACTTAGAAAACTTTGCTTTCAATTGGTGTTTCCTCAACACCTCCATCACTGTCCTCAAATGTTCCTTGTGTTCTTCCTCGTTCCTTGAGTAAACCAAAATATCATCCACGAACACAAGAACAGACTTATTCAACTGATCTCTGAATACCCTATTCATAAGATCCACAAAATATGCCGGGGCATTAGTCAGCCCAAATGGCATAACCAACCATTCATAAAATCCAGACGGCGTTCGAAATGCCGTTTTAGCTATACTCTCAGCTTCCACTCTAAGCTGATGAAAACCTGTCGCGAGATCCAACTGGGAGAACACTCTCGCGCCACTCAACTGATCGAAAAAATCATCTATCCGCGGGAGAGGATACTTATTCTTCCTCGTCACCTTGTTCAACTCACGGTAGTCTACACACAAACGAAGGGAACCATCCGCCTTGGTAGCAAACACAACTGGTGCTCCCCATTCAGAGACACTCCTTCTGATAAATCCCTTCTTCAAAAGATCGCTGACTTGCACCTCGAGCTCTCGCTGCTCCCTTGGTGCCATACGACGAAGTGGCATCACTATAGGTCTGGCATCTTTTACCAAATCAATACAGAACTCAATCTCTCGGTGTGGTGGAAGTCCGGTCACTTCTTCGAAAACATCCGGATACTGGCCAACCACGGGCAAACCCGACAACTCACTATGCAGAATGTCGAGGGAGTTTAGAAAACTAGCCAATACCCCCTCACTGGGTAGACCACCAAACACTATCCTCCGCCCATCATCCGCACTAGCTGTCACCAAAAAGCCCTCACAGTCTACCACCACCCCGTATCTTCGGAGCCAATCTACTCCCAAAATAATGCCAAACCCAGTAAAGCCCAAAACAAAGCAATCACAAACAAACATGCATCCATGACTCGATAAGACCACATTACGACAAATCATGCTAAGGCTAGTAGAACCACCAATCGGGTTCGTCACTACTAAAGGTCTATCGACAATCTCGGGCTCCAATCCCAACCTATCTACCAGGTCACTAGATATGAAAGAACTGGAAGCTCCGGTATCAAACAAAACTCTAACAGGAACATCATAAACAGAAAGCATACCTTGAATGACGACATTCTTTCCCTTCTCCGCCGCAGTTGGGGCATTCGACGAAGAAGGAATATCATTAAGGGTGTATGCTTTCACCATTTGCTTTTCTTTAGGGGGTTGCGGACACTTGTCCTTGTGATGTCCCATTTGGCCACAGTTGAAGCACTTCCTATCCGCTGGCTTGGCCCGACAATTACTAGCATAATGGCCCTTCTTACCACAGCTGAAGCACTCAACATCTTGTTTATTCTTTTTCTTCTGGCCATCCTTAGTCTGACTCTGCTTTCTTTTATTATGGGAACCACCCTTGCCTCCACCACTTGCTTGTGGCTTTGGCTCATCTGCGGATGCAACCTCAGTCTTCGGCTTAGGGTAGAGACTCTCTGATCTTAATGCTTTCCCCACAATCGACTCAAACGTCTCATCGATGTGGTTAATAAGCCTTTCCCCTAAGTACTGATCTAACCCAGTTATGAATTTCTCATTCTTCTTCTCGGCAATATCAATAAGAGATAACCCATACTTTGACAAAGTGTCGAATTCAGCAATGTACTCCGAGACAGCTCTGCCATTCTGCTTGAGCTCCAAGAATTTCTTAAACATCACTGACTTCTGAGCAGCTGGAATGAACTTCTCGCTAAAGCGAGCTTTAAACTGCTCCCAAGTAATCTGATCTTCGGGGGTAGCTGCCTTTATAGCATTCCACCAATTCATTGCCCGCCCTTGCCACTGACGGGATGCTAGCTTTCTCTTCATCGCATCCTCGATACCCAAATCCTCGAAGATACGTTCGCAACTATCCAACCAATCCTGAACATCTGTGGCCGACTCCGTTCCGTGGAACGGCTTCCCACCAAGGCTAGTATAATCCTTATTCAACTTGGCGAAGTCAACTCTTGGCGCCTGCACTATTGGACCACCACCATTTCCACCATTGGGAGCTGCCCTCCGTACATCTCTAAGCATCTCTCTCATGAGGTCAGTAAACATCGTCCTCATGTCAGCAGCATTCCCATTATTGGCTCCCCTACCAGCACCTCTAGTATCTCGGCTCATCGTCAATCTGAAAAAGGAAACGATTAACGATTCCATAGTGGTGCTAGTGCAGTACGACTTCATTCTTATACTACTAATAGTATATATATAGCTTTTGAAAACCAAAATAACCACAAATACGCTCTCTCGTATACGTATATTATCTCTCCCTGATAACTTCCCTAGGTTAACTACGCAACCTAGAGCTCTGATACCAAGTGTGACGGCCCGCCCCGCACCAACCGACACTTCCTCCAGGTGTGCGCTGTACACATGTCCAACTGGCACGGAACGGTCGTCATAAGAAAAGAAAGAAGAGAATGAAATAATCAAGGAACCTGTAGAATGTCTCACAGCGCATGGAATAAAATATAATAATAACATACTTGACATAAAACAGGTGAGACAGTGCATAAGCTGATAACTAATAATAAATGTCAACATCAGAGCAGCGGAAATCCAAATACAGTTTATTACAACTTTTCAAAATCTACTGTCTCTAAACAAAAGAAAGCTAAAGTGGAAGATGCACCACCAATGCCCAAGCAGTGATCTTCGACAACACAGGGAGAATACTATATATATATATATATATATATTACGTGGAAGCCTCCTGCTCGTCTCCGGATCATCTACCCGTGCATCACCAGCTAACCTGTCTCTAGTCTGCTCGTGTGAGCACCCAGAGTAATAAGAAGAGACATAAAACTCTGGGTCAGACAAAAAGTCTGGTATGAGCGATAAGCAGCTAAACAGAACAATAACAGGTATACTAAACCATACCTGAACCTGGACCTGCAACCAAAGAGTTAGCACTACATACTGTACAATACTCTAAGGTGCCATCAACATATGGTGTAAAGAAATACGGGGGTGGGGGTGTGCATGTCATAGGGATAGCAAACAATTCAATCATGGTAACCATCCTCACATCTCTCACTCAGTGCATAAAGCATACGATGTATACCGCTTTCAACCACTAGACCCATCGAAGTAGTGACGGAGTTCGGCTTGTACAACTACCGCTACCACCAAGCTTACCCCATGGAGTCATGACTAAACCTTTACAAATGACCCCACTTCATTGGTCTATAGCTCTTTTAGTCGTACCTAGACCACTGTGGCCCTGAATCCGTTCACGTACCCCCTATACATAGTGATCCAAAGTTACAGACATCGACAGCCCCTTAGCACACGTCCCGCGGCAAAGCCCAATCATGAAGTTAACTCGTTGATTCCCATATGAATCCTTGGTACAAACTTCCCATTTGGACTACCTTTGCATCTCGGGTTATGGTCTTCTTCGGTTCGGTTCGGGTCTCTTCCTCCTATTCGGTTCGGTTTGGGCATCCTCCTCATATCCGGTTCGGTTCGGGTCTCCTCCTCTATCCGGTTCGGTTCGGATCTCCTCCTCCTATCCGGTTCGGTTCGGGTGTCTCCTCCTATCCGGTTCGGTTCGGATCTCCTCCTTCTATTCGGTTCGGATCGGATCTCCTCCTCCTATCCGGTTCGGTTCGGGTGTCTCCTCCTATCCGGTTCGGTTCGGGTGTCTCCTCCTATCCGGTTCGGTTCGGATCGGATCTACTCCTCCTTAATCCTTCTTAACCGTGATTATGCATACAATTAGCAAAACTTATCCAAATTAGCCCAAATTTTTATCAGAGCCATAAAACATCATTATAGAATTTTACGAATTTTTCCAGAATTTATTAATGTATAAATTCGCTAATCTTCACTAATTACCCATAATTAACCGTAATTAGTATAAAAGCAAGCTAATCACTCACCTTTGCCACCACTAAAACCCCAAAACTGAAATATTCTCTGATTTGGCACTGTTCCCAATCTTACACAGCAGCTCTACCTCGGTTCTCGTGCTAATACTCCTTGATTTGATGTTTGCTAAGCCTAATCTTCAATTAGAAAGTGATTAAGAGGTGTTTTGAAGAGATTTAGAGGGTGGAGGCCATGGCTAGGTTAAGAGGAATGAATAGTGACGGCTGAAAAATGAGAAAAAGGTATTCTCCAAACCCTAACAGTCCTTTTAAACTCCTAATCCCGAAATTCCCCTTTGGGCCTAGCTGTTAATCACCCGGTTAAGCCCAATTAAGCTGTTTTTCACCATCTGAAACTTGTTTCAGCCATATCTCCCAAACGGTGAGTCCGTTTGGCTAATATGACCACTCTACGGAATTGTAAACCATCATCCGGATCCAATGGAAGTGGTTTCAGGTCAAAATTCCTTTCCAGTCAAAAGTTATGGTCAAAACAAGTTCAACTAGGGGCAAAACGGTCATTTAAAAATCGAAAAAAATCATGAACATGGGAAATGACCCTACTAGTCGTTTCCCAAAAGTACACGACCATACGACTTACTAAGAAAAAGAAATAAATATTCTACGATCTTCCGATGCGTAGAATGCAGGTCGTTACAAAGGTCCCCAGACATGCTGAAACGAAAAGGAAAGATTCAAGACAAAGGAATAAAGGGATAGTGCATATGGCTCCGGGGAATTATGCCTTTTAAAAACAACATTTTTCTTAAAAAGATGCTTCTTTAAACTTCCTTTTGAAAACAATTTCAAATTTTTTTTATCTTATCTGGTAAACCTATGCTCTAATACCAAGTGAAACACCCCACCTCCGTTAAGGTCACTCACAAAAGGAATGCCTTAACTTTGGTGGAGGTTTATAAGTAAAAGTCACAGATAAACACAAGACAGATATAAATACACATATTTTAAACAGCGGAAAACAAACAGGCTTTTATTTCATCAATACGTGTTCATACAAAACATTTCCATAATTGTCTCAAAATACTTCCAACATTACAATCTCATTACTGTCTTGATTATTAAAGAAGCATAAAACATAAATAAAGTAACAAAAATCCCCATACTGATATCCGAAGACATAATCCGAGCAAAAGAGATCCAAACCATACATATACGGTCTTGAAGCTTGCAAAGAGTCTGACTAAGCTGGGTTGTTTCCTCCTTGTGGACCTGGGGGGAACGAAAGAAAAGAAGACGAAAAGAAAATAGAGTCATACATAAAGCCTGAGTAAATCTAGTGACTCTTCAGTATGTGAATAAGAAAAAGGGGAATGATAGATATAAACTGAAAACAGGAAAGTATCACAAGCTAAGGAAGTGTCCTTTAGAATCGAATGTACTATCGCACCCACACTATATCTCTGCACCTACTTGAGCTTATTCTAACTGGCACCCCATGCTGAGGGTGAAGTGATCCCCATTTTATAAAGATCGGCTCCTACTCGCATAAACATATGTGTCATACGGCCACCAAGAATTGTAGATACCTATGCTGGTCCCACCATGGGGTGTATCAAGACCCATGGTGGCGGCCCCGACACAATTCTAGAATACATAGGTTATATAACTGGTACCCCAGTGCCCTGTTTGTCTGCTCCGGAGTGTGTGCACGCTCGCACCCCGTTAGAACCTACACTGTGCACCCACCGCCGTCGTTTTTGACTGCTTACAATCAGCCTAGTAATCGTGCCCTGCCTAGTTTCAGGGTACTGTGATACCTAATTGGGTTACTGCTGAAATGGTCCCTCGTTACTAGGGTTTTCTAGCCAAACATGTTAAGTGGTTAAGTGTCTGTATTTACCTAACCTCACCCATCAATTCTTGTTAACATGTTGAATTTGGTTAAGTGTTTTTAGTTGACTTAACCCTACCATCTGTCCTTAGCCTCTTAAAGCACCGACCACTCACATTAGACAGATATTGCTACGGCTACTGGATGTGCCGGTCGGTTCCGGGCAGGTTTACACCGTAGCTCAGTCTAACCTCGGGTCCTTACTGGGCTCAATGCTTAACCACCCACATTGGATAGGTATTGTTGTGACTACTGGACAGCCGGGCGGGTCCGGGCAGGTTTACGTCACAACTCAATCCAACCTCGGGTTAAGCATACCGTGTTTTCTAAATTTACATATTTTATCACTTCTCAATTTTATATGTAAATGTCATGTCCTTTATTCTTGGGTATAACAATTCATACCGCTTAAATGTCATTGTCGTTGGCATGTGCCAAACATGCCAACATATATTTTTCAGTTTTACACCCAACATTATTACCCCCGTTTGTACGTTCGCAACATTATAACAAATGTTAGGCTCGACACAATTCAGCCCAACTTTATAAACGTGAGAAAAGGGGAAATCAAGAACATGTAATATTTTACAATACATAAAGGTGTGTGGCGCATAAACTTGCAATTTAGCGATTCAACTAACATAAATTATGGGTCATGTGAACTTGCATTCAAATCAGAGTATAACTAAGTAGGTGTCATATGTAATGGCATAGTTTAGGCTTATACAAACTTGGGTTTAAACATGTTTAACTTGGCATAATGCCAACCAAAAAACTAACATGTTGTATATTCACCAAAATATCCAATTTTAACATCTAATCATATAGCCTATTTCAACATGAACTTGCATAGTTTATGTAACCCAAACGGTACTTAACATAGATCCAATTATACTTGCAAATAAACATAAGAATGTGTTCATAGGTTTTGAGTCATGTAGGCATAAAAGGTCTCAAATCTAGAACATGTTTACATAAGCTTTAACTTAGACTTAGGGAATGTATATAGTCCATGCCATCGACATAAACATAAAGGGATCAAATTCTAGTTTTTGCCACAAACTTTCAAGTGCCATTATTTTCATATACAATTGTCCAATAGGCTTGCATCAATCAATTTAGGCCACAAATATCAATACACAAGTCATGACAGAATCATTACAATACACATAATTTATATCATTATTATACAATAACACAATTCTATTTTCATTTACATCGAATCACGTCACAGTTTTATTCATATTCTGAAAGATCATTATACTTACAACGAATGCAGAATCTTGAATTCTGTATTCTGAGTTCTGAAATTGAGATGCGTTCCTTTGGGTAGATTAACGTTGCGTTGAATAATTTGATTAAGCTTTAGTTCTCTTCTTAATTTGATTCGTCTCTAAGCTTCTCTCTCTTGACGGCTACGCTCAATTCCTTCCTGGCAACATAACGACTCCAATCTTATTTTTTTGTGTGAATTTTAGTTGAGACTTAGGGTGTATATATAGATTTCTAGATTGTTTTGAGCCGTCAGATGAAGACAAGAGGAGTCTAGACCGTACAAAGTCCAAAGAGCGAATCAAGAGGTGACATGTCAGCCCCAACGATACACCGAGCCATAGAAATTCGAGCCAGAGCCAGACCTAGCTAGCCAGGTCGACCAGGTAGGTCGACTGGCAGGTCGACACCCGGGTCGACACTATGGTCGACCTATGGGTGACCAGGTCGACACCATGGTCGACCCTATGGTCGACCTGGTCCCTGGGCGGGAATTTTCCCGCCCAGCCCAGTTTGAGCTTATTTTTCGAATTTGAACTTGAAACCGAGCTGTTTGAATTTTAAATTTTATTCTGAAACTTCCGAAGGTCATAACTCCTTCATACGGAGTCCGATTCACACAAACTCAGACTCTATCCCAAGCAGAATTATGAGACGAACGCAATGGCGTAACCCGTTTTCCTTAATTCTTTAATTTATAATTAATTACAATTTCATTTGTGAAGCTTAATGTTATAGAATTCACGGGGTGTTACAATAACCAAGCATCAAACTCAATTTCAAAAACATAAAGTGCTACTATGAAAGAAGAATTAACACTTACATACTTAAATGTGACTTGATAAATTACACTGAGCAACAATTGTATCATATGGTAACATGCATACTATAGGATAAGGAATCTGAACCTGTGATTTAAATCCAGTTTCAAATTAAGTCAGAGCATCCCAATTTATGATTTGGATCCCATACTGAAGATCTTGTTAATACTCTAGCATA
Source organism: Allium sativum (assembly GCA_030737875.1). NCBI lineage: Eukaryota > Viridiplantae > Streptophyta > Magnoliopsida > Asparagales > Amaryllidaceae > Allium > Allium sativum. Next base: position 316,553,185 of record CM060922.1, on the reverse strand, counting down.
ACAGTAGAATATGGTAAAACCGAGACATCAAAATTTCACTAATGTGTTAAGCTCAAAACAAAAAGGAATTGAAAGGATTGTAGTAGGCAACTAACCTCAATTTGATCCCCAAATAAAAACTTGTCCATTCTCGGTTGCAATGACTCTGTGATGTTTGGCAGCAGCAACAACTTTTACATGCTTGGATCCTAACCCTATAGACACCTGACGAGGAGCAATTATAGCAAGCTTGACCTCTACAAGTATTATTACTTTTAAAAGTGAGCGAACGCATAAATAAGTCTCAAGGACTTGTTAAACAACTGACACACACACACAAACACACACACAGTGTGCACGTGCGCAGGTGCGAGCATAAGTGCGTGTGTATGGATGTGTGCATGTGTGTATGTTTATAGAGAGAGAACACAATTTAAGTCGCTGACTTTTTGCAGCATTATCAAGTTAAATGTGCAAATGCTAACAAGTGTATCCAAAATGCAGGGAAAAAAGATATAATTGATGCAATATATATGTTTCTGTCTGCAATGTTATAACAAACTTCAAATAAAATAGAATAGAATCAATAAACACACACACAGTTGTATTCATTGGCAATTGTCACTTTATTGTAAAATATTAGGTAAAAAAGTACAATACATGGTTAAAATCCAAAATACAATATCAACATCCCAATAACATGATTCTATTTTATTTCAAGTAATTCAGACAGGGCATGTAAATCATACCTGTGAATATCAAAATAAGGATGTCCAAAGGTGGGCCCCCTCTTCCAAATCCCCATGTATAAAGCTCACCCTGAGATCCAACTGTTACAATATGAAACATTGAAGCAGCAATGAGTTTGATATAAGAGTCGTGAAGTGTGTCAATTTCGCAAGGCAGTTTTGCAACATGAGAATTGCCTGCTCCCATTTGATATTTTGTGCCAGTTCCTCAACTGTATACTTCAACAGCAACTAATTTGACCCAAAATAGGGAGCAATTATATGGTAGAATGGTTAAACTTCAAAGAAAACAAAAAAATAACCAAAAAATGAGAGCATCTCGTGTAGGAGGCGGATCTTGAGTTGGAGGAAGAGGGAAAAAAGAAGTGGAAGAACTGCTATCCATTCAGTAGTAAACGCGGATTTTAATACACTTATCGATTATCAGAAAACCGTACAGTGTATTTTACATTAAACGGACTTTTAAAAATGTTTAAGGCACTAAACGAGTCTCGAACAAAATGTTTATCATATTTTAATTTAGAAATAATCATTTATTCCTAGATGATTTCCGAATACTCACTAGAGAATCCATGCTTGTAAAAAAAAGGGAAAGAATTTCTACTTTCTCTTGCTCAAATTCCTGCAGCTTGAGCATGAAGAAACAAAATAAAAGTTTGAATCCCTCCCATTTTTGTTTCTCTGGATGCTGCCAGAGATGCTCTGACACTTGAAAAACACTTGACCACCATATAACAACAAACTCGACCATTTAGGCTCAAATTCTGAACCATTTAATTTAGGTTGTGTTAATTTGCAAATTGAGATCTAAAATGATTCAACTTTTTAGTTTTCTAGTGCTTGTTTACAATTAGATAATGTAATAAGCATTAAGAACTTCAATGACATAAAATTGCCAAGGACTTACTAGTCCTCAGTCAAACAGATTCATACATCTAAAAAGGTTATTTGATGTGCATGTTTATATCAAACAACTTATAAAGACAAGAAAAGTACCAGACTCGTTGTCATCCCCAACAGCTTGTAATACAGGTCCAGACAGAAGATCAACGGGAGGGCAACATTTCGGGTCTTCTAATGAGAGAGACGCACCAAATTGCAGAAGCACACTTGCTACTGCAAGATTCCCAAAGTGAAGCGCTCTATGCAAACTGCTCCATCCAGACTCCCGATCCCTGGCATCAGGATCAGAACCAGCTTCCAGGAGTCTTTTGACAATAGGCACACTGTTCCTCCATGTCACAATATAAAGAGGCGTAAGTCCAAATACGTTCCTCAAGTCAATATTTCCACCATTTTTCTTTAGCAAAATCAAAGCCGATTCATGTTCAACAACTGATCCTCGTTGTGCAAGGAGCCATAAATTTTTTCTGGAACTCTTTGACGATAATTTATGGGAGGCAGACCGTTTTCCACAGTTTAAGGGCAAAGCTTGAACATTCATCGATGGTCGCTTTTAAAAAAGTAAAATTTATTACTTTTTTATGCAGTGTTAAAAACTAGTTAGAGTAAATTAGACTTCATTTTGTTAATGGTCCGTACTTGTAACATATCCATTTTTCAAAACTAAAATAGACGTATCACTTAAATAATTGCTCCATCACAATCCCCTTAGATCCATTTTGCATGAAAAATGCCAATGACTTTTGGACTGTTTTATTTCGATTTACATTCAACTTATAACTTATTAAGCGAATCTTGCAAATGGAACTTTTAAACGACTTTTATAGAGCAGAGAAGCAGTAATAGTTAACTGATACAGATGGAGTAATTAATTTATGAAGAAGTATGGGTTGAAAAAAAATAGTACCTTGCAAACGAAATTTTTAAACAAAGCAGAACAGCAGTCCCGTATTGATAATCGGTAAGTTCTTCAGTCTTTCGATGAGGTAGGTCGTAGTCCATAGGATGCCATGTTTGGGGAATTAAAAGCAAGTGGACTGGTTTCGATGGCTGAAAAATGGCGGATTAAGCAGAAAGAAGGAGAATCAGCTAGAGCTAAGAATACGGAATTGGAGATTTGGGATTGCCTCAAGTTCAACAAACGCTTGATTACTCGGAAATTGGATTGAATTAAGGTTTTTTTTTCCAAATTCTTTTAGAAGAGTGCGGTGGGTTATTTTGTTTTCTTCCCGCTAGGTTTTTAATACAACAGTACTTTCTGCGTCCGGTTTTAAAAGAGGTGACGCAGTACTATATTCTACCGGCTATTTTTGCATCTAATTATAAATGGAACAGACGCGGTTAATTTTCATTTGCGTCCGACTGCGTCCGTTCATTAACAACAACTGATGCAAAGGTCGAGTAAATGTATGCATTCACTTATTTGAATCCGATATCGGTTGGGAACAAATGCAAATTGTACTATTCGCATCTATTGTTTATACAACAGATGCAAATGAAGAGACGCAAAAGACAAGTTTTGTGCTAGTGCACTACGCCATAAATGGCTTATTGCAACAGATTTGGAAGGTGTTGCCATCTAAATTGTCCGGATAGCTATAATATTTTAGTTATACTACAATGCTCTATTTTTGATCTTACCATAGTCATAAAAATTTGTTGCTCTAGCTAAACAAGTGTAACGCGAAGCAACATTATGATACAGTGTTATCTTAGCCATAAACATATGTTGCCACGTAATCAATTTGCACCTATAAAATCATGTATATCTACCGTTAATTTACCTTCTAAAAATAACATCTATAGTTGATACCTTACTAATCCGTTAAAATCCCACACCATCAATAGGAAACTTCTCTGAGCCATTACATTCCTCCTTTATCAACTTCTTAGATTTGTTCATTCTCAACTTCTCATCGTCCTACACTTCTAAAATCTGCTCATTCCAAAGCCGCTTTTAAAACCGGAATCAGATCTACAGAAATACGAAAGCTTGGATCTTTACGCTATAATTAGTCTAGTCTATGCCATCTCATCGTCTCTGTAGTGTTTGAATAAAGTTGGGTTGCTTCATACATTGATGGATGGGCTCAAAAGTGGAGTTGCATGGTTCAGTTTTGGTGACTGCCGGAGGTAGAGGAAGGCACGGTGGTACTGTCGTAGGTTCTTAGAGCATGGTTTATGTAACAACCCGCAAAAATCAGGACCAATTTAAAAATTTTATTTTAGAAAATTTTAATGAATTTTGACGATATAAAATAATTTATTTAAATAATAATGATCACAAATTTGATTTAAATCGAAGTTAGAATGAATGATTTAATTTTTATTATAAAAAGAGTTAGAAATAACGCGGTAGTTTGAAAAGTCAAACTTGAACTTTGACTGACCGTACAGGATGCAAAATTTAACGGATTTTAGTGAAACCAAAAATATTAGAATCTATTTAAATTTATCTTTCCAACGAATCCGAAAAATCGAAATTTCATAACGGGAATCAAAAGTTATGTCAAAATTAAAATCTAGAATGGTCGCTATGAAATTTATAAGGGCCAAAATGCTACATTTTTGCAGAATAAGGAATTAGGACCCGAAACCATCTCCATTGGTTTTAGAATGTTGTTTACATATAAAAATGACTATAAGAACTTATATTTTTGAGTTTCGGAAAAATTCCACTATTTTTGGTATTTTTAAAATATTAAAATATACACCTGAAAAATAGAATTTTTGCAAACGAACTCCGAATTCGACGAAACCAGTTTCTATGGATTCGGAATATTAAATTAAGGTAAAATTCTAAAATTTATAATTTTTGAAATTATTTTGTGGCCTGTATAATTTTTACAGTGGAAATACAGCCTATTTTCAGACTTCGGAAATTTATAATAAATTCATATGGAATCGGAAAATTACGAAATCAGGTTCGTTGGATTCGTAATGACCTGAAATAATTATGTTTAAAATTTGATTAATTTTGAAATCAGCATGTATTTATAAAAAAATTTGAACTGTAGAAAACAGTTGAAAATTGAGTAATTGGGCACATAATGATATTTGGGCCCAAACCAAAATTAAACCCATGGTATATATTATCTTTTTTCTGAGTTTTAGGGCTGAAATTCGAAATGCACAGCAGCCACTCTCTTTTCCATCTTTTTTTCTCAATTTCCATGGCGGCTCCCTCTTCCTCTAAAATTCATAAAAAAATAAAATCTCTTCAAACCATAGCAAATTATATGTTTTCTCGAAGGTCTCGACGATACGAAGCTAATGGTGTAGTCGGTTTTGTCAAACAGCGCTCGGATTCGCCGGAATCTCGTCTTAAAGCTCGCTGTTTTCGAAATTCAGAAACTCAAAACGTAAATCAAGAAATTCCCGTGAATCGAGGAAGAATTAGACGAAGTCACGAACACAGAAGTTCTTCGTCTACGCAAGACGAAGATGCTCAGAAAATTTCAGGCAGTTTGGAAGTGTGAGGCGGCCTGTGGGACCCGCGAGGCGAAATCCTTTCTAGGCGATTTCCCGATGATCGGAGAAGCTTTAGGGGCGGCTCTTTCTGGTGGTAGTGCGTCTCGCCAAGACGAAGACATTGGCGGTGGTCCCGTGGCGTCAGGTGGCCCGAGGAAATCGAAGATGATTAATATTTTTTTAAAGATTAAGTGAAATACTCTGAAATATTAAATGAGAAATTTATGAAATTTAAATTTGGGTTTATCGTGAATTATGTTTTAAATAACATTTATTCTTTAACCCGAATTTATGATAGAATTAATTCCCTAAAAATTGAATAATCATTTAATAATGACTTTGGAAGATTAAAACTAAATAAGATTTTAATTAAATCTTTAATTAGATTGAAAGGGAATTAAGTAGTTAAGATCACTGAATTAAGAAAGTGATCGAAAATGGAAAATGAACCATAAAGCAATGAATATTTTCATGTTATAAATGAATAAATGAATGAAAACATGAAATGGTTATATTATTTATATATTTTGTACAAATGTAAGAATGAAATTTTTATTTACATTTCGCATGTAAATAAAAAGATGAAAAAAAGTAATGAAATTTTTATTTACATTTCACATGAAAATAAAAAGATGAAAATAAGAATGAAACTTTTATTTACTTTTCACATGAAAATAAAAAGATGAAAATAAGAAGGGAATTTTTATTTACATTTCACATGCGAATAAAAAGATTTAAATATGAAATGAAACATGATTTAGAAGCATGAACCGCATATGAAAATTTAACATGTTTTAAAAAGCATGAAGTCGCATATGAAATGCATAATCAAGAAACCGCATATGAAATAAAAAATTCATGTTTAGAGTAGTATTATTGCATATGAAATGAAAGGCAAATCTTGAGATAGCATTAATATATGTATGATATTCAAACATACTTAAGGTTTATGCTACCATATTAAAAATAAATATATTTTTAAGATCATGTTCATATAGTAAAAAATGAACATATTTTTGATGTCGTGTCTATATATATTGAAACAAGGTCCTTTTTATTTGAAAAGAATTAAACGTTTAAAAGACTTTAATTGTATATATGTTGGCTTTAATGAAATGAAATAAAATAAAATATCATTTTTATTTTGTATGATTGTTGAAATAAAAAGAATAAATTGTTGAATTATAAATTCTTTGACACGATAAATGAATGGACGATATATTTATATGCATGAAATGAATGGACGATATATTTATATGCATGAAATGAATGGACGATATATTTATATGCATGAAATGAATGGACGATATTTATATTTATAAAAGAATAAATAACGATATAGAATGGTTTGCAAATTTATATATGCGAGAATTATTTGGAAAGTCCGAGTTTACTCTCATTCCAAATAATGATACGACGTTCGAAGAGTTGAAGACGGTGATTGAAGACCGACGATCTTCACATCGAATGGGTGTGTTGCTATTGAGACCCATGATGGGAGTAGCTACCCTGAAGGGGCGACAGTAGTAGCCATCCGGACGTAGTGTTGATTGCACGGTTTTGGCTTTCGCTCAAACCCAGAGCATAAGCGCGTAAATGGATTGTATGTCTGACATTGTATTCCTTTATACTGTATTCGTTGATCTCTGCTTAACATATATCTGTTTGGTGTTATACACCCTTCTCTGAGACGTATGAGCTCAGAGGTTATATGTTGGTAGAAATCAATGGTATGGTATGGATTGACGGTGTGGCATGCTAAGATGCATATGATCAAGGCTTTGTTGAAAAGCAGGCCTTGTGGGATGATCAAAGCATAGCCTGTTTAGGCATAGCTTTGTGTATAGCGTGACTTCACGAGCCTCACACACCGGCGGAGTCTAAAACGGGAGAAGGGAACGCAGGGAGAGCAGCACGTTTCTTTCTAGCTAGAGTGGTGTCAGTGACCTACCAGCCCTGACATTTTACTTATGTGGATGATGGAATGAGGCGCCTCGGATAGGTCCTATAGGATCGGGAAACGTGTGTTCAGGAATTGCCAATCCACGAAGCTGTATGTGTGGACCGGCCCTGCAGGATCCAAGGGTTAACTGCGGGTAATCCTGAGGCATCAGCTAGAGTGTCTCGAATCGGTAAGGAGCTCCTCCCTAGCCTTGACTCAGATGGAAATCCAAATTCCAAATACGACCCTTGCGGTTTTGATTGTATTACTAGTATGGAGGCATAGCATATGGTACCTATGCTTCCTAGGATTGATACATTTACTTTGAAATGTTTTAAAACATATACACACTAATAATAATATCGTTTTTATCGTATCAAGCATGTTTGACCATTATAAGGTAAAACCCTATCCTCCGGTTTGCGTTGCATTGTGTGATGGGACTTGGGTCTTATGATGGTTTCATTTTTCTACAAAGCATTGCGTTGTTTTGACGATTTACTTAAATTATGCACGGCAATCCATTGGAATAAAACTCGTTCCGCTTTAGCGGCGTGGTCCGTGGATTTGCCTTATTACTATTAGTTATATTAGTTAAGAATTCTCACACCAGTCCCACGACTGACCCGTTGTTTGTTTCCACTTTTGCAAACTCGGGTGCCCTCTTTTCCACACGGGCAGTCGAGTAGCTTTTTGCAGATATTTATCTCTTTAGCAGGATCCTGGATTGAAGCTCAAAGCTGTGTCCGGAGCATAGAAAAGTCTTCCGCTGTCTTAGTTATTTTATTTCCGCTGCACTGTATTAAAGTAATGTAAAATTATCTTCCGCTGTAAATTTATTTAATGTACTCTGATATATATTCTGTACTCTGATGTAACATTTATTATGATGTTATAAAAGTCTTCTGTTATTGTTCTGATGTTGTTGTATTCCCAAAGTTAATGTATGCGGGAATTGAACGGTCTTGGTCGATTTAGCGGTCGATTAAGTCCGGGCAAAATCCGTATCGTTACAGTTGGTATCAGAGCTCTGGTTAGCTCAAATCTTTGGGGTACAACTCGTTAGAACTGAACAAAAGACTCATCAGAGAATTGGATTAGTAATGTCCAATAAGAATACTCATTAGAGATAGGATCAGCAGTATCTTAGAATGAGAAAACTCATTAGAGATGGGGTTAGTAATGCCCTAGAATGAGTTCAGAGTGATAAGCTTATGATTAGCGTATTTTTGATTATATAATCTATTTCTGAAAATATGATTTTTAAATATATAAAAGTATGTATATTTGATAAGTTAGTCAACAAATGAAATTAATAAGAGAAATTAAAATTTAGTTAGTTAATTAAACAACTTTTACCTTAGTTCCTTTTCGAGGACGAAAAGATTTTGAGTGGGGGCGATTGTAACAACCCGCAAAAATCAGGACCAATTTAAAAATTTTATTTTAGAAAATTTTAATGAATTTTGACAATATAAAATAATTTATTTAAATAATAATGATCACAAATTTGATTTAAATCGAAGTTAGAATGAATGATTTAATTTTTATTATAAAAAGAGTTAGAAATAACGCGGTAGTTTGAAAAGTCAAACTTGAACTTTGACTGACCGTACAGAATGCAAAATTTAACGGATTTTAGTGAAACAAAAAATATTAGAATCTATTTAAATTTATCTTTCCAACGAATCCGAAAAATCGAAATTTCATAACGGGAATCAAAAGTTATGTCAAAATTAAAATCTAGAATGGTCGCTATGAAATTTATAAGGGCCAAAATGCTACATTTTTGCAGAATAAGGAATTAGGACCCGAAACCATCTCCATTGGTTTTAGAATGTTGTTTACATATAAAAATGACTATAAGAACTTATATTTTTGAGTTTCGGAAAAATTCCACTATTTTTGGTATTTTTAAAATATTAAAATATACACCTGAAAAATAGAATTTTTGCAAACGAACTCCAAATTCGACGAAACCAGTTTCTATGGATTCGGAATATTAAATTAAGGTAAAATTCTAAAATTTATAATTTTTGAAATTATTTTGTGGCCTGTATAATTTTTACAGTGGAAATACAGCCTATTTTCAGACTTCGGAAATTTATAATAAATTCATATGGAATCGGAAAATTACGAAATCAGGTTCGTTGGATTCGTAATGACCTGAAATAATTATGTTTAAAATTTGATTAATTTTGAAATCAGCATGTATTTATAAAAAAATTTGAACTGTAGAAAACAGTTGAAAATTGAGTAATTGGGCACATAATGATATTTGGGCCCAAACCAAAATTAAACCCATGGTATATATTATCTTTTTTCTGAGTTTTAGGGCTGAAATTCGAAATGCACAGCAGCCACTCTCTTTTTCATCTTTTTTTCTCAATTTCCATGGCGGCTCCCTCTTTCTCTAAAATTCATAAAAAAATAAAATCTCTTCAAACCAAAGCAAATTATATGTTTTCTCGAAGGTTTCGACGATACGAAGCTAATGGTGTAGTCGGTTTTGTCAAACAGCGCTCGGATTCGCCGGAATCTCGTCTTAAAGCTCGCTGTTTTCGAAATTCAGAAACTCAAAACGTAAATCAAGAAATTCCCGTGAATCGAGGAAGAATTAGACGAAGTCACGAACACAGAAGTTCTTCGTCTACGCAAGACGAAGATGCTCAGAAAATTTCAGGCAGTTTGGAAGTGTGAGGCGGCCTGTGGGACCCGCGAGGCGAAATCCTTTCTAGGCGATTTTCCCGATGATCGGAGAAGCTTTAGGGGCGGCTCTTTCTGGTGGTAGTGCGTCTCGCCAAGACGAAGACATTGGCGGTGGTCCCGTGGCGTCAGGTGGCCCGAGGCAGCGGCAAAGTGCGGTCAAAGTTCGGCGGTGAACAGTGTTTTTCGGTCAACGGGCTGAGGGTATTTTCTATTTTATTTTTAAATTATTTAATTAATTTCCAGAACTTTAAAATTGCATAACTCACTCATACGAAGTCGAAAATCGACGATTTCAGGTGCGTTGGTATCGTGGCGACGAGATGGACGCGTGGACACTAATTTTGTCCAATTCTGAGACAGTGAAATTTTTAGGTATTTTTCACGAATATTAATTAATTATTTAATTATGTCCAACTTTAATAAATCATAACTCTCTCGTACGAGGTCCGATTGACGAACCGTAAATTGCGTTGGACTCGTCTTTCCGAGCTCTTCGCGATGGCGCAGACCAGAGCTGAATCCGAGACAGTCAAATTTTCAGCAAAAATCAATGTGAGATTCTATTTTATAATTTATTAAATTTAAATTATTTTTCTTGTGGTTTTGATGTTTGTATGTACATGATTGTGGATTGAGGATGTATGATGTCTGTTTGAGAATTGGTGATAGTTGTTTGGGTTATTATGGACAAATTGTTGTTGCATACACTGTTGATGAAATTTGTTGAATCAATAGAAACGATGTACATGATGTAAATGATAAATTCATTTTTATTTATTTATTTAAAATGTATGGAAATTTATATTTAAATAAAAGTTACAATTTTCATTGTTGTTCAGAAAAAAATGAAACTTTGTTTATGTTTACAAAGATTATAACTTTGAATGGGATTAAGAAGATTACAACTTTGTTTTTGTTCTAAAAAAAAAAAAAAAAAATTACAACTTTGTTTGCGTTTTTTTTTTATATATAAAATTGAAACTTTATTTTGTTTTTGAAAAGAACAAACTTTATTTTGTTTATGAAAAAGAACAAAACTTTGTTTTGTTTATTGAATAAAAGTTCAAACCTTATTTTGTTTTGTTTAAAAAGAACAAAACTTTGTTTTGTTGGTAAAGATTTAAAACCTTGTTTTTGCTTATAAAAGACTGAAATTTTGTTTTGTTTATAAAGATTAAAACTTTGTTTTGGTTATAAAAATTTCATCTTTATTTTGAGACGATTATAATAAATAAAGTTTTGATATTTATTCTAGAATAATTAAAATTTTGACTTTTAATAAAAGATTTTATTTTTATTTGAAGTTAGATAAAGGAATATATTTTATGGTGAATTTGTGTCATTAAATCAAATGAAATAAAAAGGGCAATACCCAATATGTGAACATTGTTAAATTGTGCAAATTGTCTATGTTCCATTTATGCACCTGTATACACTGCCATTTACAAGCGACCCTGGCTTGTTTATGTGAGTGAACGATCAATTTTTACACATCGTCCAGAAGCACAGTTTATTTTAAATATGTGAATTGTGTTGGCTGAAACCCCACACGGGTCAAGGGTTGACTTTTGAATACACGTCACCCTTGGAATAATTAGAAATGCACTTTGGATGGATGTTCTGAAATTGTTATGTAATTAATGTTTGATTTTACGTATAATTAAATTATATGGAAATGGTGGATCTCATTCCAATTTTGAGTAAAGTAATAAATATGCAAATTAATGAAATAAATTGGAAGTTGAAGTATTTAGATGATTTAATTTTCCATTTAAAAAGGAAATAATAAAGAAGCTTTTGAATTGACAATATTTCCTTCGAATGAAGGAAATAAATGCCCCTTTATTATTCAATTAATGATATTAATTGACACTTGAATTAAGTAGATAAAAACCTTTAACATTTGGAAGGTTATAAGCAAATTATTGGAATTAGTAAATCACATTCCAATTATATTAAGAAGATTATAAATTGAAAAGATTACTTTTTATGTTAACATTAAAAATGGAAGATGGATTTCAAAATTTGAAATGTTTTTAAATTGATTTCATTTTAATATTGAAATGGTAGGTTTTAATATCACAAATTAAAACCGTTTTTTTTTATAATTATTATTATTATAATATCATAATAATATGGAAAGTTAATATGTATTGAAATGGAATAATAAAGCTTTATATGAAAGAATATTTCAAGTAAGGAATGATATTAAGTAGTAGGATATTTTAAAATATAAAATATTTTAAAATAATATTCTTGGATAATATTTATAAATAAATTTTTTTAATTGTACCTGGACACGAGGTTAGGTCACATTTATGGCGGAAGTCTGCCCGGAACCAACCGGCATATCCAGCAGCCATAAATGTTGGGCCTAATGTGAGAGGTCCAAGTGCGCAAATACGAATTGAGTCAAGACACGAGGTTAAGCCCAACCTGTGGTAGAAGTCTGCCCGGAACCAACCGGCATATCCAGCATCCACAAGTTGTAGGCCTAATGTGAGAGGTCTGGCCCGCTATTAAATAATAAAATGTAAAGATAAACATAATAAATGGATAAGGAAAATGAATTGGGCCATTCGGTCCATTTAAAAAAATAGTAACTCCATTTTAACCCGTATAAATTATGTTATACATTTTATAAAGGAAATCGAAGATGATTAATATTTTTTTAAAGATTAAGTGAAATACTCTGAAATATTAAATGAGAAATTTATGAAATTTAAATTTGGGTTTATCGTGAATTATGTTTTAAATAACATTTATTCTTTAACCCGAATTTATGATAGAATTAATTCCCTAAAAATTGAATAATCATTTAATAATGACTTTGGAAGATTAAAACTAAATAAGATTTTAATTAAATCTTTAATTAGATTGAAAGGGAATTAAGTAGTTAAGATCACTGAATTAAGAAAGTGATCGAAAATGGAAAATGAACCATAAAGCAATGAATATTTTCATGTTATAAATGAATAAATGAATGAAAACATGAAATGGTTATATTATTTATATATTTTGTACAAATGTAAGAATGAAATTTTTATTTACATTTCGCATGTAAATAAAAAGATGAAAAAAAGTAATGAAATTTTTATTTACATTTCACATGAAAATAAAAAGATGAAAATAAGAATGAAACTTTTATTTACTTTTCACATGAAAATAAAAAGATGAAAATAAGAAGGGAATTTTTATTTACATTTCACATGCGAATAAAAAGATTTAAATATGAAATGAAACATGATTTAGAAGCATGAACCGCATATGAAAATTTAACATGTTTTAAAAAGCATGAAGTCGCATATGAAATGCATAATCAAGAAACCGCATATGAAATAAAAAATTCATGTTTAGAGTAGTATTATTGCATATGAAATGAAAGGCAAATCTTGAGATAGCATTAATATATGTATGATATTCAAACATACTTAAGGTTTATGCTACCATATTAAAAATAAATATATTTTTAAGATCATGTTCATATAGTAAAAAATGAACATATTTTTGATGTCGTGTCTATATATATTGAAACAAGGTCCTTTTTATTTGAAAAGAATTAAACGTTTAAAAGACTTTAATTGTATATATGTTGGCTTTAATGAAATGAAATAAAATAAAATATCATTTTTATTTTGTATGATTGTTGAAATAAAAAGAATAAATTGTTGAATTATAAATTCTTTGACACGATAAATGAATGGACGATATATTTATATGCATGAAATGAATGGACGATATATTTATATGCATGAAATGAATGGACGATATATTTATATGCATGAAATGAATGGACGATATTTATATTTATAAAAGAATAAATAACGATATAGAATGGTTTGCAAATTTATATATGCGAGAATTATTTGGAAAGTCCGAGTTTACTCTCATTCCAAATAATGATACGACGTTCGAAGAGTTGAAGATGGTGATTGAAGACCGACGATCTTCACATCGAATGGGTGTGTTGCTATTGAGACCCATGATGGGAGTAGCTACCCTGAAGGGGCGACAGTAGTAGCCATCCGGACGTAGTGTTGATTGCACGGTTTTGGCTTTCGCTCAAACCCAGAGCATAAGCGCGTAAATGGATTGTATGTCTGACATTGTATTCCTTTATACTGTATTCGTTGATCTCTGCTTAACATATATCTGTTTGGTGTTATACACCCTTCTCTGAGACGTATGAGCTCAGAGGTTATATGTTGGTAGAAATCAATGGTATGGTATGGATTGACGGTGTGGCATGCTAAGATGCATATGATCAAGGCTTTGTTGAAAAGCAGGCCTTGTGGGATGATCAAAGCATAGCCTGTTTAGGCATAGCTTTGTGTATAGCGTGACTTCACGAGCCTCACACACCGGCGGAGTCTAAAACGGGAGAAGGGAACGCAGGGAGAGCAGCACGTTTCTTTCTAGCTAGAGTGGTGTCAGTGACCTACCAGCCCTGACATTTTACTTATGTGGATGATGGAATGAGGCGCCTCGGATAGGTCCTATAGGATCGGGAAACGTGTGTTCAGGAATTGCCAATCCACGAAGCTGTATGTGTGGACCGGCCCTGCAGGATCCAAGGGTTAACTGCGGGTAATCCTGAGGCATCAGCTAGAGTGTCTCGAATCGGTAAGGAGCTCCTCCCTAGCCTTGACTCAGATGGAAATCCAAATTCCAAATACGACCCTTGCGGTTTTGATTGTATTACTAGTATGGAGGCATAACATATGGTACCTATGCTTCCTAGGATTGATACATTTACTTTGAAATGTTTTAAAACATATACACACTAATAATAATATCGTTTTTATCGTATCAAGCATGTTTGACCATTATAAGGTAAAACCCTATCCTCTGGTTTGCGTTGCATTGTGTGATGGGACTTGGGTCTTATGATGGTTTCATTTTTCTACAAAGCATTGCGTTGTTTTGACGATTTACTTAAATTATGCACGGCAATCCATTGGAATAAAACTCGTTCGGCTTTAGCGGCGTGGTCCGTGGATTTGCCTTATTACTATTAGTTATATTAGTTAAGAATTCTCACACCAGTCCCACGACTGACCCGTTGTTTGTTTCCACTTTTGCAAACTCGGGTGCCCTCTTTTCCACACGGGCAGTCGAGTAGCTTTTTGCATATATTTATCTCTTTAGCAGGATCCTGGATTGAAGCTCAAAGCTGTGTCCGGAGCATAGAAAAGTCTTCCGCTGTCTTAGTTATTTTATTTCCGCTGCACTGTATTAAAGTAATGTAAAATTATCTTCCGCTGTAAATTTATTTAATGTACTCTGATATATATTCTGTACTCTGATGTAACATTTATTATGATGTTATAAAAGTCTTCTGTTATTGTTCTGATGTTGTTGTATTCCCAAAGTTAACGTATGCGGGAATTGAACGGTCTTGGTCGATTTAGCGGTCGATTAAGTCCGGGCAAAATCCGTATCGTTACAGTTTATGCCAGCAAGGCGTTGGATGAGGCTGATGTGATGGAGAAAAAATATGCCAAATGCATCTTTACATTCTTTAGTATTTTTATTTTTCCAATTTTCATGCATCTGTTTATGTTTTAGGATCGATAAATTTTGATTGTGAAACTCGCCCTCCAAGTGTTTGCATTAATGTTGCTTCAAAACGTCTATCACTTTTTCCATGCTTCAAAATCGATGAATGGGCCGGAGAGGATAAGTCTATCTTCTATCCGATGTTCAGAATGAAATAGACAAATTAAGCATAGATTTAAGCGAAGTCACTTCCACCTTATCTGAGAAAACAGATGAAAATTCAGCAAAAATCAGATGTGTCATTGATACAGTGTATGTTCCCTTACCATCTCAATGTATGATAATTACGGCATCACGTTGTTATTGTTGCTTCTAACACAGCTGCTACAATTTGTTTTCTTATGCAGGAGGTGTGCGTTGATAGTGATGGCAACAATAATGCTTGTACTGGCCATATTGGGTTTCTGTAAATGTTCATTGATCCTTCTGATGCATTACAGTTTTGGGTCATTCGTACCTGACATGTATTTTCCTTGGTGTTGCTTGTAGTGCTTTCAATACTTGGGCACAAACATGCAATGTACATGTAAGTTGAGTTTATCCTGATGTTTCTTTAGTAGACGACATGTGGAAGTACTTACTATGTTATACTCGTTCCCCAAAAATTTAATGTTTATCAACTTGACATTTCATATTTATAATGAGTGGGTGGCTACTTGCGGCTGTTACATTTGCTCTTTGTGGATGTTTTCTAATCCTTGATAGGCGAACTCAACCGCTGACTTCCTTAAGTATTATGCTATTTATTTACACTTAAAGAAATTAAAGGACACATCATTTACCGGTAAATAAGAAATTTACTTGTATATTTATAGGCTGAGTGTAGTATAATAATGTTTTTATTTGAACACAATGTTGTAGGTGACACATGCACCGCAATGAATGAGTGGGTGCAACATCCACATGCCGAGACCGTTCTAAGCTACATTTTACCACAAAATGTGGAAGTTTTGAAGCTTAATGTTTGTTGTTGTTGTTTAAGGCTTTGGGTGATGATGGACTTGGTGCGCAATATTTCAAAGAAGGTTTGATCTTCCAAAATCGGAGGAATTGGGTGGTGCCCACTTGTTTCAAAGAAGGCTAGATCGATCCCCGCCAAGACTGCGGTTCCCTGAACCCCCGCCGGCGCTGCGCCCAGACTCGCTACTCAGTTTGCCTTCGGCTTTGCATATATTTGTCAGTGTCTGTATAAACTGAAACTGCATATGTAATGAGTGAATTGAGTGATGTAGTGAGGCATATCTGTATCTGTGATTGACTATGTTATTGACAATGAATTGTAAATAGTGGAGTTGGAAATATTTACTTTTTCAAATGTTGAAATAAAATATTTATTTGAATAAAAATACTGCTTGAATATTTAATTCTATGTAGTAGTAATTAATTCTCCTTTTTTTTATATTATATATAATTTAAAAAAGTCAGTATAAATATCTGTAGCAAGAATGTTGCTACAGACGCCTAAGGATGTTGTTATAGACCCAAATAGGGTTCTATTGCAACAATATTTGTTATGTTGCCTTAGATAGTCGAAATGTTTCCTTTGAGGTCTGCAGCAATGGTGAAAATTGCATCACAACAAAAGTGTTGCCAAAGACCTATGACAACAGTTTTTGGGCTTGTCCCAACATTTTTTTGTGTAGCAAAAGGCTGTTTATGGCGTAGTGGACTTTTCCCAATGGAAATAGCCGTTGTGAATTCGACTATAAATAGAGAAGGAAATCTAATCACTTTCCTCGTTCCAAAAATTTCGAATTATCTCTTCTTCTTCTTCATTTCTGCAAAATCCAAATAGTATTACATATCACATCAAAGATCATACACACCACAATATCAAGAAGGTCACATATATTGTATCTTGGGTGACTTTGAATAAAGTCATAAGGAAATTGTGACGACAAGCCTCAGGCAGAATTTCCTTCTACATCTCGGTTAGATTTTTACTCTTTGTATATTTATTTACATATATTGTTGTAATCTTTCCCATTTGAAGGTGTATCTTTTCTACTTAATAGTGAAACGGTATTTATCGTTGTTGTTTAACATAACACCATGTTGTTGTCATTATTATTTTGTTGTACATTCGTTACAATAATAGTTATTATTGAAAAATTACTGATATCATATTTCAGAATACTGGAAACTTGATCTATAAACTTGTGAAAGGATTTTATAATTGTTTAGTCCCTATTTTGGTATGTTAATAGTATAAAAACTATAAAAGTTAAAATGACTATATGTGGCTCTGATAACATGTTTGGGTTAAGCATAAATTTCAAAAAGAACTTAGTAATGACAATGAGGGGATTAGAAAAAGGGATACAACTACCTTTATTATGCATCAAAATACACTTAGAATGCTAGATGACCCTTCCCAATGATTGATTTCTATAAATATACAACCCTCGAGTTCATATGCCTCAGAAAAGGAAGTGTTATAAGCGGGGTTGCTTCCTCCACCTCCAAACATATATACATTTGTAAAAACCAATGTACGTATTTTAGAAATGAAATGTCAAACACTCATTCATACAAGCTATACCGGAGAAAAACAAACTAGAATAACTACTCCTACAACATCCATTTTGGAATCACCCTCAGAATTTGTAAAGAATAGGCCTTTCACATCAAAGATCCATGTTTAGTTTTTAGCATTTCAATATGTTTTTTATATTGATCGCTTAGCTAGATCAAAGTAGCTTTTGGATAACTTGATCTAATCCTAATGGTCTATTCAAAAGGACCAAAGGTAGTTTCCGAAGAACTCAACTCCAGTTCTTACAGATATAGGTAATCAATTAATCTCTTGCAAAATATTTTCATATACCTATCTCAATGGTATAAGTATATACACAACACTATATTTTATTGTTTAGAAATATATCCATATACTTATGCCAATTGTATGAGTATATTCACTGTACGTTAAGGAAATTTCCCTTATTTCCAAATCACATGAAATGGGTCAAAGCCTATTAATACGTAAAACAATTTTTGTTAACCCTTGAATAGGAATACCTTAATAAAAAATATTATTTTCTAAATTTTTGTGTAAAATATTAGTTATAAAGCAATATCCTTTTATGAAATAATTCATTTAGTTATACACAAATTTATCAAACCAATCGTTAGGGAGGTTTCCCTACTGCAAGAGAGCCAAAATCAAACTCTCTGAAACCAATTATATTCGGCTTAAAATTTCAATCTTGCGTGGCCACCGTCTTTTAGATTCTTCCTATTTGCAAATTGATGCGTGATTTCCTCTTTGTTATCTACCTCAATATTTGAATCTCGCGTGACCATCGTCTTTCTGATTCTTCCTCTTTGCAAATTAATATGTGATTTCCTCTTTGCTATCTATCTATAACAGAAGTCTTTGTTCTCCTTCAAAAAACACTGAACCTGTTTACCTATAAAAACCCTATCTCCTCACCACCGTAGGTCGTGACCAGCCTCCCGCCTTCTCAGAATACAACCTGCCTTCCGACGATGGAGAATTTGATTTTCGTTCTCCTGGTTGTTTGAAAATGGTATGGTTCTGAATTACTATGTATTCGAAATGATTTTGGGTTTAACGCTTGGAATTTCAACTAAATATCGGTATATTTGTTTTTGTAATTGGGTAGGAACTTATTTTAGATGATGATTGTGCTTGTATTATTCTTGTAATAAAACGCTCTAGTACTATGAAATTGTTAAAAGTAGATGAGTTAATTTTTAGAAGTCTACTGATTCAGCATTTTATTAAGTCAACATATGTAATTTCTAATTGTTTGAAGTGGTATATTAAGTGGCTCGATATTTAGAATAACTGGTTATTGTGTTGGATAAAGGCATCAATCTAATTTAGTGAATCTGTGCGATTTTTCTTAAGTGCAAAGCATTTTGTATGTCCATCAAAATTAAATATTTGGTTCCTTTTCTAAGTTCAAGTTTTGGTTACATATCTGATTCTGAGGTCAGTATCCCAACATTAAGGAATCTAGTAAGTGGACATAAATAACTTTAGATGACCATTGTTTTGAAACCAAAAGCTAAAAAAGCAGTGTTAGTGAAACTATTGCATCACATACATATTATAATTCACAATCTGGGTATTTTGGAGGCTCGTGGTATTGAATGTAGTAGTATCAAAAATATTGTTGGCATTAAAGCAGCAGTAGGCAGAGAAAGTGTGATGTTGGATGATAATTTCATAGAGATATGAAGGAGGAAATTTCATTAGCATTTTTGCGGAGGAATGCTCTTTGCATTTTGCATTCTAACTACAGTACAACTGAATAAATTGTACTTGTTATCCAAGCTTGAAGACTAAAAACCAATACCTACTTAGCCTGAAAAGAGTAACATTTGACAATCTTTGCTTGTAATATTTTGCAAAAAATATAACGAGTTCTATTTGCAGAAAATAATATTATGTTTTATTAGGCCTAACTCTTGGCTTAGGTTCTGATATTCGACCAATTTTTTTGTTGAAAATGATTATTATTTTTTGGTTCGTAGGTTTTATTTGATGATGAAACAATTAGGATCAATGATGGTTGCTGATATTTTTGGCGCGACCATTTTTTCCATAATCCGATTTAATTCATTGATTTTTCTGTTCTACCTTTCATCTAATTGTCAAAGAAAAATTGATTAATTTTCTAATATTCAGCTTGATCAATGCAGATGATCATATTTTATTTTGTTTGGGTTTTTTTATTTATCAAGACATGTTGATGGAAAATGAAGCATAATATAACCATGGTTGATAATGAACAGTCTGTGAGTAGATAAAAATCTACATGATAATGTCATATGCGGTAATATATTTGATGATTTAAAAAGAACTTCCCATCATATGATAGATTTTCATTCATATAATTTATTTGTTTCATAAGCATTGATTTAGTCCTATACATGATTGTTGCATCTGTTTTTCTGGAAGCTATGATGTAAAATAACCCCATCATCCTATTTTAATATATGTTTAAATGTATTATTTGGTAATTATTAGGCTGACTGCCAAACTATTACAAAGTTTGATAATGACTTGTTAGGGTATGTTGCAGCTAATGCAAGTAAGGAAGCTGTACAGTCAAGGGAAATAAAAATGAGGTATTTGGTGAAGCTTTGAAGCAAAATGATATTAGTTTGCCAATTTTGAGGAAGTAAAGTGCGATACAAAGATATTGAACAAGGCTATTGATACAACAAAGCTGTAAGACTATCTGCGCTAAATTATTTTGAAGTAGTCGTTCCTCTTATCAAGATAAATTTACAGAGCTGCCTATAGGATGATGTAGAATGTGTTGCTAATGCTTCATTGGTTCAATAAAGGGTTTGTTTTCTTTCTGATTTTATATTTCTGGAAAAAGAACTACAAGACTATCTATATTTAGCTTATGGAAGTGTCTAATGTTAGTTTTGTTTACCTTTTTCATATTATTTCTTCAAATCTTTCCACATTTACTCCTTAAGAGTGTTAATCTATCTGTAATGCATTTCCAAATATAACGGATGTGTATACTTATTCCTAGGACAATGGACTGTCATGTAGAATGTGAAACAAAAGTTTGTTGTTGCATTCATAAAAAAATTGGGGACCTTCTGATTTTCATTACAGCGTGTGTCTGTATATACATCATAATTTGGGAAAGTTCAACTTTGTTCTTTTGTTTTATATAGTTACCCCTTCAAATGCAATTTTGTATCAATAACGGCATGCAACCATGGGGAATCAAGAAATTAGTTGACAAGTGTAAGCCCCCATGCTTAGGATACGTGGGATGAATGAGGACTGCAAATCATGCTTATAGCTTTTGTAGTTATCTAACAAAAGAAGGAATATTTCTTCCTACCTCAATACATTTGTATACCTAGGTTAATAAAGGTCAACAACTGGTAGGGTCTCAATGAATCAACCCAAGAAATCCATTAGTCTCGTGGTGGGATTCAATTGTCCATTTAAAATTATTTGAACAACATTTACAAACGATAAGAATTATATTGGATCATCCAAAATGTCAAGTATGATGGGAGACTGTCTAGGAAGTCCTCACACTTGAGTATGGGACCCTTCGGCACTGGGTATCCATCCAAAATGTCAAGTATATGTCAGTCTCTACTTCATGTTAGTTCATGTATGCTCATATACAAAGACTGTAGCGCAATAACAAATATGGTCAATGAAGTCATGTTTCATGGCACACTCATCTATACCTAATTTAAAGAAATCGTTCGATTTAACATTGATTATGATGAAAAATATGAACAAGTTGGAATGACTCTTCAGGTCACGTTAAAAGTTTTGGAGAAGCAAATTAGACTTGAAAATTCTCACGCTAGATGTTATGGCATAGCCTTGAGATGCCGATGTTTTTGCCGATACCTTTCAAAAGTTCTAAAATTCACTTCAGCTTTCAGATAGGTTTTATGAAAATCCTTTGTTAAATGTTCCTGTAGAAAATTTGTATTTTAAAACTACATTTGCAGCAACAACAGCAATTATACATTGTGAATATTTGCAGTTTTTACTTTACATTTTGCTTTAAAAAATGAAAATTTGCAGTCTATACCTTATAAAAGTGGATTCTACACTGTAGACATTCCAGTCCATACCGTGCAGTTTAAAAAATGTGCATATTTGCCCAAACTTGTTTTTAGAAGTTATTTCAGGTATTAGACTCGAAAATAAGGAGGAAAATCCTAATATCTACAACTTTCTAATTGCTTGTGCCATCGTGGGAGAACTATGATATTTGACTTTGGAGTTGAACCAATTCCTTGTATTTAAGAAGAGTTTTCATATTAACTGGAAGGAACTTGATTCGAATACACATAATATCCCAAACGATCACTTCCATCTGCATGATTAAATTCATTAATAAGTAAACAGGTTACAAGATCCTCAACAACTAAGATGTGCATTCCTAATAGTTTCCAATTGATCAGAAATTTGCTTTCACATATATCAACTAGAAATTATTTTCGAAATTGAGGTTGTGTGTAGCTGATGGCAATTTGAAGTGGTTTCAATGTTATGATGGTTACTGATATGTTTGTTTGCTCCATGTTGTTATGTTGTTAGTCTTGAGTTTAGTTGTATGTATTCTTCACTTATAGATGCAAAATTCACTGAATATGTGTAATATATTTCCAGATGCTTAGCTTGCTGTAAAGTGGTACAAAACAATGTACCTACAGCAGTCATTGCTATTGAAGAACCTAGCCCGTTGTGGTAACTTCAGGTTTGCATTTTTCTTTTGCGCAAATAAAATATTTTTTTATTTGGTAATAAATCCCAAAAGATTAGTCCTACTTGCATAAATCATAATTTGTTAATGAATAGATTGTTAAATAGTAAATATTACATTTGATATTTACTTGTGGCCATTAGGTTATAAATTTGTGTATTTATTTTGAAGAGCAGCTTTTTGTTGCATAATTTGGTGATGCAGCTTGCAGACTTATCACAGGGAATTTTGATAAATTTATTACATGGTCAATTGAAGAAAGGGACCTGCAAATGGAATGGAAGCACGTGAATCTCTAACAACAATTTTCTTTAATATAGCATGGAAGATACTGAAGTCCCTGAAGACCTTGATTTCAAGCATCACTAAAGAAGCGATAACAGAGGATAACTGGAATGTAATATCTTTTGTAAAGTGGAATGTTTCTTTATTGTATTATTATTATTATTATTTGCATAAGATGAATAACGTTAGATATTTGTTTCATTTCTCTGTTTATTTGTTCAATCTGTTAATGACTTAGAGATTCAAAAAGAACTAAACAACAAGTGTACATTGATCCAATCTGAAATACAATAGAAATATATGTATGTACTTGTGTGATTCATAACATTTTTAGTCTTGAGTTGGTTTACATGTACAATTTATGGTGCAACCAGATTTATATTTTCTCAATTACATCCATTTGTTAAACCACATTATACTTTTTTATTGAAATTCAACTTTAAATAGATTTCAATAAATAATTTTATGTTTTATATTACATACCTCAGTGATCGGTTTTTCCACCGTTGTGCTGTTATACTAGTTACATTAATTTATTACCTTAACTTGAAAAGTATTTATTAATAAATAGTTGATTATCTTTTTATTAAAAAGCATTATTAATAACCAATAAATGTATTTAAAAAATATCTTGTGAAATGCTAGCATCACTCGCTGAAAAAGCGACTGAGCTAATACTTGATGTACTATTGAGCAATCAAACATGTGCTAGAACAATGTTTATTTAGATTCAAGAAAAAAAAATTATATGTCAGCCAATCAAATTAGCGATTGTGTGGCGATTGGGTGTCAATAACGGTCCTCAAATATTTTTTTTCCTAATTACTCTAAGGGTGCTACTGTTCACACCACGATTTACCCTTCTGGCCACCAAACTAAAAGCACCCCAAATATTTCAAATTTCTTCTACTGGCCACCGTCTAAATTAATAGCCTAAAAATGAAAAGGCCATTAGCACCTTCCTCTACACGAATGCTTCTTTCCTCACTTACATCATGCATTTATGTCTTTTGAGTCATTTGATCGAACATTTTGCATCATATTATCACAACCATCATGTTTATCGTCTAATTTATCATCGTTCAAATACTCCATTTATCAAACAAAAAAAAGTTGATGTATCAATTTGTATAACAAGACACGAAAGTTATATGTATAAAAACTCTACAAGTCAAAACTTACATTGTCATTATACATTACAACGTCGTCAAATTTAATGCCCTCTAAGCTTGAAATTTCCAACGGAGCGTAAAAAAAAATCCTAAAACGCCATGGAAACCCCTAATCATTAAAAAAAAAAAAAAAAACATAACAACATGTTCTATAACACAATAGAAAACAACAAAAATCAAGCAATTCACCCGTCATTTGTATCTCGGGTGGTTTGGGAGTTGGGAGATGGGAATCGAAGCACTGTGTGCGGGCAGGTTCGAATCCCACTGCAAACCACTTTGAGAGCTGGACGTTAAACATCTATGTGCGAGGACTAAACAAAGCGGGGTCGACACATAGCGTGGGGTTTAATTAAGTGAGTATCAATGTATATTATGATCTTAAGGTTCACCATGATATCAGAAAAAAAAATCAAGCAATTCTAATCTTTTTTATATTCATGTTCCATCTCTATTAGGCAAAAGAATATCTGAACTTTTGTTAGGGTTTGAAATTATAGAGAAATACATGTTTTTCTTAGGAGAAGTACGGTGGTGAATAATTTAGTGAAAGAATAATATATAATGGATATAAAAAATAATCATTTGTATTAAATTTAAAAAGGTGGCCAGAAATGTAAACCGGGATGTGAATAGTAGCACCCTTACTCTATTCAATGGAACCGGGGTGTAAATTCAACTACATTATAATTGAACAAAGTAATTAAATCAACATTACTTTGTCGCTTTATATATGATCAAGTGTTCGAAATAGGTTCAAACAACATCTAATGAAATTCAAGATGGTATATTACAATCCTAGATCCAATTCACACAATCATCCAATTCAATAAATTCAACCAAATATAAGTAAGTATAATTTACACAGTAGCATACTGGTTAATTAGAAATGTGAGTTTAACTTACCATTATTCTAGTTGTTGCTATTGCATTCTGGTTAGGTCTATAGTCGAACAATCCAAAAATTCCGCTAGTTTCAAATCTAATGAATCCAATTCCATACTGCAAAGGATAACAACACGAATCCAACAAGACAAATAACGTCTCGATTAGACCTTGTATGAACAAGTTATGAGTTTAATACGATTACAGAATTAAATAATGCATTATGCTCACTAATCACATCCATTTACAAATTAATTATCCAACTAAAAAAATCATTAAACGGGAAATTTTGGAGGTTGTATGGTGACTCTAGGCCCTCCAGAATGGAAAGAAGTGAGAGGAGGTGGCAGTCCCTTCGTCAACAGCTTTCAGAACAGTCGTAAGGGAAGTGGCCTCTTGTTCTTTATATGATAATTCACTTGTCTCTGAAAGATCTATTATTAATAAATCACAAAATCAACAACAACCACTTTTAGAATACTAAAATCGAGTTGGTATAAATTGAAAAAGTTAAATCACTTATTCAATGTTGCTAATGTTATAGTAACTAAAGCGGAAATATAAGCTTTGCCAATGGTGCTAACATGATCATTAAGAACTTTGTCTGAAATAAAAAAGGCTACTTTCATACTAGGATGAGCGATAAATGTTAGCCAAAATATTCCTTCAGCAAGAAGTATGAAAGAAAACCAACAGAGAAGAGCAGGCCTCCAAAGACAGCAGAAGCAACTTCTGTTGATGTCAAACAAAAGCCACTGAAAGCACTAAATTAGAGCAGGCAGGAAGTATCCCCAAGAGGACCAAAGAATGCCTTCAGAAAAGTCATATGAGCTTCACCAAAGGCAATAAAAGAAGGAAGACCCAGAAGGCAAGCTTTCTGGAGGGTAGAAAGCCTCCATACTTACCCGTCCTAGATTCCTGGAAGCACCGAAAACATGTCGAGCAGAAAACCACAAGGAAATTACTCAAGAGCAACCAGTCCTGAAGCAGAACAAGCTTTTCCCACCAATGAAGGCCTTGCTATAATTCCAGGGGTTGTAGCAAAAGCCGCATAAAGGGGAAGAGCAGTAGAAAAAACTTTTCGGCTGGGTCGAAGAAAGGCACACACATCAGTATAAACTACCACATCTTCACTGAATAAACAACGCATTAAACATTCGAAAGTATCGTAAAGGTGTTCCTTTTAAAATCCAAACTAGGCAAAGAGCATCTCCGGACGAAGAAAAGCCCCCTTTCGGAAACATCCGAAGGGCATGCTTCCTAAATGTAGTGATCCCAGGTGGGGAGAATCTCATTCAAATGATAATAACTCTTTGATGGAACTATAGGCAAAAGATCTGGAGGCACCTCGTGAGACTTCGTCATAATTAGAGTCAGTTCCCTAGTACATGCTTTTGGAGACAGAATTAGAGAATTTAAGTTTTTTCCCCTAAGAAATCCTCTGTCGGAATAACCCAAAAGACACAGTTATTGAAAGTATCATTATCAAACCTTAGGAGATAAGCTTAATATCCCTCTCAAACTGTTCGAAAAGGAAAGGCCAGAAGCCTAAGCCTCCATAAGATATACATCACAAGCAATCCCTGCATACAAAGAAAGTTGAAGCCATAAACAATGTCGGAAGCTGGAAGCATTTGCAAATCCACTTCTTCAGAAACCAGCTAAGGCTTCCACCTCCGGAGAATTCCTTTGGAAATTCCCTCAGCGGTTCTATGATTACTCTTCCACGCAAGATGGCAAAAGGCACGTCTGCTAAGCTTCTATATGTGCTTCCGTCGAAAAGTTAGGACAAAGCTCGTATGATGAAGGAGGGGCCAACCGACACCTATAAACACGACTCAAGGGTCAAGAATCAGGATCCAATTTATCATTCTCAATCTTTGTTACTACCAGAATTTGATACCGGAAGCAAGCCAGGGTGAAGGGGTATCGTGCCAGAGCCTACAGCCGAAAGCCAAAACTGGTAACCGAAAGGCAAAGCCGATAACCGAAAGCAAGGACACCGCCAACATCAACAATAAGCAATAAGGCATGATGTCGACAATAAATCAATTATGAAGGAAGCATGCTATCAGCACCAATATGTCCAGAACAGTCAGCTTAGTGTCGGTACTCCAAAGAGGGATAGCTAATTTGGTTTCAGTACCCATGGAGAAGAAGAAGACATCCAGAGTCGATACCAAGGAAGTAAGGATAAAGCCATTAGCATAATACTGAAAGCAAGCAATATATTAAAGCTGAAAGCACTTAATCCGATATTGGAATATAACACCACCGAAAGAGAAGTGAGGGTTGATAGCCTAAGAACAAACAAAGTGCTATCGACATCACAAAATTTGTAAAAGATGAAGTCAAACACTATGGTGCAATACCAAAGCTAGATGAAAGCCAAAGCTCCAGCGAAAGTGCTATCGCTACCAACAGGCTTGGTAGCGATACCGGAAGCAATGTTAAATATTACAAGAAAGGAAGCAGTGAAGCATATCCTGAAAATGACCCAACAGCAGATTGTCATTTCGCAATAAAAGCGTCAAGACAAAGAGAATCCAGAAGCAGAAGTGAAATCGAAACCAAAGAGATCGACACCCGAAAGCCGATACCTGAAGACGTTGAAGCAGATCGGTGCCGGTAGCATAAATCAGAAGCGGGCTTCTAGCAGAGTCATCACAAAAGGGGACCCAAAGTGTCTATAAATAAGACCCCAAGTGTCACATTTTGGGGATCGGATCTTTTTCCCATTTCACAATTTTGTACCCTATTATGAGAGAGCAAACCATAATTTTGAAATCGAATTGGGGATTTCCACAACTATTGTAATACATTCAAAATAAATATAAAAAGGAAATCGAGACTCAATCTTTTCTCGATTCAATGATCATGTTGTGTCTATATTGATCGAACAGGGAGTTTTTCATTAACTTCTTTTTGTGGAGGAATTGTATGCAAAAGTATCCAAATTGGGAAAACCATTGAGTAAAATCAATGAGTGCTTCCCTACGACTAACATGCCTTAAGCCTAATGTAACATAACATGCTCAATAACCTATTATTACCTTGTGAAGATATTACTGACACAACCAAGGCCATGTAGGATCAATCGATGTAAGAGTATCATTTTAGTCAATAAGAGCTGTAATATGTTATTAACCTAGCTGTTATTATGCATTAGCATGTTTCTTCTTAACACGATGTTTATTATTTTATCTTGAACCTAAGGGAAGTTGTTATAATAAGGTTCTCAAACTTCTAAGACATATAAGGCCCTTATCCCAAGGTAATCGGTGACCTTTAAGTCTCGTAAGCGTGATACTCACCTCTTGAAGGAAGTGTAACTAATCTTTGGACTTAAGGCCTTGATATCTAGGAAACGACAAAATAAGTTGAGCATGTTGAGGCCAAGTTACTTTTTAAGATTCCTTTAGAAAGATCACC
The DNA here is from genome assembly GCA_030737875.1 of Allium sativum. Lineage (NCBI taxonomy): Eukaryota > Viridiplantae > Streptophyta > Magnoliopsida > Asparagales > Amaryllidaceae > Allium > Allium sativum. The sequence continues at coordinate 316,524,861 of CM060922.1, read as the reverse complement.
CATTAAATTTCATCGCATTTACATTGTCAAACTTTAGACGTCGTGTTGACAATTTTTATCGTTAACATTTTGGCGTTAGAAGGAAGTCATGAACCTCCGACTTCCTATATTTAATTATAGACTAATTTGGTGAACCTATCGCTAGATGGCAGGAAATGATGAAATTGAAAAGATTGGAGGAACAAGTATCAGTTTTGGAGGTCACCCTTGAGGAAACATAACTCCAACATTCGACTAAAATGCTGCAGAAGTAGGAGGAACCTCTAATCAAGTACAACCTCTAAACTCGAATGTTGCAGAGGAAAATGCCATCATACTAAAGGCACTGGAGGAACGGATCCTTGAAATGCAAACTCGTTTGGATGCTACTCAGACACTAAAGTCTTCTAGGATCGAAAAGCTAAGTCAGGACGAAGAAATTAAATCTCGAAGGAGAAATGCACCAAACCAACGGCCTTAGGGAAAGGAAAAGGCCAAAGCCACTTCCTCCCAAAAGAAGAGATTCTATGCATTAGAAATTGACCATCAAGGAAATCTACACCAAAGGGAACATTCTAGAAGCAGTACTAACAAAGGATACAATCCCAAGAGGTCAGATAATGACAATACGGAAGCTTATTTCAAGGACATAACTAAGAAGTTATTAAGGATTTGCTTGGAAGTAAAGGAAAAAAGAACCTTGGATGAAAGGATCATTGACAACGGAAGGGTGTCTCCCTTTACTGACAGGAAAGGGATTGCTAGTCCTAACTAGATCCTAAGCCTTAGCGGAAGAAACAGAAAAGGAAAAAGATGTCTTTCCCAGTAAGGAACCCATACCTATTGAAAGAAATTTCCATTATGAGAATATCTGGACGGAGCCATCGCAAATTAGCTCTTAAATGAAATATTAGCCGCTGATAAGCAAGATATCAGGAGGGTTAAAAATCAATCCCCTACCTTCGCAATTATAGATAAGGTGCTTTACAAAAAGGAATATTCGCTTCCCTATCTAAGATGCGTAAGCCTTGAGGATGGGCTCAGTTTGTAAAAGAAGTGCATGAGAGTATATGCTGAGACCATTCAAACAGAATTAAGCTAGCCAAGAAAATTATGCGATAAGGCTTTTACTGGCCACAAATGGTTAACCACGCAATTGAGTATGTCAGGAAATGTGAAAAATGCTAAAGGTATTCAAAGATACCCGATTACCTCCAAATGATTTGATTACCATCTCGCTCCCATGGCCTTTCAATGTATGGGGCATAATCTTAATCAGACCCCTACCAATCTCCAAAGAAGGAGCTAAGTATGTGGTAGTAACTATCGATTATTTTACTAAATGGGTTGAAGAAGAGCCACTCCCTGCTATCACATCTAAAAAAGTACTAAAATTCATAATAAAGATCATTATCACACGCATTGGAATCCCTTATAAGATCATATCCGACAATGGAATACAGTTCAAAAGCAAGGAATTCATATGGTTTTGTGATAAAAATAGAATCACCAAGAGTTTCTCTTTCATAGCACAGCCAAGGGGAAAATGGTGTTGTCGAAACTGCTAATAAAACCATAAAGACGATCTTAAAGAAATGATTAAACCAAGCTAAAGGAAATTGGGCAGACGAATTGCTCATAGTGCTTTGGGACTATAGAACTTCCACTAAAATGGCAACATGACATACTCTGCACTCACTAGCCTCTGATGCGAGGCTATGCTCCCAGTCAAAGTTGAGATCCCTTCACACAAAAGGATCTGGGTTGGTTCGGGACTTCTATTATTTACCAAATCGGCAATAACTCATACTCCGTACTCACTTCTGCTCTGAAGAATAAGCCTAGAAATGGTGCAAATACCCGAATCTAGGTTGGTTTGGGACTTCTATTATTTACTAGAAGTGGATTTTTGGTCTTCTATCATAAATACCCGAATCTGGGTTTGGTTTGGGACATTTATCAAATACCAGAAGTAGATTGCTAGTTTTCTATAATAAATACCCGACTTTGGGTATGGTTCGAGGCTTCTATCAATTACCAGAAGCGAATTTCTGATCTTCAATCATAAATACTCGAATTTGGGTTTGGTTCAGGGATTCTATCAAATACTAGAAGTGGGTTGCTGGTCTTCTATCATAAATACCTGAATCTGGGTTTGGTTCGGGACTTCTATCAAATACCAAAAGTGGATTTTTGGTGTTCTATTATAAATACCCGAATCTGGGTTTAGTTCGGGGCTTCTATCAAATAGCTGAAGTGGATTTATGGTCTTCTATCATGAATATCCTAACTTGGGTTTGGTTCGGGACATCTAACAAATACCAGAAGTGTATTTCTGGTCTTCTAACATAAATACCTGAATCTGGGTTTGGTTCAGGGATTCTATTAGATACCAGAAGGGGATTTCTTGTCTTCTATCATAAATACCTAAATCTGGGTTTGGTTTGGGACTTTAATTACTACCAGAAGTGGATTCTGATCTTACGTCATTAATACATGAATATAGGTTGGTTCGGGACTTCAATTACCAAAGATGGATTTCTGATCTTCTATCATTAGTACCCGAATCCGGTAAGCTCGGGACTTCTACTATTGCCAAAATAGAATTTCCGGTCCTCTATCAAATACCTGAATATGGGTTCTCAGCCTTCCCACCCTTTTTTTCAAAAAAGAATTTGAGATTCACCGTTGGGTTGGTATCATAGGTACTGTGACGACCGTCCACAACCCCTACACTGAGCAAAAGCAATAATGCACTGAAAAGACGTGCCAAGCAGCTGTGGATGATCGTCAAGGTATGATAACACAATCAGAACCTGTCGTAAAACTCATGGCGCAAGGATAAAATATAACAGAACATATACAACTGGCAGATTAGTGAAGCATTTTTTAGCAGAAAGCACCAAACTTTCATAACAACTAGAAAGTATATCTAAACAGCAGGATTACAACATAAGTCTGTACAAATTTGCCTCACTTCAACACTCAGAGTAGAATAACAAACAGTGGAAATCCAAGTACTATATAGTAGGTATGATAATACGCCATCCTCCTGCTCGCCTCTAGACTGCAACCTCATCCTCACTAAGCTATCATTTGTTACCTTCCATCTAATCTGCCCATCCACAACCGGATGAACAGCCCAAGGTAATAAGAGGAAACATAAAACCTTGAGTCAGACAATAGTCTTAGTTAGTGGTAAAATAGCTAACAAACATCAACAGTAAAGTATATGAGAATAGATAGATTAACTTTCCAATCTACTAAACACCAGAGAAGAACCAAACTTGCTTCCCCACATCCGACGGTGATAGCCTTTACAACCCAATCAACCAAAAGAACAACAATCCATCCATGGCATTTAGGACAACCACTCATTCAATATCAATCATAACAACTAGTTATATCTCACGTAAACCATCCTAATTGAACTCAACATCCCTCAAGCTCAAGCCCTAGAAGCGTAAACTAATATCTGACAAGCACTCGAGAAGAATCTCCTTTGGACAATCTACGTGAGACGGTACAAATAAAACAACCAATCATCCATGATTGACTCTAGCTATCAACGCCAGTCCTGCTTCAAAACAATTGTTAATCGTATGACGGCAAACCTTGTCATACGTCAAGGGATAATGGTAACCCTAGTTCTAGCATAATCTCCATACGCTTTTCAACGATACGTATCTAGGCATTTCAACGATACTCAGGGTACTCGACCAGCAACCTTCCAGTCTTTTAGGTTCCCCTATTATACCCCTACTTTTAGCCTGCTAGAACCTACGACTAGAATAATCTCTCGGCCTTCACATCTCTAGTGATCTAACCCGACGATTTTTCATAGCTCAAGCAACCTTCTCGTGCAACCATTATCCACAAACTCATGACCTTTGAATTGTCATCTCATTCGTGGTTCCACACCGATCAATAAACACATTCGACCCTTCGAATATTCTTACTTGAATTCACTTCGAAGTCACAACATCATTGAACCAAATAACATCGATATATGGTTCAACACAATTCATAGAGTTATATCCATTTTCTATGAAATAAACTACAACATTCATGCCACTAACCACTATGTTTACAAACGCTGCCAAAAATCCTTCATATACGGGTCGTGACCGACCCGATCCCTCGGGTGCACGACTAACCCGAATACATCACGACCGACCGACCCTAGCTTGCACGACCGACAAGAGACCGACCGATAACCCTAAGCTCTACTGACCCCTTTGTCCTCGATCCCTCCTTGAACAACCGAACCTATTGCCTCACCATTGGCCCCATTGTGCTCGACCCCTCCTTCGTGCTCGACCCGACCACCCAAGCTTCGCACGACCGACCACCCATGCTTGTACAACCGACAAGAAGTGGTCGACCAGATGCTTGCTTGAACCGGCCATAGGTTGCCCGACCGACCCCACTCGGTACTACACTATACTACACTTTGTTCTATACGCTCAACTTGTGGCCTGTACCGGTCTAATTCAGCACCAAATTCCACCAAAACTTCATCAAATAACAAGATCGATGAAATCTATTCAACCAATTCATCAAATACGACCATAAACAAGTTATGGAATCACGAACAACATGAATATGACATTTTTCATCAAAATTATGCAAACTTCACCAAAATCATGATAAATGAACATATGAACTAAATTATGGATCTAACTTGCATAAACTTATAAAAATATATGAAAATTACAAGTTTTAAGTTTCTAAATTAGATCCTATGGCGATTCGCATAAAAATGGACCTATCATGATGTAGATCCAAGGAAAATGACTTGAAAATGATGAAAAACGAGATCAAATACTCATATACTTGATTGAATCTGTGTGAGAGATGCATATCACTCACCAATTCTCTAAAACAACCTAAAAATACTTAGATCTAGATCCGAACAATGAAGAATTTGATCCTAACTCTCTGATTCGATGAACTCTCCCTTGGAATGGCGTAGATCTAGCTTCAAACAATGTAGATCTTCGATTCTCTAAGCTTTAATGGTAGAAAGGTGAAGGGAATGGAGAAATGGAAGAATCTAGCTCTTCCAAATGAGAGAATGGAGAAAGTAAGCTATTCTCCATGCCTCCTACCCCTATTTATAGCCTCTTCCAGCCCACTAATGGGCCTCCCCAAATTAGCCCATTATGGCTTACCAAACCTGAACAACCAACTATAATACCTTAAAGCAGCATTTCCACCCAAACCAATGAGCGAAATCTTTAATGTTACCACTGTACGGAAAGGAAAACATCATTTTCTTTCCAATGGCACAGGTTTCAACATCTGATTTGATCCCAGTCAAAAGTTATGCCCTGTACAAGACTGACTGGGGCAAAATGGTCACAAACAAAATTGGTAAAATTATGGACATGTCTCACATTCCCATAAACAACATATTAAAATATGAGAATGATCCAACCGTTAGTGAATAAAATAAAAATATTTTACGATCCTCCGATACGTAAAATGCAGGCCGTTACATTCTCCCCCTTTAGGAATTTCACCCCCGAAATCCCAACAAACATAAGCAACCAAAACAATTATGCATGCCTATCATCCATGAGAAGCCTATTTTATCACCCAAACTAACATCCATCAAGTCATGCATCCATAACCTTATCCTAACACATGAAATTCTAACAACAACAACCATAACACAAGTTGCAATGATGTAATGATGACACGATATTAATGGGTCATACCGACGAAGAGTTATGGATGGGTCGCCTTCATACTCTCTTCCGTCTCCCACGTACAATCGTTGTCATCCTCACTCCATTGTACCTTGACTAGCTTAACCATCTTCCACCTAAGTTGTTTCGTGCCATTCCCGACAACACGAAGCAGCTTACGAGGTCTCGCAACTACGGTCTCTACTTCTAGGTCTTCATACTGCTCTAGAGATACCATCACATTCGAATCATGCATGAATTTCCATAGAAACGACATATGGAAAACACTATGCACACTCGACATCTTCTCAGGTAACTCCAATCTATATGCGAGGTTTCCTATTCGCTCGACTATCGAAAATGGTCCAACGAACCTAGGAGCTAACTATTCTTTATTTCCAAATCGAACCACATGCTTCAAAGGAGAAATCTTCACGAAGACAGTATCACCAACGTCGAATTCCAAATCTTTTCGATGCTTATCGTCATAACTCTTCTAACGATCTTGGGCTGTTTTCATTCGTTGCCGAACGATCTCGATACAATCTGATGTCTCTCTTATCATCTCTGGCCCAAGTATCAACTTATCTCCAGTTTCTAACTAACATGCCGGAGAAATACATGGTCTACCATACAACGCCTCATATGGTGTCATCCCAATGCTTGACTAATAGCTATTATTATATGCAAACTCAACTAGATGTAGATGGTCTCCCACGATCCTCTGAAGTCTAACACACAAGCCCTTAGGAGATCTTCCAAAACTCGTGAACCCTTTCAGTTTGGCCATCAGTTTGGGGATGATAATCCATACTCAAACACAACTCGGTTCCCAAAGCTTCCTGCAAACTCTTACAGAATCCGCTCGTGAACAGTGGATGTCGATCACTCACTATGCTCTTCGAGATACCATGGAATCGAACTATCCATTTCACATAAAGCTCAGCTAGCTTCGATGTCATCCTAGTCGATTTGACAGAAATGAACCTTGCAATTTTGGTCAGGCGATCCACGATGACCCTAATTCCTTCATTTCCTGACCTAGTTCTAGGTAGTCCATCGATAAATCCATCGATATCTACTCCCACTTCCACGTAGGAACTTCTGATGGCTAAAGCAAACCACTCGGCTTCTTCTGTTCAGCTTTCACCAACTGACAGTTCATACACTTGGAAATGAACTTTCCAATATCTCATTCATCCACTCCCAGTAGTAAGCTCGCTTCAAGTCATAATACATCTTATTACCACCGGGATGAATCATCAACTTCGAGTGATGGCATTCCTTCAGAACCTCATCTCTCAACCCGTCAATATCAGGAATAACCTGTCGTCCTTGCTTTCGAAGCCAACCTTCTCGATCAACCTCGAACTCCTTATCCCCTCGGATAAACTCAACAAGCTTTGCATCATGCTTTTGGCTCTCGCCAATCCTCTCGATGAAATTAGGTCTTATCGACCAGCTTGCCAACATTTTAGGTTCCATCTCACACCTTGTCCTGAAATCAAATCCGGCTAAATACTCATGGCACTTCCATTCCGAAAACATCTCTCTTAAACTCGTTTGTCTTCGACTCAACGCATCCGCAACTGCGTTACCTTTACCACGAGTATAGGCCACAACCTTATCCTTGTGCATGAGTTCTGCTCCAAGCCTAGTACTACATGCATAGGTATACACAACCATCTCTTCATTCCCACTTGGAATGGTCAACACAGGAGCACTCGTCAGTCTCTCCTTCAAGATTTCAAAAGCTTCCTCACACTTTGCATCCCATGTGAACACTTGGTTCTTCTTTGTTAATCCTATCAATGGTGCAACTATCTTGGAAAAATCCTTGATAAACCGTCAGTAATAACCAGCCAACCCAAGGAAACTTCTCACATCTGTCGCATTCTTAGGTCAATCCCAATCCTGAATTGCTGCCACTTTAACGGGGTCAACCATTATCCCATATCAAGAAACAACATGGCCTAAGAACCTCACTTCACTCTTCCAGAAGTGACACTTCAAAAACTTAGCCTTCAGCTGATGCTTTCGCAAGATTTCCAAAACAACTCGCAGGTGCGCCATATGTTCTTCCTTGTTCCGGGAGTAAACCAAAATGTCATCCACGAACACAAGCACGAACTTATTCAACTGATCTCTGAAAACCCTACTCATGAGATCCACAAAGTACGCTGGCGTATTAGTACCCCCGAATGGCATCACAAACCATTCGAAGAAACCTGATTGTGTCCTAAAAGCAATCTTCGGCACATTATCCTTTGCCACCCTCAACTAGTGGAATCCCGTTGCCAACTCCATCTGAGAAAACACTTTGGCCTCATGAAGTTAATCAAATAAGTCATCTATTCTTAGCAATAGATACTTGTTCTTCTTGGTCACCTTTTTCAGCACATGATAGTCCACACACAATCTTAACGAGCCATTTGCCTTGGTTGCGAACATGACTGGTGTACCCTACTCGGAAACACTTCTCCAAATGAATCCTTTTGCCAAAAGGTCACGAACCTAAACCTCCAACTCTCATTGTTCCTTAGGCACCATCTTCCTAAAAGACATGACGATTGGTCTAGCACCCTTGACCAAATCGATCCTAAACTGGATCTCAAGATGTGGCGGCAGCCCTTTGACCTCGTCAAAGACATCCTCAAACTCATTTGCGATCATCACCGATGACAAGTCCTCCTGTGGAATCATAAGCGAATATAGATAGCTTACGAAGACACCATCTTCGGGCATACATCTAATCAACACCTTTCGCCCTTCCACATCCCCGACTCTCACCCCTAGTTTCTCGCAATTCACTCTTGTCGCATACCACTTGAGCCAATCCATGCCCAAGATGATCCAAAACCCAGTGAAGTTCAAAACGAAGCAATCACACATAAAGGAGCAACTATGACTCGACAACACTCGACCATGACACAACATGCACAAACTGGATGGTAGATTAGTCATGATTAATGGTCTATCACAAATCTCGGGTTCCAAACCCAAGCGGCACACAAGCTCATTACAGATGAATGAATGTGATGCTCCAGTATCGAATAACACACGAAATGAAACACCATTAACTGAAAGAGTACCTTGAACGACGGCACCCTTTCCCTTCTCCTCTACTATAGGATCCCTTGAAGAAGATGGCATGGCTTCCAAAGCATATGCCTTCATAACCTTCTTGCTCTTAACTGATTCTGGGCAATGTTTCTTCTCATGCCAAGGATTTCCACATTTGAAGCACTTCTTCTCAGCTTTGGGATTCTTTCACTCATTAGCAAAATGACCTTTCTGTTGGCAGTTAAAGCAAAACACCTCACTCTTTGGCTTCTTTTGGCCATCCTTTCCTTTCTGTTGTTGCTTCTTCCTCTTCTTATTATTACCATCTTGCTGTGGTTTCTGAACTTCCTTGGTTACAGCGACAACATTTTCTTCTTTATGAAATAAGCTCTCATGGCGAACAGGTTTTCCACAAGCTTCTCAAATGAATCATCAAGATGTTGCACCAGCGATCTTCAAATGTTCCAGACCCATAACAAACTTGTCGTTCTTCTGATAGGGTGTATCAATGTATGAACAAGCATATCTGGACAAGGCTTCAAAATTAGAAACATAATCAAGCACAGAACGACCATTTTGTTTCAACTCTATGAACTTCTTGAACAAAGCAGACTTCTGAGCAGTGGAGATAAACTTGATCTCGAATTTAACTTGGAACTTCTCCCAAGTTATTTCCTCTTATGGAGTCTCAAGTGTAACTGAATTCCACCACTGCATGGCCCTGCCCTGCAATTGCCTTGATGCAAGCTTTCTCTTAATTGCATCATTTATTCCCAGATCTCCAAAAGTACAAACACAAGAATCTAACCACCTCTGGACCTCTTCCGTTGGCTCAGTTATTTTGAAATGTTTTCCTCCCAGAGATATGTAGTCCTTGCATAGCTTCGCGAAATCCACAACCCTAGGAACTTGCACACCTGCATCTACAGCGGGTACCCTTCGCATGAATGCTTCCATCATGACCTCAAACACGGCTGGGTAGACTGGTGCACCACTATTACACCCTCCAGGCACGGCCCACTCCCTAGCAGTATGTCTTTAAGCACGTCGACTCATTCTAAATCTGCAAATTAGAATATAAGCCACTTGCAGGGAAAGCTGCCAAAGAAGCACAAATTCTATTATACTATATAGTATCATATAGTAAACATCCAATGGAAATCTACAAATACGTCTCTCATACGTTATTACTTCTAACTTTGGCTTAAATTAATAACCTCGCTCTGATACCAAATGTGACGACTGCCCATAACCCCTACACTAAACAAGAGGAATAATGCGCTGAAAAGACATGCCAGGCAATTGTGGACGATCACCAAGGTATGATAACACAATCAGAACCTGTCGTAAAACTCACCGCGCAAGGATAAAATATGATAGAACATATACAACAGGAAATATTAGTGAAGCATATTTGAGTAGAAAACACCAAACTTTCATAGCAACTAGAAAGTATATCTAAACAGCTGGATTATAGCATAAGTCTATACAAATTTGCCTCACTACAACACTAAGAGTAGAATAACAAACAACAAAAATCCAAGCACTATATAGTAGGTAAGATAATACGCCAGCCTCCTACTCGCATCTGGACTGCAACCTCGTCCTCACTAAGCTATCACCTGTTACCTGCCACCTAGTCTGCCCATCCACAACCGGATGAACAGTCCAAGGAAATATGAGGGAAACATAAACCTTGAGTTAGACAACAGTCTTAGTGTGTGGTAAAACAGCTAACAAACATTAACAATAAAGTGTATGAGAATAGGTAGATTAACAACCCAATCTACCAAACACCAGAGAAGAACCCAAACTTGCCTTCCCCACATCCGACAGTGATAACCTTTACAACCTAATCAACCAAAAGAACAACAATCCATACATTGCATTCATGACAACCACTCATTCAATATCTATACAACAAATAGTTATATCTCACGTAAACCATCCTAGTCGAACTCAACTTCCCTCAAACACAAGCCCTAGAAGCCTAAACCAATATCAGACAAGCACTCGAGAAGCATCTCCTTCAGTGTTGGAGAATCTACGTGAAATGGTACAAACAGAACAACCAATCATCCATAGATGACTCTGGCTATCACCGCCAATCCTGCTTTGAAACTATTATTAATCAGATGACGGCCAACCTTGCCATATGTCAAGGGCTAATGGTAACCCCGATTCTAGCAGAATCTCCATACGCTTTCCAACGATACATACCCAGGCCTTTCAACGATACACAGGGTACTCGACCAACAACCTTCTGTTATTTTAGGCGCCCCTATTGTACCCCTGCTTTGAGCCAGTTAGAAACTACGACAACAATAATCTCTCATCCTTCTCATATCTAGTCATCCAACCCGACGACTTTTCATAGCTCAAGAAACCTTCTCGAGCAACCATTATCTACCAACTCACGACCTTTGAATTATCATCTCATTCGTTGTTCCACACCGATCACCCATGCTTGTACAACCGGCAAGAAGTGGTAAACCCGTTGCTTGCTCGACCTGACCACAGGTTCCCCGACCGACCCCATTCGGTACTACACTGTACTACACTTTGTACTACACGCTTGCCCGTGGCCTGTACCGGTCTTATTCAGCACCAAATTCCACCAAAACTTCATCAAACGATAAGATAAACGAAATCTATTCAACCAATTCATCAAATATGACCATAAGCATGTTATGAAATCACTAACAACATGAATATGACGTTTTTCATCAAAATTATGCCAACTTCACCAAAATCATGATAAATGAACATAAAACTAAATTATGGGTCTAACTTGCATAAACTTATAAAAATATATGGAAATTACCGGTTTTAAGTTTCTAAATTAGAACCTATGGCGATTCACATAAAAATGGACTTACCATGATGTAGATCTAAGGAAAATGACTTGAAAATGACGAAAAACGAGATCAAATACTCATATACTTGGTTGAATCCGTGTGAGAGATGCATATCACTCACCAATTCTCCAAAACAACCCAAAAACACTTAGATCTAGATTGAACAGCGAAGAATTTGATCCAAACTCTCCGATTCGATGAACTCTCCTTGGAATGGCGTAGATCTAGCATCAAACGATGTAGATCTTCTATTCTCTAAGCTTTAATGGTAGAAAGGTGAAGAGAATGGAGAAATGGAGGAACTCTAGCCCTTCCAAATGAGAGAATGGAGAAACTAAACTATTATCATGCCTCTTATCCCCTATTTATAGTCTATTCCAGCCCACTAACGGGCCTCCCCAAATCAGCCCATTATGGCCTACCAAACCTGAACAACCAACTATAATACCTTTAAACATTGATTCTTCCCAAACCGAAGAGCGAAATCTTTAATGTAAACCACTTTATGGAAAGGGAAACATCATTTTTTTTCAAATGGCACAGGTCTCAACATCTAATTTGATCCCACTTAAAAGTTATGACCTGTACAAGACTTATAGGGGAAAATGGTCATAAACAAAATTGGTAAAAATTATGGGCATGTCTCACATCCCCATAAACAACCTATTAAAATATGAGAATGATCCAACCCTCAGAGAATAAAATAAAAATATTTTACGATCCTCCGATACGTAAAATGTGAGCTGTTAAAGTTACTTCATTACAAAATTCAGTAGTAGAAATAAAGGTTCCTCCAATTTTGCACAGGGACGTTTTCTAAGCATCGTTAGTGATTATTCCAATAAAGCATGAAATACGATTGATTATGCTACCTCAATTGCAGGCTTAATATGTTATTGGGCTCAAACCCGAACAATGAAAAAAAATGATACGAGCAAATGGTTGTAGAAACCCTACTATGACTAAAAGACTAACACAAAATATTAGTTACTGAAATTTATGCAGGGAAAGCATATGTGAAAGTTCAAACAAAGTAATTACAAGCTGAAGAGAAGAGAATGACTTGAAAAGTCAGAAATACCCCTTCACTAGGGGGAATATTACTACTAGAATTCGACACCGAAAGCAAGCCAGGGTGAAGGAGTATCGTGCCAGAGCCGATAGTCGAAAGCCAGAACTGGTAACCGAAAGGCAAAGTCAATAACCGAAAGCAAGGACACCGCCAGTATCAACTATAAGTAATAAGGCATGATGTCGACAACAAATCAAGAATGAAGGAAGCATACTATCAGCACCAACATGTCCAGAACAGTCAGCTTAGTGTCGATATTCCAAAGAGGGATAGCTAATTTGGTTTCGGTACCCATGGTGAAGAAGCAGAGACCCAAAGTCGATACCAAGGAAGTACGGATAAGTCCATTAGCGTAATACCGAAAGCAAGCAATATAGTAAAGCTGAATGCGCTTAAACCATATCGGAATATAACGCCATCGAAAGAGAAGTAAGGACCGATAGCCTAAGAACAAACAAAGTGTTATCAGTATCAAATTTTTTGTGAAAGATGAAGCCAAGCGCTAGAGTGCAATACCAAAGCTAGATGAAAGCCAAAGCTCTAGAGAAAGTGCTATCGCTACCAACAGGCTTGGTAGCGATATCGGAAGCAATGTTAAATATTACAAGAAAGGAAGTAGTGAAGCAAATCTGAAGACGACTCGACAAAAGACTGTCACTTCCGCAATAAAAGCATCAAGATAAAGAGAACCCAAAAGCTGAAGCGGTACTGAAACCAACGAGACCGACATCCGAAAGCCGGTATCGGAAGATGCTGAAGAGGAACGTACCGATAGCATAAATCGGAAGCGGGTTTCCAGCAAAGGCACCACAAAAGGGGGCCCAAATTGTCTATAAATAAGACCCCAAGGGTCACATTTTGGGGATCGGATCTGTTTCTCATTTTAAATTCTGTACCCCATTATGAGAAAGCAAACCCTAATTTCGGAATAGAATTGAGGATTTCCACACCTGTTGTAATACATTCAAAATAAATATAAAAAGGGGAAATCGGGACTTAATCTTTTCTCGATTCAATAATCGTGTTGTGTCTATATTGATCAAACAGGGAGTTTTTCATTAACTTCTTTTTATGGAGGAATTGGGCTCAAAAGTATCCAAATAGTGAAAACCATCGAGTAAAATCGATGAATGCTTCCCTACAACTAACATGCATGTCCTAAGTCTTCCACCTTAAGCCTAATGTAACATAACATTCTCAAAAACCTATTATTACCTTATGATGAGATTACCGACACAACAAAGGCCTACTTGTAGGCTGGATCGATGTGGGAGTATCATTTTAGTCAATAAGAGTTGGAATATGTTATTAACCTAGCTGTTGTTATGCATTAGCCTATTTCTTCTTAACACGATGTTTATTATTTTATCTTGAACCTAAGAGAAGTTGTTATAATAAGGTTCTCAACCTTCTACAGACATATAAGGCCCTCATCCCAAGGTAATCGTTGACCTTTAAGTCTCTAAGCGTGATACTCACCTTTTGAAGGAAGAGTAACTAACCTTCGGACTTAAGGCCTTGATATCTAGGAAATGACAAAACAAGTCGAGCATGTTGTTGTCGAGTTACTTTTCAAGCTTCTTTAAGAAACATCACCCATTGAATTTCATCGCATTTTCATTGTCAAACTTTAGAGTTGGTGTTGACGATTATTATCATTAACAATCTTATATTCGTAAGTTCGAGTTGAAAACCCTAAATTCCAAATCAATTTGGGAATTTTCCTGATTTCAATTTTGAAGACATCTGTACTAATCAGGATAATAAATAAAAAGGACAAGAATGCCAGTACCCCATGGTTTAGTAATGTATTTATATGTTAACCTATCTTTTAACCTTTACTATGTAGGTATCATGATTATTTTCATTGAAAGCGGCTCATGTCTATCAAGGAAGATTAATTCTCCTAATATGAAGGTATTTTCGCTTCATTAACGGTTTTCCTTTAGAATCCAGTCAAAGAAGTCTCCTCGTTTGGGTGTTGACCATTTTTGTGGTTAACATGAGCATTGTAGTCGATACAGCATCGTAAATTCACCACGCTGTGTTATCAGATGGCACTCAGTAGGAAACAAAACCAAATCAATATTGTAGTGGGCTCAACCTGGAAAAATATGACAAGTCGCACGAGGCAATACCTAAGGTAGGATTCTACCATTTCACAGAATCAGACTGGTGGTAAAACAAAGTTGCAACTACTGCCTATCTCAAGACAACACTCCCATAATTAGGGGCGCCCAATCGATCATAAGTAAAAGATATGGTTTCGTAGGTGTCCGATTTGGGTAGCTACCCCACTTGCTCTCGGTATAGCTCTTGTTTTAGTCATTTTAATTATGACCCCAAAGTCATGTTTATCCATCATCGTTCTCTTACTTCATTCCAGCACCGTTGCCAATCCATCCTACTTCATTCTAGATTCTCCATCACATACACAGTTGTTAAAGTGATTTTAGTATTGATAGAGAGTACATTAATACTAACTCCGGTCTCCTTAATAACCAATTGCTTATTTCACAACGTGGTAATTTAACAAAACATACTTAAAATAAATTGACTTTCAAATCAATTCTAAAATATTCGCTTCAAATATATTCTATTTCGAAATCATTTATCTTAAAACAATTCAATTTATTTATATTGAAAAAATATTATTTAATCAAATTATTCCATTTCAAAACCATATCTTTGAAAAACAATGAAACAATAAAAATCGATAAGATCATAAACTTAAAAACTTTATCTCCTTCAATTTTTAAAGTTATTAAAATAAATTTTTACATTAAATTAATTTTCAAAATTATTTTTATATAAATTTTAAAACCTTATTTAAATTAAATTTAGATTTAAAATATTTTACTTATTAATTATTAATATTAAAATATTTTAAGTTAAATAACATTTAAAACTAAATAAATTCTTAAGTTAAACTTAAAATTAAATTTTTATTTAAACTTTTTAAATTAAACTTATAAATTTAAAACTTTAAAATATATAACTAAAATTTAAAACTTCTATTAAATATGATATATTTTAAAACATTATTTTATAAATCAAATTTATTTATCAAACATTTTGAAACTACCAACGGTGTTAGTTTATAGTTCTCTATCATATGATCAACTGATATAGGTATTTATCATTTTAACTTATTTGATTTAAATTTCCAAGTATGTATCATTTTAACCCATATCCCAGGTTAGAATTTAAAATTGTTTTCTAAATCTATAAAGTCATTCGAATATGTACGGTTTTAACCCATAATGAATTTTCTATCTGCATGGATCTTGTAGTGTGAAAACAAAATAGAAATAACATAACATATCAGTTAAAAATATACATATCAGTTAGCAATATACATATCAACACATGTTACATAACATATCACGTATCATATAATTCATGTGTTATATCATACATAGCGTGTCATTCAGGTGTCACAACTGAACATTTAAATTCTAACATAGCATAATATTGTGTCATGTGTCAATAGTAACATATTCTAAATCAATACAATATTTCAATGATAATTCATGTAAATCAATTCTCTTAGCACAAATATGTTAGCTATTAGTGGTTCTCACCTTTCAGGGCTACAATCTATAACTAGTCAAGAACGAACACGAACGGAAATCACAAATAATGCCAAATCAAACCACAACACATAAGCATTTTGTTTTTTGTATAGAAGAGAGGAGGAAGATAATTAGGCTCAACCAAGGGAAAAATGGTTGGACAGGGGCTGCTATGGCTCGGCCTAGATGCGGCATGTAGGCTAGAGGTGCAACAGGACTGGGTAGATGTGGTTTGGTAGCTCAGGGTTCTAGGGAGGTGAAGGGATGGGTTTTCGGCTCCACACCAGAAATGCAAATTAGGCAGTGCTTTGGGCCGTATCTAATGTGATAGGCAGTGCTCTGGACCGTATTAAATTTTGGCATCTCTAATAATTTTATACGGCCTTAAGCCGTATCTAACTATAAAAAAGATACGGCCTTAAGCACTGTCTTATTCTTAAAAATATACGGCCCTAAGCACTGCCTGTTTCTTAAATAGATACGGCCTTAAGCCGTAGCTAAGTTGAAAAAAATTACAATTAGCTACATAGATTAACCCAAAAATAAACTATATCTGAACAAAATCCCACGTAACTGATCAACATTCTTATATTTAAATAATCGAGTACATACTACAATCTACATACACAAACCAACCCTCTTGAGGTTTCAAGAAATCCATACATAATTAATGTAGATAAACAAACCAGTTCTTATCAATAACATATAACTAACTGCTTAAAGAGTGGTCACATGCTTGCAAACAAGGGCCTCGGGCGCCAGCTCCTCATCATTAACTTCCAGCCTCTTCCCAAATAATACAACTCCCAACATTCATTTGTAGGATGTTAGTTTACTACAAGGATATGGATAAAAATTCAATCACGAACTGATCTTTAAGAAGTGTATGGCTAATTCAAATTGAAACCCATTCTGCATTTCTATTAGTGCACGGACAGACTTCACAGCTTAACGTCTTCCCATTTGTTTTTGAACTTCATCTCGGTATTCTATTAACAATATAGAATTGGAACAACATATCATAACAATGATCAAAATCGAAAATGAAACAATGGCGCGCACGTTAACAAAAGGGGGAAAATGACCAAAAAAGAAAAAAATAGAGTAAACTTTTCTTCTGGAATCTAGTAGTCGATGCTGCTCTTGAGATTTGACATAAATGATATTAGCTTCATTTGAAGTATTGTTGTATAACATTAAGTAACGTTAATCACGTTGCATAGCACATGCATACCACATAATGTTGAAACGCTATGTCATTATTTAACTTGAACTCGTAAGAGTCATTATACATACAGAAGTACAGAAAAATAGGCTCCATTGTTGCTACATTTTCTAAACCCAAATAAATACACATAAATAAATGGCATGCGCTTTTGAAAGAAACAGAGTTTGTCTTGTTTGCATAGAAAGAGCAACAGATTTTGAAACAACTGGTACCGCTACAGATAACAGATAAACAATAATTACCGTATCATGCAAAAAATCATCCATAATAACAGAAAGAAATTTAATTACATGTTCTAAAATCAAAGCAATTTACGTATTATGGTCCATTAAGAATTACCTGGTCGGCTGAGCTGCCTGGGGAACGAAAGGTGCATATGTTGTTTCCTTCTCTGCAGCAAGTCGTTGTGTTTTTCGAAATTCTTTCAAAACTACTTCAAAGTCTTTAGCGAGCTTGCATCAGCCATCTTTTCACTTGCCTGGAGTTAAGATCGAAAAATAGAAAGTAAATTAAATGTTAGTTACGAGTATGTAAAATAAAAAAACCAAACCAAAGCACTACAAATCGTGCAAAGAAAATACATTTTTAAGCTTCTATAATATTTGATGCGCTAAATTTCACAAAGTTCCATTATACTGTCAACTTAAACACAATGTTGATGCTTCAGGCTAAAAACCATTAATAATTATGAAGCTACAAATGTTTATGTAAACTGAAATGAAGGTTGAGCAAATTGATTAGAGGCATTTATAAAATTAAACCCCTAATTTTCTGGTATCAATAATGTTTTAAGCAATGGCCTACTTTTTTTTTGAAAGTTAAGCTTAAACATTTATTCATCAAATGATATTTACAATATAAAATCTCTTGAGCATGTAGAAATGGTATAACAAACTAACCATCTCTCACAATAACCCTCATAGATCACACAGCTTCTCATCATACATAAACTCTAATTCCAAAGATAATTGCCTAATTTCCACGCCTTGCACTACCAAACAGTATTTCCCAATAGCTCTTCTTGCAGACTCGGTGAGTTTCATGAAAGGAACAATAAACCATGATATTGAGGCATGCATCAATAATCCACTTGTTACAAGTACACAACTGATTTAAACAATGTACACAGATGCCAATCCAGGAAAGATCCGCACAAGCATATCAATTTAGAGAAGGGTCATACACTGGATTCTTCCTCGTGTGCCTTTGGGAAGTTTTCATTTTACTAGTGAGAGGCATCACATCTTCTGGACCATAATCATATCCCTCATCAAGATCGTCGTCTACCCAGAATTTTCCTTTTAGTTTATTATTCTTGACTTGAAAAGGTGGAAGAGAATTTCTGGGCACCGCAGTGGATAGCAAAGCAGGATTAACAATAGGGAAGGTCAATCCTGAACCTGTCACACTGGGAGGTGGTAGCTAAAAGTTTGCGGGTGGTTTTAGGTTACCATAATGGGATGCTTTTAAGGGTTGAGAAGATGAGGATTCTGTAGCACTAGACATGGTGGAAACAGAGACTTTGAGGCAACGAGAGACATTGTGGTAGAGGACTTACCTAAGTCTCCTTTAGCAGAGTTGGCACAATTGACAGGAGTATCATCGAAGATATTGCCTACCAGATTCTCCATATCGACATCTGGATTGGTATGTTCAGAACTATGATCTGCAATTATCTAAGAATTATTGACTTGTGCTTCCGGACTAGTATTAACATCAGCCACAAGATTTGTGGTGACATGTGCCTTATCAGCATTATCAAAGTTCTGCCCAACCCCTTGATTATTGCCTTCAGTGATTTGTCCAACCTCTTGAATATTAGCTTGCACATTAGTGTTAGTGTGAACATCATACACAACTGCGTCAATATTTCCATTTTCAACTTGCTCATTTGCTAAAGCTTCAAAAGGATTCGTACTAACATTAGGCTCTTCATCCACAACATTAGCAGTAGCCATATCATTAGTAGCATCTTTCTTCCTCCAATACTTTTTAGCTTTAACGTTAACTGATGTCCGGGTATTGATATTATTGCTCTACCTATTATACTGAGCATTATGAACATGTGGTTTGTCATGAAAATTATTTCAAAAGTGCCAAAAACACCCTGCCTATGTTGCTGCCCCTTATTTGCCATCCTAGCCCTATCAATGAGTTCACATTCATTAGTGTCATGGCCAAAAACTTTGCATGATGTACAAATCCGAGGTCTCCAATCATATGTTAACTTAACAAATGGGCATTTATCTCCCCAGCCCATCAACCTCTATTTTCTCTGGTAATTCAATTTCAGACGATACTTCAATCAAAGCTTTAGCATATCAAAATCTTTGAAGTTTTTCAGTGCTACTATCAAAACATATTAGCTTCCTAACGTGACATGCAAGCCAGTTAATCCCTATTAGAATCCAAAGTATACTAGGAATTCTATAGAAATGAACCCACACAGGAACTTTTTAAATCTGAGCTTGAGAATTGCCAATGGTAGGATCCCATTGCGTACTTATAAACATACGGCCTCCAATAAAAATAGAACCAGACTTAAGGATTTTCTCTCTATCCATTTCATTAGAAAATTTGAAATAAAAATTCATACCATCCGATTAGATATCTACCTCACCATCCAATTTCCAAATACGGCACAAAAAATTAACTACACTGCTATAGGATAGCGTACCATCTAAGAAGAACCCAACGAGATGATTGCTCCGGTATTTCATGCCCTCGTTCCTTACCATATCTGGTGGTTTTTTCGGTTTGCCATCCCTTACAATATCGAACTGTTGTGGTTTGTAAACGCCTGCATTACGAGGTAGAGAATTGAAAAGTGATGCATAATCCATCTAAGTGAATGCAGGAAAAGAGGATTTCAAAGAACTCTGGTTAGCAAAAATTCCCTGATCTGGATTGGAATTTCCTTGATTAGGAATCGATGCATTCTGAATTGCTAAATCTCCATGAATACGATTAACATTTGAAGCATTGGAATCTAACGAGGAATTTATAAGATCTGGATCTAGTTCTAGGTTTAAATCTAAGGGGATTGCAGTGGACGGATTGACAATGGGGGGAGGTGGATCGAGGGGAATAGGCGGAGAAGAGCGTGATGGAAGAGGAGGGAAAGCGGAATTGAAGGCGGCGGAGGAGGGTGGAGAAGAGAAGGGAGATTTGGCAGACGCAATTACATTGGTTTAGCTTTTCGATTCATTATAAGCATACATGCTTTTTGAAGGTACATGAACTTGTTGGCAGGCTCATAAAAATACATAACATTGTAGACTGTAGACCATGAATTAAACAAAATTATTCCATGTACAAACTTAGAACTGATACAATCATGTTATTCTACAATAGTAAAATTCATCGTAACCTTAGTCAACCTAAATATCTACATGAGGCCAAGCTCATATATTGGTTAAATAAGTATTGAAAAGAATATGATTATACTTTCGTGGCCTGCATCATGGAGAACCACAAATGTATAGGTATAAAGAAAACACAAAAAGAAGTAAATTGTTATTCTAACATCAAACTCATAATTCGAAAGTAGATTACACCTCACTTTTAAGTAGTGAGCTAGAAGAGTGTGACATGCAACACCTGCTACCATTCTAAAGGGAACCTTGTTATTGTAATTTCCCTCTAAAGATTAGCAGATCAATACTTAATGAAAAAAACCATATTCTGACATAAAAAAATAGCAATAATATCTAATACTTTAAATTTTGTAAAATCAATCACCTCATGGACATTGCTAAAAGAGTCTCCTCTAACTACTTTGATTGATTTTCTTCCAAATCCGCCAATAGAATCCGCTCTTAATATGTCTTTCTCGGTAGTTCTTCGGATTGGTACAGGTCCTTCTGGACAAAAATGACCATTACTTCTCCACCATTGTATCTCATCAACGATTTCCTCATTCGAAAAGTCATACTCGCATACAAACATACACCCGAGCAATGTTTAGGCTACATAGCACAATCTAAATTAGCATCCAATTTGATTCATTCCACTGATCTGATACTTAATACCAGTAGCAAGATTATCAGGTACAAACCATTTAGATGTTAATATCATGTCGTTATCATTAATAAATATTGATCAAAGCAGTCAAATAAGATACAAATCATCACTACGAAATTTATGCAATTGGGTACCTCATGTATTTGCATTCAATGTGTGCGTATGTAACATAGTGTAACATGTTAAAGATGATGGAGCAACTTTGCAGTTACTCCAAGATCATTCCAGTAAACGATATAAATAACCTTGCATAGAATTTCTACAATCTAGCAAATAATTCCAATTGATTTATTTAATAATATAGAGTACCTTGAATATCCACCAGAACCAACTCCCACACTACGAGCTATGATAATCAATTTTGAGCACCATTGAAGAATCCTCAGGAATACGTATATGACATTGAATAATTAATCTACCACCAATGTATCCTTCTAATATAAGAGTTTCCTCCTCGTCAGCCTGTTCAACCTCTCCTACAAAAACAAGAAAAACAGGCTCAAGGAGACCTACTACAATTGTTTCCCTATTCTAATGTTCGTTTATGCACAATATAAATGTTCATTTTGATTCTAGATTTTACTATCTATCTATTTTCCTGATTTATGTCGTCTACTATGTTCAATCTAATGTACTCCAAATTTGATTTTCTTTAATCCAAATCTGGAATTTGTATGCTCTATACAATAATATTTGGTATTTTACTTATTATTATGATTGCAAAATTACTTTTCATTGAAAATTTAGTCAACTGATATTATTTGCATGCTTACGTATGAACTAAAACTATTTAATTCATATTTTTTTTCTTATAAAAACTGATTCGGAGCTTACTTTTACTTTCATCGATTATTATCTCCCTCAGGAGCTCCATAACCATGGTATTAACTAATAGCAATATATAGATAATTTATTATACAGATTTCACTTTTACATAATTCGCTATGACAACATCGGAACTAAGGATGCGTTGTGCAAAGCCATTAGGCAGATAACAATAATTTCAACAAAAAAATGAATAAAGAACAGTAACAACTTTTACAGATATTACTTTTAAAAATAAATGAAAATCTAAAAACGATACTTTCAACAAAATGAACAATTTCATTATGCAGATGACAATAATTTCAGGATATACTCAGATGTAAAAAATTGGGGAAAACTAAAATACAACACCATTTTATTGAAATACAACAAGTTTAATGTAACGACCTGGATTTTTCTACCATTTGGATCTGAATATTTAAATTTATTTTAAATATTATAGAATTCGTTATTTAAACGACGATTAAATGTTTATATTTATATTTAATATAAAACGAACCTGTAACGTCGTGGTAGTTCGTAATATTGAGTTTTGAACTTCAATTGAATGTATAAAATCCGTTTTAAGTCGGAATTCCATGAAACGAGAAACCTTAGAATCAAATTGATTATAATTTTCTAAGAAAAGAGAAAATTTGAGATTTCAGTTTAAATATTATAAGTTATGTCCAAATCAAATTTTAAAATAGTCGCTATGGAAATTGTTTATAAATTATAACGTTTGTTTAATTTATTTAATAAGGAATTCTTTATAAATCTGAATATCATTTAACTTGAAAATATTTACATTGAGTTATATTTTGTATTGACCGAATCTAAAGTTGTATATTATTTTATTTAGATATATATATATATATATGATAATATTTATTTATTGTTTTTAAATATAATTGTTTTGTAGTTTATTTATATTTTTACGATATTATATAAGCTGTAGAAATAGTTATTTTTCTAAACGACCTCCGTTTTTAATGAAACAAATTTTATTGGAATACGTATAATTAATTATTGCTAATTTTCCAGTTCGGAGCCAAATGGAGTTGTTTTGTTGGTAGAAAAAATTCAAAAGTGAACCGATGGATAAATTAGGATCTAAATAACGTCGTTTTTGCAAACGGAGATCGTTTTCAATAAAATTAATTTTATTAGGACTGTAACGTCAAAATATACCATAGCGTCCATTTTCGTATTTTTTGGGGTTTGTGTTTATCGGTGCGAACTTAACAGTCAACGTTGAATAGTGGCAAAATTAACCGTAATGTATTAAATATTCCTACCCTAATTGGATTTGTCAATACATTGAACTAAAAAGAGAACGCGCGGACTTACTCAAATGAAAACACAAGCAGCAACCTACCCTATAATCATACATCTTCGTCAAATTCAATCTCACAGACAACGCTTGAAGTTGAAAACACAATAGGATGAAGATGAGTAAACAATGTCATGCCTTATATTTTCAAATCACCAGCTAATTGAAAGGAGGAAAACGCGCAGCTACCCATGTTTCTTTTCTGTCTTTCACATGAACAAAACAATTGCATGCAAAAAAGTATCGGCTCCATCGAACAACTACCTAAACCACCTAGACTACTGCAAGCCTATCCTATCTATTAGAGCTACGGGCGTGCTAGTTTGGAAATCACAATAAGCACATGCTTACCCAAATACACAGATCCATCCATCGCTATTAGCTGTACCAATGAAAGTGACAATTCATCTTTTTTTAATGGCACATCTGCACTCTTTAAGTCTGTCTATCACTCACGCATATGAAAGGCATAGGACACAGTAGCACCTATCCTTCGCCTACCCTGTACGAGATGCATAGGAAATTCACATGGCCTTGTCCATCACCTGCCGTTGAAAAGAAAGGACCCATGGCCAGCTACTCTAAGAAACTACCATCTCAGCTACCTGTAGCAGCATGAACTACCTGTAGCAGCATGAACTAGACATTGATCTTATCCCATTGCATTCATGTATAAATAGCGCGTACCATTCTCTTCTGTGATCCATTCCGGTGAAACTAAACGAAGCTTACCGTGAACAAAAATAAAGAGAAAAGAGAGAACCGCAAATAATAAACAAATGCAAATGGGGGTCGAGCTCAGGTCAGACAAGTTCAGGGATAGAGGGCAGTGTCAGATGGTGCGTTGGTTCTCGAGGAGGGAGCAGTGTGATTCGCTTCTGGTATGGGAGACAAAGAGAGAAGACAGCAGGGTATATTGGTTCATAGTTTGAGAAATGGACATTGTACTCAAACAGTGGCATCAAGGGACTGTGATGGACCGAGTGGCGTCGGTCAGAGGGTCGAAGGTGGCAGAGAAAATTTGCGTAGGGAGAGTTTCAGGCATCTTTGGTGTTGGAAATAAACTTTGGTTTTAAGGAAACAAATAAATTTGGTTTTAATAGGAAACACTATGGAATGAAGTTAATTATTGTATTAAGGGAAAGTTAAAATATATGGTAAGAAATTTTAGATTTATCAAATGGAGAATTATACAGTTGCTTTGTTGAGAAAAGTAGAAATTAGAGAATAAAAGAAAACTCTAGAATAAGAAGACTCTAGATACTTGGCTATCTTATAAAAGAGTTGTATTCTCTCATTTGTAATCAAGTTGAATGAAAAAATTGAAGCAATAAAAATGTAGTCATTCATTTATTCTACGTTTTATCTCTATCCTCCTCTCTATGTCTAAATTCCAACATGGTATCAGAGCTAGGTTAACGAGGGAGGATAGAGAGATCTCTAGGAAGCCCAAAAAAAAAAAAAAAAAATCAGAAGGAACATTAAGAGGAAGAAGAAGATCAAAAAAAAAAATCAGAAGGAAGATTAAGAGGAAGAAGATCAAAGAAGAAGAAGAAGACTGAGAAGAAGATCGAAGATGATATTGTAGAAGATGTTGATGCACCAAATGAAGAGAAAGAGAACATGGCACAAGTGGCCATGGAAGAAATTTTATTTTAGAGTTGTGGGTGAGAAAGTGCACCATGGAGAGAAAGTGCTTCGTTAATTTTTGAAGGTGAAGAGAAAGTGCTTCGAATCAAGGAATTTTGTTTGGAGTAGTAAAACCAAGTTTAAGGGAGGATGTTGGAAATAAACTTTGGTTTTAAGGAAACAAATAAATTTGGTTTTAATAGGAAACACTATTGAATGAAGTTAATTATTGTATTAAGGGAAAGTTAAAATATATGGTAAGAAATTTTAGATTTATCAAATGGAGAATTATACAGTTGCTTTGTTGAGAAAAGTAGAAATTAGAGAATAAAAGAAAACTCTAGAATAAGAAGACTCTAGATACTTGGCTATCTTATAAAAGAGTTGTATTCTCTCATTTGTAATCAAGTTGAATGAAAAAAAGTGAAGCAATAAAAATGTAGTCTTTCATTTATTCTACCTTTTATCTCTATCGTCCTCTCTATGTCTAAATTTCAACATGGTATCAGAGCTAGGTTAACGAGGGAGGATAGAGAGATCTCTATGTCTAAATTTCAACATGGTATCATAGCTATCCAAACTATGGATCTTCAACAAGTGGTATCAGAGCCCAGGATTTCAATATTCAAAGAAAGAGTTGAAGAGACGTGCTTCAACAATTAAAGGTAATGAAAAAGTGCGTCAGAAAAAAAAAACCAACAAAGTGGTATCAGAGCCCAGGATTTCAATATTCAAAGAAAGAGTTGAAGAGACGTGCTTCAACAATTAAAGGTAATGAAAAAGTGCGTCAGAAAAAAAAAAAGAAGGAAGGTGATGAGAAGTGCATCAAAAATAGAAAAAAAAAGGAAGGTGATGAGAAGTGCATCACAAATAGAAAAAAAAAGGAAGGTGATGAGAAGTGCATCACAAATCGAAGAGAAGTGCTTCGATTATTATCTCAACAACTTTGAATCAATCTGGTGTGTTAAAAAAAAGTTATATTGGTGCTTCAAAGTTGTGGAGTGATGAAAAATAATAAGTCCCACATCGGGAAATACTCAACTAAGATCCTGGATAAATATTAGGAAGCTATAGTTCACCTTAACAAATTGGTTTTGTGAACAAATTAAATAGCTATCCAAACTATGGATCTTCAACAAGTGGTATCAGAGCCCAGGATTTCAATATTCAAAGAAAGAGTTGAAGAGACGTGCTTCAACAATTAAAGGTAATGAAAAAGTGCGTCAGAAAAAAAAACCAACATTTGGGTTAGCGAAGGGAGTTTGTACCATCTTTTGTGGGAAGAGGCATGGGGGCCCAGGCGCGAAGAAGGTGGTAGCAGGCCAACGGAGGTGCACCGAGGTTGAGGTGGAAGGTTTCCTGAATGGAACCTTGTTTTTTTAAAAAAAGGAGGCTTGAGGAGGATATTAACTGACCGGGAAGAAAAATGAAACTGTTGCGTTATTTTGGGGATGGAGTAGCCTGGTGTTCGCATGTCTGAGGATGAGGTTTTGCGGTTCGGATTAAAATACATGTAGTGGGGAGAATGTAAAGAATGGAGCATTGGCTGTTGAGAATGAGAAGATGAAGATGGTTACTATGTATTAGCGGCGTGGGTTTAGCGGGCTTGATGTGGGCTTTGGGGCCATTTCATGAAGAAAAAGGGGGAAAAATTGTTACGTGAGGTCCTTGAAATGGGAAGGGGCGGTAACAAAAGTTGGGGAAGGTGAGTAACATTGGGAAAGAAGAAAATAGGAAGACGCGCGTGTAGTTTAAAATGCTGCAAGAAAAAAAGGTATAATTGGGTCAAAATTTCATATGTTTACTGTATTAGATTTAAGTTAATATATATATATATATCTTTATTATATATACACTATTGATATATTAGAATAGAGGAAGCAGCGTTACTTTAAGGAATATAATTAGATAGTTAAAATATTATCAAGACTTAATTGTATTTATTCAAAATCGTGTCAAATACTTCGTTAACAGAATTGAACAAAATAGGAGGCGTTGGAACCGTACCCGGGGACATTTCGTTATGGAGCTGGTTTAGACATATTGGGAATTGACCGGAGCGAACCGTCTCCACGATGAATAGAAACCCAAGGTGAGTTAAACTCACTCTGTTATCCCACTTATAATTATTATAAGTCGGGTTTATTATTTGTATGCCATATTTGCTAATTGTTGGTTGATTTGAGATTGCCTGGATGTTGTTAAATATTGTTATATCGATTATTTAAATTAAACATTGTTTAATTTAAATGAAATGACATCGTTATTTTTAACGATTAATTCCAATAGAGGTAATTTACCTTGTTGGTTACGTTTATAATAATATAAACGTATTTAAATTAAATTGGATGCTTGAATTATTATTATTGATTGACCGCTACTAGTTGAATTGATAATTTATTTGCATATGACCAGTACTTGAACTGTTTAACCAATATTATTGGATTATGGATTTGATTATTGATCGTTGTATGTGAATTTGGTATTTGTTGTTATTAACCAATATGTGATATTGATTGAGGAATTTATAGCAGATGGCCAAAATACAAACTATTTTATAAAAATTGATTTACTGTCAGGGCAAATTCTATTGCAACCCTTGTTTTTAGTTAGTAGCCCCCCCTTAAAAAAATAAAATTTTAATGACTAAAGTGCCCTTAAGTAGTTATCTTCTCTTCTAAACTCAGACCAACGTAATTTACTGTGTGTTAAAACACTAAGCTTCAACAAAACCCTAAATTTCAAATCTCTCGAGGAAAATTTGATTTGCAAACAAGAATACAATGGATTTTGAAGGAGAAGATGATTCCTCATCACAATCGCAGCGGGTAATTGAAGAAAAATTTAAAATTTGAGTTTTTTTTTCACTTTTCAAGTACAGCCAATGCAGTGCGGATTGAGTGAATTTGTATTAAACCACGTAGGCTACCAACTAGGAAAGAATACGAACCTAGTATAGAAACTTTGGGGATCAATAATGAACCACGGATTGTCCATACGTGGAAACAGAGTAAACCACGTAATAGATCCACGTGGTTCTTGTGTAATCCACGTAATATTAAAATTGGAGCGTACCTTCTCTTCTCTGCTGAATTCGATCTACTTGCGACGGAAGAACTTGCGATGGAGTTGATATCTCAGAAAAATTGGAGCGTGGAAATTCAAGGATCGGCGGCTTTTTTCTTTTTTCGAGATGAAGCGTGGAAACAAGAGAAAAGTGAAGGGAGGGGCAACTTTGGAAAAGATGGGGGCTACTTACTAATTTTAGGAGTATGCGGTTTTTTTTTCTTTTTTGGGGGGCTACTACCTAAAAACATGGGTTGCAATAGAATTTGCCTACCGTCAGGTGAATCGATAGAAATAAAGTTATGAAATTTATTTATCGCTGAATATAGATTTTTAAATATATTATTTTAATTGGAGTTATAAAAGGGAAATAAACCAACCACATATACTCTGATTGTTTTAACCACCAATCACCATTTTTGTACCGAAAATCAGGCCGTGTCCAAAGCACGTGCCTCATCTTAATTATTAAATGATTCATAAAGCTAATTCTTGTATTACTAAGGTGGATAAGCAAGTGAGCAAGGATTAATGTGACTATTTGTAACTGAAATTAATTATTTTTAAGTAACAATTAAAAGGGAATTATATTGAATCGATAATTATTTATTTAATAATAATCGAAGTAAATGGGATTATTTAAATTAATTATATTAGTAAAATTTAAGTGAAAAGACGAGTTAGAGTTGATCAACAAGTTAATCATGTTTTAGATTTGAACAAGTCAATTGGTTTAACTAAAACTGATTATTAATTAAATTGATTTATGCCAATTAATCTAAGGGAATAATTTAACGAATAGTTGTTTAACTTAATGAGATTTTAAAAAGGAATTTTAATATTAATTCCAGTTATTGATGAAGTAAATTATAATCTTAAATTAATAATGATTTAAAGGAATTACTTCTTAAATGAAGTTCATTTAAGTGAGTAATCAAAGTAGTAATGAAATGTAATTAAATTTTCAAAGTGCGTTTGTGATCGGGTTTACATTTAAACCGAGTTTGGTAAATGAAGTTATAAAGTGATTTTAATCGAATACGTTAAACTTAAATATATGTTACCTAATACTTGAATTAAGTACAGGGAATCAAGATGGAAAAGAGTTTTATATTAAAACAGAGTTGTGTAAACGAGTATATAAAAAGAGATGGAAAGTTAAAGCATTAATTTTAAATTTTCGTTACTTAACAATGGAATTGAGTAAAATGGATATATTCTGAAATAAGATTTACTAGAGGAAATGATTGAAAGGGTAAGAAAAAGGATTCTTGTAATTGAATTTGGTAAAAGATCGAGTAATAGGATTTGTAATAAAATCTGGATAATGAATCAAATATTTCAAAGAAGCTAAGGTTTAAAAGTTGATATTTTTATCAATTATTAATCAAATAATTTAGTAATGATAGTATATTTAAAATGGAGATTTTAGAAGTAAGGAGGTTTTATGAAACTGTATTTAATTAAAATAATGAAATGGTAATGGTTGGTATTAGAATGAATGTGGGTTTTTGAATTACAATTCATATCTATCTTAAGATAAGAATGTTGTTGATCAAGGTCTGAGAGGTAATTAAAATACCCAAACTTGAACGACTTGGGATTATCGAAAGATGAAGATATTTATTTTGAGAAATAACAATGCAACGTTATGTGAAGGATTTGAGAAAATATATATTGATATTTTCGAAATAGCGGAAATAAAAAGGGCTTGAGAATGTGAAATGATATTTCCATAACAAAAGAAATAAACAAGAGATTTGTGAAAATATAGCGATATATTCAAAGTAAAGAGGTGAGATTTAGAATGGGTTTGTTCTAAAAGGGTAAGTGACGATTATGGTGTTCAAATAACAAAAAAAAAAAGAGATTTTGTGACGATTGTTTTATGAATGATAAGTTGAATCGATTTCCCAATCATAGATAATAAGAAATGTTATAGCAAATGGTTTGAAATGATAGTTAACGAGAAAATTGAATATTGTTTAAAGATATTTTTCAAATAAAATGATTTGAGAATTTTAATATATTAAAACTAATATTTTATTTTGGTATTACAACCAATATGTTATTTTTGAAGGCCAAGTGACGCTATGTTCTGAACCAGTAGATATATTTTATTTTTATGGTTATCTATTTTGATAGTTAAATAACCGACTATCAAAATCATGCCCAATGCGCTATTGGTACGGAAAGACCGGGATTGAATTCGAAAACCATTCTTAACCAGCAAATACGTGAGAGATGCTAATTGAAGATGGAGCAATCAAGACCATAAATCTTCGTGAGCAGAAGAACTATTGTTAAATATCTCTGGTTGATCCCTAGAGTTAACAATGATTGTGTCGTAATTGGAATCTACGGATTGCAAGGAACGCTCTCTACTGATCTATAGGGTGATTCCTAGGATGTGGTAGGAGGGTGCCTTCAGTTCTTCCTATTCCTGGATGACTTGTATGGACGAATGTCTACAGAGTATTTCTTAAAAACCACATATGTTGATTTTTATGAACATACCAAGTTGGTGGGAAAGAGGGGCACTTCTTTTATGCCTTAAGTATGTTTGTGGACGTCAATTAGTGATTTGATGGATCTGACAATGTGGCATTCAAAGTAATGGTGGCCAGACGTTCTAAAGGTAAATTCTGACCTCAAGCCTCATCAACCGGGAAATGACAAAATTGGGCAGACAACATGGCAATGTGGGTCAGTCCCATTAGGGTGTATAACCACCTATCTAGAGAAGTTCCATTTACTTCTTTAATCTATTTCGATGCTGTCCATTTCGGAAATAGTAGTTTCAGCCCAACCGTTTGTGAAATACATTCGATACACTCAAGCAAAATGAGTGGTCGGTTATGTGTGGGCCGAGTTGCAAGATGTTCTTATTGAACCCAGTGTATTCCCCTCTAGAGATAAACCATCAGCAGGTGGTTCCATACCTTGTCATAGTCGGAATCCAATCACCAACAAGAGCCACCGGTTTTGATTCTATACTATATATGTGGAGCGTGAGATGCAAGCATTCCGCTAGATTGTTATTTACTTGTATTTAGACATTATCATAATATCATAATATATATATACGATTTTAAAATGTTTTGGGTCATCGTAAGGTAAAAACCATTTGTATTTATGTGTGGATTTGGTCTTACGATTATCCTTTTCTTTCGAAAAGACTTTGAACTTTAAAATCAAGTTAGTTGATTCCCCTTAAAACTTTGCTTGTTTTTCTCACTTTGGTTCACCAGACTGACACAGTGTTTGAAATGCTCGAGTTAGACCGGGTTGTACAGGTTCAGGTTATCGGATGCTGTGATGTTCGAAGACAAGCTGAAGGAGTTTAGACGTATGATGTTATACCATTGTTATTCCGTTGTGTGTTATATATGAGGACAGGTTATTATAACTATCCAGATGTGCTGATGTACTCTGATGGTTGTAAGTTTTTATTTCAAGCTCTCAATAAAATTTATTTACATATTATATTTTGTGCCGCTGCGATGTGAGATTCTGATTCTATGTTGATTCTTCTTCTTATTCTTCTATTCTAATATTTCTTTCTTTCTTATCTTACTCTCTAGTTTCTTTCTATTAGCATTCCGGTATTTTTGATGCTTGAGTGTACGACATGGTGTTTTTTTATTGATCTTTGGGATCGAAAATCCATGTTTGCTACAGTTAGTATCAGAGCAATGGTTTAGGAATAACCTTGGCTCTGTGGTTTAACCCGATAGAGATTGGGTTAGTAATACCCTAGATCGAGATTGAGTTTATCTATATGAGAGCATATTTGTAAATTTTATATACAAATGTTTCGTGTTGTGTTGTTTGATCGGTTCAAGTTGAATTAGCAAGTGATACAATATTGTTTTGTAAAGTGGGTGAATGAAATAATTTTGCAGGTGTTACTATTCATACCTCGATTTACACTTCTGGTCACCAAAACTAAAAGCACCCCAAATATTTCAGATTTCCTCTACTGGCCACCGTCTAAATTAATAACCTAAAAATGGAGAGGCAACCAACACCTTCCTCTACAAAAAAACTTCTTACCTCATTTACATCATGCATTATGTCTTTTGAGTCATTTAATTGAACATCTTGCATCATATTATCGCAACCATCATGTATATCGTCCTATTTATCATCATTCAAATACTCCATCTATCAAACGACCAAACAAAGTTAATGTATCAATTTGTAAAAGAAGATATGTAAGTTATACGGATAAAAACCCAACAAGTCAAAATGTACATTGTCATTCTATATTACAACGTCGTCAAATTTAATGTCCTCCAAAATTGAAATTTCCAACGGAGCAGAAAAATATCATAAAACGCAATGAAATATCCTAACCATTAAAAAAATCCTAATATGCTCTATAACATAATAGAAAACAACAAAAATTAAAGCAATCCTAACCTCTTTTTTATCTTCATCTTCCATCTCTATTAGGCATAAAAGAATATCTGCTTTTGTTAGGTTTTTAGACTCGAAATTATAGAGAAGTACATGTTTTTCTTTGGAGAAATACAGTGGTGAATAATTGAGTGAAAGAATAATAAATGTTGGCCAAAAGAATATGAAAAATAATCATTTGTATTAAATTTAGAAAGGTGGCCAGAAGTATAAACCGGGGTGTGAATAATAGCACCCTAATTTTTCCTAACTACATTTTCATATAGAAAAGAAATAACTTTATTATATCATGGACATTGGTGTGTTTGATTGAATACAGACTGGATTACAAATTTGAATGGTTTAATAAAACCAGAAGGGAATTTAAATTATAGAATTTGTAAATATGGAATTAATAATGGAATTAGATAAAACTGAATCTAATTAATAATAAGTTAAATGAAATTAGAAGGAAAATAAAATGACTTAGTTGCGTTGATAGTGAATCATTTGTTTATTGGATATTATATTGATTGAATAAAATTCATCTATAGTTAAATGAATGGGAAACTAATGAAATAAGTTTCAATATAATGAATTTGAATAGAATCGATATGAAAAAAAACTTACCATATATTTGTTATTGGCATTATATATTGAGTTAGTGCACGTGTTTGCAAACGGATTTTCTATCAAATTAGAAAACTATCAACAAAATATCGTGATAATTAACCGCAAGCGCACAACGTACAATTGTTCGTATGTGGCGAATACGAGTTGATCCATAGGGAAAGAAGTAATCTCAAACTTATTCAATCAAATTAATCCAAAATTTGGAATGTGATTAAGTACTAGAAAAAAAAAACTAAAATGTAGATTAAAACTATGAGATTAAAATCAATTTAGGGGCAACTTCACTTTTCTCTCTTTCAACATTATTCAACATAAAATAGTACGAAGATCTCTCAGTAACCTAAGTAAGATTAATTATGTAATTATCATAAGCATAACTTATTTGCGCTAGTAATTAACACAAAATAAGTCATCAAGCTATAATACACAATTAATCTAACTTTTTAACTTTTATGGAACGTGCCATCGAAATGAAACTAAAATCTAATTTAAGTATGACCTATTTACTATTGGTTAGTAATATAGATCATCAAATTTCAATCTAAACCTTATTTCATTGCTATAATCACAATTTTAGATGAAGAGGCAATTTGTTGTTTATGTCATAAACATAGCCTCAATGTTATGAAATGAACAAAAGAGGCTATTAAATTCAATAACGAGCACAAATACACAAAAACATCCATTCCCATTAAACCCAAAGAGATCATTCATATAAATTCATGTTGAATCTACATTAATGAGAGGAAAAGCTTTATCATCCCTAAATTGTAGGGGTTTATCTCCTCATTTGTTTTATTATTTCAACACAAATAGATTTCAACATTGAAGAACAACGAGTAAGTAATGAAGAAAAGATACTAACTAATGGCATAAAAGAAAGCTACACTACTTACAGAAAAGAAAATAACATGTAAATAAAAAAACAACAAATTAAGATTGCATTAAAACGAGAGATTACAAAAAAGAAATGCTAAGAAGCAATGGAAAAAATAGAGGTTTTGATTTCAGCCACTCTAAACTAAATAAAATCCAAGATTCCTTTTACATCAACATACAAGGGTTATTTATACATGTGAAAAACCCTAATTCAACTTTAGCGTACTACCAAGAATGCCCTCTAGGAAGTATGGCCATCAATTAATCATCACGCTTTAATTACTCCATCATCAAATTTGCCTGAAGCTTTATCATCCACTAATTTGTCCATTAGCTTTTAAGTGTAGTAAGTGGGGTCCTCCATGATTATGTATGAGAATTATTTCCTCTTCATTTCTTTTGTATGCATATAAATCTTTATGAATCTCTCTTCCAAATGCACTAAATGTCTATAAAAACAATGAAGAATGTCCAAGTACAAATTCTAAAAATAACTTAAGCACCAAAATAACCATTTTTCCTTTGTATGACGATGAGTGCATGATGTTTTGAAATCAATTGAGTTATGGTTTAAACATGATAAAATAACTATATATGACATTTATTAGCACTAAATATGAATAAATATATGAATATAAATGTGCATATTTACGTGCACATCAAATACCCCTACACTTTTCTTTTTATTCGTCCTTGAATAAACTGAAAAACTAAGCTAAATCCGTTTTCGTAGGGAGCATGATTGCATTGAGCATATGCAACAAGCCTTTAAACCTCTAGGTGTCCCCCGTAGGACGAGTGTTGTCTCGTGAGGGTTCTTAGTGGATACTACCCACAAAATCCTAAAGTTGAACGCAATATATATATATAATGCAAGACTAGAAAATATTTACAAATGGATAATTTACTTTTAAATAGCACACGAATGAGTTAACACAAATTTGGGTCGTCACTATGAAATTTGAGTCCGTTACTAATCAAAACTTCAAACAAAATTCATGTTATCATCACAGACTCCTCCAGCTCGGGCAGTTGTTTTGGTATAAACATAGTGCAAATATGAAATGAATTCTATAATCGATATCAACAATCGTAAAATGGCATCTCAACTTCCTTTTGGTTAACAAGTTAGGTCGAATAAGTGAAGAGTGTACTTGGATTTTAAGTGCTAACTCTCTTTTTATTACAAAATATTTACATTATTATTATTTATAAATACCTAGGTATACCACCCCTACATTGCATTACGACTTACGTGAGGGTCGTTAATCCCTAGGCGCTCAGCTCATAAAATGAGACCAAGGTATACAAATGCTGACTTTGTCAACAACGTGTCGGAAAGAGCTTGGTGGGTTTGCACACCAACGCGAGATGTACTAGCAATGTTGGATACCCTTGGATTATTATTATATATATATACATTCTTTTGTTTTTGTTTTTTTACATAAGAGAGAGTTAAGCGAGGATATCTTAGCACAACTTCATTTAAAAGATCTAAAATGTTATCTCAAGTAGTCTAAATCAACCATTCATTTAATCGGATTACAATTCAGAAAACATTTCATACTCATCACTTACGAATTTCCCAATATACCAGTTACACCAAATTTGCTCATAATTCAAACTTTCATTTTGTTATCCGCTAAGAGAAGTAAACCTCAAAATATTTTAATCGAACGACCATTATTGTATGTTAACTCCATCATGTCTTATTTAAAAGTAAATAGAAATGTGATTTTTTTTTGAATTTTTTTTATGAAAGAAAAGAAAGGAAAATTCTATGCAAAACCAAAATAAATATGGAACTCCCTCCACACTTGACTTGGACTGTGTCCCCACATTCAATGCATGACACAATTAGTGAACAGAAGAGAAATATTTACATATTTACAAAGGAGGGTTAAACTTAACCTTCTTACTTCACGTAGCATGGCTCATGAAGAATCATGAGCTCCACCTCTTGATCAGTGGGCAATTCCAAGAATGGTTTTAGACGTTGACCATTGATTTTGAATATGGATCCATCCCTCGGGTTTTCTATTTCAATAGTACCATGTGGAAAAACAGTTCGAACAATATATGGTCCGGTCCATCTAGATTTTAGCTTCCCAGGGAATAAATGATGTCGTGAGTCATACAGTAGAACTTTTTGGTATAGCAAAAACGTTTTTCTTGGGATTGACTTATCATAAAAAACTTTGGTTTTTTTCCATGTAAATTTTTCGCATTTTCATATCGTCATTCATAATTTCTTCTAATTCGTTGAGTTGCAATTTTTGGTTTTCGCCAGCTTATTCAAGATCATAGTTTAAGTTGTTTATTGCCCAAAGCGCTTTATGTTCAAGTTCAACGGTTAAATGACAGGCTTTACCGTAAACCAATCGAAAAGGGGACATTCCAATATTAGTTTTAAAAGTAGTACGGTAAGCCCAAAGCGCGTCAGTCAAATTTTATGACCAATCTTTTTGGTTTTTGTTTACAGCTTTCTCCAAAATCTGTTTTATTTGACGATTCAATACTTCGACTTGACCACAAGTTTGCGGATGATAAGGAGTGGATAACATGTGGGTTATTGAGTATTTTTTCATTAAGGATTCAAAAGATCGATTACAGAAATGCGTTCCATTGCCGCTTATTATTGTGCGAGGTATGACGAACCTTAAAAGATGTTCTCCTTTAGAAATTTCACAACAATTTTATGGTCATTTGTTTTACGAGGAATGGCTTCGACCCATTTCAAAACATAGTCGACCGCGAGAAGAATATACAAGTTCCCAAAGGAGATTGGGAAAGGTACCATAAAGTCAATACCCCATACATCAAAGGGTGGACAATTAGCTAGGGTTGCGGGCGCTGTAGTGAAACTGATCGCAAAGATTTCAATCATAAGGATGGGGTTCAAAGGCATCATATTCCGTCGAGAGATCTTTCCTAGCATTTGGCAACGATTGCAAGTTTTACAGAATTCGAACGAGTCTTTAAAGAGAGTGGGCCAATAAAAACCACATTGAAGAACCTTTTCAGCGATTTTCCTAGGACCAAAATGTCCACCGCACGCATGATCATGGCAGAATGAGAGAACACTCCTAATTTTACTATCAGGAATGCATCGACGAATGATTTGTCCGGACAATACTTAAAAACAAGTATGGGTCGTCCCAATAGAAGTATTTCACTTGGGAAAGAAATTTGTATTTATCTTGTTTGGACCAAAATGAGGGGGTTTCCTTAGCGACTAGATAGTTCACTATGTCGGCAAACCAAGGATCGATTGAAACAGAAAGAAGTTGTTCATTAGGGAAGTTTTCATTGATTGGCAATGAAGATGATGCGTTAGGAAGACGAGATAAGTGATCGGCTATGATTTTGTCGGATCCTTTTTTGTTTATGATTGTAAGATCAAATTCTTGAAGCAAAAGGATCCATTGAATTAAGTGTGACTTAACATCCTTTTCAGCAAAAAGGGCCAAAGAGTAGAATGGTCTGTGTAGACCGTGACATGGGAACCAATCAAGTAAGATCGAAACTTCTCGATTGCAAAAACGACAGTTAAAAGTTCTTTTTCGGTGGCCGTATAATTCAGTTAAGCGTCATTTAAGGTCATACTTGCGTAGTAAATGACGTGAAGAATTTTGTTGATGCGTTGTCCTAAGACAGCACCAATCGCGAAGTTAGAAGTGTCACACATGATTTCAAAAGAAAGTTCCCAATTGTGCGAACAGATTATCGGGGCTGAAATGAGTTCATTTTTAAGACGTTGAAAAGAAGCGATGCATTCAGAGTTAAATTCGAACGGGATGTCCTTTCCTAGAAGAGTAGTCAAAGGACGAGCGATTTTGGTAAAATCTTTCACGAAGTGTCAATAAAAACTAGCATGCTCAAGAAATGAACGAATGTCCTTAAAGCATTTTTGAATGGGTAGTTTTGAAATAACATCAACTTTCGCTATATCTACCTCAATGCCATTATTTGAAATTACATGTCCAAGGACAATGCTTTGTTTGACCATAAAGTGGCATTTTCCCTAATTCAATGTTAAGTGTTTTTCTTTACATCGATTTAAAACAAGTTCAAGATGATGTAAGCAAGAGGAAAAAGAATCACCAAAGATCAAAAAATCATACATAAAGACTACAAAAAAGCACTCGATCATACCAGAAAAAAATTCCAACCATACATCGTTGGAAAGTTGCAAGAGCGTTGCAAAGACTGAAAGGCATATGTCGGTAAGCAAATGTACCAAATGGACATGTGAAAGTCGTTTTTTCTTGATCCTCGGGAGCGAAGGGAATTTGGTTATAACCAAAATAACCATCAAGAAAACAGTAGAATTCGTGACCAGCTAAATGTTCGAGCATTTGATCGATGAAGGGAAGAGGAAAGTGGTCTTTACGCGTTGCAGCATTCAATTTTTGATAATCGATGCAAACACGCCAACCCGTTTGAGTACAAGTTGGGAGAAGTTCGTTTTGGTCATTTGCGACAATGGTGAGTCCGGACTTTTTAGGAACAACGTGAATGAGGCTAACCCATAAGCTATCAGAAATGGGGTAAATGATACCATTGTCAAGGAGTTTTAGAATTTCTTTGTGAACTACCTCTTTCATCTTAGGGTTAAGCCTACGTTGTGCTTCACGAGTGGGTTTGGCATTAGTTAAGTGAATACGATGTTGAACGATTGCGGGGCTAATTCCCTTGATGTCAGAAATGGACCAACCGATTGCATCTTTGTTTTTAGAAAGAGTCGAGAGAAGAGAAATTTCTTGATCATGATTTAAATTTGAAGAAACTATGACAGGACAAGTTTCATTATCACCTAAGTATACATACTTAAGGTGATCGGGAAGAGGTTTAAGATCCAACTTTGGTGGTTTCTCGATCACAAACTTCGTTGAGATTTGGACTCAACTGAAAGCGATTCAAATGGAAGT
The DNA here is from genome assembly GCA_030737875.1 of Allium sativum. Classification (NCBI taxonomy): domain Eukaryota; kingdom Viridiplantae; phylum Streptophyta; class Magnoliopsida; order Asparagales; family Amaryllidaceae; genus Allium; species Allium sativum. Next base: position 316,485,694 of record CM060922.1, on the reverse strand, counting down.
GTGTATTCGACTTCGTTAGGAGCATCTTGGAACATTCTTTTGCACTCGGACTCACGCTCATCATTAAGGTCAACCGATTCATTTTCGGAGTTCTCGTGAATGGCATTAACTTCCAAGGCTTGGGCACATGATTCATTCGAACGACTTTCAAGATAGAAAATATTAAGATCTAAAGTCATGTTTCCAAAAGAGATTTTCATTGAACCATTACGACAATTTATTAAAGCATTTTAAGTAGCCAAAAAGGGTCGACCTAAAATCAACGGAATTTGACTCATTGGATTATTGACAGGTTGTGTTTCCAAAAAAACGAAATCGACAGGGAAGATGAGTTGACCAACTTTAATGAGTACATCATCAATTTCTCCAATGGGTTTCTTAATTGAACGATTAACAAATGGAAGAGTTATTTTCGTTGGTTTAAGTTCACCCAAACCATGTAGTTGGTAAACAGAATATGGAATCAAATTGACACTCGCACCCAAATCAACTAGGCATTTGTTAATTGTTTTATCTCCTATTGTGCATGGGATCGCAGGGCATCCATGATCTTTGTATTTGATCAGGGTCGATTGGGTCAGGACTTCGCTAAGCCCGGTGGCTAAGAAGACTTTCTTGGGTACATGAGTGTGTCGTTTTTGGGTACACAAGTCTTTGAGAAATTTAGCGAAGGTAGGGACTTGCTGAATGATGTCAAGAAAAGGGATGTTAACTTTTACTTGTTTTAAAATTTCCAACATCTTTTCCATTTGGTGGGAATGTTTCTTTGGTCGAAGACGATGAGGAAATGAAATGCGAAACTCAGTAGGTCGATCTACTTGAGTTGGAGCAGAACTAGACTCAGAATTTGGATCGAAATCATTTGTGGTTTTAGAAGAGTCAAGAGAAACACTCGGTAAGTTATTTGGATTTTCAACTTGATTATCGATTTTCTTAACGAATCGTAAAGTTCTAATAGCATTGAACTGAGTTTGATTGCTATCCTAGATGGCATGAGCTTGGTTTGGATTAAGATTTTGAATCCTGGGGATTGGAATGGGTTAACTCGGGAAAGTGCCTCTTTCCCTTTCACTTACAGAAGTGGCCAACTGACTCATTTGCATTTCAAGTTTAACGATAGATTTACTCGTGTTTTGCATGTGCGAAGTCAATAAATTTTGTAGACTGCTATTTGATTGGAGATTTTAAGTAGTCTCTTTAGTCAATTCTTCGAGACTTTTCTCAAGTGGCGTCAACCGTTTATCGTCCTGGGGAACAAAAGATTGTTGTACTTGATTTTGAGGTGGCGCAAGATTTTGGAATTGAGCTTGTTAAAAGGGAATATTAGAAGGATTATTCGAAAATGGTTGGAAAGGGGGTCGAACCAAATTCGAATTTGCTTTTTTTTGGGCCTAAGAGAAGTTAGGATGATTTCTCCAATCCGGATTGTATGTTGGGGAGAATGGGTCGTTTCTAGCTTTGTTAAATGCGTTGATTTGTTCTAACGAATGTGGGCATTGATCGACAATGTGGTTAGGATCGTTACACTTGTAACATGAAGGCTGAGACGCTTGAGCTTGATTTATTTGAGTTGATGAAAGGACATTATCAATTTGGTTAACATCGCGTCTATTTTTGCTTCTAAACTCGTTGAGGATCCTACCAAATGAGCATTTGATTGGGAATAAATCGATTTCTCGTTAGATCTTTCCCATTGAGCTGATTTTTCGGCTAAATTTTCGAGAAATTGCCAAGAGGCATCGTGATGTTGGGCTAGAAAGTTTCCTTGGCACATCGATTCGAGCATGATTCGAGGGTTATTTTCAAGTCCATCGTATAAAATTTGACAAAGTGTCCATTTTTCGAAATTGTGATGTGGACATCTGACTAGAAGTTCTTTAAATCTTTCGAAATATTTTGCAAAGGATTCACCCCCAAATTGATGAAAATTAATGATTTCGGTTTGAATTTTGGATGTTTTTTCAAGGGGTAAAATATCTTTAAGAAAACATTCACAAGTTCATTCCAAGTTCCAATCATATTTGAAGTAAGTTATACACCATTTTTCAGCATAATCGGTAAATGCAAGTAGAATTAACCTAATTTTGATTCCATAATCACTTAGTTGTTGAGATTTCATGGTTGCACAAACTTGTTCAAATTTGGTTAAGAAAATATAAGGATCATCACGTTCAAGATTGCCGAATTTTGGAAGAGTATTTATGTGATTCGAATGAATTTCAAAGTGGTTACCCGTTGGGGTAGGCAATATGATGCAAGAAGGAATAGAAACTCAATCGGGGAAGTACCTATCCATAAGAGTTCGAAGGGGATTTTCTTCGGTCGTGGTAGAAAGAATGTTTGTTCGAATTAAACGACTAGTTGAAGGATCATGAGTCCAACTGCGCATACACTAGCGCAAAGAATATGGGAAAAGGAGAAAGAACAAATTTGAGAAGAGGATTGAAGTGATTTTTTTGAAGAGAGAAAAGTTAAATTAGTACAAAAAGGAAAACACAATTGGCTTTTTTTAAAGATGGATGAACCTAATGCAATTTACAATTTTTCTAGAATTTTATAGTGATGGTTAAATTAATTTCAACAAAAGGTTTCTCAGCTAGTTAACGGGCAGGAGTTATTGATGCACCAGGAATCACCATAGCAATGCAACCGAAGGTTTAAGTACCTTTAGACGAACAACCGATATAATATCTACGAATCACCGTAATATTTATAGATGGTTATTACTCTGCCATAGTCTAGACACTGAGAAATAATCCATTAGAAATATACCACTTTGTCAAAATATAATGAAGTCCTTAGAAAATAAAAACAAAACTAAGATGAATGCAATTATTATTTTGGAAAATTTTAATCAATCATAAAACGAACAGTCAAAAAATAGGAAATTGTAGAAATAAATTTTTTTACAAGCAAGCCATGGTACCTGCATAAAATCTTTACAAGCAAATTATATATATATATATATATATATATATATATATATATATAGCAGCAGCAGGCCCTGTAGAGTTTAGAAAATTCTCACCTAGATCGGCAGTCTGTCTAGTGCAACTGAGTAGCGCTAGCGCGTTTCACACCCTACTTGGTGTGCAACCACTCCAACAATTCAAATTCTGCTAATTTGTTTGCTATGCTCAAATGATATTCTTCACTTTTGGTTCCTTGATTCAACCCTTTTTCTAGAAAGAGGGAAAAAAAACGAAAGACAAGAAAAATAAACAAACAAAGAAAAAATTAAGAGGAACTGAAATAATAATAATAATAATAATAAAATAAACTAAGCTAGAATTGAAAAATTAAAAGACTAAGCTCAAAAAGAAAAATAAAGATTCCAAAAATAAAATAAAATAAAAACTATACTCAAAAACTCTGAACGCAAACTGACACCGGTCACTAAAAGAAAACGAAAACTAGCAAGTCAAATTCAACCTCTCTTTTTTTTAAGAAAAGAAAAATAGAAGAAAATCAAAACTTAGAACGAGAAACTAAAAAGAAAATCCAACAAGCAAACTTGATCAAACTCAAATGAGCAAAGTTACACAACAAATTAATAAGCTCACGTGATCCCGAGCCCCAGCCCACGCATGCCTAAAATTGAATAGACAGTTTCACAGCCTTCAACCCACAAAACACGATATCTTGGCTTAGAAATGATAAAGAGAATTAGACCCAAAATCAAAAATTTGAAAATCAAAAATCGCAACAGAAGCTCTCCGACTATCCCCAAAGATTTTTAGTAAAGTTGTGATTTCAATATTGTTTCTGATTAGTGGATTCTGGTTGGATAATCAAGAGGTAGTTGTTGAAGGTGATTTTTTTGGTCTGATGGGAGCGGATTTGGGGTGGTGAGAAGACGATGAAGTTATAATGGTAGTCAGGCTTTGGGATTTTGGTTGGTGCAGAAGTCAGGTGGTTGAATTTATAGGATGGTTACGTGAAATATGGGTTTTGCGTGGTGGTGATCGGGTTTCGATGCTATTTGGATGTGAAGGCGTCAGCTGCAGTGATGGTAAATTGGATAGTGAGGGTTGTGTTAGCAGTGAAGTTTGGTCGGATGATGTTGTGAAGGGGCATAGGTAATGGAGTAAGATGAAAGGCTGGAGTTGAATGGTGTAGTTTTAGACGTGGCTATGGGTGCTTGCAGGACTGATGGTGAAGGATGATTTGCAGCAGAAAAGAGAAGTCTTTGTGGTATCTTTTGGTTGGATTTGCGTTGGTGTTGCTTGACAATGGAGAGTTTGGTCAAATTTCTGCTGTTATAATGAAACAATGGATAGTGGAAGGGTATGTGACTGAGTTGAGGTGATAATTTGGTGGTTGGATGAGAGAAGGTTTGATGTATGCGGTGATTGTATGAAGAAGATGGAAAAGGATTTTGGAAGATTGGTAGAGAAGAAGGTGTTGAAGTGGATGATATGAGATCTGAATGATGGAAATTGTGGTGAAGACAGAAAACAAAAGGAGAAAGAAACCAAAAGAAATTTGTATATTTTTTATTTTGTTTTGTTTTCGAAAAAAAAGTAATTATGAAGAGAATTTGGGAAAGAAATCAGAGAGGGGAAAGAAAATTAAAAAGGGAGTAAAAGGAAAGCAATAAGAAAATCACAAATGGAAACACGAAAAACAAACAATGCACAATTGAATACATACAAACACAAGAAAACAAAATAAACACAAGTTACTTTTTTATTTTTTATGAAGGCTAAAACAAGTACACAAAACACACAATTTTTTTTAAACAAAAATGCAAAATGCAAATAACAAAATTAAACCAAAACGCAAATATAAGGAAGAAAACAGAGAGATAATTGCGATGAGAGAAGAAATGCACAAATCAAAAGAACTTCTTTTTAAGGAAAATTGACATAAAAGAAAATGACCACACAAAATGAAAAACAAACGTAACAAATTTTTTTTTTAAGAAACAACAAAGAAACAAACAAAAATGGACAATTAAACTCAACAAAACACACATAAATGCAATTGAAACGAGATCAAATAAAACAAACACACAAGTGCACACAATTTTATTTTTTAATCAACAAACTAGAAAATTAATTCGAAGAATAAAACTAAAATTAAATTCTTTCCACGGCAACAGTGCCAAAAACTTGTTTGCAAACGGATTTTCTATCGAATTAGAAAACCGTCAATAAAATATCGTGATAATTAACCACAAGCGCACGGCGTATAATTGTTCGTATGTGGAGAATACGAGCCGATACGTAGGGAAAAAAGTAATCTCAATCTTATTTAATCAAATTAAACCAAAATTCGGATTGTGATTAAGTACTAGAAAAAACAAACTAAAATGTAGATTAAAACTATGATATTAAAATCAATATAGGGGCAACTTCACTTTTCTCTCTTTTAACATTGTTCAACATAAAATAGTACGAAGATATCTCAATAACCTAAGTAAGATTAATTATGTAATTATCATAAGCATAACTTATTTCCGCTAATAGTTAACACAAAAAAGTCATCAAGCTATAATACACAATTAATCTAACTTTTTAACTTTTATGAAACATGCCATCGAAATGAAACTAAAATCTAATTTAAATATGATCTATTTACTATTGGTTAGTAATATAGATCATCAAATTTCAACCTAAACCTCACTTCATTGCCATAATCACAGTTTTAGATGAAGAGGAAATTTGTTGTTTATGTCATAAACATAGCCTCAATGTTATGAAATGAACAAAAGAGGCTATTAAATTCAATATGATACACAAAAACAGAAAAAAATCCATTTCCATTAAACCCAAAGAGATCATTCATATAAATTCATGTTGAATCTACATTAATGAGAGGAAAAGCTTCATCACACCTAAATTGTAGGGGTTTAGCTCTTCATTTGTGTTATTATTTCAACACAAATAGATTTCAACATTGGAGCACAAAGAGTAAGTAATGAAGAAAAGATATTGACTAACTAATGGCATAAAAGAAAGCTACACTACTTGCAGAAAAGAAAATAACATGTAAATAAAAAACAACAAATTAAGATTGCATTAAAATGAGAGATTACAAAAAAGAAATGGCTAAGAAGCCATGGAAAAAATAGAGGTTTTGATTTCAGCCACTCTAAACTAAATAAAATCCAAGATTCCTTTTACATCAACATATAAGGGTTATTTATACATGTGAAAAACCATAATTCAACTTTAGCGTGCTACCAATAATAACCTTTAGGAAGTGTGGCCACCAATTAATCATCACGCTTTAATTACCCCATCATCAAATTTGCCTGAAGCTTTATCATCTAGTAATTTGTCCATTAGCTTTTAAGTGTAGTAAGTGGGGTCCTCCATGATTATGTATGAGAATTATTTCCTCTTCATTCCTTTTGTATGCATATAAATCTTTATGAAGCTCTCTTCCAAATGCACCAAATGTCTATGAAAACAATGAAAAATGTCCAAGTACAAATTCTCAAAATAACTTAAGCACAAAAATGACCAATTTTCCTTTGTATGACGATGAAAGTATGATATTTTAAAATCACTTGAATCATGGTTTAAACATGATAAAAACCCACATATGGCATTTATTAGCAGTAAACAAGAATAAATATGTGAATATAAATGTGCATTTTTACGTGCACATCAGCAGGATGGAAAAAGAAGAAGAGCTGCTAGTTGATTTGCTTCAGATTAGAGTATTGGTTGCCCGACAAATAGGTAAACCTTAATTATATTGATTGGTTGTTTGATTTTATACCCCTGAAATGGGTGGCCGCTTGGCTTTTATTTTATTTTGATCGGTGAGAGGCCCAAGGTGGTGAGTTGTAGTTGTTTGGATCGAACAGTACAGAGGAGGTGCTGGCATTTTTTCATAAAATTTTAAGAGTTAGATATTTTTGATAATATTTTTAATATAATTATTTTGATAATAATTGTGTTTGGAGCATTCTTCTTAACTTAGCAATTTCGGGGACGAAATTCTTTTAAGAGGGGAAGAATGTAACGACCCGCATTTTTCTGCCATTTGGATCTGAATATTTAAATTTATGTTAAATATTATAGAATTCTTTATTTAAATGACGACTAAACTTTTATATTTATATTTAATATAAAAAGATCTCGTAACGTCACGGTAGTTCGTAATATTGAGTTTTGAACTTCAATTGAATGTACATAATCCGTTTTAAGTCCGAATTCTATGAATCGAGAAACGTTAGAATCAAATTGATTATAATTTTCTACCGAAAGTGAAAAATTGAGATTTCAGTTTAAATATTGTATATTATGTCCAAATCAAATTTCAAAATAGTCGCTATGGAAATCATTCATAAATATAATGTTTATTTAATTTATTTAATAAGGATTTCTTTATAAATTTGAATATCGTTTCACTCGAAAGTATTTATGTTGAGTTATTGTTCTATATTGACTGAATCTAAAGTTGTATATTATTTTATTTAGATATATATATATATATATGTATGTATGTATGATAATATTTATTTATTATTTTTAAATATAATTGTTTCGTAATTTATTTATATTTTTACGATATTATATAAGCCACAGAAATGGTTATTTTTCCAAACGACCTCCGTTTTTAACGAAACAAATTTTATTGGAATACGTATAATTAATTATTGCTAGTTTTCCAGTTTGGAGCCAAACAGAATCGTTTTGTCGATAAACGAAATTTAAAAGTGAACCGATGGATAAATTAGGATCTAAATAAAGCCGCTTTTGCAAATGGAGACCGTTTTCAATGAAATTAATCTTACTAGGACCGTAACATCAAATTATACCATGGCATCCATTTTCGTAATTTTTGGTGTTTGTGTTTATCGGTGCGAACTTAACAGTGAACATTGAATAGTGGTAAAGTTGCCTTAATGTATTAAATATTCCTACCCTATTTGGGTTTTTCAATACACTGAACTAAAAAGAGAACGCGCAGATTTACTTATATGAAAACACAAGCAGCAGCCTACCCTGTAATCATACGTCTTCGTCAAATTGAATCTCACAGACGACACTTGAAGTTGAAAACATAATAGACTGAAAATGAGTACACAATGTCATGCCTTATATTTTCAAATCACCAGCTAATTGAAAGGAGGAAAACATGCAGCTACCGATCTTTCTTTCCTAAGCTTTCTTTTCTGTCTTTAACATGAACAAAACAATTGCATGCAAACAAATGTCGGCTCCATCAAACAGCTACCTAAACTACCTAGACTACTGCAAATACATCCTATCTGTTAGAGCTACGGGCGTGTCAGTTTTGGAAATCACAATAGGCACATGCCTTCTCAAATACATAGACTCATCCATCGCCATTAGTTGTACTAATGAAAGTGACCATTCATATTTTTTTAATGGCGCATCTACACTCTTCAAGTCTGTCTGCCACTTAGGCATATGAAAGGCACAAGACACAACAACACCTACCCTTCCCCCACCCTATACGAGATGCACAGGAAATTCACATGACCATTTCCATCACCTGCCGTTGAAGAGAAATGACCCATGGCCAGCTACTCTAAGAAACTACCATCCCAGCTACCTATACCAGCATGAATTAGACATTGATCCTATCTCATTGCACTCGTGTATAAATAGCACGTACCGTTTTCTTCTGTGATCCATTCCAGTGAAACTAAATGAAGCTTACCATGAAAAAAAGAGAGAGAAGAGAGAACCGCAAATAATAAACAAATGCAAATTGGGGTCGAGCTCAGTCAGACAAGTTCAAGGAAGAAGGACGGTATCAGATGGTGTGTTGGTTCTCAAGGAGGGAGCAGTGTGATTCGCTTCTGGTAGGGGAGACAAACACAGAAGACAACAGGGTATATTGGTTCATAGTTTGAGAAATGGACAGTGTAGTCAAACAGTGGCATGAAGGGACTGTGATGGACCGAGTTGCATCGATCGGAGGGTCAAAGGTGACGGAGAAAGGTTGTATAGGGAGAGTTTCAGGCATCGTTGGGTTAGCTAAGGGAGTTTGTATTGTCTGTCGTGGTAAGAGGCATGTGGGCCGAGGTGCGAAGAAGGTGGTAGCAGGCCAATGGAGGTGCACCAAGGTTGAGGTGGAAGATTTCCTGAATGGAGCCTTGTTTTTTTTTTTTTAAAAAGGAGGCTTGAAGAGGATATTAACGGACTGGGAAGAAAAATGAAACCGTTGCGTTATTTTGGGAAAGGAGTAGTTTGATGTTCGCATGCAGGATGAGGAGATTTTGCGGTGCAGATTAAAATACTTGCAACGGGGAGAATGTAAAGAATGGAGCATTGACTATTGAGAATGAGAAGATGAAGATGGTTACTGTGTATTTGCAGTGTAGGTTCTTAAGGCGGGCTTTCGGGCCATTTCTTGAAGAAAAAGAAAAAAAATGTTGCGTGAGGTCCTTGAAATGGGAAGGGGCTGTAACTGAAGTTGGGGAAGGTAAGTAATAATGGGAAAGAAGCAAATAGGAAGATGCGCATGTAGTTTAAAATGCTATAGGAAAAAAAGGTATAATTGGGTCAAAATTTCATATGTTTACCGTATTAGATTTAAGTTAACATATATATATATATATATATATATATACACACACACACTACTGATATATTAAAATTAAGGAGGTGTTACTTTAACAAACATAATTAGATAATCAAAATATTATCAAGAGTAAATTATATTTATTCAAAATCATGTCAAATATTTCGTTAACGGAATTGAACAAAATAGGAGGCGTTGGAACTGTACCAGGGGACATTTCATTATGGAGCTGGTTTGGACACATTGGGAATTGACCGTAACGAACCGTCTCCACGATGAATAGAAACCCAAAGTCAGTTAAACTCATTTAGTTCTCCCACTTATAATTATTATAAGTCGGGTTTATTATTTCTATGCCATGTTTGTTAATTGTTGGTTGATTTGATGATTGTTTGTATGTTGTTTAATATTGTTATATCGATTATTTAAATTAAACGCTGTTTAATTTAAATAAAAACGACATTGTTATTTTTAACGATTAATTCCAATAGGGGTAACTTACCTTGCTGGTCACGCTTATAATAATATAAACGTATTTAAATTAAATTGGATGCTTCAATTATTATTATTAATTGATCGCAACTAGTTGAATTGATTATTTATTTGCATATGATCACTACTTGAACTATTTAACCAATATGATTGGATTATGGATTTGATTATTGATCATTGTATATGAATTCAGCGTTTGTTGTTATTAACCAATGTGTGATATTGGTTGAGGAATTTATATTAGATGGCCAAAATACAAAGTGTTTTATAAAAATTGATTTACCGTCAGGTGAATCGATAGAAATGAAGTTATGAAATTTATTTATAGCTGAATACAAATTTTTAAATATATTATTTTATTTGGAGTTATAAAAAGGACATAAACCAACCACATATATGTTGATCGTTTTAACCACCAATCACCATTTTTGTACCAAAAATCAGGCCGTGTGCGAAGCACGTGCCTCATCTTAATTATTAAATGATTTATAAAGCTAATTCTTATATTACTAAGGTGGATAAGCAAGTGAGCAAGGATTAACGTAAAGATCTATAAATGAAATTAATTATTTTTAAGTAACAATTAAAAGGGAATTAAATTGAATCGATAATTATTTATTTAATAATAAACGAAGTAAAGAGGATCATTTAAATTAATTATATTAGTAAAATTTAAGTGAAAAGACGAGTTAGAGTTGATCAACAAGTTAATCATGTTTTAGATTTGACCAAGTCAACTGGTTTAACTAAAATTGATTATTAGTTAAATTGATTTATGCCGATTAATCTAAGGGAATATTTTGACAAATAGTTGTTTAACTTAATGAGATTTTAAAAAGGAATTTTAATATTAATTCCAGTTACCGATCAAGTAAATTATAATCTTAAGTTAATAATGATTTAAAGGAATTGCTTATTAAATGAAGTTCATTTAAGTGAGTAATCGAAGTAGCAATGAAATATAATTAAATTTTCAAAGTGAGTCTATGAACGGGTTTATATTAAGCCGAGTTTGGTAAATGAAGTTATAAAGTGATTTTAATCGAATACGATAAGCTTAGATATATGTTACTTAATATTTGAATTAAGTACAAGGAATCGAGATGCAAAAGAATTTTATATTAAACTAGAGTTGTGTAAATGAGTTTATAAAAAGAGATGGAAAGTTAAAGCGTTAATTTTAAATTTTCGTTACTTAATAATGGCATTGAGTAAAATGGATGGATTTTGAATTAAAATTTACTAGAGGAAATGATTGAAAGGGTTAGAAAAAGGATTCTCGTAATTGAATTTGGTAAAAGATCGAGTGATAGGATTTGCAATAAAATCCGGATAATGAATAAAATAGTTCAAAGAAGCTGGGGTTTAAAAGATGATATTTTTATCAATTACTAAATCAACGAATTTAGTAATGATTGTATATTTAAAATGGAGATTTCAAAAATAAGGAGGTTTTATGAAACCGTATTTTAAATAAAATAATTAAATGGTAATGGTTAGTATTAGAATGAATGTGGGTTTTTGAATTATAATTCATATCTATCTTAAGATAAGAATGTTGTTGATTAAGGTCTGAGAGGTAATTAAAATACCCCAACTTGATCGACTTTAGGATTGTCGAAGGATGATATTAGTTGTAATGGTAAAGATGTTAGAAGAGATTTATTTTGAGAAATAACAATGCAACCTTATTTGAAGGATTTGAGGAAATATATATTGATATTTTCGAAATAGCGGAAATAATATGGCTTGAGAATGTGAAATGATATTTCCATAATAAAAGAAATAAAAGGGAGATTTAGGAAAATATAGCGATATGTCCAAAGTAAAGAGATGAGATTTAGAATGGGTTTATTCTAAAAGAGTAAGTGACGATTATGGTGTTTAAATAACAAAACAAAAGGAGATTTTGTGACGGTTGTTTTATGAATGATAAGTTGAATCGATTTCCCAATCATAAATATATAAGAAGAAATGTTACAGCAAATGGTTTGAAATGATAGTTAACGAGAAAATTGAATATGATTTTAAGATATTTTTCTAATAAAATGATTTGAGAATTTTAGTATATTAAAATTAATATATTTTATTTTTGGTATTACAACCAATATATTATTTTTGAAGGCCAAGTGATGTTGTGTTCTGAACCAATTGATCTATTTTATTTTTATGGTTATCTATTTTGATAGTTAAATAACCGACTATCAAAATCATGCCCAATGCGCTATTGGTACGGAAAGACTGGGATCGAATTTATATTTGAAAACCATTCCGTACCAGCAAATACGTGAGGGTTGCTGATTGAAGATGGAGCAATCGAAGACCGTAAATCTTCGTGAGTGGAAGAACTATTGTTAAATATCTCTGGTTGATCCCTAGAGTTAACAACGATTGTGTCGTGATTGGAATCTACAGATTGCTAGGACCACTCGCTATTGATCTATAGGGTGACTCCTAGGATGTGATAAGAGGGTGCCTTCAGTTCATCCTGTTCCTGGATGACTTGTATGGACGAATGTCTGACAAAGTATTTCCTAAAAACCACGTACGTTGATTTTTACGAACATACCAAGTGTAACAACCCGGAAAATAAGAGCCAATTTAAAAAAATTTAATTGGTTATTTTAAAGAAATTAGAGCATTTGAAATAGAATATTTCAATAAAATAATGAGTTAGAAATGTTGCGGCAGTTTGAAAATTTGAATTCAAACTTTGACTGACTGTGCCGGGTGCAAAATGAAAAAGATTTTAGTGAAACCAAAAACATTTAAATATGTTTATGATTATCTTTCTAACGAATCTGAAAAATCGAAGTTTCATAGCGGGAATCAAAAGTTATGGCCAAACGAATTTTCTAAACGGTCGCTATAGAGAATATATAGCCCTTGAAAATAGACATTTTGCAAACGACCTCAGAATTCGACGAAACCACTTATGTTGGATCCGGGATGTCAAATTATTGCTAGGTTTCAAATTCCATAATTTTTGAAGTTAATATGCGAGCGTGGCAAAGTAAAACGTGTTCGGTCAATTTTTGTTAAATTGGGTTGACCAGAAAATGGCCATTTTTCAAATGCTCTCAGAATTCGACGAAAGTAGTTTTGTTGGGACCATATCGTCAAAACATAGCTAGATTTATTTTTTTGGAATTTTTCGAATCAGTATGTGGCCCCGGCAAATTAAAATGTATGTTCAAAACAAATGTTGAATGTTTTATATTTATTTTTAAGAATAAATGACTATAGCAGTCGAATGAGCCTACGAAACATATCTCATTGTGTTCGGAATGGGGGTATTTAGCTAAGGGCGACAGTCGTTGGGTTTGGAATGGAGTTCGTATGGACAAACACTATTTTAGAATTAAATAAAGCACGGGCCAATCATATTTTTCCATCATAAATTAAAATTATACAAAAATCTCGAAACCCCCCTGTTATTCGCGCTCGACGGCGGAAGAAGTTCTCCCTTCCCATCCATTTTCCGGCCAATCCATCAAGAATCTGACCATGCCCTAGTTCAACTTTTTGTAGCACTCCTCGCATTATTCAAATCCATATAAGTTTTACACCCGATAGTTGAGTGGTTCTCGAGTTCTGGGCTCACGAAGTGCCGCCGCGTCAACCGGGTTTGTGCCACCACCGCTGCTTCAATCCACGTGAAACCGCCGGTGCCAGGTGCGGGTTTCCAGCCCTTCGACGTCATGTAACTCGATCTTGTCACCGTGCTACGAATTTCATGAAAAATCAAAACCTAGTTTTGAAGGTTCGAAGAAGGTAACAGTTTAATTTATTTTAAGCTGTTCTATAGCACTTTAAAGCGCTACGGTTTATGATTTTACAATAAAAATCGTATCTTTTTGCTATGTTGACGAAATTCGATGAAACATGAGACATCGGGACCGTGTCGACGCTCTCTACATTCTAGAAATGTCTGTGGATTTTTCTGAGCTCGAGGCTATTTTTAGCAAAGCAACAAATCAATGTGAGATTTCTAAACTGAAATGTGAATGGAAATGCGTTGTGTAAGTTATATAAGCGAAGTATAAATTATATACACGTTGTATACCTCATGTACATGTGTTGTATAAGTTATATGAGCGATGTATAAATTATACATGTATTGTATAAATCATATATGTGTTGAAATGGAAGTGAAATATACTTATATATATATACTCCCCTCGTCCACAAACCATGGACGATAATTATTGATTGTGAATTGCTGTGAAAATTTTGGTGAATAATGCGAATGGTTGATAGAATTGTTTGTGGTTGATATTGTTTGATTGTGGTTGAAATATACTCATTTGTGGTTGAAAAATACCCGTTTGTGGTTGAAACAAAATTAGAATAGGTTGTGGAAAAGAAAAACATACTCGCCTGCGTGCGAACTAGATGTATAAAAACCCCATTATCAAAAACCGTAAGGTTTTAAGGTAGAGCGAGGTGCCGTACTCGGGATGGTGCTGGTTTTAAATACTCTGCCATTATGCTACCGATATTTTCAATAATATTCATGTGTTAGAATTATTTCATGTGTTGAAACTCTTTTCATGTGTTGAAACTATGTTCATGTGTTGAAACTATATTCATGTGTTGAAACCATATTCATGTGTTGAATAGACATTCATATGTTGAATAGAAATTCATATGATGAATAAAATTCTTTGCAAGCTAAAATAACATTTTATCACATATATAGACTATATAAATTATTCGTGTTTTAAATAAATTATTTTAACACTAAAAATCGCATTTTTATTATATATATAAACTATAGAAAACATTGTGTTGAATAAAGGAATAGAACGATAAAAATCATATTTTTATCGTATGTGTGAAGTCGAAAACATTCATGTGTTGAATATATGGAGTGAACAATAAAATCTACATTTTTATTGTGAATATGAAGTGCTAAAAATGTTCATGTGTTGAATAAATATTTTTGATGATAAAAATATCATTTTTATCATGTATACGACTCGTAAAAAAATACACAAGTGTTGAAATAAATATTTGTTTGATATGAATATTATTTTTAACATGTATGTGAACTAAATAAAATAGTCATGTGTTGAAATGTATTTTTTTCGCTAGAAGTATTATTTTTAGCTTAGTTTCGCGCATATATATATATATATACACACATGTGTTGAACAGGAAAATGGATTAGCTGTTGAGTAAAGAATTTATTTGTGTGCCCGACAAATAGGTAAACCTTAATGAGCTGGATGTGCAATTTTATTATTATATCAACTCCTGTGAATGCCATTTGATGTAGAGTGCTAGTTGTTCTGTGTGTAATAATAAACATCGTCATAGGATAGTAATAATTAATTTTGAACTACACTACAAGGCATACTTCTTGAAGATAGGCATACTTCATCATATACCACATAAGCATTTGGAGCTTGTGTGACGAGGCTGAAGATTTACCATACGAGTGAGAAGCTTGTATGGCGATGACTGTATATTATAGGTTGAACTGATGACTGATATGGACTATGTAAAATGTAACGGTAAATTGCAGGATTAATAAAAACCCCACACAGGTTTGGAGATGACAATAAACATGTCTCTCTGGTCATTAAGGCACAAAAACCATTTATAGGGTGACGAGAATTTATTCTCTGGATTTATGATCTATACACACTCCCTTGTGGACACCGGAATATATCACTACAAATATGTGCATGCTTATTAGGATTTATTGGGTACCTAATACGGCCCAATAAATTTCCAAACCCCTTCCCGTACAAAGGAGGTTATGGCGAAATTTTCTAAAATTTAAAGGCGTTAGTGAAATATTTGAAGTGAAAACGAAATTGAAATCGTCGAATAAATTATATTTATATATATAAAAATATAAATTAAATAAAATGAATCGAGCCCCTGTAGTTCGCGTTTTGAAATCGTAACTTTAAACGATTATACCGAGAGATCCGACCATCGAATTTCCACGAAACTGGAACCGTTGGGTTCGCTTTGGAAATATCTTTCCAATGATATAAACTTTGTTGGGATCCAACGGTAGATTTTCAGATATGTGTAAAACAAATTTGGAGAAAAACAACGCCAGTGCCTCGGCACGACCTGAAACGTCGTTTAATTAAATAGGGTCATTTTTAAATAAATAAAAATGGCGATATATCGTTATAAAATATTATAGGCGATATGGAATAGAAATAAATCGATTATACTTGATTTGCTTGTCACTGGATGGTTGAATGTGTTTGACATGAAAATTACACTAAGGAACTGAAATGTGAATGTCGAGTAATTTAACCATGGGAAGAATTGATTTGAAAATCTGAACATACGTGAATTATTTGAAAAGGCCGAGTTAATTCCCATTTCAAATAATTGATCGACGATTAGAAGTCGAAGAGATGAAGACGGTTCAAGACCGACGATCTTCACATCGGATGGATGGGCGCTACTGATGCTCACGATTGGAGTAGCTACCTTGAGGGGGATGAAGTGGTAGCCGTCCGGATGTATTTGTTGATTGTACGGATATGCGAGGAATATGGTGCCTCCGGTTTCGTTCGGACCCAGAACGAACTTGTAAATGGACTGCGTGTCTGACATTGGATTTTGTTCTATGCTGATTGATCTCTATTAAATATATATATGTTTGGCGGCGGAGAATTTATTCTCTTGCTTAACGCCCTTCTCTGAGACGTACGAGCTCAGAGGTTATATATCGATAGAAATCAGTCGCATGGAGTGAATTGCCTGTGTGGCATGCCTAAGTGGCAGATGATCAAGGCTTCTGTTGAAAAGCAAAGTCTTGTGGTTGATGATCAAAGCACGACCTGAGTGGCATAACTTTGTGTATAGCGTTGATTTGCGAGCCTCACACCTCGGTATGAGTCAAAAACGGGATAAGGACCGCTGGGAGAACACAACGTTTCTTTCTAGCCACGGTTGTATCAGTGACTTACCAGCCCTGACATTGATATTATTTTCACCTATGTGGTTGTTGGAATGCAAGGCACCTCGATTATAGGTCTATAAAGACCGAAAATGTGTGCTCAGGAATTGCCAATCCTCAAAAGTAAGAGAGGACCGGCCCAGCCGATTCCGAGGATCGCTGTGTGTGATCCTGAGACATTTGCTAGAGTGTCTCGAACGGAGAGGAGCTTGCCCCTTGCATCGACTCATGATGGAATCCAATTCCCAATACGAAATTACGGATTTGATTGTATTACTAGTATGACGACATGTGATATAGGTCACTTATGCTATCTATGATTGATATTTATGATGGAAGTTGCTTTTGAAACATATATGCATAAGTAATAATATCAAACACTTTTGTTTTATACGTATCAAGCATTTCTTGGCCATTATAAGGTAAAACTCTATCCTCCGGCTTGCGTTGCATTGTGTGATGGGACCTGAGTCTTATAATGGCTTCATTTTTATAAAAAGCATTGCGATGATTTAATAATTTACTTTATTTCATGCACTGACAATCACTGGAGTAAACCCGTTCCGCGAAAGTGGTGTGGTCTATGATTTGCTTTATTATTGTTGTTTAATTAGTTAAGTAGATTTCTCATACCAGTCCCATGACTGACTCGTAGTTTGTTTCACCTTGCAAACTCAGGTGCCCTTATTTCACATGGGCAGCCTAGTAACAGGTAGCAAGACATATTTTGGCTTTGGCACTACAGCAGGGAGTGCATCTTTTGGCTTATATGGCGAGGCTTGACTTCTCAGTGTTTTGACTATTGATATTCCGCCATTATTATCTATGTATATGATTCAGCTTCTGGCGATGTAGACTGGTATTTCTTTCATGTACTCTCTTATGTATATGTACCGCTTATGGCGATATAGACTGATCTTTTACTTTCATGCACTAAGTTGTATCCTACACTATGCTCTCCGATGTTGTGACATATTGTGATTCTGCTGTCATATTTATGTAAATTTTTCTATTTGCTGCTTATGCTATTATCTGTACTCTGCTAATGATGATTAATGTGTTATATTCCAATGATTATCCTTAACATCGTCGTACGGGGTTTTGGGATCGTCACAGGTGGTATCCGAGCTTTGGTTAATCTTAGTTCCGGAATTTAACACATTAAACACCTCGTTAGAATAGAATCAGTAGAGTTCTAAGGCGATTAGCTCATTAGAGATAGGATTAGTAATGTCCTAGAATGAGCTAAGCAGAATAGCAAAAATAATTTGATCCGTACATCATTGTCTTTCCATAAGTTCTTCTGTTTTACCATATATTAAAAATATCGTTTCTGTGAGCTTGACTCTTTTCTTGCTTATACAGAACTTGATAGATGGCTACACGAGTAGCTGCAGCTAGAGGAGGCCGAGGAGGTCGATGTAGAGGACGAGGGGATGTCCCTGTTGCAGAAGGGCCTTTGATACAACCACCAGCCCCTCAGCCATTCGAACTAGACTGTGTGGCAAAGAGATACAAAAATCTTGGGGGCAAAACCTTTTCGGGAACAGACACAGTGATAGAAGCCTTAGCATGGTTGAAAACTTGTGAAAAGATCTTAGGTGGCTTAAGACTAGGAGATCACGATAAGGCATTTTTGGGCGCCTGGCTTTTACAAGATGAGGCAGGATTATGGTGGGATGCCATCACCGCTGAGGACCAAAATGTAGTGAGGACTTGTGATGAGTTCAAGGCAATGTTTAAGGAGAAGTTCATCCCAAAACAAGCGAGGGAGCATATGCACGATGAATTTTCCAATCTCTAACATGGAGACCTCTCCGTCCAGGACTACCTTAACAAGTTCACGCAGCTATCTCGTTACGCACCAGAGCTCATCACGACTATAAAGGCAAAGAACAAAAGGTTCATACATGAGCTTAAGCGTAAGTATCAGGATAGAGCCATGAGCCACATCAAACTTCCATTTGCAGACTTGGTGGAAATGGCTTGTAATTATGAAGACTTGGACCAGAGGAACCTCGATCTAGACCGCGCCAAGAGTCAAGCGGGAAACAAACGCAAGACTTCTGGGAACCAACCTGAGTCCACCAACATAGCATCCACAAATCAGCAAGCTAGTAAGCTACCCAATGGGAGATGTTCTAATTGTGGTAAGATGGGACACTACTCCAATGTGTGCACAGCTCCAAAGCGGTAGAGGACAAACTCACAAAGCTCAAGCCAGAGCTCTCAGAATTCTAGATCGTGCTTCAACTGCCGCCGAACAGGACATCTCATCAAAGATTGTCCATTGCTAAAGAAGACAGAAATTGCTCATGTTTATGACGGGGCGAACCCTCCAGCTATTGCTGATGGATCAGGTAAGCCCGATGTTCTGGGAGGTACCTTTATAATTAAAAATATTCTTGTTTCTGCATTATTTGACACTGGTGCATCACGTAGTTTTATTGCAAGTAACATGGTTAACAAGTTAAAGTTAAAACAAAGAAAGCTTAAAGAATCAGTTAGAGTTCATAATCCAAAAGGGGGTTCTATTATTCTCAGTTCATATTGTAAAGTACTTGCTTTTTTTTCTCGATATCAGTTTCCTTTTGATCTAGTCGTTATGGATTTTCCTGAGTTCGATATCATTCTCGAACTAGATTGGTTAACGAAATACGAGGCCGAAGTAAATTGTGTGGAAAGAATAGTAAAAACTAAAACGAAGCTTGGATATATTACTGTACCATGCCATGGTTCAGATCCGGATAGAAAAGAATTTTGGTCTACGCTAGAGGTTGTTCCCACTTCATTAGAAAAGATTCCTATTGTTAAAAACTATGTGGATGTGTTTGAAGAAGTCGAAAACTTACCTCCGCAAAGGGAAATTGAATACATAATCGATCTAATCCCGAATTCCAGACTAGTGGTACAGCCAATTCGAAGAATGACTCCAAAAGAAAAGGAAGAATTAGGCGATCAAACTCGTCAACTGCTATGGAAAGGTATGACCAGACCTAGCTTTTCTAATTGGGGTGCAGCTGTAGTGTTTGTTCGTAAATCAGACGGTACTCTCCGATTGTGTGTTGATTACCGAGACCTCAACAAGCAGACACTCAAAAACAAATATCCATTACCCCGCATCGATGATCTGTTAGATCAATTAAATGGAGCACGAATATTTTCCAGAATGGACCTAGGTACAGGTTTCCATCTACTGAGAATTGCTGAAGAGTGTGTTCCTTTGACAGATTTTAGAGGTCCAGACATATTTTACGAGTGGTTAGTAATGTTGTTCGACTTATGCAACGCTCCAGCATACTTCGTCGATCTAATGAATAGAGTGTTCAGAGAAGTTCTGAATAAATTTGTTATGGTATTCATCGATGATATTTTAATCTACTCCAAGTCAGAAAGCGAGCATGAAAAACATTTAAAACAAGTATTGGGGATTCTGAGAAAGAACGTCTTCAAAGCCAAATTTTCTAAATGCATCTTCTGGCAAGATGAAGTGAAGTTCCTTGGTCACGTGGTGTCAAAGGAAGGAATTTCTATAAATCCAAGCAAAATTACATCAACTCAAGACTGGAAACAGCTTACTACACCCATAGAAGTTTTCTGGGATTGGCTAGTTATTATCGAAAATTCGTTAAGGATTTTTCGAAGATATCTGGTCCGTTAACAAAGCTTACAAAGAAGCACGAGAGATTTAAGTGGACTTCCGACTGTGAGGAAGCTTTCCAGGAACTGAAATCAAAATTGACAACCGCTCCAGTATTAGCCATTATCGATGGCAATCAGGATTTGACGGTTTGGACGGATGCTTCTGTTAGAGGTCTTGGTGTAGTATTAATGCAAAGAGGCTAAGTATTTGCTTATGCAAGCCGTCAGCTGAAACCGCATGAGAAGAATTATGTAACTCATGATCTTGAATTGCTAGCCATCGTGTTTGCTTTGAAAATCTGGAGGCATTGCTTATTGGGTAAGAAATTCGAGTTATATATAGACCATCAATCATTGAAGTATTTGTTCACCCAGAAAGATCTGAACTTGAGACAACAGCGTTGGCTAGAATTTTTTCAACGTATGATCTAGATATCCTGTATACGCCGGGAAAGGCTAATGTAGTAGCGGATGCGCTTAGCAGAAAAACCGCAATCATCGCCAGTCTTATCGTTACGTCTTCATTGAATGACAAGATCTTTATTCTTTAGAAAAATGACAATTTTGTTAAAGAGATGATCAAAAGAATTCAAAAGGGCGAAGACTCCACTTTCCAAGTGGATAGTGAAGGAGTTCTGAGATTAAAAGGAAGAATTTGTGTTCTCGACATCCTTGAGCTCAAAAGAGAAGTGCTTGATGAATGCCACAAGTCCATACTTAGTATCCATCCCGGTGTAAGCAAAATGTATAATGATATCAAGCGCACATTCTGGTGGAAGGCGATGAGGAGAGACATTTCTTTATATATTAGCAGGTGCCATACTTGCCAACTAGTCAAAAGCGACCAATAAAAGCTGGCCGGATTGTTGCAACCATTGGAAATACCACGTTGGAAGTGGGAACCAATTTACATGGACTTCATAGATGGTTTGCCCCGAACCAAGAAAGGAAATGACAGTATTTGGGTGATCGTAGATCGCTTCACGAAGACCGCCCATTTCATACCTGTCAGATCCAATAGAACCGCCCAAAGTCTAGCACAGATTTATTTCAAAGAAATAGTTAAATTGCATGGAGTTCCCATCAGTATAGTCAGTGATAGAGATCCAATATTTGCTATCAAATTCTGGGAAGCATTCTAGACAGAATTGGGAACAAAACTGAACCTGAGCACCGCTTATCACCCTCAGATAGATGGCCAAACTGAGAGGGTGAACAGAATTCTAGAAGATTTACTACGGGCTTGTATTATTGATTTTGGTGGGTCGTGGGAAGACCATCCGCATTTGGCAGAGTTCTCATATAACAACAGCTATCAGGCAAGCTCGAAAATGTCGCCATTTGAAGCATTATACGGTAGACCGTGCAGATCTCCCGCATGTTGGGTAGAACTTGGCAACAGACTTGTGTTGGGACCCGATATGATTCGAGAAGCATCAGACAAAGTCGATTTCATCAAGAAACGATTGAAAACGGCGAAAAGCTGACAGAAAAGTTATGCAGATTCTAGAAAGAGAGATTTAGCATTCGCTGTTGGTGATTATGTTTATTTGAAAGTTTATCCGATGAGAGGAGTAATCCGATTCGGTAAAACTGGGAAGTTGGCACCCAGATTTATTAGTCCCTTTCCTATACTTGAACGAACTGGAACTCTCGCTTATAGGGTTCAATTACCTAATTGGCTGCCTGGAGTACATAATGTGTTTCACGTATCTCAACTTAGAAAACATATGCATGATCCAGATCTTGTTGTAGAAGAAGCAGCGCAACAGGACTTGGAAATTACTCCAGAATTAGCAGTCAGAAGAGAGTCGTTAAAAATTATTGGCAAAGAAACTAAAGAGCTAAGGAACAAGAAGGTTCATTTAGTTAAAGTGTAGTGGAGTAGTGATCCTAGAGACTGTACTTGGGAGACCGACGAAAGCATTAAGCAAGCTTACCCCAAATGCAGAGTGGACATCTCTGACTAACTCCGATGCAAGGTACCTTTACAATACTTTGCATTTTCATTTTTGTTTCCTATTGTACTGCTGTTTATTTTCGGGAACGAAAAGTTTTAAGTGGGGGAGATTGTAACAACCTGGAAAATACGAGCCAATTTAAAAATTTTAAATTGTTTATTTTAAAGAAATTAGAGCAATTGAAATAGAATATTTCAATAAAATAAAGAGTCAGAAATGGTGCGGCAGTTTGAAAATTTGAATTCAAACTTTGACTGATTGTGCCGGGTGCAAAATGAAATGGATTTTAGTGAAACCAAAAATATTTAAATTTGTTTATGATTATTTTTCTAACGAATCTGAAAAATCGAAGTTTTATAGCGGGAATCAAAAGTTATGACCAAACGAATTTTCAGAAAGGTAGCTATAGAGAATATATAGCCCTTGAAAATAAACATTTTGCAAACGACCTCAAAAGTCGACGAAACCACTTTTGTTGGATCCGGGATGTCAAATTATTGCTAGGTTTCAAATTCCATAATTTTTGAAGTTAATATGTGAGCGTAGCAAAGGAAAACGTGTTTGGTCAATTTCTGTTAAATTGGGTCGACCAGAAAATGGCAATTTTTCAAACGGTCTCAGAATTCGACGAAACTAGTTTTGTTGGGACCGTATCATCAAAACATAGCTAGATTTATTTTTCTGGAATTTTTCGAATCACGGCAAATTAAAATGTACGTTCAAAACAAATGTTGAATGTTTTATATTTTAATTTGAAGAATAACTGACTGTAGCAGTTGAATGGGCCTACGAAACATATCCTATTGTGTTCGGAATGAGGGTATTTATCTAGGGGCGACAGTCGTTGGGTTTGGATTGGAGTTCGTATGGACAAACACTATTTTAGAATTAAATAAAGAACGGGCCAATCATATTTTTCCATCATAAATTAAAATTATAAAAAAATCTCGAAACCCCCCTCCCCCGTTATTCGTGCTCGAAGCGGAAGGAGTTCTCCCCTTCCCATCCATTTTCCAGCCAATCCATCGAGAATCTGACCATGCCCCAGTTCAATTTTTTGTAGCACTCCTCGCATTCTTCAAATCCATATAAGTTTTACCCCCGATAGTTGAGTGGTTCTCGAGTTCTGGGCCCACGAAGTGCCGCCGCGTCGACCTGGTTTGTGCCACCACCGCTGCTTCGATCCACGTGAAACCGCCAGCGCCAAGTGCGGGTTTCCAGCCTCTTCGACGTTGTGTAACTCGATCTTGTCACCATGCTACGGATTTTGTGAAAAATCAAAACCTAGTTTTGAAGGTTCGTAGAAGGTAACGGTTTAATTTATTTTAAACTGTTCTATAGCACTTTGAAGCACTATGGTTTATGATTTTACAATAAAAATCTTATCTTTTTGCTATGTTGATGAAATTCGATGAAACATGAGACATCGGGACTGTGTCGACGCTCTCTACATTCTAGAAGTGTCCGTGGATTTTTCTGAGCCCGCTACTATTTTTAGCAAAGCAACAAACCATTGTGAGATTTCTAAATTGAAATGCAAATGAAAATGTGTTGTGTAAGTTATATAAGCGAAGTATAAATTATGTACACGTTGTATACCTCATGTACATGTGTTTTATAAGTTATATGAGCGATGTATAAATTATACATGCGTTGTATAAATCATATATGTGTTGAAATGGAAGTGAAATATACTTATATATATATACACACACACACATACACACACTCCCCTCGTCCACAAATCATGGACGATAATTAGTGATTGTGAATTGGCGTGAAAAATTTGGTGAATAATGCGAATGGTTGATAGAATTGTTTGTGGTTGATATTGTTTGATTGTGATTGAAATATACTCGTTTGTGGTTGAAAAATACCCGTTTGTGGTTGAAACAAAATTAGAATAGGTTGTGGAAAAGAAAAACATACTCGCCTGCGTGCGAACTAGATGTATGAAATCCCCATTGTCAAAAATCGCGAGGTTTTAAGGTAGAGCGATGAGCCGTACTCGGGACAGTGCCGGTTTTAATTACCCTGCCGTCATGCTGCCGAAATTTTAAATAATATTCATGCGTTAGAATTATTTCATGTGTTGAAATTATGTTCATGTGTTGAAACCATATTCATGTGTTGAATAGACATTCATGTGTTGAATAGAAATTCATGTGATGAATAAAATTCTTTGGAAGCTAAAATAACATTTTATCACATATATAGACTATATAAATTATTCGTGTTTTAAATAAATTATTTTAACACTAAAAATCACATTTTTATTATATATATATATATAAACTATAGAAAACATTCACGTGTTGAATAAAGGACTAGAACGATAAAAATCATATTTTTATGGTATGTGTGAAGTCAAAAACATTCGTGTGTTGAATATATGGGGTGAACAATAAAATCTACATTTTTATTGTGAATATGAAGTGCTAAAAATGTTCATGTGTTGAATAAATATTTTTGATGATAAAAATATCATTTTTACCATGTATACGACTCGCTAAAAAAATACACAAGTGTTGAAATAAATATTTGTTTGCTATGAATATTATTTATAACATGTATGTAAACTAAATAAAATAGTCATGTGTTGAAATGTATTTTTGTTCGCTAGAAATATTATTTTTAGCTTAGTCTCGCATATATATATACATGTGTTGAACACGAAAATGGATTAGTTGTTGAGTAAAGAATTTATTTGCGTGCCTGAAAAATAGGTAAACCTTAATGAGCTGGATGTGCAATTTTATTATTATATCAACTCCTGTGAATGCCATTGGATGCGGAGTGTTGGTTGTTTAGTGTGTAATAATAAACGTCGCCATAGGATAGTAACAATTAATTTTGAACTACACTACATGGTATACTTCTTGAAGATAGGCATACTTCATCATATACCACATAAGCATTTGGAGCTTGTGTGACGAGGTTGAAGATTTACCATACGAGCGAGAGACTTGTATGGCGATGACTGTATATTACAGGTTGAACTGATGACTGATATGGACTACGTAAAATGTAATGGTAAATTGCAAGATTAATAAAAAAAAACCCACTCGGGTCTGGAGATGACAATAAACACGTCTCTCTAGTCATTAAGGCACAAAAACCATTTATAGGGTGACGAGAATTTATTCTCTGGAGTTATGATCTATACACACTTCCCTGTGGACACTGGAATATATCACTATAAATATGTGCATGCTTATTAGGATTTATTGGGTACCTAATACGGCCCAATAAATTTCCAAACCCCTTCCCGTACAAAGGAGGTTATGGCGAAATTTTCTGAAATTTAAATGCGTTAGTGAAATATTTGAAGTGAAAACAATATTGAAATTGTCGAATAAATTATATTTATATATATATATATAAATATAAATTAAATAAAACGAATTGTGCCCCTGTAGTTCGCGTTTTGAAATCGTAACTTTAAACGATTATACCGAGAGATCCGACCATCAGATGTCCACGAAACTGGAACCGTTGGGTTTGCTTTGGAAATGTCTTTCCAACGATATAAACTTTGTTGGGATCCAACGGTTAGATTTTCAGATATGTATAAAACAAATTTGGAGAAAAACAGCGCCAGTGCCTCAGCATGACCTGAAACGTCGTTTAATTAAATAGGGCCATTTTTAAATAAATAAAAATGGCGATATATCATTATAAAATATTATAGACGATATGGAATGGAAATAAATCGATTATACTTGGTTTGCTTGTCATTGGATGGTTGAATGTGTTTGACATGAAAATTATACTAAAGAACTGAAATGTGAATATCGAGTAATTTAACCATGGGAAGAATTAATTTGAAAATCTAAACATACGTGAATTATTTGAAAAGGCCGAGTTATTTCTCATTTCAAATAATTGATTGACGATTAGAAGTCGAAGAGATGAAGGCGGTTCAAGGCCGACAATCTTCATATCGGATGGATGGGCGCTACTGATGCTCATGATTGGAGTAGCTACCTTGAGGGGGCTGAAGTGGTAGCCGTCCGGACGTATTTGTTGATTGTACGGATATGCGAGGAATATGGTGCCTCCGGTTTCGTTCAGACCCAGAACGAACTTGTAAATGGATTGTGTGTCTGACATTGGATTTTGTTCTGTGCTGATTGATCTCTGTTAAATATATATCTGTTTGGCGGCGGAGAATTTATTCTCTTGCTTAACGCCCTTCTCTGAGACGTACGAGCTCAGAGGTTATATATCGATAGAAATCAGTCGCATGGAGTGAATTGCCTGTGTGGCATGCCTAAGTGGCAGATGATCAAGGCTTCTGTTGAAAAGCAAAGTCTTGTGGTTGATGATCAAAGCACGGCCCGAGTGGCATAGCTTTGTGTATAGCGTTGATTCGCGAACCTCACACCTCGGTATGAGTCAAAAATGGGATAGGGACCGTTGGGAGAACACGACGTTTCTTTCTAGCTACGGTGGTGTCAGTGACTTACCAGCCCTGACATTGATATTATTTTCACCTGTGTGGTTGTTGGAATGCGAGGCGCCTCGATTATAGGTCTGTAAGGACCGGGAAACGTGTGTTCGGGAATTGTCAATCCTCAAATGTAAGAGAGGACCAGCCCAGCCGATTCCAAGGATCGTTGTGTGTGTTCCTGAGACATTTGCTAGAGTGTCTCGAACGGAGAGGAGCTTGCCCCTTGCCTCGACTCATGATGGAATCCAATTTCCAATACGAAATTACAGATTTGATTGTATTACTAGTATGGAGACATAGTGGTATGAGTCACTTATACCGTCTATGATTGATATTTATGATGGAAGTTGCTTTTGAAACATATATGCACTAGTAATAATATCAAACACTTTTGTTTTATACGTATCAAGCATTTCTTGGCCATTATAAGGTAAAACTCTATCCTCCGGCTTGCGTTGCATTGTGTGATGGGACCTGAGTCTTATAATGGCTTCATTTTTATAAAAAGCATTGCGATGATTTAATAATTTACTTTATTTCATGCACTGGAAATCACTGGAGTAAACCCGTTCCGCGAAAGTGGCGTGGTCCTACGATTTGCCTTATTATTGTTGTTTAATTAGTTAAGTAGATTTCTCATACCAGTCCCATGACTGACTCGTAGTTTGTTTCACTTTGCAAACTCAGGTGCCCTTATTTTCACACGGGCAACCTAGTAACTGGTAGCAGGACATATTTTGGCTTTGGTACTACAGCAGGGAGTGCATCTTTTGGCTTATATGGCGAGGCTTGACTTCTCAGTGTTTTGACTATTGATATTCCGCCATTATTGTCTATTTATATGATTCCGCTTCTGGCGATGTAGACTGATATTTTTTTCATGTACTCTCTTATGTATATGTACCGCTTATGGCGATGTAGACTGATCTTTTACTTTCATGCACTAAGTTGTATCCTACACTGTGCTCTCTGATGTTGTGACATATTGTGATTCCACTGTCATATTTATGTAAATTATTCTATTTGCTGCTTATGCTATTATTTGTACTCTGCTAATGATGATTAATGTGTTATATTCCAATGATTATCCTTAACATCGTCGTACGGGGTTTTGGGATCGTCACACCAAGTTGGTGGCAAAGAGGGGCACTTCTTTTATACCTAGAGTATATTTTTGGACGTCGATTTGTGATTTGATGGTTCTGACAATATGGCATTCAAAGTAATGGTGGCCAGACATTTTAAAGTTAAACTCTGACCTCAAGCCTCATCAACGGGAAATGACAAAAATTGGGCAGGCAGCATGGGTATGTGGGTCACTCCTATTAGGGTGTATAATCACCCATCTAGAGAAATTTCATTTCCTTATTTAATCTATTTCGATGTTGTCCCTTTTGGGAAATGGTGGTTTGAGCCCAATCATTTGTGATATACATTTGATACACTA
Organism: Allium sativum; assembly: GCA_030737875.1. NCBI lineage: Eukaryota > Viridiplantae > Streptophyta > Magnoliopsida > Asparagales > Amaryllidaceae > Allium > Allium sativum. The sequence continues at coordinate 316,457,249 of CM060922.1, read as the reverse complement.
AAGCAAAATGAGTTTTCGGTCATGTGTGGGCCGAGTTGCAAGACGTTCTTGTTGAACATGGTGTATTCCCCTCTAGAGATACACTATTGGCAGGTGGTTCCATACCTTGTCATAGTCGGAATCCAATCTCCAACAAGAGCCCGCGGTTTTGATTCTATACTATATATGTGGAGCGTGAGATGCAAGCGTTCCGCTAAATTGTTATTTACATTTATTTAGACATTATTATAATATCAGAATATATATACACGATTTCAAAATGTTTTGGGCTATCGTAAGGTTAAAACCGTCCTTAATTATATGTGGATTTGGTCTTACGATTATCCTTTTCTTTCGAAAAGATTTTGAACTTTAAAATCAAGTTGTATGATTCCCCTTAAAACTTTACGAGTTTTTCTCACTCTGGTTCACCAGACTGACCAGGTGTTTGAAATGCTCGGGTTAGACCGGGCTGTACAGGTTCAGGTTATCGGATGCTGTGAAGTGCAAAGACGAGCTGAAGGAGTTTAGACATATGATGTTATACCGTTGTTATTCCGTTGTGTGTTATATATGAGGACAGATTGTTATAACTGTCTAGATGTGTTGATGTACTCTGATGGTTGTAAGTTTTTATTTCAAGCTCTCAATAAAATTTATTTACATATTATATTTTGTTTCACTGCGATGTGAGACTCTAATTCCGTGTTGATTCTTCTTCTTATTCTTCTATTCTAATATTTCTTTCTTTCTTATCTCACCCTCTAATTTCTTTCTTTCTTATCTCACCCTCTAATTTCTTTCTATTAGCGTTTCGGTATTTTTGATGCTTGAGTGTTCAACATGGTGTTTTTGTGTCGACTATCGAGATCGAAAACCCATGTTCGCTACATATAAGAAATCAGAAGAAACTAAAGAATAATTTACCAATTCTATCATGATTTAGCCAGCTGCGAGATGTAAGCAAAAGAACTTAACAATAGAAGTATTTAGCAGTATTAACAAATAATAGTAAAAACATAATCCTAATGAGAATCAGACAAAATTGCAAGAACTCAATTACCTAGGTTTGCAAATTTGAACACCGATGAAGCTTGTGGTGAATAGGTGTCACTTCGATTCGAAGTTACGGTTGCCGAGCGCATCAGTATACTCATCAAATCGTGAAAGTTAGAAATTTGGGCTGTAGAATAAAGGAAGTGGGATTGCCTATTTTCTTTCTTTCGTGTTTTAGGGTTGAATGGTTAGGAGTTTAAGAAGTTTTTTGTTTCGACCAAAATGAGAAATGAAAAGGGAGAAACGAAAAATAAGACTGAGAAGATCAGCGAAAATATCACGTGGATTTGATATGGCTAAAAAAATGAACTGATTCGAAACTTTGAAGATGTAGGGTTAGATTATAAGGGTTGAGGGAGAAGTGTATCGCAAAGGAATTTGATACGGCTATGAGCTCTACCAAATTTGATACGGCTTATCCTGATGTGTCAAATTTGTTGTTTTGGTGTATTGCGAATGTATCGGTGCTAGGGTTTTGGGAAGAAGGGGGAGACTTGGGTGATAGAGGCCTAGAACATGTGGGTCGGGCTAACTTGAATGACAGCGGTGATGGTGGTTAAGGTCGGAGGTAGGGCGACGACAATCAAGGAGGAGGAGAGGATACAAGGTTCAAGGGAAGAGGGATAAAGTAGAGTTTTGGATTTTGAAAGAGGAAGGAAGGGGCAAAAGGAGTTTGTAGATAGTTCTGAGAGTAGGGATTGAAAAATAAGAAGTGTCATAGAAGAATAAGTAATTTATTTCTCATTAGTGTTTTTTCAGAATATAATATAGAAAACTAAGGGATTTAAAAAAATGAGAGGTTGGTTAGAAAATCGAGATATTGGGCCACATAGTCCAATAAACATTTCTTCAAAACCCAAGAATAAAACGCGGACAACTATGAAGAAAGGGAGAAGAGATATGTATGTTACACACATAAACACCGTTAGTGTTGTGTGTTTTTGCAGTGTAAATTGCACATTTGGAGCAATAGAACTTCGATTTTAACGAAACGAAAAATAGTAGTCATCTTAGAATTCAGTCTAGTGTTTTTATAAAAAAAATTCCAAATTTTGAAACTTCCAAATTTTCAATTAAAATTCGAACTTTGATCAAAAATTGATTTTTCAAAAATTTTCTCTTTCTCATAAGTATGATCTGACATATCACTAAATATTACGAATCTACTATTTAAATTGAAAATTTAAAAGTTAACTTAAATTCAAATAATAATACTATTTAAGTTTGCTCAGATTTACGAGTCGTTATAATAAATGTGTTGTTATGACCAGGTGAGAAATATTAAGTTTATCATACTGTGTTTTATTTGCAATTATTAAACGCATATTACACATACAAGCAAATATTTAATTAACTACACATCAATGAAATTAAAAATCATAAATTAAAGCATTTCGCTTAAATGCCCCTAAAGCCGCAAACACATACCCTCTTAACTTCATATTTTGCTTAAATACTCCATTCAATTATTCTATTTAAGTGTCTTTCTTGCGTTACACGCAAAAGAGGAAGAAGAAAGTTATAAGTTTGATATTTTAAGAGATTAATAAACAAATTAACCATCTTTTAGAAGCCATATATATTAATATTAACACATTTAAGATTCATTAATATTCGTAGAAATTCATTAATTCCACGCCATCATACGTTTATGGTCGATCATTAACCCTTAGATCCATGTTCTTGCCAGCGCATGCCAATCAACCCCGTCAGCAGTTGCAGTCTCGCGCCCCACGTTCTTCCGACATGGCCACGATTTGTGTTGTCCTAAACTACCCTCGGCCTAACTCGACCGTACTCCCAACACCTTCAGGGCGTTTTCGTCAACTCGTTATTTGGCGGTTACATTAACAGCGGACGCCTTTGGCTCTATTGGCTTCATTTGAAAATTAAAGGAAAATAACAAAAATAGGAAAAACTTAATTGCAACAGTCGGAGACTATTCACGGTGCAAAGTGAAAGAAAATTCCAAAAAAAAGAAAATTAAGGGTTAGGGTAATCTGTTGATTCAGTCGCGTATAAATAATCGCCTAATGACGATCTCTGTAAGATAGTTCGAATCGTTGTAAGTGGTGCATAATTCAAGGATTATTCTCCCCCTTGTATCTGCAGGTATGATCGATCATCCTTCTTCTTCTCTGTTGTTTTAATTTCTTTTATGAATTTGTCGGATGAGGGTTTTGTATTCGTTAAGAAAAAAAAAAAAAAAAAATATCTGGAGGAGAAGCAGTTTATATCTGTTCATCGTAAATTTTATAAAAGATCAGTCCGTTAACTTGTTACACTATGGTTTTATGCAGAATAAAGTTCTGATTTTTTTACTTGAAATCAAATTATACTGGGAAATGGAAGTTGCTACTGCACTCCAAGTAGAGAGTAGTAGTGGGGTGGTGGAACCGGACCAAACAGCATCTGAATTGAATACAAATGTTGATAAGGAAAATGAAATTGCAAACGAAGTTGATATCCTGCAAGCAACTAACGTTGTGCTACAAGACATTTCGTTGCAAAAAGATGATGTTGGTTCTTCTGCAAATGATGGAACTACTTCGGTTTTACCTGAAATCAATGTGACTAAAAAGGTATACTTAATTGTGTTATTACTTCAGTTATTTTTTCTATTTATGCATTAAAATTAAAAGTGGTGTGAAGTTAGAAAATATTGCTCAATCGTAGGTAGTTGGGTCTTCTAAAACAAGTCAAGATGGAAAAGTGCGTTCAGGGATTAAGAAAAATGCGAAAGCTGGGCTTTCACAGAGTTTATCCTTTCCTATTCATTCAAGGAAGAGTAGCACATTTGCTAAGAAGACTGTAGTAGATGTGGGGAACTCACATTTGAGTAGCTCACAAATAACCAACGGTTAGCTCTAGCATACTGTACTCTTATTCTTTGATGTCAAATATGGATCTGAATGATTCCAATCGTTGATTATCTTATATGGATAGGAGGTGTAGGTACTAAACTGACTGCTGGGACAAAAAAACCAACTGTAAGATATTTGAACTACAAATTTCTAGTATGAATCTCTATATTTCGTATGTTTCCAATGATATTTGGAATGCTTATGTCTCCTTTATTGTGATTAGCCTGTGAAGTCCGGCTTTGTGGGCAGTAGACCTCGTTCTTATCCTGTAAAGTGAGCATCTTATTGTATTATGATTTAACTATTTTATCTAAAACGATCCCTTTTGTTGGGTTTAAGTTATTCGTAAATGTGTTAACAACAAACTCATTCAACAATTAGCATTTTAAAATATGACTTGGTTGAACCAAACTACGGGGCAAGGAATTATGGATACAACTTGGCATTCTCTATAAAAAAACGTGCTTGAATTAGAACTAAAATTCCTATCATTATAAATAATATCACTATGACAATCTATTCAACCTGGCAGATTCTCTTTGCTGGTTGGTTGTTATGATTGCTTTTCATGATAGACTATAACGATTCTAAGATACAGTATTATTTTGTCAAAGCAGATCAAATGAAGATGATATGAAGCCTGCAAAAAACACACTGTTGGGAACAAAAGAAAAGAGTGATGATGTCAATTCCATTGCATCGTATATCTCGTGTTTTTTCAGATGTTCTATTTTCTGCATTTTAAACTTATTAGCTGTTTGATAATTTCTAAAGCTGACTTTTCTCATCTGTTGCCTTGAAGGACAACTCCAAGCACAACTCCTAGTGGTCCAATGAGAAGAAAGAGTGCTGGTTCTGGTTTTTCTTTCAGATTGGATGAACGTGCTCAGAGACGAAAGGAGGTCAGCCACCAAAATAATTTTAGTTGTATGTCTTCTGTGCATTTATTTTGTAAGAATAACTTGACGAATTTGGTATTTCTGTTTAGTTCTTTGCAAAGTTCGAAGAAAAAACTCATGCTAAGGAAATAGAAAAGGCCAATTTGCAGGAGAAGTCAATGGTTGGAAATGATCCCGGATTGTCTAAAGTTAATTTAACCATGTATTCAAAAACGACTATGTAAACATAGTCTGATTAATTAGTTCTTCAATGCTATGTTCTATAGGAAAGTCAAGAAGCAGAAATTCGACGGCTGAGGAAGAGTTTGACCTTTAAAGCTACTCCATTGCCAAGTTTTTACCTAGAACCTTGCCTTCCTAAGGTTGAATTGAAAAAGGTATATGCCATCACGGTGATTAATTTTATTTAATATCAGTGACATAAGTTCTTTTCTACAAAAGTATTGCTTGATTACTAGTCCAACTGAGAATACGCCAGTCATAGTTTATTCCAAAGAATTATTGGATAACATATATAGCATTGTAATGCTTCAAGCATACGATCATCATCACAAATCATGATCATTTTTTAATTTTGTTTGTGCAGCCAATTGAATTTGGACATGGTGATAATTCTTGCATGTTTTTATGTTCACACATACACCACACTCACACACACACACACCCAATGATGGTTATTTGCACACAAGGGAGGGTAATTTCCGCACAAAATGTGACACAATAGAGCTTGACCGTTGGATCTGTTTGTATTCACATTTGGGGTTGAAATCGGGAAACGGTCCATTGGTTGAGATCCATTATGTATAGTTCTAATTACGCTTCTTTTGTAGCATTCTAAATTCTAGCCTCAAGTTTCAATTTATACATACACCCAACCACATTTTCTTTCATGAATATTCCATTATCAAAATTTATACATACACTTAAGTCACGCTTTGAGGCCCCTTCCCAACCTGAGGCCATAGGCGGCTGCCTAGTAGGCCTATGCCTAGGGCCGGGCCTGGCTGAAAAGGAACCAAAAAAGAAGGGTGTCACTAAACCTTCCTCTGTCTCTCTCTCTCTCTACACATGTATATACATGTACAAACATATACACAAATGACACATCTTTTTTGGAGCATCAATTTATCCTCTCTATCATATTTTGTGATATCATCTAAAAGCTATGAAATTTTAAGAATATGTGTTTATATCATATTTACAAAAATTAAGCTGAGTTGAATATATTATCTAACATAATTAAAAATGTTAAATCCGTACAATGAAAATCGTGTTCACAGAAAATGATATATATTTTAGGACCTCTAGCATGTTCAAAGTGTTGTTTCAATAACAACCGATAAAAAGTTTATCTTTATTCTCGATTTGAAGTATTATTTTTCTTGAGAAAATTAGAGAGAAGAACAAACTTTAGAAAAAAATTAGTCTGAAATATGCCAAATTTTTAGGTTGAAAGACAAACTCTAAAAAAATTAGACTGAAGAAAAATATTAAATATATATAACTAGCATTATATTCAGTTTTCACCGAAAATGCTAGTTATAATTACCGTTATATTCATTTTTACACCATATAAAATGCTATGTCTATTTAGCATTAATTGTCCTGCCTAATTTTTTCAAAGTTTTTTCTTCAATCAAAAAATGAAACTTTATGTCCTTCAATGTAATATTTTTTCAAAGTTGTCCTTGAGTCTACTTTCCACTACTTTGAACATGTCAGGATTATTCTAATTAATTATGTTTTGGGGAAATGACCTCGAGAAATGTAAGATCATATCTATGTATTTTGTTCTTTTGGATCATATAGCTCAAATATAGGTGGTTGTAGCAGAGAGGGTGTATTGGAAACCTTGTCGTACATATACCTACATACACATACGTATTATATACAAACATATACAAAGGATAAGCTTCCATGTCTTATAAATCACCTACGATCAGCATTTGTCTATTTATGCAAAAGATTTTGCGATTGAATTGAATTTTTGTAGATATGATATATTCATGAGCGACACAATCTAGGTAAAATTTGGAATTATTTAATTTTTTTTTTGTAAATCTAGTTGAATAAATTATCCTCTCTATCATATTTACAAAAATTAAGCTGAGTTGAATATATTATCTAACATAATTAAAGATGTTAAATCCGTACTATGAAAATCGTGTTCACAAAAAATGATATATTTTAGGACCTCTAACATGTTCAAAGTGTTGTTTCAATAACAACCGATAAAAAGTTTATCTTTATTCTTGATTTGAAGTATTAATTTTTGAGGTAATTAGAGAGAACAAACTTTAGAAAAAAAACTTAGTCTGAAGAACGCCAGATTTTTATTTTGAAAGACAAACTCTAAAAAAATTAGGTTGAAGAAAAATATTAAATATATATAACTAGCATTATATTCAGTTTTCACTGAAAATGCTAGTTATAATTAGCGTTATATTCATTTTTACACCATATAAAATGCTATGTCTATTTAGCATTGTCCTTCTGTCTAATTTTTTCAAAGTTTTTGCTTCAGCCATAAATGAAACTTCATGTCCTTCAATGTAATATTTTTTCAAAGTTTGTCCTTAAGCCTACTTTCCACTACTTTGAACATGTCAGGATTATTCTAATTAATTATGTTTTGGGGAAATGACCTTAAGAAATGTAAGATCATGTCTATGTATTTTGTTCTTTTGGATCATATAGCTCAAATATAGGTGGTTGTAGCAGAGAGGGGTGTATTGGAAACCTTGTCGTACATATACCTACATACACATACGTATTATATACAAACATATACAAAGGATAGGCTTCCATTTTATAAATCTCCTTCAATCAGCATTTGTCTATTTATGCAAAAGATTTTGCGATTGAATTGAATTTTTGTAGATATGATATATTCATGAGAGACACAATCTAGGTAAAATTTGGAATTATTTCAAAAATAATTTTTTTAAATAACCTCATTCAAAATTGCAAATACGAATAATCAGACATGCTTATTTTAACTATTATTTTGAACTGCAATTTAAGAAAAAGGAGTGTTGGAACAATTCTAAATTTCGCATAAACGATCTTGATAATGAATAATAATATATTGACAAAAATCACTTTGATCTGGATTTTTCTAGGCAAAATGGAGGAAGAAAGATTTTAGAGCAATTAAATATTATTAGAACTAGGCCTAACTTTTCGAAAAGATGTTTCGGGTAAAATTAAAACTGCTGACCAATTTGGAAACACCCTTACGTTTGTTTTAACAAATATTTGTGGAAATCTGTATAAGTGGTAAACGCAAAGAGGAAATAAGGTAAAATTTGACTTATTATTTGCCCTGTTATCAATTGTGAGTAACGAGTTATCTAACCCTCTCTCCTTGGAACCACCAACAAACACACCAGCCTCCCCCCCCCCCCCCCCCACCACCACACACACACACACACACACACACACACACAATCCTTTCCACTTTTTTCCTCTCTTTTCTTCTTTCTTCCCCCACCCCTCTTTAAATTTGATGTACACAGCATTGTTAAAGTGCAACGATGTTTTGTAACTATGTTATATGAAAATCATCTTCACTAAATTTTATGTCATTTCTGGATTAATATCTCAATAAAAAATAATAGCTATCGTGAGTCATCAATGGTATTTGTTTCAACCGTTGATTTTGACCGTAATTATATAATGAGTTAGGGAAGATGATGTTTGTAGAAAACGAATATGAACTTATGAGTTTTTGTTTCATTTGATAATCTTGGACACAAAAACAAAAATGAGATCAGCTTCAATGGTTAGGCATTTCACCTTAAGTTGTATACTATCTAAGCTTGTAATACATATATTAATATATACTAACATATAAGTACCCAATTTTCATAGTAATAATTATAAAAGATATTTTGGGGACAAATCAAAGGGGTTGGGGATCCTGTTTTACATCACAGTAATAATTATAAAAGATATTTTGGGGACAAATCAAAGGGGTTGCGGATCCTGTTATCATACAAATCCTTTTTATTCGTCTTATCTAGGAAGCTTGGAGTTATCAAATGTTCTTTTAAAATTGTTACTGACACACCACAATCTGTGTAATAATTTGACTTTAGGAATATTATGGGCAATATGTACAATAATATACTAATAGCGAAGTAGGATTGGATATGCTTGCAACATGCTGATTTATTAATCAGAATTGTAAGCTAGTATTTTAGTGACAGTTGTTTAGTTTGTTTCATAGTTTCCATGTCCAAAGGTTATATTGATAGCATAGCATATCTTGCACCGCAACAGTGTACATACAGTATAAGTAGTGTATCATGTATTAATATCTGATTCATCATTATTGTTTGAGCTGAGCTCAAAAGTTATGTTTGTATGATAAGCCTGGCTTTGTGTTGAGTCAGTACTATACCACATCCAACTCGTGTCGCCCTTTTTTCTAAATTAATGTGATTGCATTATTTGCATGAGTGAAACCGTAGTAGCCTAATAGATTTCACAGCCAAAGTTAGAAAACCAAAACGAAATTATAGTCGAAATAATAGCCACCAAATATAAAACTTCATCAAACAAGTGCAGAGATGCAAAGTTTATTGTTCTCACTGAAAATGGCCATGAATATTTGTAGATGCTGCATGTGAATGCATTAAAGAAAATCATCATAACACATCTAGATTTGATCTTACATTGTTATAATTTGAATACCCTACTTGAAATGTGGAAATCATCACTCTAGTCAGAATTGTCCATATGATTAGGACTACAATGTCTAATGATTCATAGTGTGTAGACTTTTATGTATAACCGGTTCAGAAGAAATCCAAAATGGGATGTTAGTAACTTAGATTTACTGTTATATATGATAGATTCCTGTGACACGTCCAATATCACCAAAGCTTGGGCGCAACAAACCAGCCAGAGCAGCTGCAGCGGTCAATTCTCTTGATTCTGATTCCAACAAAAATGCTAATGGCAAAGAAAGCTCAGCAGCATCAAAGAAATCCACCCAAAAATCAGTCGCAAAGCTGCCATCTCGGACGGCAATTCCTACCAGTAAACCTGGAGAGAAACCCAAAACAAAGATTTCTAGCCAGAAAAAACATATGAGCAAATCAAATGAAGAAAATAATGAATTTACAGGGGAAGAGCAAACTAAACATACCCAAACTGAACAATGTACCCAAGCTGAACAATGTTCGACTGCTCCTGATAGCTTTGAATCAGTGGTCGATCCGAGTGGGAAGATCGATTCACCTAATGATGTTACTGAAGCTTGATAGAAAACTGAGAGATCGATTTTTTTAGAAAGTATTGGCAAAAGTTTTGTATAGGCAATGAAAGAATTGTGTTTGTTGGCTTTTGAAAACGGCTATTGGCTTCTGCTTATCGTGCATGTCATTGCTCCTGGGGGTGGGTTGGGATGTTTGCATCTTTCTTTGATGGATCTCATGTTGTAGAACTCCATGTAAATTGTTTGGTTTTTCTTTAGGGATTATGTTTGTCTTCATTATGAGCTGAAGGTTTTTTAATCCTTGTGAGCTATTTTTGTTATTTGTATTATGGTATGAAAATTTTATTCAAAATCACAAAATACTTTTATTAATTGTAGGATTCAAAATGCAAATTTTTGGTTTGATCGTGAACTTTCAAAAATAACTTTACGTCTCTTTATCTTTGTGTATCATTTAAAATAAGATTTTATAAAATTGAATTGCATTTGTACATATTAACAAATTTTAATGTTACTTAAAAATATGATTTAACAAATGAATATTTATTACATTGTTATTCTTAATGAATAAACAAAACAAATTATAAATAAGACTAACAAAAATTAGATGCTACAACTTAAAAAAATAAATTTAGAGGATTTTATTGTGAAGGACGAAGTTTATAATTTTTTCAAATCCAAGAACAACCCATCAAAAATTTATTCTTAAGAACAAAACATACTGTAAAACTGATACTTAAAAACTGGTAGTCAAATTCTGATATCATGCACATTGTAAAACCAATACCTAAAATCTGATGTTTTTTTTTTAAATAAAATTTCAGCTAACCGTCTTTATTGACTGAAAATGTCAGTAACTTTGTCCTTGGAATTATTTTCCTATTTTGAAAAACATAATTTACGCGCAAAGCATGTATCATGATTACTTGTGAAGCATGTGCCTACATGTTATGTTTCAATTATTCAAACAAGCATATATGTGATTATATAGAAACGTTATCGACTATTTAAACATAATATTAAACACAAATTGAAATACACAAAATTTTGACAATTCGATTATTTTATCTTTATATGAAAGTGGAATCCAAAGGGCAATTAATGGTGCAGATTCATTGTCTCACCAATTGTGACTATCTTTTGTATCCAAATAGATTTTCTCAATAAAAAATTAATAATAAAATTTGAAACTAAAACTAGAATTGTTTTTTTTTAATTCACAAACTAGATCAAAATTCCTTCATGTGAACAGATCAAAGGTTGAAAAAGTAGTCGTTTGTCGCTCTTTCCACATGCAAAGCGGAGTATGTAGCTACTACTTCATGTGTTTGTCATGCAATTTGGTTACGAAATCAGCTAAAGGAGTTAAAATTGTCACAAGAGGACCCAACCAAAATTTTAATGGACAACAAGCCAACAATTGTTGTGGCTAATAATCCAACCTTTCATGATCAGAGCATGCATATTGATATACGTTATCACTATATTAGAGAGTGTATCGCCAAAAAGAATGTGCAACTAGGTTATGTTAAGACGCATGATCAAATATGATATATTCACCAAGCCTCTCACGCATGAAGATTTTGTTAGCTTGATGAATCTACTTGGAGTCACAAATCTAATTTGAAGGTAGATATTGAATTATTAACCTTGATTTGTTATAGTTTCTAGAAGTTTCATATTATTATAGTTTCTAGAGTCTTCTTTTACTTACTGTACTTTGTTGAGCTTTTGAATTTTCTAACAGAAATAAGAACTTATGTATGAAGTCATGTTTCTATAATTATTTAGAGAGTCATGTTTCTAGAAGAGTCTATGGAATCATATAAATAGATGAGCACTCACCTCATTTTGTATCAAACATCAATAAAAGAATAGTTTTGAAGAATCAAGAAAAATATCTTTTTCTTAAATTCTCTCTTTCTCCTAAAGTTTTCAATATGGAGTGGAAGGAAGCCTGGTATTTCTCATCTAAGAGTCTTTGGAAGCATAACTCATGCATATGTATCAGACAAGAAGCAAAGCAAATTAGATGACAAAAGTGAGAAGCATGCTATAATTCTTGTCCATAATAAATAGAATCCCAGCAATTTCTCCATGGAATTATTTCTCAAAATTGTTCAAAATAATTTCCGCTAGGGCTGCTATCGTTAAAAATATTGTTAAGATATATAAAAGTTAAGCTGAGTGGCTCGTGGAATTTATTTCTTGACATCGCAATGCAGCAGCTTCGTTTTCTAAATTCGAAAAGGGAATATTTGAACATTTTCTTCAGTTTAAGTGAAGCATTTACAATCAGTCTATTCTTTTAGTTTTCTTCTTTTGACATTTGTTGTTACTTGTTATGTGTGGTTGAGTACCACAAGCAGCCAAAATTCTATTCAAACAAAACGCCGAGTTGCCTTCACTTTTATGTAAAAAAAAAAGGTGTCTCTTACATGTTATATAAATATTTAAAATTCTCATTATGTGGTGGCTTTAGAGTATCACAGAGTATTCATGCATGGTACTTAAGCACCATATAGAGATTCTTGTGTGACATGATTTTTTTTTTTTTTTTTTTTTTTTTTTGGTTCATACCGGATGGGCTACTCAACAAATTCTTGGACGTGAATAGAATTTGCACACAATTAATTTCTAAGAGTATCTTTAACCCATTTTATAGTTAATGTCATGCAAAATTTATATGTCACCAATGTTAACTCGATATTTGTATTTATGACAACGACATTTGTAATTTCTCTCCAATGCAAAATATGAAATGTTGTCATTTTTTGCATACATGTCAAGCAATATTGAAATTTTTTCCTAACTCATCAATAATTATTTAGGTATTATTGACGTCAAAAGTTGGTCTAGTGACGATCAACCCCCAACATGTGTTAACCACATACGATAATATTCACAAAATGCAAGAAAAATGTAAACAAACACAGAAGACACAATATTTTATAGTGATTCGGCTTAATTTAGGCCTACGTCCACTTTATAATCTTTGTTTATACTGTCGATTACAGGTTACAGTGGTTTTGCTATGGAGAAAAGTAGAGAAAGAAGAGATCTTTACATAAAATCTTTGTGTTGTACTTAAATTATAAGACATACTATTTTAGGATGCCGAATAGGAGATATCTAGTGGCGGATTAAAGATGCCTCTCATTTCTGGAAAGGGGTGTATTTATAGGCGAAAATGTGGGTCGAGATGGTATGCAGCATGACAAATTTCTTTTTCGGGCTCGGACACGTGCAACTCGATCCAGTAAAGTAGTTGTAAGCGGCGGTACCCGGTCTACTGCTGATGGACAGTTCTTCTCGGAAATCGTGACCGACATGGATCTTGAAACTTGGCATATAAAAAGGTGTGTTGGTTAAGTCTGACTGGTTCAGTAGCCTTTAGAGTAGGACTTCACCTTGTAATAAATATTTTTAACTTGGTATCCTCCATCTAATATTCTAGACTTGACCAGATTCTTCAGGAACAGCCTGATCGGTCGTCTGATGATCTGATCGGTCGGTTTGACTTTGACTTCGGAGCTGATTCGGGCTCAATTATGATCGATCGACCTATGATGAAAGTCGATACTAGGAGCATAAATCCGGATCGATACCTGATAGTGAGCTTTGATCTTGAGTTGTGACGGTTTTTGCCAAAAATTTGGTCAATACTTTGCCCATAGAACATATCTTTTTTTGGTAAAGAGACATGTGTTCTGGTCCTTCCAGAGAATATCGAACAAAATTCCTTCATATTGTGATCCGAGAAGTCATGGTTACGCCTAACCATATTATGAGAAAGACCAGAAAACCGACGATCGCTGATGATTATATTAAGGCCAGAAAACCGACGAACGCTGGGGGTCGTATTAAGGTCGGAAAACCAACAATCACCACTAATCTTATTAAGGTTGGGTCTTCGAGAATGCCAGAAAATTAGTCGACCATACCAAGTCGACTTCAGAGAAGTGCAGTAGAAACGGGACCTTGCCGAGTAAAGTAGCTCCTATAAAGGTTTTTATGGTAGACATTCCAGATCTTGGTGATGTCATTCGAGCTGTCAGGTATAACCATACCTGAAAATCCAAAGGAGGGCATGAACTATGCCTAAAAATATAAAGTGTGGTATCAACCATACCCAGAGTTCAAGGAGAACGAGCATAAACCATGCTCGGTTTTGTTATGTGGGCGAGCATTAACATACTCGATTTAGTGAGGTAGGGGTATGAACACTACACCAGAAAAGCAATTTTGCCACGGCTTTGGGCCGTGGCAAATGAGTTTTGCCACGGTTTTGGACCATGGCAAAATGGGTTGTGGCAAAATTTTTGCCACGGGCCTACCATGGCTCTGAGCCGTGGCAAAACTGAATTTTGCCACGGGTTTGATCCGTGGCAAAATCAAATTTTACCACGGCTCGAAACCATGGCAAATTTTCATCTTTTTGGCATGATTTAGCCACGGCTTTAGGCCGTGGCTAAATTCAATTGGAAAAATTGCATTTTAATCAAGTGCCTCTATGTGAAACATAAAACTCTAATTTGAACAAAATATGAACATATTATATCCACCAGTCCGAATTTATGAGCAAGTTAAACCCAACAATACAAATTGCACTATTCATAGCAACAAATTTACAAAGTTCAATTGAACAAATCATACTATTAGCACAAATACAATATCCAAATTAGAAACTACAAAGTTCAACTTCAATTCACAATGTTGATAGGCATCAACAATTCAAATTACAGACCCTTACTTCATAGTTCAATTATGTCTATTTGTTGATATAATACTGTTAAAGAGAATCGAACTACACATGCAATGCAAATTAGCGCGCTAAAAAAAAACATGATAACTCATTTTTCATCTCTTTCTCTTTCACATGATAAAGATAAAAGCCTAAGCTTCACTGAAAGCATACCTTTCTCTTTTATTGCATGCTCACCCTGCAACACATTCAACGGTTAGCAAATAATTAAAAAAATCTCCACATTCAACAATCAGTAGTGGATTTTTGTTAAAATGACAAATTTTGAGTATTTACCTCCCCATCATATTCTAAAGAATGGGAAATTATGCTCGCAGCAAGCATGAATGACTTGACATTTACAAAAATATTGATATTTTCATTATACTACAACACCCTACCTTAATAGAATTACTAGATTCTATAATTATTAACCTATAACATTCTATAAAATACCAGACAACCTAGATCTCAAGACATAAAAATATATGCTATACAACTTGAACTACAATGACTGCTGCAGTGCCCACTTGCAAGGAATTCAAATGAAAGCCATAATGACAATGCACATATCAAGCCATAAAACACAAAAGTTACCACATTTGGTCCTTGCCAGCATACAAATATAGTGTTTAGCTATGATACACTAAACAAATTCATGTCTAATATGAACAGAGGCAATAGTTTCACAGAATAGTAGGAACTTACAATTTGTATCTTCTAACAGAGAAAAATAGCTCCATTGTTCTTCATACAAACTACAAATTCTCCACTTTGCACCACCCAATTCTGAAAAGTAATCTTTAGCCTGCAAAAATACCACACAGGATCTTCGTAGCATGAAACAGAATCTGTCAATTATGGATATGGATATACGATCATGAAGATTAAATTGATTATCCTAAATGTTCGTAGGGTGTGTGAAGATCACATCTATTCAAATTCAGAAAATAATAACAAGATTGACTTATGACTGATTCTCCATCACCAAGCATTGGCCGCATCCAGTAGATTATGTAAAGCGGTAATATTCACAAAACCTCTAACTTAAATCAGAACTAGAGCCAGCTGGTGGTGAAGGTTCAAGTCAAGTTATGATTTGTGGGTTATTTTTGTTGTTGGAGGGTGCTGGTGGCACTCATGTATCAGTGTGATGCATATGAAAACATGCTTGGCAACTTAACCGTAGTCACGACAAATCACATCTCACCTCACCTCACGGCAAAACATGCTTGGCAACTTAACTCGTGTATCATTGTGATGCATACAAAACATACAAAACCTATAATAATTCTTCCGCTCTTGGACAGAACAAATCACACCTCACCTCACGGCAATTGACAGAAAATATTCAAAACTCTTGATATCCATCACACATCGTTTGCAACATTAATATTCATATCATACAAGTCAAGACTCGGACGATCGGTACAGTTATCAGTCTAATTTCAATCAATCATACTACTTTTATTTATGGGGCTGTCGAACGTGTACTGTTCGTCCATCAACTGTACTGTTCAATAATCTGCCAACAAATCATGCGGTGGTGGCAGACAAATATATGACTGCAAATTGCAAGTTCTTATATGCTGTACTCTTATTTATATAAATATATGGCTGTATAGAGATTTTGAATAATAAATATATGACTGCAAATTGCAAGTTCCAGATGTGGTTTAAGGCCAGCTGGCGGGAAAGACATAGTCATTTTTGTATGGAGATTTTGAATAATAAATATATGACTGCAAATTGCAAGTTCTTATATGTTATACTCTTATTCATTTAGTTTTTCTTATATGCAGTCTAAAATATGTTATTAAAACTAATATTTTAAGCTTTACAAAATCACCAGCTTATGCAATTATTATAATAAAGTCACGGTTTCAACACAAATTAAAGTACTAGAAAATACGATGTTTTCTAATAAAAATAATAGCATCTTTTCGCATTTACGTACTGTTTCATATCTAGCTTTTCCTTAAACCCTCGTATGTATCATATGCTTTGTGAAAACATTGAACTTTAATTGCCTTTCGCATAAATTGTTCACGCATATATTATTATTGACAATTTTCTTGGATCCATTTGCTTGTCCTTGATATTGATCTAAAATGTCTTACTTCAGGTATTATATTATTTGGAGCTCTTTATCCATATTTAAGTGCAACTATATATTTAGATAAAGATTTGAATAACATGAATGTTGGCTTTTTTTAAAAGGGTATACATGGGCATAATAACTTCATTAATAATGCATGATATAATATGTGTTCCTAACTTATTGTTGGTATGTGGAACCCAATTATGCATAACTTGCCATAACTTTCTTTATTGTTAGCTCGGAACATTGTTGGAACACGTCACCCTGCTCTGAATTGGTACCAACATACTAGGACAGCTACTGTCCTTTGAAAACGGCGATGCGCACCTATTTCGCAATTGTCAACATGCTGAACACTTTAGACAGAGTTGGACATTGAAACACTATCAATTGTTTTTCATGTATTCTTCGTAATAAATCAAACGAAACCAAATATCATCTTTTTCTTTGAATGTGCGTATTCTAACAATGTTCAGGTTTAAATGTATTCTTACTGTATTCTTGTTGTACCTATTTCAATCAACTAAATTGTTACACATATTGCAAAATTTTCCTACCAAGAAATCAATGGACAAATCAGTTCGTAAATTAGCAAGTATGTGTTTGGTTTCTATCGTGTGGCATATCTGAGGTGAATGAAATAATCGTATGTGTAGTAACAAGGCAATGCCTTTGCAAGTCGGATTTGAGCTAATCAAATAAGATATTGAAATTTTAATCTATAAAAATTACCTTGATCGAAAAACATGGCGATAGTACGGAGCATGATTTCAGATCTAAGCTGCATCAAGCTTCATCTCCTAACCAACCACTGATTATGAATGGATAGATCTACATGGCTATTAGGGAAAATCTATTATCCATTTGCTCGATATTACTGAAGATGGTTTTCCTTGCGGATAAGAGGCTACTTTAATTTCGCTTCTTTCTAGATTTTCCAGCTTATCAATAACGTTTCTTCCTCTTTTTTTTCTGCAAATAAAATTTGAAAAAATAAAAATTTGGAAGTTTCGTATGAATGGATACCAACAAAGTGTAATAACTGCTGCTGTTTCGGTCATCCGGAATGAAAATGAAAGTATTCAAGACTTGGATGCTTAAACAAAATGGTGCTCATGTTGACAGTGAGGCAAATATTTTTGACTCTATGCAAGTTTATGCAGACACACACCATGCGATTGATAATCAAAACAACACATTTTATAGCCAGTCACAGTTTTGAATCAAACATAGATTCACTAAAGCAAGTAATACATCGCCTGCCATGAATTTAGAAGTGTTTAACAATAACTAGGATGACATAAAAGTAAATGGTAATATTGGTTTTACGGACACTTGATACGGAAATTTCTCAACAAAATGCATCAGTTCAGCTGCATGGTGTTAGTAAATATTACCATGTCAAACATTTAACCAGCCACAACATGGCACAGATTTAATTGCCATGGGATAATATGATGAACATTTAAGTCCGGGACCTGCACATAAGGATAGTGAAATTAATCTGATGAAAAATTACTTCTGGAACATTCAAAATTTCAAACACCCTTCACGTTTCTTCCCTTTACTTCTCTCCTTCCTATAAGATAACACATCTTCCTATGAATTAAAAAAACAAAATTACTACAAAATTTCTAAAATCCTCAAAACCTTTTCCCTTTCATTTCTGAAAACTCATGCAAGCTTTAAAAAGAAAGGAAAAACTGCTTGATACCTCCTACAAAACCCTTCCTGTGGCTCACCTTCTAGCTTCATCTCCACCCATCCTCCTGTCACCCAGACTTCCACCTTGCACACCCTTGGACTGCCAACGCCACCCGTAGCCCGCACAGACCGCCTGCCCTTTCCCACAAACCCAGTTTTTCTGTAATGTGAGATGTATCATGCCTATTGATTTTACAATAATAGGATAAGATAGAAAATCAACTAATGGATAAGCTAAATGCTCTACAACTTTCCAAACGACTATATAGAAGGAAATATGACCTGCATTTAAAGAGAGCTATACAAAGAGAACTAAAGCTTTACTCATAAGGTAGGCTAAGTGAATTTATTTATTTACTCCATTTAGGGAATACATAATTTATGTTTTCATATTCAATACCAAAAAGAACATAGGTTATCCAATATCTCAATGTAATAGCTTGTCTTATATATTCATTCTTCCTGCGTTAGCACGAAAATACATTCACCTACTAATAATGCCATACCAAACAATTTTTTTCCATGATGGCACTTTGTGATGGGTACACAATTTTCCGAAGCATCTTTAAAAGAAATTTAGCATAGTCCGATTACAAGAAATCATTTCTACCGCTATTATTATAAAGAGCATGGTGTTTACATCAAATGTATCGTTCTTTATTTCAATAAACGTAAATGGGTTTGAGTGACCATTTCACGTTCTTTATTTCAATGAACTGTCAATTAAATCTTAAAATAATAAACAGACAAGTAGAACACTGGATGTTTATCCAAGTATGAAGATTGATTTCAATATCCAAAGTGATATAAACATAAACAATTAAAATGAAGCTACTAAATTACTTTGGAATAAAAGATAATTGTATTCTTTGATTTTTTATTTTTTATTTTGAGTATAAATGAAGTTAAGAACCAAAATAACTAAGAACGATCTAAATTGATAAGGATTAACTTCTCACCGTAGGGTAGGTCCACTATGCATGAGATTGCCACCAAGGTTTTAAAGTAGAAGTGGTATCCCCAGGCAATTTCCCAGCTCTTCGCTTCCTTAAAATTTCTTCACTAATATCGACAAGTTTTTCCTTATAACCTTATATATGACACATGTATATACATAAGCTCTTAGCAACTGCGTGGGTTAATCATACGATACAATCACTTATAATTTTGCTGTAAAGAACATCCCAAAATAATACATGACATATTTTGGGTTACATGTAGCAAATCGCTCCCACAAATATACACATTTTTAGTTATATATAGGTGATCCATCCCATGAAAAAAACACATACACACAAGAACGCGCAAGCGTGTGCGTACACACAAAATAAACTCACGACATGTATGTATCACACATGAGAAATTTATTATTTTTGGACTGTGAGTTCATTCAGCAAATGGTTTTGAAGCTTTCTCATATGAATCAAATAATATTATACAACTTTTATTTACTGTGCTTGCTATTATAGTCTTTTTTTTTCAATACAAAATATTCCAGGTTATTAGAAAACTCATAAAAAAACACTACGACTGCTGAAAGCAACCAAATCTAAGATTCAAGGCATAACATAAGTCCCGGACACAAACCAGAAGTTTAGAAAGCCTCGTAACGTTGAACGCATTAATGATAAATATTTATACATGGAAAGCTGGTGCTTCAGACAAAATAACAGACAACAAATTAAGATTTAAAATCTACTACCATTGTATCCCTAGAGTCCAGAGGAGCCATATCCTCCACCACCTAAGTAAGACTGAGACGGTGGTGGGTACAATGGACTTGGTGGCCCTAGATGCGAATATGATGATGACCTCAGTTTTGTATCCAAGCTTGGATAACCGCTTAGCATGGACCCTTTGTGCCCGTCTATATATTCATGAATGAGATCATGGACAATCTGAACTTGTGATGAAGTGCCCAACTCCAATTATGTTCTCTGCATAAGTCAGTGGTATCTGCATTGTTTGTGTCATCTGAGTAACCAAAGAACCAATACTGCTGCGTCCTAAGCCTGTAGAGGGAGGACCAGAAAGAGGAGGTTCAGATCGATACAGTGATGAATAACTGGACCTACGGGTTTGTGTATCCAATGGAAGTTCTTGTTCCAACAGTGAAGACTTGTGTCTCAATGGGAAAAAATAATCACTGACATAGTGTTGAGCTGTTTGCGTTGATGACTGAGATTTATCAACCCAAGGAGCTTTATCGTTCAACTCCCAAGGTGCTTTAGCATCAGTCCAAGGAGCCTGCTACATGTTAAAGTCAAAGACTTGTTTCCCCTGATTAAAAACATCACATTACCAAACCAACCATCCTATGACACTGGATCTTTATACTAGCGATTCAATTAGGAACATTCCATTTCGAAATTATGAGCAAAAGTGGAGCAAGGTAACTTAATACTTCAGTAATATAATATCTCGGAAACAACTAATTAGAACATATAGCATGAATAGAGGTTTCAACTCAGATCTAGAAACCAAACAAAAAGACATAAGCCACATAACCCTAACGAAAATGTACAAAAAGAAATTCACAAAATTAAAAAGAATTAGGAATGGAACAACGAAAACTATGAGATCGAGATGTTTCCCCATCTAAATAAAATTTCATACATTTATTTTGTTGATTCCCAGCAACCCCAAATGCATCGACTTTGTCGCATATAAGATGGAGATATTATCACAACCCCAAAGTCCTGCGAGTGAGAGGAGCGAGTTTGTGTTCCAGCTGAGAGGAGGCGGAACGATTGAGATTGGGGGAAAGCGACCGAGAATCGGTACGGGGTTGTATTTGGGCATGTTTATTTTTAGGCGATTTGGATTTGGATTTCGATCTGAGGAGCAAAGGTATATTTTGGGAACGCCTTTTTTTAAGTTCGTACTGTGAATAGTAACGGGCTGTATTTGAACGTGAAATAGTTGGGATATAGTGGGAACGATGGTGTGAAATTTTTTCTTTAATATTGGAATGGCCGAAAGCCATTCCAAAATTACCACGGGCAGAAACCGTGTCAAATTGTTTTGCCATGGCCCAAAGCCGTTCTAAAATTGCCACGGCTTCAAGCCGTGGCAATTCTTCCGCATTTGGGCGTGGCAAAACTGGCAATATGGTGTTGTGGAACCATACCCGGAGGACGAGAAATGCCAATTTGGTAGTGCTCATGGCCATAACTAAATCGATTTGGCAGTGCTCTGGACCGTATCAAAAAATGGCATCTTTGTTACTTTGATACGGTTTAAAGCCATATGAAATTCACAAATTTATATGGCTTAAAACCGTATCAAATTAATAGATAGATACAGTTTTAAGCCGTATCAATTTATGAATTTGATACGGCTTTAAACCGTATCAAATTAGTATGCTGGCACTGTCAATTGTTGAATCTATGATTTTTTTTTTTGTTTAATGATTACAAACGTATGTATTTGAAACTGAAATAATATATATATATATATATTTAATGGTGGTCTTACACAAGAACTGAAAAATTTATACAAGCATCTATTATTCAATATATATATATATATATACATATATATATATATATATATATATATATATAATTTCACAAATCATTTCAGTACAAAGTTGTCTTGAACTCTCATCTATACAAACTCAATACAAATATTTTACAACTCTCAACTTTCTTTACACATCATACACAATTCTCTGCTAGACAAATTCTGTTCTGCACACTCTTACTGTCCCAGCTCCTGTTGCATCATCCTGAAACCTGTCACACAAAAGAAAATACACACAGTATACTGGAACTAAAATAAATACTGAACAAATAAAATTTTATTTTTTTATTTGTCTCAGATTCTCCGTGTTTTTTTCTCATCATCTTTCAGACTTGAACAGCGACGCCATAACCATACTGGTTTGCTGATCAGAACCAGTTGATTTTAAGCAGCCTCAACACAGTACAATTTGTCTGATGTTTTTTTTCAGGATCACAAGACAAGTTAAAAATCAAAGGAGAAGTAACAAACTCAAAACAGTGGGGCACATGGCAGCAATTACAAAGCAAAAAAAAAAAAGTGGCAGATCAGCATGGATTGTGTACATGGTGTACAAGTGAATGGTGCACCTATGTAACTCATGAAGCATGTACATGTGTATGGAGAAAATATGGTGCAGCATGGTTTAACACTTCCGCAAGATTATCAAAACAAGGCATCACAACAGTAATGTACACATGGGCACAAATGGCTTAACACAAAACATTGCATGTATACAGCAGTGGCATGCAACTCATATATGCAGAAAAATATGTGCAAGTACAGAGATGGAAAGCAGCAGGCACAATAACATGTTTCAGCAAGTTCAAATGATTATAGCAACATGTATGAAAAGCAAGTACATCAGCAATTTCTATATGAGCAGCATGGATAGCATGACAGTGCAAGTAAATGAAAGTCAATCAAGTACAAACTCAGGTGCAAACAAGTGCATGCTCAAGTATTGATATATGCAAGAATATGTGAATGTTGAAATCAATCAGGTGAACAATAAGTGAGCATGAAACAAGGACAGTGCAGTGCGATTCGAATTCAAAAAAAGATTGATATTTGATGTATTGAGAATTCAAAGTATTCCTCTTTCAGAAAGATTGGTTTACACTCAGCTTCTAGAATGAATTAATAACATGTATGGCATGTAATAAATCATGGGAACAAACAAGGGACAAGTGCAATTGTGTTCGCACTGCAAAAAGAATGTGACAAATTAAAATCTGGCAAGAGTTTAATATATTTTTGAAATCAAATTACTCTCTTCCAGATTTACTCAATCACATATGGGATAATAAAGTAATTAAAGCATTGGACTCGATCATATATGGAATGGTGATGAATGTTTTTTTTTCTCGGCAATCATCTGCAAATGTGCAGTTTTAACAATGCAAAGGAATTCATCCAAATACATAGAGATGTAGAAACTCATGGGATGGTTCATCACAAAATTTTGGGACTGTTTTTCAAATTCGAAAAATTTGAAATGTTATTTACAGAAACAAAATTCGATTTGAATATTCCAATATCAAAAGGGGCAAGTCATTAAAGAGAAATCAGAGAATTAGGGTTACAAAACCCCTATAAAATCACACGATTTCATCATCGACAAACACCGATCATTCCAACAGAAATATCAAATCCCAAATCGCAAAAAGCTTACTTGGTTGGATCGTGAGAAGAGAACACTGCAGAGTCAAGCTAGAAGGTTAATCAAATCAATACAGAACTGCAGAAGAAATCCAAAGCAAGGAATCGCAATTTCTCAAGAAACCCTAATCGCTGCCGCCATTCTCAAGTTTGAGAACAAAAGGGGAAACCGTCGGACAACACAAATAAGTGAGTGGGCTGACCTGATTTTTTCTTGTCTAAGACAAGTTATTAAAAGGGGGTGCTTTTGTTTTTGTTTTTGTTTTTAATTTTCCTTTGTATTTTGTCGATCATAATTTGTTTCAGCAACGTCTCTTTTTCTAGTTTCTTTGTAAAACTAGATATATAGATTACTGGTCTGTAGTCTGAGAAAATCTGGTCTAGGGTACACTGGCCAATCTAGGATTTTAAGCTTAGGGTTAGACAGGAGCAGGAGCTGCGAGTTTATATAGGATTGTAAGTGGGATCTGTTTGTAACTCCTAGTAGAAGTCTTAGAAAGGCAGCAGCAAGCACACTTTGCCGAAGCTGGGTATCTCTGCGTGTGACTGCATATCTTTTTATCTCTGTGTTTGGTTTAATTTTTTTAAAGACCCTATTCACCCCCCCTCTAGGGTTATTATCGATCCTACAATTGATATCAGAGCCTGTGTTTTTTAACTCTAGAGTCATGACATCAATGAATAATGCTTTTTTTGAGGGACAATCTATTGCTAGACCTCCCATGTTTAATGGTAGTGATTACGCGTATTGAAAAGCTAGAATGAAAATCTATCTTGTGTCTGTTGACTATGATGTCTGGGATATCATTGAAACTGGTTATAAACCACCTACTGTAGTTGTTAACGACATTAAAATGCTTAAACCAAAGGAAAGGTGGGATGCCAATGATAAGAAACTGTACTCTATTGATTCTAAAGCCATGAATGCTTTGATTTGTGCCTTAGATAAAACTGAATATAACAAAATTTCTCATTGTAAAATAGCTAAGGAAATCTGGCATACACTGGAGGTCACTTATGAAGGAACGTCGTAAGTGAAAGAATCTCGTCTCGCTCTATTCAGCAATGAGTATGAAAACTTCACTATGCGGAAGGATGAGAGTATCAAGGACATGTATGGACGGTTCTCTGTGCTAGTGTACAATGCTAGAGCCCTTGGAAAAGTTTTTACTGAAGTTGAACTTGTGAGAAAGATTCTGCGTGTTCTGCAATTAATTTCGAGGCAAAAGTCACAGCTATTCAAGAATCAAAGCATCTGAGTAAGTTGAGCATGGAGCTTGTTGGAAATCTAATGACGTATGAAATGGAGCTAAAATCATGAGAATATCGCAACAACTCTGATCTAAAGAAGAATTCAATTGCTTTATCCAATACTGTCAACAGCGATGGCGAAGATTCCATTGACCAACTTGCAATGGCTGTCAGACAAATCACAAAGTGGAGCAAATTCAAACCTCAAAGAAACAAACCAAAGTCCAACAAGCGAAAGAACTCTGACAATTCAGACGAGGAACCACTTTGCTATAACTGCCAGAAGCCTGGACATCTGAAACCAAATTATCCTCTTCTTCAGCACAAAAGAAACAAGAAGAAAAAGAAAGCTTTTTCTATAACTTGGGATGACGAGGAAGAAGAAGAAGACTCAGATAGCAGCGAGGAAGAAAGTAACCTATGCTTCACGGCAAAGTCAGATTCAGAAAATGATAGAGAGGAATCGACTAAGGTATATAGTTATGATGACTTATTTTTAATGTGCAAACACCTTTCTAAAATCATTGATACATTAGAAACAAAAGTCGAAAAACTTAAAGCAAAAAACTTAGAAATATCAACTCTAAAGTCCACCATTGACAATCTCGAAAAAGAAAATTTGACCTTGAAAGAAACTGATGAGATTAAGAGAGAGAATTTTATTAAAAGATGCACTTCACTTGTGGACGAAAATACAGCACTTAGAACCAAAGTCCAGAATCTTGAAATCACCTTAAATAAGTTTTCAATTGGACAAACATCTTTCAAAATGCTGCTAGGAAACCAATTGTTTGCTAATAATGGAAAAGGACTAGGTTTTGGTAAAGTACAAGATAATGTGACTATGACTGACAATGCAAAAGGTAGAAGCATCTTTCCTAAGTGTGTTAAGTGTAGGGAAATTGGGCATAATTCTGAAATTGCGAGAATAAGAATAAAATCAGAAAATTCACTAGAGTTTGGGTTCCTAAACACTTGGTACACAATTACCACAAATTTTGGAACACAAATAAGAGGACAACTTTCAAAAAATTCTGGTTTTCATCATTCTTCAGTCACTGATATTTGTGGACCTAGGAACGTCTCTAGGTCATCTTTTTCTCTTTTCGTGTAGGTATATTGGCGGGCTAAGGAGCAACGAAGATGGTATTTGGATTCAGGTTGCTCCAGACATATGACAGGAGACAAAAGATTGCTCCTTAGCCTAGAAAGATATAGAGGTGGGAGTGTGACATTAGGAGACAACAGCAAATGTAAGATTATTGGTAAGGGAAAAGTAGGTAACAACATTTTTGCCTTAGCTGATGTCTTATATGTTGATAATCTGTATCACAATCTTATTTCCATAAGTCAACTATGTGACAAAGGAATGAATGTAGTTTTTGACAGTGAAATTTGCAAGATAATCGATACATCCACTGGAAAAGTTGTTTTTACTGGCAAAAGAAAAGGAAATATATACACGCTCTCTTTTGATGATGTAACTATTTCTAGATGTTTGGTCGCCACTGAGGAAGAGGTAGTCCTATGGCATAGAAGACTAGCATATGCTAGTATGCATCTCCTTGAAAAACTAGAAACGAATTAGCTTGTCAGAGGTTTACCTCATCAGAAATTTAAAAGTAACAAATTGTGTAAGGCTTGCTCCATGGCTAAACTTAGTCGTTCATCATTTCATTCAAAGAATGTTGTTAATACTTCTCGTGTTCTTGAATTGATTCATATGGATTTGTTTGGACCGACTGATACTGCTAATTTAAATGGTAAACGTTATTGTTATGTATTGGTTGATGATTACTCTAGACTTATATGGGTTTATTTTCTAGCCAAAAAGTCTGAAACATTTGATTATTTTTCAAAGTTTTCAAAACTTGTTCAAAACGAAAAAGGTGTTTCAATTAAAACCTTGAGGAGTGATCATGGAGGGGAATTTGAAAATTTAGATTTTGAAAAATTCTGTGAAGAAAATGGTTTTAAACATGAATTTTCCGCTCCTCGAACACCTCAACAAAATGGGGTGTCGAAAGGAAAAATCGTACATTGCAAGAGATGGCTAGATCTATGTTATGTGAATATAAATTACCTCAAACCTTCTGGGCTGAGGCAGTTAATACTTCATGCTATGTAATGAATAGAGTCATGATTAGACCAATACTTAATAAAACGTCATATGAACTGTGGTCTGACAAAAAGCCTAACATCTCATATTTTAGAGTTTTTGGATGTCCTTGTTATATTCTAAACACAGGAGATCATCTTGGAAAGTTTGAGCCAAAAACAGTTGATGGGATCTTCATGGGTTATTCTTCAAGGAGCAAAGCTTACAGAATATTCAATAAGCAATCAAGAACAATTGTGGAGACCATTAATGTGAAGTTCAATGAATCAGACTCAGAAATAGCTTCATAAAGTGGTAAAGATGAAGGCGGTGTTCAAGAAGATGAAAAAGAAAGCAATGAAGTTGAAATAAACAACAAAGAAGTCGCAGAAGCAATAGCTGAAGCTGAGAGTTTGAAATTTAAACCCAACCATCCACCAGATTTGGTTATTGGAAGTCCCACAGCAGGGGATCGCACCCGTTCCTCTCTCTTAATAGGAATGTTTGTACTTTCTATATACACAATGCTTTTATTTCTGAAATTGAACCAAGTTCACATGATATTGCTCTTAATGATGAATCTTGGATTTTAGCTATGCAAGAGGAACTTAACCAATTTGAGAGGAATAAAGTCTAGAATTTGGTGCAGAGGCCCAAAAGACTATCCAGCCGTTGGAACAAAATGGGTGTTTAAAAATAAACTTGACGAATCTGGAAATGTAATTAGAAACAAAGCTAGGTTGGTTGCTAAGGGATACAATCAAATTGAAGGCATTGATTTTGATGAAACATTTGCTCCAGTTGCTAGGTTAGAAACAATTAGAATTTTGCTAAGTTTTGCATGTTTTAAAGGTTTCAAACTTAAGCAAATGGATGTTAAGAGCGCCTTTTTGAATGGTGAGCTGAAAGAAGAAGTTTTTGTTGAACAACCCCCTGGTTTTGAGAGTCATGAATTTCCAAATCATGTGTACAAACTAGAAAAAGCATTATATGGTCTTAAGAAGGCTCCTCGAGCTTGGTATGACTATCTTTGTTCATATCTTCTGGAAAATGGTTTTAAAAAGGGGTGTGCTGACACCACTCTGTTTCTATTACATGATGGTAATGATTTCTTGATTGTTCAGATTTATGTTGATGATATCATTTATGGTGCTACTAATGATATTTTGAGTGAGAAATTTGAAAAAGTCATGCAGGACAAATTTGAGATGAGCTTGGTTGGAGAGCTAAAATACTTTCTTGGATTTCAAATCAAACAAAGCAACAAAGGAATCTTCATTTCTCAGACCAAGTATGTAATAGAGCTCTTGAAGAAATTTGGAGTTGAAGATGCAAAACCAATGAAAACACTAATGAGCCCAACAACTAAGCTTGACAAGGATGAAAAAGGTGTTGTAGTTGATTAGAAAAAATATCGCGGTATAATTGGTTCACTTCTCTATCTCTCTGCTTCTAGACCCGATATTATGTTTTTTGTCTGCTTATGTGCTCGTTTTCAATCTAATCCAAAAGAATCTCATTTAAAAGCCACAACGAATTGTTGCACACACCAAAACTTGGCTTGTGGTATCCATCTTGTGACAATTTTGATTTAGTTGGTTTTACTGATGCTGATTATGCTGGCTCACTCACTGATAGGAAGAGCACTAGTGGAAATTGTTTCATGCTAGGACATTCTCTTGTTTCTTGGTCAAGTCGTAAACAAAATTGTGTTGCATTATCCACCACTGAAGCTGAGTATATTGCATTAGGAAGTTGTTGTGCACAGATTCTATGGATGATGCAAACGCTTTCAGATTTTGGCATATTCTATGAACAAGTTCCTTTGAAATGTGACAGTAAAAGTACAATAGATCTATCAAATAATCCTGTACATCATTCACGCACAAAACACATTGATGTGAGACACCATTTCATTAGAGATCATATTGCTAGTGAGGACATTTGTATTAAACTCATTCCAACTTGCGGATATTTTTACTAAACCCCTTTCTGAAGATAGATTTTGCAAATTACGATTGGATTTGGGAATTATAGAAATTAATTAATCTCTTTGCATTTTTGGGTAAATTTTTTCTTAAGATGTTCTGTTATTAAATTCATTTTCTGGCAAATTAATCCAATCTTCAAATCATCAAGAAAAGAATAGTTTATTTTGGACATTTATAATAAAACTGTGACTGTGTTAGATCTCAAAATATGAGATCGATGAAAGCTTCCCTATAACCGTGGTTTGATTGAATATATTTTATAATATGAGCAATTTAGGAATTTTTTCCACATCCATCTCTATCTCTATCACCTTTCTATCATTCATTATTGTTCTCATATATTAAGGGGATTTTGTATATAATAATCATGATAATAAGTATTTCTCTGACCTCATTTAAAAATCCAAGCTCTGGTCATGCATGGTCATGAGTTTACTTATTAATTTCATGCTGCAACTAATCCCATTTAAAAATCCAAGCTCTGGTTATACGTGGTTAGTGTGCTAAAACTGTTTATAGATATAATATATAAAATCCTCCCTGGTATATATTAACTCGCTTTCCGTTCCATCTTCTAAATTGTGAAATGTATTCCTATCTTACAGATTATTATGATGTTTTTTGTTTGATTGATTGGGGTTTATGGTTTCTGATTCTGTCAAATGATTTGATCTCTTATTATGGTACATAACCTTTGCAAATGTCCAGCTCTGTTCATCTTTTGATGATACCAAGCTCTGATACCAGTCTTTAATTATTTTCTATTTTCTTCAAATTTTTATTTGTGTCTGTTTACAACTGAAAGGGGGAGCTGTGTTATAGGGGGAGCACAAATATAGGGGGATTTCTTTCAAACACTTTCTGTAAATTTCAAAATCTTAGATATGTTTGTCATCATCAAAAGGGGGAGATTGTTGAATCTATGATTTTTTTTGTTTGATGATTACAAACGTATGTATTTGAAACTGAAATAATATATATATATATATATATATATATATATATATATATATATTTAATGGTGCTCTTCACAAGAACTGAAAAATTTATACAAGCATCTATTATTCAATATATATATTTTTTATTTCACAAATCATTTCAGTACAAATTTGTCTTGAGCTCTCATCTATACAAACTCAATACAAATGTCTTTACAACTCTCAACTTTCTTTACACATCATACACAATTCTCTGCTAGACAAATTCTGTTCTGCACACTCTTACTGTCCCTGCTCTTGTTGCATCATCCTGAAACCTGTCACACAAAAGAAAATGCACACAGTGCACTGGAACTAAAATAAATGCTGAACATATAAATTTTTATTTTTTTTAATTTTTTATTTGTCTCAGATTCTCTGTGTGTTTTTCTCATCATCTTTCAGACTTGAACAGCCACGCCATAACCATACTAGTTTGCTGATCAGAACCCGCTGATTCTAACCAGCCTCAACACAGTACAGTTTGTTTTTTTTTTCAGGATCACAAGACAAGTTAAAAATCAAAGGAGAAGTAACAAACTCAAAACAGTGTGGCACATGGCAGCAATTACAAAGCAAAAAAAAAAAGTGGCAGATCAACATGGATTGTGTACATGGTGTACAAGTGAATGGTGCACCTATGTAACTCATGAAGCATGTACATGTGTATGGAGAAAATATGGTGCAGCATGGTTTAACACTTCCGCAAGATTATCAAAACAAGGCATCACAACAGTAATGTACACATGGGCACAAATGGCTTAACACAAAACATTGCATGTATACAGCAGTGGCATGCAACTCATATGTGCAGAAAAATATGTGCAAGTACAGAGATGGAAAGCAGCAGGCACAATAACATGTTTCAGCAAGTTCAAATGATTAAAGCAACATGTATGAAAAGCAAGTACATCAGCAATTTCTATATGAGCAGCATGGATAGCATGACAATGCAAGTAAATGAAAGTCAATCAAATACAAACTCAGGTGCAAACAAGTGCATGCTCAAGTATTGATATATGCAAGAATATGTGAATGTTGAAATCAATCAGGTGAACAAAAATTGAGCATGAAACAAGGACAGTGCAGTGTGATTCGAATTCAAAAAAGGATTGATATTTGATGTATTGAGAATTCAAAATATTCCTCTTTCAGAAAGATTGGTTTACACTCAGCATCTAGAATGAATTAATAACATGTATGGCATGTAATAAATCATGGGAACAAACAAGGGACAAGTGCAATTGTGTTCACACTGCAAAAAGAATGTGACAGATTAAAACCTGGGAAGAGTTTAATATATTTTTGAAATCAAGTTACTCTCTTCCAGATTTATTCAATCACATATGGGATAATAAAGCAATTAAAGCATTGGACTCAATCATATATGGAATGGTGATGAATGTTTTTTTTTTCTCGGCAATCATCTGCAAATGTGCAGTTTTAACAATGCAAAGGAATTCATCCAAATACATAGAGAAGGAGAAAATCATGGGATGGTTCATCATAAAAATTTGGGACTGTTTTTCAAATTCGAAAAATCAGAAATGTTATTTACAGAAACAAAATTCGGTTTGAATATTCCAATATCAAAAGGGGCAAGTCATTAAAGAGAAATCAGAGAATTAGTGTTACAAAACCCCTATAAAATCACACGATTTCATCATCGACAAACATCGATCATTCCAACAGAAATATCAAATCCCAAATCGCAAAAAGCTTACTTGGTTGGATCGTGAGAAGAGAACACTGCAGAGTCAAGCTAGAAGGTTAGTCAAATCAATTCAGAACTGCAGAAGAAATCCAAAGCAAGGAATCGCAATTTCTCAAGAAACCCTAATCGTTGCCGCCATTCTCAAGTTTGAGAACAAAAGGGGAAACCGTCGGACAACACAAATAAGAGAGTGGGCTGGCCTGATTTTTTTCTTGGCTAAGACAAGTAATTAAAAGGGGGTGCTTTTGTTTTTGTTTTTGTTTTTAATTTTCCTTTGTATTTTGTCGATTGTAATTTGTTTCAGCAACGTCTCTTTTTCTAGTTTCTTTGTAAAACTAGATATACAGATTACTGGTCTGTAGTCTGAGAAAATCTGGTCTAGGGTACACAGGCCACTCTAGGATTTTAAGCTTAGGGTTAGACAGAAGCAGGAGCTATGAGTTTACATAGGATTGTAAGCGGGATCTGTTTGTAACTCCTAGTAGAAGTTTTAGAAAGGCAGCAGTAGGTACAGTTTGCCGAAACTGGGTATCTCTGCGTGTGATTTTCCTTTACTGCATATTTTATATCTCTGTGTTTGGCTTAATTTTTGTTAAAGACCCTATTCACCCCCCTCTCTAGGGTTATTATCGATCCTACATCAACTTCATAGATCGATACGGTTTTAAGCCGTACCAATTTAGTAGATTGATACGGCTTAAAACCATATAAACTGCTATATTGATGCTGCTTAAAACCGTATTTAATGCCTTATTTCTACAATGCTATCAACGAATTAGATACGGCTTTTAACCGTATCAAAATCGGTATATCATATATGTAATATACATGAACACTGCACCCGTTGGTGTATATATATGTATGTATGTATGTATGTATATGTATATATATATATGTATGTATGTATATATATGCACAATAAAGAAGATACGCTGCACCCATATAACAATATATAAAGAAGATACACAAAGCATAATTCGATTAATACATAAACAATAACTTTAGTTAATACAAACCACATAACACAATATATACAAAGTATAACGTTCACAGTTCTTACTCTAAAAAAAAGACAATAAAACTGCAGTTGTCGAGCCCATGCAACTCATGTTTGTTCCAAAGCCTAAAAAGAAATTAAAATAACAAGCATTAGTTCAGTTTAGTTTGCATTAGTTTAGTTGCAAACTGGACTCAGTTTGGGACATAAGTCGCAAACTGGATTAGTTTTCGACTTCTATCGGAAACTGAGTCCAGTTTGCGACTTCTGTCAATTATTGTGAATGTGAATGTGTATGTAGGCATGCTTTTCTTTGAGGGTTATATATAATATATTCTTTAAAATTGTGTACTTCCATTTACCAAAATTTCACTATAAAATTTCAGTTTTCGATTGTAGTATGATATACAGTTTGGGGTTTCAAAAAACGCAATGTCAGAAGTTGGTTAGGACGAAGATAATGTTTGGTGCAACAGAATTATAGTCCCAAAAGTAATCCTGTATCAAGAAAATATAATGTCCTCAAAGTATAAAAATGCGTAGTGTCAAAGATATATATTTTTGAGTTTGCAAGTTCCATTCAAACATCATAGGTCTATTGTGAGACTGAAGTCACGCGTGCGTGCACGCACACACACAATTTGGATACAAAATTTGGGGTGTATGTGGGTGCGTGTATACATAAGAACTTCTATTTGGATACAACATTTGGGGTGTCCCAAAAGAGGGATGTGTCAAAAGATTTTATGTATGTATATATGCATGTGTATATGTGTGTCTATGTATGTATGTATGTGTATATATGCGTGTATATATGTTATATGCCTGTGGAAACTGGAAAGACATTTTATCCAAAGATACAGTCCATCTCTGAATATGTTCGAAATAACAAAGAAAGAGCAATGATGAATATTTGAGTATCAAAAAGTATTTAATGTACGTTCAGTCAAAGAAAAACCAATTCTGGTGGCATGGTCTTTCGCATGTGTGGTAAACGGTGCTTGAAAACAAATGCATCAATGTTAAAAGCTAAAAATTGAAAATAAAAAACTAGACGATGATATAATAAGACTAGAATATATCATTTGATGTCACTAATTCTTAGAAACAAAATAAAAATAAACATGACTATTAAATTCATAAATACTATTCAAAAGAATAATGTTAAAGGGAACTCTGGATGGTCCACAAAGGGGGAGGGTTTTTTCAAGGAAGGGGAGGGGGGGACATGAACCAAAAGTGTACACTGACTTTTACGCACCACTACCGCACAACCTACCCAAGTATGGAGACATCTACTCATAGGAAAACTCATTTTGACTCCAAGCCTTTTTGGCAGTGCTCCTTTTATTAAAAAAAAGAAAAATCCAGTATTAAAAATCAGTTAATTGAGTCAAGTTTGCAATTGAAGTTGCAAACAGATCCAGTTTGCAAGTGAAGTTGCAAACTGAACTCAGTTTGCAACTGAGTTGCAAACTGATCCAGTTTGCATATATTTAACATAGACTTCTCCTTGCTGAATATGTAAGACCACGACTAAATTTTATAAGAGCGAAACCATACCTGAAATAGCTTTGAAAGAAGAATTGCTTCGGTAACGCCACTGGAATAAGCAATGCAAGCAATGTATAAGTGAATCAAGATAGACCTAAAGAAGGTTGTGTTGGACGATTCTTGAATTATAGTTGGTTATGCAAGAGAAAATAGTTAAAGTCAAAGGGAATGATGTACTAAAATTAGTTTGAAGATCAAAGAATCAATCCGTAATAGCAATGAAGTGTGTTTACAAGAACAACTAAGTCCATAATAGGAATATACTCATATGTAGTACTCATGACTTCAGATTATTCTAAATGTATATTAAAAGTGCATTTTTAAATGAAGTAAAAATGTGCATGTAGAGAAACCTCCATCTATTCAAATCTTATTTGACCAAGATTGGATTTAAAATTGGAAAAATGGATAAAATATAAATGCAATTAACCTATGATATAATATATCAATAGTACTAAAAGTAATGGGTTCTTTTATTCTTACATGAACTCATTTGCCCTGATAGCATATAGTGATACACATTATCTTGATAGCATATGGTGTAAAATTATATATACCTGCTTCAAAATCTAAAGATATCGAATTAGGCTCTTCGGATGACACACAAACCCACCTACTCCAACTTCATCAAAGGTATTTGCAAATTGACGATTTATTTTGGTGGTTTTCTCATCCGACATCAGTATATTGTCCAAAACCAATTTTTCATGTGTAGATGGTACATTTTCCCCATGAGTTCTGGATGATGTAGAATCTCGACATACAATACCTGTTGCAATAAAGTTGTCTAGATCTATCGAACAAAATAACTGCATCGAAATCAACTAATAATAAAAAGCTGGTAATAAATACCTGTTGCTACTATGTCTAGATTAGAGTTGAGAATTTTACATTTTTGATTGTTAGAAACATTGGTTGTATCTTGAGAAGCAAAGACTTTAGAAGACCCGAGCTGTCTATTGCATGCTCCATCAGCAGGATCTAACCGTACGATGTTTCCCACCATTTGAATTAGAACCGCCATTCGCCCGACCATATTTCCCACTGTACCCTCCAAATTTCCCACCCTCATTTTCAAGTCATCATTGTCTTGACTAACACATTTGAATCGTTTCTGTGTAATGGCACGCAATAATAAATAATAAATTTTGAGGCAAGCTATATTTTAGTGCCTAAATAATTAAAAAAAAATGTGAGCACGCAATGTTAATTCATATCATGTCACCCTATATTTTAGTGCATAAATAATAAATAAAATTGTGAGCATGCATTTAGTTCCTAAATAATAAACTAAAACCCTTTATTTTAGCTTCAAACGAATTATTTCTGTCATCCTATATTTTTGTTACATTAAACTTATATCTCCAACGAGGTTTTAAATGTAAATAAAGAACATATTAACATTAATATGATTCACATGGTAATCTTGACATTTTTATAGTTAAAAAGAACACAGATATCACACGATCATTGTAAGTGAAACTATCAGCAAAAGATTTATACCAACAAAATTACTATTTAAAAATAAGAACTACTTATTTAATGTTTATCAAATTCAGGGATTTAATTTCAATAAAATTCATGGTTGAAACTGAAAAGCCAGCAAGTGTTGAATGCCTTGAGTTCTTGGAAATTTCCAAACTTCCATATGCATACGATGATTTTGCTTCCATTACAAATGGAAAAAAAAATCATTTGTAATTACTGCATGTGCATCTAATAATACGAACAAATGAATATCTCATGTAATGTTGGCTTTTCAGTTTCGACCACTATATAGCTACGATGATTTTGCTGCCAGCATAATCAAAACTGCTTACATACCTGTGATTCTGCATGAAGTTCAGTACAAACCATCATATCATAATGAAGGAATTTCAAGTTAAT
Source organism: Allium sativum (assembly GCA_030737875.1). NCBI lineage: Eukaryota > Viridiplantae > Streptophyta > Magnoliopsida > Asparagales > Amaryllidaceae > Allium > Allium sativum. Next base: position 316,421,043 of record CM060922.1, on the reverse strand, counting down.
CGAATATTTGTTGAGAATAGCCAGAAAGATGTAAGTGGTAACTACTATATGACTAAAAATAAATAATAAACGAAACAACAAGAATAAATATACCTACATAACTAGGAACTCGAACTTGAGTTACAGTCCTAGTAATCTCCGCATTCAACTCACTAAGAACAACACTTGTTTATTTATCTACTTAGGTTGGAAAAGGATTCAATTTCAGATGCAGATGTGTTTTCCAAAAATCCAAAAAATTGATGAAGCTTGGGGAAAAGCATTTTTTTTCCGTTTAGGCTTAGAAACTCAAACTATGGGTATATTTAATCTGAGAGGTGAAATATATAGAGAAAAATCCTAAACCAGAACAAAGACGAAAAATACATAGAGTCAAAATTTAAATTTGGAAACATTAAGTTAGAAGCACAATTATACACACACACACACATGTAAACGTGTGTGTCATCATATATATGTGTGTGTCTTTATAACCATTGCATAAATATATAATGAAAGTTGACAATGTATATCAGGCAGTGGATATATATCACATGTATGTGGTGGTCAAAACATTGGTTGAAATAAGCAGAGTATTATAATGTGGATGTCAATTAATTGCAATGAGGAGATATGGTTTGTACATGTACCCAAATGCGATTGATATCCCAGATTTAAAATACTTCGACATCTCTAGATATATTTTTACAGTTCAACTACTTTTAAACCCATATTGAAATTTAAAAATGAATGTTGTGGATTTCATGGATCATACTAAATTAACGAGAATTGTTGGGTCTTAATCAGCAATCTACTTTTCATATGCTACATGCTCCTATTAACATACACATAAACTTGAATGGTAAAGTAAAAGGAATTCTTCATCCAGTTTTGAATAGTGTGGAATTGTAAAAACGAAGAGCATGATGCTAGCATGGTTCAAATAGCATAGCAACAATGTTTGTTCCATTTGGTTTGAATATCTAACAATATTGCGTATGCAACATTTTCATGTGAATAGATATAATCTTCTTTTCCTTGGAAAGTAGCAAAATTAAAGGTTTCTTGCTTGTTAAAAGAATTATTCCCATTAAGTTGATATTTCACACTAAACAATCATATTTATCTTGATTCAGCCTCTCTTTGTAATGGCACTTTAAATAGGCAAATTGATGTACAAAATTATGTTTATTAAAAAAAAATGTGCTGTACAGACTAAATAACTTTTTGCAGATAAAGTCTGCGACGAGTTATAACAAAAATCTAAATCAAATGAAATTCATCACTTTGAACATTTGAGGCATGGGCTTATTGAGCTTGAAAGAGAGTTCAGAAAACTAGCAACAAAAATAGAAAAGAGGTATTCCCTAGAAAAATGCTTTCTTCTCGTTTCGAGTTCCTCCGGTAAATTACCATTTTCTATAGATACTTTCGAGGATCCTAAAGGTGACAGTCGAAGGCGAGATTCGACCACAGTAAATCATACAGTACTAAAATGATTTCATTTCAAAATAAATTGGGAAACATAGAAAGGATATAAAAAAACCATCGAGGTAATGCTTCTGTTATATTTTTAAATATAGATCCATGTAATTATTTTGTGTGCTGCTATTCACACCCCCGTTTAGACTACTGGCCACCTTTAAAAATTTAATAGATTGGATTATTTTTTATGTACTTCCTACCACCACACTTTATTTCTTCTCACTCAGTCAACAACAGCCGTACTTCTCTTTTATTTCCTTCTCAAACAACGTAATTCTCAAACATCAAACCCTAAACCCTGAACTAGAAGAAAAAAATAATTTATTTTGGCTGATTAGAGGATGGAAGATAAAGACAAAAAAGAGGTTAGTTTTGTAGATCATGCTACATAATCTAATTTGTTGCTGTACTTTTTTTTTTAGGGTTTTGCACTTAATTTTTGTAGGAGCTTTCTTTCAACCTTGTCTCTAATTCAAGTTTGGAAGACATTAACCTCGATGACGTTGTAATAGAGAATGATATTGTAAGTTATTGGATTTTAGGGTTTTCTTCATACAATAACAATTTAAACGTCATATTTTACAACAAAAAATCATTTTAATTATTTTTATTCAATTTATGCAGGAAGATAATGTGAATGACGATAAACTTGAGAGTGCTATTATTGTTTCAACTGAGAATTATGAAGATGATAACAATAGACCGCAAGATGATCGGTCAAATGCCACTGAAGACATTAAAGTTGATTTGACAGATCAATTTACAACTGATGAAGTATGTAGTTTGTACTTAATTAATAATCACTATTATTCATGTAAAACTGTTAATTTTTTTGTTACACTATGTTATTTCAGGTATTTGATTCGCAGAACGCGCTGATTAAATGGTGTAAAACAACTGGGAAAAGGTTGAATACTGTTGTAGTAATTATAAAATCCGATAAATTTGGACCCAGGAGAAAACCAAGGCTACAATTGGGTTGCGAAAGAGCTGGAGTTTATCGTAACCATCAACCTAAGGCAGCAATGAAGGAAAATACAGTGAAACGACCTAGAATTAGTGCAACTAGAAAATGCAATTGCCCATTCCGATTGAAGGGTCTGTATTTGGAGGAAGATAAATGGAAATTAGTTGTACTCAATGGGCTGCATAATCATGAACTTCCTCACACGTTAGAAGGACATCCTTTTGCAGCACGGTTGATGGACGAGGAGAGAAAAATATTAGAAGACATGAGTATTGCAGGTGTGCCGCCAAGAGATGTATTGGTTACGATTAAAAAGTCATATCCAGAAAACTACTCGACTTTGAAGACTATCTACAATGCTAAATATAAAATGCAACTATCAGCGATGGAGTGTAGATCCGCGATGCAACATCTAATGAAATTACTTACAGAGAAGCACTATGTGTATTTTAGTAGGGCCGATGTGGAAACCGATCATTTGACAGATATCATGTGGTCTCATCCGGAATCGTCAGTATTGTGTAAGTGTTTTCCATCCATTCTTCTGCTTGATTGTACGTATAAGACAAACAGATATAATATGCCTTTGTTGGAAATGGTTGGTATGACTTCAACGGGTCGAACATTCAGTATTGCTCATGCATTTCTAGCACATGAGCGCGAGGAAAACTATGAATGGATTATAGCAAAGTTAAAACATTTTTATTTACCTGAAAAAGAACCGGAGGTAATAGTTACGGATAGAGAATGGGCATTGATAAATGGGATCAAGAAAATTTTTCCACGGGCAAAGTTGTTGATGTGTTTGTGGCACATGGGAAACAATGTTATTACGAATTGCAAACCTGAGTTTAAAACAAATGAGGTTTTCGAAATGTTTTTGGAAAGTTGGAAGAAGGTAATTCATGCACCGACTGAAGATGAATTTTGGATGTATTGCAATGATTTTCAAAAAGATTGAGTAGACTATCCCAAAAGCTTGAAATACATTCAGAATCAATGTTTGGAATACAAAGAGTATTATGCTTTTCCATGGACAAATAAAATTAAGCATCGTGATAACAGAACAACAACGCGAGCTGAGTCTTCCCATGCTCAATTGAAAAAACATCTTGGTTCGTCTAGATCATCATTTGCTGTTGTATGGTCTAAAATGGATAATATGTTGTGCCTCCAACATGCTGAAATTAAAGCAACTTTCGAAAGAAGTTTAGGAGCCGTAAGGACAGCTTATCAAGTTCCACTATTAAGAAAATTACGGGGTAAGACATCTTTTTATGCATTGGACTTAATTGTCAAAGAAATGGGAAAAATTAGTTCTGTTGCTTTGGATCTATCGATTTGTGATCATTTGAATCGACTTGTGTATGGTCTTCCATGTGCACATGAGATATATAAATATCACATCGATGGCATGCCAATCCCACTTGAAATTGTAGATGATCATTGGAGAAAGTTAAATTATATTCCTGAAGTTGTAAAATCATTTGTGTTTGCCCATACAGCCGAGTTTGCGTTAATCAATAAATATTTTGATTCATGCACGATTGAGGAAAGGGAAGCTATGCTATTGAAGCTACGAGAAATTGTATTACCAACCACGACTTCTATCTTGGAACCGAAAGTAGAGAAACACAAAGGACGACCAATGGGTAGTAAGAACAAGTCGATTAACAAGCAAGTTAAAAGCCAAAAATCAACAAAACGGAATCCCTCTGCTTTTGAACTAGCAAAAAACGCTACTGAAATACCTTCTCAAGCTAGTGTAAACAATAAACTACCTCCAAAACGTAAAAACCCCAATGTGAAGTTTGATGAGTGTGATGTACCTCCAACAAAATCAGATTTTACTTATTTGGCTTACTTGCCAGCGTTTCTACACCAATACATTTAAAAACATTGAAGATGTAATAGGAGATGGCAATTGTGGATTTCGTTGTATTGCTGAACAAGTTGACGAACTGAATTCTGATTGGAGAGAAGCAAGGAAGTCTGTATTAGCTGAATTGATGAAAAATTGGGAATTGTATGTCAGACATTTTGACATATCAAATTGCGAAGAATTAAAAACAGCTACCGATTGTGATCTTAGTCCTTGTTTTAAAGATAATTGGATGATAATGCCTGAAACTGGATACTTAGTTGCAAATGCTTTTAATAGAGTTGTGGTTTACATATCCAATCGTCAAAGTTTGACCTTTTTCCCACATGAAAGATGGCCCGGATTTGCATCCGACCATCGGTTTATTGTTTTCGCAAATATCATGGACTCTCATTTTATAAAGTTAACACTTCGGGAAAACGCACCCATTCCACCGGTCGCTAGCTTTTGGAATAGATTGGCTACTAAGGAAGCAAAAGAATGGAGCGAACTATATGTTGATCGACAAATACAGTTCGTTCAACTGTGTCCACCTTATATGGCCACAAAGGATAATCACTAATGTATTGAAATGTAAACTTGAAAATTTTGTCACACGATTCAAGTTGAATGGTAGTTATTTTTGTAAATGATCATGACTTATATGCATTGATGGATATGGCTTATATGCATGTATTTCCATGTTTTAATTGAATACTATGTTATGTGGCTTAACTTGTGTTTTTAAATTTATGTGTTTATACTGGCTGCTTTGATAGGTAGAGTTCCTTCAAGCTCACTTTCACATATAGCATGAATTTGATGGTTATTATCTTTAAGTGCTTGATTTCAATGATTTTTGTGTCATCATGTTCTCCTGTCAATCAACCACTCAAATTGGCTTGGGTAATATGATATCCACCCAATTTTATGTATTGGAATAAATGACTGAAGATAGATTGATCAAATTGGCTTGGATATAAATGACTGAAGAAAGAAAGATTGATTAAATTGTCAATTAACCACTCAAATTGTGTTCATTTAAATATTTATACAACATACGGTCTTTTAAACAGTATCATTAATTTAGTTTCGGCTGTTTACAACCGTTCAAAACCAAGTTTAAAAATTCATCCTACATCACAGACCATTCGGCCATGACAAACTGAGATTTTGCATTTATTTCGGTTATAACAAGCCGAACAGTGGAAAAAATATTTAACTTAAGTTACCACGGTGGTTACTCACCGAAAAATGTGTCAGTCTACGGTGAAACACCACCGTCGCATTTAAGAACGTGTTAAGTTTTATTTTGTCAGCTGGTCGGTTTTAAACCACCGTAATAAGTTAGTAATCTCGGTTATATACAACCGACCAGTGAAAACAGCAGACACTCATCAGGTTCTTCGGTTACCAATAACCGAACATTAACAAACATCTTCGGTTTGTTCCAACCGATCAGACAGATGAAGCAATTAATTTTATTTTCTTCATTGCCACGGTCATTTACAGCCGATATTGGTGGATAATCTCGGTTGTTTGTAACCGAACAGTGAAAACATTGTATACCTTTACACTATGACTGTCGGTTATGTATAACCGAAGCACAACACAAACGTTCGGCCTATCAGAACCGAACGGACTATTAGAGGACAACACATATGTCATACACAGGCACGGTTAATTATAACCGAGATTTAAAGCCATCCTCGATTGTTTATAACCGAACCGTGAAAACATGGTAAAATAACAAGGTGATGGTCGGTTATAAAAGACCGAAGCTTCCTCAACACATTCGGCTAATACCCACCGTGCAGAAATATGAACAAAAAAGCATACTACATGTACTTGTACTGGATTAGCACTTTGTCTTCTTTTAAACAGTATTCAAACAGAATCTTTTAAACAGTATTCAAAAAGTAATCAAACAAATCACCATTAGAACTTCCTCAAACAAATCACCATTAGAACAATATTCAAACAGTATTCAAACAAATCACCATTAGGTTCATGTAGGCCGCAGTTTGTCTTCTTTTAAGTTGAATACTAATGAAAGCAAATCACCATTAGAACTTCACATGTAAATGAAAATGAGACACATGTACATGAAAATGAAAGCAAAGCATATCATTAGAAATTTTTAAACCAAAATGAATGATCATTACATAATCACCAGTACATAATCCCCATTACATAAGCACAACATATCAATATCAAAATGAAACACCATTACATAAAAACAGCATCATTTAGAATTGTTTATACCAAAATAAAACACAGCATATCATTAGACTACACCATCACACCACCATTACATGATCACCTAACAGTCAACAACACATCAAGCTTCTTCCAGCAATTCATATCATGGTCTTCTATCATGCTTTCTTTTTGCTCGTTTTTCTCTTTTATCCGGTTCATTTAAGGCTTCCTCCAGCAAGTCAACTACTGCACGTTCAGCAATAAGGCATTGATCTAAGGTTTTATCCTGAGCACTAAGATTTTCTTTCAGCTTATCTATGGCTTTGCCAGCAGCCATTCTCTACAAATATAACAAATGAGTGTAAATTTTCATATCCATTCATCAGTTAATTATGAATCACAAAAACATTATTCATACCAACTTCTAGTTGTTATCCAGTTTTCTTGACGTAGTTTTCTGCACATCCGGGGGTTGAATGATAGGATGAGAAATACCTAAATACCAAGACATATACTTAGCAGTACAATCCCATGGATCAATCACACGAGTGGAACGTGACGACATAGATAAGAGATGATGTTGCCAATTTTCGGCATACCAATAACTATTGTCGTACTCAATTTTGTATTGGTTAGCATTTTTACCTCTACGACATTTAGGCGGCGCCATCGGATTTGTTGGAATTCGTTGAGCGATTCCGAATTGGCGAAGCACTCGGTTAGGATAGTACGGTTCGGCGATATCAAAACATAGAATGACACCGTTGTAGAAAGCAACATCATGCAAAGGGTACTTCGTTCTTAAGTTTTGATATGGATCCCAACACACCTAGTAATCCGTTGAATTTAAAATTTATCAAGCTAATAACGAACTTGATAAGTTGGTTAAAGTAAAAAATTAGCAAACTTACATCTTGTGCAGTTAAGTCGTCTAACTGCTCTCGTAGCCGTATTATAGCCGAAGTTGTATCACCGGATTGTTTCATAGGTTGCCATCTGCACATCCTAGGCATCGTGTCATTATATTCTTTACTGGGGATGGCGTTAGGAAGCATAGGAAAGTGATCATAAATCCAAGCCTGTAAAAAAAAATATTTACTACACTGTAATGATTTATAGTATTTCATAACATTAGAAATACTTACAGTCAACAGTGTCACGTAACCAGCTATTTGTCTAACATCTCGTCTAGAAGCCAGACCTAACTGTCTATATAAAAATGCTAATGCGCCCATCCCCCAAGCTTGTTGATTCACTTGATCGATGTTCTCCAAGCATTGCAAGTAGTTAGTTGAAACTTTGGTGCCCGACTTGTCGCAAAATAAAGTACACCCTAGTAGGTAAAGAAGGTAGGCACGCACAACAGCATCATAATCATCTTCAGTTGCATTGTCTTTATTTGCTTTCTCTTTACATTTGTTCAATAAGAAGTTCAGCCTTATCGAATTCGAGAAATTTAATTCATCTTTAGCTTCATCTCTTTCAACGCCAAGATAATCAACTAAAAGATCGACCGCCGAATGATCATTCGCTTCCTTGTAAATACAAGTGCCGACAATAGGGATTTTCAAAATCTGTGCGACGTCGTCTAATGTAATTGTCATCTCTCCAAATGGCATGTGAAAAGAATTAGTTTCCGGATGCCATCTCTCCACGAAAGCTGAGATAGTTACATAGTCCACATGCTTGTATGAGTACTGTGCCAAATAATACAAACCAGAATTTTTAATCCTTTCTGCAACTTGACTTGGCATGTCCTCGATACTCCATTCCTTCAGCTTCGTGGTATGTGAAAGGCACTTGAGCGGGCCTCTCTCCTGAAATAAAACATATAACAAATGTTAACATATTTGTAAAAATAAATGCTTAGATGGTGGCAAAATTCAAACTAACCTCTGCCTTATTCCAAATAGAAAATGCAATATGTGTTCCAAAGCTTTTTAATACAGACGTGTTCACCGGTATAGGAGCAGTAGATTTGCTAGAAGAGGGACCGGTTGTAGGTGGTAAATTTGTTCCCGCTTCCGTCTGTTCACTGTCGGTGCCATCTTTCTCTGCTCCATCTCCAGAATCATGAGAACCAGAATCATTTCCCGTATCTTCTTCGGTGGACCCCTTTGTCGATTGGTCGACATCCCTATTTTCATCTTCTACGTGTTCAGTTTGTACTGCAAGCTTCTTTTTTTGTTTTTCGATCTCCGCCGCACGCTTACGTCTAACAGAAGCTGTCATGGGTTGCTTCTTCTTCTCTACAAATAACATGACAACATTCAAGGTTATTACAATGCATGATTGCTATATTTGTTTATCCAAACCGACATGATTGTTATACTATAGTAATTCCAAACCGACAAAAGTATTTGTTATACCAACATTAACATATTTTTTATATAAATTTTCACACTTTACATTCTTAATTCTCTCATGTTTACAATACTCAAGCTCGGATAGCCATTGCCATTCAAGGCCACTTACATGAAAGAGAAAAAATGTTTAATAACTATCCAACTCTCATTCAAGTATATGATGAAGAAAAAAAATTATGATCATCCGACGATGATAAACAACCATAAAAAAATGATCATCCTTGCTGAAGTTAAACAATCATTAATGCAGCGGAGTAACTTAAAACATTAACTGAAAAATAATAGCCAAACCTTGAATGAAAATACATGTAACATATATATGGCATCCAGTATGAACAACCGCAAAAATACCATACTCTGTTCATATATATGTTGTTTGACATTATATATGGCATCTAGTATGCAAAAGCAACTGCAAAAATACCCTTAGTATGAACAACTGCACATATTTAAACTTTTTGAAACAACAAATATATCAAATAATGCTATCTAGTTTGCCTGGTCGGTCCTTAACCACCGCCAAAATACCATAATCTCGGTGATACACAACCACCATCAAATTAAATATATTTACTTTCCAAAATTTGTTGTTTCATATATATGTTGTTTGACAATATATATATGCCATCAAATCAAAACAAATATATGCAATTAATGTTCATATATATGTTGTTTGACAATATATAAGGCATCTAGTATGCAAAAACAACCGCAAAAATGCCATTAGTATGAACAACTGCACATATTTAAACTTTTTGAAACAACAAACATATGCAATTAATGCTATCTAGTTTGCCTGGTCGGTCCTTAACCACCGCCAAAACACCATAATCTCGGTGATACACAACCGCCATCAAATTAAATATATTTACTTTCCAAAATTTGTTTCAAAACTGAGAAATTGATGGCTTCAAACCCAAATTGCCATCGGCCTTGAACAACCGCAAACATGAATTTGCCATCGGCCTTGAACAACCCAAAATTTGTTTCAAAATATACAGAAAATTTTAACCTAAATATGAAATTAGGGTTTTAAGCTTACTTGAATTCGATCCCTTAGAACCGCCAGCGCTGGAGCCGACGTCGACGATCTTCTTGGACCCGCGAGTTGACTGACTGGACATCATCTTCTTCATTGTAGGCACGGGAGTAAGTGACGGAGGAAGCTTTCTTCTGTCTGAAGGTGGCCTCATCGTGTATGTAATTATTTTAGATGGTGGCCAAAAGGGGGAAATATAAAATTGAGGGGTGCTTTAAGTGTAGGTGGCCAGCAGTCTAAACAGGGGTGTCAATAGCAGCACACATTATTTTAGTTATTTAGTTTAATCTATCTAATCTTATAAAACCAGGATGTTTAGCAAGGAACTTGTTAGCATTGACGCTGCTGCTAACTTTTACTATGAAGAACATTTACCGGTGGTAAACTTAGAAGAAAAAATCAAACTCCAAAATGAACTCCTAACGACTTGTCATCAGTTATCCCAATTGGAACCCTTATGTTTCTTCTTATAAGTCGTTTTTCATATGTTTATATAAGCGCCATCTCATATCGTGTAGATCATTAAGTCTACTACCGAAAATGTTAGCACGCTTTCCATGGATATTGTCTATTGTTAACATTTTCATTTTATCATTTTACGATTGCTTATATGAATATGTTTCACCATTGCAGATTACTGCTGTTGGCTACATGGCAAAGAAAGATGCCACTCAGAGATAACTACCTGCTCTGATATGAATTCAAAATCTCTCCATATAGTTTATTATCATTATTGAATTCACAGGATTTACTAACAGTTTACTGTACATCTGTTTATTGGAAAAGATGTCATCTATTTACGGCCCAAACATGCTTGATCTGTTAAGGCAAATCAACAAAGTGAAGAAGACGGAAAAGGTATAGAAGCAGTTAACTTACAGTAACTTTCAGTACTGAGATTACTATAGATAAATAAACAATATTCCTTAAAGGGAAATTTACAAATTACAGATTGACGATCTGATAGGTATATACTTTTGTTACTCTGGCACCAACTGTTATAATCACAAGCGTTTGAGACTTTAGTAGCATAATTATATATTATTCTTTATGAATATCTAGCTGTTATTGGCATATATGATATACATTATAAACTTAGCGTCAGTGCTAGTATGAAATCATTATAAAACTTATAATCTGCTTTACTCTCATCTTTTTGGTCATCGTATCCAGAAAATGTTAAAAAATTGAAACAAGCTCAGAACCTGAAAAGATGACAGTTCTTAATGCATGGTATACAATGGATTTTTACATAGGTATGCAAGTTATTACTTGCAGAATTTCATGATATCAATTTTTACACAGGCATGTGGTATTGGATGTGTTTCCGTTTTCTAGAAGGCATTCGACTTTGCATTATCTTTCTCTATTTTTGCTTTACCAATTTAATATTTTTATAGGTAATAAATTTCTGTCGTTAGTCATAAGGTAGTCAACATTCATTTCTGCTTTATCCCAAGTCATATAGAATTGGAATTCTATAGATGTAATATAGCCCAGCAAAGATTGGCTAGCCAGACTTATGATATGTTCCCCAGTTCATTTCTATCTTAAATTTCATTATAGACACTCAAAGTGGTTAAGAGGATATAAAAGCCCTTCCCGCTGTTTTGGCACATGACTACATGAGTTCAACAACATCGAGGACAACAAAAAAATTGCTTAATTATCTAGAAGGTACAATATCCGCTATTACCATTTAATTACCGTATCCTATTTACAAATGATCATACCAAACTATACTAAAATATTGTACTAACAGGGCCATTCTTTGGTACTACCTTACTTGCGCATTAATCGTGCTTGCTAATCAGTAGCACAGACAGCGATGTGAAACAATGCAAGGCTATTTCAAACTCAAACAGGGTGACCGAACAGGGATCAAATGTAATAGTTCAAGGGTAATCGCACAAGGCAACTTGCATAAAAGGACAAGATAGATGTGCATATGAATTCATCGAAACAATGCACCTTACAATTGCCAGTTTGAGTAGTGTAACATTCAAATAATAAAAAGGGGTAATAAAAATTACCAGCAACTGGCTCAACGGCAAGTCACCTATTTGATCTTGTCCTCCTTTGTCGAACAACAAATTATCTTCTAATTTGCAGTTGAATAGGATGGATGACCAATCTGATAACGAACCAATTACAATGAGTAACATGAAGTAAATGACAAAATAGTAACAAACTGTCAAAAAAGAAAATTGATATAATGGAATCATCCATAAAGTAGTCATATGAATATTGTCGACATTGTAACCACCAAACAAAAAATGTGTACACTCAATCCATCAAAGTATTTAACATATGATAAATCTCACATTAATTAAATTTCTCTGAAAATTTGAAATTACACAAGTAGACAAATCGAGAATTGTCATCAAAGAAAAATTGTGTGAAGCTTGTTGCATGGATACATCATCTTGTGCTATAGTTTAACTATAAGAACTACGACGGAAAAAAAATTAATTCAATTTGTGGCGTTTGACAGTAACAATCAACAAAAAAACAAAGTACTGTAAAATTAGCAGAGACGAAAGGTTATCAGACATAATACTTCGATTTCAGACTCAACTAAAAACTAGGGTTAAAGTACAAAAGCTTACCATTCCCACCAAGTTTAGGGCAATCGATCGCGGGTTCGACGAGAACTAGAAAACTAGTAAGGAAGATGCTATGTGCGAGATCAGAAATGGCGGATGAGGGTATATACGATTTCTGGAGAAGAAGAATTGATGGATGAAAGGGAAAATGAGAACAGACAAAGTGGAAATGAATTTGATACAGCTTGCGGGAAATGAAAAAGTAGCGGGGAACTAGGAGCGAAAACAGGGTGCAGATTTGATACGGTTCAAAGCCATGTCAAACGAAATGATCCAAAGCATTAAAGATGTAGGGTGAGATTTAATGTGTTTGGAGCGGTGTGGATCGCCAAATTTAATTTGGTACGACTATGAGCACAACCAAATTTGATACGACTTAAAGCGGTATTAAATCTCTGAATTTTGGTGTGTCAAACTAGCTATTTTGGTGTAGTGTATTAGAGAGTGTATCGCCAAAAAGAATGTGCAACTAGGTTATGTTAAGACGCATGATCGAAATGGTATATTCACCAAGCCTCTCACGCATGAAGATTTTGTCAGCTTGAAGAATCTACTTGGAGTCACAAATCTAATTTGAAGGTGGATATTTAATTATTAACCTTGATTTGTCATAATTTCTAGAAGTTTCATATTATTATAATTTCTAGAGCCTTCTTCTACTTATTGTAGTTTGTTGAGCTTTTGAATTTTCTAATAGAAATAAGAAATTATGTATGAAGTCATGTTCCTATAGTTATTTAGAGAGTCATGTTTCTAGAATAGTCTATGGAATCATATGAATAGATGAGCTCTCACCTCATTTTGTATCAAACATCAATAAAAGAATAGTTTTGAAGAATCAAGGAAAAATATCTCTTTCTTAAATTCTCTCTTTCTCCTAAAATTTTCAATATGGAGTGGAAGGAAGCCTGGTATTTCTCATCTAAGAGTCTTTGGAAGCATAACTCATGCACATGTATTGGACGAGAAGCGAAGCAAATTAGATGACAAAAGTGAGAAGCATGCCATAATTCTTGTCCATAATAAATAGAATCCCAACAATTTCTCCATGGAATTATTTCTCAAAATTGTTCAAAATAATTTCCGCTAGGGCTGCTATCGTTAAAAATATTGTTAAGGTATATAAGAGTTACGTTGAGTAGCTCGTGGAATTTATTTCTTGATATCGCAAAGCAACAACTTTGTTTTCTAAAATCGTAAAGGGAATATTTGAACATTTTCTTCAGTTTAAGTGAAGCATTTACAATCAGTCTATTCTTTTAGTTTTATGCTTTTGACATTTGTTGTTACATGTTATGTGTGGCTGAGTACCACAAGCAACCAAAATTGTATTCAAACAGAATGCCGAGTTGCCTTCATTTTTATGTAAAAAGCAAAAAAAAAAGTTTCTTTTGTTGTAATATATATGAGTAAATATGCTTTTGTCATATTCTATTTAGTCCTACATTGTGGGATAAGTTTTACTCCAAGCTCCCAAGCCATTATATAAGGAGCTCATGTAATGTAAATAGTGTACTACTTTTGGAAAATGAATAAAATTATTTCTTTCTCCTCCTCTAATGGCTTTCTAATTGTATATTGTTTACAACATACTACTTTTGGAAAATGAATAAAATTATTTCTTTCTCCTCCTCTAATGGCTTTCTAATTGTATATTGTTTACAACATGTTATTAGCACGAGATTCTGTTAGAGCTATTATTTGAAATATTCTAGATCTATATCTATGGATCTATCATGTAACTAATTTTTATTTGAAGATATCAATTCATGGATTTATATATTTGTTATACAATTATTTTATGTTTGAGAATATTTGATCAACGGATCTATGAATTTGTCATATCTTATGTTCTTTTAGATCTGACTCAAACTTCTAAATCTCTTTTCCATTTTTTTTTTGTAGATCTAGATTATATTCTATTGGATCTAATTTTAGATATAATTATTTTTGTTGATCCTAAATATGTGTAGATGTATTCTTTCATTTCTTTCCGGATCTAATTTTAAATTTTCCAAATCCAATTTGATGGAGATTTGATTGTATGTGTATTATTTACATTATTGATGACGTAGAGGTAGATGTAATTTTATCCTTTTCGATCTACTACTACTTTTCATATGTAATTTTTTTGGATAGACTAAAGATGAAATATGTATGATTTTTTTATGAACACCCAACAGTTTTATGGGTATTAAATATGATGATATAGCATTTAAACTCAATAGCAATATTGATTTATCATCGGAAGTGAAATTGAAAACTCAAGATGTAAACAATTTTTTTTTCAAATGAGGAACCTGAAGTTCATATGCAAATGAGGAACCTGAAGTTTATATGAAAATGAGGAACCTGAAGTTTATACGCAAACGAGAAAGATGAAATAAAAGCCTTGAAGCATGTAATTGCATTTAATCTTTTGCTTATAGCAAATGACATGTAATAGAAAAGGATTTGAAAAAGCAATAAAGAAGAAAGAGAAAATCTTTCACTTATTGAAGTTATTTTTGATTTAGCATCTGAAGTGAATGGAAATATTAATGAAAGCATACACGACAAACTTAATTTTTAGTATTTGAAATAAAAGTTGAGAACATGTAATTCCTTTATAGTCAAATTTTTTTGAGTTTCCATGAATTATTGATTGCATTTGTTATTTGAGATAGAAATCTTTTATGCAATATATCTCATTTGCTAAAATTACAGATGTAAGATTTGTTGCATCCTGAAGATGCTATTATATTGGTATGAAGATTATATATGTATATCAAGAAAAGATATTTATTTCAGGAAATCTAATTATTGAAAAATAAATTTCATTATTAAGATATTCATTTTAATTTTATCATTGAGTAATATTCAACTTAAACCTGAGATGAAATCGTGTTACTTTAAGTACCATTTCTCGGTTGATTCATATATTTGTAATGAAATCATTTTGTTATGACAATAGTTATATCCTAGGCCATATAAATGTTAATTGTGGTTACTATTATCATAAATGCATCTGTTATTGTAAATTAAATGTTATATGTTCATGCTAAGAATATGATATAAGTATGATTTTTTTATGTATTTATATTGCAAGCAATATATTATATAATGGAAGAAATAGTTTCAACAACAACCTGAAGTTGTAATTATTTTAACAAGGAGTTGTATAACTCAAAACCCAAGACCTGAAGTCTTGAATTCATATCAATATCTTTCTTAACTTGTCAAAATTTATAAGCTTCTAAACAAGAAGTTTACACATAATTTGAGAACCCGAAGTTCATAAAAAAAATGAACTTGAAGTTCATGAATAAGTAGCCTGAAGGTATGTTGAAATTATGTAAAATTATAAGATTTTACTTCCCGAAGAAGCTAAAGGAAATAAATAAATCATAATACTCAAGAAATATAAACCCGAAGCTTTCTTGAAGTTGTGACATGAAAATATTGTACTTCCAGAAGAAGTTAAAAGAGACGCACACATAATAATATGTGACAATAACATTGGATTCAATAGAAAATCTCTAAACGGGTTTCATCTAACTGACATCTTTTATGTACAATTTATATTAACTGAATATCTTGAAGATATAATATGCATATTATTCTCTTGAAGAGATGTTCTAGAGATTTATGTTTATATTGCAAATCCAACATCCTAGAAGAGATGTTAGAGATTTTTTTTTATTTGTTGCATTGCAATTACATACATAAAAGATATGTTTCCTGAAGGAATATCATACACTCCAGAAGTAATGATTTCTTTTCTTGAATCTTATTTTTATTTAATGCATCTAATTTTGTTACTGCATTTAAAGTTTAATATGTATTTTTATATATTGATATGACATTTCAATAGTTTGTATATATTTATCTTTGGAGGAGATAAGTTCATCCCAGAAGCGGTGATAACACTATATCTTTAGAGGATATTTGTATATTTGGAAATGGTAAGATATCTTCAGAAGAGATCTGTTTATTTGAAAATAATAATATATCTTGATTAGCACATAAATGTGTTTATTTTTATGCTTATATCTTATCTTTATTGTGTATAAATAAATGCTACTTTGGGTATTTTGTGTGTTTTTACAGGTCATTGATTAATTGTCTCCTTCATTAAATAAAAGACCACTGATAAGAAAAAGAAGCTACTTTCCCATCTCAAAAAGATTTCAATCACAAAGGAAGCCGTAGCACAATGGTTAAGGCATGGAAATCTGTACAGAAAGACCTGGGTTGGATTCCCATCAAACTCTCTTTTTGCTGAAGAATGGAACGCGTTCACACTGCCTCCCTTGCTTTGAAGAATTTATGGATTAGTGATTTATGGTGTATATATATATTCATATGTATGAATATATGATATACACTAATAAATATTTCAAGAATTGGAAGTATTCTTCATAGATAAATCAAAGGGAATCTTTCATTTTTTACTCTCCATAAAGATAAATATTTGATTAGATAGATGCCAATCATGATGCTAATCAATTTACCAATCAACTTCAAATCTCTTGGAAAATGCCAATCAATTTGCCACATGACCAATCAAAAGAGGAAAGCTGCATGGAATATTTCAAATTTATCCTATCTCTTTTATTTGTGAATATATAATTTTCAAGAGGTTGAGTCATGGCCCATTAGAGGATTAGGGCTTTTTAGTTCACCTATATAAGCACATGTATACCCATTGTAACAGGCATCTCCATTTTTCTGTATTCTCTTCTCCATTAATAAAAGTTCTTCTTCTTTTTACTATTTCTGCATTTTTCTTTCTTAGCAATTGGTGTTGTCTTCACAATTAGTTTTGGAAGAGCACCAATTGTATTTTACATTTTTTGTTAGTGATTAGTCGTTTGATTAGTTTCAACGACAATCCTAATTTACTTTTTGTTGTTCTTCTTTTCTTGCAATTTTACTTTCTGCATTTTATTTCTGTTTTGCATTTTAATTTCCAATTGATAGTTGTGATTTGATCGTCGGTTCAATTAGATTTGTTCTGAATCGGATCGCAGTTTCAATTTTTATTGTTTTCAAAAACCAACCTCGAAAATCGTCTAACTCGCCCAAGAGGTTAAATAAATAATTTGATTTTAATCTACCTCCCTGTGTTCGACCTGTATGCTACACACCTGTACGCTTGTAGAATTTAATTTAAATAACGCGCTTTTCTAGTTCATAGGAAAGCGACGAACAAGTTTTTGGCGCCGTTGCCGGGGAGGTAACAATTGAATTTTATTATTTATTTAATTTCTAATTCGTGTTAGTTTTTTTTTCTTTTTATTTGATTTTGTTTAAAAAAATTGCCAAAATTTCTTTTATTTCTTTTTATTTTCCTATTGTTTTCTTGTACATATATATAGATAAAAATCTTGATTAAATTGTGTATCACATATTAATATTATAATCTCTAAGACAAGGAAAAAAAATCTTGCCCCTTTTTCTTTTAATTTTCCTTCTTTTTATTTTCATTTATTTCTTTTTTTTTGTTTGCGTTTCTTCCAATCTAATTCCTTCTTCAAAAAGAAAAAAATATATACAAAAAAAGAAACTTGTTAATTTTTCTTCAATTTCTTTCCATCTTTCTACCACCTCGCTGATTTTCACATTTTTCTTTTCCCTTTCCTTTTCTTTTTATTTGTTTCCATCTTTTGTCTACAACTTTCTAAAAAAAAAACTTTTGCAATTTCTTCTCTGTCTACTTTGATTTCTTTCTTGTTTTTGTCTGCTTTTATTTCTTTCCTCAATTTCTTCTACCCTTCCTCTCTACTCAAAAAACCTTGCTTTTTTTCTCTTATTTCCTTCCTCTTTTAATTTTTTTTTCCTTTTTTGTTTGGGTTTTTACCATTCATTTCTTTCCCTTTCTTCTTGTTCAAATTTTCATAAAAAAAACTTGCATTCTTTTTTTTATTTCTTTCCAATTGCATTTCTCGTTCATCTCCTACAATCTCTCTTTCCATTTTTTTCATTTATTTCTTTCCGGTTCTCTCCTTCATTAAAAAAAACAACTTTCAATTTTCCTTTATTCTTTCCATCTTTCCACTTTCTTTCCAATCATCTACATTCTTTTCCTTTTTACAAATTTCAAAAAAAAAAATGATTCCTCATTTGCAATTTTTTTCCTTTCTTCCTTTGTCTTTCTTGTTCTCAATACATTTGATTTCTTTTCTTCTCTTACAAATTCCCTTTCTTTTCAAAAAGAAAAAAAATCCTCTTCTAATTTTACAACAATAAACAAAAGAAAAAAATTCTTTCTGTTTTTGTCTTCTCTTTTATTGCTTTCCCTTCTCAATTTCTTTTCCAAATCTTTTACAATTACTTTTCTTCCTTCCTTTACAATTCTCTTTCTTTCCTGAAATCTCTCTTCCCATTTTTTTTGTCATTTGTTTCTTTCCTATTTGTCCACTTTTTCAACAATAAAAAAAAAGGGAAGGTCATAAAAAGATTCTTCTTTTTTTTTTCAATTATTTTTCCCTGCTTCATTTCTTCCCTCTGATCAAATACCCCTTCCTCTCACATAATCTCATTTCACCACAGTTTTTTTCAATCCACACTTCAGCACCATCTTCTCCAAAAAGTTAGTTTTTTTGTTAATTCCTTTGTTTCTTTTTCTTGTGCTTTTTTTGTTATTCAATTCGTTCAAAAAAAACCAATAAAAAAAAAAAAGAGATTTCAAACTAAGGACATGGTGACTGGAGTTCAAGCAACAAATCAAGATTTCAGAAATCAAAAGAAATTGCAAATAGTGAGATTTCAATCATTGACGCTACTCATTTTTTCCTGGATGGACAGCCATGCCCCACTGTAATAATTTCTGAACTCTACAGGTGCTGCAAAATATAGAAATTGCTTGCAAAAATCTTCTGCAGGGACAGCGGCTTGCTTGTACAATATTTTAATTTTCTGTTATTATTTTGTGACTGTTCTGTGGCTGATATTTCTGAATCTGTTGGTGAGAAACGAATTTCCATAATTAATCACTCTTGTCGATTTTCAATTTTAACACTTAACTTGATTTGCAAAATAATATAATTGAAAAGTGGTGTTTTGTGAAGTTAATTGTCTCATATAATTGGATCGCGGATATATATTAGTTCAATTTATTGAACTTCTAGCAAAAGAGGTTGCATACTACCCATAAAACATTGGTCGTATCCCTTAATATTTATACTATACGTGAACGGCCATAAAACCCTCTTCCCCCTTCCAATTGAGTCAGTTAATTAATAGAGCGCAACGGAGTATTTTATACTATTTTGAAGTGAGAATAATTTCTGTCTTGATTTCATTTTAAATCAAAAAAATCCTTGAGAGAATTGTGGGATAATAGTCGAAGTAGACGTCCGCTTGAAGAGTATAAGTACGAATTACAACTCATGAGGCAAGATTTTCCAAAATTTCGTGAGCCCAATGCCAACAATTTTCAAAATTTTCCAACTGACCAACATTTTCAAAATCATATAAATGATCGAAATTGCGATTTCAATTCAAACTTCAATAATTTCGATTATGAGCCACATCCTCATCAAAACAGCTTCGAATCACAATATACCTTTGATCAACATCAATACGGGGTTGGAAACCAATTCGAAAATAATTTTGGATATGAAAATGATTTTCAAGTCGATCAAGTCAATCAAAATTTTCAAAATAACAACCCATTTCCACATCTTGAATATGACCAAAATTGCAGTTTTCCCTCGAATTTCGACAGTTTTGGTTATGAACCTAATTTTCAAAATCAAAATGATTTCCAATATCATTTTTCTGAAAATTCAAACAACTACCACATTGGAAATAATATTGATTGTGAAATTGATGTGGGCTATAATTTTGAAAATCAAGAAATCCAAAACGAGAGCTCTCAAATCAACGATTCTGAAGAATATAAGTTTAACATTCTTAGAGAGAGGGTAGAAAAGCAAGATAAACAGCTTGATGAAAAAGATAGACAGCTTGATGAACTTCTTTGTTTAATGACGTCTTATAAAGAACAACTCGAGCAAAAAAATCAAATTCAAACAAGTGATGAATCAGAAAATAATCCATTCTTTACTGATAGTGAAAATTTTCAAATAACAACTTTCGAAATTGAGAATAACGATCTAAATGAAGTTGTTCAAAATTCAAGAAATGATCTGGAATTCGATTCTTTTCAGGAAAAAGATTTAAGTTTAGTTTTTGATCTTCCTCTTCCAGGCTGTGAGAAACCTGAAATTCTAGGAATTGAACAGAATAAAAATGTTGAATTTTTCAATTCAAATTTGGAAAATGATTTTAACGAACATGAATTCTTTGGATTGTATGAGGATGAGTTGCCAAATGAGGAAGAAGTGGATTCAAGGCACGAGTTCAAAAATTTTAACATTGAGAAAATTTCAAACGAACATGAAATTGTTAGTGTCGAAAATACATTGTCAGTTGAGAAAAGTGATCACATAGTCTTGAACAACACTCAGATTTCAAATTTCACTGAATTTATATATGATCACAAATTTTTGAAAATTTACACAGATAAATTTGTTGAACACATGAACTATTTTTGGAATGTTGGCTTGTTTGAAAAACTTCATGTTAGGATGACCCTAGACATTTATTTACTGGACTATAAATCAAGGTATAAAGATGAGATGGTTTTCAAAAACTTTTGCTTGTTAGAAAACATGCCTAGACATAGTGGGAATGGGACTCATAGGGCTAGAATCAAGTGTGGGGGAAAAAGATGGTGGTATTCTTTGCATCGCGTGCACCGCAAACACATATATCATTGTACATATGATCCATTCTTACATATAGTTAGATTGCATTTCATTCTTCCAATTATTTTGCATTTCATTCACCTTTGGGTATGATCTTTCAAATTTAGGAAACGTTTACAGTGTGGACACTGTTTAGTTCTAGTGTGGGGGGAGTCTGCATTACATCCTTTTATTTTTCTTTTAATTTTTTTATTTCTTTCATTTTATATAGGACCATCATGCAATTTAGATCGTAGTAACATGCCATTTTTTTTTTGAAAATACGACTCATTTTAGATTTGATACAACAAAATAAGTTAAGGATTATTAGTCAGTTGATAGTATTTTTTTTTCTCAACTTAGATCAAATAAGAAATATAATGAAAAGTTTAATTTTGAGGGATAATAGTGTAACCGGTACATAGGGAGATTCTTAGGTGATGGCCATGAAATCTATTCTATATTGTAGACTTTGTTTAAATAAGTGGAGGACTTAAAATACTTGTATTGGCTTGTCAAATCATTAAAACTAAGTTGTGTTAAGTTGAATTCGCGTAACTCTCTTTTGTGCTTATAATTTCAATAATAATAATAATAGTAATCCAAGGGTATCCAACATTGCTTGTATATCTAGCGTTGGTGTGCAAACCCGCCAAGCTCTATCCGACATGTTGTTGACAAAGTCAGCGTTGGAATATCTTGGTCTCATTTCATGAGATTGGACACCTAAGGATTACCGACACGTTGTTGACAAAGTCAAAGTCGGCCTGCACAATCCGCCAAGCTCTTTACCCACTCTCCGTTAGTCCGCGAGGCAGTGCATGGGTGGTAAACCTTGGTCTTCTAAGTTAGGTGTATGTACTTAATCATAAATTTTAAAATTTTATATAATAAAGAATAAGCGATGATGCCTAAACACTTCTTGACCTTATTGATTTGACTAGCCATACATGAGAAAATAATAATACCACTTTGCAAACTGTGCCAAGCAAACTAAGAATCTATTTCATGGCTGCACTATGTTATCGACCGAACTAACTGGCCAAACTGGATTTTAACATTTGAAAACTTGATTTATATTGAAAATTTGTGACAAGTTGAGGTATCTAAAATAAAATCAACTGACTAGAAATTGTTAACTTAATTTGTTGTACCACTTTCCTGAAACAAGTCTTGTTTTCATTTTTTGTTTTTATTTTTCATATGTCCATTGCATTCATGTAGTTTCATTAGAATCATAGCATACTGCATTTGGATTTTGTGGGTAGTATCCGTTGAAAACCCTCACGAGACACCACTCGTCCTACTAGGGACACCTAGAGGTTTAACGTCTTGTTGCATACGCTCAATGCAATCGTGTTTCCTATGGAAGTGTGACCTATCTAGTTTAGTTTTTCATTTCTTGTTTTACTCGAGGACAAATAAAAGATAAGTGTGGGGGTATTTGATTAGCACAGAAATGTGTTTATTTTTATGCTTATATCTTATCTTTATTGTGTATAAATAAATGCTACTTTGGGTATTTTGTGTGTTTTTACAGGTCATTGATTAATTGTCTCCTTCATTAAATAAAAGACCACTGATAGGAAAAAGAAGCTACTTTCCCATCTCAAAAAGTTTTAATCGCAAAGGAAGCCGTAGCACATTGGTTAAGGCATGGAAATCTGTACAGAAAGACCTGGGTTCAATTTCCATCAAACTCTCTTTTTGCTGAAGAATGGAACGCGTTCACACTGCCTCCCTTGCTTTGAAGAATTTATGGATTAGTGATTTATGGTGTGTATATATATATTCATATGTATGAATATATGATATACACTAATAAATATTTCAAGAATTGGAAGTATTCTTCATAGATAAATCAAAGGGAATCTTTCATTTTTTTACTCTCCATAAAGATGAAGATTTGATTAGATAGATGCCAATCATGATTGTAACGACCCAGCAGATTTTCGGCCTCGAAAATCGATATAAATACCGTTATCGTATCTCATGTCGATTCTCCAAGAACCGGAAACACTGGAACGTTTAGAAAGAAGGTAGAGGGTGAGATAAGAAAGAAAGTTAGAATAGAAGAAGAAGAACCAATACAGAGTCTCACATCGCAACGGAACAAAATATAATACAGGAATGAATCTTTACTGAAAACTTTAAAATACTTACAATATCAGAGTACAACACACAGCTGGACAGTTTTGATAATCTGTCCTCATATATATATAATCACACAGCGGAATATCATTCATCTGAACATCTTCAGCTCGTCTCTGGACTTCTCAGTACCTGATGACCTAAACCTGTACACCTCGGTCTAACCCGAGCATTTACAAACCACCGGGTCAGTCTGGTGAACCAGAGTGAGAAAAACTCGCACAGCAATTTACAGTATCACACAACTTGATTTTAAAGTTCAAAAATCTTTTCAAAAGAAAAGGATAATCGTAAGACCGATCAACAAATAAACACGGACGGTTTTTACCTTACGATAACCCAAACCAGTTTTCGAAATCAATATCTTGATCTGATATTATGATAATGTCTAGATACAAATAATTAACACATCTAGAGGAACGCTTGCATCTCACGCTCCCCGTATATAGTATACAATCGAAAACCGCGGGCGCTTATTGGATATTGGATTTCCAACTTGACAAGGTATGGGACCACCTTCCGCACGTGTACCTCTAGAGGCGAATACACAGGGTTCAACAAGAACGTCTTGCAACCCGGCCCTCACATGACCGACCACTCATTTCGCTTGAGTGTATCGAATGTATATCACCAACGAATGGACTCAAACCACCGTTCCCGAATGGGCAGAATCGATAGATTTAAGAAACAAAAGGAATTTCTCTAGATAGGTGATTATACACCCTAATGGGAGCGACCCACATAGCCATGCTGCCTGCCCGATTTTTGTCATCTCCCGGTTGATGAGGCTTGAGGCTAGAATCTCTTTTACAGCACCTGGCCACCATTCACTTTGAATGCCACATCGTCAGATCCTCTGGACATCACACTAATTGACGTCCACAAAAATACTCTAGTTTATCTGGCTAGAGAATAACCATTTCTCCGCCATTTACTATTGTACGTTTGGAGAAAATCAACTCATGTAATTCCTTTGGAAACACTCTGTCAGACATCCGTCCATACAAGTCATCCAGGAACAGGATGAACCGAAGGCACTCTCCTACTGCATCTCATATACGAATCACCCCATGGATCAGTAGCGAGAAGTCCTTGCAACCCGTGGATCCCAACCACGACCGAACCACAGTTTATCTCTAGGAGCTCACCAAAGATTATTAGCAGTCCTTCCGCTTATGAAGATCCACGGTCTTCAGAGCTGGTTAGCCCACTGCCGCGTGGTCGTTACAGTGGTATCGAAGTGAGTTCAATACTATGTCACTTTCAAAACCATCGAAATTGTTCAGTTACAATTAAATTAAACGATCGCTTAATTTAAACGATCGCTTAATTTAACTGGGATTTTCAACCATCCTATCTCTGTATGCCACGGTGGGAGGTTAGCCCACTGCCGCGTGGTCGTTACAGTGGTATCAGAGCTGGTTGCTTAATTGGTACGGATGATAGGGGGTTCTCGCTTCGCGTTTGGTGGCGAACGGGAGACTCTTACCCCTACATCTCCCGACAATGTGGGTTGGTCGAGTCGAGAGGCTGGCCGTAAAAGCAGTTCTGAGGTATCTCTGTAAGCCACGCTGGGAGGTTAGCCCAGTGCCGAGGGAGGAGAGGATGGTTGAAAAGCCTACTCGAATCCCGTGGTCGTTACAGTGGTATCAGAGCTATTGGTTTAGTAATAACCTTGGCTCTGTGGCGTAACTCGATAGAGATGGGGTTAGTAATACCTTAGATCGAGATTGAGTGTATATATATGAGAGCGTATTTGTAAATTTTATATACAAATGTTTTGTACTGTGTTGGTTGATCGGTGCAAGTGTTGAGAAGCATTGAACTGCAAATGGACACAGTATTGTTTTCAAAAGAGGGTAAATGAAATAATTTTACCCAAATTATATTTTTATATAGAAAGAAAGTAATTTTATCAAATTATTGAGATACTAGTGTGTTTGATTATTTTGAAGGGAATTCAAATCGGATTGAAAATTTGAATTGGAACTTAACTCTTTTAAGTGGAATTAAAGTAAAGAATGATATTGAAATTAAATGAATTTGGAATGAATAAATAATAATCAAATAGAAATCAATCGAATAACTAATCGATTGATGTTCAAATGTGAGAAACCAAAATAAAATATTAATATTGAATATGAATTCAGTTGATTTGGTTGTGGATTGATTGCTGATTTTGAATTGTTTGTTATTGGACGATAGTTGTTTGAATGGAATAATTAGGAATTAATGGGTTTGTAACATTCTTTCTTACCTTAGCAATTTCGAGGACGAAATTATTTTAAGGGGGAAAGAATGTAACGACCCGTATTTCTGTCAGTCAAATATTTAAATATTCGAGATATTAATGGGATTTAATATTGAATTTGTTAGTACGACCAATTCAAAATTTTGAGATAGTCGCTATGGAAATCGTTTATAAACAATAACGTTTATCAAATAAAATATTAGCGATGTATTTACAATTGGATAATTGTTAAGCCGAATTCCTGAATGTCGAGCTTTAAATCCCTCTTAGTCTTATTTGATATGAGATTTCGTTTGAATATATTTGATAATATCAGCTTATTTTTATTTACCCAACTGTTTTGAAATGTAACTTATCTCGTATCGGTATTATAAAACGCAAACTTAACCCTCGACCGTATATAATTAAATATTTGGTAGAGTCACAAGGCAACAAACCCTCTTTATATTAAATAAAAGTTATGTGACAATCCAAAGTTGTATCACCAGTTATAACGCCGCTAAGGGGATGACTATGCATATATATATATATATATATACATATATTTATGACTAGAGTATGGATATGTTTCCAATGTATGGATCCACCATCCATAACTGAAACTTAAAGAAAGAGAAAATATAAGTAAAAAGAAAATTTGTTGAAACACAATGACCAAGAATAAACACAATTATTCATCACTAAAACTGGTTGACAACATCCAGTAGGTAAATACACTAAGATAAGATGTTCCACTATTAAATTTACCAAGTGAGAACATTACATTACATTAGCACAATCAAAACAAACGTATAAAAAAATACACGTTCTTGATGAAAACAATACTTCTACAATGAGATTGCCATTGTCTTCTGCTCGTATCCTATGTATTTTCTTGAGTCTCTCACACATTTACGGTTCTGCATATCTATCCTATATAATCTGTAAACCTCACATATAAACTGTTCAGCGATTCATGTGATGTCACTATTTGAATCTGCAACTTGAAAAGAAGAGAAACTGCTATAAGTAGCTAATAGGAAATAGATTTCAAGCTGTAAAGAAAAATAAAAATAAAAATGAAGACAGTGAATTTACAGTGAAATAACAAATACGAAACATTGATTTAACTACTCATGAAAACAGTAAGGTACACAACTCAATCAACCAAGAACAGCTACATTACTAAACTATTCATCCATCAAGTACACATACCCACATATATAATATAGATGGACATGTGCAGCTTGCACATGCATGTCCCTTTCGAAACCATTGCACCACAGACAATGTATGTCCTTAAGCAAACCAAACCTATAAATCTTTAGGAAATCGAAGCAGACCTACATTTAGAAAACCCAATCCTGACCTACATATATATATATATATATATATTGATATATAGGTATTCAGAAAATCTTGTATACCAAATCCTATCTGCCATAAATCTACATCAATTCTAAAATCTGAAAACCCAAATAAACCATTAAATGGTTACACAGACAACTCAATGCAAATTTCAAATCTGAGCAGACAATACATAGCCTAACCTAATCTATATAGGGACACAGTTCAGTTGTGTATATATGAGCAGTAACAATGCATGAAAATCCAACTGAAAATCGTCACATTTCACTGTTAAATGTCACACAAAAACCAAATCAATCACAAACAGTTCGACAATTCATGGCAGAGCCGAAATGGAAAAGCAAACGCCTAAAAACTAGGAACAACTAAGCCTAAAAACCCTATGATTCGAATTCACAGTAAACCGCAAGTATAAATACACAGTGTGTTCAACCACAAGCTAATTCAAACCAGCATACGAAAAACCGAACTCAAATAAGAAGAGAAAGAAAGCAAAACAAAAATTTAATTGGAAAAAAATTACTTAGCTTTTTCGTACTGAGATTCGATCTAGTTCGGGGGGGGGGGGGGTGGCGGAGCATCTGACGTTGAGGCCGATGCGAGGTAGTGGCAGCAAGGCATCGCTGGCGTCAGTGTTGTGGTGATCGACTAGGGTTACGGCAGGAAGAGGCCAAGCTGGTGTATGAGACAAGGAGAAGGTAGAGATCGGAAGGAGGAAGGCGATGGGCTGGTTTTGGAAGAGTACGGCGGCCGTAGGAGCAGAGTTTTTAGGGATTTAGGGTTTCGGGTTTGAGCAAATTTTTGAGGCGGCCGACTTAATGAAGGAAAGTGATTAGGGATAGGGTTTTAAGGGGGAGTGGTAGTGGGCTTGGGCCGGCGGTCAAAAGGTAAGGGCCCGACTATTTTAAATCTAAATTCTTGTTTAAATAAATTAATTAGTTTATAATCTTCCTAATATGATATCTCGGACATACGATCTCAGATTTACGCACGGTCAGTTGCGTTGGGACCGTGGAGACGAGTACTTCGAGATGGAGCAGGCCTAGTCCAGATCTGAAGTAACGGGAATTTTTATTCGAATTAAACGGCAGTTCAGTTTGACTAAAGCAGATATTTATCGACGAAATCAAACCAAAGGTGAGTTAATCTCACTCAGTTATTTCCCGCTTATATTTTATAAGCTGGGTGTTTATTTTTGCGTGCTATGATTGCTAGTAATTGACTGTTTGCTGATATATATTCAGTTATTGTTGAACTGATGAGATTAAACGTCGTTTAATTTCAGTGAATCCAAACCGTTATTTTTAACGATTGGTTCCAAGAGAGGTAACTTACCTCACTGGTCACGTTTATAAAGTAAACGTGTTTTTAATAAATGAATTGTTTGACTGGTTGCTGTGGTTGACTTTGAATTGTCATTACAAACTGTTATAAGACCATTATTGAATTATTTTGATGGTTGAATATTGACCGGATGATTTACCATTTGTTTGATTTAAATGAGTATCATTGGTTGAGTGGTTGGCAGTACATGGCCTGTGAATTAACCGATTTTATAAATACCGATCTACCGTCAAGTAAATCGACGAGATAAGTTATAAAATTTATTTTATAACAGGAAATAGATTTTTAAATCTATTATTTGAATTAAAGTTGTAAAAAAAGAAATAAATATTTATTATTTACGAATTGAGTTATAATTGGTTTTTAAATGATTTTATAAAAGAAAGTGATAAAGAAGGGTTTATAGAAGTTTGACAGCAGTGAAAAACCCAAGGTTTTACATAAGGGTTGGTTACTTAGATAATTTGTTTTCAAACAATGAAAAATTGATTTTTATCAATTAAGTTATTTGATTAATTTAAGGAAAGGGAAATGACAAAGGGAATTCAGTGAACTGTTAACTGATATATATGGTTGGTAAAACCCACAGTTTCGAGTAAAATGAACAAAGGGATAGATATTGATTTAAATATTCGTTTAAGTGTAACGGGTAGAGTTAGATATTGGTTAATCTTCGATTAACTAAAATCTAAAGAGAATATTGAACCGATTATTGTTAATAACCTAAATTATGTTGAGTAAGCTTGTAAAAGTAATAATAAATCCTATTTTTGATTTGGGCGAAGTTAACTATATTTTGATATGGTTAATGGTAAAACTAATTATCCTTTTTATGTAAAATGATTTAAAGAAATGAATTCAATGTAAAGTCGAGTAAGAAATAATTAGTTGGAGATAAATTCGATTAAGAGATTATGGAGTGTTTTATGACCCAAGTGTTCGATGAACTTGGTAAATGAAGTTGGTAGGTAAGTATAAAGATTTAAATAGGGGTTTTACTTAATGTTTCAAATTAAGTAAGGCGAATCCGAATTGGAATAATACTTGAAAGGGGTTAAGTGATGAGGGGTTCGAACACAGGATTTCAAATATAAGAAAGGTTGAATAACCCAGACTTGAAATCAAGTTTTGAAACGAGATTTAGTATGGATAGTTGTGTGATAAGCTAATATTATTCTGAGGTAAGAACGGGTTGATCAAGGTCTGAGAGGTAACTAAAATACCCCAACTTGGTTGGCCTCACTATTATCAAGGGACGATATTAGTTTGGTATGAGTGAATGTGATGAATTGGTTTTATCTTATACAAGAAATACTGAACTCTAATGCAAGGATTTGGGGAAATTAAGGAATATTGAGATATTGGTTTAGAAAGAAATGAAGATATTGATTTAAAATTTATATCGAACATTTGCTATTTAATTAGAATTGATCGAATATAGTGAAATTAACCAAACGTAGTTAGTCAGAAAGAGTTGCCATTGCATACGACTGCTAGCGTAATTTGCAGGGCTGCAGATAGCCTACGGCGGTCGGATGTTTCCTAAGGGAATCAGGCGTAACCATTGTGATTGCTGCGATCTAGAGTCAAGCGAAGAGAGTAAAGTTGAATATTAGAATTGACTAACGATTTTGTTAAATATATTTTTAAGGGCCATGTCATGCCAAGCACTGAATCAGTGATATCATTTTATTGACACATGTGTTATTTGATAGTTAAATCACCGACTATCAAAACCTGACCAATACGATTGTTGGTATGGAAAGACCGGGATCAGATTTATATTCGAAAACCATTCCGACCAACAAATACGTGAAGAGATCAGAAGATGATCGTGATGGAGCATTGAAGACCGTGGATCTTCATAAGCGGAAGGACTGCTAATAATCTTTGGTGAGCTCCTAGAGATAAACTGTGGTTCGGTCGTGGTTGGGATCCACGGGTTGCAAGGACTTCTCGCTACTGATCCATGGGGTGATTCCTATATGAGATGCAGTAGGAGAGTGCCTTCGGTTCATCCTGTTCCTGGATGACTTGTATGGACGGATGTCTGACAGAGTGTTTCCAAAGGAATTACATGAGTTGATTTTCTCCAAACGTACAATAGTAAATGGCGGAGAAATGGTTATTCTCTAGCCAGATAAACTAGAGTATTTTTGTGGACGTCAATCAGTGTGATGTCCAGAGGATCTGACGATGTGGCATTCAAAGTGAATGGTGGCCAGGTGCTGTAAAAGAGATTCTAGCCTCAAGCCTCATCAACCGGGAGATGACAAAAATCGGGCAGGCAGCATGGCTATGTGGGTTGCTCCCATTAGGGTGTATAATCACCTATCTAGAGAAATTCCTTTTGTTTCTTAAATCTATCGATTCTGCCCATTCGGGAACGGTGGTTTGAGTCCATCCGTTGGTGATATACATTCGATACACTCAAGCGAAATGAGTGGTCGGTCATGTGAGGGCCGGGTTGCAAGACGTTCTTGTTGAACCCTGTGTATTCGCCTCTAGAGGTACACGTGCGGAAGGTGGTCCCATACCTTGTCAAGTTGGAAATCCAATATCCAATAAGCGCCCGCGGTTTTCGATTGTATACTATATACGGGGAGCGTGAGATGCAAGCGTTCCTCTAGATGTGTTAATTATTTGTATCTAGACATTATCATAATATCAGATCAAGATATTGATTTCGAAAACTGGTTTGGGTTATCGTAAGGTAAAAACCGTCCGTGTTTATTTGTGGATCGGTCTTACGATTATCCTTTTCTTTTGAAAAGATTTTTGAACTTTAAAATCAAGTTGTGTGATACTGTAAATTGCTGTGCGAGTTTTTCTCACTCTGGTTCACCAGACTGACCCGGTGGTTTGTAAATGCTCGGGTTAGACCGAGGTGTACAGGTTCAGGTCATCAGGTACTGAGAAGTCCAGAGACGAGCTGAAGATGTTCAGATGAATGATATTCCGCTGTGTGATTATATATATATGAGGACAGATTATCAAAACTGTCCAGCTGTGTGTTGTACTCTGATATTGTAAGTATTTTAAAGTTTTCAGTAAAGATTCATTCCTGTATTATATTTTGTTCCGCTGCGATGTGAGACTCTGTATTGGTTCTTCTTCTTCTATTCTAACTTTCTTTCTTTCTTATCTCACCCTCTACCTTCTTTCTAAACGTTCCAGTGTTTCTGGTTCTTGGAGAATCGACATGAGATACGATAACGGTATTTATATCGATTTTCGAGGCCGAAAATCTGCTGGGTCGTTACAATGATGCTAATCAATTTGCCAATCAACTTCAAATCTCTTGGAATATGCCAATCAATTTGCCACATGACCAATCAAAAGAGGAAAGCTGCATGGAATATTTCAAGTTTATCTTATCTCTTTTATTTGTGAATATATAATTTTCAAGAGGTTGAGTCATGGCCCATTAGAGGATTAGGGTTTTTTAGTTCACCTATATAAGCACATGTATACCCATTGTAACGGGCATCTCCATTTTTCTGTATTCTCTTCTCCATTAATAAAAGTTCTTCTTCTTTTTACTATTTCTGCATTTTTCTTTCTTAGCAATCGGTGTTGTCTTCACAATTAGTTTTGGAAGAGCACCAATTTTATTTTACATTTTTTATTAGTGATTAGTCGTTTGATTAGTTTCAACGACAATCCTAATTTACTTTTTGTTGTTCTTCTTTTCCTACAATTTTACTTTCTGCATTTTATTTCTGTTTTGCATTTTAATTTCCAATTGATAGTTGTGATTTGATCGTCGGTTCAATTAGATTTGTTCTGAATCGGATCGCAAGTTCAATTTTTATTGTTTTCAAAAACCAACCTCGAAAATCGTCTAACTCGCCCAAGAGATTAAATAAATAATTTGATTTTAATCTACCTCCCTATGTTCGACCTGTATGCTACACACCTGTACGCTTGCAGAATTTAATTTAAATATCGTGCTTTTCTAGTTCATAGGAAAGCGACGAACATATCTCTAGAAGAGATTTCTACAACTAAATTGATTAATATTTGTAGAAAACTTCATTAGTTTCTCCTAAAAGAGAAAATATGTATTTAAACTTCACAAATGGTGTTTATGGAAGTGAAAATTAGGCTCACATCCTTAAAATTACAATTAATTAGGCTCACATCCTCCCCTTTAATTACATGTAAATTTCATCCCTATTTTTAAATATCCGCATTTCCTTTTCCTGAATTGCCCATTTACCCAAATTATGACTTAATTAACGTGATCTATTATACATTTCAGCGATCTAATTTTTTCATCGTCATGTATTTCTATGTTAATGGTTGCGCCATCATTTTTTCAGCGATCTAATATTAGGGTTTCTTGGTAATTTCTTCAAAGAGTTAAATTGATCGATGCTTCATTTAAAAAATGGATGTTTCTTCTTCCAGGTGATTTTATAATTTCTACATTATTCACTTTGAAATCGTTTTTTTGTATATGGATTTCGATTTGAAATCGTTCTAATTTTTTCCTTCTTTCAGGTGATCGGCAAATTCAGGAAAAAAGTTTTGGTATATGGATTTCATTTTGAAATCGTTTTTTGTTGATCGATTATTCTGAAATTCTTTAATTGTATAATTTTGTTGAGGCATAATGTAATTTTTTTATAATGTTGTATGATTATTATTAATTGTATAGCCATATAATTGTTCATTATATTTTTTCACTTATTCTGAATAGGTATATTAAAATATGCATATATTGTAAATATGAGCATAATCATATGCAACTATTGTTAGAACACTTGGGTTTGCATGTACTCAGAAAAGTTGAGTATAAGTATGCATATATTCTAGATATATGCATACAAATATGCGTATATTTTAAATATCTTTTTTCAGCATTTATGTTAAAAATTTGCCTACAAATAAGCATATATTCTTAATATATGCATATCTTTATGAAACTTTTAATCAAACATGCAGAAAAACAGAATATGGAATATATGTATATTTGTATATCTAGAGTACTTGCATATAAATATGCATATATTATTGTTATTTTGCTGAATTGTATGCATATATTTATGTTAATCTGAAGCTGTTTATGTAATTTGATTATTGCACATTAGGTTTATTAATGTTGATTTTCTTCTTCGTATAACAGTGTCCCTGCAGATAGTGGTGTATTGGTTTTGTTTAAGCTTAGGAATTTTGCTCGTGTAATTTGCTCTGTACATGTTTTGAACTTTTTCTCGTGTAATTAGTATTAATAATAATATTGACAGCAGTTTCTTCTTGACTACTTGAGCAAATTTATGTAGTAATGTATGCAATTATTCCACATGAATTCATAAATGTATGCAACTATGGACATTATATGCATGCAATTAGTATTTGTATTGTTTGCAATTTCGTATGCAACTAATAATAATAATTTCATATAAATATGTTATTATTTTACTTCTGCAATTCAAATTCGCAAATTTTCGTAATATTTTGCATACATGGACGCTAATATATTGAATAACTGCACACCAGTAATCAAAGATTCCAGTTTATCATATAGAACCAAAATAACTTCGAAACACTACATAGTATTCCCCCGTAATTCATTTTCGTACATAATAATCAACAGACCATAGTTTGAAAAAAATACACTAGTACAAATATTCACAAAAAACTCTAAACATCAAATTTTCCAATTTTATTTCACGTTGTTCGCATTCGATAGCAACCATTTCTGCGTTAAGTCTTGACTTGGAGTCCAGCTATGTGGTTTGCAGTTCAGAATTTTGTATGCAAGCACTGCTCTTTGTAAATCAACAACAAAGCATTGTGAAGTTCGTTTTTCTTGTCTTGTTCTTTTTCCTCACTTCTTTGATTCATCATGTTCATTACAAACATTGCATATTCGACACTGCAAAAATTTATAGAGCATCACCACTTGTTAGTTGCATAATAGGCTTTGTTAAGAAATTGTTTAAAATATCTACATAAAACTATGGAATAATTATTAAGAAATGCATAGCAGTATTCACAATTGACTGAAGATAGCTGCAACAATTATTACTTCGTCAATAGAACCATGCAACAATTGTGTGATAACTGCACCCTTGCAATCTACAGTTCTGATGAACTGCACAAATTTATGCACATATTTGTTGATGGTTGTAGAATTGCATCTATCAAATCTAATTAAATGCATACGATTATGCAAAATTCATGTAATAAATGCACATTAACATGCAACTTTTACTACAAAATTTATTTGTCTAATGTAATAATCGCTAACTATATAGTTGCAAGCAAGAATTATTAACAAACTTCCTACACGAATGATAATAATTTATTATTGCATTCAATAAGCTAAACAAATATTCTGTACATATTAATGGTTGTAAGAAATTATGTTGAATATAGTCATCTATTTATGGAATTGAATTGAATATTTGCATGTATGTTTGCATATTTTCTGAATACATGCATATAATTTTAAATTTAGTGAAAACGCAAGAATTACCATTACGTGCATATAGCCAATCACCATTTAGGGGATAATTGCACACTTGTACACAACAATTCTGATTATCTGCATACAAATAAGCAACTATCTGTTGACAATTGCACCCTTTCCTTCAAACACTTCATATTTGAATTCAGAGATTTCTTCTACAATCAAACAATAACTCCACAATTATATTCTGCATTTTTAAATGGATGCTTACAATTATGCAACTTACATGTACTAAATGTAAACTTGCATGAAATAAACAATATTTGCATATAATTGTGCAACTATCTGTTTATTATTGCATACTAGCACGCAACAATTTTTAATTGATTAACAGACTACTACTTAAAAATACGCATTTACAAATGAAATAATTTTGTAGTTATGAACACAAGTATGCAAATATTTTGAACATCCAAATTCCAGTGTGCATCTACTACGAATAACTGCATTCAAACATTTAATTATTATGCCTACTTGCTTACAGTAATACAGATTTACTGAATAAAAATCAGATTACAAAAAGACAGTATCTATAGTCGGATACGAAAAAAATCAATCAGATTTATACCTTTTTTACGCCATTTCTTGTAATCTGATGACCACGACAGCAAATTTGAAGCAAATCAGGACGTTATTGATTACAATGATTATCACCGGCTTTTGATTTTAAAACGTGATTTTTTGATCAAGGTTTTTTGCTGAATCGTGGGATTAGGGTTTTGAGCGAGATATGAGGAGCGGTTGACTGAGTAAATGATGACGAATCGTTGTTTGAGTGTTTTGTAAGTGCATAAGGGTAGATCTGGAAATTTTTTAGCGGAATTTCAAAAATAGGGATGTATTCTATATTCTTTTTATCAGCGTTTTTTTTTTATATTTTGAAACTTAATAGGGATCTGTAAAAAACGCACGGTATTAAAACTCCATCAACTTAACAACTTGTGTTCATATATTTATTTGGACCAGAAGTTCGATATGTTTTCAAACCAGAAGTTTTGAACATTATCATACGATCCTGAAGAATTTTTAATGACATTGATTAATACATTGAAATCAATTGTTTGATCTTTGTAATAATTTATTATAAAATCACTAACTCAAATGAGAAAGACTATGCAAATTTTTAATATTTGGACGCATGTATTTATATATTCATATCTGTAAACATTTAACTAACAACCTGAAGTTTGTTATAAGCTTATTTTATAGATTATGCATAAATATTATTTAGTGATTTAAATTTCAACCAATATGAATGTTGAATGACCTGAAGTCATATGTGTATTCAAATGATCTGTATAATAAGAAAATTCCTTCAATATTGCTAGATCAATGAAAGAGAATAAGTAATAAAAAAAATGAATGCATCTTATCGACTAATTAAAGGGTTATCCTCCTACAACATATATACATATAATATATTGGCTAGCAGCAATGTGATAATGGATCAAAATGAGAATCCCATGATGATTATTATTTAGTGTGACAATGTTTGTCAACATTTCTGATTATCTGCAAGAATTACCATTACGTGCATATAGCCAATCACCATTTAGGGGATAATTGCACACTTGTACACAACAATTCTGATTATCTGCATACAAATAAGCAACTATCTGTTGACAATTGCACCCTTTCCTTCAAACACTTTATATTTGAATTCAGAGATTTCTTCTACAATCAAACAATAACTCCATAATTATATTCTGCATTTTTAAATGGATGCTTACAATTATGCAACTTACATGTACTAAATGTAAACTTGCATGAAATAAACAATATTTGCATATAATTGTGCAACTATCTGTTTATTATTGCATACTAGCACGCAACAATTTTTAATTGATTAACAGACTACTACTTAAAAATACGCATTTACAAATGAAATAATTTTGTAGTTATGAATACAAGTATGCAAATATTTTGAACATCCAAATTCCAGTGTGCATCTACTACGAATAACTGCATTCAAACATTTAATTATTATGCCTACTTGCTTACAGTAATACATATTTACCGAATAAAAATCAGATTACAAAAAGACAGTATCTATAGTCGGATACGAAAAAAATCAATCAGATTTATACCTTTTTTATGCCATTTCATGTAATTTGATGACCACGACAACAAATTTGAAGCAAATCAGGGCGTTATTGATTACAATGATTATCACCGGCTTTTGATTTTAAAACGTGATTTTTTGATCGAGGTTTTTTGCTGAATCGTGGGATTAGGGTTTTGAGCGAGATATGAGGAGCGGTTGACTGAGTAAATGATGACGAATCGTTGTTTGAGTGTTTTGTAAGTGCATAAGGGTAGATCTGGAATTTTTTAGCGGAATTTCAAAAATAGGGATGTATTCTATATTCTTTTTATTAGCGTTTTTTTTATATTTTGAAACTTAATAGGGATCTGTAAAAAACGCACGGTATTAAAACTCCATCAACTTAACAACTTGAAGTTGTTCATATATTTATTTGGACCAGAAGTTCGATATGTTTTCAAACCAGAAGTTTTGAACATTATCATACGATCCTGAAGAATTTTTAATGACATTGAAATCAATTGTTTGATCTTTGTAATAATTTATTATAAAATCACTAACTCAAATGAGAAAGACTATGCAAATTTTTAATATTTGGACGCATGTATTTATATATTCATATCTGTAAACATTTAACTAACAACCTGAAGTTTGTTATAAGCTTATTTTATAGATTATGCATAAATATTATTTAGTGATTTAAATTTCAACCAATATGAATGTTGAATGATCTGAAGTCATATGTGTATTCAAATGATCTGTATAATAAGAAAATTCCTCCAATATTGCTAGATCAATGAAAGAGAATAAGTAATAAAAAAATGAATGCATCTTATCGACTAATTAAAGGGTTATCCTCCTACAACATATATACATATAATATATTTGCTAGCAGCAATGTGATAATGATCAAAATGAGAATCCCATGATGATTATTATTTAGTGTGACAATGTTTGTCAACATTGAGAGGGAGGATAAAGGGATACAAGTTCATATTGAGTATCAGTGTTAAATAATTGACACACGAATAAATTATAAATAATATCCCTTATTGACTTGCTTTAATATATATTTGAATCTCTGAAGGATCAAAATGCATAAACCACATTTAAAGATTGGTTTAAAAGTCAGTTCTAAATATTTTTGAAGTAAGTAATAAAGATGCCAGATGAAGGAGGTGAGTGCTCTTGAAGAAACACCTAAGGAGTCTCTTGAAGAGATCCATGACATGATTGTCAAATACCCCAGAAGTGGTTTAGGTACCTAAAATAGATAAATAAAGAGATCTCAGTAAATTATATCTAGAACTGACAATATATAATCATCGATGATAAATTTATAAAAAGTAAAGCGCTTACGTTAAATCATGATTAGCCATAATGAATCCTTCTCTAATTGAAAATTGTGGACTGTAGTCCGCAAAGTAGTGAATAAACCTCGAAGGTATGAATATTTGTCAAATCACACTAAATGATGAAAGAATATTAGTTCCTGAAGAACATAAACTACTTTGTTGGTTATAGAATATAAAGAACAAAGAGAGTTGATTACAACATTCTTTTAAGTATTGTTATAATGAAAATCATGATATAATTCATGATGAGTAGATTATTTCCTGCTTTTAAGTATTGTTATAATGAAACATTTAATATACTTTTGAGTATAGTTGCGATATGCAAAATTCATTGAAGTATACAAGTTCCTGAAGAATACAAATAACTTTAGTAATTATAAAGAATGCAAAGAACATAGAATATATATTACAACATGCTTCTAAGTATTGTTGTAATGAAAATCTTGATATAATTCAAGATAAGTAGATTACTTCCTACTTTTAAGTATTGCTATAGTGAAGCTATTATTGTTCATTACAAATGTATTGCAGTGTGCAAACCTGATTAAAGCACAAAATTGTAAGCACTCGAAGTGTATAACAAGCAAGCGCAAACAAAAGGTGCTTTAGATAAGAAAACATGCCTGAAGCATGAAAATGCACACAAAAAGTTTTTAAAGAAAATTTCATTAAGAATTATCTTGTGATGTTGTACTTTTTTTCCTTCACTTTGACTTTTTTCCCATAGTGTTTTCCATTGTTAAGGTTTTAATGAGGAAAATGTTAATAAATGATGAATATCGGAAGTATGAAGACTAAAGATTATTATCTCTTGATTTTATTTTCTATACAAGATTTGTTTGAGTAATATTGTCAATGAGATACATATTTATGGATCCAGAAGTATCATCCTCAAAGTAATATTTAAAAATTTTAACGAGGCAGTATCTTGATCTAGAAGAATCAAGCACCACTTCAAGGAATAACGTCTCAAATATGTTATTTAAGTTAATCTATATTTTTATCCTTAACTAAGGTTTTTCCCATTGGGTTTTCCTTTGTAAGGCTTTTATTGAAGAATTATATTGATCCAGAAGTATCATTCTACATTTAATGTAGTAAATTATTGAAAATATATTTTTGTACTCTTTTTACTTCACTAAGATTTTTCCCATAGGGTTTTTCTTAGTTAGGTTTTAATGAGGCATTACATTGATCCTGAAGTATCAAACTCTTAGAAGAAATATCATTTTAATATGGTATTTACAATTTCAAGAGTTGCACTTTTTTCCTCGATCAAGGTTTTTCCCATTGAGATTTGCTAATAGAGGTTTTTAACGAGGCAACAAAAAATATCTATGTCATCTAAATAGATATTTGCAAGCAATATACTATGAGGAGGAGCAATAATCTTTCAAAGGGAATAATTTCAAGCTACTATAAGAGCATTCAAGAATTTGAAGACACATATTCAAGGAGGAGTGTTAAAGTTACCTTTCCGATCCACATAAAGCAAAATCACAAACTGGATATGTATTTACAAACAACAATGCAATTATTTCATGGAATTCTACAAAGAAAACATTGGTAGTAACATCATCCAATCATTCTGAAATACTAGCACTACATGAAGCAAGTCAATAATGTGTTTGGTTAAGATAAATTAATTGAACATATTCGAAGCACATGTCAACTTCCCTCAACTACAGAAAGATCAGTTATTTATGAAGATAATGCAGCATGCATAACTCAGATTCTTTTTCACACATGAGCTACGCATGCTGCACATTTCTCCCAATTTTTTTTCACACATGAGCTCCAAAAGGGACAATAAGATAGAAGTGAAGCAAATCCAATCTCAAGAAAATCCAGTAGATCCATTCACGAAGGCACTTCCAAAATCAACGTTGCAGAAGATGATATATAAAATTGGTATGCGTCACTTGCATCACCAAACTATTTGAATAATGCGTTACGAATCAGAGGAGCATATATTATGCTGTAATGTACTCTTTTCCTTCACTAATAATTTTCCCACTAGGTTTTTATTAGTAAGGTTTTTAATGAGGCATTATTTTGATCCAGAAGTATCAACCCTCATTAGAACATTGTCAATATGTTACCTAGAGATGAAATAAAAATTGTACTCTTTTCCTTGTTTATGATTTTTTCCACTTGGTTTTTCATAAAGAAGTTTTTAATGAGGCAACTAATCTTATCATTTTTACATACGCATATTCAAGGGGGAGTGTTGTAATATATATGAGTGAATATGCTTTTGTCATATTCTGTTTAGTCCTACATTATGGGATGAGTTTTACTTCAAGCTCCCAAGTCATTATAGAAGGAGCTCATGTAATGTAAACAGAGTATTCATGCATGGTACTTAGGCACCATATAGAGATCCTTATTTGACTTGATATTTTTATTTTATTTTTTGGTTAAATGGGGGCCTACTTAACCATAGTTAGGTTTATTTTTTTCTTCAAATCGGATAGGCTACTCAACGAATTCTTGGACTTGAATAGAATTTGCACACAATTAATTTCTAAGAGTATCTTCAACCCATTTTACAGTTAATGTCATGCAAAACTTATATGTCCACAATGTTAACTCGATACTTATATTTATGGCAATGACATTTGTAATTTCTCTCATATGCAAAATATCAAATGTTGTCATTTTTTGCATGTATGTCAAGCTACCATTCATACAATATTGAAATTTTTTCCTAACTCATCAATAATTATTTAGGTGTTGTCGACGTAAAAGTTGGTCTATTGACGATCAACCCCCAAGTGTGTTAACCACACACGATAATATCACAAAATGCAGGAAAAATGTAAACAAACACAGAAGACACAATATTTTATAGTGATTCGGCTTAATTTATGCCTACGTCCACTTTATAATCTTAGTTTATACTGTCGATTACAGGTTACAGTGGTTTTTCTGTGGAAGAAAGTAGAGAAAGAAGAGATCTTTACATAAAATCTTTGTGTTGTACTTAAAATATATGACATGCTATTTTAGGATGCCGAATAGGAGATATCTAGTGGCTGATTAAAGATGCCTCTCATTTCTGGAAAGGGTAATATTTATTGGTGAAAATGTGGGCCGAGATGGTATGCAGCGTGACACATAAATTTTTAGCTCGGAAACGTGTAACTTGATCCAGTAAAGCAGTTGTAAGCGGAGGAACCCAGTCTATTGCTGATGGAAAGTTCTTCTCGGAAATCATGACTGACATGGATTGGCATATAAAAAGGTGTGTTGGTTAAGTCTGACTGGTTATGTAGCCTTCGGAGTAGGACTTCGTCTTGTAATAAATAATTTTAACTTGGTATTTTCCATCTAATATTCTAGACTTGACCCGATTCTTCAGGAACAACCCGATCGGTCGTTTGATGATCCGATCGGTCGGTTTGGCTTTGACTTCGGAGTTGCGGAGCTGATTCGGGCTTAATTATTATCGATCGACCTATGATGAAGGTCGACACTGGGAGCATAAATCCGGAACGATAATGGGTAGCGAGCTTTGATTTTGAGTTGTGACGACTTTTGCCAAAAATTTGATCAACACTTTGCCCCACAGAACATATCTTTTTTGGTAAAAAGAGATGTGTTCTGATCCTTTCAGAGAATATCGAACATAAGTCCTTCATATTGTGATCCGAGAAGCCATGGTTACTGAAACACCCCACCTCCATTAAGGTCACTCACAAAGGGAATGCCTTAACTTTGGTGGAGGTTTATAAGTAAAAGCCACAGATGAACTCAAGACAGATATAATTGCACATATTTTAAATAGCGGAAACCAAACAAACTTTTATTTCATCAATACGTGTATCAAACAAAGATTTCCATAATTGTCTCAAAATACTTTCAACATTACAACCGCATAACTGCCTTGATTATTAAAGAAGCATGAAAACATAAATAAAGTGACAAAAATCCCCATAGTGATATCCAAAGCCATTATCCGAGCAAGAAAGATCCAAATCATACATCTACGTTCTTGGTGCTTGTAAAGAGCCTGACTGAGTTGAGCTGTTTCCTCCCTGTGGACCTGGTGGGGGGGGGGAGCGAAAGAAAAGAAGACGAAAAGAAAATAGAGTCAGACATAAAGCCTGAATAAATCTAGTAACTCTTCAACATATGAATAAGAAAAGGATATGATGGATATAAACTAAAAATAGGAAAGTGTCACAGGCTAAGGAAGTGTCGAATGTACTATCACACCCATACTTTATCTCTGCACCTACTCGAGTTTATTCTAACTGGAACCCCATGGTGAGGGTGAAGTGATCCCCATTCTTATCAAAGATTGGCTCCTACTCGTGTTAACATGTGTCATACGACCCCCAAGAATTGTAGATACCTATGCTGGTCCCACCATGGGGTGTATCAAGACCCATGGTGGCGGCCCCGACACAAAACTAGAAGACATAGGTTATACTACTGGTGTCCCCAGTGCCCTGGTTGTCTGCTCCAGAGTGTGTTCACGCCCGCACCCCGTTAGACCTGCACTATGCACCCACCGCCGTCGTTTGACCGCTTACAATCAGCCCAGTAATCGTGCCCCACCCTGCCTAGTTTCAGGGTACCGTTGATACCTAACTTTGGGTTACTGCTGAAACGGGTCCCTCGTTACCAGGATTTTCTAGTCAAACATGTTAAGTGGTTAAGTGTCTGTATTTACCTAACCCCACCCATCAATTCTTGTTAACATGTTGAATTTGGTTAAGTGTTATAGTTGACTTAACCCTACCATCTGTCCTTAGCCTCTTAGGAGCACTAGACCACTCACATTAGACAGGTATTGATATGGTTACTGGATATGCCGGTCGGTTGCGGTCAGGTCTACACCGTAGCTCAGTCTAAACTCGGGTCCTTATTGGGCTCAATGCTTAACCACCCACATTGGATACGTATTGTTGTGACTACTGGACAGCAGGGCGGGTCCGGGCAGGTTTACATCACAACTCAATCCAACCTCGGGTTAAGCATATCGTGTTTTCTAAATTTACATATTTTATTACTTTTCAACTACATGTAAATGTCATATCTTTTATTTTTGGGTATTTAAATTCATACCGCTTATGTGTCATAATCATTGGCATGTGCCAAACATGCCAACATATATTTTCATATTTTACACCCAACGTTATTACCCCCGTTTGTTCGCAACGTTATAACATGTGTTGGGCTTGTCACAATTCAGCCCAAATTTATAAACGTGAGGAAAAGGGGAAATCATGAACATGTAATACATAAAGGTGTGTGGTGCATG
The DNA here is from genome assembly GCA_030737875.1 of Allium sativum. Lineage (NCBI taxonomy): Eukaryota > Viridiplantae > Streptophyta > Magnoliopsida > Asparagales > Amaryllidaceae > Allium > Allium sativum. The sequence continues at coordinate 316,377,558 of CM060922.1, read as the reverse complement.
AACTTGCAATTTGGCGATTCAACTAACATGTAACATGGGTCATGTGAACTTGCATTCGAATCAAAGTATGACTAAGTAGGTGACATATGAAATGACATAGTTTTAGGCAAATACAAACTTGTGTTTAAACATGTTAACTTGGCATAATATCGACCACAAAACTAGCATGTTATATATTCATCGAAATGTACAATTTTTACATCTAATCATATAGCCTATTTCAACATGAACTCGCATAGTTCATGAAACCCAAACGATGTTTGGCATAGAACCAATTGTATTTTGCAAATAAACATGAACTTACATAGTTATGAAACATAGATCCAATTATACTTGCAAACATAGATCTAATTATACTTGCCAATAAACATAAGGATGATATCATAGGTTTTGGGTCATGTAGGCATAAAAGGTCTATAACATGTTTACACAAATTCTAATTTAGACTAAGGGAATATACATAGTCCATGTCATCGACATATACAAAAAGGGATAAATTTCTAGTTTTTGCCACAAGCTTGCAAGTGCCATTGTTTTTCATACACAATTGTCCAATAGGCTTGCATCAATTAATTTATGCCACAAACATCAATACACAAGTCATGATAGAACCATCACAATACACAAAGATTATAACAACACGATTCTATTTTCATTTACATCGAATCACATCACAGTTTTTATTCATATTTTGAAAGGTCACTATACTTACAACGTGTGATGAATTCTTGTTTTCTGATTTCTGTTATTCTGATTTGGAGATGCTCTCCTTTGGGTAGCAAAGTTGTGTTGAATGATTTGATTAAGCTTTGATCTTCTTTTAATTTGATTCGTCTCTTAGGCTTGTTGGCTTGTCTCTAGGCTTTTTAATTGACGGCCATTCCTAGTTCCTCTCCAGCAGCATCACGACTTTTTTATTCTATTATTTGTGTGAATTTAGGGTTAGACTTGAGTTGTATTTATAGAATTTTTAAATTGTTTTGAGCCGTCGATGAAGCTAGGGTGAATCCAGACCATCCGTCTCAAGAGAGACCAATAAGAAAGAGACATGTAAGCCCTAGTGACTCAGCCAAGCATCAGAATTCGACCAGACCCTGACCAGGCCAGCCAGGACCTGACCAGCAGGTCTTTCTGACCTGGGCGCACTTGGCAGGTGCGCCAGGCCAAATTTGTACTGGCGCACTTCCCAAGTGCGCCAGTTCAACTTTGTTCTGGCGCACTTCACAAGTGCGCCAGTGCATTCTGACCCGTTTTCCGGTTTTTCTGCCCAACTTCGTTCGTCCATATCTTCTTCATACGATATCCGTTTTACACAAACTTGAACTCTATCTCAAGCAGAATTTCGAGACGAACACAATGCCGTAACCCATTTCCCTTGGTTTCATCATTTATAATTAATTATACTTTAATTCGTGAAGCTTAACGTTATAGAATTCACGGGGTGTTACATTCTCCCCCACTTAAAAGGATTTCGTCCCAGAAATCTTCAAGTTAGGAAGAATGTATATCCTACCATCCAACAGTCCATCTACTCAACCAACAAACACAGGCATCCACTGTCCTTAAAAGACTTCTAATGCTTCATGATCATATGCATAGTGTGTGTACATGTCCTTATCTAATGCAGAAATCAGGCGGTCTACTGATTCAGTTGACCTCCTTAATGCGAATCATGTAAGTGTCATGAATCCATTATGTATGCAAATTCTTCCTACTCATAATTCTACATGAGTGCACAACTATTCATACAAATGCAACGACCATATGACAGCATATCAAGTTTACAACCATATACAAATAAGAATACATATATGCATATGCAGTATGAAGTGATTGAGCCGATCTAAGACCTAGGTTGTGTGTGTATATGCATCCACGAGCAACCACTTGCAGCCATTAACCATAACATGTTTCAAATACAAGTTTACATCCAAAGGGGTTTCTACCTAAGGATAAAGGATAATATCGAGGAGATATACATAAAAAGATAGATACAAGCACAACTTAAGAAAAAGAGAGGTCAAAGATGTACCCTCAAAAAGAAAAGGGTATGCCGCGCGTATTCTATCCTCAGTTTCCCAAGTCGCGTCTTCCTCGGCGTCGCTCCACTGAACCTTAACGAGCTTCACTTCCCGGTTGCGTAGCTTTTTGATTTCAGTTCCTACGATTCGAGTTGGAACTCTCCTCACAGTTGCTTCACGTTCCGCTTCGGCTTCTTCTAGAATGCTTGGCTTCACCACTTCCGCTGATTCATGTAGACATTTCCGGAGATGAGAAACGTGAAAGATGTTGTGAATTCCAGCCAATCTTTCAGGCAGGTCTACTCTATAAGCCATTTTCTCAATCTTCTCGATGATAGGGAACGGTCCTACAAATCTTAGTGCTAGCTTTCCTGCGGATCCAAAGCGAACGACGTTCCTTAAAGGGGATACCTTAAGGAAAACCCTGTCCCCAACCTCAAACTCAAGGTCGGTCCTTCTTTTGTCGGCGTAGGATTTCTGTCTGTCTTGGGCTATCTTCATTCTCCTACGTATCAAGTCCACTTTCTCTGAAGTTTCTCGAATCATGTCTGGCCCAAGTATAAGCATATCTGTAGACTCCCACCAACAAGTTGGTGATTTGCACGGTCTTCCATACAAGGCTTCGAAGGGTGCCATGCCGATGGTAGCTTGGTAGCTGTTGTTGTAGGCAAATTCCACTAAAGGAAGGTGATCCTCCCACGTCCCTCCAAAGTCAAGAACGCAAAGTCTTAAAAGATCCTCTAAAACTCTATTCACCCTTTCCGTACGGCCATCTGTTTGGGGGTGATAGGCCGTACTCAAACATAGCTGTGTGCCTACAACTTCTTGCAGACTCCGCCAAAACTCACTCGTGAAGATGGGGTCTCGGTCACTAACAATGCTGGAGGGTACCCCATGGAGTCGAACTATTTCCTTGAGATAAAGAGATGCTAGAGATACGGCAGTCCTCCTACTCTTGATAGGTATAAAGTGGGCGCTTTTAGTAAGCCTATCCACTATTACCCAAATGCTAGTGTTTCCTCTCCTCGACCTAGGCAGTTCATCAATGAAGTCCATTGAAATGCTATCCCACTTCCACTGTGGGACCTCTAGAGGGTGAAGTAGTCCTCCAGGCTTCTTTTGTTCTGCCTTGACCCGTTGGCAGGTCATGCACTTAGAAACGAAATATGCCACGTCTTGTTTCATGCTGTTCCAAAAGAAAGTCCTTTTTATATCTTTGTACATCTTATCACCGCCAGGGTGTATAGTCATCTTGGAATGATGCGCTTCCTCGAGAACCTTCTTTGTTAACTCCCTTGCTTGTGGGACGCATAATCTTCCATCTCGTCTCAGCCAACCCTTATCATCGATGGCGTATCTACTAAGGTGACTAGAAGTCTCACCCCTAATAAGTTTATCAATCACATCAACAAGCTGAGGGTCTTCACGTTGTGCTGCCCCTATTGAGTCTAAGAGAGTGGGGATGAGATTTTCGCGAAATCCCTAATAAACTTTCGATAAAAACCGGCTAGCCCAAGAAAGCTTTGAACTTCGGTTGCATTTCTTGGTGTCTTCCAATCTTGTACTGCCACCACTTTCGCGGGGTCCACAGCCAACCCTTCTTTGGACACTATATGTCCAAGAAACCTTACTTCTTTTCTCCAGAAGTGACATTTGGAGAATTTGGCTTTTAGTTGATGTGCACGGAGAGTATCCATGATTTCTTTCAGATGCTGAGCATGTTCTTCCTCACTCTTTGAGAAGATTAAGATATTATCTACGAAGACAACCACAAATTTGTTGAGGAATTCTCTGAACACCCTGCTCATTAGGTCTACGAAATAAGCGGGTGCATTTGTCAAGCCGAAAGGCATGACAAGCCACTCGAAGAAACCGTCTGGGGTTCTGAACGCTGTCTTATCAATGCTATCTTCAGCTACTCTTAGCTGATGGAACCCAGTTGCCAGATCAAGTTGGGAGAAGACCGTCGCACCTACAAGCTGATCAAACAAATCGTCAATTCGGGGAAGAGGGTGCCTATTTTTCTTGGTCAATTTGTTTAACTCCCTATAGTCGACGCAAAGGCGAAGCGAACCGTCTGCTTTGGTTGTGAACACCACTGGAGCACCCCATTCCGAAATGCTCCGTCTAATGAACCCCTTTTCGAGAAGTTCTTTAACCTGCTTACTGAGCTCCTTTCTCTCCCTTGGAGCCATGTGTCTGACAGGTAAAGCTACAGGCTTTGCGTTATCCACAAGATATAAGCGGAAGTCTATTTCCCGCCTCGGAGGTAAGCCTTTCACTTCCTTAAAGACATCCTGATATTCCCGGACTACTCTAACTGATTTCAAATTCTCATCAGAAGCATCAAGCGACTCTAGATAACTAAGCATAACAACATTCAAGGGATTACAAGAAATTTCTAGAGTGTTACCAAGCCGAATCAAGAGTCTAACTACTCTTTTCTCACAGTCAAGAATGGAACTATTACTGGATAACCAGTCCATGCCTAAGATCAAACCATATCCCGAGAAGCCCAAAACAAAAGCACTACAACTAAACTCAACGCTGAGAATAGAGATTTTCAAACCCAAACAAATCATTGACAAGTAAGCGGATCCCCCAATTGGATTTGAAACTACTAAGGGATCTTCTACCATACTAGTGTCTAGATGCAGAGATTCTACTAAGGCAGATGAAATAAAGGAGTGTGATGCGCCAGAGTCAAAAAGTGTACGAACTGGATGATCATAAAGATAGACTACACTTTCTACAGAAATATTACAACCTCGTTCCTGCTGAGGTGCCACTAGCGCATGAACCTGACCCCCTGAAGTGGATCCGGCTTTTTGTCCCTGCCCTTTCTTCTTTGGGCAGTCCTTAGCTTGGTGTCCAGTTTCTCCACAATGGAAGCAGCCACCCATCTTCGCCTTCCTTTTCCGGCAGTCTTTTGATATATGGCCCACAATGCCACAGAAATTGCACCTTCTCTTCTCACGGGGCTTATTGTTCTTCCTTCCTTTCTTGAAGTCTGTTTTCTTTGCTTGTAGACCTTCTTTCTTCTCTTCCCCCTTAGTTTCTTTCTTGCCGTGGTCTTCCTCGTGTAGCAACGCCATGTCTACTAGGCTTTCATAAGTCGCACCCGTGGATACATGGGTCATGGCCAGGCTGTGTAGAGGCTCATTCAGACCCTTGACAAAGCGAAGTGCCTTCTTGTGTTGGGTGTTTACTAAGTCTAGCCCAAATCTGGCCAGCTGATTAAACTGATTAACATATTCCCTGATCGTCATGCTTCCCTGTTTCAGAGTTAGAAACTTTTCCATTTGCAGGCTTCTTTCGGCTTGGGAGAGGAATTTCATCTCAAACCTTGTCCTGAAGTCTTCCCATGTTTCCACCGCCCTCTGAGCATTAGTAACTTCCCACCAATAGGAAGCTTCATCCTTAAGTAACCACACCGCAAGCTGTATCTTTTGCCTGTCATCCACTCTAAAGATGACAAACAAATCCTCAGTCTCCTTTAACCAGTTTCTTGCTCCAACAAAAGATTCTGTCCCATAAAAGTCTTTTCCACCCATAGCCTTGAAGTCTCTACATGTTTTTGCAAAGGCATTTACACGAGGAGGCGGAGGAGGATGAGGAACCGCGGCCACTGGAGGAGGGATGTCTGCTGGGCCCGCGCCATTGGCCCTTGCTTTTAAGTACCTCCTAAACCAGCTGGGAATCGGCACTCCTTCCGGAAGGTTAAGGTCTCCAGACATGCTGAAACAGAAAGGGAAAAATTCAAAACGAAGGATAGATAGGGCACATGGCTTTGGGGGATTTTGTCTTTTTATTAATATAACACTTTTTCAGAGAAAAAAATGCTTCTTTAAACTTTCTTTTTGAAAACAATTTTCAAAAACTTTTATCTTGTCTGGTAAACCTATGCTCTGATACCAAGTGAAACACCCCACCTCCATTAAGGTCACTCACAAAGGGAATGCCTTAACTTTGGTGGAGGTTTATAAGTAAAAGCCACAGATGAACTCAAGACAGATATAATTACACATATTTTAAACAGCGGAAACCAAACAAACTTTTATTTCATCAATACGTGTATCAAACAAAGATTTCCATAATTGTCTCAAAATACTTTCAACATTACAACCTCATAACTGCCTTGATTATTAAAGAAGCATGAAAACATAAATAAAGTGACAAAAATCCCCATAGTGATATCCAAAGCCATTATCCGAGCAAGAAAGATCCAAATCATACATCTACGTTCTTGGTGCTAGTAAAGAGCCTGACTGAGTTGAGCTGTTTCCTCCCTGTGGACCTGGGGGGGGGGGGGGAGGGGGGACGAAAGAAAAGAAGAAAAAAGAAAATAGAGTCAGACATAAAGCCTGAGTAAATCTAGTAACTCTTCAACATGTGAATAAGAAAAGGATATGATGGATATAAACTAAAAATAGGAAAGTGTCACAGGCTAAGGAAGTGTCGAATGTACTATCACACCCATACTATAGCTCTGCACCTACTCGAGTTTATTCTAACTGGCACCCCATGGTGAGGGTGAAGTGATCCCCATTCTTATCAAAGATCGGCTCCTACTCGCGTTAACATGTGTCATACGGCCCCCAAGAATTATAGATACCTATGTTGGTCCCACCATGGGGTGTATCAAGACCCATGGTGGCGGCCCCGACACAAAATTAGAAGACATAGGTTATAATACTGCTGTCCCCAGTGCCCTGGTTGTCTGCTCCGGAGTGTGTGCACGCCCGCACCCCGTTAGACCTGCACTGTGCACCCACCGCCGTCGTTTGACCGCTTACAATCAACCCAGTAATCGTGCCCCACCCTGCCTAGTTTCAAGTTACCGTTGATACCTAACTTTGGGTTACTGCTGAAACGGGTCCCTCATTACCAGGATTTTCTAGTCAAACATGTTAAGTGGTTAAGTGTCTGTATTTAACTAACCCCACCCATCAATTCTTGTTAACATGTTGAATTTAGTTAAGTGTTATAGTTGACTTAACCCTACCATCTGTCCTTAGCCTCTTAGGAGCACCAGATCACTCACATTAGACAGGTATTGCTACGGTTACTGGATATGCCGGTCGGTTCTGGGCAGGTTTACATCGTAGCTCAGTCTAACCTCGGGTCCTTATTGGGCTCAATGCTTAACCACCCACATTGGATAGGTATTGTTGTGACTACTGGACAGCCGAGCAGGTCCGGGCAGGTTTACATCACAACTCAATCCAACCTCGAGTAAAGCATATCGTGTTTTCAAAATTTACATATTTTATTACTTTTCAACTACATGTAAATGTCGTATCTTTTATTTTTCGGTATTTCAATTCATACCGCTTATGTGTCATAATCATTGGCATGTGCCAAACATGCCAACATATATTTTCATATTTTACACCCAACGTTATTACCCCCGTTTGTTCGCAACGTTATAACATGTGTTGGGCTTGTCACAACTCAGCCCAACTTTATAAACGTGAGGAAAAGGGGAAATCATGAACATGTAATACATAAAGGTGTGTGGCGCATGAACTTGCAATTTGGCGATTCAACTAACATGTAACATGGGTCATGTGAACTTGCATTCGAATCAAAGTATGACTAAGTAGGTGACATATGAAATGGCATAGTTTTAGGCAAATACAAACTTGTGTTTAAACATGTTAACTTGGCATAATATCGACCACAAAACTAGCATGTTATATATTCATCGAAATGTACAATTTTTACATCTAATCATATAGCCTATTTCAACATGAACTCGCATAGTTCATGAAACCCAAACGATGTTTGGCATAGAACCAATTGTATTTTTCAAATAAACATGAACTTACATAGTTTATGAAACATAGATCCAATTATACTTGCAAACATAGATCTAATTATACTTGCCAATAAACATAAGGATGATATCATAGATTTTGGGTCATGTAGGCATAAAAGGTCTATAACATGTTTACACAAATTCTAATTTAGACTAAGGGAATATACATAGTCCATGCCATCGACATATACAAAAAGGGATAAATTTCTAGTTTTTGCCACAAGCTTGCAAGTGCCATTGTTTTCATACACAATTGTTCAATAGGCTTGCATCAATTAATTTATGCCACAAACATCAATACACAAGTCATGATAGAACCATCATAATACACAAAGATTATAACAACACGATTCTATTTTCATTTACATCAAATCACATCACAGTTTTTATTCATATTTTGAAAGGTCACTATACTTACAACGTGTGATGAATTCTTGTTTTCTGATTTCTGTTATTCTGATTTGGAGATGCTCTCCTTTGGGTAGCAACGTTGCATTGAATGATTTGATTAAGCTTTGATCTTCTTTTAATTTGATTTGTCTCTTAGGCTTGTTGGCTTGTCTCTAGGCTTTTTAATTGACGGTTATTCCTAGTTCCTCTCCAGCAGCATGACGGCTTTTGTATTCTATTATTTGTGTGAATTTAGGGTTAGACTTGAGTTGTATTTATAGAATTTTTAAATTGTTTTGAGCCGTCGATGAAGCTAGGGTGAATCCAGACCATCCGTCTCAAGAGAGGCCAATAAGAAAGAGACATGTAAGCCCTAGTGACTCAGCCAAGCATCAGAATTCGACCAGACCCTGACCAGGCCAGCCAGGACCTGACCAGCAGGTCTTTCTGACCTGGGCGCACTTGGCAGGTGCGCCAGGCCAAAATTTTACTGGCGCACTTCTCAAGTGCGCCAGTTCAACTTTGTTCTGGCGCACTTTACAAGTGCGCCAGTGCATTCGGACCCGTTTTCCTGTTTTTCTGCCCAACTTCGTTCGTCCATATCTTCTTCATACGATATCCGTTTTACGCAAACTTGAACTCTATCTCAAGCAGAATTTCGAGATGAACGCACTGGAGTAACCCATTTCCCTTAATTTCATCATTTATAATTAATTATAATTTAATTCTTGAAGCTTAACGTTATAGAATTCACGGGGTGTTACAGTTACGCCGAACCATATTATGAGAAAGACCAGAAAACCAACGATCGCTGATGATTATATTATGGCTAGAAAACCGATGACCGCTGGGGGTTGTATTAAGGCCGGAAAACCAACAATCACTACTGATCGTATTAAGGTATGGTCTTCGAGAATGCCAGAAAATTAATCGACCATACCAATTCGACTTCAAAGATGTGTAGTAGAACCGGGACCTTACCGAGTAAAGTAGCTCCTGTAAAGGGTTTTAAGGTAGACCTGCCAGATCTTGGTGATGTCATGCGGGCTGTCAGGTATAACCATACCTGAAAATCCGAAGGAGGGCATGAACTATGCTTAAAAATTTAAAGTGCGGTATCAACCATACCTAGAATTCAAGGAGGACGAGCATAAACCATGCTCGGTTTTGTTATGTGGGCGAGCATTAACCATACTCGACTTTAGTGAGGTGGGGGTATGAACCATACCCAGAGGATGAGCATAAGCCATACTCAGTTTTGTGAAGTGGGGCATAAAACATATACCCTTAATAGTTGGACGAGTATGAACCATACTTATAGGTCGAGTATAAACCATACCCGAGTTTGAGATCGAGTATCAGTTATGCTCGAAGTGTGATTTAACAGGGTTGAGTATAAGTCATACTCTTATTGAGAAGGAGTTAAGTTTTCCATATCCTGATAAGCCTATTTTAGGAGAGGTATTAACCATACCCGGAGAACGAGCATAAACCATGCTCGGTTTTGAGAGAGAGGCATATACCATACCCTAGTGACGAGCGGCTTAATTAGGTTGGCGAGCATTAGCCATACTCGGCTTAGGAAAGTTGGCGAGCATTAACCATACTCAGCTTTGAGGCACTTGTCGAGCCTCAACAAGATGCTTAAATCGATAAAACATAGTCCATGTTCGAGAAAGAAAGCATATTGCTGCTAAGGAGCTATTACAGAAATTAAAACAAGTCCTAATAGGTTGATAGTTGAATCCATAGCACGTCTAGGGATTACATCCTAATCATGTACGTGTGTACTTCAACATAACCACATTATTAAAAATAATAAAAGATAAAAGCACATTTCTTATATCCTAAGAAATGAAGTGCATCCACAATGATCTAAGCCAGATCAATTGATGATAATGCCGCGATTGTTAGGCTCGGGGTTTTTCCCGTTTCGAAAATCTCTGGGACCGACCTGAGGAGCTTAGGAAGGTAGCTGTTAGCTCTCCATATCTAACCCGCTCCTCGATTAGATCACGCAGATGCCTGCATTCATTGGTGTTGTGCCCTGCCATATTATGATACATGTAGTGCTTTCCTGATTTACATTCTCTTTGGGTCGGCTCCCACCTGGAGGCTTTGGAAAAGACAGAGATCCCCGCACATCAAGATAGATGTCCAATAGAGAGGAGTTGAGCTCGAAGTATTGATCATACTTATATTCTCTCCGGAATCACACGTTCCGATCGTTCTTTTCCGAGGCTTTTTCTTTTCCTTTGTTTTGGCCAGTGGTATTGGATGGACCACCGTCCCTAGTAGCAAGTACTTCGAGATTTTCCATCTCGATTCTAACAACCTCTTGCCGAAGAAATATATCTGCTTCGGCATAGAAATCTTCAATATCCCTGAGAGGATCTCTAGTTAGGGAGATCTTGAAATTAGTTGACTCTGAACCCCGGCTATGGCAACCATAGGCACCATCGATGGCTCGGGTCGATCAAATGATGCTACGGTCGCATTGAATCTTTCTAAGAAGGATCGTAGGGTCTCACCGGACCGTTTCTTGATGGATGTGAGGAACATGACGCTTTTCGGTCGGGAGATGTGAACTCTGAACTGCTCGATGAAGCAGGTGACCAACATATTCCAACAGTTGATCGATTCAGTTGTTAACTGCAGAAACCACATGTCGTCTATGTTTTTGAGAAATAGAGGGAAGCATTTGGCCATGGCGTTGGTTGATGTTGATAGCATTTCTATGTGACGCATGTATCACATGAGGTGTATGGTCGGGTCAGTCCTGCCGTTGTAGGGATTCAGGACCGAAAGCTTAAAGTCTGGTAGATTTCGAGAGTTTTTGATTTCCCATGTAAATGGATTGCGATGGATGTCATCCACATCCTGTTGAGAAGAGGTGTCTTTGGTGAAGCGTTTGATGATGCTTGCAATTTGACTTTCATCCCCAAGGAGTCTTTGCCACGAATCCAATTCTGCACCGAAGACATTGGTGAGAATCCAAGTACTAGGACTGGGTGGAAGCATTCCCCGAGCTCTTGTGGTAGGTTCGATTCAGCCGACAAGAGTTGAGTGAAGGTGGCCCCCAGCCTCAGGCATTGGCTCAGGGTCAGCCAAAGTCGCTTGGTTAAACTGAGTGTCGGACCGAACCATGACCGCTCCGGTTGGAAGAGACCGGTTCAAGATAGCATTTCTTGTTCGGGGCTCGGTATTGCCCCCGTTCGGGGCGACATCAGAGTGATTTACCGTAGCGTTTCCCTCCGTCATCTTAGGGACCGGTATGGTAGAGTGGTCTTGGTGACACGGAGGCTTGTCGACCCCAGCCCTTCTTGGATCGGCAAGCTGGGAAGGCTGTGGGAGAGGCATCATAAGACGGGTCTGCGGTAAGATGCTGGGTTGGATCGGAAGTTGCGTCGATTCATGTTGTGTTCGACCTAGAGGTTGCACTGGGTTCAGGAGCCGTTTGTCCAGGGAGTTGAGTCGATCCCTGGACCGAAAGCAAAATGGTCGACCGATCCGGAACTTAGCCATGGTCGGCCTGAGAATCTGCGGCTACTTCAGCTCCAATAGTCGCCGGAAGTGGCGACACTAGATCTAGCCGATCGGGTTGTGAAGTAGAACTAGGAGGAAGCAAAGATGAAAACCTATCTGGAGCATGGATTTCATTGGATTGAATGCTGCTTGTTGCCCCAGTTTTGCCTGGTGCAAGAAGTGATGCTGGAATGCTCAGTCTCTTTTCCATCCGAGCGATGAAGTTGTCCATCATTTCCAATTGCTTTTTAAGGAGTCCATCCTAGTGTGCCATCTGACATCTGAACTCATCCAGAACTCTATCCATCTCGTCCTTAGTTAGGTATCGGGATAGGTCTTCATGGAGTAAGTCTCTTGGCTTGCCTCCGTTGTTGTTGTTGTTTCTGCTGCACCATAGGTCGAGATTGAGCGTGAGAAGGTGTTGAACCCTTCTTCCGATTTACCATTGGTACTTTAAGAGTTGCCGAAGGTCGTAAGGTATATCCATGCCCCCCTACCTGGCGTGCCAAAGTGTTGCCGTCAAAAGTTGGTTTAGTGACGATCAATCCCCAATGTGTGTTAATTGCACACAATATTATTCAAAAATGCAAGAAAAATGTAAACAAACACAGAAGACACAATATTTTTGTAACACCCCACCTCCGTCAAGGTAACTCTTGCAAGTACATTGGCTTTGGAGGGGCGTTAAACGAGGTAAACATGCATGCAGATATCATAAGACAGAACATGTAAGTAAAACAGAGTAAATAAAGCAGCGGATCAAACTAGCATTTCAAATACCATAGTTAAGTTACAACAAAGTACTTGGTCATTATTTTCCAACAAACAAAGTCTAGAGAAAAACATAAACTGAAATACATAAAGTACTATCCCCAAAGTGAAGTGATAAACCATAGCTAGCTCAATGTCCAAAACCGTACATGAGCAAATCCAGTAAGCAAGCTATAAAGATCCAAGCTAAGCTCCAATGTTCCCACCCTGAGGACCTGGGGGGGGGGGGGGAACGGAAGAAAAGAGGCGAAAGAAAACGGGTCAGTCAAAAAGACTGGTAAGTCCTATCTACTATTAGTATAAAAACTAATAAAGTTAACTGGTCATGTGAAGCAGAGATGAAACATAGGGTGATAACTAGCATAGTGAAAAGTTAACAAGACAGATCAAGTGTGGCATCGCATATACAAGGTTAAGTTGCACCGGGTGTGTACTAGTATTCTAATCCATGTCAAGTAAAATCAAGAAATGATCCCTTGGCCCAAAGCTGGCCCATATCAAGAGATGACCTAAATCGAGGTCCAACTACTCGGTCCAGTCGATCGGCTCCCTATAAGCCTAACTCGTCGTGTATCGGTGTCATGCGGCCCAAACGCGAGATGTAGTCGACTGTGCTAGGTCCACCCTAGGGTGTATCCGAGCCCTAGGGTGCCAACCACTGACACCAAAACAAGCATGCACAGTCCAAACCTACTGGTGCCCATGCCTGTATTTCATCCCGACTACGTGCACGACCATAGTCCGCTGGAATCTACAATGGCGCACCAAACCAGCCGTCCCTTTTTGGTCTCTTACAATCAGCCCAGTAATCGTGCCCCACCCCTAGCCTAGTCCCTAGGGTATCCCGATACGCTCTGATGGGTTACTGCTGAAAAGGACCCCGCAACTAGGGTTTCTAATGGGTTAAATGTGATTAACCCTATCCAAACCACGTATCAAGTTGGTTAAGTTTATCCAAGATTCATGACTTAACCCTATCAATCCATCATGTTCATTTGGTTAAATATTCAAGTGGTTCATGACTTAACCCTATCAATCCATCATGTTCATTTGGTTAAGTATATTCCAGTAATCCATGACTTAATCCTACCATGTGGCATTAATTAACTTAATGAACCTCAACCTCTCACATTAGACTTTGTTGTGGTTACTAGTTAAACCGGGCGGGTCCGGGTAGCTTTACACCACAACCTAGTCTAACCTCGGGTTTTAAGTGCGACATGACCAACTACTCACATTGGGTCCTATTGCTTGTAGCCACTAGTTAAGCCGGTCGGTTCCGGGTAGATTTATGCTACAAACTCAACCCAACCTCGAGTTGGCCATTCTCATGTTTTCTAGAAGTCATGTCCAAGTCCATGTTTCAAGCATAAACACATGTCAAATTTTCATGTCATATTTTCAAGTCATGTTCTCATGTTATTTAAGTTTGCCCAACTACCCATACGTATTCCCATCGCACGTAAATTCGCATCACGCAAATAGATCAAAGAGGGGACATAACAACATGACAAGGTGGGTATAAGATGGCAAAGTCTATCACAAGTTAAACATGGTGACATTTGAGGCCGAAAGGGGTTCAACATACTAGCATATGGCCTCATCATGTGTGATAGCATAAAAGGTGACTTGGCCTCATACATATCAAATAGCATAAGGGTGATTTGGCCACAAGCTAGCATAAGGATGCTTTGGCCACAAGTTAAACATGGTGGCATATGAGGCATAAATAGGTTCATAAGTTTGCATATTACATCATAGGCCTCAAAACATGCATAATACCAACTTAAGCAAATAGGTGAAACATGATTATGAAGGACATAGGATGATGGCTAAAAGTTCGCATATAGCATTATTAGGCTTCAAAAGTATGCATAAAACCAAACTTAGCATATAAGTGATACATGGTGATAAATGACATGTAGAAGTTGCTAGAAGTTCGCATTTAGCCTCACATGCAAGTTATCATAAGGGATACGATAACTTCCATGTTGCCAAAATGCAACCTTTAATATAAAGCTTGAAGCTTTTAGCCCACAAGGTCAAGGTGATAGGTTTTCAAATATGCATAGAATATATTCATGCATAACATGATAAGATCAAAGCATATATCATACTTAGGCCCAAACTCAACTTGCAACATATCACATTTAACTTCATAGTTAGAATCTAAGAGTAGTATAGGGCTTACAATGCTATGAAGACTAGAATTAATATATATAAAGATTGAGACGAAGCCACTAGCAAATCCGCAAATAAAATAAGATCCAATCCAAGCTTTGAGAAAATAAGATGCTTCTTTGATTTGCTTTGAAGAAAGATGGATTCTTTAAGGAAGAAAGAGGGCTCTTTTACTTGATTTGAACACTCAAACTTTCATGAAGAGGATGGAGGCCATGATATGAAGATGGAGGCCATGATCAAGAATCATTTTGGCATAGTTTAGTTGTAGGATTGATTAATGGTGATTTAGGCTAGGCTTAGGGGTCCTTTTATAGAAGATTAGGATAGTATTAGCCATAGGATTAACCCTAGATTCAATCAGAGCCATCAAATCCCGTCACTAGCCAACAAAACAGGTCAAAACAGCCAAAATAGGTGCACCAGGTTGTCTGGGTCCGACCAGGCAGGTCGACCCCCAGGTCGACCCCCAAGTCGACCCTGGGGTCGACTCCCCAGTCGACCTGGTCCCACCCAGGTCGACCCCCAGGTCGACCTGGTCTGGGCGGGATTTTTCCCGCCTATCCCGATTTTCTGAAATTTGAATCTGTTTTGAATTTTGAATTTTTCGTGAAACTTCGCGAGGCCATATCTCGGTCATACGGACTCCGATTTTCGAAAACTCGGACTCTATTTCGCGTATTTTTCCGAGACGAACGCAATGGCACAGCCCGTTTCCCTTGATTCAAATTTTACAGTTTAATTCTGCCTTGATTTATGTCATAACATGTTATTCAAAAATACGGGTTGTTACATTCTCCCCTCCTTAAAGGATTTCGTCCCCGAAATCTCCAAGTTAGGAAGAACGTATCCTACCATCCATCATCCATCTACTCAAAACATCATCCACGTGCAGTCATTGTCCTTAAAGGATTCTAAATGTTGTATGATCATATGCAAAGGTGTGTGTATATGTACTTATCTAATGCAAAAATCAGGCGGTTACTGACACAGTAAACCTCCTTAATGCAAAGTATGTTAGTGAAATGAGTCCATATGTATGCAAATTCCTAGCATAACTCATAGTCTCTACATGAGTGCACATAACATTCATCTATATGCAACATCCACGTGATAGCATAACAAGTTTCATCCATGAATAAATATAAGCACTCATGCATATGCAGTATGAAAGTGTGTGAGCCGATCTTAGTGCCTAACGTGTATCATGCATCCACGAGTATCCACTTGCAAACACTTGCAACCACTTGCAAACATCAAGCATAACATGTTTCAAATACATGTTTCAACCAAGGGTTTCTACCTAAGGTTCTTATGACAAGATTTACGAAACAAGATAAACATGGATAGCAAAGGGAAGATATACCAATCCAGGAAAAGAGATTGAAAATGTATCCTAAAAAAGAAATGGATAAAGCACACGCATCTTCTCCTTGGTTTCCCAAGTTGCGTCTTCCTCTGTTTCACTCCATTGCGCCTTAACAAGCTTAACTTCTTTGCTTCTTTGTCTCCGTTTCCATGATACGAATCGGAGCTCGTCTCAGGGTCGCCTCTTTCTCTACCTCCATGTCTTCAAGAATACTTGGTTCAACCACTTCGGCGGATCTGTGCAAACACTTCCGGAGATGCGAGACATGAAAGACATTATGCACTCTGGCCGACTTCTCGGGCAATTCCGCCTTATAAGTCATCTTCCCAACTCTTTCTATAGTAGGGAAGGGTCCTACGATCCTTGGTGTCAGCTGCCCAAAAGGAACCATATTTCGCAAAGGATAAATCTTCACAAAGACCATATCTCCAACTTTAAATTCTAAGTCTGTCCTTCACTTGCCTGCATAGGATTTCTGTCTGTCTTGGGCCGTTTTCATCCGCCTTCGAATCAATTCAACCCTCTCAAATGTGTCCCTTATCATGTCGGGATTAATTATAAGCTTATCCGTTGTCTTCCCACCAACATGTTGGTGGTTTGCACGGCCTCCCATACGAAGCTTCAAATGGCGTCATTCCTATGCTTGCTTGGTAGCTGTTATTATAAGCAAACTCTACAAGAGGAAGGCGGTCTTCCCTAGTACCACCAAAGTCAAGAACACAAAGTCTCAAAAGATCTTCTAGCACTCTATTCACCCCTTTCGGTTTGGCCATCCGTCTGGGGGTGATAGGCTGTACTCAGATTCAATCGCGTACCCATCGCTTCTTGCAAACTATTCCAGAACTGGCTAGTGAAAATTAGGTCACGATCGCTAACTATGCTAGAAGGAACTCCATGCAACCGCACTATCTCTCGAAGATAAACAGATGCTAGCCATGATACGGTCCTCTTGCTTTTCACCGGAATAAAATGGGCTCTCTTTATAAGTCTATCAATTATTACCCATATCCCATAAAGCCCAAATAGTTTGGTGACGAACATCTTCACCCCAACCATATATCACAAACAGGCGAGTCATACTCCTTATGGGGTTTGCAACAGAACTAAGATTGAGGATAGGACCGAGAGGATATACTTAAAAGATAGCATGCGAGTAAGCTCTACGGAACAATAGGGATCAAGGATATACTCTTAAAAAGAGATTTAATGCGCGTATCTAGTCTTCAATCTTCTAAGCCGCATTTTCTTGTGCTTAATCCCATCGTGCCTTGACCATCTTTTAACTTCACAATTCCGTAGTTCTTAATTCTTATTTCCAAAATATGAGTTAGAACTCATTTCACCGTTGCCTCTCATTCCCCTTCCACTTATTCTTTGCCTAAAATACTTGGCTTCCACCCAACTGCGTACTCCTGGTTTCATGCAAGCTTTCCAAAATTCATTAGTGAATCCTGGATCTCGTTTACATACTATACGGTATCCCACGCAGAAAACTATCTCTTGAAAACAAGTGCCAATCCACGTTGCCAAATGTACTTACTAGGGTGATTTCTCTAACCCATGCTTAAGTGAAATGGACTATCCGCCTTAGTAGCGAATACCACCGGAGCACCCCATTCTAAAATGCTTCGCCTGATGAAATTTTTCTCAAGATACTCCTTGATTTGCTTACCAAGCTCTCTTCTTTCTTGCGGGGCCATGTGCCTAACAGGCAATGTAACTGGCTTGGTATTATCAACCAGATAAATGCGGAAATCTATCTCCCGCTTAGGGGGTAACCCCCTTACTCCTTCAAAGACATCAAGATAGTCTCGGACCACCCTTACAGATTGCAGATCATCGATGGACGAGTCAAGAGATTCAAGATAACATAACATGACGGGACCTCTAGGGTTACAAGAAATTTCTAGGGTATTACCGAGGCGAGTCATGAGCCTCACCACCCTATGTTCACAATCGAGAATGGCTCCATAACTGGACAACCAATCCATGCCCAAGATCAACCCGTATCCCGTGAACCCGAGAACATAAGCATTACACGTGAATTCTACGGTCAAGATAGAAATCTTCAAATCCACACAAATCATAGATAGATGGGCGGAACCCCCAATTGGATTTGAAACACTAACGGGATCTCAACTAGACTAGTACTTAGGTGCAAACTTTCAACAAGATCAGAAATAAACTATGCGATGCGCCAGAATCAAATAAGGTATGAACAGGGAAATCAGAAATGTAAACATGACTTTCTATAGAAACACTACCTCGATCAAGAGATGGAAGAGCGAGGAGAGCCTGCAACTGCCCTCCAGGAGGTCCTACTTGCTGAGTTTTCCCTTGCCTCTTGGGGCAATCCTTGCTGAGGTGTCTAACTTCTCCACAGAGAAAGCACTCGCCCAACTTCCTCTTCTTCTTCCTACAGTCCTTAGCTATGTGTCCAGTGATCCTACAGAAGTTGCACTTCCTCTTCTTTCTTGACTTGTTGTCCTTGCTGTTGTTGTTCTTGCCTCCTCTTCCGGAATCTTCCTTCTTGCCTTGGGACTCATTTGCCTTGACCTCCTTCTTGCCACTTTTGTCTTCCTCTAGAAGTAGGGCCATATTCACCAAACTCTCAAAGGTCGCCCCCAGGGGTATATGAGACATGGCCAAACCGCGCAATGGCTCATTCAATCCTAGAGCAAAGTGTAGGGCCTTCTTCCGAGC
Source organism: Allium sativum (assembly GCA_030737875.1). Lineage (NCBI taxonomy): Eukaryota > Viridiplantae > Streptophyta > Magnoliopsida > Asparagales > Amaryllidaceae > Allium > Allium sativum. The sequence goes on along the minus strand of CM060922.1, from coordinate 316,358,777 downwards.
CGTGTTTACCAATTCTAGACCGAACTGAGCAAGTTGATTAAACATATCCACGTATTCCCTAACTGTCATGACCCCTTGCTTTAGAGATAGGAACCTCTCCATCTGAAGATTCTCTTCTGTCGATGATAGGAACTTTAGTCCAAACCTTCTCCTAAAGTCATCCCAAGTCTCAATTGGTCTAGTAGTGGTGGTGACTACCCACCAATAAGCAGCTTCCCCTTTCAATAGCCATACCGCCAACAGAACTTTCCTACGATCTTCCACATCAAAGATAGCAAAGAGGTCTTCAGTTTCCTTTAACCAGTTTCTTGCCTCCACAGAAGTCTCCGTTCCGACAAAATTCTTGCAACCCATCGCCTTAAAGTCTTTGCAAAGCTCCGTGAAATCCGCTTGTGTATGCTGAGGAGGAGGAGGAGTAATATCCGCGGGGCCGGCTTCATTCGCCCTTGCCTCTATGTACCTTCTAAACCAAATAGGTACTGGTACACCCTCCGGGATTGCAAAATTATCGGCCATACTGAAACGAAGGAAAAAGATGGATAGATTCAGAACGAAGAAACGAAGGATAGTGCTAATGGCTTTTGGGGAATAGCCTTTTTAAAATAACTAGACTTTTCTTGGAAAATACTTAATTGGTTTTGAAAATAGTTTTTCAAAAGGTAAGTTTCAAAAACACTTTTGCTCAAATCTTGTAAACCTCGCTCTGATACCAAATGTAACACCCCACCTCCGCCAAGGTAACTCTTGCAAGTACATTGGCTTTGGAGGGGCGTTAAACGAGGTAAACATGCATGCAGATATCACAAGATAGAACATGTAAGTAAAACAGAGTAAATAAAGCAGCGGATCAAACTAGCATTTCAAATACCATAGTTAAGTTACAACAAAGTACTTGGTCATTATTTTCCAACAAACAAAGTCTAGAGAAAAACATAAACTGAAATACATAAAGTACTATCCACAAAGTGAAGTGATAAACCATAGCTAGCTCAATGTCCAAAACCGTACATGAGCAAATCCAGTAAGCAAGCTATAAAGATCCAAGCTAAGCTCCAATGTTCCCACCCTGAGGACCTGGGGGGGGGGGGAAACGGAAGAAAAGAGGCGAAAGAAAACGGGTCAGTCAAAAAGACTGGTAAGTCCTATCTACTATTAGTATAAAAACTAATAAAGTTAACTGGTCATGTGAAGCAGAGATGAAACATAGGGTGATAACTAGCATGGTGAAAAGTTAACAAGACAGATCAAGTGTGGCATCGCATATACAAGGTTAAGTTGCACCGGGTGTGTACTAGTATTCTAATCCATGTCAAGTAAAATCAAGAAATGATCCCTTGGCCCAAAGCTGGCCCACATCATGAGATGACCTAAATCGAGGTCCAACTACTCGGTCTAGTCGATCGGCTCCCTATAAGCCTAACTCGTCGTGTATCGGTGTCATGCGGCCCAAACGCGAGATGTAGTCGACTGTGCTAGGTCCACCCTAGGGTGTATCCGAGCCCTAGGGTGCCAACCCCTGACACCAAAACAAGCATGCACAGTCCAAACCTACTGGTGCCCATGCCTGTATTTCATTCCGACTACGTGCAGGACTATAGTCCGCCGGAATCTACAATGGCGCACCAAACCAGCCGTCCCTTTTTGGTCTCTTACAATCAGCCCAGTAATCGTGCCCCACCCCTAGCCTAGTCCCTAGGGTATCCCGATACGCTCTGATGGGTTACTGCTGAAAAGGACCCCGCAACTAGGGTTTCTAATGGGTTAAATGTGATTAACCCTATCCAAACCACGTATCAAGTTGGTTAAGTTTATCCAAGATTCATGACTTAACCCTATCAATCCATCATGTTCATTTGGTTAAATATTCAAGTGGTTCATGACTTAACCCTATCAATCCATCATGTTCATTTGGTTAAGTATATTCCAGTAATCCATGACTTAACTCTACCATGTGGCATTAATTAACTTAATGCACCCCAACCTCTCACATTAGACTTTGTTGTGGTTACTAGTTAAGCCGGGCGGGTCCGGGTAGCTTTACACCACAACCTAGTCTAACCTCGGGTTTTAAGTGCGACATGACCAACTACTCACATTGGGTCCTATTGCTTGTAGCCACTAGTTAAGCCGGTCGGTTCCGGGTAGATTTATGCTACAAACTCAACCCAACCTCGAGTTGGCCATTCTCATGTTTTCTAGAAGTCATGTCCAAGTCCATGTTTCAAGCATAAACACATGTCAAATTTTCATGTCATATTTTCAAGTCATGTTCTCATGTTATTTAAGTTTACCCAACTACCCATACGTATTCCCATCACACGTAAATTCGCATCACGCAAATAGATCAAAGAGGGGACATAACAACATGACAAGGTAGGTATAAGATGGCAAAGTATATCACAAGTTAAACATGGTGACATTTGAGGCCGAAAGGGGTTCAACATACTAGCATATGGCCTCATCATGTGTGATAGCATAAAAGGTGACTTGGCCTCATACATATCAAATAGCATAAGGGTGATTTGGCCACAAGCTAGCATAAGGATGCTTTGGCCACAAGTTAAACATGGTGGCATATGAGGCATAAATAGGTTCATAAGTTTGCATATTACATCATAGGCCTCAAAACATGCATAATACCAACTTAAGCAAATAGGTGAAACATGATTATGAAGGACATAGGATGATGGCTAAAAGTTCGCATATAGCATTATTAGGCTTCAAAAGTATGCATAAAACCAAACTTAGCATATAAGTGATACATGGTGATAAATGACATGTAGAAGTTGCTAGAAGTTCGCATTTAGCCTCACATGCAAGTTATCATAAGGGATATGATAACTTCCATGTTGCCAAAATGCAACTTTTAATATAAAGCTTGAAGATTTTAGCCCACAAGGTCAAGGTGATAGGTTTTCAAATATGCATAGAATATATTCATGCATAACATGATAAGATCAAAGCATATATCATACTTAGGCCCAAACTCAACTTGCAACATATCACATTTAACTTCATAGTTAGAATCTAAGAGTAGTATAGGGCTTACAATGCTATGAAGACTAGAATTAATATATATAAAGATTGAGACGAAGCCACTAGCAAATCCGCAAATAAAATAAGATCCAATCCAAGCTTTGAGAAAATAAGATGCTTCTTTGATTTGCTATGAAGAAAGATGGATTCTTTAAGGAAGAAAGAGGGCTCTTTTACTTGATTTGAACACTCAAACTTTCATGAAGAGGATGGAGGCCATGATATGAAGATGGAGGCCATGATCAAGAATCATTTTGGCATAGTTTAGTTGTAGGATTGATTAATGGTGATTTAGGCTAGGCTTAGGGGTCCTTTTATAGAAGATTAGGATAGTATTAGCCATAGGATTAACCCTAGATTCAATCAGAGCCATCAAATCCCGTCACTAGCCAACAAAACAGGTCAAAATAGCCAAAATAGGTGCACCAGGTTGTCTGGGTCCGACCAGGCAGGTTGACCCCCAGGTCGACCCTGGGGTCGACTCCCCAGTCGACCTGGTCCCACCCAGGTCGACACCCAGGTCGACCCCCAGGTCGACCTGGTCTGGGCGGGATTTTTCCCGCCTACCCCGATTTTCTGAAATTTGAATCTGTTTTGAATTTTGAATTTTTCGTGAAACTTCGCGAGGCCATATCTCGGTCATACGGACTCCGATTTTCGAAAACTCGGACTCTATTTCGCGTATTTTTCCGAGACGAACGCAATGGCACAGCCCGTTTCCCTTGATTCAGATTTTACAGTTTAATTCTGCCTTGATTTATGTTATAACATGTTATTCAAAAATACGGGTTGTTACAATTTTATAGTGATTTGGCTTAATCTAAGCCTACGTCCACTTTATAATCTTTGTTTATACTGTCGATTACATGTTACATTGGGTTTTCAGTGGAAGAAAGTAGAGAAAGAAGAGATCTTTACATAAAATCCTTGTGTTGTATTTAGTATATATGACATGCTATTTTGGGATGCCGAATATGAGATATCTTGTGGCGGATTCAAGATGCCTCTCATTTCTGGAAAGGGTTGTATTTATAGGCGAAGATGTGGGCCGAGATGGTATGCAACGTGACACGCATCTTTTTCGGGCTCAGACACGTGTAACTCGATCCAGTAAAGTAGTTGTAGGCAGCGGTACCTGGTCTACTGCCGGTGAACAATTCTTCTCAGAAATCGTGGCCGATGTGGAGCTTGAAACTTGGCGTATAAAATGTTGTGCTGGTTAAAGCTGGCCGATTCTGTAGCCTTTGGAGTATGACGTCGTCGTGTAATAAATAATTTTGACTTGGTATTCTCCATATAATATTCTTGACTTGACCAGACTCTTCAGGAAAATCCTAGTCGGTGGTCTGATGGTCCTATCGATCGGTTTGGCTTCGACTTCGGAGCTGATTCGGGTTGAATTACGATCGATCGACCTATTATGAAAGTCGACACTGAGCATAAATCTGGACTGATAGCTGGTAGCGAGCTTTGATCTTAAGTTGTGAAGGCTTTTGTCAAAAAGTTGGTCAACAGGTGTAATACTTTACACTGTGATTTGCAATGTCCAAAAATAAACACTACACTTCACAATGTCATCTTAAAAACACAAATTACATAGTATTAGAGAAAACATTATAAAAGATAATTTATAATAGCTGATGTGGTTTCATATTGCTTCAAAATTTATTATGGATTGAAAAAGCTCTAAGACAAATTTGTATTTTCTAACGGTTCAGGTACCAACGTTTAAACCATTACATTCATCTATTATTGTACATACATCAACTCATCAAGGGGACATCCTACAAACTGTACACAGCAACAAAAGGCATGAGAACCGACCCGATCCAAAGCTTACCATCATGCTCTTCGACCTCGCTCACGGCACGAACAACTCTACCCTCTCTGTCTTCCAACACCTTCAACAATTCTCCACTCTCACTATACTTCAACACCATTCCGTGATGCCTGCCTCCTATATACCTCATGTATATGTACTGCGCTTTAATAGGCAGCTTAAGAAAAAACTTCCTTAGCCTGGGATACATATTAGCCACATGAAAAAAGAGCGAGCGTCTACAATGTATCGCTACCCAAAATTCTCCTCTGGAGTTTGTCCTTACATTGTCTGGATAGCCTGGCATTATTACAAAAGCCTCCCAGCATCCTGCTTTCGGCCCTTTCAACCAGTATCTACTTAGCCTGCAACAGCATTATTACCACCCATTCTGCAAAAATTTATCTACTGTCTTTTTTTTTCATCATGTTGGAAGTTACCTGCCCAGTAATCCTTCAGCATACACGACAAATGATTGATCCTTGCTCAATGTTACACCATTAGGATTCTGAAGATTTGAAACCAATACGGTAGTTCTGTTCGCGTATGGATCAAATTTCAATAGGCGCCCCGATGGTTCTGCTGACAGCAGTAGCTGAACATAATTTCTGGAATGGTATGCATTTTCAACATGGATGGTATTGTCAGTATCATTATTGATTTTTTTTTTTCCTCATTTGTTAAGAACAATGGCATTTGCATAAGTTATACTTGGAAATTTCGTGACCTGTATGGTTTGGAAAAAGAATTCTAAGTTTTGTGTTTTCAATGTGTATTTAAAAGTATATGAAATTAGTAGGACGGCGTGGGAAGAAGTGGAGGACGTGGGAGGATGTGGAGAGAAGAAAAAAAGAAGAGAAATTGAAATAGCATGGGAAAAAAACGTTTTCACTTTATATCTTAAAAACATTTTATGAATTCATCGTTTTTGTAAACCGTTTTATCATACAAAATTGAAAATTACAAAACCAAACAGGGTTTCAAATTTGAAATTTGAGTTTTTTTTTTTTCCTTTCATTGCATACTTTAAAATACTCATAAGAGTGAATTTGGCAACAAACCCAATCTAAGTGTGTGTGTGTGTCTCTCTCTCTCTCTCTCTCTCTATATATATATATATATATATATATATATATATATATATATATATATATATATATATATATATATATATATATATATATATATATATATATTCGTTTGTTAGGAACAATGGCTTGGAAAAAAAATTCTAATTATGTTTTGTGTTTTCAATGTGTATTTGCTAAAAAGAATTTTAAATTTTGCAGCCATTTGCATTTGCAGAAAATAAACATACCTTCTTTGGAAGTTGGTACTACTTTCAGTGAAATATATGTTACCGTCATCATCAACATCCAAATCATTGGTGAATTTAAGTGGTCTTCCATCCACTTCCTTAACCAGCTGTGTAGCCAAACCGCCGTCTGGACCTACTTTTAACACTCCAAAATATGCATCGGCAATGTATAAGTCACCATTTTTAGCAAACCTTAGCCCTAAAGGTCTCCCACATATGTGTTCATTCTTTATATAGCTCAACCCTGAAGGCTTCGGGTCACATATTTCTGACCTGAAACAAATATCTGTTGTAATAAGGTCGTCAAGATTCTTAAATATGCAAGAAATACAGTAGATCCCTCTTCCTTTTTACCTGTAAGGAGAAGTGTAGGCAAAATCAGTCCAGGATGACCCATTAAACAACACTATCCTACCATCAGCAACGCCAGTGTAGGGTCCACGGCCCTTTGGATCAAAGACAACACTCTCTGGTCCTTGTACTTGATTCAAGTACTTAATTTCTGATTTCTGAAGGAGGTTATCAGGGTCGCTTGCTTTAGGCAAATCTTTCCATGCAGGTGAGTCCAAGGCATATGTTTCGAAATTAGGAAACTGTGCCATCGGACGGTGATTGAATGGGTCGGTACCACAGTATATGGCTACAATAACAAACAACGTGGTTAGTGTTTTAGCTAATGGCGACATTGCAGTTAACTGTGGTTTTCTGCTTGTTTTCTTTTCATGTATGTAGTTTTGAAGGAGTGTTGCTTTTGCTTGTATGAAGTTTTGAACGAGAATTTTCTTTTCTAGTATGAAGTTCAGGAGAAGTTTAGGTATTGATTCCATTGCTGCAATGAGCTGATGGGTTGGAGTTAATGGGTTGTGGTTATGTTTATTTATATAGGGTTGTTGTCTTTCTTTAAACGTGGTGGGCGTTGAAACTGAGAAGAGTTTTATGGGAACAGAACTGAGTGTTTTGTGAGTGTAAAGTCATAGGAATAGTTATGAACCATTGGGAATTTGCTAAGTTTTATATAGATGCATGAAGATTTATATTTTCGTTACTGTACTAATTATGTACAATTCTGTAATTAAGCAAAGAATTGAAGAAGAGCTACTCTAAAGATGGTAAATGTATTAACTATTAATGGAGTATCAAGGAAAAACCTAATTTTCGTCAAACACACGCTGCTGTTTGGTACACAAGATTCTCCAACATTAATTGTAACACAAAGAAGGCTGCAAATAGATTCAAAAGATTTGTTGATGCTACACTCACTCTTTTTGGCAAGGGGAAAAGCTAATTAAACTGGGGTTACAGTCAAAAGGAAGAACATTATGCTAAAGTCCCACGATTTTGAGAGAAAATTCAAATACAAAATACCTCTGATGTTACTTTTGATTTAACCTTTAGAATCCAAAAAAGAGAAAGACGAATGATGATATGCATTTTGATTTGGAAAAAAAAAAAAAAGAAAAAAAAAAGAAAAAAAAGAAAAAAAGAAAAAAAAAAAAAAAAAAAAACGAAGAGAATGAATTTATCTGAAGAAAAGAAGAAAAAGAAACATGTTAGTACCAGAATTATTTCATCAAACACTGTCAATTTTCACAGGGGCAGACGATCGAACACCATGCTCGCGACAGAGATGTAAAGACAAACTCTGGTCAACTATGGCAACCCATGGCTAAAATCCGTAACTAAGACCATAAACAGGAGCTGTAAGACAAGGTAGGTCATTCTGTATAGAAGGCTGTGTCCATAATTCTTGGTTTTAAGTGTTGTAACAACCTCATTTTGATGGCCAAGAGTGAGAAGAGGAGCTGGAGCTGCAGTTAAACCTGTATTAGTGTGTGCACGTGCACACAGCTATATTTTGTTTTTCCAAATAATTTCGAATCTTGGCAATGGCTGTGTGAAGTTGATATGTAGAGCGACTTGTTGGGCTTGAAATCTGGGTTAGATTTTGTAGTTAAGGGTCTGTTGAAGGACTTGAATGGATGTGTCACTTTGCGTATAAATATAGGTTGTAGGAGGCATTGTAAGTGGGGGTGATCAAAAAAAAAAAAAAATCTGGAAAGAAGCTTTCATTGTTAAGGAGTTTGTGTTCATTTATCTGTCCATTTTCAGTATCAGTTTGTGTTTCTTTTTAGTATCGGTTCTGGTTAATTTCTGCATTTACTTCCATCCAATTTGTTAGGGTTCTTTCCTTTCATTTGTGATCTGGTTATCATATTAGGAGAAATGCAGAAGAATGAATGGTGGTAAGAGTGAAAAGCAGAAATAATGCAGAGTATTAGCAGAAAATTTAGATGAAGGGAAAGTGAAGGAAACAAGAGCTAAGGAATTAGTAATAGGATATGAGAATTGCAGAAGAACAAAAGTGAGGAGATTTCATTAAGAATTTCGAATGTTTCATCATACATTTCCACTGAATTTACTACTTATTTATAGGACAAATCTCAACACATATTACTTTAAACAAACCAGAGCCCATTAGTTACAAGCTCAGAACATAATTGACTATATTCAATAATCAAGTGTGCACTCCTTCAGTTGTGCACGTGCACACATGCTTCTCTTATCAGAGCTGCAGAATATTGGCATCAACTTGTCAGGCTCTTCAAGCTGGTCAATCTCAGGTCCTTGGCTATCTGCTCTGGCCTTCAGCTCATCGACGGTAGGTAAGCAAGTAGGGTTTACCAATGTGTTTGTAGAGTTGCAGCTGTGAAGCCCCAGTGCACATAACATGTTCGAAGAAATTTTTAAAGCACTAACATTCCCTCCCTCTTCAAAATTTGACCTTGTCTCAAGGTCAAAGGTGGGAAACTTCTTAACCAACTCCCAATAGCCTTCCCACGTAGCTTCGGATTCTTCTCTTTGTCTCCATTTGACGAGTACTTGATTGACAGGTCTATTATTCCGGGGCACCATTCATCGATCAAGGATTGATTTTGGTTCATCTACTAGTTCATCTGTGTAGGTAGGTACGTTCTGCTGTATGATTATTCCTTGTCCATGCCCTTTTTTGAGTTGTGACACGTGGAACACCGGATGAATTTTGGCTTTAGAGGGTAGTTTAAGCTTGTAAGCTACACTGCCTATTTTTTGAATGATCTGATAAGGTTCATAAAATCTTGGAGATAACTTGCTTGTCTTCAAATTACCCACAGTGATTTTTCTATAGGGTTGGAGCTTCAAATAGACCCAATCACCTACATCAAAGGTTCTTTCTGTTCGGTGAGCATCAGCAAATCTTTTAGCCCTTTCTTGAGCCAGCAGCAAGCTATCCTTTAACATCTGAATCACAATATCCCTAGAGAAGAGCTCCTGTTCCACACTAGGTATCCTTGCAGTATGAGGAATATAGGAGAGTAATGTTGGTGGATTGACACCATATACAACAAAGAAGGGAGTGATATTAGTTGAACTATGCCAGCTTGTGTTGTACAAATACTCGGCCAGCGGCAACCAATGTATCCATTCACTTGGTTTGTGACACACAAAGCATCTCAAATACCCTTCTAATGTCTTGTTCACAGCTTCAGTTTGTCCGTCTGTTTGGGGGTGGTAAGATGAACTTAAGCTGAGTGTGCAACCTTGCAATTTGAAAAGTTCCTGCCAGAAAGCACTTGTAAAAATAGCATCTCGGTCACTAATGATGTTTTTTGGTAAGCCATGTAGTTTAAACACACAATTGAAGAAAATTTTTGCAACATCTTTGCTGTATATGGGTGTTGTAAAGGGAAAAAATGTGAGTATTTAGAGAGTCTGTCTACCACCACATAAATGGCAATGTATTTCTGACTTCGTGGCAAGCCAATGACAAAATCCATAGAGATGTCAGTCCAGATGGCTTCAGGAATTGGTAGGGGTTTTAGCAGACCAGGGACAGGTATGTTTTCAATTTTATTCCTCTGTCATGTATCACATTCCCTTATAGATTTTTCTATATCATATTTCATGCCCTTCCAGTGGAAAACATTCCTTAACCTTTGCTTTGTCTTTCTGGTACCTGCATGGCCTCCCAAAGGTGATAAGTGAAATTCTTGAAGGATAATATCAATAACCACCTTACACTGTGAGTCTACATAAATCTTATTTTTATAGAAAATAAGGTCATCAACAATAGTGTATTTCTTGAATTCATGTGGCTTTTCTTGAATTTGCTGCATCTTCTTTGCATATTCATCTGATTGTGACATTAACTTTTTAAATTCCGGTAGCCATAGGTTGTCTACAACAGTTATAGATTGGCATAATTTATCATCTCCATTATTATCTACCTCTTCAGGTACACGATATAATTTATCTGCTATGACATTTTCTTTACCCTTTTTATACTCTACTTTGTAGTCAAAACCATGCAATTTTGCCAACCAACGAACTTGTATTCCAGTTGTTAGCCTTTGAGTCAAGAGATGCTTCAAACTTTGGTGGTCTGTTTTAATAATAAATTTCCTACCAAGTAGGTACTGTGACCATTTTTTTGTGGCTAAAATTATGGCCAGTAGTTCCTTCTCATATGTTGATGGTAGTAAATTCTTTCCATTAAGGGCTTGGATGAGGTAAGCAATTGGTTTACCCTCTTGAGTCAACACTGCCCCGATCCCAATACCACTAGCATCACATTCTAACACAAAGTCCTTGTTGAAACCTGGCATGGAGAGGATGGGAGGTTCCAGCAAGCATTGTTTAAGTTTGTTGAAGGATGCGGTAGCTTTTTCATTCCATGTAAATGCATTCTTCTTAAGCAATTCATTCATGGGTTTTGCTATACTTCCATAATTTCTGATGAATTTTCTATAGTAGCCAGTGAGTCCTAGGAACCCTCTAAGTGCCTTGATATTTTTGGGTCCACTCTTTGATTGCTTGAGTTTTCTCTGGATCCACAATGATGCCCTCCTCTGATATGATATGCCCCAAATAAATGACCTTGTCAACAGCAAATGAACACTTTGATAATTAGCCAGTTCTCTTTCAAGACCTGCAATGTCATATCTATATGCAATATGTGCTCAGACCAGGTGTGGCTGTAGATAAGGATATCATCAAAAAATACAAGGATAAATTTCCTTAAGTATGGTTTAAATATAGAATTCATTAATGATTGAAAGGTAGAGGGGGCATTTGATAGCCCAGAAGGCATTACAAGGAACTCATAATGACCTTCATGGGTCCTAAAGGCTGTCTTGTGTATGTCATTAGAACACATTCTGATTTGATGATAGCCAGACCTTAAGTCTAGCTTAGTAAAAAATTTAGACCCATGCAGTTCATCTAGTAAGTCATCTATCAGAGGAATGGGGAATTTATTTTTTAAATTTTGATTGTTCAAGACCCTATAATCTATGAACATTCTCCAAGCACCATCTTTTTTCCTAACCATAACAACTGGAGATGAATATTCACTAGTGCTTGGCCTGATAATTCCTGATTCTAACATTTCCTTAATAATTTTTTTCAAGCTCATTTATAATGTGATGTGCATGTCTATATGGTCTGATGCATACTGGTTTTGAATTGGGTAACAAAGTTATCTTGTGGTCTCATTCTCTGGTAGGTGGTAGGTGTGTACTATTATTAATTACTGCAGGGTATTTTTGCAATAAGAATTGTACATCTGGGTGTATAGTTGTAGTTGGAGTAGATAAAGTATGTAATTGCTTAGAGTACATAAAAAGTGGTAACTGTCCATGCATATTTTCTTTTGAAATATTTTTATTACTAACTACTTTACTATCACCTTGTAGGCCTTGCCATACATAATATTTGCCAGAGTAATTTAATTTAATTTGAAGCTTAGAAAAATTAAAGGATACATCACCCAATTCTTTCATCCACTGTGCTCCTAGTACCACTTGGCAGCCTTCCAGAGGGATTAGTAGCAAGTCAATTGGCATGGTGCAGCCTTGACATTCAAAAATTACTCCTTTGCATATACCTATACCTTGGACTTTCTCTCCATTGGCAACTTGCACCGAGTAATTCAAGGATTCTTGTACTTGCAACTGTAGCCTTTTAGCCAGTGTTGAATTTATAAAGCTATGGGTGGACCCTGAATCTATGAGCACAATTATATTTTTCCCAAAAATTTGTCCATGCACTCTGATGGTGTATAAGGTTGGTATACTGCACATAGCTGATAAGGTGATAGCATAGGTGTCTTCAGTGTTGTCAATATCATTTTCCTGGAGTGTAATATCTGTTGGATCTGAGTCATCTTTATTTGCATTATCCACTGGTTCTACATTATCATTTTGAAGCATCATTATCCCCTCCATTACATAGACTTGCTTATTCTTGCATTGATGACCAGGTAGCCATCTTTCCTTGCAACCGTAACATAACCCTTTCCCACGCAAATCTATAATTTCTTGAGGAGTTAAGCCTTTGATTTTAGCAATAGAATCTTTACTTCCTCTAACAATAGGGTTAGTCTTATTATTGGTATTGGAGAAATTGGATTTTGTTGAAGATACAGTCTTAACCTTCTTTTTGCAAGCTTTTTTACATTCAAACACTTTAGCCAGGTTGACGGCTTCTCTAAAATCAATAGGATGCAACGCTAATACATCAAACTTGATGTTATCTTTAAGATCATCAATGAATTTCTCTAGTAAAAATTGATCGAGAAGAGCATCACATTATCCCTGTAATTCCTCAAATTTAGTTAGGTAAGCACGTACCGTAGTAGTATGTTTCAAATTAGATATGGCTTCATAAGGCCTTTGCAAATCCTCAGTAGCAAATCTGATAAGCATCTCTTCCTTGAAGATTACCCACTGATCGAAGTTCCTGACTTTCTTTTCTAGCCAACCGTACCGTACCAAAGATGTGCTTCTCCTTTTAAATGGAAAGAACATGTGGGTACCCACTCAGATTCATGAGTATTACGATAGTGAAATAAATGCTCCACTTGGCTAATCCATTCAGTAACACTACCTTCTCCATTATAGGTTGGAAATTCGAGTTTGATAATGGTATTTTGGAGGAGTTTTGGTGGATTGGCGTTAGCTTGATGATTCAGAACAGTGTTTGGAGGAGCACTGGCAAGAATACCTGCTGAGTTTCTTGACATATCTATCACTGAGTAGTGATTGTTTCTTGATGGGTTTCCCTTATTGGTCCGATGATTTTCATTCAAGGAAGTTTCAGGGGTTTGTTTTGAATTGCTTCTTTGTGGAGGAGGGATATATGGACTCTTAGATTGAGATTTCTGCACCTTGAATTCTTTTGTTAAATTGCTGATTGCTTCATATATGCCATCCAGTTTGGCATTGACTTCTTGGTTGGCTTCTTGAAGCTCTCAAACTGCTAAAGAATGTTTTGCAAACATTCTGTCCTGCCTAGTAACTTTAGGATATCCCTCATTCAATACCCCTGTTGCATCGTCTTCGTCTTCTGAATTGTCTTGGCGTACTTCTTGAGGGTTAGGCTATGATACCAAAATGTTAGGGTCCTTTTCTTTAATTTGTGATCTGGTTATCATATAGGAGAAATGCAGAAGAATGAATGGTGGTAAGAGTGAAAAAGCAGAAATAATGCAGAGTATCACAGAAAATTTAGATGAAGGGAAAGTGAAGGAAACAAGAGCTAAGGAATTAGTAGTAGGATATGAGAATTGCAGAAGAACAGAAGTTAGGAGATTTCATTAAGAATTTCGAATGTTTCATCATACATTTCCACTGAATTTACTACTTATTTATAGGACAAATCTCAACACGTATTGCTTTAAACAAACCAGAGCCCATTAGTTACAAGCCCAGAACATAATTGACTATATTCAATAATCAAGTGTGCACTCCTTCAGTTGTGCACATGCACACATGTTTCTCTTGTCAGAACTGCAGAATATTGGCATCAACTTGTCAGGCTCTTCAAGCTGGTCAATCTCAGGTCCTTGGCGATCTGCTCTGGCCTTCAGCTCATCGACGGTAGGTAAGCAAGTAGGGTTTACCAATGTGTTTGTAGAATTGTAGCTGTGAAGCCCCAGTGCACATAACATGTTCGAAGAAATTTTTAAAGCACTAACACAATTTTAGTTAGATTTTCCCTTTCCTAGTTGATTAATCTAATTAGATTTGAATTCATGCTGCTTGATTGGTGAATCTTTTGTTCAGTTCCTTGATTACTCTTTTTTTTGTATGCCATTACCAGTCTGAAACTGCCATTTGATCAGATTATCCACCGTGATCATCCCTTTCCTAAAGCCAGAATTTGTCATTTCAGCAAACGCCCTCTCAACTAGTTGAAACAGCGAAGACTACCCATTCTTAACTCGCTTCCACCATGTCTCATACCTTACCTTTAGATCTGCGTTTCATTAGGTGTTCGACGAAATTCAGAAATTCTGTAAAACAGACCAGATCTCCCTGGCCATGGCAGCAAAAACAAGTTGGGCCTACCAAGTGGTATCAGAGCAAATGGCTGAGGTAACCATTAATAACCAACTGGATCCTTACTTCGACTACACAACTCAAACACCAACTCACTTTTTGATGCCCATGATGATTTGGCACCACAACAATATCAAGAACCAGATCAGCCTTGGAACCTACACGAAGTTTATTTGAACAACCGATTTGCTTTCCTAGCAACAACACCACCACATCCAGATCCATACTTTAGGTACACCCCTTTATCGCCTGCTCAATATCAGTATCCAGGTTGGTTAGAGCATGAAGAAAGAGAATATATGAATTAGCCTCTACATTCTCCACCGCCAGATCTAAGAACTACCCTTCTAATGCCCGAATATCCTTAACTTGCCCCTTACAAAGTGGATCCCTACTTCGATTACACTTACCAACACTACAAAGAACGCAACTATTTGCGATGGCAAAAAGGCGTCGGTGACCGTCGCAAATAGTCGTTGCAGTTTATGTCATCGCCAACAGAAAAAGCGACGATTTCGTCGCTAATTTAGCAATGGTAACTTGTCCACATGACAGTGGATGTGGCAGGTAGTTTGTTTGCCGGGAAGCTGTTAAAAGTTATTGCAAGCCGTTACAAATCTGAAAAATTAAGCCATTGCAAGCCGTTGCAAATTTTGACCTGTATACCGTTGCAAATCTGGGATGTTTTTGCTGCAATAAGCTACGATTCCTTTCCTTCAAACCACAGACATATGATCGATTCACCAATACCATATCTCATAACTATCAATGCTCTTTCTTCTTACTATTAAGGTAAGGTTGCTTTAAGGAGACGGGTACTATATTGGTTCTTTAAGTCATTGATAAAAGAATCTATTTTCAAAAAAAAAAATTGCGGAAAAATCATATAAATTCATTTAAAATACATCAATAAAATTAAGTTGTTTTATTTGTTATAGATTTTCCCATTTTCTACTATATTTGAGTCAAATTTGAAAACCAGAATTGCTTAAAGTTCCTATTTGAAACATCAAAAATTGCAAGTCTTTACTTATATACTATAGCACCAATAACCGTACACATGTAACATATAATTATCTACGTATTTTGAATTAATATTTAATTAATAAAATAAATAAATTTAGTTATTAGTTTCAGAAAATTATTTTACAAAGCATGCATATATACTTGTATGACTGTAAATATCTCAAGATAGCATAACATATATCAATATATATTATACATGCATATACATATATTGCTTAATTAACTCAATAAAAAATCAACACTTTTATTAAACCTATTCTTAAATTTAATTTTGAAAATAACTTAAATATATTTGTAAACTTTTTGAAAATCTTCATTATATTATAACTTTTATTACATGTATTGCTCTTTTGTTAAATTTAACATGTAAAATTAAATTATTATAATTACTAGATAATTTTGAAAATTAACTTAAAGCCTACTTCAAATTCTGCCTTTTCTATTAGGATAACCTTTGTGCTTGTTTCACTTTTCGGGTCAGACCGGTTGTCAAGGTGGGTAGATTACTTTGATTACCTGAACTCAAATTTGGAAATTACCTTTTAGATACCATACTAAGTTAGTGATCTTAATCGGTAAGTCGTAACATGGTTAATTTAAATCTCTTAAACTATTCTTTTCAGATATCATTGTTGAACTTGATCAATTGAAAGCATGACAATTTGGGTTTGTATAATCTAAATTTATATTGAATCCATTTTATTTTTCTTTTAAATAAAATGTTCATCATAATGTAATTATTTAAAATTAGTTTGATTTAATTTTAAATTGTTTATATTTATTTGATAAGCGCATTAAATGCCTTATATGTGAATTCATTAGTGTTATATATAGAATGCATGCATAGCAAATGTGGATATTTTAAACATTGGGATTTACACCATGTCGGTCACATTTCCCATCTATGTATTTCTTTGGCATTAAAAGTAAAAAAAAAAATCCCTTCTATTTTTTTTTTTTGATACGCTTACATGCATATATGATTAAAAATATAAATATATGTGTATGGGGGCAGAAGGCAATCTAGAATTGGCTTCGATTAAAAAGCTAGTTTATAGTACAAAAATTATAACATTACTTTTGAAACTTAATTTGTAAACTTTAAAATTATATACATACATAGACAAATACTCATATATATATATATATATATATATATATATATATATATATCTGTCTGTGTGTGTGTGTCTGTGTATGTATGTGTATACGAATTAAATTAATACTTTGAAACAAAGCAATATAAAATTATACTTAACTAATTTGCAACTAAAAAACATATTATTTTTGAAAAATTTCTTACCATAAGTACAAACATTAAGTTGAGAAAAGAATGAATCAAAATTTTTTTGGTTTCTTTTTTCCTTTTTAAACGATGTATGACATTTGAATTCAGTTAATTTACATGTAAATATTAATCGAAGTATTTCAAAAAAATCATTAAACATCCATCAATCCATAATTTTGCAATATGTAATATGATCATTCCAAAATTTTATACAGATAATGTTTTTTGAAAGGAAATTAGATGTAGATATAAAGTACGTGGGCACAACATGTTCAAACAAAGGAAAGTACAAGAGATCTAATGATCGAAATTGTTTATATCAATGGTAATAGGTAAATGAGATATTTAATTCAACTTGATGATAAAGTAAATGATTCAAATGCATAACGTTGTTGTTCATACATAACCCAAAAATAAACAAGAAAAATAAATAAAAGTTTTAGAGAATTATAGGTATGCAAACATAATAATTCATGCATATATAAATAGAGTATTTTTAATGCCACTCCAAAAACGGTTAAAGTGGGGGTCACATTTTTTTTAAAGTTTATTAAGGGGAGGATCATTTAACAAAGCATCCCCTTAACAATTTATAAAATATAGAACAAAATGCCCTTTTATTTTTTTACCTTAATCACATTTTACTGTTTGTTAAAGGTTGTTTTTATTGACACTCCAAATATTGTTAAGGAGAGGTTAAATTTTAAAAACATTCCAATAATAAAAAAATTGTTTGGGGGGGGGGGGGTTACGTACTTAATTTTTTTACGTTTCCATTTTACCTTGGTAATAACATCAGTTACCATCTCAAATCCCAATCAATTTCAAATGCAAGAAAAAAATCCTAATTATTTGGTAATAAAAAACGACGTTTGAGGAAATAAAATGTATCGACAAATTCGACGATGGGATACCGTATAAAAAAAATGATCGATATATGCATATTAATTTCCTATGAATGATATATTTTCATCTGATCAGATGCATATCGACAAATAAGATTATTGATAATTTGGTATAAAAATATGATGCAATTCGACTAATATACCATATAATTTTTTTAATTAACAACTAAAGAAAGGATTATTGTAAAGAAGGCTAATTTGGTATAATAAACTTTGTTTGTTAAGAGCGTGCTCTCTGCATTTATACTCCCCTTAACAAATTCTATTTTCATTTTAAAATGACCCACCTAACAATACTTGGAGCGTCAATAACAATCCCCTTGTTAAACTCAAACCATCTTCTTCTGAGAGTAAACAATTAATCACTTTTTTTCATGGAGAAACCAATTTCTAACGAAATTTATGATTTTTAAAATGAAGTCAACATGATTTTTACTCAAAAAAGCGAACGGTATGTTGAATTTGTTGAAGCATCGAAATGGTAACAATTTATTGGAAAAAACGGAGGCCTGTTTCGATCATCTATTTTCGGCATGTTATTTCCAAACTTTGTACTGAATTTCAGTATGTTCTTGTCAATTTTTACCTTGTTTTGTGTATTTGAACAGAGTACAAAATTGGGTTCTTTTATTTATTTTTCAATTGTGTTTGGCCCCCCTTAACAATTTAACTTTTATGGAGTGAAAATAAAATACGACTTCCCCTTTATCCATTTTTGGAGTTGAATTAACAATACTCTATAAATACAACAAAACTACCTTATCCCTTTTTGACTTATTTTAGTTTAGTTTTGAAATCTCTTGGAACCACATTGTCATGGAAATTTTGGCCTTGACCAGATGAGAATGAGGGTGACAGATGACAAGGAAACTTTGATCAAAGAGGGAAATAATTATTTCTTCGATATATGTTGATAATTCTTTTAATTAGATTTTCTTTTCGTGTCAATATAATTATACAAAGTCGCCTCTTATTCCTTAAAGCAAAACTGGCCACTACATGGGCTATTTAAGCTCCAAGACATTCCAAAAATTGAATTAATACTATTCTCATCTAATTCTAGTTTAAATTTCCGATCGATATCACCTATCGATACACATTTATAACTGTTATATACACACTTTATTAAATACTATTGAAAAAAAACCAACTGAGAAATTTTTACCAATTAATATTTCATCAATGTTAAATTATTTATGTCATATTTTAGCATTTAAGAAACATCAAATTTAAACTTCCATCGATACCATATATCGATACGTGCATTTATAGCTTTCGTACATGCATATATTAAAAACTAATAGCATTAAAATAAATTAAATTAAATAAGTAATAAATATTTATTTAATATTAATTAATATTATCTATTTTCAATTATTAAGGATCAATTAAATCATGTGGTTCATATGGAGTGTTTTTTATTTTTGGTTGTGTGACTCGTAAGTGTAATTTCAATCAACAGTTCATATTGAATAATTCAAATATTAATTTCACACACTGCATTAGTTAGTGGAGTGATATGTTGGTTAAATTTATTTATTACACATATTCTGCTAAAATCCAATTTTATTTATTAGTGTCAATTATTTACACCGTTTTTTTTTGTCAAAACCATATCACCTTATATTAATGGAATTTAATACTGATCAAAATTTTATTCAACTCTACAATATAAATACAAAATTCATGATTTAATAATAATAGTTATTATTAGTCAACTACTATCATATAATATATCATTCATGGATATCTGGATAGATACTTTCTATTAAATAAACCATTAATATAACATATTATATCAAGTATATAATTGAATGAAGACATTTTTATTTTGAATAAAATTAGTTATCTAGTTAGGGGGGTGTGTGTGTATATATAACAAATTATACAATTACCTCTAGGGCATACCCCTAACTTTTTCAAGTTCCTTATATGAAATGAGGCTGGATCCAGATAACGCTGGTCTGAAGATGTAATCTACCCACATATTAATCCTAGACAATATCGGTAGGTATAAATAAAATTTCCATATTCTCCATGTTGAATATTAGGTGGCTTGTGTAGGTTGGGTAATGTAATAACCCACCCGGAATGGGCCTAAATTCGGATCCAGAAAAGGCCCATCGAAACTTAGAGTCATTCTAAATGGATCGTTGGTTCCTATATGGAGTACATAAACATAGCAAAACTAAAATCAACAACAGGATCTCAAAGCGGAAGAGATAAAATATAATAGCAGAAAATAGAAATACCATTAATTAAAACCATAGAAGCGTTGATTACATCAAATGCAACTATCAATAAGGGTACATCAATAAGAATAGGAATAATAATAATATCACAAGGGTACAACAAACAACACAGCCAAACATAATAACAACGATAATAACTATAATTCCTCCTTCATCAAGCTCCCATCTCCATGAATTCATGCATCAAGCGTTCCCACCTACTAACATTTTTATATGTTAAGAGGAGGTAGGTCATAACAAAAGTCCTGGTGAATGAAAATCACATAAGTTCAAGGAATGTCTATTTCCTGTACATGGAAGTATAAATTCATCAAATTATCTCCATGAAAATACATGTAATAATTAGGCGGATTATTCTAAAGTCACTTAACGCCCACATGTTTATTTATAAGGGAATATTATACTATCACTTAATACCCTACGAGGTGGACTACCTTTTGGCCACTTAAGGCCATTTGCTATACTTGTTTATAGGCGGACTTTCCTTGTCACTTAATACCCCATGGCGGACTTTAGTCACTTAAAATCTTGGCTTATAATCGTTAACGTTATTAATTATACTCTCAATGTAAATCGAGCAATAGTAAGTAGTCACTTATTACCTTAGGATGGCAGAAACTAACCACCATCAATGTAAATCGAGCAATAGCAATAGTAAGCAGCAATAACCCCCACACTTTTTTTTCCTGTCAACCATGCTCCATCAAAGCCGAGCCTAAATTGGAAATCGCTCAACCTACAGTCCAAGTCAAAGCCTGTCCATGCATTCGTTTGCAGCTGGAAAACATGACAATAAAGGTGAGTATTCGATCATGATTAATTATTGATTCGAGTAACCCGATTTCGATATAAACTAAAATGCAATAGCTGATTTTGATACTGTCGGTTGTCTTATGTTTACTAGGAGATTCTGTTACATGCAAATCTGGATGGTTGCCTGTGAATTTCACCATAATGACTGATAAGAATAGATCCTTGACTTGTTCATTCACTTGACATTTTTGATAAGAATAGATATATACTTGATCTTTGAATTGGTTGCTTAACAACATGTCTTACTGCACTTGGTTGTCTGATCTGTGATCCTTACTGCCTTCGTATGCACTGCTACTACTCTAGATTCAAATAGATATGCTTTGTGCACCACTGATGCATTTAAGTCTTGATATTTTGCACTCTTTTTTTGTCACTTCAGTATTGTTTTGCTGCACCCGTTTGTTCCTGCCTATCACTCATGTTGCCTATACACACACACACACACACACACACACACAGTGTGTTTGCGCATAACTTACTGAGTTCCCCTTTGATTTGGTCACCTAGTTATCTTGTGTAATCTGGAAAAACATTTATTGATTGCAGCTAATTCATGCTTTATGTCCACTATACATGGTTACTATAAATGTCTACGCATGCACTACTTATCAGTTGTTTCAGTTTTCGAGCTTATAATATGAATATGTTATACATGTGCAGCGATAAGGTATATTTCCTTCATTATATGATAACATTTTATATCCTATATATTTTCCCGCATAATCATAACAACCATGTTTACGGTTGTCGTCTCTGTTTATACATAAGTATAACATATAGACATGCATTATTCAGTGTAGAAGGAAAAGAAAATGTTAATTGTGAAGATATGCCTGCCATGTCAAGGTTAATATAAAATTAACATTGAAATTAAATTTGGGGTAAAGGGCTTGTTTTCTGAAACCAGGTCGGGTAACGCGCCTAATTGCCTCCAACAATGTTGCTTCCATTTTCGGTTTCCTGTAGTGATTCACGTTTAATATGTATGCACATTATTATGTGTATATACTTATATGTTGATATGTTTGGAAAAAACATACATTGTTGTTTTTCCGTGCCTCGTTCAATGACATGAATTGACATTAATATTTGTTTCGAGCCGCATGCATTAGTCACCTCTTACTAGCCAAGGCGTGTATATTGTCTCGTATTCCCTTGTGCGTTTCATGTTATTCGAATCATGATTATAGTATGTATATATATGGTGGTTGAGGTACATATGTGTATATATATATATACCATTGTATGTGTGTATATATGTCATCGACATACATATATATGTTTTAGTATATATGTGGTGGTTGATGCACACGTGTATATATGTATTATTATATGTGTATATACATGTCATTGACATACATACATACGTAAATACATATGCTGTACCGATTTGCTATGTCATACCTTGGTAGTTTCTCATGGGTTTGAATATTTAATAGTTGTTAAGGTTAACTATTTTATTTCAGTTTATATTGAATTTAATTAACTTGAATTATGATTAATAGTGACTCAAGTGTTTTATACATTTGCATGGAACACTCGGCTCAGATCTGAGTGTTTCAGATTTATAGAATTTAGCTCGCAAAAGCTGAAGAGGTACGTGAAGACACATACGCGCGCACTCAACAAAATTGTAAACTTCTTTTAAAAATTCATGTATATTATTTTATCTTCCACTGTACAATAAAATATTTTGTAAAACTCCAATATGTATATGAAAATTTTATTCCACTGAAATTATTGTGTACTGTGATTTTGTGTATTTTATTCTGTTTAAACCCTATAAGCTAATAACAAGGTGTCGTTCTAAGCGTTCTGAGTTGGCTTAATTAACGACTTGGAGCGTCAATAAGGCAGCTCGTTACAGTTAGTATTAGAGCTTTGGTTTGACAAAGTTTGGTTTCTCGGGTTTAAAACTTATTAGAGATAGAGTAGCAATACTCTAGAATGAGTAGAATTATCACCAGAATCACTTTAGAGAGACCGTATTTTGAAAATATAAATTAATTTGAAATTTAATAAATCATTTTGAAAAACGTAATTATTTTTGGAATATAATTTATGATAAAAGTTTTCGAGTAGTTTATTGACATCGAGGTTAGACTATTTACTATGTACGGATTTTGCATATACGCTTGACAACTTATATAGGAAGTCCAATATATACTAGATAGATATTGTAACACCTCGTATTTTTTAATATTAAAATTGACAAATTAAAGAATAAGTAATTTTTAGAAGAATAATTTAGGGAAATGAGTTACGCCATTGCATTCATCTCGGAATTATGCTTGAGATAGAGTCAGAGTTTGCATAAAAAGGATATAGTATGAAGAAGTTATGAAGCTTAGAAGATTTTAGTTTAAAACCAGAATTAAAATAATAATGAAAATCAAATTCGAAATTCAAATCAACAAGAAGCTGGATGGGCAGGAATTATCCCGCTCTAGGGTGTCGACCCACCAAGGGGAATCGACATAAGAGTTGACCCCCTATAGGGGTGTCGACATAGGTATCGACCCCCTGTAGGGGTCGACCCCATCAGCCAGATCTGGGCAGTGACGAATTTAGGAGAATCAGGGTTTATTTGGCGTTCTCTAATTGGCTGGGTGATGTGTTTTTCTGGTTTGGATGGTTTAGATGGATCCTAACCTAATCTAAAGGCCCTAATACACCTAGTACTCCTATAAAAACACACCTAGACCTAACCCTAATTTCAATTCACAAATCTATGGAGCCTCCATGCTGCCTCAGCCTAAACTAAAACTAGTCTCTCTTCTTCAACAAATCAAAGTAATGGAATTTGGTAAAGGTGAATGGATCTATAACAACAACAACACCTAGTTCTCTTCCTTAACCCAATCTTTGTTAGTTCATTGATTATTTTTAGATTAAAATTATCCTAAAGAAATTCTGACATGTTGTAAATTGGATTTGGGAATTATACATGTTAATAAGATTGACTGCCATCAATTCTATCTTAGCCTATACATCCGATTCATGATTCTTATATGCCTATGTTGATATTATCATTAGTTTTATCATGATTAGTTCATACTTATGCCCATTCTTTTGTTATTATTATGCATGTTCTTTATCTTATCCCTTTCTCCCTCCCTTTTTGGTTTTTATAGCCGGTCTATTTCGAGCCTAGGCGAAATCTCATAGAGATGAACGTACGAACGGTAATTTAGGGAACGCTGGGTTGATTTGGGCATGACAAATGTTAAATTTGGCATAATATACGTTGGGTTGGTCTGGGCATGAAAAATGTTAAATTTGGCATAATAAGTGTTAATTGTTGGGCATGATATGGAATTTGGAATTTTGGGTAATTGGCATAATTGACCTAAAATTGGCATAAACTGCAAATAAATAAACTGGCTAAGATAAGCATGCTGAGACACGAGGTTAGACTGCGCTTGCAGTAGAAGCCTGTCCGGAACCAACCGGCCTAAGCAGCAACCGCAAACGGTCAGTCTAATGTGAGAGGTCATAGGCATAACTAAAAGATGCTTAAACACAAGGTTAGGTCTGGCTTGTAGCAGAAGTCAGCCCGGAATCGCCCGGTACATCCAGCGGCCATAAGCCATCGACTTAATGTGAGAGATATGTGCATTAATAACTAATTAATGCCGATCAAAGATAAACATGATACCTAAAACATGTTAGGTGGGTGGGGTTAGGTTAATCTATGTAAGATGACAACTTAACAAATAATATATGAACAAAGTGGATAGGGTTAAGGCAAGCTTTACCAATAATACATATTGATTTGATAAGTGGGTGGGGTTAAGTCAACTGGGAGGATAGACAACACTTAACCAATATAAGTTGGGTTAGGATAAACCCTGGGGAAAAACCTAGTAGTGGTAGGGACCCTTTTCAGACAGTAACCCACTTAGTGGTATCGGGAACCCTGAGCTAGATAGGGTTGGGGCACACTTACTGGGATGATAATAAGCGGCCCAATAAGAGCGAGGGTGTAGCAGTGCAGGTTTCGACGGGTTCGTTAAGAATGCATAAGGTGTTCTCAGCGTTGGAAGATTTAGCCACTGTACATCAGTAGGTATAAAGCTTTGGACCCACGGGTTGCCACTTAAGGAGCGATACACCCTAAGTTGGGACCCACACCGATATCTACAAGTTAGGGAGCCGATCGATTAGGGGTATTGTGGGGACATCTAGTGTCTATTATGGGCAAGTAGGCTTTCAAGGATTGTATGGGGCAGATACCTCTTACTAGATGTTACGCCTGAGGGCTACCAATTGCGGGGTTGGGATCATTTCTTTAAGAATTACTAGTAGGTTGTGCAGAGAATTAAATTAAGTAAGAAATCTGAGAAGCATACTGGACATTCCTTTATATTTATCCTGTTATACAGCTTTACCTTATGTCATGGTTATACTTTCCATCCTGTTTATTCCTATCATATTGCTTTACTTATTTTCATGCTAAAAGTAGCTGGACTCGCCAGGCTTTATGTCTGACCTTTTTTTTTTTGCCTCTTTTTCTTCTGTTTCCCACCTAGGTTCTCAGGGAGGAAACACTGAAGCTTGACTTGGATTTCTTTCTTCTTGAAGTGCTTGGAAGTGTTGAGAGTAATGCTCAGCTTTATCTCTTTACATTATGGCTATTTGGAGTGGGATTATGATTTTACTTTTATGTACTCTGATAATAATTTTGTTCAATATGGATATTTATGTACTTGACTCTAGTATGTGGTTTTGATAATGTAATCAAACAAGTTTTGCTTTTCCGCTGCAATGAATAAAGTTTGAATTTTCTTAAGTACCATTCATATATCTGTCTTGTGATATTATGTTCTATACTCTTATAATACTCCATGAAAGTTAATGCATTCCTTTAGTGAGTGACATTAATGGACGTGGAGTATTACACGTGGTATTAGAGTTGAAGGTTACTAAAACAGATAAAAGATTTTGAAAATCATTTTCAAAAGCATTTTTTTAGAATGAAGTATTTTCAAAAACATGTTATAAAGAGAGTATTCTCAAGAGAAAGGTTTATTATGAAAAACATAATCCCTAAAAGCCATATATCTATCTTTCGATTCTCTATTTTAAATCTCTTCCTTTTTCCTTTCATCGTGTCTGGGGATCTTAATCTTCCAGAGGGCGTACAGATACCGGGATGGCTCCGAAGGTTTCTGGAGGCTAGGGCTACCGTCACAGGCCCAACAGACGTTCCTCCTCCTCCAGTTGCAGCCGCTCCTCCTCCTCTTCCCCATGTAGACGCTTTTTCTAAGATATGCAAAGACTTCCGTGCAATGGGCGAAAAACCGTTTCATGGGACTGAGACATTTGTTGAGGCTCAGAATTGGCTCAAGGAAGTAGAGGACTTGTTTGGTATCTTTGACATAGACGATGGAAGGAAAGTTCATCTAGCTACTTGGTTGATGAAGGTCGAAGCTTCCTTTTGGTGGGAAGTAACTAATGGAGGATGCCCAATGGAGACGTGGATAGACTTTAGACGAAGGTTCGGGTTGAAATTTCTTTCACAAGCTGGGTAGAGTTTATACATGGAAAGGTTCTTGGCTTTGAAACAAGGGAATTTATCTGTAAAGGAGTACGTTAATAAGTTTAACCAGTTAGCAAGATTTGGTATGGAATTAGTTAATACACCACATAAGAAGGCCTTGAGATTTGCAAAAGGTCTGAATGAACCATTACACGGGTTGCCTATGTCCCACATTCTTATGGGGGCTACCTTCGAGAAACTTGTTGACATTGCGCTGATGCATGAAAAGGAGGAAGGTGCTAAGATAGATAAGGCACAAGACAAGAAGGTGGATCCTAAGTAGAATGGGAAATCTCGAGATAAAAGGAAGTGCCATTTTTGTTGTATACCAGGTCATATAGCTAAAGATTGTAGAAAGAAGAAGGCGAAAAAGACTGGATGCTTCCAATGTGGTGAGGCAGGACATATGATTAAGGACTGCCCAGGAGGCAAGGGCAAGGGAAGAGGACGGGATCTACTTCTGGAGGGCAGGTTCATGCTCTCATGGAACCTACCCAAGAGAGAGGTATAAACATTTCTGTTGAAAGTTTGACTTTCCTTTTTGATCGCCCTGTTCGTAATTTGTTTGATTCTGGCACTTCACATTCGTTCATATCTGCTTCTATTGTTGAGTCTCTACACCTAGATACTAGTATAGTAGTGGATCCCGTTAGTGTCTCAAATACTATTGGAGGTACGACTCATCTTTCTATGTTATGTCGGGATTTGAGAATATATGTGTATGGCGTTGATTTCGAATGCAACACTTATGTGCTTAGCTTCACGGGCTATGGGTTGATTCTATGAATGGATTGGCTAACTAGGTATGGCGCCATTCTCAATTGTGAAAAGAGGGTAGTTAGACTGTTGACTAGTTTGGGTAATACTCTCGATATCTCATGTGACCCTAAGGGTTCTATTATGCTTAGCTACCTAGAATCTATTGACACGTCTATTGATGATTTGCAATCTGTTCAAATAGTCCGTGAGTATGCAGATGTCTTTGAGGAGGTTAGTTGCTTTCCTCCAAAACACGAGATAGACTTCCGTATATACTTGGTGGACAACGCAAAGCCAGTTGCATTGTCGGTGCGCCACATAACTCCAAGAGAAAGGAGAGAGCTGAGTAAACAAGTGAAAGAGTTGCTTGAGAAAGGGTTCATAAGAAGAAGTATCTCGGAGTGGGGTGCTCCAGTTGTTTTTGCTACGAAGGCTGATGGTTCGCTTAGATTGTGCGTGGACTATAGGGAGCTGAATAAGCTCACAAAGAAAAACAGACACCCATTGCCGAGGATAGATGATATGTTTAATCAGTTGGATGGTACTTCAGTTTTCTCGTAGTTGGACTTAGCTATAGGATTTCATCAGCTGAGAGTAGATGAGGATAGTATAGATAAGACTGCTTTTAAGACTCCCGACATTTTCTTCGGGTGGCTCGTCATGCCTTTTGGTTTGACAAATGCACCCGCATATTTTGTAGACTTGATGAGTAGGGTGTTTAGAGAGTTCCTAAAAAAGTTCTTGGTGGTCTTTGTGGATGATATTTTGATATTTTCTAGAAGCGAGGAAGAGCATGCCCTACATCTTAGGGAAGTATTAGAGACCCTTCGAGCACATCAACTTAAAGCTAAGTTCTCCAAATGTCATTTTTGGAGGAAGTGAGGTTCTTAGGTGTAACGGCTTGGATTTTGAGCCATTTAATTCTGAATATTTGAATTGGTTTTAAATATTTTATTTGAATTATAAAACGGATTTTTATAACGAATATATTTATTAAAATGAGGTTTAACATATTAATTAAATCGAACTCGTAACGGCGTGGTAGTTCATAATTTACGATCTAAAATTCAATTGAATATATAGAATTCAATATAAGTTGGATTTCTTCGAAACAAGAAACGTTCGGATCTATTAAACTGTATCTTTCTAATGGAAGTGAAAAATTGGAGTTTCGTCTCATAAATTGTAAGTTATGTCCAAATCAAATTTTCAGAAAGTCGCTGTGGAGTTGTGTATAAGCCACAACGGTTTATTTAATATAATTAAATATTGGTCTCAAATTTGGAAAATATTTTTGAGAGGTACTTATAATTTAATTTATAGAATTTTTCTGCAATTTTTATTTTGAAAAATAAGAAACTTTTTTATTCGAAGTGTTTTACACCTTGTATCAGCATTTTTAGATTTCACAGAATAAATTAACTTGTCTATTTTATTATATTTTGTGATCGGGGCACGTCTCTCGACCCAATCAGATTTTTATTCCTGTCCCATAGCAGCTCGTATGTGAACAAGAATTTATATAACTGAGTACACTACCCGTTATAACTAAAACTTATTTTATATGCAAATGGAATTTTGGTAATTGGAACACTTTCCTTTTTATTTTTCATGGACACTAATGTTGTTACCAAATTGAATTTAAAATATGCCTATTCAAAAGTTTTAATTACCCAAATAAAGGGAATCATACTTTGAAATCTAACTCCACAAGGACAAAGAGGTAGATATAGAGGATATCTTGAATGATTGTCGTCATAAGGAAATGAATTCACTGTGTAGTGAAGATGGTTGTGTTCACGTGACATATGGTGTTAAACCTATTAGTGTATGTTAATATTCACATGCTGATGCTGGGAGGGACTACAGACTATTGCAGTGAGGTACGTTGTAAATCTGTAGTTATACTGGATCATTGAAACCGTGATTTGTATCAAATACACACACACACACACACACACACACAGATATATATATATAAAACAAACGTGCTGACAAAGGAATAATTATTACAGACCTACCTGCCCCTAATGCTACAGCTACTCTAATGCATGGGTGCCGAACAATCCTACTTCTGTGCTTCCAAGCCGTTTTCTCCTTTAAATACTCATACCCTCATTTTGTTT
The DNA here is from genome assembly GCA_030737875.1 of Allium sativum. Taxonomy (NCBI): domain Eukaryota; kingdom Viridiplantae; phylum Streptophyta; class Magnoliopsida; order Asparagales; family Amaryllidaceae; genus Allium; species Allium sativum. The sequence goes on along the minus strand of CM060922.1, from coordinate 316,329,512 downwards.
CATCTATAGACAAACGAAAAACATGGGAAAACCAGAAATGTACAAATAAAAAAAAAATCGAATATTCAAAAGAAAATTAAAAAAATCCGGCATTAGATTTATTGAAATGCTCTGAGTTCATTCTTCAGTCCAGTACACTAAGTAGCACGATTGAGGAAGATTTCCGGTTCCATATTTGCAGCAGCGTGGACACTTGGAGGCGACAACAACAAACTTTGTGGTGTCGGAAAGGAAAAGGGTGACGACATGGTGTTCATGGAACCAAGGCGCAGCGGTGTACGGATTTTAGGGAAGTTCCATGACATTATAGCTTGGTTACTGTACCATGGTTTGGGAGGAGAAATGCATTTCGCAGTAGTGATGCGTGATAGAAGTGCGTGGTGGATGGAGGAATTGAAGTGATGAAGAATGGTGTAGTTGGTATGGAGATCACTGCCATGGAGGGGGACGACAATGAGGAGCGAAGCACGTTCATGGCCATATCTTTGGGAAGTCTATAGCGTGCGTACTTTTTTGGAAGGAACCAAGGACGGATCAGGACTATGGTGAGTGAAACGTGGAAGGTCTGAGAAGAGGGAGCAAATGGTGTGATTGGTTTTGGCCTTTGTGAAAGAACGAAGGACAATGGGTTTGGAAAAGTTGGTATAAAAGCTTTAGGCCAAGTATTTTAACGTTGAAGTGTGGCGCAGTTTATTGCAGAACCATCGTTTTGGAGAAGTTCTGCGCTAATAAGAAGCCCATGCGTTGTTTAAGGTAATGTCAGAGAGTGGTTTGTTGATGGATCAGTATTGGTTGATGATGGTCTAAGTCAATGGGGCGGTGGACAATTTGGTGTCATGCGTTGGTGAAATAGGAGGAAGAAGATCAGGGGGTCAGCCAAAATTACAGAACAAAAAGTAATTTCTTATATAATCATCATATAATAATATAAAAATGTTTAATTAAAACAATATAATTAAAATGTTTAAAATTTGGTCATCCGTTATTAGAAGCAGACAAAGCTGGTCATGTTGGTTTCGTTTCGACAAGAGCTACATGGTGGAACTGATTTCACTGGGAACAGGACAAAAGAATTTTCGTGATAAATTCAAACGTTCGTTTGATTGTAAACGAAATCAAAGCAGAACCGTCAACTGCAAGCCAATGTGAGTAAACTCACTAATCCTGGCTCATTTATATTTTTATATAAATGAGCTTTAAATTTATTTATAGTAATTTTATACTACGCAATGGTTGATTGGTTGAATAGTTGATAAAATTGGTTGAAATGGTTGATATGATTACATCGTTGATCGATTATAAGTTCTAACATTTTATATTGATGTGAAATTAATATTATTGATGTTGATTAACATCTGTGGATGCAGGGAAACAGGTTGGAGGGATCCAACTGGATTCCTCAACATTTATATTATTGTGTTTCAGTTGTGACCTATACTTTGATATATTAACTGCGATTGATCTTGTTGTGTTTAAATATCACTGGCCCTAGAATTTGGTATTTAAATACCATAAAATATTTTTGAACATAGAAAATGAAATTTGAGTTTTAAAAAGGGAATTTATTTCCAAAAATCGAAATGTAATTTCGAATAGAGTTGAAACTAAAACAAACATGTAAATGGAGAAAACAAGAAGTTGTATATAAACGAGAGTATAGATTAGGTGAATTATTTATCATTGAATAAATTGAAATTGAAATTCAAAATTTGAATTTATATGGAAAAATGGAAAATGCTTTTGAAACCAATATTTGAAGTTAAGTTGAATTTAACAAAGGGTGTTAAATATTAGTTAATCTTCTATTAACTATAATTAAAGTAATTATCGAATAGTTTAGTGTTAAAAAAGTTTATTATTATATAATAAGCTTTTAAAAGCGATGATTATACTATTTTTAGTTAATAGCAAAGTCAATTATTTTTTAATATAGTTAATAATAAGGTTAATTGTTATTTTAATTAATAATAAATAAAACGATGAGGCTAATTGGAGATTCAATTAAGAAATGATTTAGTGGCATTATAGCTTGATCAAGGAGGTGATAAAAGTTTCATAAAAGGATTTGTAATCCATGTTTTAAATGAGATTTGTAAAAGGGGTTTGTTGGTAAATGTAGAGATTTAAATAAGGTTTTTTCTTAAATTTTGAATTAAGTAAAGAAAATTCAATGGAATGAAATTTTTAAGGAAGATGGTTAATAGGGTAATAATTGACTAAAATGTGTTAATGGTTTTAGAATGAAATCTAAGCTAAGTGCTGAAAAGATGGTAAACGGATTAGTATAAGTGATTAATCCAAACAAGGTTTGAATGAGCTTTTTTTTTAAAACCAAAGTAATGACTTTAATTGGGTTAAGCAAAGCACTTTAATTGAAATAAAAAAATTTAAATGCAAAGGAAAACACATAAGATAGTTTTGTGTTAAACATTGATAAATGGATTTTATAAATAAAATCCAAGGAAAGAGGTTTTGTTGTAAAGAAGGTGGAAAGTGGATTTTTATCCTTATATACCCTTTATCTTTTGAGATTTCGACAAACAAAATGGTATATGTCTGCATTGTTTAAATCCAGACATTTTGACTATCTTTTAAAAATGAACAATGGAAGCATGTGCGTCGCACACGGTACTTTATTCAAAACAACGATTATAACGCTACTGTTATAATAAATGTTTTGTAAATCTAAATAGCGATTTTAACGCTGTCGTTATAATTAATGTTTAGAAACAGCGATTATAACGCTACTGTTATAATCAATATTTTTCCGTAGAAGAAGTGGATTCTTAGATTGAATCTGAGAGTCGCGTAAGCGAGGTTTTGTTTAAAAGTTGTGAGCTTTGACTATTTCGAAGTTGAGAATGTTGTTCAATTAAGGTCTGAGAGGTAATTATATCCCAACTTGATTGACTTCATGATTGATGGTTGAATGGTTAAAGTTCGATAGTGAAGATTTGTTTGGAATATGGTTATTTGATAAATGATTAATAGTTTGAGTATAAACACGATGTTTTATAACATTGCGTTAATTAAAAGGATTTTGAAATGTTTCCTCTAGATAAAATGTGAAATATTTTCCACACATAGAAAATGAAATGAATTGGTCAACGAGGAATTAAGAAAGGGAATATGGAAATATTTTCCGATATTAATAAGGTATATTTTTTGAATACAAAAAATAAGGATTCGTGAATATTTAGAAATGTTTTCTAACTAGAATAAAAGATACTCTCTCGAATAAAGGAATTTGGATATTGGAAATATTTTTCCAAGAATCGAGAGAGAAAATAGAGCTTTGAAAGGATACGAAAGATAGGAAATGGGAATCGGAAATGATAGTATAATATGGAATTAATTTTTAAAGGGCCCAGTGTTGTTTGATGTTTGATCGGTAGAATTTCCATTTGGAAATAGGACCGTTGATTGTATGGATGTTTCTTTGATAGTTAAATCACCAACTGTCAAAGTTTTGATTTATTTTATACCTCCGTTGTCAATACGGAGAGACTGGGATCAGATTTATTATATGAAAACCACTCCGTATTGGTTTAAGCGTGAATCAACTTATGCTGAAGATAATTGAAGACAGAGTAAAATGGTTGTTCTGTTAATCCTAGGTAGAAATTGCCCAAGTTGGATCAATAGAATGGTGCCTTCAGTTTGTCCAGTCCCAGGACAACGTATATGGACGGATCTGATGATGTGGCCTTCAATGGAAATGGTGGCAAGATGTGCTGAATGATAATCGTGACCTCAAGCCTCATCACCCAGGAAATGACAAAATTCGGGCAGGCAGCATGGCCATGTGGGTCATTCCCATTAGGGGTATTATCACTTGATCTAGAGAAAATTCATTTGTTTCTTATTATACTCGCTGCTGTATGCTTTCGGTAACAATTGATGATCACAACCGTTGGTGATAATATGCTCGATACACTCAAGTTAAATGAGTTGGTCAGCCATGTGTGGGCCGGGTTGCAAGACATTCTTGTTGAACCCAGTGTATTCCCCTCTAGAGATACACTATCGGAAGGTGGTTCCATACCTTGTCATGTTGGAAATCCAATCTCCAATAAGTGCCCTGCGGTTTTCGAATTTATATTATATGTGGAGCGTGAGATGCAAGCGTTCGGCTAGATTTTTATTTATTTGATTTAGACACTATTATAATATCACTTGATTTGATATCAAAAATATTTTTTGTTATCGTAAGGTAAAAACCATCCGTGTTTATGTGTGGATCGATCTTACGATTATCATTTCTTTCGACAGGATTTTGAAAGTTAAACAAATGGTTGGAGTTTACTCACATCAGTCCTACGACTAACCCAGAGTTTATTTTATTTGTTTTCTCTAAACTCTTGGGTGCCCAAATTTGTACGGGCAGTCAAGTAGTCGGGATTTTACAGATTCACTTGGAGGAGTTTGAAGCGGGAGGCTTCATCAGTTAGCTATAGACTATTATATTTTCCGCTGTGTACATGTTGGTATCTGGAAACAAGTGTTTATTACTGTTCCAGAAATAGATATTGTGCTCTAATGATGGTATGTATATAGATTTAATGATCTGTATTTCAAAGTTTATGTTATCTAATATATTTTATTCGTTCCGCTGTGGGATTTTGTTCTTCGTTTTCTTCTATTCTAATTTTTCTTCCTTTCTATTTCTCATCCTCTAACTTCTTTCTAATATTGATTCGTATTTCTGTCCAATTTGGGTTGGACGTGTGATGTTATTAGTTGACTCAAAGTATACGAAAATTCGGGCAATTACATTTGGTTTTAAAGCTGTAGGTTGAGCAGTAACCTTGGCTCTATGGCGTAGGGGTTAGTAATACTCTAGATTGAGTTTGAGTTTTAATATATGAGCGCGTATTTGTTAGATTTGATATAAAAATTGTTTTATATTGTGTTGATTGGTTTGTTGAGTGGTTTATGTATTCTGATCGATACAGAATGTACAACTGCATCGATAGATATTTCTAAACTCTCGAACAAAGCAATTCGATACAATATTGTTTTAAAATGGGTAAATGAAATAATTTTGCCCAAAAATTATTTTAATATAAAAAGGAATAATTTTTGGATTATTATATATGAATGTGTTGATTGTTATTACAATCAAATGGAATTATGAAATATTGAAATGGTTATAATTTGTATACAGATAATGTATACAAATGAGATAAACCAAGGTTTAGTTCAAACCAGAATTGGAATTTAAATTCCGAGTGTTCAGAAAATATTTTTTGAAATATTATAAAGTAATATAGCATTACTGTAAAGTATTTTTGAATAAGAATGGTTTAAATGGATTTTGAAAGGGATTAAGCACTGAAATAACTTCAATGGTGAGAAAATAATTCTAATAATGGATCACGACAATATCAGTATTCATTTTCAAGTTTCTGAGTGATGGATTGCTACCATAGTAATTTGGAAATGAAAATTTTGTTTGAAAAGGACAAGATGTTTTAGAAATTCAAATGTTTTGAATTGAGTTGATTATAAATATATGTATTAAATATATATGATTTTAAACTAATTTGAAATAAAACCTGGAAATTTGATTTCTGAAATTAGAATCTTACTTGTATAAGTTGAATAGATTAAAATGGTAGAAGTGAATCAAATGAATTGAAATCTAACTTAATCTAAATAAAAATTGGACTGGATTAGAGATAATTCAGAATAAAATCAAACAAGTCGAATATATATTGGATGTTGTTGTTTGGAATTAAATTGGGATGAATTTGAACTCAATTGGAAACCAAATTTGAATTATATAATGGAAGTAAACTAATTAGAAGTTGACTAGAGAGTTAAAAACTGGAAGTTGGATTGATTTGAAACCAACTGGGAACGGATATATGCATGCTGAGCAGAATTTGAATGGAAGCAAATGCAAGAGATAGAATTATGCCGACAAAAAGGTACACGTTTACAATACTACTTAGGTTTGATAGTTTTATGGGCCTATGGGGCAAGCCGCTTGGCTTTTTTATTTTCTTTTGGATTGTAGAAGGCCTAGAAAAGCGAGTTGTGGTTGTACCGATTGATCCGCACAAAGGAGATGCTGGCGAAATTTTTCAAAAATTTAAAGAGTTAGAAAATTTTTAAGAAATTTTTAATAATTTAAAATCGACTATTAATTGTAATTGAAATAAAAAAACCAGATTCGATTAATAAAATGTCAAGCGGAATAATGAAATTGATAAGTGGATTTGAAATCAATTGGAATGGGTGTGAATATGCAGAAGAGCATATAGATTGAAGACAAGAAAGTGATGATGGATTGTCCAAAAATGGTGGACAGATCATTTGGAAAGAATTATGAATCTTCGATATTGATATGAGAATTCGAAGGTCGGGTAATTAAGAACTGGGTTATGAAGAATTAGAATATAAGATTTCAACTAAGTAGGTTATGAGGAGTTAGAGTTAGAGCATTTTTACTACTTAGCAATTTCGAGGATGAAATTATTCTAACGGGGAAGGAATGTAACGACCCGGATTTTGAGCCATTTAATTCTGAATATTTAAATTGGTTTTAAATATTTTATTTGAATTATAAAATGGATTTTTATAATGAATATATTTATTAAAATGAGGTTTAACATATTAATTATAATATAATTTAAATCGAACTCGTAACGGCATGGTAGTTCATAATTTACGATCTAAACTTCAATTGAATATACATAATTCAATATAAGTTGGGTTTCTTCGAAACAAGAAATGTTTGGATCTATTAAACTGTATCTTTCTAATGGAAGTGAAAAATTGGAGTTTCATCTCATATATTGTAAGTTATTTCCAAATCAAATTTTCAGAAAGTCGATGTGAAGTTGTGCATAAGCCACAAAGTTTTATTTAATATAATTAAATATTGGTCTCGAATTTGGACAATATTTTTGAGACGTATTTATAATTTAATTTATAGAATTTTTTTGTAATTTTTATTTTGAAAAATAAGAAACTTTTTTATTCGAAGTGTTTTACACCCTGTATCAGCATTTCGAGATTTCACAGAATAAATTAACTTGTCTATTTTATTATATTTTTGTGATCGGGGAACGTGTCTCGACACACTCGGATTTTTATTCCTGTCCCATAGCAGCTTGTATGTGAACAAGAAATTATATAACTGAGTACACTACCCGTTATAACTAAAAACATATTTTATATGCAAATGAAATTTTGGTAATTGAAGCACTTTCCTTTTTATTTTTCATGGACAGTAACGTTGTTACCAAATTGAATTTAAAATATGCCTATTCAAAAGTTTTAATTACCCAAATAAAGGGAATCATACTTTGAAATCTAACTCCACAAGGACAGAGAGGTAGATGATAAAGAGGTAGATATGGAGGATATTTTGAATGATTGTCGTCATAAGGAAATGAATTCACTATGTAGTGAAGATGGATGTGTTCACATGACATATGGTGTTAAACATTAGCGTATGTTAATATTCACATGCTGATGCTGGGAGGGACTACAGACTATTGCAGTGAGGTTCGTTGTAAATCTGTAGTTGTACCGGATCATTGAAACCGCGATTTGTATCAAATATACATACACATATGTTTAAATAAATAAATATATATATATATAACAAACGTGTCGACAAAGGAATAAATATTACAGACCTACCTGCCCCTAATGCTACATCTACTCTAATGCGTGGGTGCCAAACAATCCTACTTCCGTGCTTCCCAAGCCGTTTTCTCCTTTAAATACTCATACCCTCGTTTTCTTTCATCCACAGACAAACGAAAAACATGGGCAAACCAGAAATGTACAAATAAAAAAAATCGAATATTCAAAAGAAAATTAAAAAAAATCCGGCATTAGTTTTATTTAAATGCCTTGAGTTCATTCTTCAGTCCGATACCCTTAGTAGCATGATCGAGGAAGATTTCTAGTTCCATATTTGCAGTAGCGTGGACACTTGGAGGCGACAACAACAAACTTTGTGGTGTCGGAAAGGAAAAGGGTGACGGCACAGTGTTCATGGAACCATAGCGCAGCGCTGTACGGATTTTGGGGAAGTTCCATGACATTACAACTCTGTTACCGTACCATAGTTTGGGGGGAGAAACTCATTTCGCAGTAGTGATGCATGATAGAAGTGCCTGGTGGATGGAGGAATTGAAGTGATGAAGCATGGTGTAGATGGTATGAAGATCAGTGCCGTGGAGGGGGACGACAATGAGGAGTGAAGCACGTTCATGGCCATAGCTTTGGGAAGTCTATAGCGTGCGTACTTTTTTGGAAGGAACCAAGGACGGATCAGGACTATGGTGAGTGAAACATGGAGGGTCTGAGAAGAGGGAGAAAATGGTGTGATTGGTTTTGGCCTTTGTGAAAGAACGAAGGACAATGGGTTCGGAAAAGTTGGTATAAAAGCTTTAGGCCAAGTATTTTAACGTTGAAGTGTGGCACTGTATACTGTGGAACCATCGTTTTGGAGAAGTTCTACGCCAATAAGAAGCCCAGGTGTTGTTTAAGGGAATGTCAGAGAGTGGTTTGTTGATGGATCAGTATTGGTTGATGATGGTCTAAGTCAATGGGGCGGTGGACAATTTGGTGTGGTGCGTTGGTGAAATAGGAGGAAGAAGATCAGGGGGTCAGCCAAAATTACAGAACAAAAAGTAATTTCTTATATAATCATCATATAATAATAACAATATAAAAATGTTTAACTAAAATAGTATAATAAAAATGTTTATAATTTGGTCATCCGTTATCAGAATCAGACAAAGTTGTTCACGTTGGTTTCGTTTTGACAAGAGCTACATGGTGGAACTGATTTCACTGGGAACAAGACAATAGAATTTTCGCGATAAAATCAAACGTTCGTTTGATTGTAAATTAAATCAACGCAGAACCATCAATTGCAAGCCAATGTGAGTAAACTCACTAATCCTGGCTCGTTTATATTTTTATATAAATGAGCTTTAAATTTATTTATAGTAATTTTATACTGTACAATGGTTGATTGGTTGAATAGTTGATAAAATTGGTTGAAATGGTTGGTATGATTACATCGTTGATCGATTATCAGTTCTAACATTTTATATTGATGTGAAATTAATATTATTGATGTTGATTAACATCTGTGGATGCAGGGAAACAGGTTGGGGGGATCTAACTGGATTCCTCAACATTTATATTATTGTGTTTTAGTTGTGACCTATGCTTTGATATATTAATTATGATTGATCTTGTTGTGTTTAAATATCACTGGACCTAGAATTTGGTATTTAAATACCATAAAATGTTTTCGAATATAGAAAATGAAATTTGAGTTTTAAAAAGGGAATTTATTTCCAAAAATAGAAATTTAATTTTGAATAGAGTTGAAACTTAAAAAAACATGTAAATGGAGAAAATAAGAAGTTGTATATAAACGAGATTATAAATTAAGTGAACTATTTATCATTGAATAAATTGAAATAGAAATTCAAAATTTGAATTTATATGGAAAAATGGAAAATGGTTTTGAAACCAATATTTGAAATTAATTTGAATTTAACGAAGGGTGTTAAATATTAGTTAATCTTCGATTAACTATAATTAAAGTAATTATCGAATTGGTTAGTGTTAATAAAGTTAATTATTATTTAATAAGATTTTAAAAGCGATGATTATACTATTTTTAGTTAATAGCAAAGTCAAGTATTTTTAATATAGTTAATAATAAGGTTAATAGTTATTTAATTAATAATAATTAAAACGATGATGTTAATTGGAGATTTAATTAAGAAATGATTTAGTGGCATTATAGCTTGATCAAGGAGGTGATAAGAGTTTCATAAAGGGATTTATAATCCAAGTTTTAAATGAGATTTGTAAACGGGATTTGTCGGTAAATGTAGAGATTTAAATAAGGCTTTTTCTTAAATTTTAAATTAAGTAAAGAAAATTCAGTGGAATGAAATTTTTAAGGAAGATGGTTAATAGGGTAATAATAGACTGAAATGTATTAATGGTTTTAGAATGAAATCTAAGCTAAGTGGTGCAAAGATGGTAAACGAATTAGTATAAGTGATTAATCCAAACAAGATTTAAATGAGTTTTTTTTAAAACCAAAGTAATGAATTTAATTGAGTTAAGCAAAGCACTTTAATTGAAATAAAAAAATTAAATGCAAAGGAAAACACATAAGATAGTTTTGTGTTAAACATTGATAAATCGATTTTTGAAATAAAATCCAAGGAAAGAGGTTTTGTTGTAAAGAAGGTGGAAAGCGGATTTTTATCCTTATATACCCTTTATCTTATGAGTTTTCGGCAAACAGAATGGTATATGTCTGCATTGTTTAAATCAAGACATTTTGACTATCTTTTACAAATGAACAACGGAAGCGTGTGTGTCGCACACGGTACTTTATTCAAAACAATGATTATAACGCTACTATTATAATAAATGTTTTGTAAATCTAAACATTGATTTTAACGCTGTCGTTATAATTAATGTTTGGAAACAGCGATTATAACGCTACCGTTATAATCAATATTTTTCCGTAAAAGAAGTGGATTCTTAGATTGAATCCGAGAGTTGCGTAAGCGAGGTTTTGTTTAAAAGTTGTGAGCTTTGACTATTTCGAAGTTGAGAATGTTGTTCAATTAAGGTCTGAGAGGTAATTATACCCTAACTTGATTGACTTCATGATTGATGGAGGAATGGTTAAGTTTTGATGGTGAAGATTGGTTAGAATATTGTTATTTGATAAATGATTAATAGTTTGAGTATAAACACGATGTTTTATAACATCGCGTTAATTGAAAGGATTTTGAAATGTTTCCCCTAGATAAAATGAGAAATATTTTCTACACATAGAAAATGAAATGAATCGGTCAACGAGGAATTAAGAAAGGGAATATGGAAATATTTTCCGATATTAATAAGGTATATTTTCTGAATACAGAAAATAAGGATTCATGAATATTTTGAAATGTTTTCTAACTGGAATAAGAGATATTCTCTAGAATAAAGTAATTTGGATATTGGAAATATTTTTCCAAGAATCGAGAGAGAAGATAGAGCTTTGAAAGGATACGAAAGATGGGAAATGGGAATTGGAAATGATAGTATAATAAGGAATTAAATTTAAAAGGGCCCAGTGTTGTTTGATGTTTGTTCGGTAGAATTTCCATTTGGAAATAGGACCGTTGATTGTATGGATGTTTCTTTGATAGTTAAATCACCAACTATCAAAGTTTTGATTTATTTTATACCCCCCGTTGTCAATACGGAGAGACTGGGATCAGATTTATTATATGAAAACCACTCCGTATTGGTTTAAGCGTGAATCAACTTATGCTGAAGATAATTGAAGACGGAGTAAAATGCAAGGGTTGTTCTGTTAAATCCTAGGTAGAAATTGCCCAAGATGGATTAATAGAATGGTGCCTTCGGTTTGTCCAGTCCCAGGACAACGTATATGGACGGATATGATGATGTGGCATTTAATGAAATGGTGGCAAGATGTGTTGAAAGATAATCGTGACCTCAAGCCTCATCACCCAGGAAATAACAAAAATCGGGCAGGCAGCATGGCCATGTGGGTCATTCCCATTAGGGGTATTATCACGTGATCTAGAGAAAATTCATTTGTTTCTTATTATATTCGTTGTTGTATGCTTTCGGTAACGGTTGTTGATCACAACCATTAGTGATAATATGCTCGATACACTCAAGTTAAATGAGTGGTCAGCCATGTATGGGCCGGGTTGCAAGACATTCCTGTTGAGCGCAGTGTATTCCCCTCTAGAGATACACTATCGGAAGGTGGTTCCATAACTTGTCATGTTGGAAATCCAATCTCCAATAAGCGCCCTGCGGTTATCTATTTTATATTATATGTGGAGCGTGAGATGCAAGTGTTTCGCTAGATTTCTATTTATTTGATTTAGACACTATTATAATATCAGTGGATTTTATATCAAAAATATTTTGGTTATCGTAAGGTAAAAACCATCTGTGTTTACATGTGGATCGGTCTTACGATTATCATTTCTTTCAAAAGGATTTTGAAAGTTAAACAAATGGTTGGAGTTTACTCACACCAGTCCTACGACTGACCCAGAGTTTATTTTATTTGCTTTCCCTAAACTCCTTGGTGCCCAAACTTGTACGGGTAGTCAAGTAATCGGGATTTTACAGATTCAGTTGGAGGAGTTTGAAGCGGGAGGCTTCATCAGTTAGCCATAGACTATCGTATTTTTCGCTCTGTACATGTTGGTATCTGGAAACAAGTGTTTATAACTGTTCGAGAAATAGATATTGTGCTCTGATGATAGTATGTATATAGATTTAATGATTTGTGTTTCAAAGTTTATGTTATCTAATATATTTTATTCATTGCCTGTGAGATTTGTGTTCTTCGTTTTCTTCTATTCTAATTTTTCTTCCTTTCTATTTCTCATCCTCTATCTTCTTTCTAATAATGATTCGTATTTCTGTGCAATTTGGGTTGGATGTGTGGTATTATTAGTCGACTCAAAGTATACAGAAATTAGGGCCATTACATTAGGGCACGTGGTCCTTAAGGAAGGGATAGTTGTGGATCCCGCGAAGATAGTGGCAATCCAAGATTGGAAGATTCCTAAGTATGCAACAGAAGTAAGAAGTTTTCTTGGTTTGGCGGGCTATTATGGAAAGTTCATTAAGAACTTTGCTAAGATATCAACCCCACTTACTCAATTGACGAAAAAAAAATTTAGCCTTTTCTTGGGATGTTGACTGTGACGGTGCTTTCCAACGTTTGAAGAGGGCATTGACGACAGCTCCAGTTTTAGTTTTTCCAGATGGGAGTAAGCCGTTCACAGAGTATACCGATGCTTGTAGGACAGGGCTTGGCGCAGTTTTGATGCAAGAGGGAAGGGTAATATGCTATGGTGGAAAACCGTTGAAGGTCCATGAAAAGAATTACCCTACCCGCGACTTGGAATTAGCGGCCATAGTTTTTGCGCTTAAGTCTTGGCATCACTATTTGCTTGGAGAGAGGTTTGATTTGTACACAGACCATAAGTCGCTTAAATACTTGTTCTCTCAAAAAGATCTAAACTTAAGGCAACAGAGGTGGATGGAGTTCTTAGCATCCTACGATTTTGAGATTGCATGTACCCCTGGCAAGGCTAACGTTGTAGCGGACGCCTTGAGTAGACAAAAGTTGACTTTGAGTCCTTTGTTTATCGAGCGGCAGAGCTTAGAGTATATCTCTACCTTTGACTTTTGACCATCTATTGATTATGTACCCAGTTTGTTGGCATCATTAAAGGTGCAACCTACGCTTTTGGGACAGATAGGTGCGACACAACAAGATGACCCACAGTTGATGGAGATAGTAGACAAGCTCATAAGAGGGGAGTCTTTGAGCCACCTTAGTAGGTATACTATAGACGAGAGAGGTTGGTTGCGTAGGGATGGAAGACTTTGTGTATCACAAGATGATAGTTTGAGAAGGACAATCCTTGAAGAGGCACATCGTTCTAAGATGACCATACATCCCGGTGGTGACAAGATGTATAGGGACATGAAGCGAGTTTTCTTTTGGGCCGGAATGAAGAAGGATATAGCTGAGTTCATTTCTAGATGCTTAGTGTGCCAGCAAGTTAAGGCTGAGCAAAAGAAGCCTGGCGGGTTGCTTCACCCTTTAGAGGTTCCACAGTGGAAATGGGAAAGTGTTTCCATGGATTTCGTTGATGGGTTGCCGAGGTCAAGGAAGGGTAATACGGGGATTTGGGTAGTAGTGGATAGACTTACTAAGAGCGCCCATTTCATTCCCGTTAAGAGTAAAAGGACAGCGGCATGGTTAGTATCTGTTTATCTCCGAGAGATAGTTCATATACATGGCATACCTTCTAGTATTGTGAGCGATCGAGATCCCATTTTCACTACTGAGTTTTGGAAGAGCTTGCAAGAGGCAGTAGGAATGCAATTGTGTTTGAGCACCGCTTATCACCCTAAAATGGATGGCCAAACCGAAAGAGTGAATCGAATTCTAGAAGACCTTTTGAGGTTATGCATCTTGGACTTTGGAGGGACACGGGAGGAACATCTTCCATTAGAGAGTTCTCCTACAATAACAGCTATCTGACTAGTATCGACATGGCACCTTTTGAGGCTTTATATGGGCGACCTTACCGATCACCGACTTGTTGGTGGGAATCTACGGATAAAATTTTGCTTCGGCCCGATATGGTTAGAGAAACTTCAGATAAGATAGACTTAATTCGGAGATGCATGAAGACGGCACAGGACCGGCAAAAGTCGTATACTAATAAGAGAAGGACCGATCTTGAGTTCGATGTTGGAGACATGGTCTTTATTAAGGTATCACCGTTGAGGAATGTAGTTCGCTTTGGAGCTATAGGGAAATTGGCAGCATGGTTCGTAGGGCCATTCCCCATTACAGAGCGAATTGGACAGATGGCCTACAGAGTGACGTTGCCCGAGAAGCTTAGTGGTGTGCATGACATGTTTCATGTGTCGCATTTAAGGAAGTGTTTACATGATACTACGGAAGTAGTAGAGCCGAGCATGCTTAGAGAAGTGGAAGTAGAGCGAGATGCCACGATTAGATGAGCTCCTACATGCATACTTGGATCGGAGGTCAAGAAGTTACGCAACCGAAAGGTCAAGTTGGTTAAAGTCCAATTGGGAGATGATCAAGGAGACGCGACTTGGGAAACGGAAGATAATATACATGCACCGTACCTTTCCTTTTTGAGGGTATGTTCTTAACTTCTCCTTTTTCTATCGCTTTGTTATACTAGTTCTATCGTTTAGTGTATCCTCTTGATTATATCTTCGATCTTTAGGTAGAAAAATCCTATGGTTGTAAACATGTGTTTGAGACATGTTATGTTTGGTGGATGCAAGTGAATGTAAGTGTTTGCTAGTGGTTTCTCGTGGATGCATTTACCCACACGTTTGGCACTAGATCGGCTCAATCACTTTCATATTGCATATGAATGAGTGTGCATATTTAAGTTAATGGATGTATCTTGAATGTGTTATCATATGGATGCTGCATTTGAATGAATGGTTGTGCACTCATATAGAAATGATATGTATCGTTAGGATTCTTTTGCATACAAAATGGACGCATGGCACTATCATGTTTTGCATTAAGGAGGTCAACTGAATCAGTAGACCGCCTGATCTTTGCATTAGATAAAGAACATATACACACAATTTTTCATATGTTCATATAGCATTAGAAATCTTTCAAGGACTATGGATGCTTGTGGATGATGGATGAGTAGATGGATGATTGGATGGTAGGATACATACTTCTTAACTTGAAGATTTCGGGGACTAAATCTTTTAAGTAGGGGAGAATGTAACACCCTATAATTTTATAATATTAAAATTGATAAATTAAAGAATACTTAATTTTTAGAAGAAGAATTAAGGGAAACCGGTTATGCCATTGCATTCATCTCATAATTCTGCTTGAGATAGAGTCCGAGTTTGCATAAAAAGAATACAGTATGAAGAAGTTATGAAGCTTAGAAGATTTCAGTTTAACACCAAAATTAAAATAATAATGAAAATCAAATTCGAAATTCAAATCAGCAAGAAGCGAGATGGGCGGGAATTATCCCGCTCTAGGGTGTCGACCCCCCAGTAGGGGTTGATTCCATCGGCCAGATCTGGGCAGTGACGAATTTTGGAGAATTAGGGCTTATGTGGCGTTCTCTGATTGGCTGGGTGATGTGTTTTTTGGTTTGGATGGTTTATATGTGAAACACCCCACCTCCGTTAGGGTCACTCTCAAAGGGAATGCCCTAATTTTGGTGGAGGTTTATAAGTATAAGTCACAGATATACAAGACAGATATAAGAACACATATTTGTAAACAGCGGAAAATCAACAAACTTTTATTTCATAAAAGCAAATACGTGCTACAACAACATCACCATAATTGTCTTACATCTTTTCCAAAAACATAACACTTTCATAATCTGTCTTGATTACATTATTTAAAGAAGCATAAATAAAACATAGGTAAACTGCAAGCCCCATAGAGTTTGTCCAAAGCCATAGTTCAAGACGAAAAGGACCAAGCAATACATTTCTCTTCTTCAAGCTGGATGTTAAGGCTGGTCAAGCTGCAGTGTTCCCTCCCTGTGGACCTGGGGGGGGGGGGGAGAAAGGAAGAAAAGAAGACGAAAGAAAAGTAGAGTCAGACATAAAGCCTGAGTAAGTCTAGTACTATTTTGTCTATGAATAAAGAACTGGGTGTGATAAGTATAAACAAGAAGTGGAAAAGTACTTTAAACTTGGTTAAGTTGTCTAGGGTCGAATATACTATCGTACCCCATGTTAATCTCTGAACCCATATAAACTAGTTTCCAACTGGCACCCCATAATCAGGGTGATGTGATCCATTCTATGATGATCGGCTCCTACTCGCATAGTTACATGTGTCTTACGACCCCCGATGTTGTAGTTACCTATGCTGGTCCCACCATGGGGTGTATCAAGTCCCATGGTGGCGGCCCGACACAATCCTAGAGTGCACAGGTATGCTACTGGTGTCCAGTGCCTTATTTTTCTGCGCCGGAGTGTGTGCACGCCCGCACCCCGTTAGAACCTACACTGCTACACCACCGCCGTCGATTTGACCTCTTACAATCAGCCCAGTAATCGTGCCCCACCCTGCCTAGTTTCAGGGTATCCTGATACACCTTCTAGGGTTACTGCTGAAAGGGTCCCCCGTTACTAGGTTTTCTATCTCTAGCCAACATGCTAAGTTGGTTAAGTGTTCCCTAACCTAACCCCCACCAGTCCGTTCAGTTTAGCATGTTCCATTTTGATTAAGTCTTTAGTTCACTTAATCCTAACAATCCTGACTCAGCCTTAATTGTCTTATTAAGGCCCTGACCTCTCACATTAGACAGGTATTGTTGTGGCTGCCTGTTGCCGGTTGGTTCCGGGCAGTCTTACGCCACAACTCAGTCTAACCTCGGGTCCTTATTGGGCTCCATGTTTAACCTCCCACATTGGATATGTATTGTTGTGACTACTGGACAGCCGGGCGGTTCCGGGCAGGTTTACATCACAACTCAATCCAACCTCGGGTTAAACACATCGTATTTTCTACATTTACATATTTTGTCTTTCTTCTTTATTTTCTTATATGTAAATATTTGCGGCCAATTATTAAGTTAATGGTGTAAAGGTTACACCAATCATGGGCCCAACCCGTGCTTGAATTTGGGCCCTTCTATTTTATATTTTCATTCATTAGTAATTTTAACCCAACGTTATTTTCCCCCGTTTTACACGTCCGTTTATTATATATATATTGGGCTAAGCCTTTTAAAGCCCAACTTAGCCATGCGAAAAGGGGAGGCTTAAAGCGTGATTACATACACAAAGAGGGGAATGTGAGCGCATGAACTTGCAATATGACGTTGGAAATACAAAATAGAAACTGGTGTACTTGCATAGTAGTGACATATACTTTGGTCATAAAGCATAGGTGACATGAATCAAAGCATGTGAACTTGTAGTTGAGATAAGAATCTAAATTGGGTATCATTATTGACACATAGTCATAACTACAACATGGACCTATATTTTTATTTAGGCATAATGTCAAACATAAGCATGGCATAAATATTTCTAACATAAGCATGGCATAATATCAAACATAAGCATGGCATAATGTCAAACATAAGCATGGCATAAGTATAGTTAAATTTTGTTCACATAACCATGGCATAAATATTTCTAACATGAAATCATGATTCTTACTTTAGTCATGTAAACTTGCAAATAGGTTTTCTAGTACAAAAGCATGACTTAATACATAGATCATGGTGCCAAAATTTCAACATAGTTTCATATGAACTATAACAACCAAACTTGTTCCAATTACTTACAAAATGATTTATGCACAAAAATATACATCATGATGGCATAGTAGCAAAACCCCAAGCTTGCATGAATTTCAATTAATCAACTACATACATGTAGCTTCAACATGGATTACATAATTTGCGAATATTCCAAACGTATACTTGCATAGAACTACCGCATGTAGTTCTTTATAATGAATAACATAATTCCCAAATCGATAAGTATCATAGTAACGCACAAATTATGAATTATTTATTACCACAACCAAGTATACAAACCAACACAGTTATTTGTTCATACCAAAGTAATACTCTACTTACAATGGTGAGGCGAATTCTCAAATTTAGGGATTTGAAGATGCGGTTTGATTTGATTGAGTTGCTTTATGCCTTAGAATTTTGCCTCCTAATCCTCTCTCCAATTGGTGGCTACCCCTAGTCGTTCCTCAGCAACATGGCGGCTTTGTTCTTATTTTTGAATGAATAGATTAGGGTTAGTCTAGGGTTGTTTTTATAGGGGAAATGAACTGATTAGGACCATTGATGTTGCTTGGATTGATCGTAGCCATTCATCCTAAGGAGAGACCAATTAGAGCCTGCCACCTAGCCCTAATGACAAAGCAGACCACAGAAAATCGACCAACATAGAATAGGCCAGCCAGGTTAGACTGGGTTCGACCTGGCTCTGGACCAGGTCGACATGCCTGTCGACAGCCCTGTCGACCTGGTTAGACCAGGTCGACAGCCCAGTCGACCTGGGTGCGTGAGGCGGGTGTTCTTCCGCCCTGGCCCATTGGGCCCCACTTTTAATTTTAAACTGTTTTATTCTGTTTGAATTTTAAATTTAATTCAGAAACTTCCGAAGGCCATATCTTCTTCATACGGACTCCGTTTTTCGAAAACTCGGACTCTATTTCGCGTATTTTTCCGAGACGAACGCAATGGCGTATCCCGTTTCCCTTAGTTCTTTGATTTCAAATTAATTATACTTTAATTTGTTAATTTCACAGTTATAGAATTCGCGGGGTGTTACATTCTCCCCCACTTAAAAGGATTTCGTCCCCGAAATCTTCAAGTTAGGAGGAATGTATATCCTAACATCCAATCATCCATCTACTCATCCATCAAACACGAGCATCCATTGTCCTTAAAAGACTTCTAATGCTTCATGATCATATGCGAAGTGTGTGTACATGTACTTATCTAATGCAAAATTAGGCGGTCTACTGATTCAGTTGACCTCCTTAATGCGAATTATGTAAGTGCCATGAATCCATCATGTATGCAAATTTTCCTATTTTGATTCTACATGAGTGCACAATCATTCAATACAAATGCAGCATCCACATGACAACACATTAAAGTTCAACCACATATGAATGCAAACATATATGCATATGCAATATGAAGTGACTGAGCCGATCTAAGACCTAGATTGTGTGTGTATATGCAACCACGAGCAACCACTAGCAATCACTTGCAACCACTTGCAACCATCATCCATAACATGTTTCAATTACATGTTTCCATCCAAAGGGTTTCTACCTAAAAGATAAGGTCGAGGAAATATACCTAAAAAGATAGATAAAAGCGCAACTTAAGGAAAATGAAAGATCAAGGATGTACCCTCGAACAGAAAAGGGTAGGCTATACGGATTCTAGCTTCAGTTTCCCAAGTCGCGTCTCCCTCGGCGTCGCTCCACTGAACTTTGACGAGCTTGACTTCACGGTTGCGTAGCTTCTTCACTTCCGTTCCCAAGATGCGGGTTGGAACTTTTCTTATGGTTGCTTCGCGCTCCACTTCGGCCTCTTCTAGGACATTTGGCTCTACCACTTCAGCAGACTCATGTAGACATTTTCGGAGATGTGAAACGTGAAAAACGTTGTGGACTCCAGCCAACTTCTCGGGTAGCTCTAATCTATAGGCCATTTTCCCAATTTTCTCGATGATAGGGAATGGCCCTACGAACCTTGGTGCTAGCTTTCCTATGGTTCCAAAACGAACAACGTTTCTTAGTGGTGATACCTTGAGAAAAACTCTGTCTCCAACCTCAAATTCAAGGTCGGTCCTTCTCTTGTCGGCATAGGACTTCTGTCTGTCTTGGGCCGTCTTCATCCTTCTTCGTATTAAGTCTACTTTCTCTGAAGTCTCTCGGATCATATCTGGTCCAAATATGAGCTTATCAGTAGACTCCCACCAACAAGTGGGCGATCGACACGGTCTTCCATATAAAGCTTCGAAGGGCGCCATTCCGATGGTTGCTTGATAGCTGTTGTTGTAGGCAAATTCCACCAAAGGAAGGTGGTCTTCCCATGTCCCTCCGAAGTCGAGGACGCATAGCCTTAAAAGGACTTCCAAAACTCTGTTCACTCTCTCTGTTTGGCCATCGGTTTGGGGATGATAGGCTGTGCTCAAGCATAACTGCGTTCCTACTGCTTCTTGCAGACTTCGCCAAAACTCACTGGTGAAGATGGGGTCTCGGTCACTAACAATGCTAGATGGTATTCCATGGAGTCGAACGATTTCCTTGAGGTAAAGTGATGCTAGGGATGAGGCAGTTCTTTTACTTTTGACAGGTAAAAAGTGGGCGCTTTTAGTAAGCCTATCCACTATTACCCAAATGCTAGTGTTGCCTCTCCTAGACCTAGGCAGCCCATCGATGAAGTCCATTGAGATGCTATCCCACTTCCACTGCGGGACCTCTAGAGGATGTAGCAGTCCGCCAGGCTTTTTCTGTTCCGCCTTAACCTGTTGGCACACCATACACTTAGAAACGAACTCTGCCACGTCCTTTTTCATGCCGTTCCAGAAGAAAGTCCTTTTTATGTCTTTGTACATTTTATCTCCGCCTGGGTGTATCGTCATCTTGGAGTGATGTGCTTCCTCGAGAACCTTCTTTATTAAATCTTTTGTCTGTGGGACGCATAGTCTTCCGTCTCGCCTTAGCAAACCCTTATCGTCGATGGAGTATCTGTTGAGGTGACTTGAAGTCTCACCCCTAATTAGCCTATCAATTTTTTCCACAAGCTGAGGGTCTTCGCGTTGTGCTGTCCCTACTGAATCCACTAAAGTTGGGCGCACTTCGAGAGATGCTAGCAAGCCTGGTACGAAATCGGAGGAAGGCCTAAAGTCGAAGCTGGCTATAAACTCTAGGCTTTGTCTTTCAACGAACAACGGGCTTAGGGTCAACTTCTTTCGGCTCAACGCGTCCGCCACTACGTTGCCTTTGCCCGGAGTATAGGAGATTTCGAAATCGTACGAGGCAAGAAACTCCATCCATCTTTGTTGCCTCAAGTTAAGATCCTTCTGCGAGAAAAGATATTTCAACGATTTATGGTCAGTGTAAAGTTCGAACTTCTCACCTAGGAGATAGTGTCGCCAAGACTTGAGTGCAAAGACGATGGCGGCTAACTCAAGATCGTGGGTTGGGTAGTTCTTTTCGTGCACCTTCAACTGCCTCCCTCCATAAGCTACTACCCTTCCTTCTTGCATTAAGACGGCGCCTAGCCCTGTCCCACATGCATCCGTATAAACAGTGAACATCTTGCTCCCATCTGGCAGCGTCAAAACTGGGGCTGTTGTGAGAGCCCTTTTCAGTCGTTGGAAAGCAAATTCGCAATCCAAATCCCAATTGAACACTAGATTCTTCTTAGTCAATTTCGTGAGTGGAGCTGAGATTTTCGCAAAATCCCTTATGAACTTTCGATAGAAACCTGCTAGTCCTAGAAAGCTTCGGACCTCAGTTGCATTCCTTGGTGTCTTCCAATCCTGTACCGCCACTACCTTAGCAGGGTCTACTGCTAACCCTTGTTTGGATACTATGTGCCCAAGGAACCTCACCTCTTCTCTCCAAAAGTGGCATTTGGAGAATTTGGCTTTTAGTTGATGGACTCGCAAAGTTTCCATGATTGCCCTTAAGTGCTGAGCATGTTCCTCTTCACTCTTTGAGAAGATAAGGATATCATCTACGAAGACCACGACGAATTTGTTGAGGAAATCTCTAAATACCCTACTCATCAGGTCCACGAAGTAAGCAGGTGCATTTGTCAAGCCGAAAGGCATGACAAGCCATTCAAAGAAGCCGTCTGGGGTTCTGAACGCCGTTTTATCGATGCTATCTTCAGCCACCCTTAGCTGATGAAAACCGGTTGCTAAATCGAGTTAGGAGAAAACAGACGCTCCTACAAGCTGGTCAAACAAATCGTCAATTCTAGGGAGAGGGTGCCTATTCTTTTTCGTTAGCTTGTTGAGCTCCCTATAGTCAACACATAGACGGAGTGAACCATCCGCCTTTGTAGCGAACACCACTGGAGCGCCCCATTCTGAAATGCTCCTCCTAATGAACCCCTTTTCTAGAAGCTCTTTAATCTGTTTACTGAGCTCTTTCCTTTCTCGTGGAGCCATGTGTCTAACGGGCAACGCAACGGGCTTTGCATTATCTACAAGATATATGCGGAAGTCTATTTCCCGCTTCGGAGGCAAGCCCTTCACCTCTTCAAAGACATCCGGATATTCCCGGACCACTCTAACTGATTGCAAATTTTCAACAGAGGCATCTAGCGATTCAAGATAACTAAGCATAACCGCATACAAGGGATTACAAGAAATTTCCAAAGTATTACCGAGTTGGGTTAGGAGCCTAACAACCCTTTTCTCACAATCAAGGATGGCCCCATTACTGGATAGCCAATCCATACCCAAAATCAAACCATAACCCGAAAAGCCCAAAACAAAGGCACTACATTGAAATTCTACACTTAGAATAGAAATTTTCAATCCCACACAGATCATAGACAAATGAGCTGGGCCCCCAATTGGGTTTGAAACAATTAAGGGGTCTTCTACCATACTAGTTTTTAGGTGCAGAGATTCTACTAAAGCGGACGAGATAAAGGAGTGTGATGCGCCAGAATCAAATAAAGTGCGAACGGGATGATCATAAAGATAAACTACACTTTCTACAGAAGTATTTATACCTCGCTGTTGCAGAGGTGGCGCTTCCAGCACATGAACCTGTGCCCCTGGGGTGGATCCAGCCCTATGCCCCTGTCCTCGTTTCTTTGGGCAGTCCTTAGCCCTATGGCCTGTCTCACCGCAAGAAAAGCACCCACCATTCTCCTTGGCCTTCTTTTTCCGGCAATCCTTTACTAAGTGCCCCACTTTGCCACAGAAATTGCACTTCCTCTTCTCTTTGTTGCCTTTCCCACCCTTCTTAAAGTCTGTCTTCTTAGGCTGCAAACCTTCTTTCTTCCCTTGAGAACTTTCCGCCTTTGTCTCCTTCTTGCCCTTATCCTCTTCATTCAGCAATGCCATTTGCACCAATCTTTCATACGTGGCTCCCATGGGTATATGGGTCATGGCCAAACTGTGTAATGGCTCATTCAACCCTTTGACGAAACGGAGAGCCTTCTTGTGCGGGGTATTGACTAGGTCAAGCCCAAACCTAGCCAGCTCATCAAACTGATTCACATACTCTCTGACTATCTTGTCCCCTTGCTTAAGAAATAAGAATTTTTCCAACTGCAAACTTCTTTCCGCATCTGAGAGAAATTTAGTCTCAAACCTTGCCCTAAAGTCCTCCCATGTCTCCACTGGTCTTTCAGCATTAGTGATTTCCCACCAGTAGGAAGCCTCGCCCTTCAATAGCCACACTGCCAATTGTACTTTTTGTCTATCCTCTACCTCAAAGATAATGAATAGGTCCTCCGCCTCTTTCAGCCAATTTCTAGCTGCCACGAAGGACTCAGTTCCATGGAAATCCCTTCCTCCCATAGCTTTAAAATCTTTACATATCTTAGTAAAAGTGTTTCCCCGAGGAGGAGGTGGAGGAAAAGGTGCCGCTGCAGCTGGATGATTTCCGGCAGCTGGGGGCGGAGGAATGGTAGGGCCTGGCTGAGTGGCTCTTGCTTCTAAGAACCGTCTAAACCAACCAGGTATTGGCACCCCTTCTGGCAAGTTAAGATCTTCGGACATGCTGAAACAAAAAGGATAGATTCAAAACGAAGGATAAGAGATAGTACCTATGGCTTTGGGGAGTGGACTTTGCCTTTTTTTTTTAAAATAAAATAATATTTTTCCCTTAAAAATGCTTCTTTAAATTTCCTTTTTTTTTGAAAATAATTTTTCAAAACTTTTTATCTTATCTGGTAAACCTATGCTCTGATACCAAGTGAAACACCCCACCTCCGTTAGGGTCACTCTCAAAGGGAATGCCCTAATTTTGGTGGAGGTTTATAAGTATAAGTCACAGATATACAAGACAGATATAAGAACACATATTTGTAAACAGCGGAAAATCAACAAACTTTTATTTCATAAAAGCAAATACGTGCTACAACAACATCACCATAATTGTCTTACATCTTTTCCAAAAACATAACACTTTCATAATCTGTCATGATTACATTATTTAAAGAAGCATAAATAAAACATAGGTAAACTGCAAAAGCCCCATAGAGTTTGTCCAAAGCCATAGTTCAAGACGAAAAGGACCAAGCAATACATTTCTCTTCTTCAAGCTGGATGTTAAGGCTGGTCAAGCTGCAGTGTTCCCTCCCTGTGGACCGAGGGGGGGGGGGGGAACGGAAGAAAAGAAGACGAAAGAAAAGTAGAGTCAGACATAAAGCCTGAGTAAGTCTAGTACTATTTTGTCTATGAATAAAGAACTGGGTGTGATAAGTATAAACAAGAAGTGGAAAAGTACTTTAAACTTGGTTAAGTTGTCTAGGGTCGAATATACTATCGTACCCCATGTTAATCTCTGAACCCATATAAACTAGTTTCCAACTGGCACCCCATAATCAGGGTGATGTGATCCATTCTATGATGATCGGCTCCTACTCGCATAGTTACATGTGTCTTACGGCCCCCGATGTTGTAGTTACCTATGCTGGTCCCACCATGGGGTGTATCAAGTCCCATGGTGGCGGCCCGACACAATCCTAGAGTGCACAGGTATGCTACTGGTGTCCAGTGCCTTATTTTTCTGCGCCGGAGTGTGTGCACGCCCGCACCCCGTTAGAACCTACACTGCTACACCACCGCCGTCGATTTGACCTCTTACAATCAGCCCAGTAATCGTGCCCCACCCTGCCTAGTTTCAGGGTATCCTGATACACCTTCTAGGGTTACTGCTGAAAGGGTCCCCCGTTACTAGGTTTTCTATCTCTAGCCAACATGCTAAGTTGGTTAAGTGTTCCCTAACCTAACCCCCACCAGTCCGTTCAGTTTAGCATGTTCCATTTTGATTAAGTCTTTAGTTCACTTAATCCTAACAATCCTGACTCAGCCTTAATTGTCTTATTAAGGCCCTGGCCTCTCACATTAGACAGGTATTGTTGTGGCTGCCTGTTGCCGGTTGGTTCCGGGCAGTCTTACGCCACAACTCAGTCTAACCTCGGGTCCTTATTGGGCTCCATGTTTAACCTCCCACATTGGATAGGTATTGTTGCGACTACTGGACAGCCGGGCGGTTCCGGGCAGGTTTACATCACAACTCAATCCAACCTCGGGTTAAACACATCGTATTTTCTACATTTACATATTTTGTCTTTCTTCTTTATTTTCTTATATGTAAATATTTGCGGCCAATTATTAAGTTAATGGTGTAAAGGTTACACCAATCATGGGCCCAACCCGTGCTTGAATTTGGGCCCTTCTATTTTATATTTTCATTCATTAGTAATTTTAACCCAACGTTATTTTCCCCTGTTTTACACGTCCGTTTATTATATATATATTGGGCTTAGCCTTTTAAAGCCCAACTTAGCCATGCGAAAAGGGGAGGCTTAAAGCGTGATTACATACACAAAGAGGGGAATGTGAGCGCATGAACTTGCAATATGACGTTGGAAATACAAAATAGAAACTGGTGTACTTGCATAGTAGTGACATATACTTTGGTCATAAAGCATAGGTGACATGAATCAAAGCATGTGAACTTGTAGTTGAGATAAGAATCTAAATTGGGTATCATTATTGACACATAGTCATAACTACAACATGGACCTATATTTTTATTTAGGCATAATGTCAAACATAAGCATGGCATAAATATTTCTAACATAAGCATGGCATAATATCAAACATAAGCATGGCATAATGTCAAACATAAGCATGGCATAAGTATAGTTAAATTTTGTTCACATAACCATGGCATAAATATTTCTAACATGAAATCATGATTCTTACTTTAGTCATGTAAACTTGCAAATAGGTTTTCTAGTACAAAAGCATGACTTAATACATAGATCATGGTGCCAAAATTTCAACATAGTTTCATATGAACTATAACAACCAAACTTGTTCCAATTACTTACAAAATGATTTATGCACAAAAATATACATCATGATGGCATAGTAGCAAAACCCCAAGCTTGCATGAATTTCAATTAATCAACTACATACATGTAGCTTCAACATGGATTACATAATTTGCGAATATTCCAAACGTATACTTGCATAGAACTACCGCATGTAGTTCTTTATAATGAATAACATAATTCCCAAATCGATAAGGATCATAGTAACGCACAAATTATGAATTATTTATTACCACAACCAAGTATACAAACCAACACAGTTATTTGTTCATACCAAAGTAATACTCTACTTACAATGGTGAGGCGAATTCTCAAATTTAGGGATTTGAAGATGCGGTTTGATTTGATTGAGTTGCTTTATGCCTTAGAATTTTGCCTCCTAATCCTCTCTCCAATTGGTGGCTACCCCTAGTCGTTCCTCAGCAACATGGCGGCTTTGTTCTTATTTTTGAATGAATAGATTAGGGTTAGTCTAGGGTTGTTTTTATAGGGGAAATGAACTGATTAGGACCATTGATGTTGCTTGGATTGATCGTAGCCATTCATCCTAAGGAGAGACCAATTAGAGCCTGCCACCTAGCCCTAATGACAAAGCAGACCACAGAAAATCGACCAACATAGAATAGGCCAGCCAGGTTAGACTGGGTTCGACCTGGCTCTGGACCAGGTCGACATGCCTGTCGACAGCCCTGTCGACCTGGTTAGACCAGGTCGACAGCCCAGTCGACCTGGGTGCGTGAGGCGGGTGTTCTTCCGCCCTGGCCCATTGGGCCCCACTTTTAATTTTAAACTGTTTTATTCTGTTTGAATTTTAAATTTAATTCAGAAACTTCCGAAGGCCATATCTTCTTCATACGGACTCCGTTTTTCGAAAACTCGGACTCTATTTCGCGTATTTTTCCGAGACGAACGCAATGGCGTATCCCGTTTCCCTTAGTTCTTTGATTTCAAATTAATTATACTTTAATTTGTTAATTTCACAGTTATAGAATTCGCGGGGTGTTACAATATGGATCCTAACCTAATCTAAAGGCCCTAATACACCTAGTACTCCTATAAAAACTGTAACACCCTACCTCCGTTAAGGTCACTCGCAAATGGAATGCCTTAACTTTGGTGGAGTGTTTTTAGTAGACAGAACAGAAATTTACAAGACAGATAAAGCAGTACTTGAAAAATTTATAACGTTATTACAACAGAAATAGAATTGTGTTTAGTTACATCTTTCAAAATCACAATATCGGAATTCAAGTACATAAATATCTGTCTTGTACAAAAGCCTTCAGAATTCATAGTTTTTAAAACCATAATCCCCAATATAAACTACCATGGAAAGATAGAGCCAAAGCCAAGCAATACTTCAAACACTTCAAGCAGAGAGAATCAGAATCATGCTCCTATGTTTCCACGCTGAGAACCTGGGGGGAGGGGGAACGGAAAGAAAAGAAAAGAGGCGAAACAAACTTGGTCAGACATAAGTCTATGAGTCCAGTGACTTTCAGCATATAAACAGATAATAGTATCATGACATGTAAATAAAACTGGATGAGAGATAACCGTAAAAGAAATAGCAGGTTAACAGAATGAACGAAATGATACAGGCTAAGCTAAGCTTTTCACTTCTCTACACTAATACTAGTATAACAGGATTAGGTGTTACCCTAATATCTAAACAAAAATGGAAACAGAATAATCTCTACAGAAACAGAATGCTAGTAATGGGCCTTTACCACCCGAACAGACAGAAGGTACAAAAGAAAAATACTAATAATGGGCCTTTACCACCCCAACAGACAGAAGGTACGGAAACAGAACCAGAAATGGAATTAGAGACGGAAACATAATAATCCCTACGGAAACAGAATGTCAGAATTAGGTGTACCCTAGTAATGGGTCTTTACCACCCCAACAGACGGTACCACGCAGAAATAGACAGGTTTACTACCCCAGAAACAGACGGTACCAAAAGAAATAGACAGAACTAAGTGTACCCTAAGTCCTACCCCAAGCAATCGGCTCCTTAATACATAAATACCCTGTGTCGGCCCTACAGTACGGTGTATCACTTCCTAAAGTGGAAACCTATTGGCACAGACCTATTTACATATGTCATGGTGTCTTACATCCTCAGAGCAGACCGGATCCATGCACGCACATAACCCGGTTGGAATGCACCATCAACACCCTTCGCCATTATCAGAATGAACCGCTTATATTTAGTTCAGTAAGCGTGCCTGGACCCCTACATAGTGTGGGGTCAAA
Source organism: Allium sativum (assembly GCA_030737875.1). Classification (NCBI taxonomy): domain Eukaryota; kingdom Viridiplantae; phylum Streptophyta; class Magnoliopsida; order Asparagales; family Amaryllidaceae; genus Allium; species Allium sativum. The sequence goes on along the minus strand of CM060922.1, from coordinate 316,301,043 downwards.
ATTTTGATACCAGTAAGGGTTACTGACTAATATGGGTTCCACACAACAGATGACACAAGTAATTCCCCTTCTAGCCTTGTGTCCCCAAACTAACAGATTTCAGATTAACTTGTTTACAGATTTCGGACAGAGTTCAGATTACTAGTTCACAGATCAGACAATCAAGTTAACAAGGTTTCAGACTAACAGATCAGATGTACGGATTTAACAGACTTACAGATTGTCTAACTTTGTATTGGGCCTACGGATTCACGAAACGGGTTTATTAGATTCATTAGTCCAGTTGGTTTAACCCTATCCACACAACACGTTTTAGACACCACATTTCTCTTAAATTTGCATTAATTAAATATTAATGCATAGACCTCTCACATTAGGTCGGTAGCTTGTGGCCGCTGGATGTGCCGGGCGGTTCCGGGTAGACTTCTGCCATAAGCCAGACCTAACCTCATGTCTAAGCATATTTTAGTTATGCCTACGACCTCTCACATTAGACTGATAGTTTGTGGTTGCTAGTTAAGCCGGTTGGTTCCGGGCAGGCTTCTACCGCAAACAAAGTTTAACCTCGTGTCATAACCAATTTATTCCAATACAGATTATACAGATATCAGACTAATTATGTCCATTTAACAGATTAAACTTCTTTACAAGTTACAGCAGACTAATCAGATTTCCATGTGTTTTACTCAATCTTAGATCGAGCCTGCGGATTTTCGTACCCAAATTACAATTATTTAGCTTTCAACAGATTAGGCAACTCAACAGATAACGGATCTAACAGATCAGGCGATTCAACAGGTTTAGCAGATAACAGATTTAGCAGATTACGCAATTCAACAGATTTAACAGATAATAGATTTAGCAGATTAGGAAATTCAACAGATTTAGTAGGTAACAGTTTTAGTAGATTAGGCAATTCAACAGATTTAGCAGATAACAGATTTAGCTGATTAGGCAATTCAACAGATTTAGCAGATTAGGAAATTCAACAGATTAAACATTTCTAAAATTCTATTTACATATTTTTGCTAATCATAAAATTAAGCCTAAACTTACATGCCTAACTCATGGTCATAATTCATAACATATGCCCATACTTATAGTTAAACTTTGCACCGTACAGAATATTCTCTAAAAACCCAAATCATGATATATCATATGAATTATGCCAAATTATACCCTTTAATGCCAAATATCCAAAAATCCACTTTTAGGCGTGTTTACATTGATAGTTATCCTATTATAATATAGGTCTCTACGCCTAAGTCACATATTCCTTTTTCAAGTCATGAATCGTTATATAAAATTTACCCCAAAAGTCTAGATCTTTAAATTATAACATCTCAAAATCAGATCTTAATTTTTATATGCATTATATCCCTAAGTTTCAAGTCACATGTTATCATACAATGATTTTTCTTTTTCCAAATTACAGAGTATACACGTATCTAGATTTAATTTACAACATATATCCATTTCTCAACTCAGTCAAAGATCAGTCATGTCCAATTATGCATTATCCATTATTTGTCCCAAAATTTAGCGTTCGTGCATTAATCTCTTATGAGATTTGGCACAGGCTCGTGGTAGCCTGGCTATAAACAAAAAGGAAGAAAAGAGGGAACAGATACAGAACAGTCACAGTCAAGATAGATCCACAGAAAAGTATGCATAACCTCAGATCCAGATTCACAAAAATGTCAAGATAATTATTAAATTTCATATCTGAAAATAAATGTACTCACAAAAAGGGAATGATTCTTGTATTCTGGAATCTGTATTCTGACACTGAATAGCGCTCCTTTGGCGTAGACTATCGATTAGATTTGATTCTCTTTTAATTCTATTCAGATTGGAAGAAGATGCACTAGTCCTAGTTTTGATTCTAGTAGAGTAGCGATGCCATTTTTATTTTTAATTAGAATAGAGGCACAATATAGGCAGAATGAAATTGTGTGGAGATAAAGCTAGGTTTGGGGGTGTTTAAATAGCATAGGGGTCATGAATCTGGTCAGAACGGGCGTCTAAATACAGAAAAATGCATCTGTCCACGGATGTGGAAATGGGGGGAGGTCAACCCTAGTGTCGACTTGTTTACATAGGTTGACCCTAGTGTCAACCTGGGTCCTGTCTATTTTGAATTTTCGGCTGAAACTTCTGAAGGTTATATCTTCTTCATATGGAGTCCGATTTACGCAAACTTAGACTCTATTCCAAGCAGAATTTCGAGATGAACAAAATAGCGTAACACGTTTCCCTTAATTATTCTATTACAATTTAATTATTCCCTGATTTGTTACTCTTATGTTCACATTGTAATACGAGGTGTTACATTCTCCCCTCCTTAAAGGATTTCGTCTCCGAAATCTTCAAGTTAGGAAGAATGTGTCCTACCATCCAAGCACCCATCTACTCAACCATCATTCACAAGCATCCATTGTCCTTAGAAACTTCTAATGTTGTATGAACATTTGCAAAAATGTGTGTATATGTTCCTTATCTAATGCAAAGATCAGGCGGTCCACTGATTCGGTTGACTTCCTTAATGCGAATTATGTCAGTGCCATGAGTCCGACATGTATGCAATTTTCCTATTTGATACATATCATTTCTAAATGAGTGCACAACCATTCATTCATATGCAACATCCATGTGCTGAGTCAACCATTTTGCATCCATAAAAATTTTAAAAAATGCACACACATCCATATGCAGTATAAGAGTGTTTTTGAGCCGATCTAGTGCCTAGTGTGTGTATATGCATCCACGAGCAACCCCTAGCAACCACTTGCATCCACTTGCAACCATAAAACATAACATGTCTCAAACACATGTTTACACCCATTAGTTTCTACTTAAAAGTCGAAGATTCGGTCGATAGGATAAAGTCGAGTGATAGAAGCAAGTACAATTAAAACAAAAGCTAGGTTCCCATTAGACATCGGTTTAAGAGAATAACCCCCCAACCCCGAAAACCGAAATCAACATCATATTAACACTCAGAGAATCACTCCCATTAAACAAATGTCCAACTAGAAATCTACTTCATGCTTTGAGTAAAAACCCTATCCTTCTCAGAAATATTCAGACACTTACAGACTACTGGTACAGATCAGATTATCAAATGATTCTTAGAAAACTAAGCATGATAAAATCCCACGATATCCCACAAAACACCAGAATGTATGCGTCACAGTCAACTTTAACGCCAAACACATATACCCTCAAACCCCAACTTATCACAAACAGATGAGTCGTAACCCTCATGGGGCTTAAGACTATAGCGGAATCGGAAACAAGACTAGTATTAAAGTGCAGAGGTTCAATTACAGAATCAAAATGCCAAAATCAGAAAGAGTTTTAACTCCACAATCAGATAAGGAAATTAAACCTTCTACAGAAAGTTTTCCTATTTCTATCCTATCCACGAGCCTCGAGGGTATTCGCCTGCCCTCCAGAAGTTGGTCCTGCCCTCTGCCCTTCTCCTCGTTTCTTTGGGCAATCCCTAGTGAAGTGTCACATCTCACCACAGTTAAAGCAGGTGCCCTTCCTCTTTCTGCAATCCTTGTTCAGATGGATCGAGCTTCCACAAGTAAAGCACTTCTTCTCCTTCTTGTCTTCAGACTTCTCATCCTTCTTTTAGGTTTCCTTTTTGGGCCTCGCCTTCTTGTTCTGCGGTCCTTCAAGCTTTTCTTCTTTCTTCTCGCTTTTGGTTTCCTCTTCATGCATCAATGCCATGTCAACTAATTTCTCGAAGATAGTCCCCATAGGAATGTGGGACATTGCCAATCCGTATAGCGGCTCGTTCAAACCTTTAGCAAACCTTAGTGCCTTCTTATGCGGTGTATTTACCAAATCTAAGCCGAATCTCGCCAACTGATTAAACTTGTTGACGTACTCTCTCACTGATAAATTCCCCTGCTTCAACACCAAGAACCTCTCTACGTATAGACTCTCTTCCGCTTGTGAGAGAAATTTCATCTCGAACCTATGCCTGAAATCCATCCATCTCTCTACCGGGCGGTCTCCATTTATGACCTTCCACCAAAAGGAAGCTTCGTTCTTAAGCAACCATACTGCGAACTGTATCTTCTACCTATCGTCCACCTCGAAGATAACGAACAAATCCTCAGTTTCTTTGAGCCGGTTTCTTGCCTCCACGAAGGATTCAGTTCCATTGAAGTTCTTCCCACCCATGGTTCGAAAGTCTCTACATATCTTCGGGAAAGTATTCACGCGCGGAGGAGGAGGAACTGCTGCAGCTGGGGGAGGAGGGACGTTTGCTGGGCCGGCATCATTAGCCCTAGCTTCTAGGTACCTCCTGAACCAGCCAGGTATCGGTACACCCTCCGGAAGGTTAAGATACCCTGACATGCTGAAATGAAAGAAAAGAAAAGATTCAAAACAAAGGATAGAAAGATAGGCATATGGCTTTGGGGATTATGTTTTTCAAAATAAACTCTACTTTTGAAAATACTTCCTTTTTAAACCTTTTTGAAAATGGTTTTCAAAAAACTTTTTATCAAATCTGGTAACCTTCAGCTCTGATACCAAGTGTAACACCTCACCTTCATTAAGATCACTCGCAAAGGGAATGCCTTAACTTTGGTGGAGTGTTTTTAGTAGACAGAACAGAAATTTACAAGACAGATAAAGTAGTATTTGAAAATTTTATAAATTTATTACAACAGAAACATAAATGAGTTTAGTTACACCTTTCAAAATCACAATATCGGAATTCAAGTACATAAATATCGGTCTTGTACAAAAGCCTTCAGAATGCATAGTTTTTAAAACCATAATCCCCAATATAAACAACCACGAAAAGATAGAGCCAAAGCCAAGCAATACTTCAAACACTTCAAGTAGAGAGAATCAGAATCAAGCTCCTATGTTTCCACTATGAGAACCTAGGGGGGGCGGAAAGAAAAGAGGCGAAACAAACTAGGTCAGACATAAGTCTGGTGAGTCCAGTGACTTTTAGCATATAAACAGATAATAGTTTCATGACATGTAAATAAAACTGGATGAGAGATAACCATAATAGAAATAGTAGGTTAACAGAAGGAACGGAATGATATAGGCTAAGCTAAGCTTTTAACTTCTCTGCACTAATACTAGTATAACAGGATTAGGTGTTACCCTAATATCTAAACAAAAATGGAAACAGAATAATCTTTACAGAAACAGAATGCTAGTAATGGGCCTTAACTTTATTACATAATAATCTCTACAGCGGAAGCGTGGTGGGCCCATAACCCACAGGACCCAGGATCGAAACCTAGATCTGATACCAAGTGTAACAACCCACCTTCGTTATGGTCACTCGCAAAGGGAATGACTTAACTTTGGTGGAGCATTTTTAGTAGACAGAACAGAAATTTACAAGACAGATAAAGTAGTACTTGAAAAATTTATAACTTTATTACAACAGAAACAGAAATGAGTTTAGTTATATCTTTCAAAATCATAATATCGGAATTCAAGTACATAAATATCCGTCTTGTACAAAAGCCTTCAGAATGCATAGTTTTTAAAACCATAATCCCCAATATAAACTGCCACGGAAAGATAGAGCAAAAGCCAAGCAATACTTCAAACACTTCAAGCATATAGAATCAAAATCAAGCTCCTATGTTTCCACCCTGAGAGCCTGGGGGGAACGGGAAGAAAAGAGGCGAAACAAGCTAGGTCAGACATAAGTCTGGTGAGTCCAGTGACTTTCAGCATATAAACAGATAATAGTATCATGACATGTAAGTAAAACTGGATGAGAGATAACCATAACAGAAATAGCAGGTTCACAGAAGGAACGGAATGATATAGGCTAAGCTAAGCTTTTCACTTCTCTGCACTAATACTAGTATAACAGGATTAGGTGTTACCCAATTATTTAAACAAAAATGGAAACAGAATAATCTCTACAGAAACAGAATGCTAGTAATGGGCCTTTATCACCCGAACAGACAGAAGGTACAGAAGCAGAATATTAATAATGGGCTTTTACCACCCCAACAGACAGAAGGTATAGAAACAGAATACTAATAATGGGCCTTTACCACCCAACTAATGAGCCTTTACCACCCCAACAGACAGATGGTACGGAGACAGGATCGGAAACGGAATCAAAGACGGAAAAAGAATAATCCCTACGGAAACAGAATGTTAGAATTACGTGTACACTAGTAATGGGCCTTTACCACCCCAACAGACGGTACCACGCAAAAATAGACAGGTGTTACCACCCAACAGAAACAGACGGTACCAACAGAAACAGACAGAACTAAGTGTACCCTAAGTCCTACCCCAGGCGATCGGCTCCCTAATACATAAATACCCTCTGTCGGCCCCACAGTAGGGTGTATCACTCCCTAAAGTGGCAACCTATTGGCACAGACCAATTTACAGATGTCACGATGTCTTACATCCTCAGAGCAGGACGGATCCATGCACGCACATGACCCGGTTGGAATGCACCATCAACACCCCTCGCCATTATCAGAATGAACCGCTTATAATTAGTTCAGTAAGCGTGCCCGGACCCCTACATAGGGTGGGGTCAAAATTTTGATACCAGAAAGGGTTACTGACTAATATGGGTTCCACACAACAGATGACACAAGTAATTCCCCTTCTAGCCTTGTGTCCCCAGACTAACAGATTTCAAATTAACTTGTTTACAGACTTCAGACAGAGTTCGGATTACTAGTTCATAGATCAGACAATCAAGTTAACAAGGTTTCAGATTAACAAATCAGATGTATGGATTTAACAGACTTACAGATTGTCTAACTTTGTATTGGGCCTACGGATTCACGAAACGGGTTTATTAGATTCATTAGTCCAGTTGGTTTAACCCTATCCAGCCAACACGTTTCTAGAGACCACATTTCTCTTAAATTTGCATTAATTAAATATTAATGCATAGACCTCTCACATTAGGTCGGTAGCTTGTGCCCGCTGGATGTGCCGGGCGATTCTGGGCAAACTTCTGCCACAAGCCAGACCTAACCTCGTGTCGAAGCATATTTTAGTTATGCCTACGACCTCTCACATTAGACTGACAGTTTGCGGTTGCTGGTTAAGCCGGTTGGTTCCAGGTAGGCTTCTACCACAAACAGAGTCTAACCTCGTGTCATAGCCAATTTATCCCAATACAGATTATACAGGTATCAGACTAATTATGTCCATTTAACAGATTAAACTTCTTTACAGGTTACAACAGATCAACCAGATTTCCATATTTTTACTCAATCTTAGATCGAGCCTACGGATTTTCGTACCCAAATTACAATTATTTAGCTTTCAATAGATTAGGAAACTCAACAGATAATGGATCTAAAAGATTAGGCGATTCAACATGTTTAGCATATAACTTATTTAGAAGATTAGGCAATTCAACAGATTTAGCAAACAACAAATTTAGCAGATTAGGCAATTCAACAGATTTAGCAGGCAACAGATTTAGCAGATTGGGCAATTCAACAGATTTAGCTGATTAGGCAATTCAACAGATTTAGCAGATAACAGATTTAGTAGATTAGGAAATTCAACAGATTAAACAGTTCTAAAATACTATTTACATATTTTGCCTAATCATAAATTAAGCCTAAACTTACATGCCTAACTCTCGGTCATAATTCATAACATATGCCCAAACTTTTAGTTAAACTTTGCACCGTACAGAATATTCTCTAAAAGCCCAAATCATGATATACCATATGAATTATGCCAAATTATACCCTTTAATGCCAAATATCCAAAAATCCACTTTTATGCGTATTTACATTGATAGTTATCCTATTATAATATAGGTCTCTACGCCTAAGTCACATATTCCTTTTTCAAGTCATGAATCGTTATATAAAATTTACCCCAAAAGTCTAGATCTTTAAATTATAACATCTCAAAATCAGATCTTAATTTTTATATGCATTATATCCCTAAGTTTCAAGTCACATGTTATCATACAATGATTTTTCTTTTTCTAAATTACAGAGTATACACGGATCTAGATTTAATTTACAACATATGTCCATTTCTCAACTCAGTCAAAGATCAGTCATGTCCAATTATTCATTATCCATTATTTGTCCAAAAATTCAACGTTCATGCGTTAATCTCTTATGACATTTGGCGCAAGCTCGTGGTAGCCTGGCTATAAACAAAAAGGAAGAAAAGAGGGAAAAAATACAGAACAGTCACAGTCAAAATAGATCCGCAGAAAAGTATGCAGATCCAGATTCACAAAAATGTCAAGATAATTATTAAATTTCATATCTGAAAATAACTGTACTCACAAAAAGGGAACGATTCTTGTATTCTGGAGTCTATATTCTAACATTGAATAGCGCTCCTTTGGCGTAGACTATCGATTAGATTTGATTATCTTTTAATTCTATTCAGATTGGAAGAAGATGCACTAGTCCTAGTTTTGATTCTAGCAGAGTAGCGACGCCATTTTTATTTTTAATTAGAATAAAGGCAAAGTATAGGAAGAATGAAATTGTGTGGACAGAAAGCTAGGTTTGGAGGTGTTTAAATAGCATAGGGGTCACGAATCTGGTCAGAACGGGCGTCTAAATATAGAAAAATGCATCTGTCCACAGATCTGGAAATAGGGGGAGGTCGACCTTAGTGTCGACCTGGTTACACAGGTCGACCCCTAGGTCGACCTTAGTGTCGACCTATGTACATAGGTCAAGCCCTAGGTCGACCCTAGTGTCAACCTGGGTCTTGTCTGTTTTGAATTTCGGGCTGAAATTAACTTTTGGAGGCCATATCTTCTTCATACGGAGTCCGATTTACGCAAACTTGAACTCTATTCCAAGCAAAATTTCGAGACGAACACAATTGCGTAACCTGTTTCCCTTAATTATTCCATTACAGTTTAATTATTCCCTGATTTTTTACTCTTATGTTCACATTGTAATACGGGGTGTTACAAAAGCACACCTAAACCTAACCCTAGTTTCATTACACAAATCTATGGCGCCTCCATGCTGCCTCAACCTAAACTGAAACTAGTCTCTCTTCTTTAACAAATCAAAGTAAAGGAATTTGGTAAAGGAGAACAGATCTACAACAATAACACTGCCTAATTCTCTTCCTTAATCCAATCTTTGTGAGTTCATTGATTATTTTTAAATTAAAATAATTCTAAAGCAACTCTAACATGTTGTAAATTGGTTTTGGGAATTATACATGATAACAAGATTGAATCTCATCAATTCTATCTTATCCTATACATCAGATTCATGATTCTTATATGCCCGTGTTGATATTATCATCAGTTTTATCAGTTTTATCATATCTTTATGATCATTTCATACTTATGCCTATTCTTTTGTTATTATTATGCCTGTTCTTTATCTTATCCCTTCCTCCTTCCTTTTTTGGTTTTTATAGCTGGGCTACTTCGAGCCTAGGCCAAATCTCATAGAGATGAACGTACGAACGGTAATTTAGGGAACATTGGGTTGATTTAGGCATGACAAATGTTAAATTTGGCATAATATATTTTGGGTTGATTTGGACATGACAAATGTTAAATTTGGAATAATATATGTTAATTGTTGGGCATGATATGGAATTTAGAATTTTGGGTAATTGGCATAATTAACCTAAAATTGGCATAAACTGCAAATAAATAAATTGGCTAAGATAAGCATGCTGAGACAGGCGGTTAGACTCCGCTTGCGGTAGAAGTCTGCCCGGAACCAACCGGCCTAACCGGCAACTGCAAACGGTCAGTCTAATGTGAGAGGTCGTAGGCATAACTAAAAGATGCTTAGACATGAGGTTAGGTCTGGCTTGTGGAAGAAGTCTGCCCAGAACCGCTCAGCACATCCAGCGGCCACAAGCCATCAACTTAATGTGAGAGGTCTGTGCATTAATGATTAATTAGTGCTGATCAAAGATAAAATGATACCTAAAACATGTTAGGTGGGTGGGGTTAAGTTAACCTGTGTGAGATGACAACTTAACCAATAATATATGAACAAAGTGGATAGGGTTAAGGCAAGCTTAACAATTAATACATATTGATTTGATAAGTGGGTGGGGTTAAGTCAACTGGGCGGATAGACAACACTTAACCAATATAAGTTGGGTTAGGATAAACCCTAGGGAAAAACCTAGTAGTGGTAGGGACTTTTTTAGACAGTTACCCAGTTAGTGGTATCGGGAACCCTGAGCTAGGCAGGGTTGGGGCAGCTTAATGGGCTGATTATAAGCGGTCAAGTAAGAGCAAGGGTGTAGCAGTGCAGGTTTCGACAGGTTCGTTAAGCATGCATAAGGTGTTCCTGGCATTGGAAGATTTAGCCACTGTACATTAGTAGGTATAAAGCTGCGCACCCACGGGTTGCCACTTAGGGAGTGATACACACTAAGTTGGGACCCGCACAAATATCTACAAGTTATGGAGCCGATCGATTAGGGGTAGTGTGGGGATATCTAGTATCTATTATGGGCAAGTAGGCCTTCAAGGATTGTATGGGGCGGATACCTCTTACTAGATGTTACGCCTGAGGGATACCAATTGCGGGGTTGGGATCATTTCATTAAGAATTACTAGTAGGTGGTGCAGAGAATTAAATTAAGTAAGAAATCTGGGAAGCATACTAGACATTCCTTTATATTCATCCTGTTATCTAGCTTCACCTTATGTCATGGTTATACTTTCCATCCTATTTATTCCTGTCATATTGCTTTACTTATTTTCATGCTAAAAGTAGCTGGACTCGCCAGGCTTTATGTCTGACCTTTTTTCGCCTCTTTTTCTTCTGTTTCCCCCCAGGTTCTCACGGAGGAAACACTGCAGCTTGACTTGGAATTCTTTCTTCTTGAAGTGTAACACCCCACCTCCGCCAATGCCACTCTTGCAAGCGCACTAGCTTAGGAGGGGCGTCAAACGAGGTAAACATGCATGCAGATATCACAAGACAGAACATATAAGTAAAACAGAGTAAGTAAAGCAGCGGATAAAACTAGTATTTCAAAACCATAGTCAAGTTACATCAAAGTACTGAGTCATTATTTTCCACAAAACAAAGTCTAGAAAAACGTAAACTGAAAACTGGAAATAACATAAAGTAAACTATCCCCAAAGTTGAATAAGGCCATAGCATGCTCAAGTCCAAACCGTACATGAGCTATCCAGAAAAGCAGCTAAAGATCCAAGCTAGGTACCAGTGTTCCCACCCTGTAAACCTGGGGGGGAAACGGAAGAAAAGAGGTGAAAGAAAACGGGTCAGTCAAAAAGACTGGTAAGCCCTATCTACTATTAGTATAAAAACTAATAAAGTTAACTGGACATGTAAAACAGAGATGAGACATAGGCTGATAACTAGCATGGTGAAAAGTTAACAAGATAGATCAAGTGTGGCGTCGCATGTACAAGGTTAAGTTGGACCAGGTGTGTACTAGTATTCCAATCCATGACAAGTATAAACAAGAAATGATCCCTTGGCCCAAAGCTGGCCCAATATCATGAGGTGACCTAAATCAAGGTCCAACTACTTGGTCTAGTCGATCGGCTCCCTATAAGCCTAACTCTTTGTGTATCGGTGTCATACGGCTTAATCGTGGATTGTAGTTAACTGTGCAAGGTCCACCCCAGGGTGTATCCAGCCCTAAGGTGTAAACAACAGACACAATTCAAGCATGCACAGTCTAAACCTACTGGTGCCCATGTTCAACTCCGGACTTAATGGGCACGACCATGGTCCGCCTGAACAACCGGTGCACCCTTCAGCCGTCTCTTTTGGTCTCTTACAATCAGTCCAGTAATCGTGCCCCACCCCAGCCTAGTCCAGGGTACCCATGATACTTCCAAGTTGGTTACTGCTGAAAAGGACCACGTAACTAGGATTTCAAGTGGGTTAAGTGTGGTTAACCCTATCCTAACCATGTATTGAGTTGGTTAAGTGTATTCAAGCAGTTCATGACTTAACCCTATCAATACATTGGGTTTAATTGGTTAAGTATATTCAAGTAGTCCATGACTTAACCCTATCAATCCATCGTGTTTAATTGGTTAAGTATATTCAAGTATTCCATGACTTAACCCTACCATGTGGCATTAATTAACTTAATGCACCCCAACCTCTCACATTAGACTTTGTTGTGGTTACTAGTTAAGCCGGGCGGGTCCGGGTAGCTTTACACCACAACCTAGTCTAACCTCAGGTTTTAATTGCGACATGACCAACTACTCACATTGGGTCCTATTGCTTGTAGCCACTAGTTAAGCCGGTCGGTTCCGGGTAGATTTATGCTACAAACTCAACCCAACCTCGAGTTAGCCATTCTCATGTTTTCTAGAAGTCATGTCCAAGTCCATGTTTCAAGCATAAACACATGTCAAACTTTCATGTCATATTTTCAAGTCATGTTCTCATGTTATTTAAGTTTGCCCAACTACCCATAACGTAATCCCATCGCAGTAAATTCGTATCAACGCAAATAGATCAAAGAGGGAACATAACTATATGACAAGGTGGGCATAAGATGGGAAAATCTACCACAAATTAAACATGGTGATATTTGAGGCCAAAAGGGGTTCAACATACTAGCATATGGCCTCCACATGTATGATAGCATAAAAGGTGACTTGGCCTCAAACATATCAAATAGCATTATGGTGATGTGGCCACAAGCATGCATAATAGCATAAGAGTGATTTGGCCGCAAGCATATTAAGGAACATGAGGGGTTAAGGTTTTGCCACAAGTTAAACATGGTGGCATATGAGGCAAATGTGTTCATAAACTTGCATATTACATTATAAGCCTCAAAATATGCATGATATCAACTTTAGCAAAATAGGTGAAACATGGCCATAAATAACATGGGATGATAGCAAGTGATTCGCATATAACATCATATGCAAGTTAACATAAGGTTTATGAAGGTTTCTATGTTGCTTTATGCAACATTTCAAATCAAAGTTCATAGCTTTCTATGCACAAAGTCAAGGTGATAGCTTTACAAACATGCATAGAATAAATTTATGCATAACATGATAGAATCAAAGCACAAATCATACTTAGGCCCAAACTCAAACTTGCAACATGTCATATTTAACTTCATAGTTAGAATCTAAGAGTAGAATAGGGCTTACAATGCTATGAAGACCTATGAAATAAAATAAGATTGAGACGAAGCCACTAGCAACTCTAAAAACCCCAAATGAATACAAGCACCAAGTTGTCTTGAGAAACAAGAAGCTCCTTTGATTTGTATGAATAAAGATCCTTGTTTTGATGAAGAAAGGTGGCTCTTTTACTAGCTTAGGACACTCAAACTTTCATGAAGAGGATGGAGGCCATGATATGAAGATGGAGGCCATGATCAAGAAACATTTGGGCAGCATTTAGTTGTAGGAATGATTAATGAAGGTTTAGGCTAAGTCTAGGGGTCTTTTTATAGAGATTAGGGGTAGTTTAGACCATAAGATTAACCCTAAAAAGAATCTGAACCATTAACTCCCGTCAGAAACCAACAAAAGAGGACCCAACATGCCAAAATGGTGCACCAGAAAAATTGGTCCGACCGGGGGGGTCGACCCCTGGGTCGACATGGGTGTCGACCCATTGGGGGGGGTCGACACTGGTGTCGACACCTATATCGACCCTGCCTGGGCGGGAAAATTCCCGCCCAGTCTGTTTTGGCTGAAATTCGATTCTGAATTCGAATTTGAACTGTTTTCGGGCTTAGAATTTTATGAAAACTTCATTGGGCCATAACTTGGTCATACGGACTCCGTTTTTCGAAAACTCGGACTCTCTTTCGCGTATTTTTCCGAGACGAACACAATGGCACAGCCCGTTTCCCATGATTCATATTTTAGAATTTAATTCTTCCTTGATTTACATTATAACATGTTATTAAAAATACGGGTTGTTACATTCTCCCCTCCTTAAAGGATTTCGTCCCCGAATTCTCCAAGTTAGGAAGAACGTATCCTACCATCCATCATCCATCTATTTGAAACATCATCCACAAGTAACCATTGTCCTTAAAAAGATTCTAAATGCTGTATGCACATATGCAAAAGGTGTGTGTATATGTACTTATCTAATGCAAAAATCAGGCGGTTACTGATTCAGTAAACCTCCTTAATACAAAGTATGTTAGTGAAATGAGTCCATATGTATGCAAATTCCTAACATAATTTATAATCTCTACATGAGTGCACATAACATTCATTCATATGCAACATCCACGTGATAGTACAACAAGTTTCATCCATGAACAAGTATCAGCACTCGTGCATATGCAACATGAAAGTGTGTGAGCCGATCTTAGTGCCTAATGTGTGTCATGCATCCACGGGTATCCACTTGCAAACACTTGCAACCACTTGCAAACATCAAGCATAATATGTTTCAAATACATGTTTCATCCAAAGGGTTTCTACTTAAGGTTCTCATGACAAGGTTAACAAGATAAACGGGATAAACATGGATAGCAAAAAAGAAAGATATGCTGATTAAGAAAGGAGATTGAGATTGTACCCTCAAAAAGGAATGGATAAAGCCCACGCATCTTCTCCTCGGTTTCCCAAGTTGCATCTTCATCGGCTTCACCCCACTGAACTTTCACCAATTTGACTTCTCGATTCCTTAACTTCTTGATCTCTGTTCCCAAGATACGAATCGGAGCTCTCCTCAAGGTTGCCTCTTTCTCTACCTCCACGTCTTCAAGAATGCTTGGTTCAACCACCTCAGCGGACTCATGTAGGCACTTTCGGAGATGCGAGACATGAAAGACATTATGCACTCCGGCTAGCTTCTCGGGCAATTCCACCTTATAGGCCATCTTTCCAATTCTCTCTATGATAGGGAAGGGTCCTACAAACCTTGGTGCCAGCTTCCCAACTGCTCCAAAACATACCACTTTACGCAAAGGGGAAACCTTCACGAAAACCATGTCTCCCACTTCGAATTCCAAATCTACCCTTCGCTTGTCAGCATAGGATTTCTGTCTGTCTTGGGCCGTCTTCATCCGCCTTCAAATCAACTCAACCTTCTCGGATGTGTCCCTTATCATGTCGGGCCCAAGTATAAGCTTATCCATCGTCTCCCACCAACATGTTGGTGACTTGCTCGGCCTCCCATACGAAGCTTTGAATGGTGTCATTCCTATGCTTGCTTGGTAGCTGTTATTATTATAAGCAAACTCTACAAGAGAAAGGTGGTCTTCCCAAGTACCACCAAAGTCAAAAATGCATAGCCTCAACAGATCTTCTAGTACTCTATTCACCCTCCCGGTTTGGCCATCCGTCTAGGGGTGATAGGCTGTACTTAGATTCAATCGCGTACCCATCGCTTCTTGCAAACTATTCTAGAACTGGATGGTGAAGATTGGGTCACGATCGCTAACTATGCTAGAAGGAACTCCATGCAACCGCACTATCTCTCGGAGATAAATAGATGCTAGCCATGATGCGGTCCTCTTGTTCTTTACTGGAATGAAATGGGTGCTCTTCGTAAGTCTATCAACCATGACCCATATCCCATAAAGCCCAAATAGTTTGGTCATCTTAATGGACATCTTCACCCCAACTATAAATCACAAATAGGCGAGTCATACTCCTTATGGGGTTTGCAACAGAACTAAGATTGAGAATAGGACCGAGAGGATATACTTAAAAGATAGCATGCGAGTAAGCTCTACAGAATAATAGGGACCAAGGATATACCCTTAGAAAGAGATATAATGCGCGTATCTAGTCTTCAATCTTCTACGCCACATTTTCTTGTGCTTAATCCCATCGTGCCTTGACCGTCTTTTAACTTCACAATTTCGTAGCTCTTAATTCTTATTTCCAAAATATGAGTTAGAACTCATTTCACCATTGCCTCTCGTTCCACTTCTTTTCCTAAAATACTTGGCTTCCACATAACTGCGTGCTCATGGTTTCATGCAAGCTTTACAAAATTCGTTAGTGAATCCTGGATCTCGTTTACATACCATACGGTATTCCACGCAGAAGAACTATCTCTTGAAAACAAATGCCACTCTATGTTGCCCAATGTTCTTACTAGGGTGATTTCTATAACCCATGCTTAAGCGGAATGGACTATCTGCCTTAGTGGCGAACACTACTCGATTGGATTACAAATTTCCAAAAAGTGCCAAGGGATTCTAGATAACTAATCATGACGGAGCCCTAAAGGTCACACGAGATTTCGAGGGTATTACTGAGGCGAGTCATGAGCCTCGCAACCCTATGTTCAAAGTCAAGAATGGCTCCATAACTGGACAACCAACCCATGCCCAACATCAACCCGTGTCCCATAAACCCGAGAACATAAGCATTACACATGAATTCTACGCTCAAGATAAAGATTTTCAAGTCCATACAAATCGCAGATAGATGGGCGGAACCCTCAATTGGATTTGAAACTTCTAACGGGATCCTCAACTAGACTAATACTTAGGTGCAAACTTTCAACAAGATCAGAAATAAAACTATGCGATGTGCCAGAATCAAACAAGGTGCGAACAGGATAATCAGAAATGTAAACAAGGTTTTCTACAGAAATACTACCTCGATCAAGAACTGGAGCGATGTTGAGAGTATGCACTAGCCCTCCAGAAGGTCCTGCTCGCTGAATTTGCCTTTTCCCTTGTCCCCGCTTTTTCGGGCAATCCTTGCTATAGTGTCCAGACTCTCCACAATGAAAGCATTCTCCCAACTTCCTTTTCTTCTTCCTACAATCTTTGGCTATGTGCCTAGTAATCCCACAGAAGTTACACTTCCTCCTTTCTCTTGACTTGTTGTCCTTGCTATTGTTGTTCTTGCCTCCTTTTCCGGAATCTACCTTCTCGCCTTGAGACTCATTTGCCTTGACCTCCTTCTTGCCACTCTTATCTTCTTCTTGAAGCAGGGCCATATTCACCAAACTCTCGAAGGTCGCCCCCATGGGTATATGAGACATGGCCAAACCGCGCAATGGCTCATTCAATCCTAGAGCAAAGCGTAGGGCCTTCTTCTGAGCTGTATTAACCAAGTCTAGACCGAACCGAGCAAGTTGATTAAACGTATCCACGTATTCCCTAACTGTCATGTCCCCTTGCTTTAGAGATAGGAACCTCTCCATCTGAAGGTTCTCTTCTGTTGATGATAGAAATCTCAATTTGAACCTTCTCCTAAAGTCATCCCAAGTCTGAATTGGTCTAGTAGTGGTGGTGACTACCCACCAATATGCAGCTTCCTCTTTCAATAACCATACCGCTAACAGATCTTTCCTACGGTCTTCTATATCAAACATAGCAAAGAGGTCTTCAGTTTCTTTTAACCAGTTTCTTGCCTCAACAAAAGTCTCTGTCCCAATAAAATTCTTGCCACCCATCGCCTTAAAGTCCTTGCAAATCTTTTCGAAATCCGCTTGTGGATGCTGAGGAGGAGGAGGAGGAGGAACCTCAGCTACGGAAGGGGGAGGAATGTTAGCCACGGGGGAAGGAGGAGGAATGTCCGCGAAGCCGGCTTCATTCGCCCTTGCCTCCATGTACCTTCTAAACCAAATAGGTACTGGTATGCCCTCTAGAATGGAAAAATTATCGGCCATACTGAAACGAAGAAAAAGATAGATTGAGAATGAGGAAGCAAAGGATAGTGCTAATGGCTTTTGGGGAATAGCCTTTTAAAATAAACTAGACTTTTCTTGGAAAATACTTAATTGGTTTTGAAAATATTTTTTCAAAAGGTAAGTTTTAAAAACCTTTTTGCTCAAATCTTGTAAACCTTATGCTCTGATACCAAATGTAACACCCCACCTCCGCCAATGCCACTCTTGCAAGCGCACTAGCTTTGGAGGGGCGTTAAACGAGGTAAACATGCATGCAGATATCACAAGACAGAACATATAAGTAAAACAGAGTAAGTAAAGCAGCGGATAAAACTAGTATTTCAAAACCATAGTCAAGTTACATCAAAGTACTGAGTCATTATTTTCCACAAAACAAAGTCTAGAAAAACGTAAACTGAAAACTTAAAATAACATAAAGTAAACTATCCCCAAAGTAGAATAAGGCCATAGCATGCTCAAGTCCAAACCGTACAAGAACTATCCAGAAAAGCAGCTAAAGATCCAAGCTAGGTACCAGTGTTCCCACCCTGTAAACCTGGGGGGGGGGGGGAAACGGAAGAAAAGAGGCGAAGGAAAACGGGTCAGTCAAAAAGACTGGTAAGCCCTATCTACTATTAGTATAAAAACTAATAAAGTTAACTGGACATGTAAAACAGAGATGAGACATAGGCTGATAACTAGCATGGTGAAAAGTTAACAAGATAGATCAAGTGTGGCGTCGCATGTACAAGGTTAAGTTGGACCAGGTGTGTACTAGTATTCCAATCCATGACAAGTATAAACAAGAAATGATCCCTTGGCCCAAAGCTGGCCCAATATCATGAGGTGACCTAAATCAAGGTCCAACTACTCGGTCTAGTCGATCGGCTCCCTATAAGCCTAACTCTTTGTGTATCGGTGTCATACGGCTTAATCGCGGATTGTAGTTAACTGTGCAAGGTCCACCCCAGGGTGTATCCAGCCCTAAGGTGTAAATAACAGACACAATTCAAGCATGCACAGTCTAAACCTACTGGTGCCCATGTTCAACTCCGGACTTAATGGGCACGACCATGGTCCGCCTGAACAACCGGTGCACCCTTCAGTCGTCTCTTTTGGTCTCTTACAATCAGTTCAGTAATCGTGCCCCACCCCAGCCTAGTCCAGGGTACCCATGATACTTCCAAGTTGGTTACTGCTGAAAAGGACCACGTAACTAAGATTTCAAGTGGGTTAAGTGTGGTTAACCCTATCCTAACCATGTATTGAGTTGGTTAAGTGTATTCAAGCAGTTCATGACTTAACCCTATCAATACATCGGGTTTAATTGGTTAAGTATATTCAAGTAGTCCATGACTTAACCCTACCAATCCATCGTGTTTAATTGGTTAAGTATATTCAAGTAGTCCATGACTTAACCCTACCAATCCATCGTGTTTAATTGGTTAAGTATATTCAAGTAGTCCATGACTTAACCCTACCATGTGGCATTAATTAACTTAATGCACCCCAACCTCTCACATTAGACTTTGTTGTGGTTACTAGTTAAGCCGGGCGGGTCCGGGTAGCTTTACACCACAACCTAGTCTAACCTCGGGTTTTAAGTGCGACATGACCAACTACTCACATTGGGTCCTATTGCTTGTAGCCACTAGTTAAGCCGGTCGGTTCTGGGTAGATTTATGCTACAAACTCAACCCAACCTCGAGTTGGCCATTCTCATGTTTTCTAGAAGTCATGTCCAAGTCCATGTTTCAAGCATAAACACATGTCAAACTTTCATGTCATATTTTCAAGTCATGTTCTCATGTTATTTAAGTTTGCCCAACTACCCATAATGTAATCACATCGCACGTAAATTCGTATCAACGCAAATAGATCAAAGAGGGAACATAACTATATGACAAGGTGGGCATAAGATGGGAAAATCTACCACAAATTAAACATGGTGATATTTGAGGCCAAAAGGGGTTCAACATACTAGCATATGGCCTCCACATGTATGATAGCATAAAAGGTGACTTGGCCTCAAACATATCAAATAGCATAAGGGTGATGTGGCCACAAGCATGCATAATAGCATAAGAGTGGTTTGGCCGCAAGCATATTAAGGAACACGAGGGGTTAAGGTTTTGCCATAAGTTAAACATGGTGGCATATGAGGCAAATGCGTTCATAAACTTGCTATTACATTATAAGCCTCAAAATATGCATGATATCAACTTTAGCAAAATAGGTGAAACATGGCCATAAATAACATGGGATGATAGCAAGTGATTCACATATAACATCATATGCAAGTTAACATAAGGTTTATGAAAGTTTCTATGTTGCTTTATGCAACATTTCAAATCAAAGTTCATAGCTTTCTATGCACAAAGTCAAGGTGATAGCTTTACAAACATGCATATATTAAATCTATGCATGACATGATAGAATCAAAGCACAAATCATACTTAGGCCCAAACTCAAACTTGCAACATGTCATATTTAACTTCATAGTTAGAATCTAAGAGTAGAATAGGGCTTACAATGCTATGAAGACCTATGAAATAAAATAAGATTGAGACGAAGCCACTAGCAACTCTAAAAACCCCAAATGAATACAAGCTCCAAGTTGTCTTGAGAAACAAGAAGCTCCTTTGATTTGTATGAAGAAAGATCCTTGTTTTGATGAAGAAAGGTGGCTCTTTTACTAGCTTAGGACACTCAAACTTTCATGAAGAGGATGGAGGCCATGATATGAAGATGGAGGCCATGATCAAGAAACATTTGGGCAGCATTTAGTTGTAGGAATGATTAATGAAGGTTTAGGCTAGGTCTAGGGGTCTTTTTATAGAGATTAGGGGTAGTTTAGACCATAGGATTAACCCTAAAACGAATCTGAACCATTAACTCCCGTCAGAAACCAACAAAAGAGGACCCAACATGCCAAAATGGTGCACCAGAAAAATTGGTCCGACCGGGGGGGGGGCGACCCCTGGGTCGACATGGGTGTCGACCCATTGGGGGGGGTCGACACTGGTGTCGACACCTATGTCGACCCTGCCTGGGCGGGAAAATTCCCGCCCAGTCTGTTTTGGCTGAAATTCGATTCTGAATTCGAATTTGAACTGTTTTCGGGCTTAGAATTTTCTGAAAACTTCATTGGGCCATAACTTGGTCATACGGACTCCGTTTTTCGAAAACTCAGACACTTTTCGCGTATTTTTCCGAGACGAACGCAATGGCACAGCCCGTTTCCCTTGATTCAGATTTTAGAATTTAATTCTGCCTTGATTTACATTATAACATGTTATTAAAAATACGGGTTGTTACATGAAGTGCTTGGAAGTGTTGAGAGTATTGCTCAGCTTTATCTCTTCACATTATGGCTATTTGAAGTGGGATAATGATTTTACTTTATTGTACTCAAATAATAATTTTGTTCAAGATGGATATTTATGTACTTGACTCTAGTATGTGGTTTTGATGTTGTAATCAAACATGTTTTGCTTTTCCGCTGCAATGAATAAAGTTTGAATTTTCTAAGTACCATTTATATATCTGTCTTGTGATATTCTGTTCTATACTCTTATAATACTCCATGAAATTTAATGCATTCCCTTAGTGAGTGACATTAATGGACGTGGGGTGTTACAGATATATATTCACATTCTAGTCGCTTGGAAATAATTCTGGTGATTGATCGATCTTCATCAGAATTTATTTTCGAGTTTCGAAAATGGGATGACTATATGGTTCCGATTTAAACGTCGAGAAATACTTGAAACCATTAGATAAATATTTGAAAATATTTGGATAATTTTTTTACAAAATGTTTGATAAATTAATATGAACTAGAATAGATAAGTAAAATTTTAATAAACGGCATTTTCATTGTTTGTAAAGAATAAATTGATGTGCAAATGAATTAGGATGGTATAAGGAATAATTTGAACAAAGTTTGAATAATAATGAATGTTCTGAAAATATAATACTGCCTCTTCGCTAGTTGTCGTGTTTGTTGTTCCTTGACATACCGTCGTCCTTCGCTTATCGATTCGAAATTTCGAACCGTTCGTGCTTGAAAATTTTGGAATTGTCAAATTCTTATCCATGAATCCATTTCGAAATCCATTGTCAAGTACATTGTTGTCGAATAATAATCCTTTGTATTACGATAATGAAATCGTATATTTGAAGAGATGTCCGAAGGATTTTTATAAATATGGAAATTTGGAATGTTTGAATAAAATCTTATTTTAAGTAAAATTTTAGCAAAAGCAATAACAAGGGAAAAAAATATTTGAGCTCGACTTTACGAATCAAATTGTTGATATTAAATTACAAGCTTAGATGGATGAATTAAAGATGAGAAATTGAATGAGAGATTTGGGTTGTGAACTAATTTGAACACTTGGTTCAAACTGAAATGTTTCAAATTGAATCTAGAGTTAATTTTGAGTTGGGTGTCGACATTGGAATCTATGTTAACTAAAAATTTCGGAAAATTGATTTAGATTGGAATATTTCTTGAAATTAGTATTATTATTTTACAACTATTGTATATTTTACCATTGTTTTATTTGAATTAAAGTATAAAATTTATGTATCTTATTTAATTATTTTATACTAAATATATTTTGATTTTGAATCGTTTTTGCAAACTATTTTTTATCAAAAATATATTTAATGCCTTCAAACCTATTTTTATAAAACCTATCTAAATTATTTAAACTATTTTCGACCAAACTTATATATTTCATTCAAACCTATTATATTTTAAGCTTACTTTTTTTAAAACTATTTTGCATCTAACTATTTTGAGATTAGTTATTTATTTCCGATCCAAGCAATTTAAATCTAAACTGAATTGTGCATGAAGATTCAATTGAATGATGATAATTGTGATATGAAACTCAAACCAAATATGAAGTTTTGAAAACGAATTGATTGCGAATATGAACTAGATTTGAAATGATATTAAAATTCAAATCGATTGTGAAATTAAAAAGTGAAATTGGAAATTATGAAAATCTTGATTTTGAATAGGAAGTTTTCGATCCTTATATATATATATATATATATATATATATATATATATATGGAAGATGTACATAAGAATTATGATTAATTCGATAACTATTGATTTGAAATGAAATCTATATAAGGAAAGATGAGAATGGTATGTTTGAAAAAATGATTTGAAAATATTATGAAAATTGATAGTGATATAAGTGCGATATATCGAAACGTAAAATGAAGTACTATATGTATGTAGTATCTTATGTTTTCAAAACCAAAGATATGAGAAATACCTTCCATCGAAAGTCGCGAAGGCACTGGAACTCCTCGAGAGTGTCCATTTGAAAGTCGTGAAGGCGCTGGAGCTCCGCGGGAGTGTCCATTGAAAACAACAGCTGCGTTGGAGCTCCAATGTTTGGAACCTCCCTCGAAATTGATGCCCGTGCGATGGGGACATGTATATATATATTATGATTTATTTTCTAGCATAATTCGAGGGGCGAGATGCCCACATTTACAAGAGACTCTACTGGGATAGTAACACAACCGTTTTGTAACTGTGATCTATAGTAAACAACCATGGCGAAATTTGAGGGGTGTGATACCCATGGGCACAAGCGATTCTACTGGGATAGTAGCGTAACCGTCGCGTGTCAGCGATCCATGGGGCAAGTGAAGTACTTTCCATATCTATTTTTTTCTAAAATATTTTAAAGTATTTTTTACTGGAAGTTGAAACAGGTATATATTTAGTACTTAGAGATTTTTAGTCATGCGTTGGATCCACGTATGCCTAGATTCCTATACGACCAAAAGCAAACTTGTTAAACTTCGAGTTATCAAGTATTTTCAAACTTTAAATAAAAATCAATAATATAAAATTAAAACTTCTATAACTTCAATAAATAAACTAAGGAAGATGATTTTGAAGGTTTTGCAAGTACACAGCTTTGAAATATAACAAGATACCTTTTTCTAAATTTCCAACACAAGAATTGCAAGTTTAAATTTATGTGTTGTTATAACCAAATTGAAATTTTAATAAAAGAAGAGTTGTGATATTCAAATAAATTTTTGGAAAGTTAATAAATAATTTAATAGCAAATAGGTACAATAAAATTTATTTATCCGTAGAACGAAAAGAGGCGATTCACAAATGAATTCAGCATTCTAATGGGAATATGAATATTGGATTGAAACCAATATAAATGGAATCAAATGAGATCGATCCAAATGGAAATAGATTGAATTAAATGGTAAATGGGTGAAATAATTCAATGAAAGAAGATATGAAGTTGATGAATATAAATTTATTAAGCGACTAACATTGATAACTAAATCATTTGCAAGTGAATTGAATTAATCGACAAGTAAATATATTGTATGAAAATTTATTTAGCACAAGCATTTGACGTGAATGACATAAATGACAAACATATGCGGAATAATAAGAATAACATGGGCTTGTATGGATTTAAATGTGAATTATAAGTGAGCTTTTATGAATAAACTTTGTTGCATGTACATGAAAATTTATATATCATGATCATTTATATCTTGTTTATATTTTGACTTTATATGCACGAGTCTCATACATTTGTCAAGTGTTTTAGTAGGAAGCCATGGCGTGCGCTTCGCATGAGATCCTGCTTATGCGCTGCATGTTAAATATTAGGCAAACATGCTTATAAAAGCTAATATAAGATACACATCTCGGATTAATATCGTACTTGGGTTTTTCCCGGCCATGAGAGCCGTTTTCCGGCCTTGAGAGCCGATGTATATATTTTTAGACCCTCTATGCAGGGGAGACTTTGCCGAAATTTTCCGTTAATCCGAGCGTTAGAAAATTTTCAACTCTTAAAATTCCATAACTTATTTTTGTTCTAATAAGCTGTAGTAAGGAATAATTTGAATATAAGTTGAATAGTGTTAGATCAAAATTTGGACCTAACACCCAAATTGTTCTGATTCGTAAAGGATTATAATTGAAGAATGAAGAAAAAGCGGAAAACACACAAAATTTATAGTGGTTCGGCATTAACGAGCATACGTCCACTTTATATGTTATCGATTATACTTTGAACACTAGTACAATCAATGATTTCTCTCAAACTCACTTTTACAATTGTGATTTCTCTTAGTAATTTCGAAGTAAAACTGATGAGAAATAGTGGTATAACAGCAATGGCGGAATCAGTGCTCAATACTGCCAAAAGATCCTGAAAAATGCCAAGCTCTAGGCTATTTATAGCTGATTTTGTCAGGTGGATCGCGGTCACACGTGGCACAGATCCCGAGAATATCGAATCGTATCGCAGCTTGATGAAGAATTAGTCAAATTAGTCGTTGTGGACAGGTGTCGCGATCCCCTTAAATATCGGATCGAGCAAGAAGGAGGAATTGGTCAAAGTGACAGTTGGGGACACGTGTCGCTGGATCCGTGCATCTCGGATCGCCGAAGACTCGCTCGTGCTTGAATAGGTCGGAGGCTTCGCTGTGTGTCGGGGAATCAGATCGGTCTGTGCAGGGTAGTAGTGTAAGTACGGATCGAGTCGTGTAGAGGTAGTCGGATCGCTGATGCTATGGGGGCGATCCGATGGGGGCGATCTGAGAGGGGCGACCCTCTGGTGCGATCCGATCCTTCATGGATTTAAGGAACGTAGTTTCATACTTTCTTCTTGTGAGTGAACCTTGGTGGGTTGGTCAAAAAGCTAGCCAACATTTTGCCCCCTCGAAGTATGTTTTATCAATGATGGAACATGCTTCGAAACTATAGAAACATCTTTTCCTAAAGAGATGCAAATCAATGGTAGCGTCTATTCGAAAGGCCATATCATTTACGGAAAGTTGTCCCTTTGCTCGCTATAAATATCGGATAAATCTTTAATAGTTTCCCTGTTTATTGGACAATTCTTTTCTGGGATCTTTTAAAGTCTTCATCATCGAATCTACCAGGTACATTTTTGAATTTTCTGTGATCATTTCTGTCGGTCATTTATCGGTTCGGATCGCATGTGCAAGTTACGGTCCGTGTGGCAAGTCGTTCGCCTCGTCCTTTGGTGAGCATTTGGGCCTCTTCACGGAACGAGACGGGCTTCTCTTCGAGACGTGGTGGACTTTTGGTTCGTGGCCCGCCTATTTTCATGGATCGAATAAGACAAAAAGGGGGAGACTAACGGTCGCCCCTTAGCCTATATAAGCTGATCCCCATCCTCATTCTTCTCCTCTTCTTTCTTCTTTCGCAGCCGCCGCCTGTTTTCTTGAGAAAAACCCTAACTTTGATTTCCAAATTCCCAACCGATTTCAAACTTTAAAAAGGTAATTAAACAAGTTTTCTTTAGTTTCTATCGTGTTCGCACTGGTTTAGAGAGTGAAGACAACAGAGTTTTGTAGGATTTGGTGATAGTAAACGCGAACGTGCCTATTTCGGTTCCATGGGTTTAAGGGTGAAGAGGAGAGTTGAGGAAGAAGAAGGAAGGGATGACCAGGTCGGTTCGTGGGTAGGGGCTTCGACTCGGGTCGCGGCAATGGTGAAAGCAAAGAGAGGAGTGGGAGAGCAGTCTTGGATCGGAACGAGGTAGCAGGAGCGGGTCGGACCGGGTCGTGAAAAGTTACTGGTTCACGAGGGAATAGGAAGAAGTGGATCGCGGGAGGTCTTTGCGATCCGTTTCGGTTTCACGATCCGATGCTTTTTCATGAGTTAGTTCTTTTGCCGTGGGTCCATACCTGCTTCACGATCCGTATATATACCACGATCCGGTCCCTGCTGCTCGATCCAGTTTGATGGACTTGTTACATAAATAATGCGACCTAACTCTAATATATCGATGGACAGTTAGGCTAGAGCCCTCTAGACGAACATTTCTGGACTGATCAGCAACACAACTTAACAACGGACAACCACCAATGTCCCGATGACCTTTTAACTTCTATGTTTTCCTTTAATGCATGCACAGGAACACACTTGCACTTTCACACACAGGGGGGAGGACAATTATATTCTTATTTCTCATGTTTACTCGCCAAACAGTAATGTCGGATAATCACTCCTCTTCAAGATCTGACACAGAGACGGATCCTGAGGTGCCTGAGCGCCACAACCCCGAGGTCCCTCCAATTAACCCAGGGGGCGAGGATTCTGGATCCGAATATGAGGCAACGGAATCGGATCCATCTGAAAGTACCTCACTTGATGAGGAATCTGAAGTAGACGGGCGAGCTCCCGACGAGATTCCTGACGCACTTGGGATAGAGAAATTTACTGATTCTTTAGCTTCCAAACTCGATGACATAAAGCTTAAAAGAATTTGCCTGAGACACGGGATCCCCTGGGATGATGTGAGGACACCCGGTAGCGAAGATAGACCTCACTTAGCTCCGGAAGGGTATATGACAGTCAGCCGACTCATGAGCTGGGTAGGAGCTATTCCTCCGTTTCCTCCAATCATCATTGAGACATTAAAACGATTGGGTATCGCTCCGATGCAGCTTCATCCTAACGCCTACGCGGCTCTATACACTCTATATATCGCATACGCGGAAATCCTGCATACCGAGCTTACATTTAAAGACTTAAAATTCTTTTATCTTTTCAAGCATCGCTCCTCGGCAACCCCAAATTTCTCTTTCTTCAAATCGGTAGCGAATAGGAAGGTTCTGTATGATGGATACAGCAATATAGGGGATCCCAAGGCTGATTGGTTCTATATAAAGAGACAGGCTGGGTTCTCAAGAAGATGGCTTAAATCAAGTAAACTTTAATCTTTTGACTAAATAACTCGCTTAAGAAATCAAAGCATTAACATGCCCCCTCCCCTTTTTTTAAGCAGATCACGTCTTTCCCAAGACGGAAGGCTTGGTATACAATAATCGACTGTCTCTTCTTCTACAAAGCAGATCCGATTTTCTAAGGATCAAGAAGTGCATTACTGACGAGAATCTTCACAAGCATCGCCTTCTGGATATAAGGTTTGGACTTGGTGCAGGCGGCAAACCCTACAAATACGTGCCCCCAACGGAGGAAGAAGGAACATCACGGGCAGCAGAAACAATTAAATTCTGTAAGAGTCCTTCGTCGATAATCATCCAAGACGACGAGGACCTAAACATATATAGAGGAGATGAGGCCCGTGGTGACAAGTCTAAGGAAATCCCAGTTTCTCCAGGGGGTTTCCCCTCAAGGGCTTCTCTTCCGATCGAACCTGCTGCTCCCGACGATTTAACAGAAGAACATCTATTTAAAGAGCTGAGCAAAATTCCTTTGCCTGATGATGTATACACAGAGGGGGACTTTGAAGGGGAGCCATTTTTCCCTGCTTCTGAGGAAACCACTGTTCCAGTTGGAGGACAAGAAACTACTCAGATGAGCCTGACTTCAGGCCCGGGTCTGTTAGGGGGAATTATATGGGATGCACAAATCACACGCACTGCCTGACCCCACATTTTTATATCAACAGTATTCAAGGTTTTAATATGCTCTTTTTTCTTTTGTAGGAAAGATGTCTCGCAGGCGGTCTTATTCTTATCGCTCTCTTCGTGAAGGCACACCCAGTCTTCATCCGAATCCTGAGCGTTCTCGCGGCCTTTCTCACAAACCTACTTATTCGCAATCCCAGTCTCCACCAAAATCAACCTCTGGCAAGCTTTCCAGTTATTCGGTGCCACCTACAGGGGGAAAACAACTTCCTAAAGAGTTAACCCCTCCGAAGAGTGTACACTCTCACAGCAGGTCATCAAAAAGACACTACGAGCCCAAGGATAAAAGCAAGGATCCAATCAAGGATTCTGAGAAGGAGAAAAGTGACATTGTCCCTTCCAGCCAGCAAGATTTGGTTGCCCCCGGGTCACGAGATTACATCCATGGTCCCGAGACTCAGGCTAAGCTGGAAAAGTTGCGAGAACAATTCCCTAACATCTTTTTCGAAAGGATGATGTTTGTTCCAGCCTTGGAACCAGTCCCTAGGAACTGGGACACTGAGGTCATCGGGCACATTCGCCATGTAGCCAGGTAGTATGAAGTGATGAAGAAACATGTTGTTAATCTTTCAGAGGTCATCCGAACGCTTGAGATGGAAGCACATAGATCCAAAGTGAAGATTGATAACAATGAAAGGGCTAGGACAAAGATGGAGAAGGACTTGGAAGACGCTCAATCCCAACTTGCCTTAGCGCGGAGAGATGCTGAAAATTATAAGACTGGATTGGAGAATGCTAAGAAACGCTTTCATTCTGAACTCGACTCAAATAGTCAAGAGAAAATGGCCTTAAAGAAGGAGGTAGAAGATCTTAAAATGGCCAATATTGAGTTGAAGACGGCACAGGGCCATTTTGAAGCTGAGAGAGCTACTTGGGAGGAAGAAAAAGCAAGTCTGAGAGAAAGTCTAGCTTTGGCTGAAGCGGAGAAGGTAATTTTAAATGATCAAGTCGCGGATGCGGAGAGGCGCACGGCTCTCGTCGAGAAGAATGTTGAATGTGCCATTGAGATGGCTACTGCTTCTAACAACAAGCTCCTCGAGAGAGAAAAGGATATCGAAGGGTTCGAAGAGATGATTTTTGACTTCCTCGGCCACGTCCTCAAAACACGTAACATCTCGTGGATCCCGGACTACCACGTTACTTTAGCCAACTTATGGGATGCCATCGTCGAGGGTGAGTAGCAGAGATTAGGAGTTGAAGAGATTGACGAAGATGAGCTGATGAAGACTATTCTAAGGGATAACGAGCCCAAGGATCTGGCAGAAGGCCGACGTCTAATTCAAGAAGAAATGGAGAAGGAGAGGACCCTGGCTAAGGGCAAAAACAAGATTGATGAAGGTTCGAGCTCAGCTGTAGAGCCCAAAGCCTCCGGAGTCGAGGAATACAGTCCTGATGATCCATTGATTCCTTTGGGCCTGACTCCTGTGGTTGTCGGAGCTTCTGCAGCTAGCCTAAATGGAGGATCAGCGGAAGGTATCTCCCTCTTTTCCCCACAATTTGTCAAAGCAATTATGAGTTGTCGTCGTCTGGCGGAGCAACCAATCGA
The DNA here is from genome assembly GCA_030737875.1 of Allium sativum. Lineage (NCBI taxonomy): Eukaryota > Viridiplantae > Streptophyta > Magnoliopsida > Asparagales > Amaryllidaceae > Allium > Allium sativum. The sequence continues at coordinate 316,271,433 of CM060922.1, read as the reverse complement.
ATTAATAACATGTGTTCCCCATAATACAAGTGGCGAGCCCGTCGACAAGGATGTCGAGAAGAGGACAGAGGCGGAGAAGATTGTCGTCTCACCTAGTGCCGGTGTTGATATACCGAAGCAGGCTGAAGGTACAACAGCAGAGAAAAGCGTCCTGGCACCCAGTGCTGATGCTCCCAAGGATGATGAAACCATCGAGGCCTTGAAAGATATGGAAGGGTGCCATGTAGAGGATGAGGAGGATATCATTAGTACCAAAGAAACCGAAGACGATGATGACGAAACTTTGGCTAAAATAAAAGCTAGACAGGAAAAGCAGCTGGCTTTAAAGAAGGTGGGACAAGAGCCTTTGAACGTAGCTCCTATCTCGGAGTTTAATCCCAAAACTGGGATGGTTCTGAAACTCCAGCCCAAATCCATCAGCAAACAGCTTCATTTTGCGAACCCTGATGATTTCCCAGCTTCCCTTACTGATAAACGAAAGAGAAAGCAGGAGGAGGAGGAGGAGGAGTCTTCTGATGAATCGGACGTTCCTCTTATAGACAAAAGGAAAAGAAAGAAGGGTGATCAATCCGACACTGACAAGCCGAAGCTGGAGAAACAGAAGCAGGAGAAGAAATCCAAGCGTAAATAGGATATTGTCGCTTGTCTATATTTTGTCTTTAGGCTTCCCACTGGCCATGAAATGTAATTGTGAGACTGGCCCTCACTTTTCTTTTAGGTTGTTTTTCACTTTGCAGGCTTGCAGTTTATAAATGAAAGTTTATCTCTTTTGCATCACCGTGTACCTGCATTTAATAAACTTTTCATGCTTAGTCATAGACCATCTGATGATAACTACAAATCAGTCAAGCAACAGAAAGAAAAATTTAAAAGTTTCCGTGCTGCATCAAGGTTCATGTGTATATGTATATGCCCCCAATCAATCGTTAACGTAGCGCCTGACTAGGGCTTATTAAGGATTGATTAGCGTTGTCTGCGCGTTGCCCCCTATTTCTGAATATGGGGGACTTAGAAATTTTAGCAAGATAACTGTCCTTATGGTGCTGAGTTTCCGGCACCTTTCTCAGTGCTTAATCATAGACTCTCTTATACTCTCCTAGCGGTCGCCGAGGTTAGATTTCGAATTCAGCGGTTCAGTCGCTTCCCGATCCTTCAGCGGGGCAAGAGCTCTTTCTCAGCGCTCAGTCGGAGATGCTTTTATACTCTCTCTCCGCTCTGGAGAGTTAGAGTTCGAGCTCAACAGTTCATTCGCTCCCCGATCCTTCAGCGGGGCAAGAGCTCTTTCTCAGCGCTCAGTAGGAGACGCTTTTATACTCTCTCTCTGCTCTGGAGAGTTAGAGTTCGAGCTCAGCAGTTCATTCGCTCCCCAATCCTTCAGTGGGGCAAGAGCTCTTTCTCAGCGCTCAGTCGGAGATGATTTTATACTCTCTCTCTGCTCTGGAGAGTTAGAGTTCGAGATCAGCAGTTCATTCGCTCCCCGATCCTTCAGCGGGGCAAGAGCTCTTTCTCAGCGCTCAGTCAGAGATGCTTTTATACTCTCTCTCTGCTCTGGAGAGCTAGAGTTCAAGCTCAGCATTTCATTCGCTCCTCGATCCTCCAGCGGGGCAAGAGCTCTTTCTCAGCGCTCAGTCTGAGATGCTTTTATACTCTCCTGGCAGTCGCCGAGGTTAGAGTTACGCCAAGGCGATTCCGATCATGGTTCGCCGTCATGACTTACGGACATTGCCCTCATGTCCATTATGCTCTCTCTCGGCTCGGGAGAGTTAGAGCGCTATCAATGATATGATTTACTTTATCGCACCCTCAGAGTTTTGACTAGCGACTGCATTCCATTCTGATGGAAGGCACCTATAATTATACGCTTCTGTGATCGCTGCATGGTTCACAGCAATTTCCATAAAAATAGAAAGGCAGATAAGAAATAGTGCAATAAAGGTAAACGACACACAATATTTTTATAGTGGTTCGGTCGAATCATGACCTACGTCCACTTTATAATTTTTGCTTAAAAAATCGGACTATTCTAGGCAAGTCGTGCCTTGTACATGGTCCTTAATAAAGCAAAAGAACAGATCTGACATCTTTACGTTAGATACGGCCGTAAATGTTGGGCATTCCACACTTTGGGGATTTCCTTTCCATCTACTATCGCTAGCTTGAAAGTTCCATTATCAAGCTTGCACAGAATAGAGTACGGTCCTTCCCACTTCGCGCCCATATGAGTTGGGGTTGGAAAAACACGCTTCAGAACCAAGTCTCCGTGTTCGAAGGTTCGGGCTCAAACCTTTTTGTTGTAGTATCGGGCGACCTGTTGCTTGCACCTCAAGGCACGCAGGTCTGCTTCATCTCTATTTTCTTCGATCATATCCAGGGATTCAAGGAGCAATTCGTTATTAGTCATCGGATCGTAATAAGTCACTCGGTGAGAAGGTACTTTTATTTCAACCGGGATGACTGCTTCTGCTCCAAAAGCAAGGGAAAAGGGGGTATGTCCTGTTGCCGACTTATACGTTGTCCTGTAGGCCCATAGTGCTAAGGGTAACTCATCAACCCACATCGCTCTGGCCCGTTTTAGTCTTCTTTTCAGAATGGACTTAATCACTTTGTTTGCTGCTTCGACCTGTCCGTTTGATTGCGGATGCACCACAGAGGTGTACCATTTCTCAATGTGGTATTTCTGGCAGAAGTCTCTGAATTCAGTGCTATCGAACTGAGTTCCGTTGTCAGTTATAACAATCTTTGGAATCCCAAATCGACAGATGATGTTTCTAACGACGAAATTGATCACTCGTTTGGTTGTGATTGTAGTCAGTGGCTCAGCCTCGACCCACTTAGTGAAGTAATCTACGGCTACAATAGCGAACTTTGCCCCGCCCTTAGCTATGGGAAGACTTCCGATGATATCAATTCCCCACATAGCGAAAGGCCATGGACTCGTCATCGTTTTTAACTGACTAGGAGGTGCTCTAGGTATTTTTGAAAATCTCTGGCATGCATCACACCATCGTGCATACTTCGCCGCATCTTTATTTATGGTAGGCCAGAAATAACCATGCCGCAACACCTTTTTCGCCAATGTTTGCCCTGCAGTGTGATCGCCGCATTCACCTTCATGTACCTCTTGCAGCACACGCTTGATATCGTCATGAGCTATACACCGGAGAAGGGGCATCGAAAATCCTTGTCTGTAAAGAACTCCGCCTTGCAGAACGTATCGGGCAGCTTTACGAATTACTTTACGCCTCTCTCTTTTCTTGGTCGGAAGCGCTCCATTCATCAAGAAATTCTTTAGAGGGGTCATCCATGACTCCCTTTCTGGTTCCGTCTCTAGTAATGGATCAATTTCCATCTGATCTATACTAGGAGACCGAAGTACTTCAACTGGGGCTAGCCCGGTCTCTTCAGGATCGTCAGAACTAGCCTTCTTCGACAACTTATCCGCCTGCTGATTCTCTGACCGCGGAATATGAGATATGCTGTAGTGATCGAAGCCGTTCAGCAACTCCTTCACTTTCTCCAAGTATAAAATCAATCTTGGGCTTTTGGCTTGGAATTTTCCAGTGACCTGGTTTACAACTAACTTGGAGTCGCAAAAGATGTCCAGCTTTGTGATTTCCAACTCCTTTGCGATCCTTAGCCCGACTATCAGGGCTTCATATTCGGAGTCGTTGTTAGTGGCGTGAAACTCCATCCGGATAGCATAGGATATCAATTGTTTCTCAGGAGTTTCAAGAACTATTCCAGCGCCGGATCTCTTGTCATCCCTAGCGCCATCAGTATACAATCTCTAGGCACTGGGGTCGAGAAGCAACTTTGAGGGGTTAACTTCTTCGTTCGTTATATCGTCCTCTGGGACAATAAACTCTGCTATGAAGTCGGCTATCGCTTGCCCCCGTATTGACCGCCGGGGTTGAAAGTTCAGATCAAATTGACTCAACTCAATGTTCCACTTGAGTAGCCTTCCAGATGCTTCTGGTCTCTGTAGAACTTGCTTGAGTGGATGATCAGTGTATACGGTAATGGGATGAGCCTGAAAATAATGTCGAAGCTTTCTAGAGGCGATCGGCAAACTATACGCCAACTTTTCTATCCTTGGATAATTACGCTCTGCTGCCGTCAATTTTTTGCTCACGTAATACACAGGTCTTTGAACTTTATCTTCTTCTCTCACCAATGCTGAGATGATCGCATGAGACGACACTGCCAAGTACACGAATAAGTCCTCGTGATCCATCGGGTTAGATAATATCGGAGGTTTCTCCAGGTGTCTCAGCAAGTTCTGAAACGCTTCTATGCAGTCGGGCGTCCATTTGAAGTGGCGTTTTCCTCGCTTTATCAATTCGAAGAATGGGATGCATTTGTCCGTAGCCCTGGAGATAAATCTGCTTAGTGCGGCTACTTTCCCTGCAAGGCTTTGCACATCTTTAATCTGCCTAGGTTCCTGAATGTCTCTGATTGCAGCGATCTGGTCTGGATTAATCTCAATCCCACGAGAACTGACGATGAATCCCAAGAATTTTCCAGAGGCGACCCCGAATGAACATTTAGTTGGGTTGAGTTTCATCCCGTACTTTCGAAGAATCCAAACATCTCTGCCAAGTCCGTAGTGTGATTGGAGGATTGCCTGGACTTAACCAACTTGTCGTCGACGTATACTTCCATTGTTTTCCCAATCTGGTTATAGAACATTCTGTTCACTAACCGTTGATATGTAGTGCCTGCGTTCTTCAAGCCAAATGGCGTTACCACATAGTAATATAATCCCAGATCCTAATAAAGCTAGTGTGTTCTTAATCTGGAACGTGCATTGGAATCTGGTTATATCCTGAATAATCATCCATAAAGGAGAGAAGTTCATGGCCCGCCGTTGAGTCCACCAACTGATCGATCCGGGGTAACGGAAAACTGTCTTTTGGGTAGGCATTATTCAAATCCGAGAAATCGATACACGTTCACCACTTCCCGTTGGCCTTATTTACCAGGACTGGATTTGAAATCCAGTCTGGATAGATTGAGTCTCTGATAAATCCATTACTTTTTAGCTTTCCAACTTCTTCTTTCAAGGCAGCGGACCTCTCTGGGCCCAGCATTCGCCTTTTTTGTTTTACCGAAGGATGCTTAGGGTTAATGCTTAATGAATGGCTCATGATTGATGGAGATATCCCGCACATGTCTGCGTGGGTCCAAGCAAATACGTCCAAATTATCTTTCAAGAAATCCGTCAGTTCTTTAGCTAAACTCGAATATAACTGGGATCCAATCTTAAGGACCTTCTCTGGTTCACTATCATCGATCGGTACATCCACAGTTGTCTCGTTGGGAGTCGCCATTCTTCCCCCAGGTTCTTTGTCCTCTCTGGGATCTATATCCTCGGGCAACTCTCTGGGCGACTCTCCCACGGTTATTCTCTTTAATTGCTATAAGGTTTCCGCCCTTGAGGGGGGAGAAGCGCCCTTGGTTTCTATGTCTCCTCCATTGCGGAGTAGCTTTAGCTCTGCAATATAACATGCTCGTGCGGCAACCTGATCTCCTCTGACAATACCAACACCAGCTTCCGTAGGAAACTTCAATAACAAACACCAGGGGGCTATACAGGCTCTAAACTTTGCGAGGGCCGGTCGGCCCAAGAAGGCATTGTAGGGTGATTCAATATCCAAAACCATGAAGGGAAGGATTCTCACTCTCTGGTGTTCTCCATCCCCAAGCGTAACTGGTAGCTCTACATAACCCATTGGAGCGGTGGATGCTCCGTTAAATCCACGGATCCATCCCTCACAGGGCTTCAAGTCTTTTATCTCGAGATTCATCTGGTCGAATGTCTTTTTGAAAAGAATATTGACGGAACTCCCGTTATCCACCAAGACTTTATGAACAGTGGCCGGGCCAATAGGTATTGTGATTACAAATGGATCTTCAGTCGGAGCATGGACTCCAATGCTTTCTCATTTGCGGAAAACGACGTCGACGGACATCATCTTTTGTTGCTTTATCGGGACGTTGTCCTCAGGGTTGCTACACTCCCCTACCCCGAGGTGCTGCTTGGCTGCATTGACATACTGATCCAATGCCTTGGAACCGTGCCCGGTGAGATAAAGCCCTCCGATTATGGTATTGATAACAAGGTCCTTTCCCTTTTGCTGGGCAGTTGGCCTGACAACAGGTTGATTCTGGTTCTGATTTGGGGCCTGTACGGCTTGCCCCCTGTCTCTGAGTGTCACTCTGTATTCATCCAATTTTCCTTCTCGGAGAAGCCTCTCGACTACATCTCTTAGGTGACGGCATTCATTTGTCGAATGGCCATGAATCTGATGAAAGTGACAAAACTTCCCCGTTTCATGTTCTTTCTCCGTCGACTCTCTGGGAGGAGGCCTTTTATTTTGGAGGACGTTGTACGAATCCATGAAGATATTTTCCAACGTATCATTTATTTGCGTATAACTCTCAAAAGACCTGGGACGAGTCCTTCTCTGGGAGTCGTTCCCTCGATTCCTCTTCCGGTTGTTGCCATTACTGTTATTATCATTATTTCCTGACTGACGACCACCCTGATTCCGATTTTCGACATTAACCTCGACCTTCCCCGAGCTGTCTCATGTCTGCTTAATGGCGACATTGCTCTGGATTTCCTCTTTATCGGCCGTTTTTGCCTTTCGGTTAGCATATACTTCCTCCCAGCGTAAGTGTACGTTAGCTTTCTCGTAGAATAACTCTCTAGTATGGGGTGGCTTGCCGGCCAGATATCTCCAAATTCGGTGTCTTTATCTAGCCCATCAATTAGGGCTGCCACAACAGTTGGCTCATGAGGATCTTCGACTTCAGTAGCGGCCAGGTTGAAACGGTCTAGATACACCCTCAAACTCTCGCCTGGTCGTTGCTTGACAAGGAACAAGTCAATCACACTCTTCGCCTTTTGTGCATGGATGCGGAACTGTTCCACGAACCTTTCACTCAACTCCCTGAAGCTGGAAATTGATCTTGCTGGTAAGCGAGTAAACCATAATAATGCTACATCCTCCAGGAATATGGGAAATGCTTTGCACTTGACAGCGTCAGAAGCTGCGGCAGCGGTCATTGACCAAGAATATCTCATCAGATGCTGGACGGGATCAGATCTACCCGCGTAACGATTCATCTGCGGCAGGTTGAAGCGCCTCGGGAACATCGCATCTAAAATGTCATTAGTGAAAGGGGTGTGACTGCGGTCAATTCCCCAATCTTCATTCCGTTGTCCACGGCTATCTGCCAGAATTTGATGGATCATAGCTGCAACATTTGCACTGGTCAGCGGAGGCTCGGGGTCAGCGCTTCTTGCTCGGTGGGGTTCTCTAATCTCTCTTCCAGGAGCGGTCACGAAATCCGGGGCTTGGATTGGGCTTCGCTGCCCCCTGTTACCATGAGCATTTGTACGGCGACGGGGCTGAGGTAGTCTATTCTGAACAGGGCTGTCCACACCTCGAGCTCTGGGAGTTGCGGCGCGATTATTCACATTGCGGTTTGAGGGCCCTGCACCCAGTGTCTCTTCTTCCCATGATGGCAGGGTCCCAAATCGAAGCTGCTCTATGTTTTCAGGCCTCTCATATGGTCGCCGCGGAGGTCTCGGTGATTCCTATGACGAAGAAGAGTATTCTGGGGTGAGCGGACGAACTGGGGGCGTCCTTTGCCTTGCGAGATCATTAAGCCTTCTATCCATAGCAGTCAAGTTCTGTCGCAGAATGGAGCTCTCCTGCCTTTGAGCAGCCAATTCATCAAACAACCTCTCCCACATTTCGGAAAAGCGAGAGAGGTCCCCCTCAATAACGGGAGCAGAAGGGTCATATTGATCATCATCATTTTCTCTTATGCGCAAAGAGCTTGAACCAGGTCGAGCGGAGGGGCCAGGACGGTAGGAGCGAGCCATAGGCTCCTTTCCAGGTCGAGTTGTAGTCTGGTCATCAATTTGGATCGCTGTGGATCGAGGTTGGTGGCTCGCAGCGCCCCCCTGGGATCGGTTCGTGGTCAGGGTATGCGGAGGATTCGGGGCGTTATCACGGGATCGAGTAACAACCCCTCTAGCTTCGCGGTTCGCAGCGCCACCCTCAAGTCGGATCGTGGCACCTAGATTAGTTCGGGTCGCCCCCCTGTCCTTGCGATCCATGACCCCCTCAACGACCTGCTCGTGTGCACTTTCGCCAACCATTTCATTCGCGACTTCATTCGCTTGCGAAGCTCGCACTTCCTTAGACTTCTTTCCAGCCTTGATATCAAATGTCGCAGGAATCTTCAAAAATCTGAACAGTGAAGTTTTGGGATTGTTTTCTTCGGACTTTCAAATCCAAATAGTAGAATAACAATCCGATAGGTTGAGAATTCGTTTCTCAGTGAAAGCACCAAAAATGTTAGATCAAAATTTGGACCTAACACCCAAATTGTTCTGATTCGTAAAGGATTATAACTGAAGAATGAAGAAAAAGCGGAAAACACAAAAAATTCATAGTGGTTCGGCGTTAACGAGCCTACGTCCACTTTATATGTTATCGATTATACTTTGAATACTAGTACAATCAATGATTTCTCTCAAACTCACTTTTGCAATTGTGATTTCTCTCAGTAATTTCGAAGTAAAACTGATGAGAAATAGTGGTATGACAGCAATGGCGGAATCAGTGCTCAATACTGCCAAAAGATCCTGAAAAATGCCAAGCTCTGGGCTATTTATAGCTGATTTTGTCAGGCGGATCGCGGTCACACGTGGCACAGATCCCGAGAATATCGGATCGTATCGCAGCTTGATGAAGAATTAGTCAGATTAGCCGTTGTGGACAGGTGTCGCGATCCCCTTAAATATCAGATCGAGCAAGGAGGAGGAATTGGTCAAAGTGACAGTTGGGGACACGTGTCGCTGGATCCGTGCATCTCGGATCGTCGAAGACTAGCTCGTGCTTGAACAGGTCGGAGGCTTCGCTGTGCGTCGGGGAATCGGATCGGTCTGTGCAGGGTAGTAGTGTAAGTACGGATCGAGTCGTGTAGAGGTAGTCGGATCGCTGATGCTATGGGGGCGATCTGATGGGGGGCGATCCGAGAGGGGCGACCCTCTGGTGCGATCCGATCCTTCATGGACTTAAGGAACGTAGTTTCATACTTTCTTCTTGTGAGTGAACCTTGGTTGCTTGGTCAAAAAGCTAGCCAACAAATAGAAACAAATATTTTGAAAGTATAATACTGCCCCTTCGTTTGTTGATGTGTTTAGTTTTCCCTTGACCTGCCGTCACCTTTCGCTTATCATTTGATATATTCGTGCCTGAATTTCTGAAACCGTCTGAACCTTATCCCTGTATCCTTCGCCTTATGTCGACAAAAAATATGGACAAGTAGGATTTTGAAAAGACATATTTATATGAGTATTTGGTACCCAATATCTTTTGAAATGATTTCTAACATTTAGAGGCAATGTTTCAAAAACAAATTTGTTCAATATGTATATGCTAAATCAGAGGAGTGCAGTGAAAGCGTTAAAATATTTTCGAATAAATTATTTCAAGAGATTTTCGGCTATTCAGATAATGAACTTTTTCAAATGAGATTTAAGATTTGAAACTGGAATGAATAAAATCTTATATTTTATGAAATGATTTTGGAAATGAGATTAAACAAGGAAAATTTTATGATTGTATGAATCTATTGAAAAATATTATCTTATGTGAAGTTGTTGAAAATCTAATTTTAAGAATGTTTTGAAAATCATTTGAAATTATTTATGAAAATTCGATACAACTTGAAAATGTAAATGGTTTATAAAGTGATTTATAAATATAGAAGGTTCAACAACTTAAATCCCGAGACTTTGAAATGTCTGAAAAACAAAATGATAGATGATTTGGAAATTAATATTTCAAAATGATTTACAACTTTGGGATATGTAATGAAATGATTTGTTATTGGGATTCGAGTAATCTGTGACTAAAGAAAGGTATATACTTCGTGCTTTGTATTCAGTGTCCGAGTCTAGATGTTGGCTGGAAGATACTTAGCTTGTGTTTGTGAATAAGGTATATATGGTGTCCGATGTCTGGATGAAAACCGGGATATATACTTTGCGCTTTGTATTCGATGTTCGAGTCGGATGTTAGTTGGGAGATACTTAGCATTATATCGATACATGCGTAGGCTGTGCCTAGTGAACTTGTCACTGGGAGAAACCTCTCAACTTGAGACATAAATGTTTTATGTCGTTTATCATAAATAATTTGAAATTTCAAAATGGTTTTGAAATCCCAAAGTAAGTACGATTCGATATAAAAAGAAAATTTATTGGATTTCAAATGATTTGAAAATAAAACCGAAATTTTAAGTCGAAGAAATTGTTTTGTATTTTGATTTCAAATTTAACAATCTCTCCTTTTCGAGGATGAAAAGCTTTAAAGGGGAGATTGTAACGAACCGAGATTTTTAACGTTTTAAAAATATGAAATTTATTTGATTTGGTATTTAAGAAGTTAATTTTTATTTATAATTTGAAATCTTATTTATTTAACTTGCTTTTGATTTGATTTTATAAGTGTGAATTTATAATTTTAATCTTTAAATCTAGATTTGTTTGTAAAATTTTAACGATAGTAATATTTAGAATTAATGGAGATATATTTTGGGAAATTATAAAATTTGATTTTTCAATTTGACTTGAGAAATTATTTTATTTTATTCTGTTTTAGATTTGAATTCAATCCTTATTTAGTGTAGGTTGAGTTGGAATGGCAAAATGTTCTAGTATTGTTTGTATATAATAATTGAATATGTTAATTTAGAAATTATAAATTGCTTTTCAATTTAATTAGAGAATTACAATAGGATTCTAAAATAAATTTATTTGGAATTAGTATTTAAGAAATTTGTATTTGTTTAAAATCCAGTCTATTTAAACCGTGTTTTGAATTTATGTTAAGTAAATTTATATTTTAATATGTAAATTTGAATAGTGTGTTAAGACTAAATGTTAGTAACATTTTAACCTAACTGAATATATTGTTGAGAAGTTTTAAATTTGCTTTTCGATTCAATTTGAGAATTTTGATTTAATTTAAATAAATTTTTTTAGTTTGGTTTAAAGTTAAAATGTTGCTGTGATTTGAAAATGTACAAATACAATAGTTTTGGTTTATACACTTTGTATACACTAAAAAATATACTGGTTTTTTTTTGGTTTTACACTTGTTATTTTGTGCTGAAATTTCGCAACATGTGTCCCCTTGCTTCACACCATGTCCCTGTTTTAACACGCATCCTTTCTTTTCCGTTCTCCTTTTATTTCAGCGCATCCTTCTTTTATCTTTAAGCCAAAATCGTTCCATGCTTTACCTAAATCAAAAGGCGACTTTATCCCCAAGATTTAAATCAAAATCCGTGGCTTCATCCCCGGAAATTGCGTCTTCCCCAAATTGGGGCCATCGCCGTCCGACCTCCTTTAAAGCCGCCCTGCCTCCTCCACAATTAAACCCAAATCGCCACCATCTTTGGTCCACCATCGCTTTTGCCACCTTCGCTCCATCGCCTGAGTCAATGCGCCGCACTTCCAGTCGTCGATACCAACAGCCATAACACCCACACTTTTTTTCATGTCAACCGTGCTCCATTAAAGCCTTACTTGAATTGGAAGTCGCTCAACCCACGGTCCAAGTCAAAGCCTGTGACGACCCTAAACCCCGTACTGACGGTGTCAAGGGTAATCTTTGGAATATAACACATAAACAGATAATAGCAGAACATAATTAATTAAATACACCAGATAATGTACAATAGAATACACTGGACAAATAACAACATCAGAGTTACACAGTATACAGGATCATACTTAGTACAAATACAGTTCAGTTGTACATAAATGTCTACAGTGGAAAACAAACATAATATGTATAATAGGAGTTGAACAGCATAAAAAGAGGTAAATGATAGAATCCATCTTCAGCTCCAGCTATCCAGAAAGAGCCTTCTAAAACCTGAATACAAGGCTGCCTGTGTAGAAAAAGGGGCACCCGAGTTTGCAAGTGAAACAAACTATGATTCAGTCATGGGACTGGTATGAGAAATCTAGTTAACACATTTTACGATATGGCTAATCACAGGACCACGCCACTTTTGTGGAATGGGTTTACTCCATTGATTGCCAGTGCTTTACAACAAGTAAATCTTTTAAACATCGCAATGCTTCTTATAAAATGAAGCCATTATAAGACTCAGTTCCGATCACACAATGCAATGCAAACCGAAGGATAGAGTTTTACCTTATAATGGCCAAAATATGCTTGATACGAATAAAACAAAAGCATTTGATATTACTACTAGTGTTTATATGTTTCAAAAACAATTTCAAATCATAAGTATCAATCATAGACGACATGAGCATCCCATGCCACTATGTCGCCAAATATAGGTTTACAATCAAAACCGCATGGTGTCGTATTTGGAAATTGGATTTCCATCATGAACCAAGGCAAAAGATAGTCCTTACCGAGTTCAAGACGCTTTAGCCCGTGTCTCAGGATCAGAGCTCGAGTGACCCTTGGATCGTCAGGGCCGGTCCATCGATGTGGGTTAAAATGCCTGAACACTGCGTTTCCCCGCCCTTTGGGGCGTCAATGAGCCAACGAATGACTCCATCGGCTTCACATAGTCACTGATATATCCAAGGCGCCTCGCAACATCAACAACCACACGGGTGAAAATAATATAAATGTCAGCTAGTTTAAGCACTGACACCACCTCTAGGTAGAAGGAGACGCATGCCCTCCCTGATGTCCTCTCCAGTTTCTGGTTCATACCGGGGTGTGAGGCAAGCGAATTCACGTTATACACAAAGCTATGCCACACAGGTCGTGCTTTGATCATCAACCACAAGACTTTGCTTTTCAACAGAAGGCTTGATCACTGCATCTTAGCATACCACACAGGAAATTCACGCCATGCAACTGATGTCTATCAATCACACAGAATGAAATCTGATGTCTGACACACAGTCCATTTACAAGTATGTTATGGGTCTGAACGAAACCAGAGGCACTATATACCTCGCATACCCATCGATGTCCACGTACGTCTGGACGATTTCGGGATGCCTCCCAATCAAGACATCTGTTATCATCCAACCGAGTTGAAGTTCTTCGGTCTTCAACCACCGTCTTCATTATCGACTTCTTATCATCGATTCCATTGTTCAGAATCGGATAAACCCGGTCATTCTGAGCAACTCGCGTATATAATAAACAAATGCTACACAAACACAACATATGCCTCATTCTAACTCGTCATTCACTAACCGCAAATTAATAAGAGAACGATTTCCCAAGTATTAACCCCGAAGGCTGAAACCAACATCAGATCAAAACCCAGGAAACCATCCGACTTAGCTAACCTTCAGTTAGTTTATAAATTTCACATTCAACCATCAAATATCCAATAAACCGGGTAAATTCAGTTTATTTCCATTCCATATCGTTTATAACATTTTATAATGATTTATCGTTATTTTTATTTATTTTAAAATAGCCAATTTATTCAAACGACGCTTCAGGCCATAACGCGACCGTGGCGCTGTTTTTCTTCAGATTTGATTTACACATATCTGAAAATCTAACCGTTGGATCTTCACAAATTTTATATCATTAGAAAGATCTTTTCAAACGAATCCAATTTTTTCAATTTTGGGAAAATCCGACGGTCGGATCTCCCGGTACACTCATTTGAAGTTTCGATTTCAAAATACGAAAAGCAGCGTCGTTATTCGATTTAATTTAATTATGTATATATATATAAATATAATCGATTCCGACACGGTTTTTCTTCAGATTTGGATTAAACATTCCAAACAATCCAACCATTGGATCTTCACAAAGTTAGTGTCGTTGGAATGATATTTCCAAAGAGAACCCAACGGTTTCGGGTTCGGGAAAATCCGATGGTCGGATCTCCTGCACTAATCGTTTGAAATCACAGTTTCAAAACATGAACCGCAGCTTCGTTATTCGATTCATTTTAATCATACTTATATATATATATAAATATAATATATTCTTCGATTTCAAAACCATATTCTTTTCATACATTTGATAAAAATGATATTTTTATCCAACAGACATTTATTTCAACACTTCACTATTTTTAACAATTCATGTATATAATAAAAATGTGATTTTTAATGTAAAACAATTTATTTTAAAACACGATTATTTTATATAGTTCATATAGATGATAAAAATATGATTTTTATTATAAAACAATTTATTTTCAAAACATGACTATTTTATATATTTCATATAGCTGATAAAAACATGATTTTTATTATAAAACAATTTATTTCAAAACACGGCTATTTTATATATTTCATATAGATGATAAAAAACTGATTTTTATTATAAAACAATTTATTTCAAAACAAGAATATTTTATATAGTTCATATAGATGATAAAAATATGATTTTTATTATAAAACAATTTATTTCAAAACATGAATGTCATTCAACACATGAATTTCTATTCAACACATGAATTTCTATTCAACACATGAATTTATATTCAACACACGAATTTCTATTCAACACACGAATATTGTTTCAACACATGGAAATAATTCTAACACATGAATATTATTGAAAATTTCGGCAGCATAACGGCAGGGTAGTTAAAACTAGGGACATCCCTAGTACGGCTCCTCGCTCTACCTTAAAGCCTCGCAGCTTTTGACAATGGGGATTTCATGCATCTAGTTCGCTCACAGGCGGCATGTTTATATTTTTCTTTTCCACAAACTAATCCTATGTGGTTTCCACCAAATAATTCTCAACCACAAACGGGTATTTTTCAACCACAATCAATCAATTTCAACCACAAACAATTCTAATTAACCATAAACAATTCTAATCAACCATTCGCTATCAACCAATTTTCACACCAATCACAACCAATAAATATCGTCCATGGTTTATGGACGAGGGGCGTATATATATATATATAAGTATATTTCACTTCTATTTCAACACATATATAATTTTTACAACGCATATATAACTTATACATCGAACGTACAACTTATACAACACTTATACATGAGGTGTACAACGCTTATATAACTCATACATCGACTATATAATTTATACATCGTCGTTTTCCATATCGTTTATAATTCAGAAATCCCACATTGGGTTCCACTCCACCAAAAATAGCAGAAGGCTCAAAAAAATATGCGGTCTCTTCTAGAATGTAGAAGACGTCCACACGAGTCAACTGTCTCTTGTTTCACTGAATTTCGTCAATAAACGAAAAAGATATGATTTTTACAGTGAAATAAAAAACCGTAGCACTTTAAAGTGTTATAGAATAGTTTAATTTAAAATCAGCCGTACCTCTCAGAAATCGTTCAAAACTAGGTTTGATCCTTGCTTCCAATCCGCTACGCGATACGAAGATCGGGTTGTACCACGTCGAAGAGGGGCGAGAGGCGCTCAGGCGCGTGGTGGTGGGGCCCAGTTCGACCTGGCCGGGAAGCGGCGGCGGTGGCTTGAAGTCTCTGACTTCAGGGACCCGTAACTCGATGAATACCTAACGATAAAATCCAATCCCTATATGGATGTGAAGCTCATAGCCTGCTCTACAAAAACCTTAACTAGAGCACGAGTTTTTTATTGAGTGGTTTGGTCAGAATTTAAGAGAGAAGGTGGGAGCTTCGGTCGTCGTTCGCGATTTGGGGGTTTACGGGGAGAGAAAATTTTGACTGGCCAATGGGGGGGTTTTCTATTTATTTATATATTTTAAAATTTCTAAAATATCCCTTATCTCCTACGAACTCCAATCCAAACCCAAACGACTGTCGTCCCTAGCTAAATACCCCCACTCCGAACACAATGGGATATGTTTCAAAGGCCCATTCGACTGTTTCAGTCAGTTATCCTTCAAATTAAAATATATAACATTCAATATTTGTTTTGAACGTACATTTCAATTTGCCGGGGCCACATACTGTTTCTAAAAATTCCCGAAAAATAAATATAGCTATGTTTTGACGATATGGTCCCAACAAAAACTAGTTTCCTCAAATTCTGAGACCGTTTGAAAAATGGCCCTTTTCTGGTCGATCCAATTTAATAGAAATCGACCAAACACATTTTCCTTTGCCACGCTCATATACTAGCTTCAAAAATTATGAAATTTGAAACTTAGCAACAATTTGACATCCCAGATAAAACAAAAGTAGTTTCGTCGAATTCTGAGGTTGTTTGCAAAATCGCCATTTTCATGGGCTACATAAACTTTATAGTGACCTTTCTGAAAATTCATTTGGCCATAACTTTTGCTTCCCGCTATGAAACTTCGATTTTTTAGATTCGTTAGAAAGATATTCACTAACAGATTTAAATATTTTTGGTTTCACTAAAATCCATTTTATTTTGCCCTCGGTACAGTCAGTCAAAGTTTGAATTCAAATTCTGAAACTACCGCGCCATTTCAGCCTTGTTTATAATTAGAAATAATTATATTTTTTTTCAAACGTCGATTCAAACTCACTTTTCATCGTTATTATCTAAAATATTTTATTTTAAATATCTAAAATTCACTAGAATAGCCAAATTAAAATTTTCAAACCGGTTCAGAATTTCCGGGTTGTTACAATCTCCCCCACTTAAAATTTTTCGTCCCCGAAAAGGAACAAAGTCGAAAGTGGGTTCATTAATCAACTCTACTTTCAATCTGGCTTCCATTCTTCAACTTTTCAGTTTCTAAGAATTTTCAAATTCTTCAAAATTTGGCTAACACCCTAAATTTTCGAAAAATTTCGCCATAACCTCCTTTGTACGGGGAGGGGTTTCGAAATTTATTGGGCCGTATTAGGTACCCAATAAATCCTAATAAGCATGCACATATTTATAGTGATATATTCCAGTGTCCACAGGGGAGTGTGTATAGATCATAACTCCAGAGAATAAATTCTCGTCACCCTATAAATGGTTTTTGTGCCTTAATGACTAGAGAGACGTGTTTATTGTCATCTCCAGACCCGTGTGGTTTTTTTTATTAATCTGGCAATTTATCATTACATTTTATATGGTCCATATCAGTCATCAGTTCAACCTATAATATATAGTCATCGCCATACAAGCCTCTCGCTCGTATGGTAAATCTTCAACCTCGTCACACAAGCTCCAAATGCTTATGTGGTATATGATGAAGTATGCCTATCTTCAAGAAGTATGCCGTGTAGTGTAGTTCAAAATTAATTGTTACTATCCTATGGCGACATTTATTATTACACACAGAACAACCAGCACTCCGCATCCAATGACATTTACAGGAGTTGATGTAATAATAAAATTGTGCATCCAACTCATTAAGGTTTACCTATTTGTCAGGCATGCAAATAAATTCTTTACTCAACAGCTAATCCTTTTACCTGTTCAAACATATATAATGCACATGTATATATTTCTATCTATTTTTAAATCAGTTCAATACGCGATTTAATTTCATAAATTTACCCTTCATTCATTGATTGAATTAATTATCATTTTAATTAATCAAATCCACCATCACACAATACAAACAACAATCAATTTATTTTTAACTTCTCAAAAATATACTAATCGATTCATATACTCTTTTACTTTTCAAATATATATCTTTTATATATTCAAAAATCATATTTCTAAAACCAGACTATATATATAATCACAAATACGTTATTTATAAACATATAACTCTCAACTCGTTCTGGGGCATTTCTGACCCCATCTCTAACGGGTTATTCTTATTCTGCTATACTCGTACTAGGATATTCCTGATCCTATCTGTAATGAGTTATTCGTCCTAGAACACTACTGGTTCTATCTCTGACGAGTTCGTTAATGTGTTATATACAAGAACTAAGCTTAACCAAAGCTCTGATACCACGATGTGACGACCCCAAACCCCGTACTGACGGTGTCAAGGGTAATCTTTGGAATATAACACATAAACAGATAATAGCATAACAGAATTAATTAAATACACCAGATAACGTATAATAGAATACACTGGATAAATAGCAACATTAGAGTTATATAGTATACAGGATCATACTTAGTACAAATACAGTTCAGCTATACATAAATGTCTACAGCGGAAAACAAACATAATATGTACAATAGGAGCTGAACAGCATAAAAAGAGATAAATATAGAATCCATCTTCAGCTCCAGCTATCCAGAAAGAGCCTGCTAAAACCTGAATACAAGGCTGCCCGTGTAGAAAAAGGGGCACCCGAGTTTGCAAGTGAAACAAACTACGAGTCAGTCATGGGACTGGTATGAGAAATCTACTTAACACATTTTACGATATGGATAATCACAGGACAACGCCACTTTCGCGGAACGGGTTTTCTCCATTAGATTGCCAGTGCTTTACAACAAGTAATCTTTTAAACATCGCAATGCTTTTTATAAAATGAAGCCATTATAACACTCAGTTCCCATCACACAATGCAACACAAACCGGAGGATAGAGTTTTACCTTATAATGGCCAAAATATGCTTGATACGAATAAAACAAAAGCATTTGATATTACTAGTAGTGTTTATATGTTTCAAAAACAATTTCAAATCATAAGTATCAATCATAGATGACATGAGCGTCCCATGCCACTATGTCGCCAAATATAAGTTTACAATCAAAACCGCACAGTGTCGTATTTGGAAATTGGATTTCCGTCATGAACCAAGGCAAAAGATAGTCCTTACCAAATTCGAGACGCTCTAGCCCGTGTCTCAGGATCAGAGCTCGAGTGATCCTTGGATCGTCAGGGCCGATCCACCGATGTGGATTTAAATGCCTGAACACCATGTTTCCCCGCCCTTTGGGGGCGTCAATGAGCCAACGAATGACTCCATCGGCTTCACATAGTCACCGATATATCCAAGGCGCCTCGCAACAGCAACAGCCCCACGGGTGAAAATAATATAAATGTCAGTCAGTTTAAGCACTGACACTACCTCTAGCTAGAAGGAAATGCATGCCCTCCCTGATGTTCTCTCCTGTTTCTTGTTCATACCGGGGTGTGAGGCTCGCAAATTCACGTTATACACAAAGCTATGCCACACAAGCCGTGCTTTGATCATCAACCACAAGACTTTGCTTTTCAACATAAGCTTAATCACTGCATCTTAGCATGCCACACAGGCAATTCACGTAATGCAACTGATGGCTATCAATCACACAGAACGAAATCCAATGTCAGACACACAGTCCATTTACAAGTCCGTTCTGGGTCTGAACGAAACCGGAGGCACTATATACCTCGCATACCCATTGATGTCCACGTACGTCTGGACGATCACCACTTATTATCTATATTTCGGGATGCCTCCCAATCAAGACATCAGTTATTATCCAACCGAGGTGAAGATCTCCGGTCTTCAACCACCGTCTTCATCATCGACTTCTTATCGTCGATTTAGTTATTCGGAATGGGATTAACACGGTCTTTCTGAGCAACTCGCGTATATAATATACAAGTTCTACACAAACACAACATAGCCTCATTCTAATTCATCATTCACTAACCCCAAATTAGTAAGAGAACGATTTCCCAAGTATTAACCCCGAAGGCCGAAACCAACATCAGATCAAAACCCAGGAAACCATCCGACTTAGCTAACCTTCAGTTAGTTTATAAATT
This sequence comes from Allium sativum, assembly GCA_030737875.1. Taxonomy (NCBI): domain Eukaryota; kingdom Viridiplantae; phylum Streptophyta; class Magnoliopsida; order Asparagales; family Amaryllidaceae; genus Allium; species Allium sativum. The sequence continues at coordinate 316,251,764 of CM060922.1, read as the reverse complement.
TCACATTCAACCATCAAATATTCAATAAACGGGGTAAATTCAGTTTATTTCCATTCCATATCGTTTATAATATTTTATAATGATTTATCGCTATTTTTATTTATTTTAAAATAGCCAATTTATTCAAACGACACTTCAGGCCATAACGCGACCGTGGCGTTGGTTTTCTTCAGATTTGATTTACACATATCTGAAAATCTAACCGTTGGATCTTCACAAATTTTGTATCATTAGAAAGATCTTTTCAAAACGAATCCAATGGTTTCAGTTTTGGGAAAATCCGACGGTCGGATCTCCCGGTACACTCGTTTGAAGTTTCGATTTCAAAATACGAACTACAGCGTCGTTATTCGATTTAATTTAATTATATATATATATATATATAATCGATTCTGGCGCTGTTTTTCTTTAGATTTGAATTAAACATTCCAGACAATCCAACCGTTGGATCTTCACAAAGTTGGTGTCGTTGGAAAGATATTTCCAAAGTGAACCCAACGGTTTCGGTTTTGGGAAAATCTGATAGTCGGATCTCCTGCACTAATCGTTTGAAATCACGGTTTCAAAACATGAACTGCAGCTTCGTTATTCGATTCATTTTAATTATACTTATATATATAAATATAGTCTATTCTTCGATTTCAAAACCATATTCTTTTCATACATTTGATAAAAATGATATTTTTATCCAACAGACATTTATTTCAACACTTCACTATTTTTAACAATTCATGTATGTAATAAGAATGTGTTGTAAAAAAATTTATTTGACTATTTTATATAGTTCGTATAGATGATAAAAATATGATTTTTATTATAAAACAAATTATTTCAAAACACGACAATTTTATATAATTTTGATATAGATGATAAAAATATGATTTTTATTATAAAACAATTTATTTCAAAACACGACTATTTTATATATTTCATATAGATGATAAAAAATATGATTTTTATTATAAAACAATTTATTTCAAAACAAGACTATTTTATATAGTTCATATAGATGATAAAAATATGATTTTTGTTATAAAACAATTTATTTCAAAACATGAATGTCGTTTAACACATGAATTTCTATTCAACACATGGATTTCTATTCAACACATGAATTTATATTCAACACACGAATTTCTATTCAACACACGAATATAGTTTCAACACATGGAAATAGTTCTAACACATGAATATTATTGAAAATTTCGGCAGCATAACGACAGGGTAGTTAAAACCGGGGTCGTCGACCCTGGTATGGCCCCTCGCTCTACCTTAAAGCCTCGCAGCTTTTGACAATGGGGAATTCATGCATCTAGTTCGCACGCAGGCGGCATGTTTATATTTTTCTTTTCCCCAAACTAATCCTATGTGGTTTCCACCAAATAATTCTCAACCACAAACGGGTATTTTTCAACCACAATCAATCAATTTCAACCACAAACAATTCTAATCAACCATTCGCTATCAACCAATTTTCACACCAACCACAACCAATAAATATCGTCCATGGTTTGTGGACGAGGGGCGTATATATATAAGTATATTTCACTTCTATTTCAACACACATATAATTTTTACAACGCATATATAACTTATACGTCGAACGTACAACTTATACAACGCTTATACATGAGGTGTACAACGCTTATATAACTCATACATCGACTATATAATTTATACATCGTCGTTTTCCATATCGTTTATAATTCAAAAATCTCACATTGGGTTCCACTCCACCAAAAATAGTAGAAGGCTCAAAAAAATATGCGGCCTCTTCTAGAATGTAGAAGACGTCCACACGAGTCAACTCTCTTGTTTCACTGAATTTCATCAATAAACGAAAAAGATATGATTTTTATAGTGAAATCAAAAACCGTAGCACTTTAAAGTGTTATAGAATAGTTTAATTTAAAATCACCCGTACCTCGTAGAAATCGTTCAAAACTAGGTTTGATCCTTGCTTCCAATCCGCTACGCGATACGAAGATCGGGTTGTACCACGTCGAAGAGGGGCGAGAGGCGCTCAGGCGCGTGGTGGTGGGGTCCAGTTCGACCTGGCCAGGAAGCGGCAGCGGCGGCTTGAAGTCTCTGACTTCGGGGACCCGTAACTCGATGAATACCCAACGATAAAATCCAATCTTTATATGGATGTGAAGCTCGTGGCCTGCTCTACAAAAAACCTTAACTGGAGCATGAGTTTTTACTCAGTGGTTTGGGCAGAATTTAAGAGAGAAGGTGGGAGCTCAGGTCGTCGTTCGCGGTTTGGGGGTTTATGGGGAGAGAGAATGTTGACTGGCCAATGGGGGTTTTTCTATTCATTTATATATTTTTAAATTTCTAAAATACCCCTTATCTCCTACGAACTCCAATCCAAACCCAATGACTGTCATCCCCAGATAAATACCCCCATTCCGAACACAATGGGATATGTTTCGAAGGCCCATTCGACTGTTCAGTCAGTTTTCCTTCAAATTAAAATATATAACATTCAATATTTGTTTTGAACGTACATTTCAATTTGTCGGGGCAACATACTGTTTCTAAAAAATCCCGAGAAATAAACCTAGCTATGTTTTGGCGATACGGTCCCAAAAAAACTAATTTCATCGAATTCTGAGACCGTTTGAAAAATGGCCCTTTTCTGGTCGATCCAATTTAATAGAAATCGACCAAACACATTTTCCTTTGCCACGCTCACATACTAGCTTCAAAAATTATGAAATTTGAAACCTAGTAATAATTTGACATCCCGGATCCAACAAAAGTGGTTTCGTCGAATTCTGAGGTCGTTTGCAAAATGGCCATTTTCACGGGCTATATAAACTCTATAACGACCTTTCTGAAAATTCATTTGGCCATAACTTTTGCTTCCCGCTTTGTAACTTTGATTTTTCAGATTCGTTAGAAAGATATTCACTAACAGATTTAAATATTTTTGGTTTTACTAAAATCCGTTTTATTTTGCCCCCGGCACAGTCAGTCAAAGTTTGAATTCAAATTTTAAAACTACCGCGCCATTTCAGGCCTTGTTTATAATTAGAAATAATTATATTTATTTTCAAACGTCGATTCAAACTCACTTTTCATCGTTATTATCTGAAATATTTTATTTTAAATATCTAAAATTCACTAGAATAGCCAAATTAAAATTTTCAAACCGGTTCAGATTTTTCGGGTTGTTACAAAGCTTGTCCATGGTTCGTTTATACCTGGAAAACACGAAAATAAAGGTGAATATTCTCTCATGATTAATTATTGATTTGAGTAACCGGATTGCAATATAACTAAAATGCAATAGCTGATTTTGATACTGCCGATTGTCTTATGTTTACTAGGAGATTTTGTTATATGCAAATCTAGATGGTTGCCTATGAATTCACTATAACGACCGATAAGAACAGAACCTTTACTTGTTCATTTACTTAACATTTTTATAAGAATAGATATACACTTGATCTTTGAATTGGTTGCATAACAATATGTCTTACTGTACTTGATTGTCTGATCTGTGATCCTTACTGTCTTCGTATACCCTGCTACTAGTCTAGATTCAAACAAATCTGCTTCGTGCACCATTGATGCATTTAAGTCTTGAGATTTCGCACATTATTCTTGTTGCTTTAGTATTGTTTTGTTGCACTGATTCATTCCTGCCTATCATTCATGTTGCCTATATATATATATACACACACACACACTGTGTTTGCGCATAACTCACATAGTTCCCCTTTGATTTGGTTACTTGGTTATCTTGTGTAAACTGGAAACACATTTGCTGATTGCAGCTAATTCATACTTTATGTCCACTATACATGTTTACAATAAATGTCCACGCATGCACTACTTATCAGATGTTTCATTTTTTGAGCTTATAATATGAATATATTATACGTGTGCATGTGATAAGGTATATTTCCTTCATTATATGATAACATTTTATATCCTATATATTTTTCTGCACAAACAAAATAGCCAGGTTTACGGTTGTCGTCTCTGTTTATACATAAATACAACATATAGACATGCATTGTTAAGTGTAGAAGGAAAAGAAAATGCTAATTGTGAAGGTATGCCTGCCATGTAAATGTTAATATAAAATTAACAATGAAATTAAATTTGGAGTAAAGGGGTTGTTTTCTAAAACCAAGTCGGGTAACGCTCCTAACTGCGTCCAATAATGTTGCTTCCATTTTCGATTTTCAATAGCGATTAACGTTTAATATGTATGCACATTATTATGTGTATATACTTATATGTTGATATGTTTGGAAAAAATATACACTGTTTGTTTTCCGCGCCTTGTTCAATGACATGAATTGACATTAAAAATCTGTTTCGAGCCGCATGCATTAGTCACTCCTTACTAGCCAAGGCACGTATACTGTCTCGTATTTCCTTGTGCATTTCCAGTTATTCGAATCATGATTATAGTATGTATATATGTGGTGGCTGAGGTACATATGTGTATATAAACAGCTGTATGTGTGTGTATATATATATATCATTAGCTATATATATTTTTTTGTATTTATGTGGTGGCTGATGCACACGTGTGTATATATATTATTATATGTGTATATATATGTCATTGGCATACTTATATACGTAAGTACAAATGTTGTTCTGATTTGCTATGTCATACCTTGGCAGTTTCTCATGGGTTTGAATATTTAATGTTTGTTAAGATTAACTATTTTATTTCAGTTTATGTTGAAGTTGATTTACTTGAACTATGATTAATCCTGACTCAAGTGTTTTATGTTTTTGCATGGAACGCTTGGGCCAGATCCGAGTGTTTTAGATTTATAGATTTTAGCTAGCAAAAGCTGGAGAGGAACGTGAAGATGCATACGTGCGCGCTCAACAAACTTGTAAGCTTCTTTTAAAAATTCATGTATATTATTTTATCTTTCGCTGTACAATAAAATATTTTGTAAAACTCTGATATGCATATGAAAATTTTATTCCACTGAAATTATTGTGTACTATGATTCTGTGTATTTTATTCTGTTTAAATCCTGTAAGCTAATAACGAGCTATCGTTTTGAGCGTTTTGAGTCGGTTTTATTACCAGCTTGGAGCGGTCAAAAAGGCAGGTCGTTATAACATAAGATCTTAATTTGGATATTCCCCATGACTTGGGTCCTAAACCAACGAGTGCACCTTAGACATGGACCTAGTCCTAACCACTTAATACCCAAACCAGGTAGGTCAACCACTTAATACCTTCTCCAGGTAGGCTTACTCCACATAGATACATATATACACACAAGACATCTCATATTAAGCCGACCACTTGTAGACGCTGGATTTGTTGGGCGGCTCTGGGCAGGCTTCTACTACAAGTTAAGCTTAACCTCACGTCTTTGTGTAATAATTATAATGGCTCAATGCACCTTGACCTCTCACATTAACCCAACTAACTTGTAGATACAGGATATGCCGATCCGTTCGTGTAGGATTCTACCACAAGTTAGAATTAACCTCGTGACTATGTGTCATTAGCATTTATAAAAGCCATCAATACTCACATGTACACATATTTTCTATAGGGACATTAAATTTCTAATTTCCTAATTTAAGCGTATTTAGTACGTGATTAATACGAATTTATAATACGTTAATTTACATTATTAATAGTAATAAGCAAACGTAAATCAAGCGCATGTGAGTAAACATAAATTAACATCCTAGTTCATTTGAAATGTCAATCCTAACATCAAAATAAGGTTTATAAATTTATTTCCCTAACTTCCTCAATATGGCATAAACATGTACATCATAATGAATAATAAGGAAATAACAACATATACATAGAAACTTGTAATCAAGGTTTAAATGATTTTTTCAATAACGAAATGAAGACAAGGAGCAATAATATGTAAAATTCCCTTTTTCGTACAAAATCACTTTTTATATGATATATATATGCACACACAAAATTTTTAAGACTTTATTGATTTGTACATAATACGTTCAAACTATCTATTTCGAAAATAGATGCTTAAACCTATTAAATTTACAATACTGAAGTCTTATGCCTTTTCACAAATAATTAAGAATTTACAATTTTTACAAAAAAGTGAATAAGACCATTATTAGATACGGCACAACACCTAAAATTCTATTTTTTTTATTACATCAATAATCAGAACCCAATAAACAACAATTGATTGACTATTCCCACAAGATATAAGAGGTTTAGAGGATTTGTTAGTTTTGTTTTTGTGCAAATCTAAACCCCTTTATGCATAATAATCCAAATGTACACTAACATTATATAGAAAATAGCAATCTCATGTAATTTCCACTCACATAGATAGGAAGAGAAGAATAATGAACTCAATGTAGAATCGAGCAATCTGGATTAAGCCTTTCGAATACTCCAATTTTTCCTAATATATATATATATATATATATATATATATATATATATATATATATATAGGAATCAAATTTACAATCCAATATATATTATACTTAATCCTAATATCTATATACAAGTATTCAGATTTATAAGAGATAAAATATAGGTTAGAAAAAGAAAAGTAACCTAACATATTTCCGGAATTAAGAAAATGCCGGAGGGACGGGATAAAGGCATAGAGCAAGACGAATGTAATGTCTATGGGAGAGGCTAGGAGTTTTTTATAGTTGCTTATGTGTATGTGGACCGCAGGATTAGTTAGATTTATTATAGATAATCCATGGAAGCAAAACTATATAAAAATCCTTAATAAATAGTGCCTCTCTTCCACCCTCGAAGAGGAGGGAGGTCGATCCATAGAAGGGCGGTCGACCGCCCGCTTATCGAGTGGTTGACCACCCTTCTCGGTCGAGTGTGAGGAGATTTTATCTCCATGTACATTATATTTTATTATTTTGGTTTCTAATGTGATTGATTCTTTCTTATTTTATTATTCTTGTCCCCTCTTGCATATGTATATTCACACACAGTTTTCAATCTCTAGGGAATATTTCATTATGCTAATCAATATGTAATTATATTCTAACTTGTATATTCATTCAGTTTGAAATTCAAATCTTGTGTTACATAGAACCTATTTTATTAATAACTTCTTCATACAACCCCTGTTTTCGATAAATAAATATGAAAACGAGTAAGAATCTTGACACGAATACAATAGTAATATATTCGTGTCCCAGCTCATAATTATCAATTCTTATTTTCAACCATCAATATTTTATTAACTTATTATTGTTTATATTTAATTTAATTACCTATGTCTATGTAGGGTATATTATGCGGGGTGTTACATTCTCCCACCTTAAAAGAGATTTCATCCTAAAAAAAATTTGTAAGGGCAAAAAAACACAATTCTCTATAGCAAACATGTTATACACCCATGTTATTTATAAAAACATCCATAAAACATCCATTACTTCATGTGGTTATTCACTGCAAACTTTCTATGGTGACCTCAGTCCTAAAGTGAAAGTGTAACTGATTGAGAATGTATGCAAACTCCCTAATATGCATATAATTTCTATATGAGTGCTCGATACTATCTTTTACCATCAATCTAGCAATCATGATGCAATCATAAAGGAAATTCTTAGAGGAAATAATTACCTACGAAAAGTTCTAGATGAGTTTGCCTCGTCTTTTTTTCCATCTCCCATGTGCTTTTCGCAAGGTTATCTCCCCACTGTAATCGAACCAGGATGGTAGATTTATTGCAAAGCATTTTGATTCTATGCTTCACGATTCTAGCGGTGGCACGGGGCACCCTAAGCTCTAACTTTAAGCTCCTTAAGTCCCCAACCTGATCAAGCTCGAGTCTAAGGGCAGAGTCATAAAGGCACTTTTTAAGGTGAGAAACATGGAAAACATTATGTGTAACACCTCGTATTTCTATGTTAATAATAAAAAGGAAAATATAAAAGATTATATTTTTCAGAATTTGACCCCGAAACATATACCAATGCATTCACGTTGATTTTCTGATTCGTTCTGGTATATGGCATGACTAAAACGGAGCATGTATACAAAAGATAAAAATAAATTAAATAAAGTGAAGTTGTGTGTATATATATGTATATAAGCGAAATTTAACTTAGTGATGTTGTATAAAGGGTATAAAACAAATCAAAGAAGTAAAAAGAGGCAAGTAATTAAACGTTGTTTATAAAAAACGTCAAATTTAGAAATAACATCCCAGAAAACACACGTGGACCTAAATGGGTCAACCCACGTAGGGGCAGGTCAACCTTAGGGTCGATCTGAGCTGGTCCAGATCTGTTTTTGTGACGTGACTTTTCTATTGTTTGTGGTTCAGACTTTAAGGGATTAAATCCGACAGTTCAGACTTTCTTGTACACCTATAAATAGATTAGCAGGGCTTAACCTAAATTTCATATTTTCTAAGATGCTACCTAGGCTCTTCCATTCTTCTTCCTCCTCAAATCTCTTAAAAAAATAGAACAAATAGTCTTAGGAAATTATGATTTAAGATTTGGAGGGAAAACAATATATATACCTACAAATTGGTGTTTAGAATTCTGATCAACGAGAGGTAAGTCTTTGGATCTGGTTTATGCATGTTTCTTTCTCTTTACCTCTTCTTTAGTATCAGATTTGTGAATCAATGGTTATTAAAAATATAGATTCAGTTAGGAAGGCCATTGAATAATAGATCTGGATCAGATTCATGGATTGGAAAGCTGTTAGGTGAGTGGATCTTATTTATACCATTTTAAATAATGGTATATTTATCATTTGCATTCCCCATTTTAATTAATCTGCTAAACAGTTGATAAGTATGTAAATTGGGTATCAAAACCATTTTGGACATGTTAAAAAGATTACTGTTATATATAGAACAATCCTAAGAACCTGTTAATTGGATATTGTAAGCCAAGTTATAGTGGAATTGCGAATAATTGTGGTAATTGAGATTAAATCTGCTGAGAACACTTCTGTTGTAGACATGTTTCCATTAATTATCTGTCTGAATTGGAGTTTACTGTAAAAACTGCAATTATGGAATTTACGATAAACACGGACAATTGCTTAAGAATATTATTATGTCAAAAGATTGTAAATAAAATTAAGGTGGAATTTGGAATAATGAGAAAGAATACATATGCCTAAATTATATAGAAAAAATACATTAATTAGGAAATTGTAACCGCACCAAGACAAGAGGTTAGGTTCAACTTGTGTTAGAGGCCTGCCCAGAACCGCCTGGCAAATCTAGTATCCACGAGTAGTTAACTTAATGTGAGGGGTCTGGTGCCTAAACATATATATAAATATATGAACATAAATGGAAGGTGTTAAAATTCACAAGACAATAAAGAGATAAATGTCACAACAGTAAAAGTTGGTTAATATAAGGAACAAAAGAAAATGTGATAAACAGGGAATATAACCTATTATAATTAATTACATTACTGAGAATGTTGTATAATAGGTTGGTTTTTCCTAGGGACAAGTGGAATTATAACATGTGTTATAATTAATAAAAAGGGGAAAACTTATTAATAAACCTTAATTAAGCAAACTAAGTTAATAAGTAAACAATGCTAGCTAGAATGATAATATAAGAATTGGAATGAGCAGGGAATGATAATAACCTATTGTGATTAAGTATGAATGAAAAAGTGGAAGATAATAGGTAGGCTTGTCCTAGGGACAAGTGTAAATTATAACATAGGTTGTAATAAATGGATAGAAACTTATTGAAAAACCTTAGTTAGAAGAACCAAGTAAATAACAACAAGGGGTTGTATTAAATGAAGTCATGGTTAATTAAAAAGAATGAAGTAGTCTTATTATTAGTAGACTTATAAAAGAGAATTATGAAGTCTAATAAAAGAAATTAATAATAAGTGGAATCTCGCTCAGGTGGCATAAGACAGAATGAAGTAAGAAGACGTATGAAATGGAATAAGTTATACTTAATTATAAATTAAGTAATATGTTAAATGGAAACCTGCTGATTGTGATAGGATTTACTTAATGACACATTATGTAGAACATGTTATTGTAACCTAAAATTGGACGGTGAATGATAGGGTAATAAAGTAAGAACATTATAGATTACAGACCTTGAATTAAGCTCTAGAAAATAACATGTTAGGGGATTATTAATGAAATTAAATGGGTTAAGTTACATAACTTAAATTAATAAGCAAGAGGGGTGCATTCCTTGGAGATACAAGGGACTCGAAGAGAACTTGGTAACTTAAATACAAAGTTAATATGATTGGAAATAACCAAGTTAACTGGAAACCCAATAAGGTAGAGCAAACGCGTAATTAAACGTTTAGACATAGGGTCTAATAACACGTTAGCATGATGCACTTGGACCAGTCCGCACGTCTGAAGGTGAATAACTCAACGGGGTAGTTCATCGTGGTGTATAGAGGCACGAGAGGAGAAAACCTATCTGATTATTCTGCTTGCTGGCCCTGTGGGACTGGATGGAAGCACGCGACTTCCAAGGGACGTGGTTGGGTACGCTGTGGTGGTCCTCTGTGCGGTGGCAGCACTAAGTCTGTACTCGTAGAGTTTGGGTCTACACAAAACCACCAAGTGGATAAACCTTGACCGCAATGGTTGTTTGGCAATTAAAAGGATGTTGGGTGGCGTTGGGTGATTCATCGATTTGCCTACAAAGAGATTGGTCAAGAACAAATAAAGAATAGTGATCGTCAGGTACCTGTCATCGGTGGTCAGTATGACACAGAAAGACTAGAGCTAAACCCACAGACCATCGATCTTTCACTATCAAGACTTTGGTTGCGGGACACGCCAATTTGGTTGTAATTTTTTTTCTAGGGGACGTCATTTAGCTCTTGATGTAGTCTTTTACTAGTTGAGGGAGGGGTCGAGGTGGGACCGTAGCCAAAGTAGAAATGCAGACCGTAGTTTAGATATCAGCACTTTAGGCCTCTATAGCAGACCTATACGGATATGGAAAAGCTTTCGACCGAGTTTCATACATTCAGATGCAACCCTATTATGGAGATCGGGGTACAGTAGACAGTACGTACGTGTGAGGATACATGCACGCTGCACCAGGTGGTGTATCGTAGATGCTAGGGCATTACTCTGTGTTAAGTTCAAGCTCGGCTGAGGAGTTTCGGATATGGTAGTCCGTACACTAACACAGCACAACGATGGTGGTTCTATGCGTAACAATGCGTGGTTTTATGAAGATCCGTATGTCGCTCCGATGTAGGATGAGTGTTGCAAACGCTTCCACGGCGTGATGGTGGAGATCGTGCGAGGAAGGTACCATGGGAAGTACCTTGATACTGGGAGTAGCTACATATACCATATTAGGTTAATCTACTGGGAGGTAAATGGGTATGACGTGTGTGTAAAGTCTTGAGTGCTATTAACCCAAAACACCTAATAAATAAGCAACATAACTAAATGGTATATGTCGATTTATTTCAGTTTATGTAATATAGTCCAGTCACCAGAATGTGTGTTTTGATCCCCTCCTCATAACATCCCCGCAGGTTAGGCTTTTGGCAGAGATAAGATAGCTTTGGATACTGGTTTGGCCGTATATTTACTTTGGTAAGGCTATATTTGATTATATCATATTTTATTCCATTCCGTTGTGAGATGTTTTTTGAGCTCCGATATATTTTATAACTCTGTCTTTTCTGCAGGATACCAGACAAGCCAATTCGGATTTCAGTAGATTGGAATTTTTGGAAATAAAATCGGTCTGTTGAAATCCGGGTTATTACATTATGGATTCCCAATAAGCATTCGGGAAGATCCACATGATAAGCCAATTTCCATGTCCTATCGACGATCTTGAATAGCCCAATAAATCTGGGAGATAATTTTCCAATTTTTCCAAACTGTAGAGTTTTCCTAAGAGGATAAATTTTCACAAACACGAAATCACCAATGTCAAACTCGAGTTCCTTTCTTCTTCGATCAGCATATGATTTTTGGAGGTCTTGGGCTACCTTCATTCTTTGTCGTATCAAAAGAATCTTCTCCATAGAATCACAAATAAGTTCGGGCTAAGTAGAATCTTGTCAGTAGTGTCCCACCAATAAGTACGGCATTTGCACGATTACCAATACAATTCCTTGCAAGCGGACATAAAAATCATGGTTTGAAAACTATTGTTGTACGAAAACTCTACTAACGCAAAATGCTTCTCCCAAGATCCTCCAAAGTCCATAATGCAGGATCTAAGAAAATCTTTAAGTACTCGATTAACTCTCTCCGTCTGTCCGCCATTCTATGGGTGGTAAGTTGTACTTAAATTAAGCATCGTCCTTAAGGCTGCTTGTAGGCTCCTCGAAAATTCGCCTATAAACTAACTAAGCTCTTGAAATTCCATGCAGTCTAACTATCTTCTTGATGTACAACTAGGCTAACGAAGCTACGGTCCTGCTCTTCTTAACCGTGATAAAATGAGCACTCTTCATGAAACGATCCACAATAACCTAAATGGCTACATTACCCTTTTGACTCCTCGAAAGTCCATCCAAGAAATCCATAGTGATGCGATCCCATTTCCAAATGGGAATTTCTAAAGGTAACAACAATCCTCCGTGTCTACCTTGCTTCGCCTTAATCTTCTAACACTCTAACAACTTGCCATGTATTCTGAAACATCCTCTCTCATTCCTTCCGAATAAAAACTCCTCATATCTTTAAACATTTTATCCTCTTCGAGATGTATGGTCATCCTCTAGCGATGACAGTCCTCTAGAACTTCTTCATGCAGACTCCTATTCTTAGGGACATAAAGTCGGTCATCCCTTCTAAACTCCCACAACTATCAATAGAATATCTATCAGAATGAGGAAAGTGCTCTCCCTTGTTAAACTTTCCCTTAACACTCTTTGCTCTTCATCGTGAATTTGCTCATGCTTAATTCTATCCACTAAAGTTGTTCTCACTTGATAACTCCAAGAAACCCTTGAGATGCTCCAAACGTCGGTTGAAGATTAAAGATAGAAAGAAACTCTAGCTGCTTCCGGTCAGTAAACGCACTTAGGGTAGCATGTCTCTGACTTAAAGCATCGGCAAAGACATTACCCTTTCGTGGGGTATACTGAATAGAAAAGTCGAACATGATGTGTACACTATCCATCGCTGCTGCCTGAGATTCAAGTCACGTTGAGGAAACAAGTACTTAAGGGACTTGTAATCAGTGAAAACCTCAAACTTCTCCCCTAAAAGATAATGCCTCAACATCTTTAAGGAAAACATCATAGTTGTAAGCTCTAAGTCATACATAGGGTACCTCTTTTCATGGTCCTTAAGTTGTATAATTGTGTAGGCAACTACCTTACCCTCTTGCATGAGTACCGCTCCTAACCCTATCCCATAAGCATCAGTGAAAAACATGAACATCTTTGTACTACCAGGAATAATAAGGATAGATGCACTCATAAGAGATTCCTTCAACCTTTCAAAATCACTACTACACTTCTCGCTCTAAAAGAACTCAAGATTTTTCTTCATCAATGGGTTAAAGGGTCTGCTATCCTAGCGAAGTCCATAATGAATTTCCTATAGTAGCCCGCTAACCCTACAAAACTTCAAACCTTTGATGCATTGCTGGGTATCCTCCATTCTTGAATAGCTTCTAGCGATTAAGATATGGGTTGCTCCAGAATAAAACAAGGTACTTGCAGGAGTTCATAAAACATAGATTATACCTTCCAAAGCTTGTTGTCCTTGATCTCTTGGTGGTTTACTATGAAGTGGTGTATCTCTAAAGCATAATTCTTCCCACTTTATCCTCCTTTCTGCTTTGGGCAGTTCCTCGCTAGTGTCCTTCATTATGACAAGTGTAGCACTTTCCTTTAAACTCAAGCTTCGCTAAGTTCACCCTACAATCCTTGGCCTCATGGCTCATCTTGTGGCATCTTTTACATACTTTCTTAAACTTCTCATTCTTCTTTTACTTAGCTAGAAATTCTTCATCTTGTTCTTCCCATATCCAGAAGTACCCTCACCTTTCTCACTCCTAATCTCCTCCTTCACCTCAACACTGTATAGGATAGCAGTCTCTACTAGTGCCTCAAAAGTAGATCCAAAGGTCACTTGAGCTAACAACATCTCTCTCAATGAAGAATTAATTCCTTTTACGAGTCTTAGTTCCTTATTCATTAGCGTATCTACTAATCCCCTTCCAAATTTAGACAACTCAATGAATTTTGCAATGTACTTTCTCAGACTAGACTCTCCATGTTAAAGTTGGATAAATTTCTCCATTTGGATATCATCTTAGCATTGGGTAAGAAATTCATTTCGAATCAGGCCTTTAACTCATCCCATGAAAACACATTGCCTACATTTTCTTTGAAAATTTTATTCCACCATTCTGGTGCTTCTCCCTTAAGATGCCAAGCGATACCCGATGTTTCGGAGTGTCCTCTCATCCTATAGGTACGAAAATATGTTCACACTCAGATATTCATACCTTATCTTCTAGAAAGCCTTCAGTTCCAAGGGCTTACCTTGTAAATTCACGAAATTCTTACAGAGACGAAGAAAGTTGAAAGTTACATCAGTGGGTTGAGCTGCTAGTTTCGTTGGGATAGGAGGGGAAACATGAACTTGGTCCACAATCATAAGATACTGCAGGAACCGCTCGGGAAAGTACTGAGGTCTTGCCTAATTCCCTTACTTAGGTTAATTATTGGCCATTTCTACTATCTGAAAAAGGAAAACCCTTAGTGGACATTCCTAAGATAGTATTTAAGCTAAAAGCAAAGAGGAAGAAAGGTAAAGATTGCCTAGTATAGATGTGCTTGTATTTTGGGTATAGTGCACATATATATATATATATATATATATATATATATATATATATATGTATATGTATAATTTTAAAACGTTCAAATAACAAGTGTGCCAATCATATGTATATTTTCCCATACTCAGTTAACCTATGCTCTATACCACATGTAACAACCTATCTGGAATGCGCTTAAATTCAGATCTAAAAAGGGCTCTTCGGAACTTAGGGTCATTTTAAATAGATCCCTGGTTCCTATAAGGATTACATAAATAGAGCCAAACTAAAAATTACCTCAGAATCACATAGCTGAAGAGATAAAATATAATAGACAAAAATTAGATGTACCATTAATTAAAAATCATAGAAACGTTGATTGCATATCTAATAGTCAATAATAGTACTAATAATAATAATATCCCAAGGGTACACTAAACAATACTGCCAAACATAGCAATAACGATAATAACTATAATTCCTCCTTTGTCAATATCCCATCTTCATGACTTCATGCATCAAGCAACCTACTAACTTGTTAATATTTTAATAGGAGGGAGGTTAAAATAAAAATTCTAGTGAATGAAAATCACATAAGTTTAAGAAATGTCTATTTCCTACACATGGCAGTATAAGTTTATCAAATTATCTCCACGTAAATACATGTAATAATTAGGCAAACTATTCTAAGGTCACTTAAGACCCACATATTTATTTATAAGGGCGAATTTTATTATCACTTAATATCCTATGAGGTGGACTACCATTTGGTCACTTACAACCATTTGTTATACTTGTTTATGGGCAGACTTTCCCTATCACTTAATACCCTATGGCGGACCCTAACCACTTAAGATCTCTACTTATAATCGTTAACGTAATTAAATATACTTTCAGTGTAAATGGAAAGATAGTAAGTAGTTACTTATTACCTCAGGATGGTAGTCGACTAACTGTCAGTTATGACCTTCCCCCGGCGGACCCCTTTGTTACTATCTTGCTGTTATTACACGTGAACTCCTATTCACTTATTACTTCCCTTAGACATGCGGCCCCTTTAACAAGTTCTTAGGAACTCTTATTGGCCCATCCCGAGGTATGCCCTTACATAGCCTCAAGATAACAACCAGACAACTTCCAAAGAACTACCTTGCTAATACGTTGTCATTTTAATTAAGACCATTTAATACATTATAAGAGAAAGGCGGACCCAATGACTACTTAAGACCTTAATAGGGGGGGGGTCTCATGATGTGATCTTAAACCAAGTAGCCAATCTTAGGAATGGATCTAGTCATTAACCACTTAATACCCAAACCAGGTAGCCAAGCCACTTAATACCCTATCAGGGTAGGCCTATTACACACGCACACACGCACACTGACATACACACACAAAACATATCACATTAATCCAACCATCTGTAGATGCTGGATTTGTCGGGCAGTTCTGGACAGGCTTTTACTACAAGTTGGGCTTAACCTCGCGTCTCTGTGTAATAGTTATAATTTCCCATAGCACTTAGACCTCTCATATTAACCCGACTAACTTGTAGATGCTGTATACAATAGACGGTTCCAGGTAGGCCTCTACTACATGGTGGGATTAACCTCGTGTCTATATGTCATTAATATTTATAAAAGACATCAATACTCACACACATACAAATTTCCTATGGGGACATTAAATTTCATATTTCCTAATTTAAGCGTATTTAGTACGCTATTAATACAATTTTATAATACACTAATTATGTTATAAATAGCAATTAATAAAGTAAATTAAGCACACGTGAGAAAACGTAAATAAACGTCCTAATTCGTTTGAAATGTCAGTCCTGACATCAAAATAAGATTTACAGGTTTATTTCCATAACTTCCTCAATATGGCATAAAGATGCATATCATAATCAATAACAAAATATACATAGAAACTTGAAATCAAGGTTTAAATATTTTTTTCAATAACAAAAGAAATACAAGGTGCAATAACATGTAAAATTCCATTTTTGGTACTGCTTTACATTTTTATATGATACACAAAAAAAAACTTAAGACTTTAGCGATTTGTATATAATACTTCAAACTACTTTTGAAAATAGATGCTTAAACTTATTAAATTTCCGTCACTCAAGTCTTTGCCTTGGCATACACATATCTGAATTTACAATTTTTACCAGAAACTGAATCATACCATTATCAGAAACTGTACAATACCTAAAAGTCTAATTTTTTATTACATCATTAATCAAAACCCAATAAACAACAATTGATTGACCATTTCCGCAAGATGTAAGGGATTTAGAGGATTTTTTATTTTTTGTTTTCGTGCAAATCCAAACCCCTTTAGGCCTAATAATCCAAATCTACACTAACATCATACAAAAAAGGAAATCTCATGTAATATCCACTGACAAAAATAAGAAGAGAAGAATAGTGAATTCATTATAGAATCTAACAATCTGGATTGAGCCTTTGGAATTAACATACTCCAATTTCTCCTTAAATATATATAAGATTCAGAATTAGAATCTCATATATATATTATACTTAATCCCAGAATCTATATATAAGAATTCAGATTTAGAAGAGATAAAATATAGGTTAGAAGAAAAGAAGAAACCTAACCTGTTTTTGGAGTTAAGAAAATGGCGGAGAGACAGAATAGAGGAATAAAGGAAGATGAATGCAGAATTTAAGGGAGAGGATAAGTGTCTTTTTTATAGTTGTTTGTGTGTATGTGGACCGCGGGATTAATTAGATTAATCTGCACAGTCCATGGAAGCAAAACTTTATTAAAATCCCTAATAAATAATGTCTCTCTTCCACCCACAAAAGGAGGGATGTCGAACTCTTTCATAGGAGGGCGGTTGACTCACAGGTCAGTCCCTATTTTATAGGGTGTTGGAACCCCTTTCAAGGTCGAGTATGGGGAGATTTTATCTTCTAATATGTTTTATTTTATTACTTTGGTTATTAAATGAGATTGATTCTTTCTATAATTTGATTATTGTTATCCCCTTTTACATATGTATATTCATACACAATTTCAAATCTCTAGGGAATAATCCATTATGACAATCAGTATATGATTATATTCCTGCTTTTATATTCATTTAATTTGAATTTTAGATCTTGTGTGTATATAATTTACGTATAACTTGTTTTATTAATAACATCTACATACATACCCCATTTATAATAAATAAAATATGGAAATGGATTAGAATTTTGCCACGAATACAATAGTAATATTATGATGGACCAATTCTCAATTATCCAAAATTCTTATTTTCAACCAATTAATATTTTATTAATTTATTATTGTTTATATTAATTTAATTACATATGTCTGTATCGGGTATATCCACGTAAGGTCTGCAAACTAGTGGTGTAACACTATGATGAAAGACATATGTCGAAGGTAAATCAACGTCACTACTATGAGTAAAATCTACATATGGTGATAGGTTATCAAGTTGACTACAATACTCAACATATTATACATTAGTAATAATGAAATACCACTGCTCACCAACCATTTGTGGTTGCAATCTACAAGGATGTTAGAGAGTACACCTTAATACCTCAACATTTAAAATAATAAGGTCAATTAAAAATAATTAAATAAGAAATGAATTAAATAAGAAATAAACTTGTATATGTGTTCGAATTTGGTTACAGAAGTTTTACCATTGAGCTCGTGGCGATTTTCTAAAAAAATTTCATATATAACTTATTTTGATTTGAGTTACGATGAAAAAGATATGAGAGAATGAAGATTTCAAAATTTTATAAATTTAAAATTGGAATTTCAAGGCTTGAAATTAAAGACAAGTAAAAAGTAGAATTTTACTTATATACAACAAATACATACATATATGCCTAGGTCGACCGCACCAAGGATGATCGATTGCCCGTTGGGTTGGCAATTAGAACCGAGAATCGAAAATCCGAACCAAACGGACCCGAAAAGACCTAAACCAAAAAAGATAGGTCTCGGGTCAGGTCTAGGTGATGAAAAATATGGTACAAGCCTGATCAAACTCGACCCGAAAGACTCGACCTAAAAACATTGAAATATATGTGTTTTTAGTGTTACTATCCAACCGAACCCGACCCTACTCGAAACGAAGCCGGGGTCAGGTCGGATCCATATTTTTTAAATGTATAGTTTAGACCTAACAAAACTCGAGTCTCCTAGAACTGAGACCCATCGGGTCGGGCCTGGGTCCATTTTGGGTCGGGTCTAATTGCCATCCCTACTGCCCGTAGGATGAACAACCTAGGCAGGTTGTTCCCAACTTATTTTATGGCCAAGTTTGTAACGAATGGAGTTGTAAAACTGGATAGGTTCTCAGTAAGACAAAGGCTAAGATTTGAATCTATAAGTTAGGTAAATGTTTATATTTGGACTAAAATACACCCAAGGCTAGATTTGAACATAAAAGTTAATCTAATGGCTAGGATTAAGACTATGACATGAAAGCACCAAATTAGATCAAGCTAGATACAATAACCCAAGATCCCAACTGGAACTATAAATAGGAGGCTACATTAGTTTGAGAGTTCTTGATAAGCATGTGAATGTATGAATACTAGGTATAACATGCCTTAAATCATCATGTTGTTGGAAGTGCCCTCCATAAAGTAAAGGAAGATAAAGACCAACACTATTACTGCTAGCACTTCCTAAATAAGAAGTGGATTTTGTGATGGTGTTCTAGCAAATAGCAGCCAGTGCAACAAACGATTGTATCATAATATAGAATGAGCATTATGATTGTGAGTGGAGATTATTATGAAAAATATAAAGTTGCTTGGAATTACTTTTTAATAAAGGAAAGACGTTCCCAAAAGTATTGAAAACCAATATCAACTAAAAATCTAACTGTTCGTTGCTAATTATATACTATTTGGAACTCCTAATACGCGATGCTAGGGATCCATGTGCTTGTCCTTCCCTAGTCTATTTCAAATATTAATTTGGATTTGAATAACATGCATTGCAATATATTTATGAATTCCATAAACTATGATAAATTTCACTAATATCTTGGACAATGTGTGACTTTTTTTCTTCCACAATTCAACTACATAATTCTAGGTCACTTTCGGTAAACCAATTTGTTTTAATGATCAAGCATAATGTTGTAATTTCACTAAAGTTTAAATATAAACAACATTAAATGTAATCTGCAATGGTGCATTTAGGCAATAACAATCGATATAGGTAAAATTGTGCACTTATTTGTTAAGACGAATGGGAAAATTCATCAAATCTTTGTTGGGACCTTGGTTTTAATTGATATGTGAATCTAAAGCAATGTTTCTGAAACAACCCCCATGTGTCTTCTTCAAGATACCATTGTTCCATCATCCAATTTGCGAACTCTTAAAGAATTATAAGTCACTGCATCATCGTCATTGTATTTTTTGCGCTAAGCATCTTGAGTTGATCTACCACTATCCCGAACATCACGAAATATCATTCTCATATTTATGTCAAAGCCTAAAAATGAAGTTGAATTAGGGAAGATTGTGATTAAGGAGCATAAAAATGAGGTTGGAAATTAGACGAAAATTGGTAAGTAATAAAGCAACGAGAGCTCAAAGTGGAGAAGATGAATCGGATTAAAGAAAATGCTGGATAAACTAATAAATATAGCTTTACAGTGTAGAGCATGCAGACCGCAACCATTGCGATTATGATGCTACACTTGTTTATATAGCATTATAAAAGCCATTAGAGATGTTCTCACTTTTGCTCTAGCTGGCCTTTTACAACTGCCAATATCGCTCCACTCTCTCCTAGAAAAAAATTCGTTGCATTTGTTACGAAAGTGATAGTAACTACAAAAAGTGTTACTAAATTATACGGAATTAGCTACGGCAGAAAACCGAGATTAATCTGTACAGTAAACTAAAAAACAATAATAGACCAAAGCGTGACAAAATATGTGGGGAATTCATTATGAATAATTCATTTAGTAATGCAGTAAGTACAGTTTGTATTACCTATCAAATTTTCCGAGTCCAATGTATGATACTGTTTCCTTGAAACAATATTGTCGTTGTATGTACCGATGGCTATTAGCAATTTGTTTCCTAGGATGAAATGGACCAGCCCTGCAACGTAGTGCGCGCAAGCGTAGCGACGACGAACTGAAGTTGATTATAGAAACTAGAACGTAGATTTGTACAGGAAGAAGAAGGAAAAACGAGAGAAAATTTTAAGTGAATAATCTCATTTTCTGGTTTTCTTTTTATAGGCCGGAGGAGGTGCCTATTCGGAGTGGTCGCGACCGCTGGAAAGGGCAGTAAAACATATTAATATAAAAGTCTTTTGGCCTTCTTGCCTCATTCCCTCAATTCTTTCATGTCCTCATTACATTTTGACATAGTATATTAGGGTACTGCATTTTTAGTGAAGTAGGAAAAAATACTGCATGATGTACGACTTTGTATAGTGTCACAATGCTTCCTTCTTTCCAAATGTCTCTTTCTCTACTCATTCATTTATAACATTAATCATTTGACAATTAAAGATTTCAACGTGGTCCTATGATTTCAATGGAGCAAATATTAATGTACTCTTCAAAAGTTTTTCTATTTTTTAAATTGGTTACTTAGACGGCAGTACATATTAGTACTACAAGTCGTAGTTAGTATTTAATATACAGTTAACATTAGGACATGGATGTTGGTCCTCCAAAAGTTACAGAGGAACATCTCTCTATTTAATTAGTTTTATTAAATTTTGTAGTTTGGATTCTCATTCTTGTGCATCAAAAGTTACAGCAGTGCATCTCTCTATTTAATTAGTTTTATTAAATTTTGTAGTTTGGATTCTCATTCTTGTGCATTAAATATACTCGATATTCTTTCTAGACATATCATATTCATACACAAAAAATACTTAATGTATACCATTATTTTACTAAAAAAAATCTATGGCTATGTTATCCTTATTTTAAGTTGTATTTTTAGTCTTTTTCTTATAACTTACCCGATTAAAACATTTAAATTAATAATATTTGATTAAACTTACGCAATTTTGATGAAGTTGATGAAACATAAAGCATTAATAGAGACAATGGTCAAAACTACTCAAACGTTTTCAATTCTTTTCCATCGATTTTGATTAAATGAACAATTAAATATATAATTTACAATGCTAATGTCAATCATTATTATTATTATTATTATTATTATTATTATTATTATTATTTTGGAGGGAATACTTTTTGCTAGAAATTTTTTAGTTTTGTGTAAGTGTAATTTAGGCTTAAAGTAATTTTGTGAAAATCATGATATATATATATATATATATATATATATATATATATATATATATATATATATATATAGACAATGGTCAAAACTACTCAAACGTTTTCAATTCTTTTCCATCGATTTTGATTAAATGAACAATTAAATATATAATTTACAATGCTAATGTCAATTATTATCATTTTTAGTTTTGTGTAAGTGTTATTTGGGCTTAAAGTAATTTTGTGAAAATCATGATATGTATACAAAGTAATTGTTGTGTGCTAGTTTATTATATTTTGGGTGCTATTATTCACACCGCGGTTTACACTTCAGGCCACCTTTCTAAATTTAATACAAATGATTATTTTTTAGATTTTTCTGGCCACCATATATTCCCCTGTTCGACCGTCAATAACCGAACAAATAAAAGGAGTCTTGTTTGTGCACAACCGCGGAAAGCACTTTAGTTTAGGCATTTTCGTTGTTCGACCATCAATGATCGAGTACATCATCACAATCTCGGTGATATACAACCGATGCAAAATATACCGGGTGTAGCTTTCAAATTTCTTCTAATTAATACTAATCGACCATTACAAACCGAAATAAAATTAATTCCACGGCCACTAGCAACCGCACAAAGCATAACAATCGATCATTACCGATTTAGGGTTTAGGGCAAGTTACTCGACCAAACTATTAAATTACGGTTTTAATCGGAGAATACTTACTTGAAATCGATCCCTGAGAATCGCCGCCGTCGTTCTTGTTGGACCAGCCAATTGATTGACCGGAGGTTGGATTTTTCATTGGAGGCAGTGGATGTGCTGTAAGCGAGGAAAGAAGCGTTCGTGTAGAGGAAGGTGCTGGCTGCTCTCCATTTTTAGGTTATTAATTTAAACGGTGGCCCGCAGAAGAAATTTAAATTATCTGAGGTGTTTTTAGTTTTGGGAGGAAGAAGCTTAAACGGGTTAAATAGCAGCACCCTTTATTTTTTTTTATTAGCTGTGTCGCTCGCCTGGACTAGGAATTAGCCTTTTTGTCATCACTAGAAGTTCCTCTTAACTGAAATCTGCAAAACAAAACCCAAACCCTAAACCCCAGATCGCCGAAGAAATATAGAAGAGTGGAAAAAGTTGCAGTCAATCATGTGGAGAAGAGCTTTTGGTCCGAGCATAAGATTTTTCTCCACGGCGGCCCCCAGATCTGCCTCCACGTCAACGAAATCTTCAGCGGCGGCTGTCAACTCTCTCATCCTACGCTCCCTTAAAGATCACTACCTCGAGCTCTCCAAAATGTCCCCACCTCCTGTAAGTTGCTTCTTAATTGCTATACAATCATCGATCATTTCCAGGATTTTTCCTGTCCATTCCACTTGTATGTTTTAGGTGGTAACATTCAATTAGAGGATATGTCCTCGGATGAACTGTTTGCTGAATTCCAAACGCATGCATTATTGTAAAACCAGAATGAGCTGATTTAGGCCTATATGTGTTTTCAAATCAATAAGTAGTCAGAACTACTTACAAGTTTATTATTTGAGCTTGCATATTTGATAATTTCTTCTAAAAGGCAGCGTAAGTAGATTAGAAGTCAAAATTGGAGAGGCAATCATCTGTTGCTTATAACTTTTGATAGATTTTCATGGCTAGTTTTAACCAAATAAATGACTAAAATAGCTTTGTTGTTTCAAATATTTTACAAACGAAGTGTCATCATTTAATTCTTGCCTTACTTTTCCATGGGTATATGCTCAATTATGCAATATGCGTTCACTCCGAATAAGTGATAAATACAAAAATTAGCTTAATAGTCAAATTACATTTGAACACTTTTATGTATACTGTTGAATCAAAACTGCTTACAATTCACTGTAAAAAACTCCTCTTAAAAGATTTAGGATAAGCAGTCGCCAAACTCATGTTGAAAGTTCCCTCGAAATAAAGGGGGAAAAAATTCCAGCGATTTGGTTTTTTCTGCTATTAAGATATGGTTGAATCGAAACACCACAGCATGCAAATTTAGGTCATTTGAAAAATGAGTACTGTAGAGCATGTCTAGTGGGGATCTGGTGTTGAATGTCATGATTATAATATAAACTCCTGGCTGCTATACTTAGTATGTGAAATGTTTTTTTTCTGTGATATCTATTTGTTATGAATCAGAATCTTTTCTATGATGGAACAGACAGCTCTTCAGTCGAACTTAAAGACAGTTAAATCAAACCGGATCTCAACTGCGTGAAGAAATTTATGATGCCAACAAAATGATTTTTTCAACGTTGTGTTTTGAAAATTTCAGTTTAGCATTATATATCGAATATGTTTTAATTACAGAAAGTCAATCCTCCTGAGCCCTTTACTGTTATCAAAGGTGCACTAGAGGAAGATGGTCCAGTGCTCCAACGAGCGTACAAAGACGAACAAATTAATATTTCGGTGATGAGACTTGCAAATATTAGTCCCAATGACGCTGAAGATGAGGAAGATGGCCACGATGCACTCAGTCAACTCTTTTTAAATGTGAGTGTTTCAAAAAATGGGAGAAACGAAGAGCTTAATTTTTTATGCGGGCTTTATCCTGATGCAATCGGAATCCATTCAATTTGTCTGGTACCCAAAGGAGACTTGTCAAAGTCGGTGACGAAGTATCAAGGACGTGATTTTCAGTAAGTTTTATATCTTCTCATCCTGAACTTTTGCCTAATTGTTTTCATTTATATTTATCATGTGAACATAATGCAACACTAAATGAAGATTGCTTAATTTCTTATGGGGAAAAAAAAGGAAAATAACATTTATGAACAAGCATTGTGTAGACGCCAGTTCCATTTTTATTACTCTGTTTTGACAGATGAAACAACCCTAACTCCGTGAATAACTGATTACTATTCAACCATAAAACTAGATTAATCAGTCGAATTTGACCATGTTTAAGAAAAGTGCATAACTAACTCATGCTATCAAATTCTTTCATGTGTGAATGGGAATACAGTTATATTGCTTGATAGGGTAGATAAATTGCATTGCATTGCACTGCAGGGAGCTGGACCAGAAGTTAAGAGATGGGTTTCATATGTTCATAGAGACAAGAGGGGTGAACGACAAGCTCTTCCCGTTTCTTCAAGCTTGGCTGTATGTGAAAGACCATCGTAAACTCATGCAATGGTTTAAAAGAGTTGGCACCTTCGTTAACGACCAGAAAACCACTTGAGCAGCCAATGTTTTCAGGCCTGATCTATAATCCTTTTTCTTTCTTTTTTGGTGTACAAGTGTTTGTGATTTTCCAGTTTTACCAAAATGAAATATGTGTATGAGCAATGGTTAAACGTAAACAACTTTGTTTAGCTATTTTTACCATATTATTTACTTTTCTTTACCGTCAAACATAGGAAAAGGAGAAGTTGAAGAGTGTTACATAAATTCTTCTTATGATGATTGATTTTGTTTGGACATGAAATAGTTTAATCTGCGTGTTCGTCTCTCTGCCTATTCTAGTGATTTGGTATAACGGTTGGCTGCTGAGTTCAACTGAAATTTACTGGTGTTGGAGTCTGTAAATCAGAAGAATCCATTTGGTAACATCTTCCTTTGAATTTAGCCTTCAATCTGATTTAATGATCAACACCTACTTTGTTTTCAGTCAATTTGGATGAATAGGTGGCAAAAGTGAAGACAATAAATGTTGTGCAAAGCATTCCTAGCAGAGTGCCTAAATTCGAGAAGAGAAACAATGTAAAAAAAGTGAATTCGTCCCACCAGTCCAGTAGCGAGCGAGTGGCCAGTGCGTTATTTTTTTTTTTTTTTTTTTTACAAACACCTTAAATAGTTTTTTAAAAGCAGTTTAAGACGTAAACGGTTTACAGTATGTTTTT
Source organism: Allium sativum (assembly GCA_030737875.1). Classification (NCBI taxonomy): domain Eukaryota; kingdom Viridiplantae; phylum Streptophyta; class Magnoliopsida; order Asparagales; family Amaryllidaceae; genus Allium; species Allium sativum. The sequence goes on along the minus strand of CM060922.1, from coordinate 316,225,860 downwards.
GTTTTAAAAAGACTCAAACGGTTTTTACAACCCGTTCAACAATCGTAGCTTTACAATCACAAATGGCTATGCTTTCCGTTTTTTCTCCTCCCCACGCCTCAACTTCCATTGTTGTTGCGTGAGTTCGACTCTTTTTCCCCACTGTTCGGAATACTCAGCAGTTTAATGTAACTTGTTTTTAAACTAGAAATAAACAGTTTAGACTTTAAAGTAACCACCTCGTGTGATTGCAGTTCGCCCTTCCCTATCAAAACTTTGTATTTTCAAGTAGTTTGCTAAATTAAGCTGAGTCAGTTCAATTATGCATCCTTCCCTTACAATTATTATTTATCTTGTACTTTCCATTCTTACTAGGTAATTAATAAGAATAGCAAAAGATCGAAAAGCAACGGAAAGAGAGGTTGTGTTGAAATAAAAAAAAACATACAAAAAAAAAAAACATTACATATTGCTGTTGTGTAAGAAAAAAAAAAAAAAAAAAGGTTATTTGCATACAATTTTTTTTTTTTAAATAGAATTTGCACATTTCTACGGTATTATCAAAATAAACAGTTTTAAAAATATTTGTTCGAAGAGTAAGAATGATCTCCCGAATAATTGCAGAAATAATGCATAATTCCAAAATGGATAAACATAAACAATTATTATTATTATTATGATAAAAACAAATATGAACATATTTCGATAGTACAAGCATATTTTGTAAAAGTTTGCAAAGCAACTACGATTTTGCTTATATTTTGAAAATCTGCTGGTATAAGCATACCTATGAAACAATAAAGACAATTTTGCAAATTAACTATGTTGTTTGCAAATATTAAAAATCAATTTGTCTAAATATATTTTAAAAAGAAACAATGAAATATTTTTAAATATATTTGAAAAATGAATGCGTAACTGTATTAATTTTTGCAAACTGACAAGTACAATTATCCCAGTGGTCAGACAATTTGATCGATTTTGAAGCGAGATGTCACAAATTCAAAATTTGTATAGCGTGATTTGAACGTATACTGACATGTAGTATGTCTATATAGTACGTAAGGCTTGTAGCATCGATATGTACTACCATTTAACCACTCAATTTCAAAAAAAAAAAAAAAGGAATTTAAAGTGAATGAATGTAAGAACATCTCCAACAATTTGAAGAATATAAATTACATATTGTACAATCCAAATTTCTATGCTTGGTAGTCTTACAAGAGATACCGATCCAGACGTCTGTTGAATAGGAGCTCCAAAGAAGAAGAAATTCGACGTTTGGAGCTTAGGCTCCAGAGAATTTTTTATTGTTCTAAAAAATATTTTAGGTGCTTGTTAAACCGACACATGAAAGCAGACGCTTTCAGACGACTGTTGAATAGACACCCCATCTTTGAACCCCTGTTGTAATAACTCGGGTTTTTAGAAATCCAGGCTAAAAAGACTATGACTATGGCATGTTTTATTTATTTTTAAATTTAAAGTAGAATAAAATACGAGTCAGGAGTCCCACTCGTATAATCTTTTAAAATATTAAAATAATGGGTTTTTAGAATATGTGTGTTTTAGAATAAATTTAATATCTTTACTATACTAAGTAATTTATTCCAATTCGTGTTTATAAATTTATAATTTGATGATTAAAGTAAATATTGAAAATATACATTATTGATAGCGGTCAATATCTAGGTAAAGAGTATATTTTCAATAGCGATTTTTAGGTACAAGGACAAACTTAACAAAAAAATTACCTATAAGGACAAGAGGCTTAAATTTTAACCACAAAGACACTTTTTAGTGTAAAGGGAGAAATTCAGGGGCCCATTATCATTTCATACTTTACACTAAAGTTTGCCCTTCTAGTTAAAATTTTGGTATCTTGTCCTTGTAGATAAAATTTTTGTTAATTTTGTCTTTCACAGTATTTTCCTGTTTTCAACATATGCGTTAAGTTGTTTCAAAGGAATATTAATTTTGGATTGTGTTTCAAAATGCAAATTGTATTTTTTGGCAAAATAAAATAAGAATTTTGTGTTTAAAATGCAAGTTGTATTTGTTGTGCTTTATAATGAACTTTGGTGGTATTTAAATACGCGTTCACTGTTTTGAACTAGTTTCCTTATATGTATATAAATATGGTTTTCTCTATACTTTGAGCCAAAATGGTTTTGTTGATTTGATTTTCAAATACGAACGACCTCGAAGCAATGGCGTAAATCTATTTTGGAACTATGAAAAGGATTTCTAGAAATAAAGTAAGTATTAATGAAATTGTTTTATAATCTTGTTTTCGCAGAACCAAGTATTTTCTATATATTAAATACATATTTCTACTCTCTTTGAGAAGGCGTGTTTCTGGTTAAACGATTGACTAAACCTCATGGTATTGGGCATGAAAGTATACTTTAATCGGTTAATTATAGAACCATCTGATTGAAGCGGATGATTCGATGTTTCTGGTGATTTCTGGTTTGGAATTGACGAGCGAATAGTAAACCGGTGGTATGGGACGAGTGTAACATCCCATATTTTTTGACCATTAAAGTTATTGAATTTAATAAAATTTTAGTTTTTATTACGGTCATAATTTAAAGTTTAATGATTTAATTATGAAATCCTATGATGTAAATTTAATTAAACTGATCTGGTAATGAAATTCAACTTATTTTGACAATAATAACTTGTCTTGATTGCAAATAAAATTATGATTTCGTTATATTGGTAAACACTTAAAGTTGAAATTTAATATTGAAATATTTAGTGAAATTGATTTAAATAAGTTATAACTGATATCCAAAATGAATTTGATAAAGAATCAATGTGGAAATTCAAAGTAATAGAAATTTTATTTACAAAGTTAATTTGAATTCTATTTTAATTTGAATAAAGTTGATAAATTTTAAATTGAGTGTAGAAGTGAACAAACAAAACTGAATAATTTAATACATTAATGAACTTGTTAAAATAGTCATTTTGCAAACGATCTTGGAATTCGATGAAATCAGCCTCATTGGATTCAAAATTGTAAATTATTGTAAATTTCAAGTTTTGTGTCAATCGAAGTTGTTATGTGATCGTGCGAAATATAACCTAGACAATCTGAGATTTAAAATAACCATTTTCTCAAATGATCTTGGATTTCAACGAAACCAATTTTATAAAATTTGTAATGTAGTTTATTATAGGATTTCAAATTTCGTAGCAATTGGACTTACTGTCTGGTCTTGCAACGCCAAAACCCATTGAAATTGATTTAAATAAAATAAATTGATTTAGCTTGATTTTAAATGATAACTTTTGAATAGGATGGAATTAGGCTATGAGACCTATTTCATTGGATTCAGAAATATCAAAAACATTACTTTAGATATATAGATTAGTCTAATTTGTTCAACATTGTAAAGATGAGTTTTTTGAACATAAACGGTAATTTCGGCCCCATTTCAGCTTAGACTGCAATTTATTTTATTTTATAACCTAACTCATTTGTTATCTCAAATCCTATCCCATCTTATTGTCTAATCCAAACCCTAGCGGCCTCCACTTTTCATTTGGTACGTACTGAGAAATTACTAATTTCTATTTCTTAATGGCGATTAAACTCAAATCAGAACTTAACTCAAAAATCAAACTTCTCACAAACTAGACTTATGAAATGCAAAATTTCGTAAAATTTTTAGAGAGATTCGTTTCTCCAAATTCGATGATTTCTGGTCAGAATGTTCGATGTAAGCTGGAAAATTTGTTGATATTTCGATGGCCAGCAAACACCGATCTTCTTTTCCTATTATCTTCCAATCCGTGCAACAATTCGAGAAACTTTCAACTATAAAGTTGAGATCTTCGCGACAGTTTGCAAACCATACAGGTGATGATAGTTGTTTAGATCACAACTCGCTAGAAATCTACTATAAAGTCTGCGCGGATTTTAGGGTGTAGGTGGCGAAAGGGACCACCGGGTGGGGACAAATTTCGGCCATTGAACGAGTCATGGACGAAGGTCCTAGCGATGGCACTAGATCGTGAAATGGTGTTCGTTGGTTGCGGCAGTTGGTGGAGGAAGGGTGCGGTTTCATGGGTTGTTCAATATATGCTTCTTGTGCCTGATGCGTAGGTAGAAAGGGAGATGAGGTGGCAAGTTTAAATTTTTGTGGACACATTGATTTTATTTTATTTAATTTTTTTCAATCGTGTTAACGCGTATAAAATTTTCATACGAGCTTATATTGACGCAAGGTATGTTCTATTGGATTCGTATCGAAATTCCATATGAATGGAGCTGGTTTGGTTGAATTTGGAGATTGTTCAATTGTAGGTCTAGTTTTGGATTTCAAACGCATTTGAAATCAAAAACCCATTCACATTTGGCTAAAATATTTAATTGTTAGTTAGTTTAAAATCATGTTATGATATGATTGTATTGAACGTTATTTGGTAGTTAAAAATACATATTTATCTTCATTTGTATCAATAGTATAATTTAATTTAATTGTTAATTTAAATTGTGCAGTTAGGTTAAATTTGAAAAATAATTGATAGTTTACTAACTAGTAAATTTACGTGATATTGAATTGTTTGGATGGATTTAATTTTATGTATTCATTGGATTAATATGTTTGATATATTGATGTTTAATTGTGTGAATTTACCATGTTATTCACCTTATTTATATATGACTATTGTTTGTGTCCCAACCATTTACTCTAGATGTTACGGGCATCGAATAAACCTGGGATTTATCATTAAAATGAATTAAGAACGTAGGGTGAAATGCAAAATACCTATGATCTTGATTAAGATTGAAATGATATATATTCATTCCTAAAATACTAAAATTAAGTTTTAAGTACAACTAGGCTATAGGAAAGAAAATTATATACGGACAACGGTTAGTTATATAAAATTTGTTTTAACCTTGAATCTTGAAATATTGGTTTAAAGATAACATAAATTATGTTTCATAAATCGAATTGCTTGAATAAAATTTAACATGGAAGTTGAATTAAACTGAAATATCCAACTTGAATCGATTTGATTTGAAACTGAAACATATCTTCGAGTTTATTTTAAAATTTCGAAGAAATAATTCTAATTCCAATTATAGTATTTTATGTCAATATATAAATTATTCCATTAAATAACTATTTTACTTTATAATCCATTCTATTTCTAACTTATTCATATATTTAACTATTTTAATAAACTACTTTAAGTAATTATTTTACTTTACAACACTACAACTTGAATCACCATATTGCAACGGTGTACAACAGTTGTAAATGATGTTTTACAATGGTGATTACACCGTCATATATTAAGAAGTTGTAGTATACTAATATCTTTTACAACTGTTATGCATCGTTGTAGTAATACCTACTACAACTGTTATGCACTGTTGTACTAATACTTACTACAACTGTTATGCATCGTTGTGATTTCATAAATTTTACAACTATTTCTACCAGTTGCAATACAATTTCTTACAACTATAATTGACAGTTGCATTTTAAATCCCAAAAAGTAATATATGACCAGTTATTCACATATTAATAATAATATAATTCATTCATATATAATAATATAATTCATATATCAATGTAACAAATATAACTAAATCATATTCATTCATATATATTGATAATCATAGTATTCGATCGAGATGCAATACATACCCAACAAAATATCTAAAGTAATCATTAATATCACTAACTATACCATTACAAATAACATGGCCATTCCCTAATGTAAATATCGGAAGTTAAACAATAACGACCTTGCCATTCTTCTTCTACCACTTCTTAATGTAAAACCCGAGTTTTCCCCCTTAAGTATGTATATGGTCATCAATAAAAAAAGACAAGTATGAAGTGCATTATAAAGTACAAACATAACAAGAAATAAATATAGGAAACACGTAGGAAAAATACATTGTTGTATGAGAAATCTTATATTTTATTGGTTAAAACATGCGCATATCAATATAAGACAATCTGCAAACCATTGTAATGCTAAATGCAAGAACTGGTTCTCATTCCTAAATGTAAATGGATGGTCCTGCATTTTACATTTACATATATAATGTTTATGTAAATACATGTTTCAAATTGAAAAAGAGTACCCATGTGTTTGAGAAAATTAAAATGTAACAACTTATAGTATGTACATCATCTATTTTATAGATTTAAGCTCACTAACCATTGTATTGCTTCCCACTACTTGTTTAACCAGCAGTGACTTTAGTTCCACGAGCGTGAACTCCACTAAAAAAGATAAAAGATAATGGATTCAGTATTTTTATATTGATGAGGTAGGTTTAATGTTAGGGTTTCCCTAGGACCACTACACAATTATATTTTAAAAGAGGGAAGAAGAAAACAATAACAAACGAATTCCTTCAAACAAACCTTTAGCAATCCACCAAGTGATTGCAAAGAAAACCTAAAATTGAGAAGATATCTTAACCCTTAAAAATAAAACTAGTTTTTCTCCCATTCCGATACAAAATAAATCTATTTCTAAAGAGATGCTTATATAGCCAAATAGAAAACCTAAGTCAATAACTTAATTGGGCCCTAAAAGATCTCTAGATAATTCTTCCACAAAACTCGGTCAAAACAGAATATTTCTGATTCAAACATCTGGATTCAATTTCAGATGTCTGAAAATGCTTTCAGACGTCTGAAATTAAATCAAACGTATGAAAATACTTAAGGGATAAAACTCTTAAATCATTCAGACGTATAGACGTATGAAAAACAATTTCAAACGTCTGAAATCCGTTACTGCCTCTTGCAATATCTTCTTCTCCGCTACAATGCACATATCATCGCCTTCAAGATACATGTGATTTTATATCATAAATCACAATACTCCACCTTGTTATGAAATCCCATCAACACTTCAACAATCACCAATCACATAACAACCCAAAAACTACCTACAAATGATGCATCTTCCTCATGAGATGCACCACACAAAAATAATCTCAAAATTGTTTGTAATACCACAATGGCCTCCATGTAGGCTTTATGGCTTTACATTGCTGGCTCCACCTTAATTCAGACAAATTTGCCTCTCCAAATCCAGTTTGAGAACTCATAACATTCTCCATCGTTTTTTCAAGCAATTTATATGTGTTATTATCTCCCCATTTTATATGCAGAAGCTCCTTATAACCCCTCCAAACCCTTGTGACTCCACCTCTAGTCGAAAAATTGACATCCTTTTTGTTCCAACTGTCCTATTGAAGCAAGTTCTTTCTTAATTTCTGGAATGTACCTAACTCCGGTTACCTTCACCACTTCTCCATCAGTTATCTTTAACTTAAACAAACCTATGCCTTTAATATGCAAATCTCGACCATCGGTAGATTCGACTTTACCAGTTTGTTCTTCATATTCAATAAACGCTTCCCTTTGGTAGCGTATGCGAAAACAAGTGCCTGAATCAAGTACCCAATCTTTGCTTTTGCCTTCGTTAACACATAAAATATTGCCCACAAGTTCCTCACCAAAATTCACTTCATTAATGTTATTATTTTGTTCATCCGACTCTTCTTCCAATGCCTTCATCTTTTCCTTATCGCATTTAAGCTTATGACAAAATCTTAGTTGATGGCAAGGTTTGTCACAGTAAAAACAAATATATCCCTTTTTCATGTCTGGTCTATTCGATTGTCTTTCCATATTTTGATGATTAACCCTTCTTACAATATAAGCCTTTCCAATTAGAGTTCCAATTAGAGTTGTCTCCTTATCTTTTCCTTCCAAAAGGCTTGTCCTCCTCATCTCCTCATTAAGTAAGCTACTAACCATTGATGTGACACCCCACCTCCGTTAAGGTCACTCGCAAAGGGAATGCCTTAACTTTGGTGGAGCATTTTTAGTAGATAGAACATAAATTTACAAGACATATAAAGTAGTACTTGAAAATTTTATAACTTTATTACAACAGAAACAGAAATGAGTTTAGTTACATCTTTCAAAATCATAATATCAGAATTCAAGTACATAAATATCGGTCTTGTACAAAAGCCTTCAGAATGCATAGTTTTTAAAGCCATAATGCCTAATATAAACTGTCATGGAAAGATAGAGCCAAAGCCAAGCAATACTTAAAACACTTCAAGCATAGAGAATCAGAATCAAGCTCCTATGTTTCCACCCTGAGAACCTTGGGGGGGGGGGGGGGGGGGACAGAAGATAAGAGGGGAAACAAACTAGGTCAGACATAAGTCTGGTGAGTCCAGTGACTTTTAGCATATAAACAGATAATAGTATCATGACATGTAAATAAAACTGGATGAGAGGTAACCTTAACAGGAATAGCAGGTTAACAGAAGAAACGGAATGATATAGGCTAAGCTAAGCTTCTTACTTAGTCTTCACATCTCTGCACTAATACTAGTGTAACATGATTAGGTGTTACTCTAATGTCTAAACTGAAACAGAAACGGAAATACAATAATCCTTACAGAAACAAAAAGCTAGTAATGGGCCTTTACCACCCGAACAGAGGCAGACGGTACAGAAACAGAATGCTAATAATGAACTTTTATCACCCCAGCAGGCAGAAGGTACGGAAATAGAATACTAATAATGGGCCTTTACCACACAAAAGAAACAGACTGTACCCACAGAAACAGACAGAACAAAGTGCACCCTAAGTCCCACCCCTAAGCGATCGGCTCCCTAATACACAAATACCCTGTGTCGGCCCCACACTAGGGTGTATCACTGCCTAAAGTGGCAACCTATTTGCACAGACCTATTTACAAATGTCATGGTGTCTTACATCCTCAGAGCAGACAGGATCCATGCACGCACATGACCCGGTTGGAACGCGCCATCAACACCCCTCGCTATTATCAGAATGAACCGCTTATAATTAGTTCAGTAAGCGTGCCCAGCCCCCTACATAGCGTGGGGTCAAAGTTTTGATATCAGAAAGGTTTACTGACTAATATGGGTTCCACACAACAGATGACACAAGTAATTCCCCTCCTAACCTTGTGTCCCCAGACTAACAGATTTCATATTAACTTGTTTACAGATTTCAGACAGAGTTCAGATTACTAGTTCATAGATCAGACAATCAAGTTAACAAGTTTTTAGATTAACAGATCAGATGTACGGATTTAACAGACTTACAGATTGTCTGACTTTATATTGGGCCTATAGATTCACGAAACGGGTTTATTAGATTCATCAGTCCAGTTGGTTTAACCCTATCTACCCAACACGTTTTTAGACACCACATTTCTCTTAAATTTGCATTAATTAAATATTAATGCATAGACCTCTCACATTAGGTTGGTAACTTGTGGCCGCTGGATGTGCCGGGCGGTTCCGGGCAGACTTCTGCCACAAGCCAGACCTAACCTCGTGTCTAAGCATATTTTAGTTATGCCTACGACCTTTCACATTAAACTGACAGTTTGCGATTGCTGGTTAAGCTGGTTGGTTCCGGGCAGGTTTCTAATACAAACAGAGTCTAACCTCATGTCATAGCCAATTTATTCCAATACAGATTATACAGATATCAGACTAATTATGTCCATTTATCAGATTAAACTTGGTTACAGTAGATTAATCAAATTTCCATATTTTTACTCAATCTTAGATCGAGCCTACGAATTTTCATACCCAAATTACAATTATTTAGCTTTCAACAGATTAGGCAATTCAACAGATAACAGATCTAGCAAATTAGGCGATTCAACAGATTAACAGATTAGGCAATTCAATAGATAACATATCCAGCAGATTGGGCGATTCAACAGATTAGATGATTAGGCAATTCAACAGATTTAGCAGATAACAGATTTAGCAGATTAGGCAATTCAACAGATTTAGCAGATAACAGATTTAGCAGATTATATATTTCCAAAATTCTATTTACATATCTTGCCTAATCATAAATTAAGCCTAAACTTTCATGCCTAAATCATGATCATAATTCATAATACAACATATGCCCAAATTTTTAGTTAAACTTTGCACAGTACAGAATATTCTCTAAAAAGCTCCAAATCATGATATACTCTATGAATTGTGCCAAGTTATAGCCTTTAATGCCAATTATCCAAAAATCCACTTTTAGGCGTATTCATATTGATAGTTATCCTAGTATAATATGGGTCTCTACGCCTAAGTCACATTTTTTTTTTCAAATCATGAATCGTTACATAAAAATATGCCAAAAAAATATAGATCTTTAGATTATAACATCTCAAAATCAGATCTTAATTTTAAACTTGTGTTTTGTCCCCAAGTTTCAAGTCACAAGTTATCATACAATGATTCCTCTTCTTCCAAATTCATAGTATACACTGATCTAGATCTAATTTACAACATATGTCCATTTCTTAAATCAGTCAAATATCAGTCATGTCTAATTATGCATTATCCATTATTTCTCCCAAAATTTAGCATTCGTGCATTAATCTCTTATGAGATTTGGCGCAGGCTCGTGGTAGCCTGGCTATAAACAAAAAGGAAGAAAAGAGGGAACAGATACAGAACAGTCACAATCAAGATAGATCCACAAAAAGTATGCATAAACTTAAATCCAGATTCACAAAAATGTCAAGATAATTATTAAATTTCATATCTGAAAATAACTGTACTCACGATTGAAAAGGTACATCTTGATTTCTGGGATCTGTATTCTGACACTGAATAGCGCTCCTTTGGCATAGATTATCGATTAGATTAGAAAATAGTTGTTCTCTTTTAACTCTATTCAGATTGGAAGAAGATGCACTAGTTCTAGTTTTGATTCTAGCAGAGTAGCGACGCCATTTTTATTTTTAATTAGAATAGAGGAAGAATGAAATTGTGTGGAGAGAAAGCTAGGTTTGGGAGTGTTTTAATAGCATAGGGGTCACGAATCTGGTCAGAACGGGCGTCTAAATACAGAAAAATGCATCTGTCCACGGATCTGGAAATGGGGCGAGGTCAAACCTAGTGTTGACCTGTTTACACAGGTTGACCCCCAGATCGACCCTAGTGTCGACCTGGGTCCTGGGCGGGAATTTTCCCGCCTAGCCCGGGTGTCTGTTTTGAATTTCGAAATTTGAATTTTGAATTTCGGGCTGGTTTTTATTGAAACTTCTGAAGGCCATATCTTCTTTATACAGAGTTCGATTTACGCAAATTTGGACTCTATTTGAAGCAGAATTTCGAGACGAACGCAATGGCGTAACCTGTTTCCGTTAATTATTTTGTTACAATTTAATTATTCCCTGATTTTTCATTCTTATGTTCATAGAAAATACGGGGTGTTACATTCTCCCCTCCTTAAAGGATTTCGTCCCCGAAATCTTTAAGTTGGGAAGAATGTGTCCTACCATCTGATCACCCATCTACTCAACCATCTTCCACAAGCATCCATTGTCCTTAGAAGACTTCTAATGTTGTATGAACATATGAAAAAGTGTGTGTATATGTTCCTTATCTAATGCAAAGATCAGGCGGTCCGTTGATTCAGTTGACCTCCTTAATGCGAATTATGTCAGTGCCATGAGTCCAACATGTATGCAATTTTACTATTTGGTACATATCATTTCTATATGAGTGCACAACCGTTCGTTCATATGCAATATCCATGTGCTGAGTCAACCATTTTTCATCCACAAAATTGAAAAATGCACACATATCCATATGCAATATGAGAGTGTTTTTAAGCCAATCTAGTGCCTAGTATGTGTATATGCATCCACGAGCAACCACTTGCATCCACTTGCAACCATCAAACATAACATGTCTCAAACACATGTTTACACCCATTAGTTTCTACCTAGGTCTAAGATTCGATCGATATGATATAACTGAGTGACATAAGCAAGTATAATTAAAACAAAAGCTTTGTTCCTATTAGGCATCGATTTAAGAGAATAACCCCCTAAGTATCAACCCCGAAGACCGAAATCAACATCAGATTAACACTCAGAAAATCATTCCTTGGAAATCTACTTTGCGCTTTGAGTAAAAACCCCTATCCTTTTTAGAAATATTCAGATACTTAAAGACTACTGGTACAGTTCAGATTACCAAATGGTTCTTAGGAAACTAAGCATGATAAAAACCCAGAAGGTATGCGTCATAGTCAACTTAATGCCCAACACAGATACCTTCAAACCCCAACTTATCACAAACAGATGAGTCATAACCCTCGTGGGTCTGAGTCTACAGCGGGATCAGAAACAAGACTAGTATTAAAGTGCAGAGTTTTAATTACAGAATCAAAATGCCAGAATCAGAAAGAGTTTTAACTCCACAATCAGATAGGGAAATTAAACCTTCTACAGAATGTTTTCCTATTTCTATCCTATCCACAAGCCTCGAGGGTATTTCCTGCCCTCCAGAAGTTGGTCCTGCCCTCTGCCCTTGTCCTCGTTTCTTTGGGCAGTCCCTAGTGAAGTGCCCCATTTCTCCACAGTTGAAGCAAGTGTCCTTCCTCTTTCTGCAATCCTTGTTCAGATGGGTCAAGCTTCCACAAGTAAAGCACTTCTTCTCCTTCTTATCTTCAGACTTCTCATCCTTCTTTTGTGTTTCCTTTTTGGGCTCCGCCTTCTTGTTCTTTGGTCCTTCAAGCTTTCCTTCTTTCTTCTCACTTTTGGTTTCCTCTTCATGCATCAATGCCATGTCAACTAATTTCTCGAAGGTAGCCCCCATTGGAATGTGGGACATTGCCAATCCGTGTAGCGGCTCGTTCAAACCTTTAGCAAACCTTATTGCCTTCTTATGCGGTGTATTTACCAAATCTAATCCGAATCTCGCCAACTGATTAAACTTGTTGATGTAGTCTCTCACTGATAAATTCTCCTACTTCAACGCCAAGAATCTCTCTACGTATAGACTCTCTTCCGCTCGTGAGAGAAATTTCATCTCGAACCTATGCCTGAAATCCATCCATCTCTCTATCGGACGCTCTCCATTTGTGACCTCCCACCAAAAAGAAGCTTCGTCCTTAAGCAACCATACCGCCAACTGTATCTTCTGCCTATCGTCCACCTCGAAGATAACGAACAAATCCTCTGTTTCTTTGAGCCAGTTCCTTGCCTCCATGAAGGATTCAGTTCCATTAAAGTTATTCCCACCCATGGCTCGAAAGTCTCTACATATCTTCAGGAAAGTATTCATGCGCGGAGGAGGAGGAGGAACCGCTGCAGCTGGGGGAGGAGGGACATCTGTTGGGCCCGCATCATTAGCCCTAGCTTCTAGGTACCTCCTGAACCAGCCAGGTATCGGTATGCCCTCCGGAAGGTTAAGATCCCCAGACATGCTGAAATGAAAGAAAAGGGATTCAAAACGGAGAAAAGATAGATATCTGGATTTTAGGGATTATGTTTTTCCAAAATAAACTCTACTTTTGAAAATACTTCTTTTTTAAAACCTTTTTGAAAATTGAAACACCCCACCTCCGTTAGGGTCACTCTCAAAGGGAATGCCCTAATTTTGGTGGAGGTTTATAAGTACAAGTCACAGATATACAAGACAGATATAAGAACACATATTTGTAAACAGCGGAAGAACAACAAACTTTTATTTCACAAAGTCAAATACGTGTTACAACAACATCCTTTCCAAAAACATAACATAACACTTTCATAATCTGTCTTGAGTACATTATTTAAAGAAGCATAAATAAAACATAGATAAACTGCAAAAGTCCCATAGTGGATTGTCCAAAGCCATAGTTCAAAACAGGAAAGTCCAAGCAATACATTTCTCTTCTTCAAGCTGGGTGTTAAGGTTGGTCAAGCTGCTGTGTTCCCTCCCTGAGGACCTGGGGGGGGGGGGAGGGGGGGGGGGAAACGGAAGAAAGAAGACGAAATAAAAATAGAGTCAGACATAAAGCCTGAGTAAGTCTAGTACTACTTTGTCTATGAATAAAGAACTGGGTATGATAAGTATGAACAAGAAGTGGGCAAGCACTATGAACTTGGTTAAGTTGTCTAGGGTCGAATATACTATCGTACCCCATGTTAATCTCTGAACCCATATAAGCTAGTTTCCAATTTGCACCCCATAATCAGGGTGATGTGATCCATTCTATGATGATCGGCTCCTACTCGCATAGTTACATGTGTCTTACGGCCCCCGATGTCTGTAGTTACCTATGCTGGTCCCACCATGGGGTGTATCAAGTCCCATAGTGGCAACCCGACACAACCTTAGAGTGCACAGGTATGCTACTGGTGTCCAGTGCCTTATTTTTCTGCGCCGGAGTGTGTGCACGCCCGCACTCCGTTAGAACCTACACTGCTACACCACCGCCGTCGCTTTGACCTCTTACAATCAGCCCAGTAATCGTGCCCCACCCTGCCTAGTTTCAGGGTATCCTGATACACCTTTTAGGGTTACTGCTGAAAAGGGTCCCCCGTTACTAGGTTTTCTATCTCTAGCCAACATGCTAAGTTGGTTAAGTGTTTCCTACCTAACCCCCACCAGTCCGTTTAGATTAGCATGTTCCATTTTGATTAAGTCTTTAGTTCACTTAATTCTAACAATCCTGACTCAGCCTTAATTGTCTTATTAAGGCCCTGACCTCTCACATTAGACAGGTATTGTTGTGGCTGCCTGTTGCCGGTTGGTTCCGGGCAGTCTTACGCCACAACTAAGTCTAACCTCGGGTCCTTGCTGGGCTCCATGTTTAACCTCCCACATTGGATAGGTATTGTTGTGACCACTGGACAGCCGGGCGGTTCCGGGCAGGTTTACATCACAACTCAATCCAACCTCGGGTTAAACACATCGTATGTTCTACATTTACATATTTTGTCATTCTTCTTTATTTCTTATATGTAAATATTTGCGGCCCATTATTAAGTTAATGGTGTAAGGGTTACACCAATCACGGGCCCAACCCATACTTGAATTTGGGCCCTTCTATTTTATATTTTCATTCATTAATTAATTTTTAACCCAACGTTATTTTCCCCCGTTTTACACGTCCGTTTATATATATATTGGGCTTAGCCTTTTAAAGCCCAATTTAGCCATGCGAAAAGGGGAGGCTTATGGCGTATACACAAAGAGGGGAAGGTGAGTGCATGAACTTGCAATACGACGTTGGAAATACAAAATAGAAATTGGTGTACTTGCATAGTGGTAACATAGGTGACATGAATCAAAGCATGTGAACTTGTAATTGAGATATCATTATTGACACATGAACCTATATTTTTATTTAGGCATAATGTCAAACATAAGCATGGCATAAATACTTCTAGCATAAACATGGCATAATGTCAAACATAAGCATGGCATAAATACTTCTAGCATAAACATGGCATAATGTATAAGCATGGCATAAATATTTCTAGCATAAACATAAACAAGTCATGTTCATAAGGTTTCTACATGTTTACCAAGGGGATACTTTGTTATTAACACAAAAGCATAGATCAACTTAATTATGGTTTAAGTCTAATCACATAACGATAGTATAAATATACTTATGCATAAATATTCCTAATCATGGTGTTTGCTTTAAACTTGCAAAAAGGGA
Source organism: Allium sativum (assembly GCA_030737875.1). Lineage (NCBI taxonomy): Eukaryota > Viridiplantae > Streptophyta > Magnoliopsida > Asparagales > Amaryllidaceae > Allium > Allium sativum. The sequence continues at coordinate 316,210,362 of CM060922.1, read as the reverse complement.
TTTTTGAGTCTAACCTAGCCATGTCTCACATATGTCATCATATAATTCTTTTAAACAAGATAGCCTTAATCATAGATTTCAATTATGCCAAATATCATTCATAGCCTAGCCATATTCATAAGTTTTGCAAAAGCATGACTTAATACATGGATTATGGTGTCAAAATTCCAACATAGTTTCATATGAACTATAACAACCAAACTTGTTTCAATTACTTGCAAAATGATTTATGCACAAAAATATACATCATGATGGCATAATAACAAAGCCCCAAACTCGCATGAATTTCTATCAACTACATACATGTAGCTTCAACATAGATTACATAATTTGCGCAATATTCCAAACGTATACTTGCATAGAACTACCGCATGTAGTTCTTTATAATGAATAACATAATTTTGCACAAACATGAACTACTTTATTATCCCAATTCAAGCATACAAATCAATACAATTGTTTATTCATACCAAAGTAATACTCTACTTACAATGGTTGCGGCGAATTCTCTAATTAAGAGATATGATTCCTTTGTTGAATTGATTGGCTTTAGGTTGCTTGAATTGCTTTAGGCTTTAGAACTTTCTTCCTAATCCTCTCTCTAGTTGGCGGCTACTCTTAGTCGTTCCTCAGCAACATGGCGGCTATGTTCTTAATTTGAATGAATAGATTAGGGTTTAGTCTAGGGTTGTTTATATAGAGGTTAGGAATTGATTAGGACCATTGATGTTGCTAGGATTGATCATAGCCATTCATTAGATAGAGAGACCAATTAGAACCCGCCACCTAGCCCTAATGACAAAGCAGACCACAGAAATTCGACCAAACACAGACCTGGCCAGCCAGGTTGACTGGGCTCGACCAGGTCGACACCCCTGTCGGCAGGGCTGTCGACAGCCCTGTCGACATGGGTAGCCCAGGTCGACAGCCCAGTCGACCTGGGTGGCCTAGGCGGGTGTTTATCCGCCCTTGCCCACTGGGCCCGATTTTTAATTATTTTATTCTGTTTGAATTTTAAATTTAATTCAAAACTTCCGAAGGCCATATCTTCTTCATACGGACTCCGTTTTTCGAAAACTCGGACTCTATTTCGCGTATTTTTCCGAGACGAACGCAATGGCGTATCCCGTTTCCCTTAGTTCTTTGATTTCAGATTAATTATACTTTAATTTGTGAATTTCATAGTTATAGAATTCTCGGGGTGTTACATTCTCCCCCACTTAAAAGGATTTCGTCCCCGAAATCTTCAAGTTAGGAGGAATGTTTATCCTAACATCCAATCATCCATCTACTCATCCATTAAACACGAGCATCCATTGTCCTTAAAAGACTTCTAATGCTTCATGATCATATGCAAAGTGTGTGTGTACATGTACTTATCTAATGCAAAATCAGGCGGTCTACTGATTCAGTTGACCTCCTTAATGCGAATTATGTAAGTGCCATGAATCCATTATGTATGCAAATTTTCCTATTCTTGATTCTACATGAGTGCACAATCATTCAATACAAATGCAGCATCCACATGTCAACACATTAAAGTTCAACCACATACGAATACAAACATATATGCATATGCAATATGAAGTGACTGAGCCGATCTAAAACCTAGATTGTGTGTGTATATGTAACCACGAGCAACCACTAGCAATCACTTGCAACCACTTGCAACCATCATACATAACATGTTTCAACTACATGTTTCCATCCAAAAAGATTCTACCTAAAAGATAAGGTCGAGGAAATATACCTAAAAAGATAGATAAAAGCGCAACTTAAGGAAAAAGAAAGATCAAGGATGTACCCTCGAACAGAAAAGGGTAGGCTGTACGGATTCTAGCTTCAGTTTCCCAAGTCGCGTCTTCCTCGGCGTCGCTCCACTGAACTTTGACGAGCTTGACTTCGCGGTTGCGTAGCTTCTTCACTTCCGTTCCTAAGATGCGGGTTGGAACTTTTCTTATGGTTGCTTCGCGTTCCACTTCGGCCTCTTCGAGGATATTTGGCTCTACCACTTCAGCAGACTCATGCAGACATTTTCGGAGGTGTGAAACGTGAAAAACGTTGTGGACTCCAGCCAACTTCTCGGGTAGCTCTAATCTATAGGCCATTTTCCCAATTTTCTCGATAATAGGGAATGGCCCTACGAACCTTGGTGCAAGTTTTCCTGTGGTTCCAAAACGAACAACGTTCCTTAGCGGTGATACCTTGAGAAAAACTCTGTCTCCAACTTTGAATTCAAGGTCGGTCCTCCTTTTGTCGGCGTAGGACTTTTGTCTGTCTTGGGCCGTCTTCATCCTTCTTCGTATTAAGTCTACTTTCTCTGAAGTCTCTCGGATCATGTCTGGTCCAAGTATGAGCTTATCCGTGGATTCCCACCAACAAGTGGGCGATCGGCACGGTCTTCCATATAAAGCTTCGAAGGGCGCCATTCCGATGGTTGCTTGATAGCTGTTGTTGTAGGCAAATTCCACCAAAGGAAGGTGGTCTTCCCATGTCCCTCCGAAGTCGAGGACGCATAGCCTTAAGAGGTCTTCCAAAACTCTGTTCACTCTCTCTGTTTGGCCGTCGGTTTGGGGATGATAGGCTGTGCTCAAGCATAACTGCGTTCCTACTGCTTCTTGCAGACTCCGCCAAAACTCGCTGGTGAAGATGGGGTCTCGGTCACTAACAATGCTAGATGGTATTCCATGGAGTCGAACGATTTCCTTAAGGTAAAGTGATGCTAGGGATGAGGCAGTTCTTTTACTTTTGACAGGTAAAAAGTGGGCGCTTTTAGTAAGCCTATCCACTATTACCCAAATGCTAGTGTTGCCTCTCCTAGACCTAGGCAGCCCATCGATGAAGTCCATTGAGATGCTATCCCACTTCCACTGCGGGACCTCCAAAGGATGTAGTAGTCCGCCAGGCTTTTTCTGTTCCGCCTTAACCTGTTGGCACACCATACATTTAGAAACGAATTCTGCCACGTCCTTTTTCATGCCATTCCAAAAGAATGTCCTTTTTATATCTTTGTACATTTTATCTCCGCCTGGGTGTATCGTCATCTTGGAATGATGCGCTTCCTCGAGAACCTTCTTTACTAAATCTTTTACCCGTGGGACGCATAGTCTTCCGTCTCGCCTTAGCAAACCCCTATCGTCGATGGAGTATCGGTTGAGGTGACTTGAAGTCTCACCCCTAATTAGCCTATCAATTATTTCCACAAGCTGAGGGTCTTCGCGTTGCGCTGTCCCTACTGAATCCACTAAAGTTGGGCGCACTTCGAGCGATGCTAGCAAGCCTGGTACGAAATCGGAGGAAGGCCTAAAGTCGAAGCTGGCTATAAACTCTAGGCTTTGTCTTTCAACAAACAACGGGCTTAGGGTCAATTTCTTTCGGCTCAACGCGTCTGCCACTACGTTGCCTTTGCCCGGAGTATAGGAGATTTCGAAATCGTACGAGGCAAGAAACTCCATCCATCTTTGTTGCCTCAAGTTAAAATCCTTCTGCGAGAAAAGATATTTCAACGATTTATGGTCAGTGTAAAGTTCGAACTTCTCACCTAGGAGATAGTGTCGCCAAGACTTGAGTGCAAAGACGATGGCGGCTAACTCGAGATCGTGGGTTGGGTAGTTCTTTTCGTGCACCTTCAACTGCCTCCCGCCATAAGCTACTACCCTTCCTTCTTGCATTAAGACGGCGCCTAGCCCTGTCCCACATGTATCCGTATAAACAGTGAACATCTTGCTCCCATCTGGCAGCGTCAAAACTGGGGTTGTTGTAAGGGCCCTTTTCAGTCGTTGGAAAGCAAACTCGCAATCCAAATCCCAATTGAACACTAGATTCTTCTTGGTCAATTTCGTGAGCGGAGCTGAGATTTTCGCAAAATCCCTTATGAATTTTCGATAGAAACCTGCTAGTCCTAGAAAGCTTCGAACCTCAGTCGCATTCCTTGGTGTCTTCCAATCTTGTACCGCCACTACCTTAGCGGGGTCCACCGCTAACCCTTTTTTGGATACTATGTGCCCAAGGAACCTCACCTCTTCTCTCCAAAAGTGGCATTTGGAGAATTTGGCTTTTAGTTGATGGGCTCGCAAAGTTTCCATGATTGCCCTTAAGTGTTGAGCATGTTCCTCTTCACTCTTTGAGAAGATAAGGATATCATCTACGAAGACCACTACGAATTTGTTGAGGAAATCTCTAAATACCCTACTCATCAGGTCCACGAAGTAAGCAGGTGCATTTGTCAAGCCGAAAGGCATGACAAGCCATTCAAAGAAGCCGTCTGGGGTTCTGAACGCCGTTTTATCGATGCTATCTTCAGCCACCCTTAGCTGATGAAAACCGGTTGCTAAATCGAGTTGGGAGAAAACAGACGCTCCTACAAGCTGGTCAAACAAATCGTCAATTCTAGGGAGAGGATGCCTATTCTTTTTCGTTAGCTTGTTGAGCTCCCTATAGTCAACACATAGACGGAGTGAACCATCCGCCTTTGTAGCGAACACCACCGGAGCGCCCCATTCTGAAATGCTCCTCCTAATGAACCCCTTTTCTAGAAGCTCTTTAATCTGTTTACTGAGCTCTTTCCTTTCTCGTGGAGCCATATGTCTAACGGGCAACGCAACGGGCTTTGCATTATCTACTAGATATATGCGGAAGTCTATTTCCCGCTTCGGAGGCAAGCCCTTCACCTCTTCAAAGACATCCGGATACTCCCGGACCACTCTAACTGATTGCAAATTTTCAATAGAGGCATCTAGCGATTCAAGATAACTAAGCATAACCGCATACGATGGATTACAAGAAATTTCCAAAGTATTACCGAGCTGGGTCAGGAGCCTAACAACCCTTTTCTCACAATCAAGGATGGCCCCATTATTGGATAGCCAATCCATACCCAAAATCAAACCATAACCCGAAAAGCCCAAAACAAAGGCACTACATTGAAATTCTACACTTAGAATAGAATTTTTCAATCCCACACAGATCATAGACAAATGAGCTGGGCCCCCAATTGGGTTTGAAACAATTAAGGGGTCCTCTACCATACTAGTTTTTAGGTGCAGAGATTCTACTAAAGCAGACGAGATAAAGGAGTGTGATGCGCCAGAATCAAATAAAGTGCGAACGGGGTGATCATAAAGATAAACTACACTTTCTACAGAAGTATTTATACCTCGCTGTTGCAGAGGTGGCGCTTCTAGCACATGGACCTGTGCCCCTGGGGTGGATCCAGCCCTCTGCCCCTGTCCTCGTTTCTTTGGGCAGTCCTTAGCCCTATGGCCTGTCTCACCGCAAGAAAAGCACCCACCATTCTCCTTGGCCTTCTTTTTCCGGCAGTCCTTTACTAAGTGCCCCACTTTGCCACAGAAATTCAATTCCTCTTCTCTTTGTTGCCTTTCCCGCCCTTCTTAAAGTCTGTCTTCTTGGGCTGCAAACCCTCTTTCTTCCTGCCCTTATCCTCTTCATTCAGCAATGCCATTTGCACCAATCTTTCATACGTGGCTCCCATGGGTATATGGGTCATGGCCAAACTGTGTAATGGCTCATTCAACCCCTTGACGAAACGGAGAGCCTTCTTGTGCGGGGTGTTGACTAGGTCAAGCCCAAACCTAGCCAGCTCATCGAATTGATTCACATACTCTCTGACTGTCTTGTCCCCTTGCTTAAGAAATAAGAATTTTTCCAACTGCAAACTTCTTTCCGCATCTGAGAGAAATTTGGTCTCAAACCTTGCCCTAAAGTCCTCCCATGTCTCCACTGGTCTTTCAGCATTAGTGACTTCCCACCAGTAGGAAGCCTCACCCTTCAATAGCCACACTGCCAACTGTACTTTTTGTCTATCTTCTACCTCAAAGATGATGAATAGGTCCTCCGTCTCTTTCAGCCAATTTCTAGCGGCTACGAAGGACTCAGTTCCATGGAAATCCCTTCCTCCCATAGCTTTAAAATCTTTACATATCTTAGAAAACGTGTTTCCCCGAGGAGGAGGTGGAGGAAAAGGTGCTGCTGCAGCTGGATGATTTCCTTCCGCTGGGGGAAGAGGAATGGTAGGACCTGGCTGAGTGGCCCTTGCTTCTAAGAACCGTCTAAACCAACCAGGTATTGGCACCCCTTCTGGCAAGTTAAGATCTTGGGACATGCTGAAACAAAAAGGATAGATTCAAAACGAAGGATAAGAGATAGTTCCTATGGCTTTGGGGGTGGACTTTGCCTTTTTAAAATAAAATAATATTTTTCTTTTAAAAATGCTTCTTTAAATTTCCTTTTTGAAAATAATTTTTCAAAACTTTTTATCTTATCTGGTAAACCTATGCTCTGATACCAAGTGAAACACCCCACCTCCGTTAGGGTCACTCTCAAAGGGAATGCCCTAATTTTTGTGGAGGTTTATAAGTACAAGTCACAGATATACAAGACAGATATAAGAACACATATTTGTAAACAACGGAAGAACAACAAACTTTTATTTCACAAAGTCAAATACGTGTTACAACAACATCCTTTCCAAAAACATAACATAACACTTTCATAATCTATCTTGAGTACATTATTTAAAGAAGCATAAATAAAACATAGATAAACTGCAAAAGTCCCATAGTGGATTGTCCAAAGCCATAGTTCAAAACAGGAAAGTCCAAGCAATACATTTCTCTTCTTCAAGCTGGGTGTTAAGGTTGGTCAAGCTGCTGTGTTCCCTCCCTGAGGACTTGGGGGGGGGGGGGAAATGGAAGAAAGAAGACGAAAGAAAAATAGAGTCAGACATAAAGCCTGAGTAAGTCTAGTACTACTTTGTCTATGAATAAAGAACTGGGTATGATAAGTATGAACAAGAAGTGGGCAAGCACTATGAACTTGGTTAAGTTGTCTAGGGTCGAATATACTATCGTACCCCATGTTAATCTCTGAACCCATATAAGCTAGTTTCCAATTTGCACCCCATAATCAGGGTGATGTGATCCATTCTATGATGATCGGCTCCTACTCGCATAGTTACATGTGTCTTACGGCCCCCGATGTCTGTAGTTACCTATGCTGGTCCCACCATGGGGTGTATCAAGTCCCATAGTGGCAACCCGACACAACCTTAGAGTGCACAGGTATGCTACTGGTGTCCAGTGCCTTATTTTTCTGCGCCGGAGTGTGTGCACGTCCGCACTCCGTTAGAACCTACACTGCTACACCACCGTCGTCGCTTTGACCTCTTACAATCAGCCCAGTAATCGTGCCCCACCCTGCCTAGTTTCAGGGTATCCTGATACACCTTTTAGGGTTACTGCTGAAAAGGGTCCCCCGTTACTAGGTTTTCTATCTCTAGCCAACATGCTAAGTTGGTTAAGTGTTTCCTACCTAACCCCCACCAGTCCGTTTAGATTAGCATGTTCCATTTTGATTAAGTCTTTAGTTCACTTAATCCTAACAATCCTGACTCAGCCTTAATTGTCTTATTAAGGCCCTGACCTCTCACATTAGACAGGTATTGTTGTGGCTGCCTGTTGCCGGTTGGTTCCGGGCAGTCTTACGCCACAAATCAGTCTAACCTCGGGTCCTTGCTGGGCTCCATGTTTAACCTCCCACATTGGATAGGTATTGTTGTGACCACTGGACAGCCGGGCGGTTCCGGGCAGGTTTACATCACAACTCAATCCAACCTCGGGTTAAACACATCGTATGTTCTACATTTACATATTTTGTCATTCTTCTTTATTTCTTATATGTAAATATTTGCGGCCCATTATTAAGTTAATGGTGTAAGGGTTACACCAATCACGGGCCCAACCCATACTTGAATTTGGGCCCTTCTATTTTATATTTTCATTCATTAATTAATTTTTAACCCAACGTTATTTTCCCCCGTTTTACACGTCCGTTTATATATATATTGGGCTTAGCCTTTTAAAGCCCAATTTAGCCATGTGAAAAGGGGAGGCTTATGGCGTATACACAAAGAGGGGAAGGTGAGCGCATGAACTTGCAATACGACGTTGGAAATACAAAATAGAAATTGGTGTACTTGCATAGTGGTAACATAGGTGACATGAATCAGAGCATGTGAACTTGTAATTGAGATATCATTATTGACACATGAACCTATATTTTTATTTAGGCATAATGTCAAACATAAGCATGGCATAAATACTTCTAGCATAAACATGGCATAATGTCAAACATAAGCATGGCATAAATACTTCTAGCATAAACATGGCATAATGTATAAGCATGGCATAAATATTTCTAGCATAAACATAAACAAGTCATGTTCATAAGGTTTCTACATGTTTACCAAGGGGATACTTTGTTATTAACACAAAAGCATAGATCAACTTAATTATGGTTTAAGTCTAATCACATAACGATAGTATAAATATACTTATGCATAAATATTCCTAATCATGGTGTTTGCTTTAAACTTGCAAAAAGGGATTTTTGAGTCTAACCTAGCCATGTCTCACATATGTCATCATATAATTCTTTTAAACAAGATAGCCTTAATCATAGATTTCAATTATGCCAAATATCATTCATAGCCTAGCCATATTCATAAGTTTTGCAAAAGCATGACTTAATACATGGATTATGGTGTCAAAATTCCAACATAGTTTCATATGAACTATAACAACCAAACTTGTTTCAATTACTTGCAAAATGATTTATGCACAAAAATATACATCATGATGGCATAATAACAAAGCCCCAAACTCGCATGAATTTCTATCAACTACATACATGTAGCTTCAACATAGATTACATAATTTGCGCAATATTCCAAACGTATACTTGCATAGAACTACCGCATGTAGTTCTTTATAATGAATAACATAATTTTGCACAAACATGAACTACTTTATTATCCCAATTCAAGCATACAAATCAATACAATTGTTTATTCATACCAAAGTAATACTCTACTTACAATGGTTGCGGCGAATTCTCTAATTAAGAGATATGATTCCTTTGTTGAATTGATTGGCTTTAGGTTGCTTGAATTGCTTTAGGCTTTAGAACTTTCTTCCTAATCCTCTCTCTAGTTGGCGGCTACTCTTAGTCGTTCCTCAGCAACATGGCGGCTATGTTCTTAATTTGAATGAATAGATTAGGGTTTAGTCTAGGGTTGTTTATATAGAGGTTAGGAATTGATTAGGACCATTGATGTTGCTAGGATTGATCATAGCCATTCATTAGATAGAGAGACCAATTAGAACCCGCCACCTAGCCCTAATGACAAAGCAGACCACAGAAATTCGACCAAACACAGACCTGGCCAGCCAGGTTGACTGGGCTCGACCAGGTCGACACCCCTGTCGGCAGGGCTGTCGACAGCCCTGTCGACATGGGTAGCCCAGGTCGACAGCCCAGTCGACCTGGGTGGCCTAGGCGGGTGTTTATCCGCCCTGGCCCACTGGGCCCGATTTTTAATTATTTTATTCTGTTTGAATTTTAAATTTAATTCAAAACTTCCGAAGGCCATATCTTCTTCATACGGACTCCGTTTTTCGAAAACTCGGACTCTATTTCGCGTATTTTTCCGAGACGAACGCAATGGCGTATCCCGTTTCCCTTAGTTCTTTGATTTCAGATTAATTATACTTTAATTTGTGAATTTCATAGTTATAGAATTCTCGGGGTGTTACAAAAATAGTTTTCAAAAACTTTTTATCAAATCTGGTAACCTTCAGCTCTGATACCAAGTGTAACACCCCAACTCCGTTAAGGTCACTTGCAAAGGGAATGCCTTAACTTTAGTGGTGCGTTTTTAGTAGATAGAACAGAAATTTACAAGACAGATAAAGTAGTACTTGAAAAATTTATAACTTTATTACAACAGAAACAGAAATGAGTTTAGATACATCTTTCAAAACCATAATATCGGAATTCAAGTACATAAATATCGATCTTGTACAAAAGCCTTCAGAATGCATAGTTTTTAAAGCCATAATCCTCAATATAAACTGCCATGGAAAGATAGGGCCAAAGCTAAGCAATACTTCAAACACTTCAAGCATAGAGAATCAGAATCAAGCTCCTATGTTACCACCCTGAGAAATAGGGGGGGGGAACGGAAGAAAAGAGGCGAAACAGACTAGGTCTGACATAAGTCTGGTGAGTCCAGTGACTTTCAGCATGTAAACATATAATAGTATCATGACATGTAAATAAAACTGGATGAGAGATAACCGTAACAGGAATAGCAGGTTAACAGAAAAACAGAATGATATAGGCTACGCTAAGCTTCTTACTTAGTCTTCACTTCTCTGCACTAATACTAGTGTAACAGGATTAGGTGTTACCCTAATGTCTAAACAGAAACAGAAACGGAAATAGAATAATCTTTACAAAAACAAAATGCTAGTAATGAGCCTTTACCACCCGAACAGAGGTAAATGGTACAGAAATAGAATGTTAATAATGGGATTTTACCACCCCAACAGACAAAAGGTACGGAAATAGAATACTAATAATGAACCTTTACCACCCAACAGAAACAGACGGTACCCATAGAAACAAACAGAACTATGTGTACCCTAAGTCCTACCGCCAAGCGATCGGCTCCCTAATACATAAATACCCTGTGTCGGCCCCACGGTAGGGTGTATCACTCCTTAAAGTGGCAACCTATTGGCATAAGCCAATTTACAGATGTCACGGTGTCTTACATCCTCAGAGCAGACCGGATCCATGCACGCACATGACCCGGTTGGAACGCGCCATCAACACCCCTCGCCATTATCAGAATGAACATCTTGTAATTAGTTCAATAAGCGTGCCCGGACCCCTACGTAGCGTGGGGTCTAAGTTTTGATATCCGAAAGGGTTACTGACTAATATGGGTTCCACACAACAGATGACACAAGTAATTCCTCTCCTAACCTTGTGTCCCCAGACTAACAGATTTTAGATTAACTTGTTTACAGATTTCAGACAGAGTTCAGATTACTAGTTCACCGATCAGACAATCAAGTTAACAAGTTTTCAGATTAACAGATCAGATGTACGGATTTAACAGACTTACAAATTGTCTAACTTTGTACTGGGCCTATAGATTCACGAAACGGGTTTATTAGATTTATCAGTCCAGTTGGTTTAACCCTATCCACCCAACACGTTTTTAGACACCACATTTCTCGTAAATTTGCATTAATTAAATATTACTGCATAGACCTCTAACATTAGATCGGTAACTTGTGGCTGCTGGATGTGCCGGGCGGTTCCGGGCAGACTTCTGCCATAAGCCAGACCTAATCTCGTGTCTAAGCATATTTTAGTTATGCCTACGACCTCTCACATTAGACTGTCAGTTTGCGATAGCTGGTTGAGCCGGTTAGCTCTGGCAAGCTTCCAACGCAAACAGAGTCTAACCTCATGTAATAGCCGATTTATTCCGATACAGATTATACAGATATCAGACTAATTATGTCCATTTATCAGATTAAACTTGGTTACAGCAGATTAATCAAATTTCCATATTTTTACTCAATCTTATATCGAGCCTACGGATTTTCATACCCAAATTACAATTATTTAGCTTTCAACAGATTAGGCAATTCAACAGATAACAGATCTAGCAGATTAAGCGATTCAACAGATTAGCAGATTAGGCAATTCAACAGATAAGAGATTTAGCAGATTAGGCAATTCAACAGATTAGCAGATTAGGCAATTCAACAGATTTAGCAGATAACAGATTTAGCAGATTAGGCAATTCAACAGATTTAGCAGATAAAAGATTTATCAGATTATATATTTCCAAAATTCTATTTACATATCTTGCCTAATCATAAATTAAGCGTAAACTTTCATGCCTAAATCATGGTCATAATTCATAATACAACATATGTCCAAATTTTTAGTTAAACTTTACACAGTACAGAATATTCTCTAAAAAGCCCTAAATCATGATATACCCTATGAATTGTGCCATGTTATAGCCTTTAATGCCAATTATCCAAAAATCCACTTTTAGGCATATTCAGATTGATAGTTATCCTATTATAATATGGGTCTCTATGCCTAAGTCACATATTCTTTTTTTTTTTTTCAAATCATGAATAGTTACATATAAATATGCCCAAAAAATCTAGATCTTTAAATTATAACATCTCAAAATCAGATCTTAATTTTAAACATGCGTTATGTCCCCAAGTTTCAAGTCACATGTTATCATACACTGATTCCTCTTCTTCCAAATTACAGAGTATACATAGATCTAGATCTAATTTACAACATATGTCCATTTCTTAAATCAGTCAAAGATCAGTCATGTCCAATTATGCATTATCCATTATTTGTCCCAAGATTTAGCGTTCGTGTGTTAATCTCTTATGAGATTTGGCGTAGGCTCGTGGTAGCCTGGCTATAAACAAAAAGGAAGAAAAGAGGGAATAGATACAGAACAGTCAAGATAGATCCACAAAAAGTATGCATAACCTCAGATCCAGAATCACAAAAATGTCAAGATAATTATTAAATTTCATATCTGAAAATAACTGTACTTACGATTAAAAAGGTACATCTTGATTTATGGGATCTGTATTCTGACACTGAATAGCGCTCCTTTGGCATAGACTATCGATTAGATTAGAAAATAGTTGTTCTCTTTTCACTCTATTCAGATTGGAAGAAGATGCACTAGTTCTAGTTTTGATTCTAGCAGAGTAGCGACGCCATTTTTATTTTTAACTAGAGTAGGGGTAGAATGAAATTGTGTGGAGAGAAAGCTAGGTTTGGGGGTGTTTAAATAGCATAGGGGTCACGAATCTGGTCAGAACGGGCGTCTAAGTATAGAGAAATGCATTTGTCCACGGATCTGGAAATAGTGGGGAGGTCAACCCTAGTGTCGACCTGTTTACACAGGTTGACCCCCAGGTCGACCCTAGTGTCGATCTGGGTCCTAGGCGAGAATTTTCCCGCCCAGCCCGGGTGTCCATTTTGAATTTCGAAATCTGAATTTTGAATTTCGGGCTAGTTTTTATTGAAACTTCCGAAGGCCATATCTTCTTCATGCGGAGTCCGATTTACGCAAATTTGGACTCTATTCCAAGCAGAATTTCGAGACGAACGCAATGGCGTAACCTGTTTCCGTTAATTATTTTGTTACAATTTAATTATTCCCTGATTTTTCATTCTTATTTTCATAGAAAATATGGGATGTTACATTCTCCCCTCCTTAAAGGATTTCGTCCCCGAAATCTTCAAGTTGGGAAGAATGTGTCCTACCATCCGATCTCCCATCTACTCAACCATCATCCACAAGCATCCATTGTCCTTAGAAAATTTCTGTATATGTTCCCTATCTAATGCAAAGATCAGGCTGTCCATTGATTCAGTTGACCTCCTTAATGCGAATTATGTTAGTGCCACGAGTCCAACATGTATGCAATTTTCCCATTTGGTACATATCATTTCTATATGAGTGCACAACCGTTCATTCATATGCAATATCCATGTGCTGAGTCAACCATTTTTCATCCACAAAATTGAAAAATGCACACACATCCATATGCAGTATGAGAGTGTTTTTGAGCCAATCTAGTGCCTAGTGTGTGTATATGCATCCACGAGCAACCACTTGCAACCATCAAACATAACATGTCTCAAACACATGTTTACACCCACTAGTTTCTACCTAAAGGTCGAAGATTCGATCGATATGATATAACTGAGTGACAAAAGCAAGTATATTTAAAACAAAAGCTTTGTTCCTATTAGGCATCGATTTAAGAGAATAACCCCCTAAGTATCAACCCCAAAGACCGAAATCAACATCAGGTTGACACTCAGAGAATGATTCCCATTAAACAAATGACCAACTGGAAATCTACTTCACGCTTTGAGTAAAAACCCCTATCCTTTTCAGAAATATTCAGATACTTACAGACTACTGGTACAGTTCAGATTACCAAACGATTCTTAGGAAACTAAGCACGATAAAAACCCAGAAGGTATGCATCATAGTAAACTTAACGCCCAACACAGATACCTTCAAACCCCAACTTATCACAAACAGATGATTCGTAACCCTCGTGGGTCTGAGTCTACAGCGGGATCAGAAACAAGAATAGTATTAAAGTGCAGAGTTTTAATTACAGAATCAAAATGCCAGAATCGGAAAGAGTTTTAACTCCACAATTAGATAAGGAAATTAAACCTTTTACAGGAAGTCTTCCTATTTCTATCCTATCCACGAGCCTCGAGGGTATTTGCCTGCCCTCCGGAAGTTGGTCCTGCCCACTGCCCTTGTCCTCGTTTCTTTGGGCAGTCCCTGTGAAGTGCCCCATTTCTCCACAGTTGAAGCAAGTGCCCTTCCACTTTCTGCAATCCTTGTTCAGATGGGTCGAGCTTCCACAAGTAAAGCACTTCTTCTCCTTTTTATCTTCAGACTTCTCATCCTTCCTTTGTGTTTCCTTTTTGGGTCCCGCCTTCTTGTTCTGTGGTCCTTCAAGCTTTCCATCTTTCTTCTCACTTTTGGTTTCCTCTTCATGCATCAATGCCATGTCAACTAATTTCTTGATGGTAGCCCCCATAGGAATGTGGGACATTGCTAATCCGTGTAGCAGCTCGTTCAAACCTTTAGCAAACCTTAGTGCCTTCTTATGCGGTGTATTTACCCAATCTAAGCCGTATCTCGCCAACTGATTAAACTTGTTGACGTAGTCTCTCACTGATAAATTCTCCTGCTTCAACGCCAAGAATTCTCTTCGTATAGAGACTCTTCCGCTCGTGAGAGAAATTTCATCTCGAACCTATGCCTGAAATCCATCCATCTCTACCGGACGCTCTCCATTTGTGACCTCCCACCAAAAAGAAGCTTCGTCCTTAAGCAACCATACCGCCAACTGTATCTTCTGCCTATCGTCCACCTCGAAGATAACGAATGAATCCTCGGTTTCTTCGAGCCAATTCCTTGCTCCATGAAGGATTCGGTTCCATTAAAGTTATTCCCACCCATGGCTCGAAAGTCTCTACATATCTTCGGGAAAGTATTCAAGCGCGGAGGGGGAGGAGGAACTGCTGCAGCTGGGGGAGGAGGGACGTCTGCTGGGCCCGCATCATTAGCCCTAGCTTCTAGGTACCTCCTGAACCAGCCAGGTATCGGTACGCCCACCGGAAGGTTAAGATCCCCAGACATGCTGAAACAAAAGAAAAGGGATTCAAAATGGAGAAAAGATAGATATATGGCTTTTAGAGATTATGTTTTTCCAAAATAAACTCTACTTTTGAAAATACTTCCTTTTTAAAACCTTTTTGAAAATAGTTTTCAAAAACTTTTTATCAAATCTGGTAACCTTTAGCTCTGATACCAAGTGTAACACCCCACCTTCATTAAGGTCACTCGCAAAGGGAATGCCTTAACTTTAGTGGAGCGTTTTTAGTAGACAGAACAGAAATTTACAAGACAGATAAAGTATTACTTGAAAAATTTATAACTTTATTACAACAGAAATAGAAATGAGTTTAGTTATATCTTTCAAAATCATAATATCGGAATTTAAGTACATAAATATCGATCTTGTTCAAAAGCCTTCAGAATGCATAGTTTTTAAAGCCATAATCCTCAATATAAACTGCAACGGAAAGATAGAGCCAAAGCCAAGCAATACTTAAAACACTTCAAGCATAGAGAATCAGAATCAAGCTCCTATGTTTCCACCCTGAGAACCTTGGAGGGGGGGGGGGACGGAAGAAAAGAGGCGAAACAAACTAGGTCAAACATAAGTTGGGTGAGTCCAGTGACTTTCAGCATATAAACAGATAATAGTATCATGACATGTAAATAAAACTAGATGAGAGATGACAGTAACAGGAATAGTACGTTAACAGAAGAAACGGAATGATGTAGGCTAAGCTAAGCTTCTTACTTAGTCTTCACTTCTCTGCACTAATACTAGTGTAACAGGATTAGGTGTTACCCTAATGTCTAAACTGAAACAGAAACGGAAACAGAATAATCTTTACAGAAACAGAATGCTAGTAATGGGCCTTTACCACCCGAACAGAGGCAAACGGTACATAAACAGAATGCTAATAATGGGCTTTTACCACCCCAACAGACAGAAAGTACGGGAACAGAATACTAATAATGGACCTTTACCACCCAACAGAAATAGATGGTACCCACAGAAACTGACAGAACTAAGTGTACCCTAAGTCCTACCCCCAAGCGATCGGCTCCCTAATACATAAATATCCTATGTCGACCCCACAGTAGGGTGTGTCACTCCTTAAAGTGGCAATCTATTGGCACAGACCTATTTACAGATGTCACGGTGTCTTACATCCTCAGAGCAGACCAGATCCATGCACGCACATGACCCGGTTGGAACGCGCCATCAACACCCCTCGCCATTATCAGAATGAACCACTTATAATTAGTTCAGTAAGCATGCCCGGACCCCTACATAGCGTGGGGTCAAAGTTTTGATACCAGCAAGGGTTACTAATTAATATGGGTTCCACACAACAGATGACACAAGTAATTCCCCTCCTAACCTTGTGTCCCCAGACTAACAGATTTCAGATTAACTTGTTTACAGATTTCAGACAGAGTTCAGATTATTAGTTCACAGATCAAACAATCAAGTTAACAAGTTTTCAGATTAACAGATCATATGTATGGATTTAACAGACTTACAGATTGTCTAACTTTGTATTGGGCCTATAGATTCATGAAAAGGGTTTATTAGATTCATCAGTCCAGTTGGTTTAACCCTATCCACCCAACACGTTTTTAGACACCACATTTCTCGTAAATTTGCATTAATTAAATATTAATGCATAGACCTCTAACATTAGATCGGTAACTTGTGGCTGCTGGATGTGCCGGGCGATTGCGGGAAGACTTCTGCCACAAGCCAAACCTAACCTCGTGTCTAAGCATATTTTAGTTATGCCTACGACCTCTTACATTAGACTGACAGATTGTGGTTGTTGGTTAAGCCGGTTGGTTCCGGGCAGGCTTCTACTACAAACAGAGTCTAACCTCGTGTCATAGCCAATTTATTCCAATACAAATTATACAGATATCAGACTAATTATGTCCATTTATCAGATTAAACTTGGTTACAGCATATTAATCAAATTTTCATATTTTTACTCAATCTTAGATCGAGCCTACGGATTTTCATACCCAAATTGCAATTATTTTGCTTTCAACAGATTAGGCAATTTAACAGATAACAGATCTAGCAGATTAAGCG
This sequence comes from Allium sativum, assembly GCA_030737875.1. NCBI lineage: Eukaryota > Viridiplantae > Streptophyta > Magnoliopsida > Asparagales > Amaryllidaceae > Allium > Allium sativum. The sequence continues at coordinate 316,193,188 of CM060922.1, read as the reverse complement.
ATTCAACAGATTAGCAGATTATGCAATTCAACAGATAACAGATCAAGCAGATTAGGCGATTCAACAGATTAGTAGATTAGGCAATTCAACAGATTTAGCAGATTAGGCAATTCAACAGATTTAGCAGATATATATTTCCAAAATTCAATATACATATCTTGCCTAATCATAAATTAAGCCTAAACTTTCATGCCTAAATCATGGTCATAATTCATAATACAACATATTCCCAAATTTTTAGTTAAACTTTGCATAGTACAGAATATTCTCTAAAAAGCCCCAAACCATGATATACTCTATGAATTATGCCAAGTTATAGCCTTTAATGCCAATTATCCAAAAGACCACTTTTAGGCGTATTCACATTGATAGTTATCCTAGTATAATATGGGTCTCTACGCCTAAGTCACATATTCTTTTTTTTTCAAATCATGAATCGTTACATAAAAATATACCCAAAAATCTAGATCTTTAAATTATAACATCTCAAAATCAGATCTTAATTTTAAACATGCGTTACGTCCCCAAGTTTCAAGTCGCATGTTATCATACAATGATTCCTCTTCTTCCAAATTACAGAGTATACACAGATCTAGATCTAATTTACAACATATGTCCATTTCTTAAATCAGTCAAAGATCAGTCATGTCCAATTATGCATTATCCATTATTTGTCCCAAAATTTAGCGTTCGTGCATTAATCTCTTATGAGATTTGGCCCAGGCTCGTGGTAGCCTGGCTACAAACAAAAAGGAAGAAAAGAGGGAACATATACATAATAGTCACAATCAAGATAGATCCACAAAAAAGTATCATAACCTCAGATCCAGATTCACAAAAATGTCAAGATAATTATTAAATTTCATATATGAAAATAACTGTACTCATGATTGAAAAGGTAAATCTTGATTTCTGGGATCTGTATTCTGGCCCTGAATAGCGCTCCTTTGTCGTAGACTATCAATTAGATTAGAAAATAGTTGTTTTCTTTTAACTCTATTCAGATTAGAAGAAGATGCACTAGTTCTAGTTTCGATTCTAGCAGAGTAGCGACACCATTTTTATTTTTAACTAGAATAGAGGCAGAATATAGGCAGAATGAAATTGTGTGGAGAGAAAGCTAGGTTTGGGAGTGTTTAAATAGCATAGGGGTCACGAATCTGCTCAGAACGTGCGTCTAAATACAGAAAAATGCATCTGTCCATGGATCTGGAAATGGGGGGAGGTCGACCCTAGTGTCGACCTGTTTACACAGGTCGACCCCTAGGTTGACCCTAGTGTCGACCTGGGTCCTGGGCGGGAATTTTCCCGCCTAGCCCGGGTGTCTGTTTTGAATTTCGAAATCTGAATTTTGAATTTCGGGTTGGTTTTTATTGAAACTTCTGAAGGCCATATCTTCTTCATACGGAGTCCGATTTATGAAAACTTGGACTCTATTCGAAGCAGAATTTCAAGACGAACACAATGGCGTAACCCATTTCCCTTAATTATTTTGTTACAATTTAATTATTCTCTGAGTTGTCATTCTTATGTTCACAGAAAATACGAGGTGTTACAACTGACCTCATTGAAACAACGCCATTCAAATATGAGTTATTCAATGCAACCACAAGTGTTTCCCAACTCTCCAGTAATGAACTCCATCATCATTTAAGCTTGTATTTCATCAGTCATCTTAAAATTAATGGTAGCCGATTGATTCACAATTCCTGAAACTCATTAAGATGCTCACCAATTGATCCACGTTCCTTAAACTTTATATTCACCAGTCTTCTCATAAGTAGAGCCTTGTTTGTTGAGGAGTTATTTGCATAAACTCCTTCCAATTTCTTCCATATCTCATAAGCAGATGTTTCATTAGCAATAACATGAAACACTGAATTATCCAAAAAACATCGAATATATGCAGCATCCTTCTTATCAAAGTCTTCCAATTTTCTTCAGATAAATTGCTAGGTTTTTCCCCATTGTTCTCTAATGGTTGATGAAGATTATTAAGATAAATTTTTTTATTCCTTATTGCTTTTCATAATCCCCAATTTCTCCCATTAAACTTTTCAATAATTATTTTATCCATATTCAAACCCTCTTAAAAAAATTTACGTAGAAGGCTCCTATGCCAATTGTTAGGGTTCCCTTACGATCACTACATAATTAGATTTTAAAAGACAGAAGAAGAAAATAATAACAAATGAATTACTCCAAGAAAATCTTTATTAATCCACCAATTGATTACAAAGAAAACCTAAAATTGAGAAGATATCTCAATCCCTTAAAAAAAGTTATTCTCCCTTTCTGGTACAAAATAAATCTATCTCTAGAGAGATGCATATGTAGACAAATAGTAACCTAGGTCAATACCCCAACTGGATCCTAAAAGATCTCTAAATAATTTATCCACAAAACCCAATCAAAAAGGAATATTTCCGATTCTAACGTCTGGATTCAATTTCAGACTTCTGAAAATGCTTTTAGACATCTGAAACTAAAGGACAGACGTATAAAAGTATTTCCAGGGTAAAGAATTGAAATCATTCAGTTGTCTGAAAAATAACTTCAAATGTCTGAAATCCCTTGTTGTCTCTTGCGATATCTTCTTCTCCGCTACAATGCCCATATCATCGCCTTCAACATACATGTGATTTTATATCATAAATCACAACAATTAACATATATAAAACAAAATTAAAAGTAAAAAAAGGAAAGAAACCAAATAGAAAAACAGAACACAAACTACATAAGAGTAAGATAGGTCCTTAGAAGTATAAAAAAGGAGGAAAGTCTAAAGTCAAAGTCTAACATTTATCAAGTCACATGAAAAAACCTTTTCCCCGTTGTATCAGAGTAGTAGTGGGACTTTTCAGTTGATTCTGTAACAAATCCTTTCTTCTTTTTATGTCTAGCGATGGATCTATGCAGGCGCTGGTGGATAAGTGACATATGGCTTACGATGATAGCACTTAGCAAATAGACCAAATGTATCGATCTTCTCATGAAGTTGGTAACACTAGCCCATCCATCAAACCCAACAATCAAGATTCATCCCACTATGAACATGTCCAGTGTGTAAATTGCTGTCTAACTTGGTAGAAAGAATGGTGGCTTCTCCGCTGCATTCTATAATTTTGTGTCATTGATTGCATTAGTGTTGAAACTATTGCTAGCTTGCATTGGTAATCAAGTGAATAGAAATGGAATTCCAACATAAATCAAGTGATATCATTTAGATAATTTATAAACCTGAAATTATGCAAATTGGATATGATACATATCGTGCAGAAGCAGAGTGGTATGTGAGCATATGTGCTAAGATAGGAATGTTGTAGACTGTAAACTAACAAGCAAAGCACACACAGCCAAACTGATAGGGCAAAAAATGGAAATATGATAGTTAGGAACCTAATATGAATAACAATAGGGAGGCAAGCAAGGGCATGTAGGAAGGTGCTTTTAGTATCATGCATTCCAATCACTTTCTCCCAAATAAAGTATAGAGTCGTTCATTGAAAATTGAACAAGATGAATTGGTGGATAAGCATCAGTATAATTACTACATAATTTCTCATGTGCACGGAATTTTTGTAGGTTAAAAAAAACAAAGAACAGTTAATCAGCTAGTATGACACATATAGCTCACATGGGTTCTTGGGTGTGCTTAGATACTCACGCACGTATAAGCCTGGATTGTCATAATAGCATGTATAATACACTGAAGGTCTAGAAGCAAACGTGAAATTGTATATGCCTTAAATTTAAATAACTTTTGATTGTGTGGGTTTTGCATAATTTTGAATGAGATGAACTAACAAGTCCAATGGTCATATCAAATCAATCAATGATGAAAGAATAAACGATCCTAGAGATTTTATTTTATTTTCTACTCCAAGTACCCCGTCTTATCTAATACAATGCATATCAGTTTCAATGGTAAATGCATAGGGTCAATTTTTTTTATAAAAAAATAACTTGTTACCGGCAATAGGTTACATAGGACTCTCCCATACTCACCAAGGCAATCAAGTTTTTGTAGAAGGGCAGTACTCACATAGCAAAAATTGCAACAAAATATCTTTTTAAAATATTGTTCTAGTATTGCAAGAGGTGACAGATAAAGAATAAATTACAGTACAATGTTTTTCCTTCTAATTTATACAATTAACAACCAAAGTTCAAGTCCTAAACCTATCAATACATTCTCCATTTTCCTCGCCAAGGTGCGTACAAAGCTAATTCACTGTTATTATCCACACCAAAATACGGACAAGATAATTATTGATATTTGCTTCTCAATAGTTCAACATGGTTGTTCGATAGTAATTATCGAAATATTTATTGCAATCACTTATAGAGAGGCATCAATTATAACTCAATAAATCAAAATTTTCTTGTGATATTTTACCAAAAAAAAAAGCTTAAAAGTGCAAGAATACACTATCATGCTTACACGGTTACTGTGTGGCCCCCTAAGGTATAAAAAAATATTGATGGCACCAATGAAGTACAACACCAGCTTTTTGCTGGCCGAATGAGTTACCCCTTCGACCTATCATTAAAGTTTCTTGATTATGTGGAGTAAGCAATAACTAACTATATCAAAATGCAGGATTTTTAAAAAATATATTAAACAAACCTAGCCTTGAACTGCAGCAACAATGGTCATGTACCAGGCAGTAGAGCCGGTCCCGAGACTTATGATGTCCGGTGCGATATATTAAACGATGCCCCAAAGGCTAAAAAAGTTCACAATGATACTAAATAATTTTCATATTGTAAGGCATCAATATTAAAAAAACTCAATACTGCTATTATGAGTTAATAATGCATGCTAAGAGACCCTCTTAACGATTTGGCCATCTCTTTCTTTCTTTTTTGTTTTTTCTGTTAGAACTTCCAAATGGTTGCTTTCATAGGAATATTACAACTACTTTTTTTTTTCAAATTGAAAATAAGGCTTTTGTTGGAAAAAAAAATCAATATTTGTAGTAAGAAAAAAAAATTTAATTTTATGTTTAATGGAAATTTTGTTCATCAAATTTATAGATAAAAATTGATATTTTGTTAAACACATTCAACATTTAGAAATTCTAGCATATGTAACCAAATTCAAATTCTCCTCTGCACTCTTCAGTGCAAAAAAATTAGTTTTTTCTTCCTTTTATCAGTTGAAATAAGAAAACAAATTAGGAGTAAACAATTATTATTCATTATTTAATTTACTCATTCCATATTTTTTTTGTGGTGCTACAATCTTGAATTAAAAAGTGCAAAACAACTTTACTGTGAATTGATGATATTGTCAATTGTGATGTAATTAGTTAATATAATAATAGATAGGTTAAATGAGCAATATCAACTATTAAGAAATGTGTCATTGTTTTATTGTTTATACAATGAATTTCGATTGCATTATTATATTCATCTTTTTTCCTAATAAGAAATTGTTTATTAAATTTCTATTTCCTAACATTGAATACTGCATAATATCTATGCACGCTGAATAGATTAAAAGAAATATTTCATAAAAATTAGGGTATACCTGAAAACAAAGCAATTGAAAGGCATCAACCATTGGTATTGTCATCCTAAAATATACAATCATAATTGTTGCCACTAACCAAAAATCAAACTAAATAGGATAATTTAGAAACTAGGGATACCTAAAATTAGATCTGAGTGGTTGAAATTTTGAAATTGTTCTTCTTGCATGCGTATGCCCCTTGCGTCTGTATAACCATAAGTGTTTTCAGGATCGTATGCCTCTCCTCCCTGTTGCACCCTCTTCCTTTCTTCTCAAACGCGATATTCAATTTCGCACTTTTCTCCTTTCAATTTTTTGTGGGCTGAACGCGATGAAACTTTCATGCCCTAGTTGTCTTTGTTGCCCTATGCATATGCATTGTTCGCACTAGGCTAGGTTGTGCCAGGCAGTGTATATGGTCATACCAAGTCCGATAAATGACCGTATCCAGCAGTTGTGGAATGAAGGAATGAACACGATCATTGCACATCAAGCTCCATACATATATGTCCATGCTCTCTTGTCCAAGTGATCATTTACATAGTATATGTTGCTGCTAGTAATAATAATGGCAAATTTAATCAAACGTAATCAACTAACATGACCAGTGTTTAATGAGTTAGTTAAGCAAATCACATATACATATCCACACATACTTTTAGAGCTAAAAAACAATGCAAAAAAATAAATCACATTGAATATCTTCCTAAACTCACATAAAGCTGAGAGTAGAAAGATCCACTATGGTTGTAATACCTAATGAACTGAGATTCAGACAATAAGTCACAAATATCCTTACGGACAATAGACAAATTTAACAAACAAATAAATTTTGATTTAAAAACCACAGCTGTTAATCATGAAAAAATGGCAATACCGAAGTAATTGATGAATTTAGCAGCAATAACTTCTATTTAATTACTAAATTTTTTTCAATTGTTCATCACACGTTAGTTAATTCACAGCTGAATCCATATACCCTAAATTTGAAAGGCTAATCCTGCTTCAATCTAACTTTTAAAACATTTTTTCTACCTAATACCAATTAACACACCATTTGGCTAAACATGCAACAAGTTTTCCCTAGCCAATGATTCATAACTTAGGATTGGAAGAGTAGTCATAAAAATAATGTAGTAATAGCACATATTAATGCATAAAAGTCATACCTTTACGTTGAAAGCACATGACTGGATTGGGATTTGGAGTTGATTTAGTTTCTGAAAAGGGTAGATGAAAGGCTTTGGCTTTGGGTTTAATTATAACCCACAGAAAGGATGCCTAGGTCGCATCTGAAGCCAAGTAAGCAGCCGAGATTCGGCATCGAACTAAAGTTAAACTCTAACCCGATAAGGGTTTCGTAACACCCCATAATTTTAAAGGACATTATTAACAACAAACTAAAGAATACTTAATTAAATATTGGTAATTATGTATAAAGGACAATACCATTGCGTTCATCTCAGAATTCTGGGTGAGATAGACTCTGAATTTGCATAAAACGGCATCGTATGAGGAAGATATAAAGCTTAGAAGTTTGTATATGTTTAGGAGACTTATATATATATGTATATATATATAATTCAAGACCAGAATTCAAATCTGTTCAAAATACGTAAGCGGGAAAAAGGGTGGGCACAGGCGGGAGTTTGAACTGTTATGGGTCGACCTATGCCTGGTCTGGTTCGACCTACGGGTAGACCAATGGTCTGGTGGGTCGACCTAAGAGGGCGTGGGTCGACCCATCCCAGATATGGCTGAATTCTTCTGTCTGAACCTGGACTTGTTTGCTTGCTGGGTCGGTTGGAGATAGCCTATATAAAGACAAGCATTTCTGTTGTTTTCTATACCTGAAACAATGGAGACAATGAGATGTTGCCTCTGCTTGGATAGAATTAGATTATCTTCTTCAACATCAGCCTATATACATATATTGGAAACATTTCTTGTGTATCGATCCAGTCTCTATGAGTTCATGTTATTTTTAGATATAAAATTTAACAGTAACCCTGACATGTTTATAAACCTGGATCTGAACCTATACCTGTTAAGAAACTGATTCATACCTAAACAGTTTTGTTATAACTACATGAGAATTTCTGTACACTTGTTCCGCTGTTGAGTTCTTATATGCATATTTCTGTTTATATGCCTATTTCTATTTTCTTCCTTCCCCGTTCCCTTTTTATTTTTATAGCCTAGGCTACCTTCAAGCCTAGGCCATATCACTGAAACATGCGTACGAACGAAAATTTAGGTAAATTGGGAATGATAATTTTGGGGAATATCTTGTACTATGAATCATGATAGGAATTTTGGGCCATAATTGAAATATGACTAAAATTTGAGGGCTTATTCTATACTGTGAATTATGACCGGAGCTTTGGGGGATTGTAAATCTGTAGGCTTAATTTAAAGATTAAGTGGAACATGTTAATGAAACTGTAAGTAACCTATGGAACCTGTTTAATCCGTTGGGGTTATGTAAACCTGTTTAATCTGTTGGGGTTATGTAAAACTATTTAATCTGTTGGGGTTAAATAAACCTGTGAAACTTAACCTGTTAATATGTAGGGGTTAGGCGAACCTGTTAATCTGTAGGCTTAACCTGTTAAAAATCCTAGTTAATTGGGGGACACAAGTTTAGGGGTTTGACTTGTGTCATCTGCTGTGTGGGACCCATTTCCGTCAGTTACCCATTCTAGTATTAAACGGGGACCCCGCACTAGGTAGGGGTCAGGGCACACATATTGAACTGATTGTAAGAGGTTCAGTTGAAAGGGGGTGTATACGGGCGCATTCCAGCGGAGTCATGTGCGTGCATGACACCGGTCTGTATGGGGAAAATAAGAAGCTGTAGCACCAGTAAATAGGTCTGTGTCCTTCTGTAGGTTGTCACTTTTGGAAGTAATACACCCTACTGTAGGGTCGACCCAAGGTATTTACAAGTTAGGGAGCCGATCGCTTAGTGGTAGTAATTAGGGTACATGTAGTCCTGTCAGTGTCTATTGAGGTACCCGTTATTTCTGTTAGGGGTAACACCCGTTATTTCTGTTGAGGTTCCTGTTATTTCTATTTGGGTAAAACCCGTTACTAGAGTACACCTAATCCTACTATTATATTTCTATAGGGATCATTCCGTTTCTATTAAGTAATAAGGGGATACCTAATCATGTCGCATATCTATTATACTAGTATTGATGCAGAGAAAAGCATAATCTACTCTGTTTATTCTGCTTATCCTGTGCAGTCTGTTTATACTTGTTATATGATATTGTTATCTCTCATCCAATTTATATGCCTGTCATGAATACTTTTACTTCTTTATCTGCTAAAAGCAACTAGACTCACCAGACTTTATGTGTGACCCGTTTTGTTTCCTCTTCGCTCTCTTCCTTTCCCCCTAGGTTGTTAGGGTGGGAACCCTCAGGCTTTATTTGGATTCTCTCTTCTGTTTCTGTTTGGATTTGGATCTGCTTTGATGTACCGCTTTGAGTACTTGTCTACTTTATTATGGCTATTATTGGTTATTTTGATTTTACATTTCTGTTCTCTGATGGCTTTCAGGGCAAGGCAGATGTTTTGGTTTCAGTATTTTAGGCTGATGTTGTTACTGGTTTTGAGACTATAATGTTTTTCTGCTATGTAATGAAGTTTTAAATTCCACTGCTATTTTTTTATACATCTAGTGAGATTCTATTTCTGTTTACCTATAATGCTTCACGAAATTTAATGCATTGCGATAAAGAGTGACATTTACGGACGTGGGGTGTCACATTTGGTATCAGAGCTGAAGGTTACAAGATCGAATAAGAGGTTTTGAAAATTATTTTCAATAAGTTTCAAAAATAAAGTATTTTCAAAGAAAAGTTTGTTTTTGAAAAACATATTCCCCAAAGCTATATGAAATATCTTTCGATTCTCTGTTTGAATCCCTTTTCCTTTTCTTTTCAACATGTCTGGAGAATCGAATCTTCCCGAGAGCATTCAGATACCAGCTTGGTTCCATAGGTATCTTGAGGCTACGGCGCCAGCCGGAGGTTAAGGGACTCCCCTCCCCTAGCTGCAGCTGCTATTCCTCCTCCTCCACGAGTGGATAATTTCTCTAAGATATGCAAAGATTTCTATTCTATAGGAGTAAAACCATTCCGAGGAACTAAGAACTTTTTGGAAGCACGAAATTGGCTAAAAGAGATGGAAAAATTATTTGGGGTTGTTGAGGTTGATGATCGCATGAAGATACAGTTGGCTTCCTGGAAGCTTAAGGACGAGGCTTCGTTTTGGTGGGAAGTGATGCAAGAAGGGCGTCTAGTCGATACTTGGGATCATTTCCCGATAGAGATTTGAGATGAAGTTTCTCTCTCATGCAGAAGAGAGTGGGCAGATTGAGAGATTTCTGGCGCTTAAGCAAGGAAGCATGTCTGTTAAAGAGTATGTCAACAAGTTCAATCAGTTGTCAAGGTTTGGTTTGGAGCTGGTGAATACCCCGCACAAGGAAGCTTTAAGGTTTGCAAGAGCATTAAATCAACCTGTTCAAGCATTGGCATTATCTCACATTTCAATGGGGGTTGTTTTTGAGAGACTGGTTGATATGACATTAATGCACAAAGATGGTAAGGATGAGAAAAAGGAGGCAAAGACTGATGAAACACAAAATAAGAAAGTGTGGCCCAAGAAAGAACCGCAAAGAAGGGTGGAAAGAACGACAAAGCTCAAGGCAAGAAGAAAAGTCATGGTTCTGAGAGCTTGGGTCATTTGGTCATGGATTACAGAAATAGGAAGAATGCTTGCTTCAACCATGGTGAAGTTAGACACTATACTTGTAATAACCCGGAAAATATAAAAATCAAATTTTTATTATACTATTCAATATATAAAAATCAATTTTTTATTATACTATTCAATATATAAAAATCGAATTTTTACTATGCTATTCAATATATAAAAATCGAATTTTTACTATGCTATTCAATATATAGAAATCGAATTTTTATATTCACGCTATATGGATAAAAATTCTATTTCTATCCCGCTATTCTTCATATAAAGATTTCGCCTTTTCAAAAATATTGATTTCGCCTTTTCAAAAATATAGATTTCGCCTTTTCTTTTCATCATTATAAAAATCACATTTTTATTTCAACACGTATATAATAAAATCATATTTTTATTATGCTACTTCATTAAAAATCCAACCTTTGTTTATTCAAAAATCTATTCTTTTTCGTTTCAAAAATTCGATCCTTTCTTCTTACAATAACATGATATCATTATACGATTAAAACTCTATCTTTATATTTTTGAATCTAATCTATTTCTTCGCTATAATACATAAAAATCTGATCTTTACATTATATAGAAATCAAACCTTTTCGTTATACAAAACCCAAACCTTTTCGTTATATAGAAATCACACATTTTATATGCCATTACATATATATAAAAATCAATTTTTCTTATATATATTAGTCTTCTCTATAAAAAAAAATACTTCCTATCTCTTTATCAATAAAAATATAATCTTTTTCATAAATAAAAATATAGTGATTTTATTATTAAAAATATAACTTCATATGAAAATTTGGTGCGTTCTTTTTATTTTATTAATTCTTTGAGTTATAAATTTATTCATGTAAAGTGTGGCGGCCAAGAAATTTCGCTCGATCCGAATCAGTCGTCAAACCGATCTAGACCGTTCGAAACCCCTGATCGTTTTGAGAACAGGACAAAATAGAACGCACACGGAAGAACATTTCATTGCTATTACAACAATTCCATCAGATACAAGAATATACAGAGTATAATTGAATAAATTACATTCGACAAATATCAGAGATTACAATAAATTACATAGCAGCGGAAAATAATACAAAGCACAACTGAAGGTGATATACGGATACAGAGCTTTCCGGATATCATTCCAGCTGTAAACCAGGATCCTGTGAATATAAATCTGCAAAACCAAAACTACTAGCTGCCCGTGTGGAAATTAGGGGCACCCAGAGTTTAGGTTAAAACAATAAACTCCAGGTCAGTCATGTGACTGGTGTGAGAACTAAAACAGTTATTAAAACTTTATTTTAAAAGAGAGTAATTCAAGGGACCACGCCATAACACGGAACGGGTTTCCTCCCATGAATACCAGTGCATATCAATAAACAACGCAATGCTTTTTCGAAAAATGAAGCTATTATAAGACCCAGGTCCCATCACACAATGCAACGCAAGCCGGAGGATAGGGTTTTACCTTATAACAGCCAAACATGCTTGGTACATTTAAAACAAATCATTTGATACTATAATAAGTGTATAGTGTCAAAACATTTCAATCATAAATATAAATCATAGACGGCATAGCAACCCATGCTACTATGTCGCCATACTAGGCTCTACAAATAAAGCCGCAATACACGTATTGGAAATTGGATTTCCATCTTGAGTCGAGGCAAGGGGCAAGCTCCTCTTCGCGTTCGAGACACTCTAGCAAATGTCCCAGTCAATGTCATTCAAATAGGTGTACATAAACAAACCGTCCGGTTTGTAAATGAATATTTATTCTCATTCACTATATTCATACTCCCGTTAAAAATTATATTTTTAACGATAAAGTATTTTTTTTCCATATGAATTTCTATTCAGTTCATTCTTTAAATAAAATGATATTTTTATTTTCTAACTTATTTTAGAAAATTTCGGCGGCATAACGGCACGATACTAGAAACAGGACGAGGCCTAGCCTTATCCCCGGTCTAGTGAAGGCCCACGCCATTCATACATCAATCAAATCAATTTCAGACCAAATAATCTAACCAACTACACAACCAAACAATTAAACAATCAAGCCATCCATGGTCTGTGGATGACGGGTGTCGGGTGCTACTAGACACCGTCTACATCCTAGTATATATATATATAAATAACTATAAAAAGAAATTTTTGAAAGGTGAGAAATTCTCACCAATAGCTATCCAATACCACGACTCTTCATTTATAGAAATCTTCATTGTTATCGCATTCTTGTCATCTTCGTTGCTGTAGCCACTACATATGTAAAAATCGAATTTTTATTTTTTTTCACTTTCAATTTAAAGATTATATTTTTATTGATAAAGAGATAGGAAGTATTTATTTTCGTGTTTCAAAGGTGTGGTTTCTATATATTTCCATTAGACTGGTGTGAGAACCAAAACTTTTATAGTTAGAACACATTGTTGTGAATTGGCATCAAAAACATGATTTTCTGTATATATGTATTACAGCATCATCAGAAATTATTTTCGTGTTTCGAAGGTGAGATATCTATATATTTCCATTAGACTGGTGTGAGAACCAAAACTTATATAGATAGGTTTATTGTTGTGAATAGGCATCAAAAACATGATTTTCTGTATATATATCAAAATTATGAATTTGAAACTCAAATTCACTAATTGATTGATGTTTGTGTTGTTTGTTTGATAATTTTGAACCATACGAAAGAATTCACCAGATATTGGATTAGTAATATCCAATTAGAATGACTCGTTAGAGATAGGATCAGTAGTATCCTAGAACGAGTGTGAAGAGTATATTTTTTTCAAATGAAAACAATTTTGTTTTGAAATTTAAAACATTTTAACGTATTTGATTATTTATTTATTTTGAATATGGACAATCCAATATATAAAGGTTTTGCATATACGCGTCATGAACGTATATTCGAAGTTTTAATATACTAGATAGATATAGAATCACACTCTAGTCGCCCGGACCTGATTCTGAATTGCAACTCAACACATGAATATTCGATATAGTTTGTATATATATAAAAATTTGATTTTTATCGCTAAAGCTATTTGTTTAACTTCAAATAATATTCAACACATGAATTTCAACTCAACGAATGAATTGCAACTCAACACATGAATATTCGATATAGTTTGTATATATATAAAAATGTGATTTTTATCGCTAAAGCTATTTGTTTAAATTCAAATGTTGAATATTATTTGAAGTTAAACAAATAGCTTTAGCGATAAAAATCACATTTTTATATATATACAAACTATTCGAATATTCATGTGTTGAGTTGCAATTCATTCGTTGAGTTGAAATTCATGTGTTGAATATTATTTGAATTTAAACAAATAGCTTTAGCGATAAAAATCACATTTTTATATATATACAAACTATATAGAATATTCATGTGTTGAGTTGCAATTCGTTCGTCGATTTGAAATTCATGTGTTGAATGTTATCATATTTTAAAATAAAATGAATTCACAATAAAACTACATTTTTTTTGAATATGGAGTGTTAAAAACATTCACGTGTTGAATAAATATTTTTGACGATAAAAATATTTCTTTTATCATGTATATGCTTAGATAAAAATACACACGTGTTGAAATAAATAATAGTTGCTAGAAATATTATTATTAGCTTTGTTCTGCATATATATACATGTGTTGAACAGGAAAAACGGATTAGCTGTAGAGTAAAGAAATTATTTGCATGCCCGACAAATAGGTAAACCTTGATGAGTTGGCTGCGCAATTTTATTTATATATCAACTCCTGTGAATGCCACTGGATGCGGAGTGCTGGTTATTCTGTGTGAAATAATAAATATCGCCATAGGATAGTAACAATAAATTTTGAACTACACTACATGGCATACTTCATGACGATAGGCATACTTCATCATATTCCACATAAGAAATTGGAGCTTGTATGACGAGGTGGAAGATTTACCATACGAGCGAGAGGCTTGTATGGCGATGACTATATACTACAGGTTGAACTGATGACTGATATGGACTATATAAAATATAACGATAAATCGCCAGATTAATAAAAACCCCACACGGGTCTGGAGTTGACAATAATCACATCGCTCTAGTTATTAGATACGGCACATGGACTATTTATTTCCACACGGAAACGGGGGTGACGAGAATTTATTCTCTGGAGTGATTATCTATACATGCTCCCCCGTAAACACCAGAATATATCACTATAAATATGTGAATGCTTTTTAGGATTTGTTGGGTACCTAACACGGCCCAATAAATTTCCAAACCCCTCCCCGTACAAAGGAGGTTATGGCGAAATTTTTCGAAATATTAAGGCGTTAGTGAAATATTTGAAGTGAAAACGAAGCTGAAAATATAGAATGAACTATAGCTGAAATAATAGAATGAACTATATTTATATATATAAATATAAATATAATTAAAAGGAATAGAGGCCGTGCAGTTCGTGTTTCGGAATCCTAATTTGAAACGATTAGTGCGAGAAATCCGACCATCGGATTTTCCCGAAACCGCAACCGCTGGGTTCGCCTTGGGAATATCTTCCCAACGACACCAACCTTGTAAAAATCCAACGGTTGGATTGTCCGGAATGTTTAATTCAAATCTGAAGAAAAACAGCGCCAAAATCGTTTATATTTATATATAAATATAATTAAATTAAATCGAATAACGACGCTGCAGTTCGAATTTTGAAACCGTAACTTCAAATGACTAGTGTGGAAGATCCAACTGTCGGATTCTCACGAAACTGGAACCGGTGGGTTCGCTTTGGGAATATCTTCCCACTGATATAGACTTTGTAGAAATCCAACGGTTAGATTTTCCGATATGTGTAAAACAAATTAGGGGAAAAACAGTGCCAATGCCACGGCACGACCTGAAACGTCGTTTAATTAAATATGGCCATTTTTAAATAAATAAAAATGGTGAAAAATCGTTATAAAATATTCCTGTTTCTGTACTCTGCTATGATGATTAATGTGTTATATTCCAATGATTATCCTTAATACCGCCCCTCGGATTTTGGGATCGTCATAACTTCCCCGGTCTCCGAAGAGGTGAGAAAGAACGAATTACTGTGAGGACAAGACAAATCAGAACGCAAACGGAAGAACATTTCATTGTTATTACAACAATTCCATCAGATACAAGAATATACAGAGTATAATGAATAAATTACATTCGATAAATATCAGAGATTACAATAAATTACATAGCAGCGGAAAATAATACAAAACACAACTGAAGGTGATATACGGATACAGAGCTTTCCGGATATCATTCCAGCTGTAAACCAGGATCTTGTGAATATAAATCTGCAAAACCAAAACTACTAACTGCCCATGTCGAAAATAAGGGCACCCAGAGTTTAGGTTAAAACAATAAACTCCAGGTCAGTCATGTGACTGGTGTGAGAACTAAAACAGTTATTTAAAACTTTACTTTAAAAGAGAGTAGTTCAAGGGACCACGCCGTATAACACGGAACGGGTTTCCTCCCAAGAATACCAGTGCATAGAATAAACAACGCAATGCTTTTTCGAAAAATGAAGCTATTATAAGACCCAGGTCCCATCACACAATGCAACGCAAGCCGGAGGATAGGGTTTTCCCTTATAATAGTCAAACATGCTTGGTACGTTTAAAACAAATCATTTGATACTATAGTAAGTGTATAGTGTCAAAACAATTTCAATCATAAATATAAATCATAGACGGCATAACATCCCATGCTACTATGTCACCATACTAGGCTCTACAAATAAAGCCGAAATATCTCGTATTGAAAAGTGGATTTCCGTCATGAGTCGAGGCAAGGGGCAAGCTCCTCTCCGCGTTCGAGACACTCTAGCAAATGTCCTAGGGCTACACACTCTGGGCAACCCTTGGATGCTTCAGGGCCGGTCCTCACTTACGTTAGAGGATTGGCAATTCCTGAACACACGTTTCCCGGTCCTTACAGACCTAAAATCAAGGCGCCTCATCCAACAACCACAAAGGTGAAAAGTATATAAATGTCAGGGCTGGTATGTCACTGACACCACCAAAGCTAGAAAGAAACGTCGTGCTCTCCCTGCAGTCCGTATCCCGTTTTTGACTCATACCGAGGTGTGAGGCTCGCGAATTCACGTTATACACAAAGCTACCACGTAGGCGTGCTTTGATCATCAACCACAAGACTTTTCTTTTCAACAAAGGCCTTGATCATTGCATCTTAGCGTGCCACACAGGCAATTCATGCCATGCGACTGATGTCCATCGATATACAACCTCTGAGCTCGTACGTCTCAGAGAAGGGCGTTAAGCAAAAGAATAAATTCTCCGCCGCCAAACAGATGTATATTTAACAGAAATCAATCAACATAGAATAAAATCCAATGTCAGACACACAATCCATTTACAAGTCCGTTCTGGGTCTGAACGAAACCGAAGGCACTTTCCTCGCATATCCATCCATCTCCAAGTACGTCTGGACGACCACCAACTATTTCCATCCTCTTGGGTGTACAGCCCAATCAGGATCGTCAGTAATTATCCAAACGATGTGAAGACTTCCGGTCTTCAACCACCGTCTTCATCTTCGACATATCGTCGAATCGGTTATTCAGGATGGGTATAAACCCGGCCTTTCCGAACAACCCGCGTATATTAAAACGAATGTTACACAAACACAACATACGCCTCATTCCAATTCATATTCTCAGGGAAAAGTTCCCATTAATTTTATCCAAGATAAATCCTTTAAAATTTATCCTTTAATCTTCCTTTGGATGTCATTTCAAACCAAATTATGGTTTTCCAAACTAGTCGAGATTAGCGAACCACAACGAAGTAATTATTTATTTTATTTCCCAATCCCAACCTATTCATCTCTTGAAGCAAAACTAGTAATACTCCATATCTAACACCACAGTGTTATCGGTAAAATTAATTGCCATTTCACGTTCAAATCCAATTAAAGATTTGACTATCGTTTTGGGGCAAAACTAGTGATACTCCATTCTCGCTTATTTGTCAAATTTGATAATTTAGATTATCAATTCGAATTTCAATCTAATTGCAGATTCATTAAAACTCCTTTTACTGGGTTAAAGAACTAGTGTTATCTAAAACACAGTTCACGACAAACCCAAATCACATTCTATTTATTATCGGGTTAAAGAACTAGTGTTATTTAAAACACAGTTCACGATAAACCCATTTCAAATCCAATTAAATATTTTAGAAATTCCGATTATTTAAAACCCCTTTTTAAATCCAATTTATTTATTCAAAAATAATCGGGTTTTAAATTTAGTTCAAAACTAGTTCATTTCGATAAAAATCTATTTTTATCCTTTCAAATATGGAGTTTTTCACCCCAATTTTTCCCAAATCATTTCTTATGATTTTACACAAATTATTACTATTTTTAATAATTTTATTAAGGCCCGTACAATCGATTTCCAAAAATGGCCATCGAACTGCACTTACAACGACCTTTTTCAAATTTGATTTGGACGTAACTCCAAATCCAACCGTTAGATTTCAAATTCCTGATATTCGTTAGAAAGTCTTTTCAATACGAACCCAACGGTTCCGGTTTTAGGAGAATTCGACGGTCGGATCTCCCGTAATGTCCGTTTGAAATAAATGGTCGAAATTCACGAACTGCCGCGGCGCGGCGCGTTCTATTCAGGCCATTATATTATATATATAATATATACAATATATATTTCGTCGATTTCTATTTAAAACGAATTATATAAATAGTTTTGAATTCGTTTCAAGAACCATTTCAACTTTCATTTCAATCCAAAGAAAAATTGAATTCTTCTTTATAAGTTCGTTTTAAAATTCATTTCTATTCAATTCAAATTTCAATTCAATTTGAATTCATTTCAATTCGCTTTCAATTCAATTTGAATTCGTTTTCAGTTCAATTAAATTTCAAAGTCGTTTTCTATTTGATTCAATTCAAATTGGTTTTCTATTCGATTCAATTCAAATTGGTTTTCTATTCGATTCAATTCAAATTGGTTTTCTATTCGATTCAATTCAAATTGGTTTTCTATTCCATTTGAATTCAACTTGTTTTCTATTCAATTAAATTCGAAATCATTTTATATTCAATTCATTTCGAAATCGTTTTATATTCCATTCATTTCCGTTTTCTATTTGAATCAAATTCATTATATATTCAATTGAAATCAAATTAGTTTTATATTCAATTGAAATCAAAGTCGTTTTCTATTTCATTTAATTCAAATTTCATTTCAAAATATGCGATTTCGAAATCACTTTTCAATATTTATTTTAAAATGAATAAAATCGATATAATATCATTCACGTCAAAATAGCGCATCTCTAATCAATACAGCTTCATATATTTCTATTTTCAAATATTCTATTCAAATATTTCTTTTTCAAATATTTCCTATTCAAATATTTCTATTTCAAATATTTCGTTCAACACATGACTAATCTCAACGGATGAGTACTGTCAACACATGAACCTTTATTTTATATTGATAAAGATGTAAATTTTATTATTAAAATATTTCGTTCAACACATGACTAATCTCAACGGATGAGTACAGTCAACACATGAACCTTTATTTTATATTATTCTTTATTTTCTAAATTGGAATGAGGCCCAATCAATCACCATATAATATTAATTATATGGATTTTCATACATCATATGTATATAATAGCATTGAAAAATAATCAACCATTAACCAAAGTGCACTACACTGTATAAGCATCAAATATAGATATCTAACGCTTATAACAGCCTGTCAATCAATCGATCGACATATTTAATCAATCAGGATGAGTGAACTTCAAATTTCATCCCAACGCCCATGTGGGGTTTCAAACAATCAAACACAAATTTTAGTTGTGCAGTTGGGCAGTGTGTAAAATTTATCGTCCCAATCAATGTCCTTCAAATAGGTGTACATAAACAAACCGTCCGGTTTGTAAATGAATATTTTATTTTATTCACTTCCACGTTAAAAATTATATTTTTAACGATAAAATATTTTATTTCAACACATGAATTTCTATTCAGTTCATTTACACAATAAAAATGATATTTTTATTTTTCTAACATATTTTAGAAAATTTCGGTGGCATAACGGCACGATACTAGAAACGGGATGAGGCCTAGCCTTGTCCCCGGTCTAGTGAAGGCCCACGCCATTCACATATCAATCAAATTTACCAAACAACCAAATTCAAATCAAATCATCTAACTAATTTTTGCAATCAAACAAACAAGTCCATGGTCTGTGAACGATTGTGTCGGGTGCTACTAAGCACCGTCTGCATCCTAGTATATATATATAACTAGAAGAGAAATTGAAGAGTGAGAAATTCTCACCAATAGCTATCCAATACCATGACTCTTCATTGATTGAAATCTTCATCGTTCTCGCCTTTTTATCACCTTTGTTGCCCGTATTCTCTACATATGTAAAAATCGAATTTTTACTTCGTTGTTCAATATATAAAAATCGATTTTTTACTTTGCTATTCAATATATAAAAATCGAATTTTTACTTTGCTATTCAATATATAAAAATCGAATTTTTACTTTGCTATTCAATATATAAAAATCGAATTTTTACTTTTCTATTCAATATATAAAAATCGAATTTTTATATATTGAACCCAAATGTAAGGACCCGTAACTTCCCCGTGAAGGAAAGAGCGGATACTTTGAGAACAACACACAACAGAACGCAGACGGAAGAACATTTCATTGTTATTACAACAATTCCATCAGATACAAGAATATACAGAGTATAATGAATAAATTACATTCGATATTATTTAAAATAATTCATTTTAAATGTTCAAAATTCGCTAAAATTACCAAAATAAAAATTTTAAACTGGCTCAGATTTTCCGGGTTATTACAATCTCCCCCACTTAAAACTTTTCGTCCCCGAAAAGGAACAAAGTCGAAACTGGTTTGATTAATCAGCTCTACGTTCGATCTGGCTTCCATTCTCCAACTTTTCAGTTTCTGAGAATTTTCAAATTTTTCAAAAATTTGGCTAACACCCTAAATTTTCGAAAAATTTCGCCATAACCTCCCCTGCACCGGGAGCCACGGGAAAATCCCGAAATTGCCATATAGGCCTTCTGATCTCAAAAAGAAAAAGAAAAAGCCAAGCGGCTAGCCAATAGGCTCATAAAATCATCATCACCCAAACAAAACAGTAAATTACATAGTAAACATGTACCTATTTGTCGGGCAAACAAATTTTATTCTCTGCTCTAGCCTCCTTGCTATGACCTGTTCAATGTAAGTATATGTATATGCAAGCAAATGCGACCAATTTTCAATATAATTCAATATTTGATTCAATTAGGCATAAATGGTTCAAAATTATCAAACAAATAAACAAACAACACAAACATCAATCAATTAGTGAATTAGAGTTTTCAAATTCATAAATTTTGATATATATACAGAAAATCATGTTTTTGATGCCAATTCACAACAATGTGTTCTAGCTATATAAGTTTTTGTTCTCACACCAGTCTAATGGAAATATATAGATATCATACCTTCGAAACACGAAAATAATTACTGATGATGACGCGTCAATCATCAGAATCAGGCCCGTGCGACTAGAGTATGATTCTATATCTATCCAGTATATTAAAACATCGAATATACGTTCATGACGCGTATATGCAAAATCTTTATATATTGGATT
Organism: Allium sativum; assembly: GCA_030737875.1. Lineage (NCBI taxonomy): Eukaryota > Viridiplantae > Streptophyta > Magnoliopsida > Asparagales > Amaryllidaceae > Allium > Allium sativum. Next base: position 316,172,161 of record CM060922.1, on the reverse strand, counting down.
GTCCATATTCAAAATAAATAAATAATCAAATACGTTAAAATGGTTTAAATTTCAAAACAAAATTGTTTCCATTTTGAAAAATATACTCTTCACACTCGTTCTAGGATACTACTGATCCTATCTCTAACGAGTCATTCTAATTGGATATTACTAATCCAATATCTGATGAATTCTTTCGTGTGGTTCTAATGTGTCTTGTTCTCGAGCTCTGTAAACCAAAGCTCTGATACCAAATGTAAGGACCCGTAACTTCTCCATGAAGGAAAGAGCGGATACTTTGAGAACAACACACAACAGATTGCAGACGGAAGAACATTTCATTGTTATTACAACAATTCCATCAGATACAAGAATATACAGAGTATAATGAATAAATTACATTCGATATTATTTAAAATAATTCATTTTAAATGTTCAAAATTCGCTAAAATTGCCAAAATAAAAATTTTAAACTGGCTCAGATTTTCCGGGTTATTACAATTCAATCATAAATATAAATCATAGACGCCATAGCATCTCATGCTACTATGTCGCCATACTAGGCTCTACAAATAAAGCCGAAATATCTCGTATTGGAAAGTGTATTTCCGTCATGAGTAGAATTTTTCGATTCAGTTTGTGGCCCTGGCAAATTGAAATGTACGTTTAAACTAAATATCGAATGTTTTATATTTTAATTTGAAAAATAACTAACTGTACCAGTCGAATTGGCCAACGAAACATATCCCATTGTGTCCGGAATGGGGGTATTTAGCTAGGGGCGACAGTCATTGGGTTTGATTTCGAGTTCGTATGTGGAAGGGGGTATTTTTGGAAATAAATAAATTAAAAATTAAAATAAAAATGGGCCGACCAATCAGAATCCTTCTCCTTCATCGATACTCCAGGCGCAAGGCGGAAAAAGGCTCTGAACTTCTCTCTTCAATTTCTCCACAACCACACAACGAAATCAAGCAAACTAGGATCCATTTTGAAGAGCGTTCAGAGATCTTCAAATCCATAGCAACTTCAAGATTTATCGATGAGTATTGAAGGAGATATAGCGCCGAAAAGACTCGGACTTTGCGCCGCCGCCGTGGTCGCTAGGGACCATCGATCCGACCATCAAGGGTAGCGCCGGGAAGCTCTTCCCTTCCTCTTCGACGCAGCACTGGCCGTTCGCCCTATCGCTTCACGGCCGAAAAATTGAAACCTAGTTTCGAGCGCAAAGGAGGTATTCGGCTTAATCAATTTTCAACTGATTTTTACACTATAAAGTGTTGCAAACTTGTAAAAATCGTATCTTTTTGCTATGTGATCGAAATTCGATGAAACAGGAGACACCGTGACCGCAAGGAGGCTCTCTACATTCTAGAAGAAGCCGCGGTTTTTTCTGATCTTCCTACGATTTTTAGCACTGCAATAACCAATGTGAGGAATCTAAATTATTTGTGTGAATGAAATCGTGTTGTATAAATTATATAAGCGAAGTGTAAATTATATATACGCATTGTATACCTCATGTACATGTGTTGTATAAGTTATATTAGCGATGTATAAATTATACAAGCGTTGAAGGAAACATATATGCTTTGAATTGTGATGAAATGCAAGTGAATTATTATATTAAATATATATATACACTCCCCTCGTCCACAGACCATGGACGATATTTATTGCTTGTGATTGACGTGATATTATATGGTATGACGAATGGTTGGAAATAATTGTTTATGGTTGATATTGTGGTTGAAAAATACCTTTGTGGTTGAAAAATACCCTCTTGTGGTTGAAACAAATTAGAATAGGATTATGGAATTGAAAATAAAACATACCGCCTGCGTGCGAACTAGATGCATGATCCCCATTGTCAAAAACCGCGAGGTTTTAAGGTAGAGCGAGGAGCCGTACTAGGGACGGTCCCGGTTTTAACTACCCTGCCGTTATGCTGCCGAAATTTTCTGAAATATTCATGTGTTAGAATAATTTTCATTCGTTGAAATAAATTAAATATGCTATATCGAATATTCATGTGTTGAGTTGCAATTCATTCGTTGAGTTGAAATTCATGTGTTGAATATTATTTGAAGTTAAACAAATAGCTTTAGCGATAAAAATCACATTTTTATATATATACAAACTATATCGAATATTCATGTGTTGAGTTGCAATTCATTCGTTGAGTTGAAATTCATGTGTTGAATATTATTTGAATTTAAACAAATAGCTTTAGCGATAAAAATCACATTTTTATATATATACAAACTATATCGAATATTCATGTGTTGAGTTGCAATTCATTCGTTGAGTTGAAATTCATGTGTTGAATATTATTTGAGTTTAAACAAATAGCTTTAGCAATAAAAATCACATTTTTATATATATACAAACTATATCGAATGTTCATGTGTTGAGTTGCAATTCATTCGTTGAGTTGAAATTCATGTGTTGAATATTATTTGAATTTAAACAAAGAGCTTTAGCGATAAAAATCACATTTTTATATGTATACAAACTGTATCGAATATTCATGTGTTAAGTTGCAATTCATTCGTTGAGTTGAAATTCATGTGTTGAATATTATTTGAATTTAAACAAATAGCTTTAGCGATAAAAATCACATTTTTATATATATACAAACTATATCGAATATTCATGTGTTGAGTTGCAATTCATTCGTTGAGTTGAAATTCATGTGTTGAATATTATTTGAAGTTAAACAAATAGCTTTAGCGATAAAAATCACATTTTTATATATATACAAACTATATCGAATATTCTTGTGTTGAGTTGCAATTCATTCATTGAGTTGAAATTCATGTGTTGAATATTATTTGAATTTAAACAAATAGCTTTAGCGATAAAAATCACATTTTTATATATATACAAACTATGTAGAATATTCATGTGTTGAGTTGCAATTCGTTCGTCGATTTGAAATTCATGTGTTGAATGTTATCATATTTTAAAATAAAATGAATTCACAATAAAACTACATTTTTTTTATTTTTGAATATGGAGTGTTAAAAACATTCACGTGTTGAATAAATATTTTTGACGATAAAAATATTTCTTTTATCATGTATATGCTTAGATAAAAATACACACGTGTTGAAATAAATAATAGTTGCTAGAAATATTATTATTAGCTTTGTTCTGCATATATATACATGTGTTGAACAGGAAAAACGGATTAGCTGTAGAGTAAAGAAATTATTTGCGTGCCCGACAAATAGGTAAACCTTGATGAGTTGGCTGCGCAATTTTATTTATATATCAACTCCTGTGAATGCCATTGGATGCGGAGTGCTGGTTATTCTGTGTGAAATAATAAATATCGCCATAGGATAGTAACAATTAATTTTGAACTACACTACATGGCATACTTCATGACGATAGACATACTTCATCATATTCCACATAAGCAATTGGAGCTTGTGTGACGAGGTGGAAGATTTACCATACGAGCGAGAGGCTTGTATGGCGATGACTATATACTACAGGTTGAACCGATGACTGATATGGACTATATAAAATATAACGATAAATCGCCAGATTAATAAAAAAAACCCACACGGGTCTGGAGTTGACAATAATCACGTCGCTCTAGTTATTAGATATGGCACATGGACTATTTATTTCCACACGGAAACGGGGTGACGAGAATTTATTCTCTGGAGTGATTATCTATACATGCTCCCCCGTAAACACCAGAATATATCACTATAAATATGTGAATGCTTTTTAGGATTTATTGGGTACCTAACACGGCCCAATAAATTTCCAAACCCCTCCCCGTACAAAGGAGGTTATGGCGAAATTTTTCGAAATATTAAGGCGTTAGTGAAATATTTGAAGTGAAAACGAAGCTGAAAATATAGAATGAACTATAGCTGAAATAATAGAATGAACTATATTTATATATATAAATATAAATATAATTAAAAGGAATAGAGGCCGTGCAGTTCGTGTTTTGGAATCGTAATTTGAAACGATGAGTGCGAGAAATCCGACCATCGGATTTTCCCGAAACCGCAACCGCTGGGTTCGCCTTGGGAATATCTTCCCAACGGCACCAACCTTGTAAAAATCCAACGGTTGGATTGTCCGGAATGTTTAATTCAAATATGAAGAAAAACAGCGCCAAAATCGTTTATATTTATATATAAATATAATTAAATTAAATCGAATAACGACGCTGCAGTTCGAATTTTGAAACCGTAACTTCAAATGACTAGTGTGGAAGATCCAACCGTCGGATTCTCACGAAACTGGAACCGGTGGGTTCACTTTGGGAATATCTTCCCACTGATATAGACTTTGTAGAAATACAACGGTTAGATTTTCCGATATGTGTAAAACAAATTAGGGGAAAACCAACGCCAGTGCCACGACACGACCTGAAACGTCATTTAATTAAATATGGCCATTTTTAAATAAATAAAAATGGTGAAAAATCGTTATAAAATATTATAAGCAACATAGATTGCAAATAAACCAATTGGGCTTGAATTGTTTGATATTTGATGGTTGTATGTGTTTGACACGAAAATAACACTAAATAACTGAAAGATGGATGTCGAATAATATAACCACAGAAAGAATCGATTTAAATTCTAATGACGTGAATTATTTGAAAAGGCCGAGCTAACCCTCATTTCAAATAATTTATCGACGATTCGAATTGGAAAATGCAAAGACGATTCAAGACCGACGATCTTCGTATCGGTTGGAAGGGCACTACTGAGGTTCCTGACCGGAGTAGCTACCGGAAAGGGGCGGAAGTAGTAGCCGTCTAAACGTATGTGTTGATTGGACGGATATACGAGGAATTTGACGCCTCCGGTTTCGTTCAGACCCAAAACGGACTTGTAAATGGATTGTGTGTCTGACATTGGATTTTGTTCTATACCGATTGATCTCTGTTAAATATATATCTGTTTGGCGGCGGAGAATTTATTCTTTTGCTTAACGCCCTTCTCTGAGACGTACGAGCTTAGAGGTTATATATCGATGGAAATCAATCGTATGGAGTGGACTGCCTATGTGGCATGCCAAGATGCTGTGATCAAGGCTTCTGTTGCAAAGCAAAATCTTGTGGATGATGATCAAAGCACGGTCTACGTGGCCTAGCTTTGTGTATTTCGTAGATTCGCGAGCCTCACACCCCGGTATGAGTTAAAAACGGGATACAGACTGCAGGGAGAGCACAACGTTTCTTTCTAGCTATGGTGGTGTCAGTGACTTACCAGCCCTGACATATATATCTACTTTTCACCTTTGTGGTTGTTGGAATACGAGGCGCCTCGATTATAGGTCTGTAAGGACCGGGAAACGTATGTTCAGGAATTGCCAATCCTCAAACGTAAGAGAGGACCGGCCCTGAAGCATCCAGGGGTTACCCAGAGTGTGTAGTCCCAAGGCATTTGCTAGAGTGTCTCGAAGCGGAGAGGAGCTTTCCCCTTGCCTTGACTCAAGACGGAAATCCAATTTCCAATACGAGATAACGGATTCGATTGTAAATTATATATGGCGACATAGTGGCATGGGACGCTCATGTCGCCTATGATTGATATTTATGATGTTATTCGCTTTTGAAACATATATGCACTAGTAATAATATCAAATGATTTTGCTTTATACGTATCAAGCATATTTGGCCATTATAAGGTAAAACTCTATCCTCCGGCTTGTGTTGCATTGTATGATGGGACTTGAGTCTTATAATGGCTTCATTCTTTCATAAAGCATTGCGTTGTTTTAAAAGAATTTACTGTGTTTTAAGTGCACCAGCAATCACTGGAGTAAACCCGTTCCGCGAAAGTGGCGTGGTCCTATGATTTGCTTATTACTGTTGTTTAAACTATTAAATAGATTCATCATACCAGTCCCCATGACTGACTCGTTGTTTGTTTCACTTTGCAAACGCGGGTGCCCTTATTTTCACACGGGCAGCCTAGTACACAGGTGACGGGTTGTTTTTGGCTCTGCACTGTTGCATAGAGTGCACTTTTGGCTCATGGCGAGGCTGACTTCACAGAGATGACTTTGACATTTTCCGCCATTACTGTACTTATATTGTGATTCCGCCACGGGCGATGCAGACTGCTTTACTTTCAGTACTTCTTATTGTATGTATATGTACCGCCTTCGGCGATGTAGACTGATACTCTTATTATGTCTCTACATGTATGTATTCCGCCTCTGGCGATGATGACTGATCACTTCCTTTTATTCACTAAGTTATATCCAACGCTATGCTATTGTGATGTTATTACATGTTGTGATTCCGCTGTCATATCCATGTAAAATTATTCTATTTATTGTTCTGCTATTATCTGTACTCTGCTGTGATGATTAATGTGTTATATTCCAATGATTATCCTTAATACCGCCCCTCGGATTTTGGGATCGTCACAATACTAGGGGTACCCGAAGTGGCAAGGACAAGGCCAAAGGGTAGGATCTTCTAGAGTGTGGGTGGATGCTCTCAAGGCCAAGAGGTAGGAAAGTTTCTGTTGAAGTTTTGATTTCTCTTTTCGATCATCCAGTTAGGATACTTTTTGATTCTTGTGCTTCTCACTTTTTTACATCTAATTCTGTGGTTGAGTCTCTGCACCTTAGTACTAGTATCATTTCTGATCCCGTTATTGTCTCAAATCCCATTGGGGGCATGGCTCATCTGTCTATGATATGTTGGGGTTTGAGGATATTTATTTTGGGCGTTGAGTTTGAGTGCGATGTGTATGTGCTTGGTCTTATGGGCTATGGTATGATTCTAGGGATGGATTGGCTAGCCATGTATGGTGCCATTCTGTACAGTGATACGAGAGTCGTTGGACTTTTGACTTTCTGAGGGAGGACTCTCAAGATTTCATGTGACCCAAAGGGGTCTGTTATGCTTAGTTTCCTAGAATCACTCGATGCTTCCATTGATGATTTGCGATCTGTACATGTTGTCTATGAGTATCCGGTTATTTTTGAGGAGGCTAGGGGCTTAACTCTGAGGCGCGAGATTGACTTCCAGATGTACTTGGTGGATAATGCGAAGCTAGTCCATTGCCTATGCGCCACATGGCTCCTAGGGAAAAGTAGGAGCTTAACAAGCAAGTAGGGGAGATACTTAAGAAGTGGTTTATTAGGCGAAGCATATCGAAATGGGATGCACCAGTCGTCTTCGCTACCAAGGTGGGCAGTTGACTTCGTCTATGTGTCGATTACAGAGACTTGAATAAGCTCACCAAGAAAAAAAGACACCCACTTCCGAGGATTGATGATCTATTTGACTAACTTATTGGCTTGTTTGTTTTCTCACAATTAAACTTGGTTAAGGGATTTCATCAGTTAAGGGTGTCTGAGGACAGTATAGATGAGAACTCTTTCGGAACTCAGATGGTTTCTTTGAGTGGTTAGTCATGTCTTTTGGGTTGATGAATGTGCCCGCTTATGTTGTGGATCTGATGAGTAGGGTGCTCAATGAGTTTCTGAATAAATTCATTGTGGGTTTGTGGATGACATTTTGATCTTCTCAAAGAGCAAGGAAGAGCATGCCTTACATTTAAGGCAGGTTTTGAGGACTCTCCGAACACATTAGCTTAAGGTGAAATTCTCTAAATGTCACTTTTGGAGAGAGGAATAAAGAATTCTTTGGCATATGGTCTTCAAGGATGGGATAACAATGGATCCCGCAAAATAGTTGTAGTTCAAGATTGGAAGGTTCTGAAGAATGCAACGGAGGTGAGGAGTTTTATTGGTTTAGCGGGCAATTATAGGAAGTTTATCAAGGATTTTGCAAAGATATCACCCCACTCACCAGACTGACGAACAAGAATCTGACCATTTCTTGGAGCATTGGATGTGAGGATGATTTTTAGCAGTTGAAGAGGGCTTTGACAACAACCCCAATTTTGACTTTGACTAATGGGAACAAAGTGTTCACAGTGTACACTGATGCATGTGGTATAGGGCTTGGTGCCGTCTTGATGCAAGAGGGAAGGATAGTATGTTACGGTGGTAGACATTTGAGAGTTCATGAGAAGAACTACCATACCCATGATTTGGAATTGGATGCTATAGTGTTCACACTTAAGATTTGGTGGTTTTATCTTCTTGGAGAGAGGTTCGAGTTATACACGGACCATAAGTCGCTCAAGTATCTGTTCTCATAGAGGAATCTCAACTTGAGACAGTAGTGATGGATAAGGTTCCTAACGTCCTATGATTTTGAGATTTCTAATACCCCTGGCAAGGATAATGTAGTGGTGGATGCGTTGAGTAGGCAGAGGATGACTTTGAGTCCTCTATTCGCCGAGAGACGGAGTTTGGAATATATATCGACCTTCAATTTTAGGCCATCTATGGATCTTACACCTGGTTTGTTGGCATCCTTGGAGGTGCGACCTACTCTTATGGATCAGATAGGATCTCCATAGTGAGAGGACCCACAGATAGCGGACATCTTGTATAGGCTCAGTAGAGGGGAAACTTCTAACAACCTTAGTATATACTCCATAGATGGTAAAGGGTGGCTACGAAGGGATAGGAGGCCTTGTGTTCCACGAGTTGGAAATCCGTTGAAGACAGTCCTTTAGGAAGCCCATCATTCTAGAATGACTATCCATCTGGGCGGCGATAAGATATATAGAGATATGAAGAGTGTTTTTTTGGGTGGGATGAAGAAAGATGTTGCGGAGTTTGTATCTCGATGTTTGGTTTGCCAGCGAGTTAAAGATGAACAGAAAAAGCCTGGCGGTTTGCTTCATCCTTTGGTGGTCCCACACTGGAAGTGGGAGAGCGTCTCTATGGATTTCATCGATGGTTTGCCTAGATCGAGGAATGGCAACATAGTATCTGGGTTATAGTAGACAGGCTTACTAAGAGCTCTCATTTCGTTCCTGTTAAGAGTATGAGAATGGCAACATGGTTGACATCAGTTTATCTTCGTGAGATAGTCCGTCTATATGGAGTACCTTCTAGCATAGTGAGTGAACATGACCCTATTTTCACTAGTGAGTTCTGAAAGAGCCAGCAAGAGGCATTAGGTACACAGTTATGTTATAGCACCGCATATCATCCTCAGACCAATGGGCAGACTGAGAGGGTGAATAGAGTTCTAGAGGATCATTTGAGGCTGTGTATCCTAGACTTCGGAGGGACTTGGGAGGAGCATATCTCATTGGTCGAGTTTGCCTACAACAACAGTTAGCAGGATATTATAGGCATAGTACCCTTCAAGGCATTGTACGGATGAGCTTGCATATCACCGACTTGTTGGTGGGAGTCTATGGATAGGCTTCTACCTGAACCTGAGATGATTAGAGAGACTTCAGAAAAGATTGCTCTTATCCGCAGACGCATGAAGATAGCTCAGGATATATAGGCAGAAGTCCTACGCATACAAAAGGACTGATATTGAGTTTGAGTTGGGAGACATGGTTTTCATCAAAGTATCACCTTTGAGGAACGTGGTTCGCTTTGGATCTACAGGGAAATTGGCGCCAAGGTTTGTAGGGCCATTTCCCATAGTGGAAAGAACAAGTCAAATGGCCTGTAGGGTGAGGCTACCAGAGAGATTGGCGGGTGTTCATGATGTTTTCCATGTTTCTCATTTGTGGAAATGCCTGCACAATACAGTAGAGGTAGTTGAGCCGAGCATGCTTGAGGAAGTAGAGGTAGAAAGGGAGGTGACAGTTAGACAAGTTCCTACCCATATACTTGGATCATAGGTTAAGAAACTATGCAACAGAGAGGTCAAATTGATGAATGTACAATGGGGAGAAGGCAATGAGGATGCAATTTGGGAGACTGAAAATAAGATTCGTGCTTCATTCCCTTTTCTTTTCAAGGGTATGTTCTTAACTTCTTTTTCCAAGCTGTTATTCGTACTTACTTCTGTCATTTGAGCATATCCCATCGATCGAATCTTCAACCTTCAGGTAGGAAACCAATGGATGTAAACATGTGTTTGAGACATGTTATGTTTGATGGATACAAGTAGATGCAAGTGTTTACTAGTGGTTGCTCGTGGATGCATATACACACACTAGGCACTAGGCTCAAAGCACTCTCATACTGGTTATGGATGTGTGAATTTTTCTTTTTAATGGGTGGAAGTGGATGTATCATAATATGGATGTTGCATTTGGATGGATGACTGTGCACATATATAACATTTACATGATATACTAGGACTATTTACATACATGTTGGATTCATGACACTAACATACATTACATTAAGAAGGTCGGCTGAATTAGTAGACCGCTTAATTTTTCGCATTAGCATAGAGACATATACACACACCTTTGCATATGTTTATACAACATTAGAAATTTCTTAAGGATAATGGATGCATGTGGATGATGGACGAGTATATGATAGTAGGTGGATGTAGTACACATTCTTCCCAACTGGAGATTTCGAGGACGAAGTCCTTTAAGTAGGGGAGAATGTAACACCCCATAATATTAAAGGAAATTATTAACAATAAACTAGAGAATACTTAACTAAATATTTTAAATCAAGTAAAACGGACTGTACCATTGTGTTCGTCTCGGAATACTGGTTAAGATAGACTTCGAGTTTACGTAAAACGGACATCGCATGAGGAAGATATAAAGCTTAGAAGTCTGTATACGTATAAGAGACTTATATATATATACTTAATTCAAGACTAGAGTCCAAATCTTTGCAAAATAGGTAAGAAGGAAAAAGGGGCGGGCGTAGGCAGGAGTTTGACCCGTTATGGGTTGACCCATGCTTGGTCTAGGTCGACCTATGGGTCGACCCAAAGTCAGGTGGGTCGACCCATCCCAGATCTGGCTGAATTCTTCTGTCTGAACTTGGATGTGTTTGCTTGCTGGGTTCATTGGAGATAGCCTATATGAAGACCAGCATTTCTAATTTTTCCTACACCTAAAAAAATGGAGACAATGAGATGCTGCCTCTGCTTGGATTTAATTAGACTATCTTCTTCGACATCTGTCTATATACATATATCAGAAACATTTCTTGCACATCGATCCAATCTCTGCGAGTTCATGTAACTTTTAGATATAAAATTTAACAGTAACCCTGACATGTTTATAAACCTGGATCTGTACCTATGCCTGTTAAGAAACTGATTCATACCTAAACAGTTTTGTTATAACTATATGAGAATTTCTGTACACCTGTTCTGTTGTTCAGTTCTTATATGCCTATTTTTGCTATTATATGCATATTTCTGTTTTGCATGCCTATTTTTGTTTTCTTCCTTCCCCATTCCATTTTTATTTTTATAGCCTAGGTTACCTTTGAGTATAGGACAATATCGTTGAAACATGCGTACGAACGAAAATTGGGAATGATAATTTAGAGGAATATCTTGTACTATGAATCAAGAGTGGAATTTGGGGCATAATCTATACAGTGAAATATAAATAAAATTTGGGGCATATTTTATACTGTGAATTATGACTGGAGGTTTGGGGTGAATATAAATCTATAGGCTTAATTTAAAGATTAAGTGGAGCATGTTAATGCAACTGTAAGTAACCATTGAAGCCTGTTTAATTTGCTGGGGTTATGTAAACATGTTTAATCTATTGGGGTTATGTAAACCTGTTTAATATGTTGGGTTTATGTAAACCTGTATAATCTGTTGGGGTTAAATAAACCTGTTAACCTGTAAAACTTAACCTGTTAATTTGTGGGAGTTATGCGAACCTATTAATCTATAGGCTTAACATGTTAAAAATCCTATTTAATTGGCGGAAACAAGTTTAGGGGTTTGACTTGTGTCATTTGTTGTGTGGGTTCCATATCAGTCAGTTATCCATTCTGGTACTAAACGGGGACACCGCACTAGGTAGAGGCTAGGGCAGGCATGTTGAACTGATTATAAGACGTTCATCTGAAAGGAGGTGTATACGGGCGCGTTCCAACGGAGTCATATACGTGCATGATTCCGGTCTGTATAGGGAAAATAAGCCGACGTAACACCGGTAAATAGGTGTAGGTTGCCACTTTAGGAAGTAGTACGCCATACTGTGGGGCCTACACAAGCTATGTACAAGTTAGGGAGACGATTGCTTGGGGATAGTAATTAGGTTACATCTAGTCCTATTTGTTTCTGTTGAGGTGCCTCTAATTTCTTTTTGGAGTAGCACCCATTATTTCTGTTTGGGTAAAACCTGTTACTAGAGTACACATAATCCTACCATTATATTTCTGTGGGGATCATTCTATTTTAGTTAAGTAATTAGGGGATACATAATCCTGTCACATATCTGTTATACTAGTATTGGTGCAGAGAAAAGTATTTGAGAAACATAATCTACTTGGTTTATTCTGCTTATCCTATTCAGTCTGTTTATACTTGTTATATGATACTGTTATCTCTCATCCAGTTTGTATGCCTGTCATGAATACTTTTATTTCTTTATATGCTAAAAGTCACTAGACTTGCCAGACTTTACATCTGACTCGTTTTGTTTCCTCTTCCCTCTCTTCCTTTCCCCTCAGGTTCTCAGGGTGGGAACGCTCAGGCTTGATTAGGATTCCCTCTTCCGCTTCTGCTTGGATTTGGATCTGCTTTGATGTACTGCTTTGACTACTTGTCTGTTGTATATAACGTAGTTGTATACACAATTATATGATTTTTGTTTGATGATAACAACCAAATAAATATTATTTTAAATATGTTTGTTACTATACTGCTCAATGTATACATCACAGACAGGAATATAATATTTATATTTAAATAAAATACGACTGTACAAAAATTCAAATATTAACACAGTATTTTATTTAAGTAGAATATTTTTATTTCAATATTCAAATAGTACAAATTTCACAACTCCACTATTAGTACAAGACACTGTAATTCATTCTTACATTTCGCATCATTTTCATTTACATATCTGCTCCTCACTACCAAATCGCTCAGACACTCTTTTTACATTCATAGACACATTCATACAGTTTCTCTCATTTTTAGCTACACTGAAACACTACTACTGTTCTGTCTTCACACTTCAAAGTCAGTCCAGTCACTGTCAGTCCAGTCACCATCTTTATACCTATCACATACAGAAACACACACAGTATCTGGAACAGAAATAATATTTTAAATTCTAGCAGATATAACTTTTTATTTTAAAAACTTATTTGCCTCAGAATTTTGGTGTGTTTCTCATCATTTTTCATGACTTGATCTGATTTATCTATGTCTAGACAGCTTGTGATATTCACAGTGAAACATTGTAAATACCACAAGGCAGACAATTTGTATACGTACATGGATAGAAAATAATACTGAATGGCTGCATATACACACGTGTATATATACACGTGTACACTGCCTCGCCAATCCAATGGGAAACTAAGGAGTAGCCACATGGACCATCTCGACTCAGTACACAACTAAAAGTGACAATGAACAAAGAAAGAGGCAGCAACATAAGCAAACAGTGCAAACAAATAAGGGACATTGCTTCATGTACATGGTGGTGACATAAGTGCACAACATACAAGCCATTCATGGATGGATACAAAGCATATATGGTCATGGAAGGATCAACATGCATACACATCAAGTAATGGTGTATACAAGTCAGCATGAACACAACAAGTATAACAGCATGGACCAAGAATGGTCATGAGCAACTTAAATGGTTGGTAGAACATATTCAAGTGTGTAAGGTCATTTCAGTTTGCTGTATGGATGAGCAACATATACTTTATAGTGGTCGAGCCAGTCAATAGCAAAAGTGAACTACCAAAGTAATCATGGCACAAGCATAAGAAGTATGGCACAACAACTACATGGAGACAAAGATGGTCGAGCATATTGTGGAGCAGCTCAATGGTCATGATGAACACAACAGAAATCAAATGATTCAGGTCAAGTTCAATGGTGCAAATCTCAACGGTGAAACATGGTTCAACAGGTTACATTTAAGTGAATATAGAAACAGGTGTATGCATGCAATACAAACAGGTTGAAACACTCAAAGAGTTGGTGGCAAACACAGTTGACATCAGTTTCTATTATCATGTTCATACAGCATATATAAAGCAATATAGTCTATGACTCAGCATCAAAGTCAGGTGCGACAAGTTATGTACACAACAAGGAACTGTGTCAAAAACAAAACAAGTATACATAGTTCAGAATTAGCAGCACAGAGAACAAGGTTGGTGCAAGTTCATGGTTCATGTGCATTTATATAAATTGGCCGAGCACAATACAGGGAAGTTTAACAAACTCCAAAAGAGGCAAACAGAGATTTCTTGTGTCAAATTAAATATGTGTCCAACTTCAGATCTTATGACAAGAAATTGAGATGGATTTTTGAAGTGGCAAGGATTCTTTCATTTACAGTAAAATGTTTTCGAATATCTGTGTTTGGCAAGTTTTAAAGCACTCCAAATTTTAGCAAGTAAAAGAATTAAATTTGGCAAGAAAATATTTTCTACATGAACAAGAATTAATGGAGGGCACACATGACAGCATATAATCATGCAAGAAATTTCTTTTTGGGCAAGATAATATTGTTTTCCAGAAATGAATTCGTTCAAGCAAGGAACTTTTTTTTACAAGAATGAAATCAATGTGACCTGCAAAGGAATCACTTATTTCTTTCCAGATTTTCAAGCATGCAAGATTGATCCAGTTTTTGCACAAACAAATATGGCAAGAAATCTGTTTAATGGTTTCCAGTATTAAATCACGCATGGATTTCAAAGCAGAGATTTCACAAATTAAATCTCGCAATTACATTTTGGAAGAAAAAACATTTCATGAATTCATTTCAGGAAAAATCTTTAAAGCATCTCCAGATTTATTCAATCAATCAAAGCCGTGGCAACAAATTCAAATTAAAGCTGATTTTATCAAGAGATTCAAAAGAGGAAACCGCACACAATCAGGGGAAGTCATTGACACGAAATCAGAGATTTAAAGGATTTGAAATGCTATTTAACACCAATACATCACTGGCAAGAAAAAGGGATCGAAACCATAAGCAACAATTTCACTCAAGGGATTAAAATCAGAAAACTCACATTTCTCAAAAGAGTTTCGATCACCACTGTTCTCAAATCAAAGAACGATCAATTGAGGAAGAAAGGCGCCAGAGATTGAAGCAACTCGAGGATCATTTTTTCATTAATTCATCAAGAGTCAAATCGATTTGGGAAAACCCTAGTGCCGCCGCCATGTTTCTAAAAGAAGAATGATCGGGAGATAAAACAAAAGGAGGGTGCACCAATTCTATAAGTGGTCGGCCAAGTCAAGTATTAAAGGGGAGATTAATTTTTCTTTATAAAGGCTAGGGTTTTGTGTTGTTTTAAATTCTATTGTAATTTTTAGTTTGTTCTGAAGCCATCCAAACAGTTTTTCTAGAGTCTGTAAAATTCTAAAGGATTCAGTTAGGGGTTAACTGACAATTTACTAGAGTCTATAAAACTAGGGGAAAATATGGTCTAGTGGATGTAGAGCAGTCTAGGGTTTTGAGCCTAGGATTAGAATAGGAGTGAGGGGCTCGCAAGTGTGTATGGTATTGTATGCGGGATCTGTTCTTTTACATAGTAGAAACCTTAGGAATGCAGCAGTAGGAAGGGTTTTGCCAAAGATGGGTATATCTATGTGTGATTTATTTTCTGCACTTTTATTTCTGCTGCATTCTGTGATTTGTTTATTATTTTAATATCCCGTAAGTGTTGAACTCAGCAATAAATTGAAATCAACCCTCTTCACCCCCTCTGGGTTTAATCTAGATCCAACAATTTGTATCAGAGCTGGTATAAGGTAACAACATGATAGGGGGTTCTCGCTGTATGATCATGTGGCAAAGTATTAACTTTTTCCCCTACATGCCCGTGGGTGGTTATCCGTGTCGAGAGGCAGGGCGTGAAACCAGTGTCTGAGGTATCTTTGGTGGCCACCGAGGTGGTTAAAATTCCTCGTAAATAGAGAAACCATTTGGTATCAGAGCCTGGTAATTTCATTAACTCTAGAGTCACAGGTCATTCTAGTTGTCAGTCTTCTGAGAGTCAGTCCAGTGATATTCCAATTATTTTCAATGGAACAGATTTTTTAATATGGAAATCAAAATTTGAATTATATTTAAAATCTATTAATTTGGAATATTGGAATATTATTGAAAATTTGGGAGATATGTTAGATAAGAAGAATAAGGTTTTGAATGCTTGTGTTATGCGTATTATTTATTCCTATCTTGATAATGATCAATTAAAATTTATCTCTCATTGTCTAACTGCACAGGATATCTGGAAAACTCTCAACACGCTGTATGGAAAATCTGACAGCTGCTCAAAACCCTCAACAACCAACTTAGATTCAGATGTGTGCTTAACTTGAGCCACTAATGATGATTCAGATAATGGAGATTTTTCATATGAAAATTTGTTTTCTCTCTGTAATAATTTAACCAAAATTTTCAATCGTCTAGAACTAAAAACAAATTCTGAGATCTGAAAATCGTGATTTGATTAACAAAAATAATATGTTGGAATTAAAACATGAAAACTCCGATTGCAAGAATTGTTCCAATCTGAAAAATGATTTAACTCATCTAAATAAAAATCTTCAGATATTTGAAAAATAAATTATCGTTTTAAAACAAAATGAAGATGAGCTAATTTGTAAAAATGATTCTTTGCACAAGGAGTTGGATAATATTATTTCCAAACATAAGATTTTTGAAATCAAAATTTATAGAAATTTGAATCAGTTTTTGATGAGCTAGAAATTGAGATTGTAAAACCCAAGAATTTTGAATCTGAAAGTCAAAAACATTTTGAACTTGAAATTGTTGAATCCCAAACCAAAATTAAATTACTTGAATCGGAAAATTTGGTTTTGAAACAATATGATGCTGAAAGGAAGATCATTGGTAACCACTGTTCAGATTTAATAAAAGAGAATGGTGATCTTAAATTCAAAATTCAACGACTAGAGTCTACTTTGACTAAATTTTCTGATAGTGAAAAATCTTTGAATATGTTGTTGAAAAATGAGCTTTCTGTTGGACATAAACGAGGTCTTGGTTTTGGAAAAACAAGTGGTTTTGAAAAATTGAATTATTGTGATTTTAAAAATCCTACAGACTTCTTTGAAAAGAATCGATTTAAAAATTTTAATTATGATAATTTCAAAGGATCTTTAAATCATAATCGAGATGTGAAGTTGTTTTATAATAATCCATTTTGGTTCCTAAAAAGAAATAGAGTGAAACAATTTTGGGTTCCTAAAGGCACAAAGATAGATTCGAATGGGTTGTTATACAAACAGATTTGGGTACCGAAAGATGTTAAACAACTAGTGGTTTTACAAATTTTGTTAAACCACTTGATTCTCTAAACTTTTAGTTACCGAAGGAGGCTGAGGAACCACTGTGCAAAGGAGATTAGAGCTTCAAGTTATTCTTTATTCCAGTATCATTTGGAGTTCCTTGGCCAAGTTTGTCTGAGTTAGAGATTCATTTTCTTACATGGATTTCAGGTATATCTCTATACTCATTCCTTGTATATTTTCCGTTTTTATTTTTTTTTCCTAATTTTCTTATTCCCATTCTTTTTTATTTTTCTCTGATTTGGTTTATCATAGCAATATTTTTCTGTTTCTTTCTTCTTGGGCTTCATTAACTTCCAATTGCAGTATTCATGGTCTTCTGGAAATTCACATTATTTGAATAGAACTCAGATGTTTATTTTAAAACTTTCCAGATCTTGAATTTTAGCTTTGTAAATTTTTGAAATTGTTTTGAAGTTTACTTTCTGATTTCTGAATTCATAACAGTGTTGATGTATTCTTGCATATCTTGAACATTGTTAATTTGAATTCTAAATTTTTGAAGATCTGAAAAACAATTGAAATTTCACACAAATCTGCTATTTTGAATCCCTTCTAAAATTTTAGATAAGCTTGAAATAATATACTCATTACATCACACTGCTATTTATCAGTTGTGACAATTTCATTGATTTTCAGATTGGCTTAAATTTTTTGAATTTTCTTGAATCAGTGATACATCATGAAATTCATCTTTATTCATGATTAATGTGTTTGGAATTAGTTTGTTTGAAATCATCTGAAATTCTTGATATTCTGAATATCACACACTTCTAAAATTTGAAGTTATCAATCTTGTGTGACTGATTCATTTTATCTTAAACTTGACATTGATTCAAGTGATTTCAAATAAATTATTTTCTAATTTTTTTGGATCATGAATACCTCTCAAACTGGATGTAAATGATCTGAATTTTTTCTTTGGGCCTGTCCGAAATAATTTGGAAAAATTCTTGGAAAATCCGGTCTTGAAACTCACTATTATTTCACGATTGTTTGATTTGAATATATGTTCATTTAAAATCATTTGAAATTATTGAATCATGCATATATCTTGAATCTAAAGTTTATAATTAGGAATGATTGATTCATTGAATCATGATTTTTCAATTTTCCTCAAATGATTTAAAATAAACTAAATTTAATAATCTTGGATCATGGAATATATTTTGAGACCATCAACATCTTCCGACAATTCTGATGTGCTATTGGTTTCCATGTTGCTCTGATACTGCTTTTGAAAATGATCTTAGATAACTACTTGTTTTGATTAAAATTGACAGATGCTAAAATTATCTTGCTTGTCTTGTCTGCTTGGACCTTATGATCGATTTTCTGTTTGTTTGTGATATCCTGGTTTGTCTCCGATGTTTTGTTACAATCTTCATGAATAAGGACACCAAGTGGTATCAGAAGTGCCTTATATTTGTCTCACCCATCTATACTTAGATTCTAATCTTCACCTTGTATAGATCCAACACTCTTTTTGCCTTGTACAAATTTTTTCCTCTTGTTTTGTATAGATCTCCATATCCCTCTTGTAATTGATTTTAAAATTTAAAATCATTTATTGATTATTCATTCAGAAATTGAAATCTACATCCAAATTGAACTGTATTTATAATTCATCAAAATTATTAACATATTTTGAAATTGTGATGGATTATGACTTCGGTATATTTCACAACAAGAGGAGATTTTATTTAGATTTTCATGATGGTTGAACATATATTATAATATCTTTGAATTGGCGATTATTTCACGATCATCTCCTTTATCTATCATCTTTCTGCCATCCATGATAATTTTATATTAATGTGGAGAGCTAATATGTTTTAATATCCTTTTGAATAAACAGTGGAAATATTTGCAATAGAAATGGGATTATGTTATTATTCAGAATTAGTGATAATTGAAAATTTTCAATGATCCCTGTACAGTCGAGCATATTTCATAATATAATTAATTTAGAAATTTATTTCGCAGTCCATCCCTGTACCTACCCCATTTTCTATCATTCATACAATGGTTTTATATACTGAGGAGTTTTTCCTTTAAATGCTGAAAATAATAAATATATAAGTGTGTCTCTAACCTCATTTAAAAATCCAAGCTCTGGTCATGCATGGTTAAGAGATAACTTATAATTTAAGCTGCAACCGATCTCATTTAAAAATCCAAGACCTGGTTATGCATGGTCAGTGTGCTCTTAAATCAAAAGAAAAAGATCAGAAAATAATTTGAATAGATAAAAATTTCTATGAATTTCTCCTTGGTATGTAAAAATCAGCATATCAATCCATCTTTCTAATCTGTGAAATGTGTTAATATTTTATGAAGTGTTATGATTTGTTGATTGATAGCTATTGGGATTTGAGAGTATTTTTTGTCACTTAAATTGAATTATAAATTATACTCCAAATCCATCAATGTTTTTATGCTAAACGTTATAAAATTCTTTTGAAAATAATTGGAAATGTATATTTTTTGAAACTCTCTCTATTAAATATAAATTTAATCGTAAATCTGTCATTCTCTGCAATGTGAAATATGCCACTAGTCCTTAGAATATTATGATTTTTGTTTGACTGATTGAGATTTATGATGATTGTTCTTCCTCCTAAGCTGAAATGATATTTTTAGTCATTTTTCATCTATATTTTAAATTCAGAATTCTTTTGATGATAACAAAAGGAGGAGAATGGATTTTGATTTTGATTTATGAGTGAATATTTTATAAATATTTTTTATTTTGAAAATTCATTATTTTTCATTTCTCTTCACTCATGCATAGTTATAGGGGGAGTTTTATGTTGAAGGGGGAGCTAATAAATAGGGGGAGTTCAAAATTCATTGTCAAACACATTTATTGTGATCAAAATCTTTTATTTGTTTGTCATCATCAAAAGGGGGAGAATGTTGCATATAACGTAGTTGTATACACAATTATATGATTTTTGTTTGATGATAATAACCAAATAAATATTATTTTAAATGTGTTTGTTACTGTACTGTTCTATATACACATCACAAACATGAATGTAATATTTAAATAAAATACGACTGTTCCAAAATTCAAATATTAACACAGTATTTTATTTAAATAGAATATTTTTATTTCAATATTCAAACTGTACAAATTTCACAACTCCACTATTAGTACAAGACATTGTAATTCTTTCTTACATTTCACATCATTTTCATTTACATATTTGCTCCTCACTACAAAATCGCTCAGACACTCTTTTTACATTCACAGACACATTCATACAGTTTCTCTCATTTTCAGCTACACTGAAACACTAATACTGTTCTATCTTCGATTTTCTGTCTTCACAGTTAGTGCAGTCACCATCTTTATACCTGTCACATACGGAAACACACACAGTATCTGGAATAGAAATAATATTTTAAATTCTAGCAGATATAATTTTTTATGCTAAAAACTTATTTGCCTCAGAATTTTGGTGTGTTTCTCATCATTTTTCATGACTTGATCTGATTTATCTGTATCTAGACAGCTAGTGATATTCACACTGAAATACTGTAAATACCACAAGGCAGACAATTTGTATATGTACAGGGATAGAAAATAATACTGAATGGCTGCATATACACACGTGTATATATACACGTGTGCACTGCCTCGCCAATCCAATGTGCAACTAAGGAGTAGCCACATGGACCATCTCGACTTAGTACACAACCAAAAGTGAAAATGAACAAAGAAAGATGCAGCAGCATAAGCAAACAACGCAAACAAATAAGGGATATTGCTTCATGTACATGGTGGTGACATAAGTGCACAACATACAAGCCATTCATGGATGGATACAAAGCATATATGGTCATGGAAGGATCAACATGCATACACAGCAAGTAATGATGTATACAAGTCAGCATGAACACAACAAGTATAACAACATGGACCAAGAATGGTCATGAGCAACTTAAATGGTTGGTATTGCATATTCAAGTGTGCAAGGTCATTTCATCTTACAACAAGGATGAGCAACATATACTTTATAGTGGTCGAGCCAGTCAATACAAGTCAACAACAAAAGTGAACTGCCAAAGTAATTATGGCAAAAGCATAAGAAATATGGCATAGAAACTACATGGAGACAAAGATGGTCGAGCACATTGTGGAGCAGCTCAATGGTCATGATGAACACAACAGAAATCAAATGATTCAGTCCAAGTTCAATGGTGCAGATCTCAATGGTGAAACATGGTTTAGCAGGTTATATTTAAGTGAATATAGAAACAGGTGTATGCATGCAGTACAAATAGGTTGAAACACTCAAAGAGTTGGTGGAAAACACAGTTGACATCAGTTTCTATTATCATGTTCATACAACATATACAAAGCAATATAGTCTATGACTCAACATCAAAGTCAGGTGCGACAAGTTATGTACTCAACAAGGAACTGTGTCAAAAACAAAACAAGTATACATAGTTCAGAATTAGCAGCCCAAAGAACAAGGTTGGTGCAAGTTCATGGTTCATGTGCATTTATATAAATTGGCCGAGCACAATACAGGGAAGTGATGCATCACTTAACAAACTCCAAAAGAGGCAAACAAAGATTTCTCATGTCAAATTAAATATGTGTCCAACTTCAGATGTTATGACAAGTAATCGAGATGGATTTTTGAAGTGGCAAGGATTCTTTCATTCACAGTAAAATGTTTTCGAATATCTATGTTTGGCAAGTTTTAAAGCACTCCAAATTTGAGCAAGTAATTTTCTGCAATGAATTAAATTTGTCAAGAAAATATTTTCTACATGAACAAGAATTAATGGAGGGCATACATGACAGCATATTATCATGCAAGGAATTTCTTTTTGGGCAAGATAATATTGTTTTACAGAAGTGAATTCGTTCAAGCAAGGAATGTTTTTTTACAAGAATGAACTCAATGTGACCTGCAAAGGAATCCATTATTTCTTTCCAGATTTTCAAGCATGCAAGATTGATCCAGGTTTTGCACAAACAAATATGGTAAGAAATCTATTTAATGGTTTCCAGTATTAAATCACACATGGATTTCAAAGCAGAGATTTCACAAATTAAATCTCACAATTACATTTTGGGAAAAAACATTTCATGCATTCATTTCAGGAAAAGTCTTTAAAACATCTCCAGATTTATTCAATCAATCAAACCCGTGGCAACAAATTTAAATTAAAGACGATTTAATCAAGAGATTCAAAAGAGGGAACCGCACACAATCAGGGGAAGTCATTGACACGAAATCAGAGATTTAAAGGATTTGAATTCCTATTTAGTACCAATACATCACTGGCAAGAAAAAGGGATGGAAACCATAAGTAGCAATTTCACTCAAAGGATTAAATTCATAAAACTCACATTTCTCAGAAGAGTTTCGATCGCCACTGCTCTCAAATCAGAGAACGATCAAATGAGGAAGAAAGGCGCAAGAGATTGAAGCAACTCGAGGATCATTTTTTCATCAATTCATCAAGAGTCAAATCGATTTGGGAAAACCCTAGTGCCGCCGCCAAGTTTCTGGAAGAAGAATGATCGGGAGATAAAATAAAAAGAGGGTGCACTAATTCTATAAGTGGTCGGCCAAGTCAAGTATTAAAGGTGAGATTAATTTTTCTTTATAAAGGCTAGGGTTTTGTGTTGTTTTAAATTCTATTGTAATTTTTAGTTTGTTCTGAAAATCGTCCAAATAGTTTTTCTAGAGTCTGTAAAATTCTTGAGGATTCAGTTAGGGGTTAACTGACAGTTTACTAATGTCTGTAAAACTAGGGGAAAATCTGGTCTAGTGGATATTGACCAGTCTAGGGTTTTGAGCTTAGGATTAGAATAGGAGCGAGGGGTTCACAAGTGTACATGGTCTTGTATGCAGGATTTGTTATTTTACCTAGTAGAAACCTTAGGAATGCAACAGTAGGAAGGGTTTCATTGAAGCTGGGTATATCTGTGTGTGATTTATTTTCTGCACTTTTATTTCTTCAACATTCTGTGATTTGTTTATTATTTTAATATCCCGTAAGTTTTGAACTCAGCAATAAATTGAAAGTAACCTTATTCACCCCCCTCTAGGGTTAATATAGAACCAACATTGTCTACTTTATTATGGCTATTATTGGGGATTTTGATTTACATTTCTATACTCTTATGGATTTTAGCGCTAGACAAATGTTTTGGTTTCGGTATTTTAGCCTGATGTTGTAACTGGTTTTGAGACTACAATGTGTTTCTGCTAATTAATGAAATTTTAAATTCCGCTGTGATTTTTATATGTGTCTTGTGAGATTCTATTTTTGTTTACCTATAACGCTTCACGAAACTTAATGCATTCTAATAAAGAGTGGCATTAATGGACGTGGGATGTCACAGGTTTACATCTGATCCAAATAGAAAGTGGAATCTCTGCTTTAAGGAAATTCATGATAGAAGATATGTATGTGCTATCAATTCAGGTTTGAAGGATGCTAGCAGGTTTCTTATTGAGTTTTATTAGGATTTTGTGGAATAATGGTGGGAGAGGAGATTGAGTTATCAGGCATGAGGCGAGAAGAAATGGTGAATATAGCAAAAAAAATTGGTTTTGGCCAAAAACTTTGGTATTAGAGCCATAAGTTTGGTTTTGTAGACAATGGGGAATTTGATTCTGGAGCCAAAAAAATTTGTACATCTTCAACATATAACATTCTAGTGAATGTAAAATAACGTATGCATACTCAAAAATTCGAAATCTGTCCATATACATATATGAAACATAAAAAATTATATAACATTTGAGAGAGAGCACTTATATCACCAAACTTATGTCCGATTATTATCCACTTGATTTTATTCAAGATTATATTTAAATTTAGATGCATTTTTATAGATAAAATGATTGTTGATTATTTTTTATAAGTACAAAAATTGCTACATAATTTTTTTTCTTAGCTTTTTTTGATATATTGTTAATACTAATATTTATTTAAAATGAATCAAAATTTTCTATTCATTTTTTAGATTTATTACTGTTATTTAACAATAAATTTACACTTTAACTTTTATAATTTAATTATTATCAAATTAATTAATATCTATTATAAAAAATTATTATTAACTATTAATGACTAATATTTAATATTGAATCATTTATAAATTTTAAATTGTTAATTGAATGCGTAGTATTAAATATTCATTTATTGATTGCTTATTATAAATCTATCACAACTGGTAAGAAATAAGAGTTGTTAGAAATAGGCTTATATTCCAAGTGACAAAAAAGAAAGGTTGTAATAGACGTCTATTACTTGTTAAAAATACTTTTGTAACAACTTTCAGAAAATGACAGTTGTAAAAAAACTTTTGTTACAACTGACATTTTATGATAGTTGTAAAGTTAGAGTTGTAATATGATATTTTTACTGTAGTGCAAACTATTTTTAACTTATGTATACATTTTATTTTATATATTATCTTAGCAATCAACTATTTATTTATAAAACTACTTTAGAAATAAACTATTTTGGTAAATCCTAATTTAAATTCAAACTATTTATTTTAACTTATATATTATCTATTTTATTAAACTATTTTAGAAACCAACTATTTTGATAAATCCTATTTTTAAATTAAAAAATTAGATATATAAACCTTTTATATGTTAACTATTTATTTTTAATTAGTTTCAAATATATTTAAACTTAATTTTTAATGTATAAACCAACTCAACTATTAAACTATTCAAACTGTTTTAAAATTTGGAATTATTTCAAGATTCTAAGTTTGGTTTTCAATAGAGATTTTAATATGAAAGCATATTTATATTAGACATGAAATGTTTTAAAGCAAAAATATGATATTTGGATATGAAGTATGAACCCTTTGAAATGTATATAACCAGCGTGTGTGAAAAATGTAAACATTTGGTTGTTAAAGAGGCCAAGATCGAATATTTTCATACTCTCTGCCAATATCGAAAACCACTTTAATAACTGTGTACGTGGTGGAGAATCAAGAATGAAGTAGGTTGGTTTGGCGAACGCTACTGTAATGACCATGGAAAAAATTCGATGCCCAAATTTTCGATAATAATACATAAACCCGTATTACTTGCCAAAAATCCAAGTATCGAAAACCCAGTCTATTATTAGAAAGAAGTTAGAGGATGAGAAGTAGAAAGAAAGAAATATTAGAATAAAAGAAAGAAGAATAACATCACATTAGAATCTCACAGCGGAACGAATAAAATATAATATAACAAATCTCTTTGTACAAAAAAAACTGTATATACATACCAACCATCGGAGTACAACATATATCAGTCACAGTGGAAAAATAACTTTATATAACTAGCGGTGAAGCCTCCTGCTTCCGGCTCTTGAAACTCCAAGCGAACCTAACCTGGAAATATATTCAGTTTGACCTGAGCACATTTAAAGCAAGGCAAAATTCAGTAGGTCAATCTGGAATACTTTCAGTGATAAGTTCACATCACAAACCACTTGTTTAACTTTGAAAAATCATTTTCGAAATAAAAGGATAATAGTAAGACTATTTCACACATAAACACGGATGGCTTTTACCTTACTATAACCCAAAACGTTTTTGAAATCATAACTTATCTGATATTATAATAGTGTCTAAATACAAATAAATAACAATCTAGCGGAACGCTTGCATCTCACGCTCCACATATATAGTATGCAATCAAAAACCGTGGGCACTTATTGGAGATTGGATTCCGACTATGACAAGGTATGAAACCACCTTCCAATAGTGTATCTCTACAGGGGAATACACTGGGTTTAACAAGAACGTCTTGCAACTCGGCCCACACATGACCGACCACTCATTTCGCTTGAGTGTATCGATTGTATATCACCAACGGTTGGGATTAGCAACCATTTCCCAAAAAGGGACAACATCAAAATAGATTAAAGAAGCAAACGAAATTTCTCTAGATAGGTGATTATACACCCTAATAGGAGCGACCCACATAGCCATGCTGCCTGCCCGATTTTTGTCATTTCCCAGTTATGAGCCTTGAGGTTAGAATTTTCCTTTAGAACATCTGGTCATTATTCACTTTGAATGCCACATTGTCAGATCCGTTAAATCACTAATTGATGTCCACAAATATACTCTGGGTATAAAAGAAGTGCCCCACTTCGCGACCAACTCGGTATATTTGTAAAAATCAACGTACGTGGTTTTTAGGAAATACTCTGTCAGACATTCATCTATACAAGTCATACAGGAATAGGATGAACCGAAGACACCCTCCTACTGCATCCTTATATAGGAATCACCCCCAAGGATCAGTAGCGAGCAGTCCTTGCAAACTGCAAAATCTCAACCACGACTGAATCACGTCAGAATACCTCTGTGTTGCAACACAAAGAATATTCGACAAGTAATCCTTTCTACTTATGAAGATCCACGGTCTTCAATTTCTCCATCTTCTATCAGCATCTTCGCATATTTACTGGTCGGAAAGGTTTTCGAATATAAATTCTATCCCGATCTTTCCGTACCAACAATCGTATGGGTCATGTTTGATAGTCGATTATTTAACTATCAAATAACAATTGGGTAAATCAATGAGTTTATTGATTCGGTACCTAGCATTACTTGGCCTATTTAAAAATAATTAACAAAAAGGGTAATAAACTTCTAAATCTTCCAATATATTCAAAAAATTTATATGTTTAAGAGTATATATACATACCCAACTTTCTGTTTCCTTTACCATTGGAAATATCATTATATTTCTACAAGGCGGTTTTCCCATTCCCTTAAATTTGGGTATCTCAATATATATATATTATACTTAATGGTATAAAACAAACTACCAATTCTTATATGGTAAAGCAGATGTCAAATTATATAATTTAAAACCAAATATTCTTATTTACGTTGAAACTAATATTGTAGTTTTATTTATATTCCAAAATCTCGCACTTACGTTCAATATTTCTCGTTTGGGATATCACATCAATTTCAACTCCCTTTACTCATTTCAAACTAATACCAATCCTCGATAATACCGAAGTCATTCAAGTTGGGGTATTTTATTTACCACTCAGACCCTGATCGACAACGTTTTAATTTTATAATAAATAATAGTTTATCACTTAAAAGCTGATATTAAACCATCATAAAAATCTTATTTATCATCTTGATTTCCAATCTGGTTTTATAAACCATTTCATACATTTGAAATCCTTTTGCAATATCATCTCTTTACTTAATTCATTTTATTAAGTAAATATTCACTATAATACCACTTTTAATCTAAACATAATTTCACTTATAACTTTTGGATTTTGATAAAAATCCCACATCAAATAATCTGCTTGCATCTATTCTGGCATTCTTATAATAAACTTTTCTTGGATTTATAACTAAAATTCGATTATCCCCTTCTTTACAATAAGACCTTTTTAACTTGGATTTTGTTTCCAAAAATCCATTTACCAATACTTAACACAAAACATTTGTATGTATTTTCCTTTGCGTTGGAATCCTTATTCAATTACCACGTTTTGCTCAATTCAATTCATTAATATTTAAAGTCATCGTGAGATGACCCGAACTCACTCGTAAGGGAAAGCCCAGGTTTAATTGAGAACACGACAATCAGAACCCAAACAATAGAACATTTCATTGTTGTTACAACAATTTACATCAGAGTACAAGAATATAACAGAGTATGAGTAAATAATATACATCAGAAAAATATTAGACATTAAAATAATTTACATAGCAGTGGAAAAATAATATATAACAAAACTGAAAGAAACACATGGATACAAAGCTTTCTGAATATAGCTCCAGCTGTAAATCCAGGTTCCTGGAAAAGAAATTTCTACAAAACCAAAACTTCTAATTGCCCGTGTGGAAAATAGGGGCAGCCAGAGTTTAGGTTAAAACGATAAACTCTAGTTCAGTCATGGGACTGGTGTAAGTACTAAAACTGTTATTTAAAACTTTACTTTAGAAATAAAGTAAAACAAGGAACCATGCCATATAACACATAACGAGTTTTCTCCCAAGAATACCAGCGCATAAACAGTTATAAACAACGCAATGCTTTTCGAAAAATGAAGCTATTGTAAGATTCAGGTCCCATCACATAATGCAACGCAAGCCAGAGGATAAAATTTTCCCTTATAATTACCAAACATGCTTGGTACATTTTAAAACAAATCAATTTGATATTACTATAAGTGTATAGCATCAAAATCAACTTCAAATATAAATGTATCAATCATAGATGGCATAGTATCCCATGCTACTATGTTGCCATATTATTTTTGCAATTAAAACCAAAATGTCACGTATTGGAAATTGGATTCCATCTATGAACCAAGGCAAGGGATCGTCCTTACCGAATTCGAAAAAATCTAGCCCATGTCTCAGGCTCAGCCGCAACTGCAGGTTGAATCTTCAGGGTCGGTCCTCTCTTACGTTTAAGGATTAGTAATTCCTGAACGATACGTTTCCCTGTCCTATTGGGCGTAAGTTTGGTCAGTATGTCAACCATATCCGTCCATCGTCCCCGTAGTGACCGATATATCCGAGGTATCTCGCTTTCCATCATCCACATAATTAAAAATGTTTGGGCTCCATACCATGAAACCACTCCTAGCTAGAAAGAAATGCATGTTCTCCCTGCAGTCCTCTCTCGTTTCTGGTTCATACCGGGGTGTGAGGCTCGCAAATTAACGCTATACACAAAGCTATGCTATTTAAAGCCGTGCTTTGATCATCAACCACAATACTCTGCTTTTCAACAGAAGCCTTGATCATTTGCATCTCAGCATGCCACATTGACAATTCACACGATGTGACTGATGTCTATCGATATATAACCTCTAATCTCGTACGTCTCGGAGAAGGCTGTTAAGCAAGAGAACAAATTTTCCGCCACCAAACAGATATATATTTAATAGAAATCAATCAACATAGAATAAAATCCAATGTCAGACACACATCTATTTAATAGTTTGTTCTAGGTCTGAACGAAACCGGAGGCACCTTATTCCTCGTCCCATATGTCCAATACAGGAGAGAGGTCCTCGCATATCCGGTCGATCTCCAACTACGTCTAGACGATCAACACTTATTACCTTGTCTTGGGTATACAGTCCAATCAAGACGTCAGTAACCATCCAAATGATGTAAAGATCTCCAGACTTCAATCACCGTCTTCATCGTCGACTTATCGTCGAATCAATTTGAAACGACTCGAACTTCCGTACCCTTTGAGTCGACTAATCATACCACATGTCCAACCCAAATTACACA
Organism: Allium sativum; assembly: GCA_030737875.1. Taxonomy (NCBI): domain Eukaryota; kingdom Viridiplantae; phylum Streptophyta; class Magnoliopsida; order Asparagales; family Amaryllidaceae; genus Allium; species Allium sativum. Next base: position 316,142,528 of record CM060922.1, on the reverse strand, counting down.
GAAATACAAATCATTTTTAGAAAGAAGTTAGAGGATGAGAAATAGAAAGAAAGAAAAGTTAGAATAGAAGAAAAAAAGAAGACCACAAACTCACAGCGGAACGAATAAAATATATTAGATAACATAAACTTTGAAACGCAAACCAGTAACATTATATACATGCCATCATCAGAGCACAACAACTATCTTTGGAATAGTTATAAACATCTGTTTCCAGATACAACATAGTACACAGCGTAAAATATGATAGTGTATAGCTAATTGATGAAGTCTTCTACTTCAAGCTCCTTCAAGTGAATCTGTACAATCCCGACTACTTGACTGCCCGTACAAATTTTGGGCACCCAAGAGTTTAGGGGAAACAAACAAAATAAACTCTAGGTCAGTCATGGGACTGGTGTGAGTAAACTCTGTAACAACCCGTATTTTTGAATAACATGTTATAACATAAATCAAGGCATAATTAAATTGTAAAATCTGAATCAAGGAAAACGGGTTGTGCCATTGCGTTCGCCTCGGAAAAATACGCGAAATAGAGTCCGAGTTTTCGAAAATTGGAGTCCGTATGACTGAGATATGGCCTCGCGAAGTTTCACGAAAAATTCAAATTTCAAAACAGATTCAAATTTCAGAAAATTCGGGGTAGGCGGGAAAAATCCCGCCCAGACCAGGTCGACCTGGGGGTCGACCTGGGAGTCGACCTAGGTGGGACCAAGTCGACTGGGGAGTCGACCCCAGGGTCGACCTGGGGGTCGACCTGCCTGGTCGGATCCAGACAACCTGGTGCACCATTCTGGCTGTTTTGACCTGTTTTGTTGGCTAGTGACAGGATTTGATGGTTCTGATTGAATCTAGGGTTAATCCTATGGCTAATACTATCCTAATCTTCTATAAAAAGACCCCTAAACCTAGCCTAAATCACCATTATTCAATCCTACAACTAAACTATGTCAAATTTGTTCCTCTCATGGCCTCCACTCTCATGCTAAAATTCCTAAGTCTATTTCTATGAGAGATTTTGAGTTCATACAAGTGTTTTCAAGCTTGTATGAATGTTCTTAGTTTGCATTCAAGTCAAGTTGCAACATTTCTATTACAAAGCAAGGGTTTTTATTGATTTGGCTCAAGGGTTTTTCATTTGGAGCTTTCATATTTGGGTTTTTGGTGCTTGCATAAGGGCTTCGTCTCAATCTTTATAATAAATATTCATTTGTGTCTTCATAGCATAGTAAGCCCTTTTCTACTTTCTTTTTATTGAACTCTAAAGCTAAATGAATGATGCAAGTTTGGGTTGATCATTGTGATATGCAAGTTTGGTTGATCATTATGTTATGCAAGTTGGTTTAATCATGATGTATGACACATGTTGCTATGTTATGCAAGTTTGGGTTGATCATTATACACATGTTATCATGTTATGCAAGTTAAACTTGAGTTTGTGAGCATAAAGCTTCAAGCTTTATATTAAAGGTTGCATTTTGGCAACATGAAAGTTATCATATCCCTTATGATAACTTGCATGTGAGGCTAAATGCGAACTTCTAGTAACTTCTACATGTCATTTATCACCATGTATCACTCATATGCTAAGTTTGGTTTTATGCATGCTTTTGAAGCCTAATGATGCAATATGCAAGTATATGAACATATGTACATTTCATATGCCACCATGATAAACTTGTGGCTTCAACACCTTTTTGTCATGATTACACCAAGTTCCCTATTTTATCCTTTATGCGTTGTTGCGACTATGTAAACGATGGGATTACATTGGGGTTGGGTAACATTATGACATAAACATGGTTTTTATAACATAACGTGATATGTTAGCTTGTAATTATGTTTTGGAAACATAATGGACATGACACTTAGAAAATATGAGTGTGGCCAACTCGAGGTTGGGTTGAGTTTGTAGCATAAATCTACCCGGACCCGCCCGGCTTAACTAGTGGCTACAAACAATAGGACCCAATGTGAGAAGTTGGTCATGTTGTGCTCGAACCCAAGGTTAGACCAAGTTGTGGTGTAAAGCTACCCGGACCCGCCCGGCTTAACTAGTAACCACAACAAAGTCTAATGTGAGAGGTTAAAGCACATTAAGTTAATTAATTAATGCCTCCTGATTAGGGTTAAGTCATGGTCCACTTAATACTTAATCAATTTGGGCTTGATGGGTTAATCGGGGTTAAGTCATGAATCTTGGGTACACTTAACCAATTTAATCCACGTTTGGATCGGGTTAACCACATTTAACCCGTTAAGGAAACCCTAGTTGCGTGGTCCTTTTCAGCAGTAACCCTCTTGATAGTATCATAAGACCCTAGGACTAGGCTATGGTGGGGCACGATTACTGGGCTGACATGTAAGCGACCAAAACGACGGCTGAGTAGGTACGCCGGTGTAGGTCCAGGCGGACTATGGTCGTGCACATAGTCCGGAGTTGGAAAATCAGGCACGGGTACCAGTAGATCTAGACTGTGCATACTTGATTGGTGTCCGAGGTTGACACCCTAGGACTTGATACACCCTAGGGTGGACCTAGCGCAGTTTAACTACATTGCATGTTTGGGCCGTATGACACCGACACTTGACGAGTTAGGCTTGTAGGGAGCCGATCAACTAGACCGTGTAGTTGGACCTTGATTTAGGTCATCTCATGATATTGGGCCAAACTTGGGCCAAGGGATCAATTCTTGTTTTTACTTGACATGTTAGAATGCTAGTACACCCGTGGTGCAAAACTTAACCTTGATTATGCGATGACACCTTTATCTATCTTGTTAGTTAATCATCATGCCAGTATATTGTTATCCTTATGTTCATCTCAGCTTCTCATACCAGTTAACTTTACTAGTTCATGGACAGATAGTAGTAGGGCTTACTAGTCTTTTTGACTGACCTGTTTTCTTTCGCCTCTTTTCTTCCGTTTCCCCCCCCCCTCAGGTCCTCAGGGTGGGAACATTGGAGCTTAGCTTGGATCTTTACAGCTTGCTTACTGGATTTGCTCATGTACGGTTTTGGACATTGAGCTAGCTATGGTTTATCACTTCACTTTGGGGATAGTACTTTATGTATTTCAGTTTTTCAGTTTATGCTTTTCTCTAGACTTTGTTTGTTGGAAAATAATGACTAAGTACTTTGTTGTAACTTAACTATGGTTTTGGAAATGCAAGTTTTATCCGCTGCTTTACTACTCTGTTTTACTTATATGTTCTGTCTTGTGATATCTGCATGCATGTTTACCTTGTTTAACACCCCTCCAAAGCCAGTGTGCTTGCAAGAGTTACCCTAGCGGAGGTGGGGTGTTACAAACTCCATCCATTTGTTTAACTTTCAAAAATCCTTTTGAAAGAAATGATAATCGTAAGACCGATCCACACATAAACACGGATGGTTTTTACCTTGCGATAACCAAAAATGTGACGACACCAAAGTTTTGAGTTAACCAAAGCTATGATACCAGCTGTAGCGACAACGGATTTCGCTCGGACCTAATCAATCGCTAAATCGACCAAGACCGTTCGAATCCCGCATACGCTAACTCTGGGCATACAACACATCAGAACAAATAATAGAAGACTTCTAATGATGTAACATTGTTATGATGTAAATAGAAGTCTTCTATTATTTGTTCTGATGTGTTGTATGCCCAGAGTTAGCGTATGCGAGATTCGAACGGTCTTGGTCGATTTAGCGATCGATTAGGTCCGAGCGAAATCCGTTGTTGCTACAGCGTATCGTTTGAAATCACGGTTTAAAAACAAGAACTGCAGCCTCGTTATTCGATTTATTTTAATTATGTATATATATATAAATATAATCTATTCTTCGATTTCAAAACCATATTCTTTTCATACATTTGATAAAAATGATATTTTTATCCAACAGACATTTATTTCAACATTCGACGCATGAATATTTTCTGTAGTTTATATATATAGTAAAATGTGATTTTTATTGCAAAACAATTTATTTCAAAACACGATTATTTTATATAGTTTACACATATAATAAAAATGTGATTTTTATTGAAAAATCATTTATTTCAAAACACGATTCTTTTATATAGTTTATACATGTAATAAAAATGTGATTTTTATTGCAAAACCATTTGCAAGTTCGTTCTGGGTCTGAATGAAACCGGAGGCACTATAACTCGCATACCCATCGATCTCCACGTACGTCTGGACAATCACCACTTATTATCTATATTTCGGGATGCCTCCCAATCAAGACATCAGTTATCATCCAAATGAGGTGACGATCTCCGGTCTTCAACCACCATCTTCATCATCGACTTCTTATCGCCGATCAATTATTTGAAATGAGATTTAACTCGGCCTTTTCAAATAATTCAGGTATAGAAGTCCTCTATTATTTGTTCTGATGTGTTGTATGCCTAGAGTTAGCGTATGCAGGATTCGAACGGTCTTGGTCGATTTAGCGATCGATTAGGTCCGAGCGAAATCCATTGTCGCTACACAAAAATATTTTTGTTTTCAAATCCAGTGATATTACAATAGTGTCTAAATCAAATAAATAAAAATCTAATGGAACGCTTGCATCTCACGCTCCATATATAATATTAAATCAAAAACCGCAGGGCGCTTATGGGAGATTGGATTTCCAACATGACAAGGTATGAGACCACCAGCCAATAGTGTATCTTTAGAGGCGAATACACTGGGTTTAACAAGAACGTCTTGCAACCCGGCCCTCACATGACCGACCACTCATTTCTCTTGAGTGCATCAAATGTATACCACCAACTGTTGGGATCAGCAACCGTTTCCCGAAAGGAACAACATCGATAGATTAAAGAAGCAATTGAAATTTCTCTAGATAGGTGATTATACATCCTCATGGGAGCGACCCACATAGCCATGCTGCCTGCCCGATTTTTGTCAATTCCCGGTTGTGAGGCTTGAGGTTTAAATTATCTTCCAGAACATCTACCACGGGTATAAAGCTAAGAGAAACGAATTCCTCCGCCACCAAACGTAAGTTCGTTTGAAGAGACCAACTTAGGTGATTCGTTAGATATACTCTGTCAGACATTCATCCATTCACGTTGTCCTTGGACTGGACAAACCGAAGGCAGTATCCCATAAACAGGATAGCCCTTGCATAACTCCGCCTGCAATTATTTTCATCATATTTGATCGCAACGCTAACACCCATACATAGTGATTTTCCAGATAATAAATCTGATCCCGGTCTCTCCGTATTGACGACGGAAAAATGGTCAAAAATTTCGATAATCGGTGATTTAACTATCAAAGAAAAATAAGTGTACAACCAACGATCTTATTTCCAGGTAGGAATTCGCTCGATCAATCATCAATCAACATTAGCCTCTTTAAATAAAACCATTATTATATTATCATTCAAATTCCTATTTCCTTTATTCGAGGAAATATTTCTTATTCCAATTAGAAACATTTCTAAATATATTACCGAATCATTATTTTCTATATTCAGAAAATATACCTTATTAATATCGGAAAATATTTCCATATTTCATTTATAAATTCCTCGTTGATCAATTCATTTCATTACCTATTCATAGAAAATATCTCTCATTTTATTTGGGGAAAACATTTCGAATTAACACGATTTTATAAAACATCATTGTTATAACTCAAGCCATTCATCATTTATTATCTACCATATTCCTAACCAATTTTCACCGTCGAACCTAAACCATTCCTCCATCGATCCTGAAGTCAATCAAGTTGGGGTATAATTACCTCTCAGACCTTAATTGAACAGCATTCTCAACTTTGAAATAGACAAGGCTCATAACTTTCAATCAAACATCGCTTACATGACTTACGGATCCAATCTAAGAACACACTTCTTTCACGCAAAAAACTTTGATTATAACGATAGCGTTATAATCACTGTTCCCAAATATTTGATTTATAAAACATTTCTTTTAACAACAGCATTACAATCGCTGTCTAAAATTATAGAACATTTATTATAACAATAGCGTTTAAGATCGCTGTTTAGATTTACAAACACTTATTATAACAACAGCGTTATAATTGCTGTTTAGATTTACAAAACATTTACTATAACAATAACGATATAATTGCTATTTAGATTTACAAAGCATTTACTATAACAACAGCGTTATAATCGTTGCTTAAAACATTTATTATAACGGTAGTGTTATAATCGTTATTTCCAAGGATTTAGTTTATAAAAATATGACTTATACTTGTTTATTTCAATAAATAAATTAACAAGTACATAGATAAATAATTAAATTTGATTCAAACCGGAAAGTAAAAATACTACTAGCCTAAATTCGATATAATCGAATCCCAATGAATAACTTTCTATCGAATAATCTATATTCGATTTATATTCTGGACTTTACCATTTCAGGTAAATTCTAATTCTAAGTTCACATTTGAATTCATCATTTCTAAAACATTACCAAATTCCTTTATACCCCCCCCCCCGGTCCACGAAATGTATCACTTTATTTTATATTCCAAATTCTAGACTAAACTCATCGTTTTAAAAACGATTACCCATTCCCTTTTCATTTAATTTCAAATCTGGATTCGTACTTCCAATCTAAATTCCTTTATAGATATTTTATTTGCAAAATATTTACTTTAAACCAATATTCACTTTAATCGTGAATATATTTCTTTTATATATAATCAAATCAGTTTGATTTTTACTTGTAAATAACATTCCAAACCAAATTTCCATTTGTAACATCTATTTAAAATTTATTCATAGAAAATCTTATTTTCATCTTGCTTGTTTATAATCACGCTTATAACTTCCTTTATAATCGCTACATTCCATTACAAATATTGATTTCAAAAATCTATTTCCGCTTTCCATTTATAATTTCAAACTTGAATTTATATTTTTACTTTATTCAAGGTAATACTTTTACTAATTTATAAACATCGTTTATAAACAACTTCTTGTTTGATTTAAACAAGTTCCTATTTTAAGTTTATTCGAATTTTATTTATATCTTGGAAATAAATTTCCCTTTTAAAAACTCAAGTTCTTCTTCTACATTTAAAAATATTTTACGGTATTTAGAATACCCAATATTCTAGGGCCAATGATATTCAAACACAACATGATCAATCATAGGTTATATCATACATCATATAATAAATAAACAAAAACAGTAATATAAATATTGAGGAATCCAGTTGGATTCCTCCAACCTGTTTCCCTGCATCCACATACGTTAATCACATCAATAATATAAATTTCACATCAAATGTGAAATATCATAGTAAACCGTATTAATAAATCGATCAACGATCAACCATTTCAACCAATTCATCCAACCAACCATCACACGGAATAAAATAAATTAAAAAAACTCGTTTATATAAAAATACAAACGAAGCAGACTTAGTGAGTTTACTCACCTTATTTGTAGTTGAAGGTTCTGCTTCCGTTTTATTTAAGATGAAATGGACGTTTAAATTTTCAATGATATCCGAGTAACTCCATTCTTCGCTACATTGTGCTACCATGTAGATCTCGTTGTCACGATTCCATCGTGGCCAACTTCGTTTGATTCTGTGATCATATGCACAAGTTATTAATCCTATAATTTCATATATATCTTTCAAGAACGTTAATTATAATCATTAATAATTTATTAACCTTAATTATATTTCCCTAAATAAATCATTTCTCACCCTTCTCTTCTTTTACGATCAAACAGCATGACCCTTTGCTTTCCTTCCATTTCAAAACTTCACTTTTCCATGAAGATCACACCATTAACAGTAACTGATTTATTTTCCCTTAACCCCATTTCAATGGTATATAAAAATCTCCTCATCATATTCTTCCCGTGAATTTCATAACTTCCGCACCCCATATGGAACGCGGCCAACAACTTCTCTCCATGCCACCTTACGTTTATTTTTCCCCATTAATATCGTTATTCACGTTTTCCCCAATGATTTTCCCAAAACTAGTCCCCACCTCTCTTCTCATGCACTTCGTTTTGTCCTATATATAAATATATATAGGCTTGGAAGCCAACTTGCTAACGCACTTGCCACTTTCCCAAAGCTGTTCTCCAACCAGCATGCTCGAGTCCACCTGCTCAACAATTTGCCATACCCACCATTCTAACCTTCTCCATTCAACTTGTCTACCCCTCTTTAAACTAGTAACAGTCCATGCTCTCTTCCTCCCGGCCATGAACGGCGTCCTAACACCACCGCCTCAGCTTGGGGTTCGCCCTCTTCCACCTCAGATGAGCCCCGTGCACTCCAGCGCCCAGTTATCCCGCCAAACTCATATACCTCCCATTTCATGTCATGCCGAGATCCTCAGTTTCCCTTCAGCATCTCAATGTTCTGAATCTGTGGCCAACATCCTTAAAGCACGCACCTTGTCAGCCTCCCTAGTCATCATTATTTAGAGCGTCAGTCAGCAATAGGAGCTCTGAAGCATTTCGAGCATCGGGTACTTTCATCGAACATCACAAAAAGTATACAGGGTCGAAGAGCATACTCCCAGGATTCCAACGAGCTTTATTTTGTGAATTTCTATTGAGTTTTCTATTTTTAATATTTTGTAATTGATTTATTTTCTTCCGTTATGTTTTGGGTGTGGACCAGAAATGAGAAGACAGAAATGAGAAGAAGATTTAACCTTATTTAAAGAAGATAGATGGCTTGACGCCCACGGTTTCAAACACCTTGCCACGCACGAATTATAATAAATTGGCACCCACGCTTTCAATAGCTTGACTTGCACAGTTTGCGTTGGTTTGGGAAACACGGCATCTGTTGCTTGGCACACACGAAATTCATTTGATTGGCAGGTATGCCAGTGGGGTGGTTTGGGGAGCACGCTTCTAAAATGAAGATTGGTAGTCACGGTTCCTTTTTCTCTCTTCATTTTATTTAAAGACTTAGCATCCACGGTTTTGAAAACGTAGAGAAGATACTATTGAAGTGTACAATATATTTTAATATGAAATTATCCGGGTTTATTTATTCGAGATTTATGTGGTACCAGTTACAAGGATTTCTGTTTATTTACGACCGCTACAGACAGAAGTTAGAATACAGTCGTATCCAGCGTGGTACCACGATCCCAAAAATATAATAATATCAATAGTTTAACTTAGATTATGAAACCCCAAAATATTGATATCGGGTGCAAAATACTCTAAATAAAAAGTTGCATATTTAATTAATTAAAAATTACAGTAAAATTCTAAAAATTAAATTATACCTATGCCTTAAAAGAATCTTATCTAAATTTGAATTCGATATTTAAATATATTTGAATAACCGTTATGGCCTATATACGATTCCATAGTGACTTTTTGAAAATTTGATTTGGACATACTTCACAATATATATGACGAAATCTCGATTTTTCAATTCCATTAGAAAGATACTGTTTAATAGATTCACATGTTTCTTGTTTCGCCAAAATCCGATTTATGTTGAATCCTGTACATTCATTTGAAATTTGAAATCGAATTTTCAAACTACTGCGCCATTTTGAACTCGTTTTAAATTATATTATAAATTATACGTTTAAAACTTCCTTTTAATAAATAAATTCCTATATATGATTCAAATAAAATATTTAAAACAAATTTAAATATTCAGAATTCAACGGCTGAAAAATCCGGGTCGTTACACTCCTTCCCCCTTAAAATAATTTTGTCCTCGAAATTACTAAGGTAGGAAAAGATGCTACATACCCTAGTAACTAGGTCCAAAAAAATCTTTTTTGTTCAATTCTCAACTTCAGTTTAACTGGACCGATCTATTTTGATTAAAATATTAGTTTATTCTTATTAACGAAAATTTTCAAAGATTCCGAAAATTTTCTAACACTTTAAATTCTAAAAAATTTCGGCAGCATCTCCTCTGCATGGCTCAATTGGTATAACCACAATTCGCCTGTCTAGGCCTTCTCCAATCCAAAAGAAAAATCAAAAAGCCTAGCGGCTTGACCATAGGCTCACAAAATCATCAAACCCAAGTAATATTGTAAACATGTACCTTTTTGTCGGGAAAAATTTCTATCTGTTGCATCTGCTTCCATTCAATATCTGCTTAGCATGCAAATATCCATTACCAGTTGGTTCCAAACAATCCAACCTTTGGTCTTTAACTTTCTAATTAGTTCATTTCTATTCACTAATCCAAACTGAGTTCTGTTTTCAAAAATCAACCCCCTTCTTCTGCTGGAGTTCAATTCCATCACAGTTCAATTCCAAACACAACATCCAATATATATTCAACTTGCTTATTAATAAGTCGAATATTAATAATCCAAATCTCAACATTCCTTTATTTACTTCATTCGGAATTATTTCTAATCTAATCCGCTTTTAATTTAACTCGACTTAAGTTAAATTTCAATCTATTTGATACATTTTTACCATTACAATCTATTCAAATTATACAAGTTAAATTTAAACTTTTATAATTCAAATTCTCGGGTTTTATTTCAAATTAGTTTGAAATCATATACATCTATATACATATATTTATAATCAACTCAATTCAAAACATTTGAATTTCTAAATCATCATGTCCTTTTCAAACAAAATTTTCATTCCTAAATTACTATGGTAGCAATTCATCATTCAGAAACTTGAAAATGAATACCGATAATGTCGCGACCCATTATCAGAATTATTTTCTCGCCACTGAAGTGATTTCAGTGCTTAATCTCTTTCAAATTCTTTTAAATCCATTCTTATCCAAATCCCTTCAAAATAATGTTATATTACCTTTGAAATACTTCAGAAAATAATTTCTAAATATCCGGGATTCAAATTCCAAATCTGGTTCGAACTCATTCTTGGTTTATCTCATTTGTGTACATTATCCATATACAAATTATACTTGGTTATACATAACCATTTCAACATTTGATAATTCCATTTGATTGTAATAACAATCAACACATTCACATATAATAATTCAGAAATTCTTCCTTTTATATCAAAATAACTTTTCGGCAACATTATTTCATTTACCCACTTTAAAACAATACTGCGTCGAATTGTTCTGTTTGAGAGTTTAGAAACACCTATCGATACAGTTGTACTTCCTGTATCGACCCGAATTCATAAACCACTCAACAAACCAACCAACACAATATAAAACAATTTTATATCAAATTTAAAAATACGCGCTTATATATATACACTCAAACTCAATTTAGGGTATTACTAACCCCATCTCTATTGAGTTATGCCACAGAGCCAAGGTTATCACTCAACCTTTAGCTCTGATACCAAATGAAACAACCCGAACTTCCGTACGACTAATCATACCACATATCCAACCCAAATTGCATAGAAATACGAATCATTTTTAGAAAGAAGTTAGAGGATGAGAAATAGAAAGAAAGAAAAGTTAGAATAGAAGAAAAAACGAAGATCACAAACTCACATCGGAACGAATGAAATATATTAGATAACATAAACTTTGAAACACAAACCAGTAACTTTATATACATACCATCATCAGAGCACAACAGCTATCTCTAGAACAGTTATAAACACCTGTTTCTAGATACAACATAGTACACAACGGAGAATATGATAGTCTATAGCTAACTTGTGAAGTCTTCTGCTTCAAGCTCCTTCATGTGAATCTGTACAATCCCGACTACTTGATTGACTGTACAAATTTTGGGCACCCAAGAGTTTAGGGGAAACAAACAAAGTAAACTCTGGTTCTGTCATGGGACTGGTGTGAGTAAACTCCATCCATTTGTTTAACTTTCAAAAATCCTTTCGAAAGAAATGATAATCGTAAGACCGATCCACACATAAACACGGATGGTTTTTACCTTACGATAACCCAATTTTTTTTTTTTTTTTGATATCAAATCCAATGATATTACAATAGTGTCTAAATCAAATAAATAGAAATCTAGAAGAACGCTTGCATCTCACGCTCCATATGTAATATTAAATCAAAAACAGCAGGGTGCTTATGGGAGATTGGATTTCCAACATGACAAGGTTTGAGACCACCTGCCGATAGTGTATCTCTAGAGGCGAATACACAGGGTTCAACAAGAACGTCTTGCAACCCGGCCCTCACATGACCGACCTGTAACGACCTGCGGGAATTCTAGCCTGAATTCCGACAATAATACAGATCCTGTATCACTTGCCAGAACCCAAGTATCGAAAACACAGATAGTTATTAGAAAGAAATTAGAGGGTGAGATAAGGAAGAAAGAAATATTAGAATAGAAGAATAAGAAGAAGAATCAACACTACACAGTGTCTCACATCGCCGCGGAACAAAATATAATATGTAAATAAACTTTATTGAGAGCTTGAAATAAAACTTACAACATCAGAGTACATCAATTCACCTGGACAGTTATAATAGTCTGTCCTCATATATATACCACACAGCAGAATAATAATGGTTGAACATCATACGTCTGAACTCCTTCAGCTCATCTTTGGACTTCAAATCATCTGGTAACCTGGACCTGTACATCCTGGTCTAACCCGAGCATTTATAAAACGCCGGGTCAGTCTGGTGAACCAGACTGAGATAAACACGCTAAGTTTAAGGGTATCACACAACTTGATTTTAAAGTTAAAAAACCGTTTTTGAAAGAAACGGATAATCATAAGACCGAATCCACACATAAATACGGACGGTTTTTATCTTACGATAACCCAAACAATTTTGAAATCAATATCTTTTTTTAATATTATAATAGTGTCTAAATACAAATATCAATCTAGTGGAGCGCTTGCATCTCACGCTCCACATGCATAATATACAACCCAAACCTCGGGCGCTTATTGGAGATTGGATTCCGACTATGACAAGGTATGGGACCACCTGCCGTTAGTGTATCTCTAAAGGTGAATACACTGGGTTCAACAAGAATGTCTGGCAACCCGACCCACACATGACCGACCACTCATTTCGCTTGAGTGTATCGAATGTATATCACCAATGGTTGGGCTCAAACCACCATTTTCCGAAAAGGGACAACATCGATAGATTAAGGAAGCAAATGTATTTTCTCTAGATAGGTGATTATACACCCTAATTGGAGCGACCCACATAGCCATGCTGCCTGCCCGATTTTTTTGTCATTTCATGGTTGATGAGGCTTGAGGTTATAATCGACTTTTGAAACTTCTGGCCACCATACAAATCATCCAGGAACAGGATGAACCGAAGGCACCCTCCTACCACATCCTAGGAATCACCCTATAGATCAGTAGCGAGTTGTCCTTGCAACCCATAGATTTCAACCACGACAGAATAACAGTATATCTCTAGGGATCAGCTAGAGATTGTAATTAACTCTTCCGTTTTATGAAGATCGGTCTTCTATTGATCCATCTCGATTAGCATCTTTGACGTATTCGTATTTATTGGTCGTAATGGTTTTCGAATATAATTAGATCCCGGTCTTCCCGTACCAATATCGTTGGGCCAAAATTTGATAGTCGTTTATTTAACTATCAAAATAAACAACCATAAAAGTAAAACAGATCCATTGGTTTATTACATAGCATCACTTGGCCATAAAAATAATATATCAGTTTTAATATATTAATATTCCCAAATCATTTTATTCATATACTTGGAAAAATACCTTAAAATCATATATAGTTCTTCCATTAACTATCATTTCAAAACATTTCCGCAACAGTATTTATTCAACTTATCATCATACCAATTGTTACGAAACCCGCTTTTTGTTTCGTTATTTGAAAACACTAATCATCACTTACTTTATTCTACGGGAACATTATTTCAAATACTCAAGCCCATTTTACTTTCGTTATTTTGGAAATACCAACATATATCTCTTCAAATTCTTTTATTTCTTATATTTTGGATTTTCCTTGTCTATCCTCAAATCTTTCAAATAATTTTGCATTATATATCCACAAAATAAATCTCTTCTAACGTCTTTACCATTACAGCTAATACCATCCTTTGGTAGTTCTGAAGTCGTTCAAGTTGGGGTATTTTAGTTACCTCTCAGACTTTGATCAACAACATTCTTACTTTAGGGTAAATATGAATTGTAATTCAAAAACTCATACTCATTCTAATACCAACAAATACCACATCACTATTTAATTTTAAAATACAGTTTTATAAACCTTCTTACTTTTGAAATCTTCTTTTCAATATATTATTATTACTAAATTTGATTTAGTAAATGATTAATAAAACTATAACGTCTTTGATTCATTATCTGGATTTTAGTACAAATCCCATTACTCGATCTTTTACTCACTTCAATTACAAGGATCCTTCTTTATAATCATCTTACTTTAAATCTCACTCATTTCTCTTAATATCATTATTAAGTAACGTTAATTTAAAATTAACGTCTTAACTTCCCATCTCCGTTTATAAACTCATTTATACAATTCTGGTTTAATATAAATCCCTGTTTCATTTCGATTTCCCTTACTTAATTCAAACATTAAGTAACATTTAATTTAAGCTTACCGCCTTCTCTTAAAAATTTCCTTTATAAATCAACTTACCAAACCCGGCTTAAATATAACTCGTTTGTATACTCCCTTTGAAATTCACTTATATTTCATTTCTAACTCTGGTTTTCTGAAATGAACTTCATTTAAGAAGAAATTCCTTAGATTACCATTAATTTACTTGATCATTAACTAGAATAAATATCCAATTTCCTTTTTAATTTCCTATTAAATCAAGCAACTATTTGTCAAATAATATCATCAGATTAATCGACACAATAATTTAATAAATAATCAATTTCTTGTTAAAACAGTTGGCATGGTAAATTTTTAAAACATGACTAACTCGTTGATCAACTCCAACTCGTCTTTTTATTTAAACTAATAAATAATATTAATAATTTAAATAATCCATTTCAAAATAATCTTATTTTGATTGTTTTCTTAAAACAAATAATCGTCATTATTAACCATTCCACAGTTGCTTAACAGTCTCATTAATACAAGAATTTGCTTTATAAAAGATAAAGCACGTGCTTCGCGCACGGTAACTTTTGGTATAAAAATGATTTTTGGTGATTACAGCAATCAACATATATTTCTTAACCAATATCACTTATTGGTTTATATCACAACTTTGAATTTGAATTCAACAATCAGTAACCCACTCAGCAATCCAATCACATGAGTTAAATAGTTCATATAATGATCATGTGCAGATAAATAAATAATTCAACTGACAGCGATTCACCAAAATAAAAATTCGAGCATCCAATTTAATTTAAATATGTTTTTATCATTATAAACGTAACCAACAAGGTAAGTTACCTCGTTTGGAAATAATCGTTAAAAATAACGATGTCATTTCATTTAAATTAAACAACTTTTTAATTTAAACTATAGATATTAACATTTAACAAACATTCAAACAATCATCCAATCATTCAACCAATAGCAAACCAAGCAAACAAATATAAATCCGACTTATATGAAATATAAGTGGGATAACTGAGTGAGTTGAACTCACCTGATTTTTGCCCGTCGTTAAAATGTTTAGCTTTAATAAAATTAAACACCCGTTTAATTTTATCAAACATCCCGGTAGCTGACCAAACAAACTTCAGATTGCAGTGCTTGTTAATGCGATCCCAACGCTCCCTACTTTGTTCAATTCTGTAAAAATAAGAAGTTATTAACGCTAACGTTAACACGATTTTAAACTAATATAGTTAATCCTAAATAATATCATAACTTATCTAATTATGTTTGTTACCGCGGATATACAAATCGACACACATATTACCAATGTACGTATAATATATACTAACAATCCATCCTACTTTTCTTCTTAGCCAAATGTGTACAATAATTATAAAACTATATACGTTTGCGCTTAACTTTTCCTAAATCATGTTTATAATAAAAATTGATCCTTGTAAACTATAGTTAGAGTGTGATTGGCACATGTTAATACGTTCATCATCATGTTAGTTATCTGTACTAATAACTAAAACCAATATTACGCTATATATTATAATGGGCTGTCCATCTTTCTTCCCCTGGCACAACACACTCCACGTCACCAATCAATACCACCATCTCCTTCTACCATCTTCTTCTACTTGTCATAACATACACGCTACCCTTCAGCATACTCCTCCCCTCTCTTTCTTGTTTCCATCATTCTTTTTTTTTCGGTGAACCCACCTTTTTTCTTTTTCCAACGAAATACGGCACAAGGCCCACTTATTTAAAATCGAAGCCCAACTCCCCAAAGACTTCTCTTTCCCTTGTTCTGTTTCCACGCAACTTCCCCCAGGCGGTTCTTCCACCTGCTATATTCAGAAGCCACTCTTCCCTTTCTTTTTTCTTTCTTTTTTCTTCTGTAAACATGTCAGTGATGTCACCGTGTAACAGCCCACCTATACACGTTACAGCTTCATCTTCACTATCCTATGCGAGAAACCCATCCACCTACACAAGTTTCTTCCTACACTTCCTTTTATTCTTTTTATGTTATTCTCTATTATCATACGAGCCAGTACGTTTTACCTCCCCATACTGCTCTTCCTTGAAAGCATAGTGCGCCACTCAGAAGCCTTTAAGAGGTTTTGATTTGTTTTTAATGTGGCTTGCGTTTCATGCTGTTTTGTTTCGCTGTTGAAAATTCAACGGAATGGGCTGGTATTTATAGGAAAAAAAATAAAGGGATATGAACGAAGTTAAATCGAATGGTACAAATAGGATCAGTTAGCTTAGGTTGCTTAGATATGTACATTAGCATGCGAAAAATAAAAATGTACAGACTGCATATAGGATTGTTTTAGGATGGCTGGAGACTTTGATAGATTAGTATGTTTTCAAGAGTTGTTTTATCACGGGAATGATAGAAGAGAAATGGTAGGACTGATAGCTGAAGCTTGGCCGCTCACAAGGAATAGGTAGCATGCAGTGTTCAGTACTGTGTTGTTTTATCACTTCCATCAACAGTGATTTTCTCTTCCATTTCACTACAGCGATTTGAAATATTTAGAATAGGGGTGTTGTCCTTATTTCTTCTTCATAGCTGTGAGATGAGATCTATGCATGTGGAAGCTTTAATGGTGAAAGCAAGTTAGGATTTCAATGCTTAATTGTCTCTCATAGCATGTATAGGATAAGAAAGATGAAGTTGTACACTATGGGAGAGCTCGGTTGTCACCTTCCTAAGTCAGCTTGAGTGGACATAGGCGGTAGGCAGAAGAGATCAGTAACTAGTTGTGTATGTTATTTTATTTCGTAGCAGTGCTTGCAACGCTTAGGGTAAGAGAAAAGAAAGGCAAGCATTTTTTTCCCTTTTCAAACGTTGCATGTTCGTGATTGGATAAGTATAGGTTGTCTGAGCTTGTTTCCCTTTAACAAGCTGTATCCGTACCTTTATTACAGGTTGCGTAAGACATAAGTGAGTCATCAGTAGTGTGTTATCATGTCCTAGTATAGCTGCGGCTATTTTAAATTTGCATGTGCCTGCGTTGAGGAGGATAGACATATGTGTATCAGCTCACCCCTATTAGGCCTGCTAGGTAAACACGTGAAAAGATGGAAATATAATTTTATTTTATTATGGTTACCGTTGGCTGTTAAATACACGTACCTTGTTATACACCATTTTATCTTTTAAGGGTCGCTATCGACAAAAATAAAAATACCGTTGTGTCGAGCAACGCTCCACGACCCCAAAAATATAATAATACCAGTAGGTTAACTTATATTGAGAAACCCCAAAATGATGATAAAGGGTGCAAAATACTCCAAATAAAAAGTGGCGTATTTTCCAAATTAAAAATTACAGTAAAATTCTATAAATTAAATTATGCCTACGCCTCAAAGGACTTATCCAAATTCGAAGTCAATATTTAATTATATTTAAATAAATCGTTATGGCGTATAAACGATTCCACAGCGACTATTTGAAAATTTGAATTGGGCATAAAACAAAATTTATAATACGAAAACTCGATTTTTCTCTTCCATTAGAGAAATATTAGATTCAGACGCTTCTTGTTTCGCAGAATTCTGACTTAAAATGGGTTCTATATGATCGACTGAAGTTCAAACTTGATTTTAAGAACTACCGCGTCGTTTCGAGTTCGTTTTAATATATAAAAATAAATATAATATTCCATCGCCGTTTTATAACGAGTTCAATATTAAAAATGCATTAATATTTCCAAATACAATATTTAAACACAACTTATATATTCGAATTCGAGTGATAGAAAATTCCAGGTCGTTACATTCTTTTCCCCTTAAATGAATTTCGTCCTCGAAATTGCTAAATAAGGAAGAACGCTTCAAACTCAATTATTTTCCAAAATAATTAATATTAATATAAAATCAAACTAATTCTAATTCTTAAAAATAATATCAAAAATACTCTACATTTAAAAATTTTACGAAAATTTCACCAGTATCTCCTCTGTACGGCTCGATCTTAATAATTACAACTGCCACTCTGGGCCTCACAATTATCAAAAGAAAACAAAGCCAATTTACAACCCAACTCAGGGGTATAGAATCAATCACCAATCGATATAATTAAGGTTTACATATTTGTCGGGCAACCAAACTCTAAGCAAAGCAACTTGTAGCTTTTCTACTTTCAACCTGCATTCAACTCAATTACCAATGCCAATAACAAATACAGGTTCAAATCATTCCAGTTTCATTTCGTATATGATTCCATTTGAATTCATTATCCTGGATTTTATTTCTTAGTTTTCAATCCATTTAACTGCGCATGAATTTTACACAATCAATCAATCATTCAACCAACAAACAATCGACAGTTAACATAACCAAACCATTCCATATTTAACTTAGTTTTAAGTTAAGTTTGACTTATTTAATTCCGTTCTTAAATTCTTAATCACAAATTTTGTATTTTAAATTCTCTTCTGGTTTTATTAAACCATTAAATTTATAATCCAACTTGAATTCATTCAAATTGATCAAACACACCAATATATAAATAATTTGATAAAATTATTCTCTTTATATATATGAAAATATATTTTGGCAAAATTATTTCATTTACCCTTTTATAAACAATATTGTATCAATTTGTCAGTTCAGCTACTGGTCAAACAACACAATACAAAACATTTGTATATAAAATTTACAAATACGCGCTCATATATAAATACATATATATACACTCAGTCTCGATCTAGGGTATTACTAACCCAATCTCCATCGAGTTACGCCACAGAGCCAAGGTTATTCCTAAACCATTGTTCTGATACCACTGTAACTACATGCGGGAATTCTAGCCCGAATTCAGACAATAATACAGATCCTATATCACTTGCCAGAACCCAAGTATCGAAAACACAAATAATTAAAGAAATTAGAGGGTGAGATAAGGAAGAAAGAAATATTAGAATAGAAGAATAAGAAGAAGAATCAACACTACACAGAGTCTCACATCGCAGCGGAACAAAATATAATATATAAATAAACTTTATTGAGAGCTTGAAATAAAACTTACAACATCAGAGTACATCAATTCACCTGGACAGTTATAATAGTCTATCTTTAGATATATAACACATAGCAGAATAATAATGGTTGAACAACATACATCTGAACTCCTTCAGCTCGTCTTTGGACTTCAAATCATCTGGTAACCTGGACCTGTACATCCCAGTCTAACCCGAGCATTTACAAAACACCGGGTCAGTCTGGTGAACCAGAGTGAGATAAACACACTAAGTTTAAGGGTATCACACAACTTGATTTTAAAGTTAAAAACCCTTTTTGAAAGAAAAGGATAATCGTAAGACCGAATCCACACATAAATACGGATGGTTTTTATCTTACGATAACCCAAACAATTTTGAAATCAATATCTTTTTCTGATATTATAATAGTATCTAAATACAAGCAAATATCAATCTAGAGGACCGCTTGCATCTCACGCTCCATATACATAATTTACAACCCAAACGACGGGCGCTTATTGGAGATTGGATTCCGACTATGACAAGGTATGGGACCACCTACCGATAGTGTATCTCTAGAGGCGAATACACTGGGTTCAACAAAAACGTCTTGCAACCCGGCCCACACATGACCGACCACTCATTTCGCTTGAGTGTATCGAATGTATATCACCAACGGTTGGGCTCAAGCCACCGTTTCCTGAAAAGGGACAACATCGATAGATTAAGGAAGCAAATGGATTTTCTCTAGATAGGTGATTATACACCCTAATGGGAGCGACCCACATAGCCATGCTGCCTGCCCGATTTTTTTGTCATTTCCCGGTTTATGAGGATTGAGGTTATAATTGTCTTTTAAAACTTCTGGTCACCATACAAGTCATCCAGGAATAGGATGAACCGAAGGCACCCTCCTACCACATCCTAGGAATCACCCTATAGATCAGTAGCGAGTAGTCCTTGCAACCCATAGATTTCAACCACGATAGAATCACAGTATATCTCTAGGGATCAGCTAGAGATTGTAAGTAACTCTTCCGTTTTATGAAGATCTACGGTCTTCTATTGCTCCATCTCGATTAGCATCTTTGACGTATTCGTATTTATTGGTCGTAATGGTTTTCGAATATAATTCGATCCCGGTCTTCCCGTACCAATATCGTTGGGCCAAATTTTGATAGTCGTTTATTTAACTATCAAGATAAACAACCATAAAAGTAAAACAGATCCATTGGTTTATTACATAGCATCACTTGGCCATAAAAATAATATATTAGTTTTAATATATTAATATTCCCATCATTTTATTCATATACTGGGAAAAATACCATAAAATCATATCTAGTTCTTCCATTAACTATCATTTCAAAACATTTCCGCAACAGTATTTATTCAACTTATCATCATACCAATTGTTACGAAACCGCCATTTTGTTTCGTTATTTGAAAACACTAATCATCACTTCCTTTATTCTACGGGAACATTATTTCAAATACTCAAGCCCATTTTACTTTCGCTATTTTGGAAATACCAACATATATCTCTTCAAATTCTTTTATTTCCTATATTTTTGAATTTCCTTGTCTATCCTCAAATCTTTCAAATAATGTTGCATTATATATCCACAAAATAAATCTCTTCTAACGTCTTTACCATTACAACTAATACCATCCTTTGATAGTCCTGAAGTCGTTCAAGTTGGGGTATTTTAGTTACCTCTCTGACCTTGATCAACAACATTCTTACCTTAGGGTAAATATGAATTGTAATTCAAAAACTCATACTCATTATAATACCAACAAATACCACATCACTACTTAATTTTAAAATACAGTTTTATAAACCTTCTTACTTTTGAAATCTTCTTTTCAATATATTATTATTACTAAATTTATTGATTTAGTAAATGATTAATAAAACTATAATGTCTTTGATTCATTATCTGGATTTCAGTACAAATCCCATTACTCGATCTTTTACTCACTTCAATTACAAGGATCCTTGTTTATAATCATCTTACTTTAAATCTCACTCATTTCTCTTAATATCATTATTAAGTAACGTTAATTTAAAATTAACTTCTTAACTACCCATCTCCGTTTATAAACTCATTTATACAATTCTGGTTTAATATAAATCCCTGTTTCATTTCGATTTCCCTTACTTAATTCAAACATTAAGTAACATTTAATTTAAGCTTACCGCCTTCTCTTAAAAATTTCCTTTATAAATCAACTTACCAAACCCGGCTTAAATATAACCCATTTGTATACTCCCTTTGAAATTCATTTGTATTTCATTACTAACTCTGGTTTACTGAAATGAACTTCATTTAAGAAGAAATTCCTTAGATTACCATTAATTTACTTGATCATTAACTAGAATTAATATCCAATTTCCTTTTTAAATTCCTATTAAATCATGCAACTATTTGTCAAATAATATCATCAGATTAATCGGCACAATAATTTAATAAATAATCAATTTCTTGTTAAAACAGTTGGCTTGGTAAATTTTTAAAACATGATTAACCCGTTGACCAACTCCAACTCGTATTTTTATTAAAATTAATAAAAAACATTATTAATTTAAATAATCCATTTCAAAACAATCTTATTTTAATTGTTTTCTTAAATCAAATAATCGTCATTATTAATCATTCCACAGTTGCTTAACAATCTCATTAATATAAGAATTTGCTTTATAAAAGATAAAGCACGTGCTTCGCGCACGGTAACTTTTGGTATAAAAATGGTGTTTGGTGATTACAACAATCAACATATATTTGGTTAGTTTATTTCTTTTTATAAACTCTAACTAAAATAGTATATTAAAAGTCTATATTCATTTTTAAATAAATTACATCTCTTTATTTCTATTGATTCACCTAACGGTAAATTTATCTTTTATAAAACACTTTGTATTTCGGCCATCTGCTATAAATTTCTTAACCAATAACACTTATTGGTTTATATCACAACTTTGAATTTGAATTCAACAATCAGTAACCCACTCAGCAATCCAATCACATGAGTTAAATGGTTCATATAATGATCATGTGCAGATAAATAATTAATTCAACTGATAGCGGTTCACCAAAATAACAATTCGAGCATCCAATTTGATTTAAATATGTTTTTACCATTATAAACGTAACCAACAAGGCAAGTTACCTCGTTTGGAAATAATCGTTAAAAATAACGATGTCATTTCATTTAAATTAAACAACTGTTTAATTTAAACTATAGATATAAACATTTAACAAACATTCAAACAAACATCCAATCATTCAACCAATAGCAAACGAAGCAAACAAATATAAATCTGACTTATATGAAATATAAGTGGGATAACTGAGCGAGTTTAACTTACCTTATTTTCTCCTGTTGTTAAAATGCTTCGCTTTAATGAAATTAAACATCCGTTTAATTTTATCAAACATCCCGGTAGCTGACCAATCAAACTTCAGATTGCAGTGCCTGTCAAAGCGATCCCAACGCTCCCTACTTTGTTCAATTCTGTTAACGCTAACGTTTACACGATTTTAAACTAATATAGTTAATCCTAAATAATATCATAACTTATCTAATTATGTTTGTTACCGCGGATATACAAATTGACATATATATTACCAATGTACGTATAATATATACTAACAATCCATCATACTTTTCTTCTTAGACAAATGTGTACAATAATTATAAAACTATATACGTTTGTGCATAACTTTTCCTAAATCAAGTTTATAATAAAAATTGATCCTTGTAAACTATAGTTAGAGTGTGACTGGCACATGTTAATACGTTCATCATCATGTTAGTTATCTGTACTAATAACTAAAACCAATATTACCTTATATATTATAATGGGCTGTCCATCTTTCTTCCCCTGGCACAACACACTCCACGTCACCAATCAATGCCACCGTCTCCTTCTACCATCTTCTTCTACTTGTCATAACATACACGCTACCGTTCGGCAGACTCCTCCCCTCTCTTTCTTGTTTCCATCATTCTTTTTTTTTTCTTTTTTTTTTTCGGTGAACCCACCCTTTTCTTTTTCCAACGAAATACGACCCAAGGCCCACTTATTTAAAACCGAAGCCCAGCTCCCCAAAGACTTCTCTTTCCCTTGTTCTGTTTCCACACAACTTCCCCTAGGCGGTTCTTCCACCTGCTATCTTCGAAAGCCACTCTTCCCTTTCTTTTTTATTTCTTTTCTTCTTTAACATGTCAGTGATGTCACCGTGTAATAGTCCACCTATACACGTTACAGCTTCATCTTCACTATCCCATCCGAGAAACCCATCCACCTATACAAGTTTCTTCCTACACTTCCTTTTCTTCTTTTTATGTTATTCTCTATTATCATATGAGCACATTCCATTTTACCTCCCCATACTGCTCTTCCCCGAAAGCATAGTGCGCCACTCAGAAGCCTTTAAGAGGTTTTGATTTGTTTTTAATGTGGCTTGCGTTTCATGCTGTTTTGTTTTGCTATTGAAAAATGAACAGGATGGGCTGGTATTTATAGGAAAAAAAATAAAGGGATATAAACGAAGTTAAATCGAATGGTACAGATAGGATCAATTAGCTTAGGTTGCTTAGGATGTAAATTAGCATGCGAAAAATGAAAATGTACAGACTGCATATAGGATTGTTTTAGGGTGGCTGGAGACTTTGATATATTAGTATGTTTGCATAGAGTTGTTTTATCACGGGAATGATAGAAGAGAAATGGTAGGACTGATAGCTGAAGCTTGGCCGCTCACAAGGAATAGGTAGCATGCAGTGTTCAGTACTGTGTTGTTTTATCGCTTCCATCAACATTGATTTTCTCTTCCATTTCACTACAGCGATTTGAAATATTTAGAATAGGGGTGTTGTCCTTATTTCTTCTTCATAGCTGTGAGATGAGATTTACGCATGTGGAAGCTTTAATGGTGAAAGCAAGTTAGGATTTCAATGCTTATGTTGTCTCTCATAGCATGTATAGGATAAGAAAGATGAAGCTGTACACTATGGGAGAGCGTGGTTGTCACCTTCCTAAGTCTGCTTGAGTGGACATAGGCGGTAGGCAGAAGAGATCAGTAACTAGCTGTGTATGTTATTTTATTTCATAGCAGTGCTTGCAACGCCTAGGGTAAGAGAAAAGAAAGGCAAGCGTTTGTTCCCTTTTCAAACGTTGCATGTTCGTGATTGGATATGTATAGGTTGTCTGAGCTTGTTTCCCTTTAACAAGCTGTATCCGTACCTTTATTACAGGTTGCGTAAGACATAAGTGAGTCATCTGTAGTGTGTTATCATGTTCAAGTATAGCTGCGGCAATTTTAAATTTGCATGTGCCTGCGTTGAGGAGGATAGACATATGTGTATCAGCTCACCCCTATTAGGCCTGCTAGGTAAACACGTGAAAAGATGAAAATATATTTTTATTTTGTTTTATTACGGTTACCGTTGGCTGTTAAATACACGTACCCTGCTATGCACCGTTTTATCTTTTAAGGGCCGCTATCGACAAAAATAAAAATACCGTTGTGTCGAGCAACACTCCACGACCCCAAAAATATAATAATACCAGTATGTAAACTTATATTGTGAAACCCCAAAATGATGGTAAAGGGTGCAAAATATTCCAAATAAAAAGTCGCGTATTTTCCAAATTAAAAATTACAGTAAAATTCTATAAACTAAATTATGCATATGCCTCAAAGGACTTATCCAAATTCGAAGTCAATATTTAATTATATTTAAATAAATCGTTATGGCGTATAAATGATTCCACAGCGACTATTTAAAATTTTGAATTGGGCATAAAACAAAATTTATAATACGAAAACTTGATTTTTCTCTTCCATTAGAAAAATATTACCATTTAGATTCAGACGCTTCTTGTTTCGTAGAATTCTGACTTAAAATGGGTTCTGTATGATCGACTGAAGTTCAAACTTGATTTTAAGAACTACCGCGTTGTTTCGAGTTCATTTTAATATATAAAAATAAATATAATGTTCCATCGCCATTTTATAACGAGTTCATTATTAAAAATGCATTAATATTTCCAAATACAATATTTAAACACAACTTATATATTCAAATTCGAGTGATAGAAATATCCAGGTCGTTACACGACCACTCATTTCGCTTGAGTGTATCGAATGTATATCATCAACGGTTGGGATCAGCAATCGTTTCCCGAAAGGGACAACATCGATAGATTAAAGAAGCAATTGAAATTTCTCTAGATAGGTGATTATACATCCTCATGGGAGCGACCCACATAGCCATGCTGCCTGCCTGATTTTTGTCAATTCCCGGTTATGAGGCTTGAGATTTAAATTATCTTCCAGAACATCTGGCCACCATTCACTTTGAATGCCACATCGTCATACCCGCCAAATCACAAATTGATTTCCCCAAAAATACCACGGGTATAAAACTAAGAGAAACGAATTCCTCCGCCACCAAACGTAAGTACGTTTGAAGAGATCAACTTAAGCGATTCATTAGATATACTCTGTCAGACATTCGTCCATTTACGTTGTCCTGGGACTGGACAAACCGAAGGCACTATCCCGTAAGCAGGATAGCCCTTGCATAACTCCTCCTGCAATTATTTTCATCATATTTGATTGCAACGTTAACGCCCATAAAGAGTGGTTTTCCAGATAATAAATCTGATCTCGGTCTCTCCGTATTGACGACTGAAAAATGGTCAAAAACTTCGATAGTCGGTGATTTAACTATCAAAGAAAAATAAGTGCACATCCAACGATCTTATTTCCAGGTAGGAGTTCGATCGATCAATCATCAATCAACATTAGCCTCTTTAAATAAATCCATTATTATATTATCATTCAAATTCCTGTTTCCTTTATTCGAGGAAATATTTCTTATTCCAATTAGAAACATTTCTAAATATATTACCGAATTATTATTTTCTATATTCAGAAAATATACCTCATTAATATCGGAAAATATTTCCATATTTAATTTATAAATTCCTCGTTGACCAATTCATTTCATTTCCTATTCGTAGAAAATATCTCTCATTTTATTTGGGGAAAACATTTCAAATTAACGCGATGTTATAAAACATCATTGTTATAACTCAAACCATTCATCATTTATTAGCTAACCATTTTGCTAACCAATTTTCACCATCGAACCTTAACCATTCCTCCATCGATCCTGAAGTCAATCAAGTTGGGGTATAATTACCTCTCATACCTTAATTGAACAACATTCTCAACTTTGAAATAGACAAGCCTCATAACGTTCAATCAAACATCGCTTATGCGACTTTCGGATCCAATCTAAGAACACACTTCTTTCACGGAAAAACTTCGATTATAACGATAGCGTTATAATCGCTGTTCCCAAATATTTGATTTATAAAACATTGCTTTTAACAACAGCGTTACAATCGCTGTCTAAAATTATAGAATATTTATTATAACAACAGCGTTTAAGATCGCTGTTTAGATTTACAAACATTTGTTATAACAGCAACGTTATAATTGCTGTTTAGATTTACAAAACATTTACTATAACAAGAACGTTATAATTGCGGTTTAGATTTAAAAAACATTTACTATAACAACAACGTTATAATCGTTGCTTAAAACATTTATTATAATGGTACTGTTATAATCGTTATTTCCAAGGATTTGGTTTATAAAAATATGACTTATACTTGTTTATTTCAATAAATAAATTAACAAGTACATAGATAAATAATTAAATTTGATTCAAACTAAAAAGTAAAAATACTACTTCCCTAAATTCGATACAATCGAATCCCAATAAAAAACTTTCTATCAAATAATCTATATTCGATTTATATTCTGGACTTTACCATTTCAGGTAAATTCTAATTCTAAATTCACATTTGAATTCATAATTTCTAAAACATTACCAAATTCCTTTATAACCCCTCCCGTCCACGAAACGTATCACTTTATTTTATATTCCAAATTCTAAACTAAACTCATCGTTTTAAAAATGATTAACCATTCCCTTTTCATTTAATTTCAAATCTGGATTCATAATTCCAATCTAAATTCCTTTACAGATATTTTATTCGCAAAATATTTACTTTAAACCAATATTCACTTTAATCGTGAATATATTTCTTTTATATATAATCAAATTAGTTTGATTTTTACTTGTAAATAACATTCCAAACCAAATTTCCATTTGTAACATCTATTTAGAATTTATTCATATAAAATCTTATTTTCATCTTACTAGTTTATAATCACGCTTATAATTTCCTTTATAATCGCTACATTCCATTACAAATATCGATTTCAAAAATCGATTTCCACTTTCCATTTATAATTTCAAACTTGAATTTATATTTTTTACTTTATCTCAAGATAATACTTTTACTAATTTATAAACATCGTTTATAAACAACTTCTTGTTTGATTTAAACAAGTTCCTATTTTAAGTTTATTCGAATTTTATTTATATCTTGGAAATAAATTTCCGTTTTAAAAACTCAAGTTCTTCTTCTACATTTAAAAATATTTTACGGTATTTAGAATACCCAATATTCTAGGGCCAATGATATTCAAACACAACATGATCAATCACAGGTTATATCCGAGTAACTCCGTTCTTCGCTACATTGTGCTACCATGTAGATCTCGTTGTCACGATTCCATCGTGACCAACTTCGTTCGATTCTGTGATCATATCCACTAGTTATTAATCCTATAATTTCATAAATATCTTTCAAGATTGTTAATTATAATCATTAATAATTTATTAACCTTAATTATATTTCCTTAAATAAATCGTTTCTCGCCCTTCTCTTCTTTTACGATCAAATAGCATGCCCCTTTACTTTCCTTCCATTTCAAAACTTCACTTTTCCATGACGATCACACCATTAACAGTAACTGATTTATTTTCCCTTAACTCCATTTCAATGGTATATTAAAATATCCTCATCATATTCTTCCCGTGAATTTCATAACTTCCGCACCCCATATGGAACGCGGTCAACAACTTCTCTCCATGCCACCTTACGTTTGTTTTTCCCCATTAATATCGTTATACACTTTTTCCCCAATGATTTTCCTAAAACCAGTCCCCACGTCTCTTCTTATGCACTTCGTTTTGTCCTATATATAAATATATGTAGGCTTGGAAGCCAACCTGCTAACGCATTTGCCACTTTCTCAAAGCTGTTCTCCAACCAGCATGCTCGAGTCCACTTGCTCAACAATTTGCCATACCCACCGTTCTAACCTTCTCCGTTCAAATTGTCAACCCCTCTTTAAAACAGTAACAGTCCATGCTCTCTTCCTCCCGGCCATGAACGGCGTTCTAACACCACCGCCTCAGCTTGGGGTTCGCCCTCTTCCACCTCAGATGAGCCCCGTGCCCTCCAGCGCCCAGTTATGCCGCCAACTCATATACCTCCCATTTCCTGTCACGCCGAGATCCTCAGTTTCCCTTCAGCATCCCAATGTTCTGAATCCGTGGACAACATCCTTAAAGCACGCACCTTGTCAGCCTCCCTAGTCATCACTATTTTGAGCGTCGGTCAGCAATAGGAGCTCTGAATCATTTGAAGCATCGGGTACTTTCATTGAACATCACAAAAAGTATACAGGGTCGAAGAGCATACTCCTAGGATTCCAATAAGCTTTATTTCGTGAATTTCTGTTGAGTTTTCTATTTTTAATATTTTGTAATTGATTTATTTTCTTCCGTTATGTTTTGTGTGTGGACCAGAAATGAGAAGAAGATCGAACCTTATTTAAAGAAGTTAGATGGCTTGACGTCCACGGTTTCAAACACCTTGCCACGCACGGATTATAATAGATTGGCACCCACGTTTTCAATAGCTTGACTTGCACAGTTTGCGTTGGTTTGGGAAACACGGCATCTGTTGCTTGGCACACACGAAATTCATTTGATTAGCAGGTACGACAGTGGGGTGGTTTGGGGAGCACGCTTCTAAAATGAAGATTGGTAGTCACGGTTCCTTTTTCTCTCTTCATTTTATTGAAAGACCTGGCATCCACGGTTTTGAAAACGTAGAGAAGACACTGTTGAAGTGTACAGTATATTTTTTATGAAATTATCCTGGTTTATTTATTCAAGATTTATGTGGTACCAGTAACAAGGATTTCCGTTTATTTACGACCGCTACAGACAGAAGTAAGAATACGGTCATGTCCAGCGAGGTACCATGATCCCAAAAATATAATAATATCGGTAGTTTAACTTAGATTATGAAACCCCAAAATATTGATATAGGGTGCAAAATACTCAAAATAAAAAGTTGCGTATTTAATTAATTAAAAATTATAGTAAAATTCTAAAAATTAAATTATACCTATGCCTAAAAAGAATCTTGTTTAATTCGAATCCGATATTTAAATATATTTGAATAGCCGTTATGGCCTATATACGATTCCACAACGACTTTTTGAAAATTTGATTTGGACGTACTTCACAATATATAAGACGAAATCTTGATTTTTCACTTCAATTAGAAAGATACTGTTTAATAGATTCACACTTTCTTGTTTCGCTAAAATCCGATTTATTTTGAATCCTGTACATTCATTTGAAATCGAATTTTCAAACTACCGCGCCATTTTTGAACTCCTTTTAAATTATATTATAAATTATACGTTTAAAACTTCCTTTTGATAAATAAATTCCTATATATGATTCAAATAAAATATTTAAAACAACTTTAAATATTCAGAATTCAACGGCTGAAAAATCCGGGTCGTTACACAGTTATTCAGAATGGGCATAGACCGGATCTTTCTGAATAACTCGCGCATCTTATAATCAAGTGCTATAAAAAACACAACATACGCCTCATTGCAATCCAGAATATTCTTTTACTCAAATATTCATATCTTTGGGGAAATGTTCTCATTAATTTTATCAAAGAAAAATTCTCTTAAATTTATTCTTTAATCTTCCTTTGGATGTCATTTCAAAATATTTCATTATCTTTTCAATTCTAAACCAAATTAAGGTTTATCTAACTAGTCGGGATTAACGCGCCATACCGAAGTAACCATTTCTTTTATTATCCCAATCCCAACCTATTCATCCCATGAAACTGGTGATACTCCAAATCTAACACCACTATGTTATCGGTATTAATTAATTACCATTTCCCATTCAAGTCTAATCAAAGATTTAACTATCGCTTGGAGCAAAACTAGTGATACTCCATTCTCGATCATTTCCCAAATTTTATAATTTAAATTATCACATTCGCATTTCTATCTAATTAAAAATTCATCAAAACTCCACTTAGTTTTAATCTTCCCAAAAATCAATATTAATGATTATTTAACTTTGGAAACACAAACATGTCACATCGACAATCCTCACCGTACCACTGATTTCTGCCAATATATAACCTCTAAGCTCATACGTCTCAGAGAAGGGTGTTAAGCAAGAGAATAAATTCTCTTGCACCAAATAGTTATATATTTAGCAGAGATCAACAATACAATGTTAGACATATAATCCTGTCTTTAACTCGGTTCAAGAATCAATGTCATTTAAATAGATTTCACGATAAACCAAAAATATCATTCCATTAATTATGGAATCTTCGCGGAAAACAGATCAATATATATAATCGATATAAATTTCTGTATCAAACCAATAATATAAATGGAATAACGGCAAAGCCTTTTCTATTCCATATATAGTAACGATCTTCGTCCATAGAAGCACACTTCGAGTATTACCAAATCGAATTCCATTCCATTCCAAATCATTTTATTTAATTAGAAAACATTACTTTGGAAAATTTCCATTAAATCTTAATAAAAGATTTACGTATATTCCAAATCACATTATACTGTAAATCGGGTTAAAGAACTAATGTCGTTGAAAACATAGCTCACAATAAACCCAATTCATATTCCATTTTATTTCAATTATTAAATGTAGCTGGAAACTCTAATAATCGTAATTAAAAGATTTATTCTTTTCACACGGGGTTTAAGAACAGTGTTACTGAAGACACCAGTCACGACAAACCCAAAATCCACTTTGATATTAATTATAAGGCTCTAAACAGAAATTATATCGGCTTATATTTAATATCAAATTCTGAAACCAACACATATCGTATGGGGAATAACGATATATATCTATCTTCCAAATTCCTCCATAATATCTGTATTGTCACGGAATCCAATATCAAAATATCGCAAAGATGATTTTTATTCAAATCCATTCCAATTCTTACACTGGAAAATTCTGGTTAGATTAAAACCATTAACAAATCCAATTTATTTATTTTAAAACATTGGATTATCTTACTAGTTAATAACTATTTCATTTTGATAAAAATATATTTTTATCTTTACAAACATGAAATTTTTCATCCAAATTCTTTCCAAATCATTTATTATGATTTTACGCAAATTATTAATAATTTTATCAAGGCCCGTATAGTCGGTTTCCAATAACGGCCACTGAACTACATCCATAGCGACATTTTCCGAATTCGATTTGGACACAATTCCAAATCCAACCATTAGATTTCAAATCTCTTATATTCATTGGAAAGCTCTTTTCGATACGAACCCAACGGTTTCAATTTTAGGAGAATCCGACAGTCGGATCTCCCGTAATGTCCATTCAAAGTCAATGGTTGAAATTCGCGAATGGTCGCAACGCGTCGCGTTCTATTCAAGCCATTAATATATATATATATATATATATATATATATATATATATAATATTTCGTTCAAAATGTATTTTATAAATTCGTTTTAAAACGATTCCCACTTTCATTTCAATTTTAAATCAAAATTGAATACTCCTTATCATTAATATACAAATGGTAATATTTTCAAAATATCAGATTTTAGAATCTTTTCCATTTCGATATTCATTTTAAAAATGAATCAAATCGATATAAATATCATTCGCGTTAATATGGCGCTTATCTATTCAACATGGCTTCACATATCTCAATATTTTCGTGTCCATCCAAAATCAGACATCAAATTATCATTTTAATCCTTTATAGGATATTAATTTAAAACTATACAGAATATTAATTTAAAACTATTCTTTATTTCAGAATTGGGACTCAATCAATTGCCATATAAATATATTTATATTGATTTTCCGTACATCGCACGTATTCAGAATAATGATAAATAATCATCAAACATTCACACATCATCCAGAGTGCATTCTACCACTGTATAAGCGTTAAAATAAATAAATAACGCTCGTCACAGTCAGTCAACCCATCGATTGACATATAATTAAATTCCGGGGAAGTGTGAATGAATTACCATCCCCAAACCCATGTGGGGTTTTCAAATAACAATCTATTCAAAATAATCACTGGTTAATTAATTTAACTAGTTCTAATTCGATTTGAATTATTTTTTTGATTTACCAATTTTCACTGTTTAAATTGTAAATAAATATTTATAATTTAATTTTAATTACCACATTAATGTTAACATTATTTTTAATATGTCAATCATCACAATCAAAACACAATACAGTCATTTTCACCGCAATTCAATCCAGACAACAACCATGGTTTGTACAATAAATAGTGTCGGGGATACAAAGCCCCGTCTACAACCCAGGATATATTTAACTGTAAAATAATTTGAGTGAGAAGGTGTTCTCACCATTGGTTTCCACTCTGTCATTCTTTAGCGGATGATGGTTTTAATAAAATTAATCAGCTTCCAGATTTGTTGCACCGCGTAATGTTCTTCACCGTGATTCCAACGCAATCTGTTACACATAGTTTATATTAAAATCATATTTTTAAACAACGCTATTTACATTTTAAAAATCACATTTTTAATAATGCTACATATATATAAAAAACACATTTTTAATTCGATGTTCTTATATATAAAAATCATATTTTTATTGTCTTTCTATCAATATAAAAAATCACATTTTTCACTATCGCTATTTTATTTAAAAATAACACCTTTTTAAAACTATGCTATTATATAAATTTAAAACAATGCTATAAATATTTTTAAAATCTAAAAATAAAATCAATGCTATTTATTTTTAAAATCCATATTTTTAAACAATGTATAAGTTAAATAAAATAAATAGTTTTTTAAAAAAACAAAACCTTTCTCTGTAAGAATGTTCGAACCACATCTTCATCACCTCCAACCCTTTCATTGTCGCTGCCACCACCAGGATGACCGGTCCTCCGATCAGAAGCTGCAATGTCAGAGCCCTTCGTGTTGCCCTCTGCCACTGGCATCGCCATCCATCTCAAGCTCCGACGGTCGCCTGAAATCGGGCTTGAACAACCGGACTTTGAGACCCCAAATCGACCTGCTCAGTCAACGGTTTTCCATCACATGAGTATGGATTTATAGCTCGTGAAATCCTCTTCTATATTTGTTTTGAAAATTTCTTGTATTATAGTTTGGATTTGAAGAAAAAGGGACAGAAATATTAGAGCATCGTTGTCGTTTGTTTCGCTTTGGAGGCGCGTGTTTGACCGCGTGGAATAGAGAGTAAGGGTTTTGACCCAGTCAAAATATATAAATATACATATTTTAATTCTTTAATTCGAAAAATAATGGTTTATAATGAAGAACTCCAAATCAAACCCAACGAGCGTCGCCCCTAACCAAATACCCCCATTCCGGACACAATGGGATATGTTCTGTAAGCCAATTCGACTGTTACGATCAGTTTTCATCAAAATCAAAATATAAATTAATATCACATTCAATATTGATTTCAATGTACATTTTAATTTACCGAGGCTGCATACTGACTCCAAAAATTACAGAAAACATATATCTAGCAATGTTTTGACGATATAGTCCTAACAAATCTAATTTTGTTGAATTTGGAGACCATTTAAAAAATGGCCTTTTTCTGGTCAATCCAATTCAACTGAAATTGAAAAAACACATTTTAATTTTCCATGCTCACAAATTAATTCCAAAAATCATGAAATTTGGTATCTAGCAATAATTTGACATTCTAGATCTAAAAAAAGTGGTTTCATCAAAAACGGAGGTCATTTGCAAAATGTCTATTTTTGAGGGCCATATATATCATTTAAAATATATATAAATATATATAAATTCCATAGTGACCTCTCTAAATTTTAAACTAGACATAACTTTCAATTTATATTATGAAATCTAATTTTTTCACATTCGTTAGAAAGATATGATTAAATAAATTCCAATGTTTCTGGTTTTACTGAAATCCAATTTATATTGAATTATATAGATTCAATTGAAATTTAAAATCAAAATTTCAAACTACCACACCATTTCTATCTCCTTTTATAACTGAATTAAATTATATTTTCTAACTTCGATTAAAATAAATTTTTAGTCGTTATTATTTAAAATAAATCATTTTAAATATTCAAAATCCATTAAAATAGCTAAAAATAATAATTAATTGGTCTTCAAAATCTGGGTTGTTACACATCGTTTGGTTTAAAACCCTTTCTAAACCTCGCATGGATTTCTTCCAAATCATTTATACCAATCCATTTATCATCTTTTCACAACTTAGCTTAGGTTTCATTTTAAAACCCTTAACGCATTTCAGTCCATTACTAATCTATCAACTATTTTCCTTAAAAATTTCATTCAGTTGAATTCACTTTACTTAATTTAATAATTAAGTAAAATCTTATTTAATTCTCTATATTCATTTACAAATCCCATTTAAAAATCTCGTTTGAAATTTGGATTATAAATCCTCTTTATAAAACTCTTATCGCCCCTTTAATCAAACCTTGTTGCCACTTAATCGCCTATTAATTAATTTCCAATTAAAAGTCATTATTTTAATAATTATTAATTAAAATAACAATTAACTTTAATATTAACTCCATTAAAATAGTTAACTTTGCTATAAACCAAAATTAGCATAATTATCATTTTGAAAAGCTTATTAAATAAAAATTAACTTTGTTAATACTAAACAATTCAATAATTTCCTTAATTTATAGTTAATCGGAGATTGACTAATAATTAACACTATTTGTTAAATTTAAATAATATTCAGATTTAAATCAAATTAATTTAATTATCAATTCCCATTAAAAACGGTTGATTTTGCCAACCGTACATATCGGTTAACTATTACTGATTTTCACTGTCATTTACCCCCTTAAATTAATTAAATAACAATTTAAAATCACTATTTAATTGTTTTATAAACAATTATTCCATTTTGCCAGCCCGTAAGTAAATTCTTTGACTTTCCGCTTTTAGAACTTATATAAATCACAAGATTTTATTACATAAACCACTTGAATAATTTCTTTTACAATATCGATTAATATATATATATATATATATATTTATTTATTTATAAATTTCTAACTTAATTATTCATATAAAATGATTGAAAACTTAAATTTAGTTATAAAATAATTTATAACTTTAAAACTATGTCCATTCTCCTGATGGTAGAGCGATGTCTAAAAACAATACATTTTTAGCAATTCACTGCCAACCACCCAATCAATATTGTCGACTGATTATAATCACAACAATGATGAATATCTATTCAACCATCAACATTCAAACATATTTTAATACCATTTGGGGTTCAATCAATTCAAATATAAACAATATAAAACAAACAACATATATAATGTTTGAGGAATCCGGTTGGATTCCTCCAACCTATTCTTCCCTGCATTACAGCTCGTTATAACATTTGATAATAATATATAAAATAAATTTCAATACTCTACTATTTTAAAATGACGAATATAAATAACAACAACCAATCAAATAATAAACAGCCAATAGCATCCATAGCAGCCAATAGCATCCATAGCAGCCAATCATCCAATTTATACTATTACGATAAATTATATTTTAATATGAATTTACCACATCACAGGATTCCAGAAAGTGTGAGAACTAACTCACTAGTTTTATTTCGGTTGACGGTCGACATTTTTGTTCCATTCAATTTTAAACAAGCATTTAAAATTAACTGAAATTCCAAGCATCTCCAACAGATTCCAAACCAACACCATCATCTAGGCCTCGTCCCTGCGATCCCAATGGGTCCAGTTTCGTGGAATTCTGATAACGTATAGAATAGTTACGAATATTCCAAGTTTATAAAGTTAAACGAAAAATAAAACTAAATTAATTATTAAAATTTTAAACTTTAAATACTTAATTACTAATTACCCTAATTAAACCATTCATTGATATTCCTTAATCCACGTCAGCACCAACAAAGGAAAAAACGCGTTTTCTCCGTCTGATGGTCACGAGCCCCGATCCCCATTTTCTCCTATCATGATACATTCCACTGGAAAAGCACGGCTCCATCGATCCACAACCGCATTTGATCTGTTGTGCGAGGACCCACACCATCACCTCCACCAGCTCCGCCTCATCGCCATCTCCCATCGCCAGAAATCTCGCTCGCCAATTCAACCCCACATCGCCAGATTCCAACTCCTACCGATTTCCATTCAATAGGATACTTTGACTGCCAACGATCATCTGAGTTAACCGCGCCACCACCGGACTAACCACCGTTCATCCTCTCAACTTTCTCCTTCAGACCACAACCCTGAAACTATCTCCTCCGCCACTGAAATCACCCAAAACTGACAGCTGCTCACTAAACATCCCCCCAAAACAATGTCTCCGATCATCTACCTCCCATGGCCACCACAAGCAATATCAGACCTTCGAGCCTAAAGAGAAACAATAGCCCAGACTTTCCTGAACAACTTCCTCTTTGACTCCATCACCTATTAACAACCCAAAATCTTCCAAATCCCATAAAATGAAATCAATTTTTCACTGTTCCTCACGATTTTCGGCCACCACACTCGACGGAACCTCACCAAATTTTGTCAGCTAATATATCTCACTTAGATCTACATCTTTGCGTTTGGAACCCCCCTCGAATTCGTGATAAATTCAAAGATATAAATTAATTTGTGTTTGGGTGCTTTATTGCAAATATGTCGGACGGGAATGAGGTTGGGTGAGGAAATTCTGATTTGGGGCTAAGGGTTAGATGGTATATATAAGGTGAAAATAATATATTTTATCATGACGTGACTAGTTATATTTTTTCCCGTGTCTATCTCAATTCTAAACGTTATTTATTCGTTCCTGTGCTCACATACAAATTCCATTCATGATAAAAATGGATGGCACAGTATAATTTGACGTTACAGTCCTAATCAAACTTGATCCATCGAATTCCGAGTCGGTTTGATCAAACGGCACTCATTCACGCCCAAATGGTCACTTTATTTATATTTATTTTTTCTGCGCTCACAAATTAACTTCGATTGACGCGAAACTTGAAATTTGGCAAAAAATAGTTATTATGGTCTCAATAAAATTTGTTTCGTCGAAAACGGAGATAGTTTGAATAAAGCCCCTTTTTTACTGCCTAATTCAACTTAAAATAAACCAACTTTAAAATACCTTAATACAATATTAAAAAAATGTTATGGCCATAAATAAGCAGAATTTCATACACTGCTAAAATAAAATATCCCGGTTGAATTCTAAGATAAATTGATAAAATATTTAAAAACCCTTTATTTAATATAAATAAACGTTATAACTTTTAAAGGAATTCCATAGCGATTATTTTAAAATTTGATTTTCATATAAAACAAAATCTACAATATGAAAACTGAACTTTTCTCTTTCATTAGAAAAGTATTATCAAATAGATTTGGACATTTCTTGTTTTGAAGAAATCCGACTAAAATTGGATCCTGTACAGCCGTTTAAAGTTCAAAACGCAATATTACGAACTAACGCGCTACTGCAGCTCGTTTTATAATATAATTATAAATTATACGTCCAACCGCCGTTTATTAAATGAAATCGTTACTATAATTCCAATATAAACCATGTTAAACCATTTTAAATTGCCCGTTAACATTATCTGCAGATTCAACATTTTTCCAAATATTTTGAAATTAAAATATTATTATATTATTAATATAAATAAATATTCAAAATAAAATGGTTAAATTTGATTATTTAAATTCAAATTGATATTTTTTAAAAATAAAATATTTCAAATAATTGGCTAGAAAATACGGGATGTTATATTCCTTCCCTCTTAAAAGAATTTCGTTCCCGAAATTACCAAGGTAAAGAAGAATGTTACAACCCATTACCTTTACAAAAATAATTAAAACTTAGTTTTATTACCAAATCCAATCTAATTGGGTTTAAAACCAATTTATTTCAAATAATAGAATTTTCCAAAAATCTTCAAAAAAAGTTCTAGCACCTTAAATTTTGGAAATTTTTTGTCAGTGTCTCCCCTATATGGAGGGACATCTGCAATATTGCAGGTTCAAGAAATATATATATCGACCAACACGGTCGGAAAAAT
This sequence comes from Allium sativum, assembly GCA_030737875.1. Classification (NCBI taxonomy): domain Eukaryota; kingdom Viridiplantae; phylum Streptophyta; class Magnoliopsida; order Asparagales; family Amaryllidaceae; genus Allium; species Allium sativum. The sequence goes on along the minus strand of CM060922.1, from coordinate 316,103,650 downwards.
TCAAAATCCAGACTCAAAAACCAAATAAAAACCAAAATTTTATATTCTGCATAGGTGTACCTCTTTACGAGCGCTATTACGCGATGAGCGATAAATTATATTCGAACTTGCTTAATTAGCATGCCAACTGGATTGAATTAACTTCAGAATTCTCTTGGACGAATTTTAAAGTTGAACTGGCTCTTTTGCACCTGTTCTCGACTCCAATGATCGCATTAGTCATCAAAACATTGTCAATTAAATTTAAAATATTTGTATCATCCATATCATTCATTCCAACCAATTGGAAGTAATCATAACCCTTCATTCAATTCTCATGGATTTAATTTTAACGAAGTTTTAGCAATCCATTCCACACGCAATTAAATTCACATGAAATTTAATTATAATTAAGGCTTAGAAATCCATTCCTTTCTTTAATTATCCATTCAGCTTCATTAGACTTTGATTCATTTATTGATCCTCAATCAAGTTTCAAATCAATATCCATGCACCCAACTATACAACCCAAACAATTCATTGATTTCCAAATATTCCATTGACTTACTGTTTTCCAAACATAAGTCAAATTCTGAAATTTTCAAGTATGATTACATCTTATACGGTTTACTTTAACATAGCATAAATTAGAATAAATATTAATATTTCCATTTACACATCCCATATTTGATATTTCCTTTAAATATCCACTCAGATTCAACTTATTCATTGGTTTCAACCAAGTCTATCCATCTTCAGATTCATATTCATGAGACCGAGCACACAATCCACCGTTTCGACTTCACAACCAACCCTCCCTTACTCTCGAGGGACATGTAGAGGTAAGAGTCTCCCATCCGCCACCTAACACGAAGCGATAACCCTCTATCATGCGTACCCAGCTCACACAGCCAGCAAGAAGGAATGGTTTTCGAATATAAAATCGATCTCGGTCTTTCCGTACTAACATTTATAAGGGGTAAGTTTTATAGTCGGTTATTTAACTATCAAATAACAATCGGTAAATAAAATGAGTTTATTGATTCAGTATTTGGCATGACTTGGCCTATTTAAAAATAATTAACAAAATGGGTGATAAACTTCTAAATCTTCCAATATATTTAAAACTTTTATATGTTTTAGAGTATTATACATGCCTAACTTTCTGTTTCCTTTACCACTAGAAATATCGCTATATTTCTACAAATTTTTTTTCCTATTTCCTTAAATTCGGGTATCTCAATATATACATATATTTTATACTTAATGGTATAAAACAAACTACCAATTCTGATATGGCAAAGCAAATGTTGAATTATATAATTTAAAACCAAATATTCTTATTTCCATTGAAACTAATATTGTAGTATTATTTATATTCCAAAATCTCGCACATATGTTCAATATTTCTCGTATGGGATATCACACCAATTTCAACACCCTTTACTCATTTCAAACTAATACCATTCCTCGACAATAATGAAGTCGTTCAAGTTGGGGTATTTTATTTACCTCTCAGACCCTAATCGACAACCTTCTTATCTTAGAAAAAATAATAGTTTGTCACTTAAAAGCTGATATTAAACCATCATAAAAATCTTATTTATCATCTTGATCTCCAATCTGGTTTTATAAACCGTTTCATACATTTGAATTCCTTTTGCAATATCATCTCTTTACTTAATTCGTTTGATTAAGTAAATATTCACTAGAATACCAATTTTAATCTAAACATAATTTCACGTATAACTTTTGGATTTTAATAAAAATCCCACATCAAATAATCTACTTGCATCTATTCGGGCATTCTTATAAAAAAAAATTCTTGGATTTATAACTAAAATCCGCTTATCCGCTTCTTTACAATAAGACCTTTCAAATTTGGATTTTGTTTCCAAAAATCCATTTCCCAATATTTAACACAAAACATTTGTAAGTATTTTCCTTTGCGTTGGAATCCTTATTCAATTACCATGTTTTGCTCAATTCAATTCTTTAATTTTTAAAGTCATTGTTTGGTTTAAAACCCCTTTCTAAACCTCGCTTGGATTTCTTCCAAATCACTTATACCAATCCGTTTACCATCTTTTCACAACTTAGCTTAGATTTCATTTTAAAACCCTTAACCCATTTAGTCCATTACTAATCTATCAACTATTTTCCTTATAAATTTCATTCAGCTGAATTCGCTTTACTTAATTTAATAATCAAGTAAAATCTTATTTAAATCTCTATATTCACTTACATGTCCCATTTACAAATTTCGTTTGAAATTTGGATTATAAATCCTCTTTATAAAACTCTTATCGCCCCTTTGATCAAACCTTATCGCCACTTAATCACCTATTAATTAATTTCCAATTAAAGTCGTCATTTTAATTATTGTTAATTAAATTATTAATTAACTTTATATTAACTCCTTAAAATAGCTAACTTTGTTATTAACCAAAATTAGCATAATTATCATTTTGAAAAGCTTATTAAATAAAAATTAACTTTATTAATATGAAATAATTCAATAATTTCCTTAGTTTATAGTTAACAGGAGATTAACTAATAATTAACACTATTCGTTAAATTTAATGAATATTCAGAAAATTTAAATCAAATTAATTCAATTATCAATTCCAATTAAAAACGGTTTATTTTGCCAACTGTACATATCAGTTAACTATTACTGATTTTCAATGTCATTTCACCTTTTACATTAATTAAATAACTTAATTAATTTAAAAAAACTATTTAATTGTTTTAAAAACAACTATTCCATCTTGCCAGCCCGTAAGTAAATTCTTTGACTTTCTGTTTTAGAACTTATATAAATCACAAGATTTTTTTACATAATCCACTTGAATAATTTCTTTTACAATCTAGATTAATATATATATTTTTATAAATTTCTAATTTAATTATTTATATAAAATAACTAAAAAACTTCAATTCAGTTATAAAATAATTTATAACTTTAAAACTACGTCCATTCACCTGACAGTAGAACGACGTCTAAAAATACATTTTCGGCCATTCACTGCCAAACACCCAAACAATACTGCCGATTGCTTATAATCACAACAATGATTGGTACTCCTCAATCATTCGTCGCTCTCCCAAATCTCGAGATCTGTTGTCTACAATTTGAATCATGCTTTGTTGTTCGGTGTTGTTACTCCACGGAAGATCAAGCCTTTAATCTCCCAACCGATCTTTAATATGCTCCTATTCTCTGCTTAAGTTTTGAAAGATGAGGTATGAATTGTTTGTGGCAACTTGGAATCTCTGCGTTCTTCAATGTTTTGGGTTCCTTCGATGGATTTTGGGGTGTGCCATGCAAACAAATAATGCTGCACATTATAATTATGGGGATGCTGGGATTATAGCTTTTGATATTGTGCCATCTTATGTTGGATCTGGGAAGATGAACATAATTCTATTTGTAGATGCAGGCTAATCGAATTTGCTCATTGTAGAACTCAAGGTAATGTCTATGTCATTTCTAATACCGTTGCAAATAAGCATGCGTACCCATTTTGATGTTTTGAGTAGTGATTGAAGGAATGTATACAGATGGTAGTTAGGGTTCTCTCACATTTCTCATCATCAGCTTCGGACCGAAAAAAACATAGCTGTTGTTCGAAGTTAGCACAGTGCTATTAGTTGGTTAATAGTAACGGAATGGTGGCAAACTGTTTTAATCTCTGTCACTCGAAGAAAAGACTTAAAGGATAGTAATAGAGGATTAGAAGTGCAGCGGGATCGCACTTGCTATGGAGTTGGTAACCTCATCATGGGTTCAAAACTCTCTTTTAGGATTTAATTTAGTACTTTGTATGTATTTATTTTATGCTTTTCAGTTTGTATTTAGGTTATTATGCTAACCTTATGATGTACTTTTCTAGTTGTTAATAAAAGTGAACCAATTTTCAAAAAATAATAATAATCACGACAATGATGAATATCTATTCAACCATCAACATTCAAACAGATTTTAATACCATTTGGGGTTCAATCAATACAAATATAAACAATATAAAACAAACAATATATATAATGTTTGAGGAATCTGATCGGATTCCTCCAACATGTTCTTCCCTGCATTACAACTCATTATAACATTTGATAATAATATATGAAATAAATTTCAATACTCTACTATTTTAAAATGGCGAATATAAATAACAACAACCAATCAAATAATAAACAGCCAATAACATCCATAGCATCCAATCATCCAATTTATACTATTACAATAAAATATATTTTAATATGAATTTACCACATCACAGGATTCCAGAAGGTGCGAGAATTAACTCACCAGCTTTATTTCAGTTGACGGTCGACATGTTTGTTCCATTTAATTTTAAACAAGCATTTAAAATTAACCAAAATTCCAAGCAGCCCAACTAATTCCAAACCAACACCATCATCTAGGCGTTGTACCTGCGATCCCAACGGATCTAGTTTCGTAGAATTATGATAATGTACGGAATAGTAATGAATATTCCAAGTTTATAAAGTTAAACAAAAAATAAAACTAAATTAATTATTAAAATTTTAAACTTTAATTACCTTAATTAAACCAATCATTAGCATTCCTTAATCCACGTCAGCACCAACAAAGTAAAAAACACGTTTTCTCCGTCTAATGGTTACGAACCCCGATCTCCTTTTTCTCCTATCGTGATACATTCCACCGGAAAAGCACGGCTCCATCAATCCACAGCCTACGTTGATCTTCTGCGTCGGGACCCACACCATCACCTCCACCAGCTCCGCCTCATCGCCATCTCCCATCGCTCGAAGTCTCGCTCGCAATTCGACCCCACGTCGCTAGATTCCTGCTCCTACCGATTTCCGTTCTACTAGATAATTTAACCGCCACCGGCCATCTGAGTTGACCGCGCCACCACCGTATTGACCACTGTTCATCCCCCCAACTTTCTCCTTTAGACCACAACCCTGAAACTATCTTCCCCGCCGCTAAAATCACCGAAAACCGACTGCTGCTCACTAAACATCCCCCAAAAACAATGTCTCCGGTCATCTACCTCCCACGGCCACCACAAGCAATATCAGACCTTCGACCCTAAAGAGAAAACATAGCCCAGACTTCCCTGAACAACTTCCACTATGACTCCATCACCTATCGACAACCTAAACTCTTACAAATCCCATAAAAACGAAATCAATTTTCACTAATCCTCGCGATTTCCGGCCACCACACTCGACGAAACCTCACCAAATTTTGTCAGCGAATAGATCTCACTTTGTTCTACATCTTTCTATTTGGAGCACCCCTTAAATTCGTGATAAATTCGAAGATATAAATTAATTTGTGTTTAGGGGCTTTATTGCAAATATGTTGGACGGGAATGAGGTTGGGTGAGGAAATTCTGATTTGGGGCTAAGGGTTAGATGGTATATATAAGGGGTAAATAATATATTTTATCATGATGTGATTATGATATTTTTTTCTCGTGTCTATCGCAATTCTGAACGCTATTTATTAACTCCTGTGCTCACATACAAACTACGTTCGCGATAAAAATGGGCAACATAGTATAATTTGATGTTATGGTCCTAATGAAACTTATTTCATCGAATTCTGAGTCCATTTGCTCAAACAGCGTTCGTTCACGTCCAAATGGTCATTTTATTTGTATTTAATTTTGCTGCGCTCACAAATTAACTCCCAGTGATGCGCAACTTGAAATCTAACAATAATTAGCTATTGCGGTCTCAGTAAAATTTGTTTCGTTGAAAACAGAGATCGTTTGACTAAAGTCCCTTTTTAACTGCCCAATTCAAATTAAAATAAACCGATTTTAAAATACCTTAATATAATATTAAAAAAATTATTGTTATCCGCAATACATGAGCAGAATTTCATACACTACCAAAATAAAATATCCCGGGTTGAATTCCAAGCCAAATTGATATTATAAATATTTAAAACCCTTTATTTAATTTAAATAAACGTTATAATTTATAAAGGAATTCCATATCGACTATTTTAAAATTTGATTTGCACATAAAACAAAATCTACAATATGAAAACCGGACTTTTCTCTTTCATTAGAAAAATATTATCAAATAGATTTGGACGTTTCTTTTTTCGAAGAAATCCGAGTAATGTTGGATTCTGTACAGCCGTTTAAAGTTCAAAATGTAATATTACGAACTACAACGCCGCTACAGCTCATTTTATAATATAATTATAAATTATATGTTTTCAACCGTCGTTTATTAAACCAAATCATTACTATAATTCCAATATATGTTAAACCATTTTAAATTTCCTGTTCACATTATACTGCCGATTCAACATTTTTTCAAATATTTTGGAATTAAAATATTATTATATTATTAATATAAGTAAATATTCAAAATAAATTAGTTAAATTCGATTATTTAAATTCAAATCGATATCTTTTTAATACTAAAATAATTCAAATAATTGGCTAGAAAATACGGGACGTTACGGCTACTGGAATGGAGTAAGAGAATGATGATATATAGCCTTGACCTTTGGGTCATAATTGAAATGACTAAAACATGAGCCATACCTTGGCCAATGTGAGTTACCTCCTCTTGGCAGACATGCTTCTTCGATACTATATCTCTTACTGTGTGACTAATTGGGCGTTCCTTTGATTTTTGGGAGTATTGTCTAAAGTGGGCGGTAGTTGCGGCTATGCATTACCACCAGCATGGCTCAATGCCTTATCATATTATCTTGATCGAGCCCCCCTACGATTTTGATTTGACATTGTACCTGTGGAGTGCTCCCTGATGCCATTAGTTTATGGTGGGTTTACAGTACTGTATAGACTACAATGTTTATAAACGATGTAAGGTTAAAAATATAATCTTGCTTATGCTATTTTAATATTTTATATTTAACTATGGACACTATTATAATAGTTTATTATCTTATATAGTATCTAGTTTAATGGATCCTTAGAAGATAGGATTTCCGTAACATCTCTTAAGTTATTGCACTCACAAACATATTTGACATGGTGTGAATTACCGTAAACATCTATGGCACCATGACATTCATATTATTACATGGTTTTGATTTTACTGATATGAGAATATTTTAGTAGTATTTTTGTCTTTTCATTTGTGACCAGGTCAGCTTGAGTTTTCAATTATCGTAGTCTTTGTTATGAAGATGACGGCGAAGCTTGACAGACATATATACTAGTATTATTCCGCTACGAGATTATGTGTTAATTTTCTTTTATCTTCTTTTTCTTGTATTAATCCTAATAACTATATGTATTTTGGATTTGTTTTAAGTCGACTTATGTGGATTATTGTCAACTTGAATGGTCAAAAAATGCAGGTTGTTATAATTGATACCAAAGATTTTGTTTAGCGATAACCTTATCTCTATTTGTAATTAACTCATTAGAGATAGGGTAATAATACCCTAGAATGAGTTTATGTCTATATGAGAGAGTGTTCTTGTAATTCTAATATAAAAATGGTTTTGTATTACGTTTGTTTGTTCAGTTGAGTATTTATGTGTTCTATCGATACCTGGGACGCCAGGGCAATGACATGGATTTCCAAACACTCGAATAGAACTGATCGACACAATATTGTTTTGGATTATATTTTATATATAAGAAATTACTTTGAAAATCTATTAACATTGATTTTGTTGGGTGTTAGGGGATGATAATCTTCAATATCATCGTTTTTTGTTTGATTAGTCAATATGTTTAAACTATTGACTATTAAATGATTTTATGGAAATGAAATATTGTAAATTTAATTGATAATGAAACTGAATGAATTTAATTATGAAATTGAGAATTCAAAATTTGGGTGATTTTGGAATATTGATTTACAGAAGATTTAACTGTATGGAGGCTGTTTCAATAGAAATGTTTACAACTGAAATTTTGAGTAAGTGTGTATCTCCTCTTATCTCTGGAAATGACTCCGGTGATGAGTGCATGCACTATCAATGTTTACTTTCAAGAGCCTGAGTGGGGAAGACCACTTAGAAATTTTATACCTTATTTTGAGAGATTGAATTTCATTTAAATCTTTTATTGTACATTTGATATAAAAGGTATAATGTAACAACCCGCATTCTACACATCGGAGGATCGTAGAATATTTATTTCTTTCCCATATGAAGTCATATGGTCATGTAACTTTGGGAAACATCCACTAGAGTCATTTCCCATGTCCATGATTTTTGTCGATTTTTAAATGACCATTTTGCCCCTAGCTGATCTTGTTTTGGCCATAACTTTTGACTGGAAAGGAATTTTGATCTGAAACCACTTCCATTAGAATCATTTGATGGTTTACCTTTCCGTAGAGTGGTCATAATAGCCAAACGGACTTAACGTTTGGGAGATATGGCTGAATTAAGGTTTGGAAGGTGAAAAACTGCTTAACCGGGCCAAATAGGGTGATTAGTGAATGGGCCCATAACCCATTTCGGGATTAGGGTTATGGGGAGGCTGAAATGAGTTAGAGAATCATTCCATTTCAGTTTTCTAGCCTCCACTTATCTCCAAGAAACCCTAAAAATGGCCTCCAAATCATCTTCTAATCAAGGATTAAGCGTAGCAACATCAAATCAAGGAAGATCTACACCAAATCAACATTGGAGCTGCTGTTTAGCATTGGGATTCGCATCAAATCAGAGACTTATTTCAGCTTTTAGTTTATTTGTGGCTAAGGTGAGTGATTTGCATAGTTCCTCACTAATTATGGCTAATTAAGAGTAACTAGTGTTAATTAGCGAATTTAAACATGATAAAATTCTGGAAAAATACTTATAAAATTCGAAATGATGTTTTAGACCTCTGAGATGAATTTGGGTTAATTTGGTTAAGTTTTGCTAATCCTATCATTAGTTTCACCTAAACATGCTTAAGGGGAAATATGGGGTTGTAACGACCCGTATTCTACGCATCATAGGATCGTAGGATATTTATTTCTTTCACCTACGAAGTCGTATGGTCATGTAACTTTGGGAGACGACTATTGTGGTCATTTCCCATGTTCATGATTTTTCCCGATTTTTTAATGACCATTTTACCCCTAGTTGGCACTGTTTTGGCCGTAACTTTTGACTGGAAAGGGATTGTGACCTAAAACCACTTCCGTTGGCTCTGGATGATGGTTTACAATTCCGTAGAGTGGTCACATTAGCCAAACGGACTCACCGTTTGGGAGATATGGCTGAAACAAGTTTCAGATGGTGAAAAACAGCTTAATTGGGCTTAACCGGGTGATTAGCAGCTAGGCCCAGAGGGGAATTTCGGGTTTAGAGGTATAGGACGACTGATTAGGGTTAGGAAATAACTTTCATTTCAGTTTTGAGCCGCCACAAACCTTCTTGAGACCTTAGTAATGGCTTTCATCCTCTAAAACCACTCCAAAACACATTTTTAGTGAAGATTAAGCCTAAACTACATCAAAACAAGGCCAAATAGCATCAGAGCAAGGTTGGAGTTGCTGCTATACATAGGGATTCGACCCAAACAGAGAGTATTTCAGATTTGGTGTTTTATTTTGTGGCAAAGGTGAGTGATAGCATCATTTTGACACTAATTACAGTTAATTAAGGGTGATTAGTTAAGATTAGCGAATTGATACACTAATAAATTCTAGAAAAATGTTTAGAAATTCTTAAATAATATTTCATGCCTCTGTTAGAAAATTTAGACGATTTGATTAAGTTTTATTAAGTATGTGCTTAAACATGATTAAGAGAGGTTATGGGAAAATGTGGGGTTTTGGCCACTTTTGATCCATTTTGATTCATTTGAATTGTTGTTTGGTGTTTGTGGTTGCTCTTACATGTTGCTATGACTCTATGGTATGTTTTGTGATTGATTAGAATAGTTAGATTGGTCGAAAACGCCGTCGAATGGCGTAGAAAGCTCGCTGGAAAGTTGCAGAAATGTGCAGGTTCCGAACCGGATCGGAGTAGGGGTCGGATCGGATTTGTGAACTGACCAAGGGAATTCGAACTGGATTGGGATTTGTCACTGGAGGAAGCTTGGCGAGAAGGAAGGCTGTTTACTTAGAGTTGGAGTGGACAAAGGGGATCGGATCGGAAGAACAATGGGGGCCAGATCGGATCGGACTGGAGCACCGGATGGGATGCAGATGAGGAGCATAGGGTCGGAACGGGGAAAGTAGAGGCTAGGACAAAAGATGGGATCGGGTCGGTGTACCGAACCGAACCGGGGGTGGGGGGGGGGGGGGGAGGCACCCGAACCGAATGGAAAGATGACAAGGAAGGAGGGTAATGACTACCGAACCGAACCGACGAGGGTAATGACTATCGAACCGAACCGAATTCTAGGGCTGCTACTGCGCGACAACTCTTCTGAAGACCCACTCCAATTCGACCAAACCCGAGATGCGAAGGAAGTCCAAATGGGAAGTTAGAGCTCAAGATTTAGATGGGAATCAACGAGTTCCCTTCATGGTTGGGCTTTGCTGCGAGACGCGTGCCAAGGGGTTATCGGTGTCTATAGCTTTGGACCACTATGGTAGGAGGTATGAAGGCGGATTCAGGGCTATTATGGCGTCGGTAGAACCAAGGGGCTACGACCAATGAAGTGGGTCATTGAAATGTTTGGTCATGACTCCATGTGTTTAGCTTGGTCACAGCAGGGTTTCTACAAGTCGGGATTCGTCGTTACCTCAATTTGTCTAGTGTTCCAAAGTGGTAGATACCGTATGCTTTACGCACTGAGTGAGAGATGTGAGGATGATTGCTATGGATGATTTGTTTGCTACCATTATGACATGCACACCCCACCCCCGTATTCTTACACTATTTATTATGGCATCTTAGAGTATTGTACGGTATGTGGTACTGACTCTTTGGTTGCAGGTCCAGGTTCAGGTATGGTTTAGTATACCTATTATTATTCTGTTTAGATGCTTATCGCTCATACCAGGCTTTATGTCTGACCCAGAGTTTTATGTCTCCTCTTATTACTCTGGGTGCTCACACGAGCAGACTAGAGACAGGTTAGCTGGTGATGCACGGGTAGATGATCCGGAGACGAGCAGGAGGCTTCCACGTAATATATACAGTATTCTCCCTGTGTTGTTGAAGATCACTGCTTGGGCATTGGTGGTGCATCTTCTACTTTAGCTTTCTTTTGTTAGAGACAGTAAATTTGAAAGGTTGTAATAAGCTGTATTTGGATTTCCGCTGCTCTGATGTTGATGTTGATTATTAGTTAGAAGCTTATGCACTACCTCACCTGTTTTATGTCAATTATGTTATTATTATATTTTATTCCATGCGCTGTGAGACATTCTACAGGTTCCTCGTTTAGTTAATTCCCTTCTTTCCTTTCTTCTGACGACTGTCCCGTGCTAATCGGGCGTGTGTACAGCGCACTCTCGGAGGAAATGCAAGCTGGTGCGGGGCGGGCCGTCACACTTTGTATCAGAGCTCTAGGTTGCGTAGTTAACCTAGGGAAGTTATCAGGGAGAGATAATATACTTATACGAGAGAGCGTATTTGTGATTACTTTGGTTTTTAAAAGCTATATATACATACTATTACTAGTATAAGGATGAAGTCGTACTGCACTAGCACCACTATGGAGTCGTTAATAGTTTCCTTTTTCAGATTGACGATGAGCCAATATACTAGAGGCGCTGGTAGGGGAGCCAATAATGGGAATGCTGCTGACATGAGGACGATGTTTACTGACCTCATGAGAGAGATGCTTAGAGATGTACAGAGGGCAGCTCCCAATGTGGAAATGGTGGTGGTCCAATAGTGCAGGCGCCAAGAGTCGACTTCGCCAAGCTGAATAAGGATAATACTAGCCTTGGTGGGAAGCCGTTCCACGGAACGGAGTCGACCACGAATGTTCAGGATTGGTTGGATAGTTGCGAACGTATCTTCAAGGATTTGGGTATCGAGGATGCGATGAAGAGAAAGCTAGCGTCCCGTCAGCTGCAAGGGCGGGCAATGAATTGGTGGAATGCTATAAAGGCAGCTACTCCCGAAGATCAGATTACTTGGGAGCAGTTTAAAGCTCGCTTTAGCGAGAAGTTCATTCCAGCTGCTCAGAAGTCAGTGCTGTTTAGGAAATTCTTGGAGCTCAAGCAGAATGGCAGAGCTGTCTCGGAGTACATTGCTGAATTTGACACTTTGTCGAAGTATGGGTTATCTCTTATTGATACTGCCGAGAAGAAGAATGAGAAATTCATAACTGGTTTAGATCAGTACTTAGGGGAAAGGCTTATTAACCACATCGATGAGACGTTTGAGTCGATTGTGGGGAAAGCATTAAGATCAGAAAGTCTCTACCCTAAGCCGAAGACTGAGGTTGCATCCGCAGATGAGCCAAAGCCACAAGCAAGTGGTGGAGGCAAGGGTGGTTCCCAGAATAAGATAAAGCAGAATCAGGCTAAGGATGGCCAGAAGAAAAAGAATAAGCAAGATGTTGAGTGCTTCAGCTGTGGTAAGAAGGGCCATTATGCTAGTAATTGTCAGGCCAAGCCAGCGGATAGGAAGTGCTTCAACTGTGGCCAAATGGGACATCATAAGGACAAGTGTCCGCAACCCCCTAAAGAAAAGCAAATAGTGAAAGCCTACTCCCTTAATGCTATTCCTTCTTCGTCGAATGCCCCTACAGCGGCGGAGAAGGGAAAGAATGTCGTCATTCAAGGTATGCTTTCTGTTTATGATGTTCCTGTTAGAGTTTTATTTGATACCGGAGCTTCCAGTTCTTTCATATCTAGTGACCTGGTAGATAGGTTAGGGCTGGAGCTCGAGATTGTCGATAAACCTTTAGTAGTGACGAACCCGATTGGTGGTTTGAATAGCCTTAGCATGATTTGTCGTAATATGGTCCTATCGAGTCATGGATGCATGTTTGTTTGTGATTGCTTTGTTTTGGGCTTTACTGGGTTTGGCATTATTTTGGGAGTAGATTGGCTCCAAAGATACGGGGTGGTGGTAGACTGTGAGGGCTTTTTAGTGACAACTAGAGCGGATGATGGGCGGAGGATAGTGTTTGGTGGTCTACCCAGTAAGGGAGTATTGGCTAGTTTTCTAAACTCCCTCGACATTCCGCATAGTGAGTTGTCAGGTTTGCTCGTGGTTGGCCAGTATCCGGATGTTTTCGAAGAAGTGACCGGACTTCCACCACACCGAGAGATTGAGTTCCGTATTGATTTGGTAAAGGATGCCAGACCTATAGTGATGCCACTTCGTCGTATGGCACCAAGAGAGCAGCGAGAGCTCGAGGTGCAAGTCAGCGATCTTTTGAAGAAGGGATTTATCAGAAGGAGTGTTTCTGAATGGGGAGCACCAGTTGTGTTTGCTACCAAGGCGGATGGTTCCTTTCGTTTGTGTGTAGACTACCGCGAGTTGAATAAAGTGACGAGGAAGAACAAGTATCCTCTACCGCAGATAGATGATTTGTTTGATCAGTTGAGTGACACGAGAGTATTTTCTCAGTTGGATCTCGCGACAGGTTTTCATCAGCTTAGAGTGGAAGCTGAGAGTATAGCTAAAACGGCATTTCGGACGCCGTCTGGATTCTATGAGTGGTTGGTCATGCCATTCGGGCTGACCAATGCCCCAGCATATTTTGTGGATCTTATGAATAGGGTATTCAGAGATCAGTTGAATAAGTTTGTCCTTGTGTTCGTTGATGATATTTTGGTCTATTCGAGGACAGAGGAAGAACACAAGGAACATTTAAGAGTAGTGATGGAGGTGTTGAGAAAACACCAATTGAAAGCAAAGTTTTCTAAGTGTCACTTCTGGAAGAGGGAAGTGAGGTTCTTGGGCCATGTTGTATCAGAGAATGGTATTGCCGTGGACCCGGCGAAGGTGGCTACGGTACAGGATTGGCCTACGCCCAAGAATGCAACAGATGTAAGAAGTTTCTTGGGATTAGCTGGATATTATCGTAAGTTTATCCAAGGTTTATCCAAGATAGCAGCACCATTGACCCAGTTGACCAAGAAGAATCAAGCTTTTGTCTGGGAGGAAAGGTGCGAGAATGCATTCAAGAGTCTAAAGGACAAGTTAACAAGTGCACCAGTGTTAGTCATTCCTAAGGGGGATGAAGAGATGACGGTATACACGGATGCCTGTGGTACCGGACTGGGTGTTGTATTGATGCAAGGCGGTAGGGTTGTAGGTTATGCAAGTCGGCAATTGAAACCGCACGAGAAAAGATACCCTACCCATGACTTGGAATTGGCAACGATCGTGTTCGCGTTAAAGATGTGGAGACACTATCTCTTGGGAGAAAGATTTGAGCTGTTTCAGATCATAAGTCGTTGAAGTATCTCTTCTCCCAGAAGGATCTAAATCTACGACAACAAAGGTGGTTAGAATTCTTGGCTTCCCATGATTTCGACATCGCATATACACCGGGAAAGGGCAATGCGGTGGCTGATGCATTGAGTAGAAGACATGCCAGCTTAGGGGATATGTTCCTTGAATGGAAGCAACTGGAGTATATCGCGGGGTTTGATTTCAGACCAAAGTGCGAATTGGATCCAAAAATGTTAGCAAGTTTGACGATCAGACCCACTTTAATTGAGCGGATCGGCTCTAGTCAGAGGGGCGATCCTAACCTATTGGAAATCATCCCCAAGTTAAAGATGGATATCGATGAGGAGATGAACAAGTATGGGCTTGATCGAAATGGATGGCTTAGAAAGAATGGAAAGCTTGTTGTACCCGATGTCAATGGATTGAGAGATGAAGTTCTTAGAGAATGTCATCACTCAAAGCTGACTATACACCCCGGTGATAACAAGATGTATCGAGACATGAAGCAGACTTACAACTGGGAAGGGATGAAAAGAGACGTTGGGAAGTTTATATCCAAGTGCATGAATTGCCGGCTAGTTAAAGCCGAGCAAAAGATGCCTAGTGGGTTGTTACAACCCTTAGAAATTCCCAAATGGAAATGGGAGCAAGTCTCGATGGATTTCATTGATGGTTTACCAAGGACTAGATCGAGACATGATAGCATTTGGGTAGTTGTGGATCGACTGACTAAAAGTGCAAGATTTATACCAGTCAAATCGACCAGAACAGCAGCTAAGTTAGCAAAAATTGTATATGAAGTGGGTAGTGAGATTTCATGGAGTACCTAAAAGCATTGTGAGCGACCGAGACCCGTTGTTCACTAGTGGGTTTTGGAAGAGCTTACAAGAGGCTCTAGGGTCAGAGTTACATCTCAGTACCGCATATCATCCTCAGACCGACGGTTAGACGGAGAGGGTGAATCGTATCTTGGAAGATCTCTTAAGAGCGTGTATATTGGATTTTGGTGGATCATGGGATGGCCATTTGCATCTAGTAGAGTTTGCATATAATAATAGCTACCAATCCAGTATCGGTATGGCTCCGTTAGAAGCTTTGTACGGAAGAGCGTGCAACTCACCATCATGTTGGATATAGACTGGCGAGAAGTTTATGCTTGGACCAGATGTGGTGAGGGAAACTTCAGATAAGATCAAGATCATTCAGCAACGAATGAAAGCTGCCCAAGATAGGCAGAAGAGTTATGCTGATAAGAGGAGAAGAGACCTAAAATTCTCCGTTGGTGACTTGGTGTTTGTCAAGATTTCTCCGTTAAAGAGCGTAATACGATTTGGCAGGAGAGGCAAGTTGGCACCAAGATTTGTTGGCCCATTCCCTGTTCTTGAACTAGTCGGGAATTTGGCATATAGAATTGACTTACCGAAGAAGATGGCGGGAGTTCACGACGTATTTCATGTTTCCCAACTAAGGAAGTTCGTTCACGACTCAGATATGACTATTTCACCTGATCAGTTAGAGGACTTCGAAGTAGAACCCGAGGCGGTTGGGAACCGCAAGTCGGCCCGTATTGTCGAGCACGACATGAAACAACTTCGAAGGAAGGCGGTGAAGCTAGTCAAGGTTCAGTGGGGTGAGGACGAGAATGATTGTACTTAAGAGACAGAGGAGAACATTAAGAAGACACACCCAGAACTCTTTGCCTGGTAAGATTTTGACTTCGATTTAGTTTTCTGCATGCTAGGATAGGCTTGTTTGCTAGTTTTGCATGTTTGATTGTTGTATGTGGTTGTTAGGCATGCGGGATCCTTTGTATGTTTTGGGTTAAGGAATTTCGTGGACGAAATTTCTTAAGGGGAGGAGAGTGTAACGACCCGTATTCTACGCATCATAGGATCGTAGGATATTTATTTCTTTCACCTACGAAGTCGTATGGTCATGTAACTTTGGGAGACGACTATTGTGGTCATTTCCCATGTTCATGATTTTTCCCGATTTTTAAATGACCATTTTACCCCTAGTTGGCACTGTTTTGGCCGTAAATTTTGACTGGAAAGGGATTGTGACCTAATTCCACTTTCATTGGCTCTGGATAATGGTTTACAATTCCGTAGAGTGGTCACATTAGCCAAACGGACTCACCGTTTGGGAGATATGGCTGAAACAAGTTTCAGATGGTGAAAAACAGCTTAATTGGGCTTAACTGAGTGATTAGCAGCTAGGCCCAGAGGGGAATTTCGGTTTTAGAGGTATAGGAGGACTGATTAGGGTTAGGAAATCACTTTCATTTCAGTTTTGAGCCGCCACAAACCTTCTTGAGACCTTAGTAATGGCTTCCATCCTCTAAAACCACTTCAAAACACATTTTTAGTAAAGATTAAGCCTAAACTACATCAAAACAAGGCCAAATAGCATCAGAGCAAGGTTGGAGATGCTGCTATACATAAGGATTCGACCCAAACAGAGAGTATTTCAGATTTGGTCTTTTATTTTGTAGCAAAGGTGAGTGATAGCATCGTTTTGACACTAATTACAGTTAATTAAGGGTGATTAGTTAAGATTAGCGAATTGATACACTAATAAATTTTGGAAAAATGTTTAGAAATTCTTAAAAAATATTTCATGTCTCTGTTAGAAAATTTAGACGATTTGATTAAGTTTTATTAAGTATGTGCTTAAACATGATTAAGAGAGGTTATGGGAAAATGTGGGGTTTTGGCCACTTTTGATCCATTTTGATTCATTTGAATTGTTGTTTGGTGTTTGTGGTTGCTCTTACATGTTGCTATGACTCTATGGTATGTTTTGTGATTGATTAGAATAGTTAGATTGGTCGAAAACGCCGCCGAATGGCATAGAAAGCTCGTTGGAAAGTTGCAGAAATGTGCAGGTTCCGAACCGAACCGGATCGGAGTAGGGGTCGGATCGGATTTGTGAACTGACCAAGGGAATTCAAACTGGATTGGAACTTGTCACTGGAGGAGGCTTGGCGAGAAGGAAGGCTGTTTACTTAGAGTTGGAGTGGACAAGGGGGATCGGAACGGAAGAACAATGGGGGTCAGATCGGATCGGACTGGAGCACCAGATGGGATGAAGATGAGGAGCATAGGGTCGGAACGGGGAAAGTAGAGGCTAGGACAAAAGATGGGATCGGGTCGGTGTACCGAACCGAACCAGAGGGCACCCGAACCGAATGGAAAGATGACAAGGAAGGAGGGTGATTGACATAGAAATGTGTTTATTTTATGCTCTTATATCTCGTCTTTTGTATATAAATAAATATTACTTGGGTATTGTTTTGTTATTTTTACAGATATTCCAACCCAGCCCGCATGCAACCAGAAATGTGGAGAAATAGAGATCAATTTGCTGTATAATTGCAGTTTGAAGAATTGTAGATGAAGATCTCACATCTAGTTGCTATTGAACAAGAAAAGGAGTGATAAAAAGGCTTTGCACATCACAAATCAATGAAGAAATATCAAGGAAGCAAGAGGAAAAAGAGAAAAGGCCCAAATTTGCTTCATTTATCTAAGGCCCATTTATGTTTCTCATTGTAAACTAATTAGTGGTGTAATGACCAGGCCCATTTACCATTAGGGTTAGGGTTAGGGTTTGGCTATCTACCCTATATATACCCTTGTAATGGCATTGTAGCCACCATCCTATTTTCTATTCCATCACTCCATTAATAAAAGTTCTTTTTCTTCTTTTTATTTTTCTGCTATTTTCTAATTTCTTAGCAATTAGTGTTGTCTACACGATTAGATTCGGTAGAGCATTAATTGTATTTTTCACTTATTTGCATTAGTGATTTACCGTCTGATTAGATTCAGCGGAAATCCTAATTTTAATTCTTGTTTGTTATTTCAATTTCTGCAATTTCAATTTCTGCTTTTTATTATTTTCTTAGGTCAAATTGGATTTGATTAGATTCAAATCTAATTCATAGTTTCATTGCTTTTCCATTGAAATTGTGATTTGATCGTCGGTTCAGTTAGATCTGTTCTGAATCAAATTACAGTTTTAATTTTGTTTTGTTTTGCAAAATCAACCTCCAAAGTTCGTCTAACACGCCCACGAAACATATAAATAATAAAATTTAACTTCCTCCCTGTGTTCGACCTGTATGCTACACACCTGTATGCTTGCAGAATTTATTACAAATGTCGCGCTTTTCTAATTCATAGACTAGCGTCGATCAAGTTTTTGGCGCCGTTGCCGGGGAGGTAACGATTAAACTTTATTATTTATTTAATTTTTGATTCGTGTTAGCTTTTATTTTATTTTTTATTTTATTTTCTTCTGTGTATATATATAAAATCTTGATTAATGATTTGGTATATCAATTCTATTGGTGTTATCATCCATTAAGCAAGAGAAAAAAAAAATTACCATTTTTTCTCAAATTTCTTTCTATCTTTCCTCTGCCTTAATTGTCAAATTTCTTTCCCTCCTGACCTTCTTTTTAAAATTTGATTTCTTTCCCTAAAAAAACAAACAAAAAAATCTTGTCAAATTCTGTTTAAATTCTTTCTTTTTTCTGTCTCATCTATTTCTCCTTTCTCTATCCCCTTCTCTGTTTTCAATACATTTTTTTTTAATAAAAAAAATTGCCAAATAAAAAAAGTTTTTATTTGTTTTCTTGTGTATAGATATAGGAAAAAAAAATCTTGACTGATTGATTTGGTATTATATACTGTAATCATCTAGATCAAGAAAAAAAAATCATGCCAATTTTTGTTTAGTTTGTTTCCCCTTCTCCCATCTATTTCTTTCCTTTCCTTGTACATTTTTTTCTTCTTCTGTACAACTCTCAAAAAAAAAAAAACAACTTTCAATTTTCCTTTATTCTTTCCATCTTTCCTATCATCTACATTCTTTTTATTTTTACAAATTTCAAAAAAAAAAAAAAAAAGATTCCTCTTTTAAATTTTTTTTCCTTTCTTCTTTTGTCCTTCTTGTTCTCAATACATTTGATTTCTTTTCTTCTCTTACAAATTTCCTTTCTTTTCAAAAAAAAAAAAAAATCCACTTTTGATTTCTTTCCTCTTTATTCCTCCTTTCCAATTTTCAATACAATTACTTCTCATTCTTCTTTTACAAGTTCAAAAAAAAAAAAAACTTGCCATTTTTCTTTTGTTTCTTTCCTGTTTTCAACCTCTTTCCCCTTTCCCCTTTCTTTCATTTATTTGTTTCCCTCTTGCAAATTCATTCCTACTTTAGACAAATAATAATAAAAAATAAAAAAATAGAACTTGCCAAATTCTCTTGATTTTTTTTTCTTTTCATTTTTGTTTTTCCTTTTATACTTCTTTTTTTCTTTCCCTCTTCATCTATTCCTTCTTTCCAATTTTTACTTTATTTTTATTGTTCATTATTGTTGTACATTTAATTTGCCAAATTTTCTTTAATTGGTTTCCATTTATTCCTTCCTTCCTTTTACTTCTTTCAAATTGTCAATACACTGGTTTCCATTCTTTTACAACAATAACCAAAAAAAAAACTTGCATTTTTTAATCGATTGCTTTCTAATTACAACTCTCTCTCACTTCCTCTAAACTTTCTTTCCATCTTTCTACCACCTTGTTGATTTTCACATTTTTCTTTTCTCTTTCCTTTTCTTTTTATTTGTTTCCATCTTTTGTCTACAATTTTCTAAAAAAAAAAAAAAACTTTTGCATTTTCTTCTCTGTCTACGTTGATTTCTTTCTTGTTTTTGTCTGCTTTTATTTCTTTCCTCAATTCCTTCTACCCTTCCTCTCGACTCAAAAAACCTTGTTTTTTTTCCTTATTTCCTTCCTTTTTTTCATTTTTTTCCTTTTTTGTTTTTCTTTTTCTCATTCATTTCTTTCCCTTTCTTCTTGTTCAAATTTTCAAAAAAAGAAAAATTTATTTATTTCTTTCCAATTGCATTTCTCATTCACCTCCTACAATCTCTCTTTACATTATTTCATTTATTTCTTTCCAGCTCTCTCCTTCATAATTTTTTTTTCTTTTTCTTTTCTCTCTTTTATTTCTTTTGTTGATTTTGCTACCTTTCTCTCTCTCTCTCAAAAAAGAAGAAGAAGAAGAGGTGAAATTCAAATCAAAGGCCAAAGGAAGGAACAGATTCAAGCAACGAACAAGGATTCAAAGGTCAACGGATTTGCAAATAATGGATTTCAATCATTAATACTGCTCAATTTTTCTGGACAGATTGCCATACACCGCTGTAATATTTTCTAAACTCTACAGGTGCTTTGCTGCAAAGAAAAAATATAGAAATTGTGTGTAAAAATCTTCTGGAGGGGCAGCGGCTTGCTTGTACAAATTTTTTATTCTGCTATTGTTTTGTGACTATTCTGTGATTGAATTTTTCTTAATCTGTTTAGTTAAGAATTATTTTCCATAACTAAAATCATCACGCTCGTCGTTTTTCAATAATAAAACTTGATTTGATTTTCAAAATAATATAATTGAAAAGTGGTGTTTTGTGAAGTTGACTGTCTCATATAATTGGATCGCGGATATATAGTAGTTCAATTTATTGAACTATTAGCAAAAGAGGTTGCATACTACCCGTAAAACATTGGTCGTATCCCTTAGTTTATACTATACATGAACGGCCATAAGACCCTCTTCCCCCTTCCAATTGAGTCAGTTAATTAATAGAGCACAACTCATTCTTTTATATTATTTTGAAATAGGAATAATTTATGTCTTACCCTGACTTCATTCAAATGTCTAATTCAAGAAAACCCCTGAGAGAAATGTGGGATAATAGTCGGAGTAGACGTCCTCTTGAAGAGTATGAGCATGAAATACAACTCATGAAGCAAGATTTTCCAAAATTTCGTGAGCCCGATGCCAATTTTCAAAATTTTCCAATTGACCAACATTTTCAAAATCATAGATATAATCGAAATGACGATTTCAATTTAAATTTCAATAACTTCGATTATGGGCCACATCCACATCAAAACGGTTTTGAATCGCAACGTACCTTTGATCAACGTGGGGTTGGAAACCAATTCGAAAATAATTTTGAAAATGATTTTCAAATCGATCAAAATTTTCAAAATTACAACCCATATCAACATCTTGAAAATAACCAAAATTTCAATTTTCCATCGAATTTCAACAGTTTTGGTTATGACCCTAATTTTCAAAATCAAAATGATTTCCAATATTATTGTCATTTTTCTGAAGATTCAAACAACCACCACATTGGGAATGATATTGATCGTGAAATTGATGTGGACTATAATTTTGAGAATCAAGAAATCCAAAATGAGAGCTTTCAAATCAACGATTCTGAAGAATATCATCTTAACATTCTTAGAGAGAGGGTAGAAAACCAAGATAGAAAGCTTGATGAACTTCTTTATTTATTGACATCTTTGAAAGAACAACAAGAGCAAGAAAATCAAATTCAAACGAGCCTTGAATCAGAAAATAATCCAATTTCTACTGACATTGAAAATTTTCAAATAACGACTTTTGAAATTGAGAATGATGATCTAAATGAAGTTGTTCAAAATTCAATAAATGATTTGGATTTCGATTCTTTTCAAAAAGATTTGGGTTTAGATTTTGATCTTCCTCTTCCGGACTGCGAGAAACTTGAATTCTTTGAAATTGAACAAACGGCAAATGTTGAATTTTTCGAAAACTCAAAATTGGAAATGGATTTGGACGAACATGAATTCTTTGGATTGTATGAGGAGGAGTTGCCAAATGGGGAAGAAGTGGATTCACATCATGAGTTCGAAAATTTTAACTTTGAAAGAATTTCAAACGAATTTGAAATTGTCAGTGTCGGAAATACGTTGTCAGTTAACGATGAGAAATGTGATCTCACTCAGATTTTAAATTTCACTGAATTTATACACGATCACAAGTTTTTGAAAAATTACACTGACAAATTTGTTGAATACATGAATTACTTTTGGAATGCTGGCTTGGTTGAAAAACTTCAGGTTAGGACGACCCTAGATATTTATCTCCTGGACTACAAGTCGAGGTATAAAGATGAGATGGTTTTCAAAAACTCTTGCTTGTTAGAAAACATGTCTAGACACAGTGAGAATGGGACTCATAGGGCAAGAACCAAGTGTGGGGGAAAAAGTTGGTGGAACTCTTTGCATCGCGTTCACCGCAAACACATATATCACTGTATATATGATCCATTTTTACATATACTTAGATTGCATTTCATTTTACAGACCATTTTGCATCTCATTCACCTTTGGGTGCGATCTTTCAAATTTAGGAAACGTTTACAGTGTGGACACTGTTTAGTTCTAGTGTGGGGGGGGAGTCTGCATTTCACTCATTTTCGTTTTTTTTTTCTTTATTTTTCTTTCTTTTCATTTTCATCATTTAAATAGGACCATCATGCATTTTAGACTATAATAACATGCCATTTTTTGTATTTTTTTTTTGAAATACGACTCATTTTCAATTGATACAACAAAATAAGTTTACAATTTTTAGCCAGTTGATAGTATTTTTTTCTCTCAACTTAGATCGAATAAGAAATATAATGAAAAGTTTAATTTTGAGGGATAATAGTGTAACCGGTACATAGGGAGATTCTTAGGTGATGGCCATGAAATCTATTCTATATTGTAGACTTTGTTTAAATAAGTGGAGGACTTAAAATACTTATATTGGCTTTTCAAGTCTTTAAAACTAAGTTGTGTTAAGTTGAATTCGCGTAACTCTCTTTTGTGCGTATATTTTCGATAATAATAATAATAGTATTCCAAGGGTATCCAACATTGCTTGTATATCGAGCGTTGGTGTGCAAACCCACCAAGCTCTATCCGACACGTTGTTGACAAAGTCAGCGTTGGAATATCTTGGTCTCATTTTATGAGATTGGACACCTAAGGACTACCGACACGTTGTTGACAAAGTCAAAGTCGGCCTGCACAATCCGCCAAGCTCTTTACCTACTCTCCGTTAGTCCGCGAGGCAGTGCATGGGTGGTAAACCTTGGTCTTTTTAGTTAGGTGTATGTACTTAATCATAAATTTTAAAATTTTATAGAATAATAATAAGCGATGATGCCCAAACACTTCTTGACCTTATTGATTTGACTAGCCATACATGAGAAAATTAGAATACCACTTTGCAAACTGTGCCAAGCAAACTAAGAATTTATTTCATGGCTGCACTATGTTATCGACCGAACTAACTGGCCAAACTGGAATTTAACATTTGAAAACTTGATTTATATTGAAAATTTGTGACAAGTCGAGGTATCTAAAATAAAATCAACTGACTAGAAATTGTTAACTTAATTTGTTGTACCACCTTCCTGAAACAAGTCGTGTTTTCATTTTTTCGTTTTTAATTGCATATGTCCATTGCATTCATGTAGTTTCATTAGAATCATAACATACTGCATTTGGATTTTGTGGGTAGTATCCGCTGAAAACCCTCACGAGACATCACTCGTCCTACTAGGGACACCTAGAGGTTTAACGGCTTGTTGCATACGCTCAATGCAATCGTGTTTCCTACGAAAGTGTGACCTATCTAGTTTAGTTTTTCATTTTTTGTTTTACTCGAGGACGAGTAAAAGATAAGTGTGGGGGTATTTGATTGACATAGAAATGTGTTTATTTTATGCTCTTATATCTCGTCTTTTGTATATAAATAAATATTACTTGGGTATTGTTTTGTTATTTTTACAGATATTCCAACCCAGCCCGCATGCAACCAGAAATGTGGAGAAATAGAGATCAATTTGCTGTATAATTGCAGTTTGAAGAATTGTAGATGAAGATCTCACATCTAGTTGCTATTGAACAAGAAAAGGAGTGATAAAAAGGCTTTGCACATCACAAATCAATGAAGAAATATCAAGGAAGCAAGAGGAAAAAGAGAAAAGGCCCAAATTTGCTTCATTTATCTAAGGCCCATTTATGTTTCTCATTGTAAACTAATTAGTGGTGTAATGACCAGGCCCATTTACCATTAGGGTTAGGGTTAGGGTTTGGCTATCTACCCTATATATACCCTTGTAATGGCATTGTAGCCACCATCCTATTTTCTATTCCATCACTCCATTAATAAAAGTTCTTTTTCTTCTTTTTATTTTTCTGCTATTTTCTAATTTCTTAGCAATTAGTGTTGTCTACACGATTAGATTCGGTAGAGCATTAATTGTATTTTTCACTTATTTGCATTAGTGATTTACCGTCTGATTAGATTCAGCGGAAATCCTAATTTTAATTCTTGTTTGTTATTTCAATTTCTGCAATTTCAATTTCTGCTTTTTATTATTTTCTTAGGTCAAATTGGATTTGATTAGATTCAAATCTAATTCATTGTTTCATTGCTTTTCCATTGAAATTGTGATTTGATCGTCGGTTCAGTTAGATCTGTTCTGAATAAAATTACAGTTTTAATTTTGTTTTGTTTTGCAAAATCAACCTCCAAAGTTCGTCTAACACGCCCACGAAACATATAAATAATAAAATTTAACTTCCTCCCTATGTTCGACCTGTATGCTACACACCTGTATGCTTGCAGAATTTATTACAAATGTCGCGCTTTTCTAATTCATAGACTAGCGTCGATCAGAGGGTAATGACTACCGAACCGAACCGACGAGGGTAATGACTACCGAACCGAACCGAATTCTAGGGCTGCTACTGCACGACAACTCTTCTGAAGACCCACTCCAATTCGACCAAACCCGAGATGCGAAGGAAGTCCAAATGGGAAGTTAGAGCTCAAGATTTAGATGGGAATCAACGAGTTCGCTTCATGGTTGGGCTTTGCTGCGGGACGCGTGCCAAGGGGTTATCGGTGTCTATAGCTTTGGACCACTATGGTAGGAAGTATGAAGGCGGATTCAGGGCCATTATGTCATCGGTAGAAATAAGGGGCTACGACCAATGAAGTGGGTCATTGAAATGTTTGGTCATGACTCCATGTGTTTAGCTTGGTCACAACAGGGTTTCTACAAGTCAGGATTCGTCGTTACCTCAATTTGTCTAGTGTTCCAAAGTGGTAGATACCGTATGCTTTACGCACTGAGTGAGAGATGTGAGGATGATTGCTATGGATGATTTGTTTGCTACCATTATGACATGCACACCCCACCCCCGTATTCTTACACTATTTATTATGGCATCTTAGAGTATTGTACGGTATGTGGTACTGACTCTTTGGTTGCAGGTCCAGGTTCAGGTATGGTTTAGTATACCTGTTATTATTCTGTTTAGATTCTTATCGCTCATACCAGGCTTTATGTCTGACCCAGAGTTTTATGTCTCCTCTTATTACTCTGGGTGCTCACACGAGCAGACTAGGGACAGGTTAGCTGGTGATGCACGGGTAGATGAACGGGAGACGAGCAGGAGGCTTCCACGTAATATATATAGTATTCTCCCTGTGTTGTTGAAGATCACTGCTTAGGCATTGGTGGTGCATCTTCTACTTTAGCTTTCTTTTGTTAGAGACAGTAAATTTGAAAAGTTGTAATAAGCTGTATTTGGATTTCCGCTGCTCTGATGTTGATGTTGATTATTAGTTATCAGCTTATGCACTGTCTCACCTGTTTTATGTCAAGTATGTTATTATTATATTTTATTCCATGCGCTGTGAGACATTCTACAGGTTCCTCGTTTAGTTAATTCCCTTCTTTCCTTTCTTCTGACGACCGTCCCGTGCTAGTCGGGCATGTGTACAGCGCACTCTCGGAGGAAATGCAGGCTGGTGCGGGGCGGGCCATCACAGGGGTTTTGGGTATGTTTGATCCATTTTAACCTATCATGTGGATGTTTTGATGTTTGTGATTGATTATGTATGTTGCTATGACTGTATGATATGCTTTGTGATTGATTTCAATAGTTAGAATGGTCGAAAACGTCGTCGAATGGCGTAAAACACTTGCTGGAAAAGTTTCAGGAAACAATGCAGGATCGGATCAGATCGGATATGGTGGCTCGGATCAGATAAGTTGAACTGGGCCAAGGATTCGATCGGATCGGAACCCGACACTTGAGAACCCTGGCAAAAAGGAAGACGATGTTGGTTAAGCTGGGGTCGGATTGGCTTAGGGACGAAGGGCTCGGACCAGAGTATGGTGAAGGGATCGGATCATATTAGAATAGGGAACGGGACCAGACGAGGCACATGAACTAGAGCACGAACTGGATGGGAGATGGAAACCCAACCCGACCCGAACCGACGCGATGGAGTGGAACCGAACCGTTACCAGAGGAAGACCATGAACCGACGCAACGTAGTGGACCCGACCCGAACCGATGGCTTGAAGGGGAACCCGACCTGACCCAGTATTGACCAATAACCCGAGATGCAAAGGTAGTCCAAATGGAAGTTAGAGCTCAGGGTCCAATGGGGAACCAACGAGTTCACTTCATGGTTGGGCTTTGCTGCGGGACGTGTGCTAAGGGGTTGTCGACGTTCATAACTTTGATTCACCACTGAAAATGGATGATGGGCTACTTATCAATGCAGTAGAGTCATTATGACTCGAGGGGCAAGGTGATGGTAGCAAGACTACGTTATCAGTGCAGTAGAGTCATTATGACTTGAGGGGCAAAGTGATGCGTAGAAAGACTATGAGCCAGTGCAGTGGGGTCATTGTGACTCCATGGGGCAGAGTGGACATAGTAAAGGATTAGTAAGGCTATGAGCCAGTGCAGTGGGGTCATTGTGACTCCATGGGGCAAAGTGGACATAGCAAAGGATTAGTGGCTACGTTATCAGTGCAGTGAAGCCATTTATGACTTCATGGGGCAAAGTGATCGTAGCAAGGTATGTTGGGTGATCGAAGTGGTGAATATCGTATGCTTTACGCACTGAGTGAGAGATGTGAGGATGGTTGCTATGTTTGATTGTTTGCCATCACTAGGACATGCACACCCCCCACCTCCGTATCTTTACACCGTTTGATATGGCACCTTAGAGTGTTGTACAGTATGTAGTGCTAACTCTTTGGTTGCAGGTCCAGGTTCAGGTATGTTTTAGTCTACCTGTTATTGTTCTGTTTAGATGCTTATCGCTCATACCAGGCTTTATGTCTGACCCAGAGTTTTATGTCTCCTCTTATTACTCTAGGTGCTCACACGAGCAGACTAGAGACAGGTTAGCTGGCGATGCGCGAGTAGCTGATTCGGAGGCGGGCAGGAGGCTTCCACGTATGATATATAGATATTCTCCCTGTGTCGTTGGTGGTCGTTACTTGGGCATTTGTAGTGTACCTCCTTTATCTTGCTTTTACTTTGAGACAGTTTGAAAAGTTGTAATAATGTTTAACTTTGGATCATAAGCTGTACTTTAATTTTCCGCTGCTATGTTAGTTACTTCATCTTATGCACTGTCTCACCTGTTTTATGTCAAGTATTTTATTATTATATTTTATTCTATGCGCTGTGAGACATTCTACAGGTTTCTTGATTAGTTCGTTCTCTTCTTTCCTTTCTTCTGACGACCCGTCCCGTGTTAGCTGGGCATGTGTACAACGCACTTACGGAGAAATGCCGGTTGGTGCGGGCGGCCCGTCACACTTGGTATCAGAGCTCTGGGTTGCGTAGTTAACCTAGGGAAAGACACTAGGGAAAGATAGTACGTATATGAGAGAGCGTATTTGTGATTACTTTGGTTTTCAAAAGCAATATATGTATGTACTATTGGTAGTATAAGAATGAAGTCGTACTGCACTAGCACCACTATGGGGTCGTTAATCGTTTCCCTTTTACAGATTGACGATGAGCTGATATGCTAGAGGTGCTGGTAGGGGAGCCAATAATGGGAATGTTGCTGACATGAGGGCGATATTTACTGATCTCATGAGAGACATGCTTAGAGAAGTGCAAGGGGCAGTTCCCAATCCCAGAGTTGGTGTTGGCCCAGTAGTGCAGGCGCCTAGGGTCGATTTCGCCAAATTGTGCAAGGATTACACTAACCTTGGTGGGAAGCCGTTCCACGGGACGGAGTCGGCCACAGATGTTCAAGATTGGATGGATAGCTGTGATCATATCTTCGATGACTTGGGTCTTGAGGATGCGATGAAGAGAAGGCTAGCGTCTCGTCAGCTGCAAGGGCGAGCGATGAATTGGTGGAATGCCATTAGAACAGCTACTCCAGAAGATCAGGTTACTTGGGATCAGTTCAAGGCTCGCTTTAGCGAGAAGTTTATTCCAGCTGCCCAGAAGTCAGTGTTGTTCAAGAGATTCTTGGAACTCAAGCAGAGTGGTAGGGCAGTCTCTGAATATATTGCTGAGTTTGACACCTTGTCGAAGTATGGGCTATCTCTTATCGATACTCCTGAGAAGAAGAATGAGAAGTTCATTACTGGTTTGGATGGATACTTGGGGGAAAGGCTTATCAACCACATCGATGAGACTTTTGAATCGATTGTGGGGAAAGCTTTGAGATCAGAGAGTCTTTACCCTAAGTCAAAGACTGAGGCTGCATCTGCAGAAGGGCCAAAGCCGCAAGCAGGCGGTGGAGGCAAGAATAACTCTCAGAATAAGAGGAAGCAGGACCAATCTAAGGGTGGCTAGAAAAAGAACAAGAAAGATGTTGAGTGCTTCAGCTGTGGTAAGAAGGGCCATTATGCTAAAGAATGTCGGGCCAAGCCAGCGGAAAGGAAGTGCTACAACTGTGGTCAAGTGGGACATCATAAAGATAAGTGTCCGCAACCTCTTAAGGAGAAGCAGATTGTGAAAGCATATGTTATTGATGTTGTTCCTTCTTCGTCGAATGCCCCCAACAACGGCGGAGAAAGGAAAGAATGTCGTTATTCAAGGTACGCTTTCTATTTATGATGTACCAGTTCGAGTTTTGTTTGATACAGGGGCTTCCCGTTCCTTCATATCTAGTGACCTGGTAGATAGGTTGGGACTGGAACCTGGGATAGTCGATAGACCATTGGTTGTGATGAACCCGATTGGTGGTTCGACTAGTCTTAGTATGATTTGCAGGAATTTGGTCGTATCGAGTCATGGATGTATCTTTGTTTGTGATTGCTTTTTTTTTGGGCTTTACTGGGTATGGCATTATATTGGGAGTCGATGGGCTTCAAAGATACGGGGTGGTGGTAGACTGTGAGGGCTTTTTAGTGACAGTTAGGGCGGATGATGGGCGGAGGGTAGTGTTTGGTAGTCTACCTAGTGATGGGGTTATGGCTAGTTTTGTAAATTCCCTCGACATCCCGCAGGATGAGTTGTCAGATGTGCCCGTGGTTGGCCAGTATCCGGACGTCTTCGAGGAGGTGACCAGGCTTCCACCACACCGAGAGATTGAGTTCCGTATTGATTTAGTGAAAGATGCCAGACCTATAGTGATGCCACTTCGTCGTATGGCACCAAGGGAGCAGTGAGAGATTGGGGTGCAAGTCAGCAATCTTTTGAAGAAGGGATTTATTAGAAGGAGTGTCACCGAGTGGGGAGCACCAGTTGTGTTTTCCACTAAGGCAGATGGTACCCTTCGTTTGTGTGTGGACTATCGCGAGTTGAATAAGGTAACGAGGAAGAATAAGTATCCTCTACCGCGGATAGATGATTTGTTTGATCAACTGGAAGGAGCAAGAGTGTTCTCCCAGTTGGACCTCGCGACAGGATTTCATCAGCTCCGAGTGGCGGATGAGAGTGTTCCGAAAACGGCATTTAGGACGCCGTCTGGATTTTATGAGTGGTTGGTCATGCCATTTGGGTTGACCAATGCACCAGCCTACTTTGTGGATCTTATGAATCGAGTATTCAGAGATCAATTGAATAAGTTTGTTCTTGTGTTCGTAGATGATATCCTTGTTTACTCAAGGACAAAGGAGGAACACAAGGGACACTTGAGGATAGTGATGGAGGTGTTGAGGAAACACCAATTGAAAGCGAAATTCTCTAAGTGTAACTTTTGGAGAAGGGAAGTGAGATTCTTGGGTCATGTTGTTTCAGAGAGTGGAATTGCCGTGGACCCTACGAAGGTGGCTATGGTACAGGATTGGCCTATGCCCAAGAATGCAACAGATGTAAGAAGTTTTTTGGGATTAGCTGGATATTATCGTAAGTTTATCCAGGACTTCTCCAAGATAGCAGCACCGTTGACTCAGTTGACTAAGAAGAATCAGTCCTTCGTCTGGGACGGAGTGTGTGAGAATGCATTCAAGAGTCTAAAAGAGAAGTTGACGCGTGCGCCAGTATTGGTCATTCCTAAGGGGAATGAAGAGATGACGGTATACACAGATGCTTGTGGTACCGGACTAGGTGCTGTGTTGATGCAAGGAGGTAGGGTCGTAGCTTATGCTAGTCGGCAGCTAAAGCCGCATGAGAAGAAGTATCCTACCCATGATTTGGAACTAGCAGCGATCGTGTTTGCGCTGAAGATGCGGAGACATTATCTCTTGGGAGAAAGATTTGAGTTGTTTACCGATCATAAATCATTAAAGTATCTCTTCTCTCAGAAAGATCTGAATCTCCGTCAGCAGAGATGGTTAAAGTTCCTGGCTTCGTATGATTTTGATATCGCATACACACCTGGGAAAGGTAATGCGATAGCCGATGCCTTGAGTAGGAGACATGCCAGTTTAGGGGCAATGTTTCTTGAATGGAAGCAACTGGAGTATATCGCGGGGTTTGATTTCAGACCAAAGTGCGAATTGGATCCAGTCATGCTAGCGATCAGACCCACTTTGATAGAGTGGATTGGTTCCAGCCAGAGGGACGATCCTAATCTATTGGAAATCATCTCCAAGTTAGAGATGGACATCAACGGTGAGGAGATGAATTTGTATGGGCTTGATCGAGATGGATGGCTTAGAAAGAATGGAAAACTTGTTGTACCCAACGTAAATGGTTTGAGAGATGAAGTGCTTAGAGAATGTCATCACTCAAAACTGACTATACACCCCGGTGGTAATAAGATGTATCGAGACATGAGACAGACTTACTACTGGGAAGGGATGAAAAGAGATGTTGGGAAGTTTATATCCAAATGCATGAATTGCCCACTAGTTAAAGCCGAGCAAAAGAAGCCTAGTGGTTTGTTGCAACCATTAGAAATTCCCGAATGGAAATGGGAGCAAGTTTTGATGGATTTCATCGATGGTTTACCAAGGACTAGATCGGGATATGATAGCATTTGGGTAATTGTGGATCGATTAACTAAAAGTGCAAGATTTATACCAGTCAAATCGACCAGAACGGCAGCCAAGTTGGCAGAATTGTATATGAAGTGGGTAGTGAGATTTCATGGAGTACCTAAAAGCATAGTAAGTGACCGAGGCCCGTTGTTCACTAGTGGGTTTTGGAAGAGCTTACAAGAGGCTCTAGGGTCAGGATTACATCTCAGTACCGCATATCATCCTCAGACCGACGGTCAGACGGAGAGGGTGAATCGTATATTGGAAGATCTCTTGAGAGCATGTATATTGGATTTTGGTGGATCATGGGATGACCATTTGCATCTAGTAGAGTTTGCATATAATAATAGCTACCAATCCAATATTGGTATGGCTCCATATGAAGCTTTGTACGGAAGACCATGCAACTCACCATCATGTTGGATAGAGACTGGCGAGAAGTTTATGCTTGGACCAGATGTGGTGAGGGAAACTTCAGATAAGATCAAAACCATTCAACAACGAATGAAAGCTGCCCAAGATAGGCAGAAGAGTTATGCTGATAAGAGGAGGAGAGACTTAAATTCTCCGTTGGTGACTTGGTGTTTGTCAAGATTTCTCCGTTGAAGAGCGTGATATGATTTGGCAGGAGAGGCAAGTTAGCACCAAGATTTGTTGGCCCAT
This sequence comes from Allium sativum, assembly GCA_030737875.1. Taxonomy (NCBI): domain Eukaryota; kingdom Viridiplantae; phylum Streptophyta; class Magnoliopsida; order Asparagales; family Amaryllidaceae; genus Allium; species Allium sativum. The sequence goes on along the minus strand of CM060922.1, from coordinate 316,071,593 downwards.
TCCCTGTTCTTGAACTAGTCGGGAATTTGGCATATAGAGTTGACTTACCAGAGAAGATGGCGGGAGTTCACAATGTATTTCATGTTTCCCAATTAAGGAAGTTCGTTCACGACTCAAATATGACTGTTTCACCTGATCAGTTAGAGGACTTCGAAGTAGAACCCGAGGCGGTTGGGAACCGCAAGCCGATTCGTATTGTTGAGCATGATACGAAGCAACTTCGAAGGAAGGCGGTGAAGCTAGTCAAGGTTCAGTGGGACGAGAACGAGAATGACTGTACTTGGGAGACAGAGGAGAGCATTAGAAAGGCGTATCCAGAACTCTTTGCCTGGTAAGATTTACTTCGTAATTTAGTTATTCCGCATGCTAGGATAGACTTGTTTTGCATGTTTAATTGTTGTTTTATGATTGATAGGCATGCGGGACCCTTTTTTTGTTTTGGTTAGGGAATTTCGGGGGCGAAATTTCTTAAGGGGGGAGAATGTAACAACCCAAATTCTACGCATCGGAGGATCGTAGAATATTTATTTCTTTCCCATATGAAGTCATATGGTCATGTAACTTTGGGAAACATCCATTAGAGTCATTTCTCATGTCCATGATTTTTGTCGATTTTAAATGACCATTTTGCCCCTAGCTGATTTTGTTTTGGCCATAACTTTTGATTGGAAAGGAATTTTGACCTGAATTCACTTCCATTAGATTCATTTGATGGTTTACCTTTCCGTAGAATGGTCATAATAGCCAAACGGACTTACCGTTTGGGAGATATGGCTGAATTAAAGTTTGGAAGGTGAAAAACTGCTTAACCGGGCCAAATAGGGTGATTAGTGAATGGGCCCATAACCCATTTCGGGATTAGGGTTATGGGGAGGCTGAAATGAGTTAGAGAATCATTCCATTTCAGTTTTCTAGCCTCCACTTATCTCCAAGAAACCCTAAAAATGGCCTCCAAATCATCTTCTAATCAAGGATTAAGCGTAGCAACATCAAATCAAGGAAGATCTACACCAAATCAACATTGGTTGGAGCTGCTGTTTAGCATTGGGATTCGCATCAAATCAGAGATTTATTCCCGATTTTAGTTTATTTGTGGCTAAAGTGAGTGATTTGCATAGTTCCTCACTAATTATGGCTAATTAAGGGTAATTAGTGTTAATTAGCGAATTTAAACATGATAAAATTCTGGAAAAATACTTATAAAATTCGAAATGATGTTTTAGACCTCTAAGATGAATTTGGGTTAATTTGGTTAAGTTTTTCTAATCCTATCATTAGTTTCACCTAAACATGCTTAAGGGGAAATATGAGGTTTTGGGTATGTTTGATCCATTTTAACCTATCATGTGGATGTTTTGATGTTTGTGATTGATTATGTATGTTGCTATGACTGTATGATATGCTTTGTGATTGATTTCAATAGTTAGAATGGTCGAAAACGTCGTCGAATGGCGTAAAACACTTGCTGGAAAAGTTTCAGGAAACAGTGCAGGATCGGATCGGATCGGATATGGTGGCTCGGATCGGATAAGTTGAACTGGGCAAAGGATTCGATCGGATCGGAACCTGACACTTGAGAACCCTGGCAAAAAGGAAGGCCATGTTGGTTAAGCTGGGGGCCAGATCGGCTTAGGGACGAAGGGCTCGGACCGGAGTATGGTGAAGGGATCGGATCGGATTAGAATAGGGAACGGGACCAGACGAGGCACAGGAACTGGAGCACGAATTGGATGGGAGATGGCAACCCAACCCGACCCGAAGTGGGACACCTGACCCGAACCGACGCGATGGAGTGGAACCGAACCGTTACCAGAGGAAGACCATGAACCGACACAACGTAGTGGACCCGACCCGAACCGATAGCTTGAAGGGGAACCCGGCCCGACCCAGTATTGACCAATAACCGGAGATGCAAAGGTAGTCCAAATGGAAGTTAGAGCTCAGGGTCCAATGGGGAACCAACGAGTTCACTTCATGGTTCGGCTTTGCTGCGGGACGTGTGCTAAGGAGTTGCCGACGTTCATAACTTTGATTCACCACTGAAAATGGATGATGGACTACTTATCAGTGCAGTAGAGTCATTATGACTCGAGGGGCAAGGTGATGGTAGCAAGACTACGTTATCAGTGCAGTAGAGTCATTATGACTTGAGGGGCAAAGTGATGCGTAGAAAGACTATGAGCCAGTGCAGTGGGGTCATTGTGACTCCATGGGGCGGAGTGGACATAGTAAAGGATTAGTAAGGCTATGAGCCAGTGCAGTGGGGTCATTGTGACTCCATGGGGCAAAGTGGACATAGCAAAGGATTAGTGGCTACGTTATCAGTGCAGTGAAGCCATTTATGACTTCATGGGGCAAAGTGATCGTAGCAAGGTATGTTGGGTGATCGAAGTGGTGAATATCGTATGCTTTACGCACTGAGTGAGAGATGTGAGGATGTTTGCTATGTTTCATTGTTTGCCATCACTATGACATGCACACCCCCACCTCCGTATCTTTACACCATTTGATATGGCACCTTAGAGTGTTGTACAGTATGTAGTGCTAACTCTTTGGTTGCAGGTCCAGGTTCAGGTATGTTTTAGTCTACCTGTTATTGTTCTGTTTAGATGCTTATCGCTCATACCAGGCTTTATGTCTGACCCAGAGTTTTATGTCTCCTCTTATTACTCTAGGTGCTCACACGAGCAGACTAGAGGCAGGTTAGCTGGTGATGCGCGAGTAGCTGATTCGGTGGCGGGCAGGAGGCTTCCACGTATGATATATAGATATTCTCCCTGTGTCGTTAGTGGTCGCTACTTGGGCATTAGTAGCGTACCTCCTTTATCTTGCTTTTGCTTTGAGACGGTTTGAAAAGTTGTAATAATGTTTAACTTTGGATCATAAGCTGTACTTGGATTTTCCGCTGCTATGTTAGTTGCTTCAGCTTATGCACTGTCTCACCTGTTTTATGTCAATTATGTTATTATTATATTTTATTCTATGCTCTGTGAGACATTCTACAGGTTTCTTGATTAGTTTGTTCTCTTCTTTCCTTTCTTTTGATGACCCGTCCCATGTTAGCTGGGCATGTGTACAGCGCACTTACGGAGAAATGCCGGTTGGTGTGGGCGGGCCGTCACATATAATAGTTTGAAAGTTCATTTTGGAAATAAATCCGAAGTTGAATTCTTAAGTTCTAGATTGATTAATGAAATGAATTAAACTTGAAAATTTTGAACTTCTAAATTGTATAATAAAAAATGAACCTAAGAGGGACACAAATTAAAATAGAAACTCTGAGGAATTTGAAATGATGAATTGAAACAAATTGGAAATGGTTACGCTTGTATAATGCTAAATCTTCTTCTTATGGCATAGATATTACTCAAAAATTATATAAGTAGAAAATGTTATAGGAATAAGTAAGTAGGTAATATACAAGTGTTCTTAAGTAATGAAAGGGGAACTAAACTAATGGCTTATGAAGACGAACAAAACTTAAGTCATGACTAAATGATGCATACTTAGTTTTGTTATGAAATTGAATTCAGTTGAGTAAAGTAAACCAAAGTAAATCGATGAAACATACTAGTTGCAAATGAAGTTATATTGAATGGAAATATTATTAAAATGAATATAAATGGAATGGTAGGAAACTTTGATGTAAATTTATTTCATTAATGAATATTTATATACAACAATAAAGCAAGTAATATAAGTAAAATGGAAGTAAGTGAAATAGAGAAATGTTTAAAAAAAAATTAATGAAATGAGTCAATGAAATGGAAATTGATATAGTATGGAAATTAACATAAATGGCTAAATAAGCAATACTGAATTAAAATAGATAAAATTTATGTGATATTTAAATGAACTTGAACTGTTAAATAAGTAATAGAATATTTCAAGTCAATGAAAATTAAGTAATAATATATGGATCTTGATTAGAATTGAAATAGAGTTGAATGGAACTGAAATAAAATAAAACACAAATTAAATGAATAAGAGTAATTATGAAATATAAGCCAACCTAAGAATTGTAAAATGAAATTGATTATTAATTGGATTTTTATATCGAATTTGAGCTATAATCAACTTAATTTTTAGTAATGAAGTCAAATGGAATGATTTTCGAATGTAAGTACATTTAATTTGGCTAGATGTAAACAAATCAAAAGGTAAATGAAATTGGAAAAAAAAGAAGGAAAAAACAAATCAATGTGAATCAATTAATAATAACTGAAAGTGAATAAGGAATCAGAATATAATAAATTCAAATATGAATTGTTTGTAAATAAAATGAAACAAATGAAATTATATAAATAATATATTAACATTGCAAAAAATAATTTAAATATCTGACTACAAGAAATATGGGACATTACATGATTATTTTGTATATATGGATTTATTTATTTTATATTTATGTTCTTATTTGGGTGTTGAGTATGACACGACCCGAACTTCCCCGGTAAGGAAAGCACGGATTGCGTTGAGTACAAGACGAATCGGAACACAAACAGAAGAACATTTCATTGTTTATTACAACAATTCCATCAGAATACAAGAATATACAAAGTATGAATAAATATTACACATTTGACAAATATCAGAGATTACAATAAATTACATAGCAGCGGAAAAACAATACAAAACACAACTGAAAGTAGTACACGGATACAGAGCTTTCCGAGCACCATTCCAGCTGTAAATCAGGATCCTATGAATATAAATCTGCAAAACCAAAACTACTAGCTGCCCGTGTCGAAAATAAGGGCACCCAGAGTTTAGGTTAAAACAATAAACTCCAGGTCAGTCATGAGACTGGTGTGAGAACTAAAACAGTTATTTAAACTTTCCTTTAAAAGAGAGTAATTCAAGGGACCATGCCGTATAACACAGAACGGGTTTCCTCCCAAGAACACTAGTGCATATAAAAAACAGCGCAATGCTTTTTGGAAAAATGATGCTATTATAAGACCCAGGTCCCATCACACAATGCAACGCAAGCCGGAGGATAGGTTTTTCCCTTCTAATAGCCAATTATGCTTGATACGTTTAAAAACAAATCATTTGATACTATTATAAGTGTATAGTGCCAAAACAATTTCAATAATAAGTATCAATCATAGGCGGCATGAATGACCCATACCACTATGTCGCCATACTAGGTTCTACAATTAAAATCGAAATATCACGTATTGGAAATTGGATTTCCGTCATGAGTCGAGGCAAGGAGCAAGCTCCTCTCCGTTCGAGACACTCTAGCAAATGTCTCAGGACCACACACAACAATCCTTGGAATCGGTTGGGTCGTTCCTTTCTTACTTTTGAGGATTGGCAATTCCTGAACACACGTTTCCCGGTCCTAACAGACCTATATCCGAGGCGCCTCGCATTCCAATAACCACACAGGTGAAAAGTATATATAAATGTCAGCCAGTTTAAGCACTGACACCACCACTAGCTAGAAAGAAACGTCATGTTCTCCTAACGGTCCGTCCGTATCCTGTTTTTGACTCATACCGAGGTGTGAGGCTCGCGAATTCACCTTATATACAAAGCTATGCCACACAGCCTGTTGTTTGATCAACAAACACAAGACTTTGCTTTTCAACAGAAGCCTTGATCAATTGCCACTTAGGCGTGCCACACAGGTAATTCATGCCATGCGACTGATGTCCATCGATATACAACCTCTGAGCTTATACGTCTCAGAGAAGGGCGTTAAGCAAGAGAATAAATTCTCCGCCGCCAAACAGATGTATATTTAATAGAGATCAATCAACATAGAATTAAATCCAATGTCAGACACACAGTCCATTTACAAGTTCGTTCTGGGTCTGAACGAACCCGGAGGCACTTTCCTCGCATATCCATCTATTTCTAAGTACATCTGGACGATCATCAACTGATTCCCTCCTATTGGGTGTACAGCCCAATCAAGATCATCAGTAATCACCTAAACGATGTGAAGACTTCCGGTCTTCAACCACCGTCTTCATCTTCGAAATATCGTCGAATCGGTTATTCAGAATGGGTATAAACCCGACCTTTCCGAATAACCCGCGTATATAATAAACCAATGTTACACAAACACAACTTACACCTCATTCCAATTCAGAATATTCTATTATTCAAAAATTCACGTTCTTAGGGAAAGGTTCCCATTAATTTTATCAAAGATAAATTCTTCTAAATTTATTCTTTAATCTTCATTTGGATATCATTTCAAGCCATATTATGGTTTTCCAAACTAGTTGGGATTAGCGAACCACACCGAAGTAATTATTTATTTTATTTCCCAATCCCAACCTATTCATCCCATGGAGAAAAACTGGTAATACTCCATATCTAACACCATAGTGCTATCGGTAAAATTAATTACCATTTCACGCTCAAATCTAATTAAAGATTTAATTATCCTTGGAGCAAAACTGGTGGTACTCCATTCTCGATCACTTTTCAGATCTGATAATTTAAATTATCAATTCACATTTCAATCTAATTAAAGATCCATTAAAACTCCACTTAGTTTTAATCTTCTCAAAAATCAATATCTTGTCTTTAACTGGGTTAAAGAAACAACGTCATTTAAAACACGGTTCACGATAAACCCGAAATCACTTCTATTGTTAATCGGGTTAAAGAACAGGTGTTATTCAAAACACCGCTCACGATCACTATTTCAAATCTCGCAAATATCGCCCGAGATCTCCTCCAAGATCTCGTTTTGGGCTCCTTCCAAAACGAAATAACAAATATCACTCTAAATCTCCTTTCGAATATATCGCCCGAAATATTGCAATATCGAACGATATATCGACCGAGATGAAATACAGGAATATCGTCCGAGATCTTAGTTTTTTTTGGTTAAAATTTAAATTTGTGCCTGAACTAGAACTATACTTAAAAAACTCAAATCTAGCAATAACAAAAGATTGTTATTTTACATTTTTCATGTTAAATGACTATATTATATGTTCGCATATGTTTTACAATGCTTATGATTTTCATATTCGTCTTTTTACATACATGTGACTTATGAAATTATGTAATTTATGGTCTATTTATGCTGAATTTTTCAATGTTTTGGATCCTTTTAATGTTTCCTATCTAACAATATTCCTATTTTAAGCATATTACGATTTAGAGTATGAATGATCTTTCGCAAAATAAAGAATAATAAAAAAAATTTGCATTTTAAGTTTAAGTTACTATGTTTTAATAGCATTCGTAAAAATCATTTTGTTAAAATATCATTTTTAACATATTATGTACCCCAAGATTGTTCCGATATGAACTTTCAGACCCGAGATGAAAATCCGAGACGAACTCCCGAGTTAGACTCATCTCGTCCGAGATCTCCCCCGATACGAGACCGAGTCTATAAAATCCCCGAGACGAAACGCGACCGATATCCGAGATTTAAAACCTTGCTCACGATAAACCCAAAACCAATTTAAATTCGATTCCAATTAATATTATTTAATTGGTACACTTCATTAAATCTAAATAGAAAGATTCAATCTTTTTCCCAACTGGATTCAAGAACAGTGTTATCTAAGACACCATTCACTACGAACCCAAAATTCCATTTGATATTAAATACAAGGCTCTGAATAGAAAATATATCGGCTTATATTCAATATCAAATTCTACGACCAACAAATATCGTATTGGAAACAACGATATATAATATATCTTTCAAATTTCCACAACCATATCTGTATAATCACAAAATCCAACATCGAAATATTCCGAAGATAATTTCGATTCAATTCCATTCCAATTCACGTATTGGAAATTTTGATTATTTTTAAAACCACTTCAAATGTAGTTCAAAACTAGTTCATTTCGATAAAAAATCTATTTTTATCTTTTCAAATATGGAGTTTTTCATCCCAGTTCTTTCCAATTCATATATTATGATTTTACACAAATTATTGATATTTTTAATAATTTTATCAAGGCCCGGATAGTCGGTTTTCAATAACGGCCACCGAACTGCACTTACAACGACCTTTTCTAAATTTGATTTGGACATAATTCCAAATCCAACCATTAGATTTCAAATTTCTAATATTCATTGGAAATCTCTTTCGATACGTACCAAATGGTTCCGGTTTTAGGAGAATCCGACGGTCGGATCTCCCGCAATGTTCATTCGAAGTCAATGGTCGACATTCACGAACAGCCACAATGCGGCGCTTTCTATTCAGGCCATTATATATATATATATATATATATATATATTTTTCGTCGATTTCCTTTTAAAACGTATTTTATAAATCGTTTTAAATTCGTTTTCAAAACGATTTCAACTTCATATTCAATTTCGAATCAAAATTGAATATTCCACATCATCGATATGCAAATGATAATATTTTCAAAACGTTATATTTTGAAATCACTTCCTTTTCCATATTCATTATAAAAACGAATATAATCGATATAAGTATCGTTCGCGTCGAAATGGCGCATCTCTAATCAACACTGCTTTATATATTTCAATAACTTCGTTATTCTATTCAATAAATGAATATTTATTCTATTCAACACATGAATCTATATTTCTTTCAACACATGAACATTCTCAATACATGAGCATCGTCAACACATGACTATTTTTTGTTATTTAATATATTTTATAAAATTATGATAAAGTGGTAAATTTTAGTGTTTTTAAAATATTTTACTCAACACATGAGCATCGTCAACACATGACTATTTATTCTATTCAACAAATGAATATTTGTTTCTTATTCTATTCTTTATTTTCCCAATTGGAATGAGGCCCAATTAATTACCATATAATGTTAATTATATGGTTTCCATACAACACATGTATATAAATAGCAACGATAAATAATCAACCATCATCCAAAGTGCACCACACAACTACATAAGCATTAAATATAAATAATTAATGCTTACACAGTCTATCGACCAATCAATCGACATACAACTAAATAATTAGGATTAGTGTATGCCAAATAGCATCCCAACACCCGTGTGGGGTTTCAATCCACAAACACTGAATATTATTTGTGTAGTTGGGTTACATGTAAAATTTGTCGTCCCAATCAATATCCTTCAAATAGGTGTACATAAACAAACCGTCTGGTTTGTAAATGAATATTTATTTACATTCACGTAAAAATTATATTTTTAACGATAATTAATTTATTTCAACACATGAATATTATATTATCTATTTCACATCACATCACAAACAAACTTCACAACACATCAAACAAGCATACAAGTCGTCCATGGTCTTTGGACGACGGGTGTCGGGTGCTACTAAGCACCGTCTGCATCCTAGTATATATTTTTAACTAGAAAACAAGATTTAGAGTGAGAAGTTCTCACCGACTAGCTAAACCAAACGCCACGACTCTTCTTATGTAGAAATCTTCGTCGTGCTCGCCTTTTGTCAAATTCGTTGTCCGTGGCCACTACATACATAAAAATCACATTTTTAATTCGCTCTATATGGATAAAAATCACATTTTTATACCGCTACTATATAGATAAAATTTCTATTTTTACATCGCTATTATATAGATAAAAATTCTATTTTTACATCGCTACTATATAGATAAAAATTCTATTTTTACATCGCTACTATATAGATAAAAATTCTATTTTTACATTGTTGTTCATATAATAAAGATTATATTTTTATCACGCTATTCTCTATATAAAATTATATTTTATATATCTATTTCTAATATAAAGATCGAATTTTTATATCATCGCTATAAAAATCACATTTTTATCTCAACATATATATAATAAAAATTAGATTTTTATTTCGCTACATATATAAAAATTACATTTTTATATTACCATTTCATGTATAAAAATATAATCTTTTCGTATTCAAAAATCTCGTCCTTCATATTATAAAAATGTCGCCTTTTCTATTATAAAAATATCACCTTATAAAAATCACAACTTTCAAGCGATAAAAATCCAATCTTTCTATAATCAAACATCTTAACTTTCTTTATATAAAAATCTAACCATACCATGATAAAAAATCTAATCCTTTTATGGCTTAAAAATATAATCTTTACTTCGCTATTGTATGTTTAAAACTGAAATCCAACATTGAAATGTAAATGAATAATTAAAACTCACCTTTTTTTGGCACTTCGGGTGGTGGTAGAGGCTGTTGGCAGTGGCTAGGTGTAGGGGAAGTGGCGGCGGCGGAAAAGGGTGGCGGGGGGGGTTGCGCCGTCGGATAGGGTTTAGGGGGGAAATAGGGGGCGCGCTTAGTGCGACGAGGAAGGGGGAGGAAAGCAGCGAGAGCGGGGGTGCGGAGGTGGCGCCCCACCTTGAGGCGGTGGCGGACCAATCGAGGGGGGGGGGGGCGAATCGCGATCCCCCCTTTCTCTTTTTTTAAAATTTATTTATTTTCTCGAATGAAAAGTAACGGGGGCTGAGGGGTATAAGGAGAGAAAGGGAGATTTTTATTTAATTATTTAGTTTCAAAAAGCAACTTTTTTATTTCGACCTCGAAATCGAACCCACCGATTGTCATCCATAGCTAATTACCCCCATTCCGAACATAATGGGATATGTATCATAAGCTGATTCGATTGTTTCGATCAGTTTTCGTCAAAATCAAAATATAAATCTATATGTTGAATTTTAACGTGCATTTCAATTTACCGGGGCTTCATGCTAACTCGAAAAATCCTCGAAAAATATTTTCTAGCTTCGTACCGACGATATAGTCCTAACAAAACTGATTTCATCAAATTCTGAGACTGTTTGAAAAATGACCATTTTCCAGTCGATTAAAATCAACTGAAACTGGTCAAACACGTTTTGCTTTGCCATGCTCACATATTGATTGGAAAAATTACGAATTTTGGAATCTAGCAATAACTTGACATCAGGGATCCAACAAAAGTGGTTTCGTCGAAAACCGAGGTCGTTTGCAAAATTTCCATTTTTAAGGGTCTGAATTCCACAGTGACTATTCTGAATTTTCAACTGGGCATAACTTTTGATTCTCGCTATGAAATTTCGATTTTTCGGATTTGTTGGAAAGATATTCTCAAATAGATTCAAATATTTTTGATTTCGCTAAAATTTGGTTTATTTTGAATCCTGTACATTCATTTGAACTTTGAAATCGAATTTTCAAACTACCGCGCCATTTTCAATTCCTTTTATATTTGAAATAAAATATTTATATTCTAATGATGATCTATATAAATGTATACGTTATATTTCTATTCAAAATAAATTTCTCGTCGATATTATTTAGAATAATTCATTTTAAATATTCAAAATTCGCTAAAATTGCCAAAATAAAAATTTTAAATTGGCTCAGAATTTCCGGGTTGTTACAGAGTGTTTTGTAGAACCTGATGGCATTTCCTTGCTTTTGGAACTATCTGCGCATAAATATTGCTTTTTCTTGCTTACAAATAAGCTAAGTTGTTAATAACGCTAATAAAAGGTACAAATTTTGGATTATATATCGTATTTTTGTATTATATAATGTTTCCCTATAGTTTGGGATGCATCATCATTGAGATGAGACATATATATGTGGTCACACACACACACACACACACACACATATATATATATATATATATATATATATATGTATATATGTGTATTGTTGTTCTTTCGAACTTAACCGCACAAGGTAGACTCTATGGAAATTTTTGGTGAATATCGGACATAGAAAATTTTGTGGAAATTTGAGCTTTCAGACCTACGCAAAACTATTTGTATAAGTTAAATGTTTCTAAAATTGGGTGTAAAAATTTATGGTTAAACATATAAATTGACAACTTCCTTACTACACCTTTTCAAGGACGAAAAGTTTAAAAGTTTTGACTTAGGAGAGTGTAAATATATTTTCTACCATTAAAGTTATTGAATTTATTAAAACTTTAATTTTTTATTATTATTAGATTTAAAGTTTAATGATTTAATTATGAAATCTTATGATGTAAACTTAACTAAATTGATTTTGTAATGAAATTCAACTTATTTTGACAATAACAACTTGTCTTGACTGCAAATAAAATTATGAATTAGTTATATTGGTAAACATTGAAAGTTGAAATTTAATATTAGAATATTTAATGAAATTGATTTGATTGAGTTATAATTGAAATCCAAAATGAATCTGATAAGCAATCGAAGTGGAAATTCAAAGTAATTGAAATTTCATTTATAAAGTTAATTGAAATTATTTTAATTTGAATAAAATTGATAAACTTTTGAATTAAACTTAAAAGCGAACAAGTGAAAACTGAATATTTTAATACATTAATGAACCTGTTAAAATAGTCATTTTGCAAACTATCTCAGTATTGGATAAAATATGCTTCATTGGATTCGAAATTATAAATTATTGTAAAGTGTCTAGTTTCGTATCAAATGGATTTGTTATGAGATCGTGCACGGTATAAACGCATATCGATTAACAATTTGAGATTCAAAATAGTCATCTTCTCAAACGATCTCGGATTTCGATGAAACCAATTTTATAAAAAAAATAATGGTAAATTATTATAGGATTATAAATTTCATAGCGATTGGACTTACTGTCTGATCGAGCGAAGCTAAAACGGATTGAAATTGATTTGAATAAATTAAATTGATTTAGCTTGATTCTGAACGATAATTTTTGAATGGAATTATGCATCGAGACTTATTCCATTAGATTCAGAAATATCGAGAACATTACTTTTGATATATAGATTGTTCTAATTTGTTGAAAATTGTAAAGATGTGATTTTGAACCTAAACGACAATTTGGGCCCCATTTCAGCTTAGTATGTAATTTATTTTATTTTATAACATAACTCATTTGTTATCTCGGATTCCAACCCATTTTATCGTCTAACGCAAACCCTAACACACTTCACTTCTCATTTGATACGTACTGAAAATTTTCTTGTTTTTATTTCTCAATGGCAATTAAACTCAAATCAGAACTTAAACTCAAAATTTTAAATTCTCAGAGTCTAGACTTATGATACGTCGATCAATATGCCTAAATTCAACAAAATTTTTGGTGAGATTCCTTTTTCCAAATTTGATGACTTCTGTTCAGAATATTTGATTTAAGCTGGAAAATTCATTAATATTTCGATAGCCAGCAAACACTGATCTCCTTCTCCTATTATCTTCCAATTCTTAAATGGTTCGAGAAACTTCCAACTTCAAATTTTAAATCCTCGTGAGAGCTCCAAATCCATATGGGTGATGATAATTGTTTAGATCACAATTTGCTAGAAATCTACTCAAACGACCCAAACTTGCCCCTACGGGAAAGCCCGGATTGAGTTGAGAACATGACAAATTACAAATACAAACAGAAGACCAGTTCATTGCTTAATACAACAATTTCATTAGAGTGCAAGAATATACTAGAGTATGAATAAATAATATACATTTGACAAATATCAGAGATTCAAATACAAAGCAACAGAAAATAGTACTTAACACAACTGAAAGAATTACACGGATACAAAGCTTTCCGAGTATAGTTCCAGCTGTAAATCCAGGATCCTGTGAATATAATATATGGAGAAACCCAACTACTAGTTGCCCATGTGGAAAATAGGGGCAGCGAGAGCTTAGGTTAAAACAATAAACTCCAGGTCAGTCATGTGACTGGTGTGAGAACTAAAACAGTTATTAAATCTTTACTTTATAAATAAAGTAAATCAAGGGACCACGCCGTATAACACGGAACGGGTTTCCTCCCAAGAATACCAGTGCATAGAATAAACAACGCAACGCTTTTTGAAAAAATGAAGCTATTATAAGACTCAGGTCCTATCACACAATGCAACGCAAGCCGGAGGATAGAGTTTCACCTTATAATAGCCAAACATGCTTGGTACGTTTAAAACAAATCTCTTTTTTTGGTTTACAGGGGGCCTCATGGCTGGAGGATGAGCCGCGCTGTAACACCCCACACCCGCTACGGTCACTCACTAAGGGAATGCCATAACATCGGTGGAGTATTTTAAGTGAATATAGAACAGAAAAATTACAACAAGACAGATATAAGTAATACTTGAGAATTTAAAACATCATTTCATTTCAGCGGAAAGTAAAACATGTTTGGTTACACCAAAACCATAAATAAGAGTCAAGTACATAATATCCATCCTGATAAAAAGGAAAGTACATAATCCCACTACATAACCTAATAGCCATAATAGAAAAGATAAACTGAGCTTTACATCCACGGTCCAAGCTCCAAAGGATAGATAAAGCAGTCTGATCAAAGCCCACTAGTGCTAGGCCCACTCTGAAAACCTGAGGGTTGGGAAAAAGATAAAGAAATAACGGGGTCAGACATAAGTCTGAGTGAGTCCTATAACCCTAACAATACAATCATTAAAGTAATTAGGGTATGATATAAACAGGGTACGGTACCTCTGGGGATAATGACTACACTAAGTAGCCAACTAAACACAGGACGTACTAAGATAACCGAAAAGACGCATTTATCCACCCAAGGATAATTACTGGATTACACCACCCCAGATCTACCCACCCAAGGGTAATTCCTACACTGCACCACACCAGTCATTCCTAACTTAAAGGTTGATCCTACCCATGGACTTATAAAATTAACTTAATAGTTCTCGCGTACCCCTAGGTGACTAAGTAGACGCCTCGGGGCCCTACAATCCACTAGGTGTACACACTACTCCCCATTCGATCGGCTCCCTAACGTAGATACCCGTGCTGGCCCCACCGTGGGGTGTACCATTCCCCAACGTGGCAACCTGATAAAACTAACGGTGCACGACTTATATCTACACGATGCAACAACGTCTTATTTACCAGCCCGGGTCCACACACGCATATGAAACCCGTTGGTCATGCGTTGCCACCGCTAACCCATTTTGGCCTCTTATAGTCAAGCCCAATATGCGTGTCCCGTCACTCGACTAGAGTCGAGCCCACTAAGATACGTTTGGGATATTGGTTGAAATGGGCCCCCACAAGCTACCACCTAAGCTTGTTATTTTATCTAGTGTATCCCACTTAACCCCTTTTATAATCATGCCCACCTACATGTTAAGGTTTGGTTAAGTCATCTAATCATATATCAATTGCCACTTAAGGCACCCACTAGATTTCCACATGCCACCCAAAGCACTTACTTAACCCTTTACCCATGTTTAATTACATGTTCCTCTTTGGTTAAGTATTCTAATCGTATTTTCTATTGCCACCCAAGGCAACCCACTAGATTTCCACATGCCACCCAAGGCACCCACTTAACCCCTCATGTCCCTCTACATGCTAATATGGTTAAGTGTTTCTTAATTAATTAAGATCATGACCTCATAAAGACCTCTCACATTAGACCATCTTTTATGACTGCTGGATATGCCGGTTGGTTCCGGGCAGACTTCTGTCATAAAAAGGTCAAACCTCGTGTCTTTACTTTAATCACGTATTTAATTTATGACTAAGACCTCTCACATTGGGCCAATCATTTGTAGCTGCTGGATGGCCGGTCGGTTCCGGGCAGACTTCCGCTACAAAAGGGTCCAACCTCGTGTCTTAGTTGATTAATTACACCCAATTAATCACCCCCATAATTTGAATTAATTATGCCTAATTAATTACACATTTTTAAGAATATGGGTAGACCTAACTCAATAGGTAAATTCCCAATTCCATAGTATGGGTAGACCTAACTTAATAGGTAAATTCCCAACTCCATAATATGGGTAGACCTAACTTAATAGGTAAATTCCCAATTACGTCCATTTAATTTGTGGTATGATTAATCATACCCATTTCACATCATTTTATTAACATGCATATTAACCCCATCGTTCCCCACGTAGTTCGTTCTCATAACACGACATAATAAAGGGAAGATTCATCACAAAGATCATGGGTTTAGCCAACATAGCATGTAACTTTATCATGGGTTCAAAAGGTGTCAACTTGCATATATGAACATACATTAAACCCAACTAGTATTTAACCCAAACTTGCATTATGCATATCATAAAAGAGACAACTTGCATATGAACTTGCACATAAACTTGCATATGAACTTGCATCATAACTTGCATATGAACTTGCATCATAACTTGCATATGAACATGTATCATAACTTGCATATGAACTTGCATCATAACTTGCATATGAACTTGCATCATAACTTGCATATGAACATGTATCATAACTTGCATATGAACTTGCATAACATGCCATACTTAGAGACAAACTTGCATATATTATGCATATCATAAAAAGAGACAAACTTGCATAAAACCAAACACTTAGCATGCATAAAACCAAATACTTAGCATGCATAAAACCACATACATAGCATGCATAAAACCAAATACTTAGCATGCATAAAACCAAATACATAACTTGCATAACATGTTACATATGGACTTGCATATAATCTCCCATATAGCTTGCATAACATGTTACATATGAATCAATGTTCAACATAGTGTTTTGCATCATAAAACATAGCATTAAACTTGCATATATCACACAACATACACTGTACTAAACTTGCATAAACACATTGATTCCACAAACATAGCCATATCTTATCATATCCTATCATAATCAATTTAACAATTGATTGTTAAGTCTATAGAAACTCACCAAAACCAAGATTAGCAAACTTATGTAGTAGAACTAGTTGCTATACAAGAAGAAGATGATGATTAGAGGTTGATTAGCTTGCAACTTTCTTCATAAACTAGTGGAGGTTCCTCTCAAGTTTGATTTTGGCGACATGGTGGCATCATTTCTATTTTTAGTATGAATTAGGGTAGTATTAGGGTGTATTTATAGATTAGGCAAGTGTTTTAGGCCATTAGATTAACCCTAAATTAGATTAGGACCCTTAGATTTCGGAACCTTCCAGAAACTAGCCCTAAGACCAAGCCCAAACCCCAAACTGGTGCACCCAACCACAGAACTCTCTAGAAACTGTGCAGGTTTCCTGTCCCGACACGGGCGCACTTCCCAAGTGCGCCAGTGTAAAAATGTGTTGGCGCACTTCACAAGTGCGCCAGTGCATTTTTGTGTTGGCGCACTTCACAAGTGCGCCAGTGCATTCTGGCTAGTTTTTCGGTTTTTCTGCCTAACTTCGTTCGTCCATATCTTCTTCATATGGACTCCGATTTTCGAAAACTCAGAATCTATTTCGCGTATTTTTCCGAGACAAACGCAATGGTGCAACCTGTTTCCTCTAATTCCCACATCCGGGATTAGTTATTCTTTAATTTGTGAATTTTAGCATTAACCGAAATTCGGGGTGTTACATTCTCCCCTCCTTAAAGGATTTCGTCCCCGAAATCTCTAAGCTAAGGAGAATGCATATCCTACCATCCAAACAACCATCTACTCAATCCATCAAACACGGGCATCCATTGTCCTTAAAACAGTTTCTAATTATGTATGAGCATATGCAAAAAGTGTGTGTATATGTTCCCTATCTAATGTATGAACATATGCAAACCATGATAGTGCCATGCATCCATTATGTATGCGAGAGAACCCTATCGACCCATACAATATCTATATGAGTGCACAATCATTCACCAAAATGCATCATCCATATGATAACACAATCATTATACATCCATAAATATAGCTTCTTACACACAATTTTATGCAATATGCAATATGAAGTGATTGAGCCGATCTAGTGCCTAGAGTGTGTGTATATGCATCCACGAGCAACCACTAGCAACCACTTGCATCCACACGCATCCATCAAACATAACATGTCTCAAACACATGTTTCAACCATAGATTTACCCTATCTAAAGGTCATAGGTACTAGCGAGAGGATATACTAAAGATAAGATAAGTACTAGACAAGCGATAAAGGAGAAGTTAAAAGACATACTCTCAAAAAGAAATGGGTACAAAGAACGCATCTTCGCTTCCGTCTCCCAAGTAGCATTGCTTTCGTTATCTCCCCATTGCACTTTAACTAGCTGAACTTCTCTGTTCCTCAACTTCCTAGTTTCTGACCCAAGGATGCGAGTAGGAGCTCGTCGAATCGTCGCATCACGCTCTACCTCTACATCTCTAAGCAAGCTCGGCTCTACCACCTCTGCGGTCTCATGTAAGCACTTCCTCAAATGTGATACATGGAATACATCATGAACACCACTAAGTCTGTCGGGCAACTCCACCCTATATGCCATCCGTCCAATCCTTTCCTTAATAGGAAACGGCCCAACAAACCTCGGTGCTAACTTCCCAACGGACCCAAAGCGAACAACATTTCTCAACGGAGATACTTTGACAAAAACCATGTCCCCAACCTCAAACTCAAGATCCGTCCTTCTCCGATCCGCATAAGATTTCTGTCTATCTTGCGCTGCCTTCATCCTTCTTCGAATCAAATCAATCTTCTCTGAAGTCTCTCTAACCATATCTGGCCCAAGCAAGATCTTATCCGTAGATTCCCACCAACATGTAGGAGATCGACAAGGCCTTCCATAAAGAGCTTCGAAAGGTGCCGTGCCAATACTAGACTGAAAGCTGTTATTGTATGCGAACTCCACCAAAGGAAGATGTTCTTCCCATGTACCTCCAAAATCCAAGATACAAAGCCTCAAGAGATCTTCTAAGATACGGTTCACCCTCTCGGTCTGACCATCCGTCTGAGGATGATATGCGGTGCTCAAACACAACTGAGTCCCTACCGCCTCTTGCAAACTTCTCCAAAACTCACTATTGAAGATAGGATCTCGATCACTCACAATGCTGGATGGTACGCCATGCAATCTAACAATCTCTCTAACATAGACTGAAGCAAGCCATGGAGCGGTCCTCTTACTCTTCACGGGTATAAAATGGGCACTCTTGGTAAGTCTGTCTACCACAACCCAAATTCCCGTATTGCCCTTCCTCGATCTCGGTAACCCATCGATGAAATCCATCGAGACACTATCCCACTTCCATTGCGGAACTTCCAATGGGTGTAGCAACCCACCGGGTTTCCTTTGCTCCGCTTTAACTTGTTGGCACACTAAGCATCTAGCCACATCTTTCTTCATACCGGCCCAGAAGAAAACTCTCTTCATGTCTTAGTACATTTTGTCTCCACCGGGATGAATAGTCATTCTTGAACGATGTGCATCATCCAAAATAGCCTTCTTCAAACCCTCATCTTGCGGTACACAAAGTCTACCGTCTCTATGCAACCATCCCCTATCATCTATGGTGTATCTACCCAAATGGCTGGACGACTCCCCCCTTATAAGCTTCTCTACCAACTCAACCAACTGTGGGTCGTCTCGCTGAGCCTCGCCAATCCGCCCCAAAAGAGTGGGCCTAACCTCCAAGGAGGCTAGCAAACCGGGTACAAAGTCAATGGAAGGTCTAAAGTCAAACATTGAATTAAACTCCAAGCTTCGCCATTCCACGAACAATGGACTCAAAGACAGCCTTTTTTCTGCTTAAGGCGTCTGCCACCACGTTACCCTTGCCAGGGGTATACGCTATCTCAAACTCATAGGATGCTAAGAATTCCATCCACCTTTGTTGTCTTAAGACAATGCGCTCAAAGAGTCTCCAACACTTCCCTAAGATGTAGGGCATGCTTTTCTCCACTTCTAGAGAAAATCAGGATATTCTCCCATGCAAAATCGTCACAACTATCCATCTCTCACGCAGACCACCCTAGTCGAACTCGACATCCCCCAAATGCAAGCCCCAAAGGCCTAAACCAATATCAGACAAACACCCAAGGGATACCTCCTTCGAATTCAGACGACCTACGTGAGATGATATTAGTAAAAACGGCTAAATAATTAAGCCCTTGTCCAACTCTGGATGTCCTTGCCAGTCTCGCTCCAAAACCACCGTTTATCCCATAACGGGCTTTGCTCAACCTATTGAGCACATACGAAAACTTATTTCGCTCCTAGAAAAGACCAAGATGTCATCCACCAAGATCATCACGAACTTATTTAGGTACTCCCTGAACACCCTTCTCATCAAATCAACAAAGTATGCGGAGGCGTTCGTCTAACCAAATGGCATCACCAGCCACTCATAAAACCATCCGGAGTCCTAAAGGCAATCTTCTCTATACTATCCTCAGCCACTCTCAACTGACGAAACCCCGTGGCTGAGTCCAACTGCGAAAATACTGAGGCGCCAACCAACTGATCAAAGAGATCATCAATCCTCGGCAATGGGTGTCTATTCTTCTTTGTGAGTTTATTTAGTTCTCTTTAGCCTACACAAAGTCTGAGGGACCCATCCGCCTTCGTAGCAAAAACTACTGGAGCACCCCACTCCGATATACTTTGTCTTATGGACCCCTTCTCAAGCAACTCCCCTACTTGCTTATGGAGTTCCCTCCTCTCGCGAGGAGCCATGTGGCGCACTGGTAAAGATACAGGTTTAGCATTGTCTACCAGATATATTCGGAAGTCAATCTCCCGCTCTGGAGGTAAGCCCTTCACCTCCTCAAACACATCCGAGTATTCCCGGACCACTCTAACAGATCGCAAACTCTCGACCGACGTGTCAAGCGATTCTAGATAACTTAGCATAACAGATTCCATGGGATTACAAGAGATCTCGAGAGTGTTACCCAGGCGGGTCATAAGCCTAACAACTCTCCCTTCAAAATCAAGAACGGCACCCCTACTGGATAACCAGTCCATGCCCAAACTAACCCATAGCCCGTGAAGCCCAAAAAGCATCACATCTAAACTCAACGATAAGTATAGAAACTTTCAAACCCAAACACATCATGGAGCCCCAATTGGGTTTGAAACAACTAAGGGATCATCTACCAAACTGGTGTCTAAGTGCAGTGACTCAACTAACAATGATGAGATAAACGAACTCGATGCGTCAGAATCTAATAAAGTTCGAACCGGATAATAAAGAAATCCAAATTCCAACCTAGACGGTCCTATCCCCATCTGGTACACTAGCCGCGAGGGAATACAACTACCCTCCAGGAGATTCCATACCTTGCCCATGCCCCTTTGGACAATCCTAATACGGTGTCCCATTCCTCCAAAAGGATAACTACTCGCCTTCTTCTTCCCATTCTCCACTCGTAACCTCCCACCAATGAGGTTTCATCCTTCATTAACCAAACAACTATTTGAGCCTTCCTCCCTTCGTCTATCCAATAGATACCTACTAGTCCTCCTCCTTCTTGAACCAACTTCTAATCTGACTAACGTCTAAGTCCCTTGAAGTGGTTTTCCATTCTTATCTATCTTAGAAAGGTCATCTATACGCGGAGGGGAAACTCAAAACGAGAGGGGAAGAGATTCAAAACGGAGAATTCGAAAGATATAGATATGGCTATTGGGGATTATTCTTTTCTTTCAAAAACTTTTCTTTTAAAAGACATGTTTTTGAAAATACTCCTTTAAAAAATATTCTTAGAAAATAGTTTTTCTAAAAAATTTATCTGTTCTGGTAACCTTAAGCTCTGATACCACGTGTAACACCCCACACCCGCTACGGTCACTCACTAAGGGAATGCCATAACATCGGTGGAGTATTTTAAG
This sequence comes from Allium sativum, assembly GCA_030737875.1. Lineage (NCBI taxonomy): Eukaryota > Viridiplantae > Streptophyta > Magnoliopsida > Asparagales > Amaryllidaceae > Allium > Allium sativum. Next base: position 316,050,051 of record CM060922.1, on the reverse strand, counting down.
TGAATATAGAACAGAAAAATTACAACAAGACAGATATAAGTAATACTTGAGAATTTAAAACATCATTTCATTTCAGCGGAAAGTAAAACATGTTTGGTTACACCAAAACCATAAATAAGAGTCAAGTACATAATATCCATCCTGATAAAAAGGAAAGTACATAATCCCACTACATAACCTAATAGCCATAATAGAAAAGATAAACTGAGCTTTACATCCACGGTCCAAGCTCCATAGGATAGATAAAGCAGTCTGATCAAAGCCCACTAGTGCTAGGCCCACTCTGAAAACCTGAGGGTTGGGAAAAAGATAAAGAAACAACGGGGTCAGACATAAGTCTGAGTGAGTCCTATAACCCTAACAATACAATCATTAAAGTAATTAGGGTATGATATAAATAGGGTACGGTACCTCTGGGGATAATGACTACACTAAGTAGCCAACTAAACACAGGACGTACTAAGATAACCGAAAAGACGCATTTATCCACCCAAGCATAATTACTGGATTACACCACCCCAGATCTACCCACCCAAGGGTAATTCCTACACTGCACCACACCAGTCATTCCTAACTTAAAGGTTGATCCCACCCATGGACTTATAAAATTAACTTAATAGTTCTCGCGTACCCCTAGGTGACTAAGTAGACGCCTCGGGGCCCTACAATCCACTAGGTGTACACACTACTCCACATTCGATCGGCTCCCTAACGTAGATACCCGTGCTGGCCCCACCGTGGGGTGTATCATTCCCCAACGTGGCAACCTGATAAAACTAACGGTGCACGGCTTATATCTACACGATGCAACAACGTCTTATTTACCAGCCCGGGTCCACACACGCATATGAAACCCGTTGGTCATGCGTTGCCACCGCTAACCCATTTTGGCCTCTTATAGTCAAGCCCAATATGCGTGTCCCGTCACTCGACTAGAGTCGAGCCCACTAAGATACGTTTGGGATATTGGTTGAAATGGGCCCCCACAAGCTACCACCTAAGCTTGTTATTTTATCTAGTGTATCCCACTTAACCCCTTTTATAATCATGCCCACCTACATGTTAAGGTTTGGTTAAGTCATCTAATCATATATCAATTGCCACTTAAGGCACCCACTAGATTTCCACATGCCACCCAAAGCACTTACTTAACCCTTTACCCATGTTTAATTACATGGTCCTCTTTGGTTAAGTATTCTAATCGTATTTTCTATTGCCACCCAAGGCAACCCACTAGATTTCCACATGCCACCAAAGGCACCCACTTAACCCCTCATGTCCCTCTACATGCTAATATGGTTAAGTGTTTCTTAATTAATTAAGATCATGACCTCATAAAGACCTTTCACATTAGACCATCTTTTATGACTGCTGGATATGCCGGTTGGTTCCGGGCAGACTTCTGTCATAAAAAGGTCTAACCTCGTGTCTTTACTTTAATCACGTATTTAATTTATGACTAAGACCTCACACATTGGGCCAATCATTTGTAGCTGCTAGATGGCCGGTCGGTTCCGGGCAGACTTCCGCTACAAAAGGGTCCAACCTCGTGTCTTAGTTGATTAATTACACCTAGTTAATCACCCCCATAATTTGAATTAATTATGCCTAATTAATTACACATTTTTAAGAATATGGGTAGACCTAACTCAATAGGTAAATTCCCAATTCCATAGTATGGGTAGACCTAACTTAATAGATAAATTCCCAACTCCATAATATGGGTAGACCTAACTTAATAGGTAAATTCCCAATTACGTCCATTTAATTTGTGGTATGATTAATCATACCCATTTCACATCATTTTATTAACATGCATATTAACCCCATCGTTCCCCACGTAGTTCGTTCTCATAACACGACATAAAAAAGGGAAGATTCATCACAAAGGTCATGGGTTTAGCCAACATAGCATGTAACTTTATCATGGGTTCAAAAGGTGTCAACTTGCATATATGAACATACATTAAACCCAACTAGTATTTAACCCAAACTTGCATTATGCATATCATAAAAGAGACAACTTGCATATGAACTTGCACATAAACTTGCATATGAACTTGCATCATAACTTGCATATGAACTTGCATCATAACTTGCATATGAACATGTGTCATAACTTGCATATGAACTTGCATCATAACTTGCATATGAACTTGCATCATAACTTGCATATGAACTTGCATCATAACTTGCATATGAACATGTATCATAACTTGCATATGAACTTGCATAACATGCCATACTTAGAGACAAACTTGCATATATTATGCATATCATAAAAAGAGACAAACTTGCATAAAACCAAACACGTAGCATGCATAAAACCAAATACTTAGCATGCATAAAACCACATACATAGCATGCATAAAACCAAATACTTAGCATGCATAAAACCAAATACATAACTTGCATAACATGTTACATATAGACTTGCATATAATCTCCCATATAGCTTGCATAACATGTTACATATGAATCAATGTTCAACATAGTGTTTTGCATCATAAAACATAGCATTAAACTTGCATATAGCACACAACATACACTATACTAAACTTGCATAAACACATTGATTCCACAAACATAGCCATATCTTATCATATCCTATCATAATCAATTTAACAATTGATTGTTAAGTCTATAGAAACTCACCAAAACCAAGATTAGCAAACTTATGTAGTAGAACTAGTTGCTATACAAGAAGAAGATGATGATTAGAGGTTGATTAGCTTGCAACTTTCTTCATAAACTAGTGGAGGTTCCTCTCAAGTTTGATTTTGGCGGCATGGTGACATCATTTCTATTTTTAGTATGAATTAGGGTAGTATTAGGGTGTATTTATAGATTAGGCAAGTGTTTTAGGCCATTAGATTAACCCTAAATTAGATTAGGACCCTTAGATTTCGGAACCTTCCAGAAACTAGCCCTAAGACCAAGCCCAAACCCCAAACTGGTGCACCCAACCACAGAACTCTCTAGAAACTGTGTAGGTTTCCTGTCCCGACACGGGCGCACTTCCCAAGTGCGCCAGTGTAAAAATGTGTTGGCGCACTTCACAAGTGCGCCAGTGCATTATTGTGTTGGCGCACTTCACAAGTGCGCCAGTGCATTCTGGCTAGTTTTTCAGTTTTTCTGCCTAACTTCGTTCGTCCATATCTTCTTCATACGGACTCCGATTTTCGAAAACTCAGACTCTATTTCGCGTATTTTTCCGAGACGAACGCAATGGTGCAACCCGTTTCCCCTAATTCCCACATCCGGGATTAGTTATTCTTTAATTTGTGAATTTTAGCATTAACCGAAATTCGGGGTGTTACACGCGCCGGCGTCTCTAGGTGGCGGCAGCGGTGTATGGGGTCGGCGGTGGGGCACTAGGGACCCATAGGAGGTGGAGCGGTCTGATTTGGGCTAGGCACGGGGTTTTCTCGAATTGGAGAAAGAGGGGGCTGCATTGGAGAAGGGGTGGCCGGCGGTGGGTGAGCGGCGGCGGCGACGACGCTTTGACGGCGGTGGGGGTGGCTGAAGGGGGGAAGCGACGAGGTTTGGTGTATAACATTTTTATTTTATTTCCTCGATATAAATGGAACGGGAAAAGGGAGAGAGAGTGGAGGGTGTGTTGACCAAGAAAATATATATGTTTATTTTATTTTTCTCCAAAAAGTTACTTTTTAATTCGAACTCCAAATCGAACCCAACGACTGTCGTCCTTAGCTAATTACATCCATTCTGGACACAATGGGATATATCCCGTAAGCCAATTCGACCGTTTCGATTAGTTTTCATCAAAATTAAAATATAAGTTAATATAACGTTCAAAATTGACTTCAGTGTACATTTTAATTTACCGGGGCTACATACTGACTCCAAAAATTCCAGAAAAATAAATATGGCTATGTTTTGACGATATAGTCCTAACAAAACTAATTTTGTCGAATCTAGAGATGTTTGAAAAACGGTCATTTTCCAGTCGATTAAATTCAAACTGAAATTACCAAACATGTTTAAATTCACCACGCTCACATATTAATTCCAAAAATTCTGAAAATTGGAATCTAGCAATAATATAACATTCCGGATCCAACAAAAGTGGTTTCATCGAAAACGGAGGTCGTTTGCAAAAAGGCTATTTTTAAGGGATATATATTATATAAAATATATATAAATTCCATAGTGACTATTATGAACTTTAAACTGGCCATAACTTTCAATTCCCATTATGAAATATGGATTTTTCACAATCGTTGGAAAGATATAATTAAACAGATTCAAATATTTCTGGTTTTACTAAAATCCGATTTATTATGAATTCTGTACATTCAATTGAAATTTGAAATCGAATTTTCAAACTACCGCGCCATTTCAGGCTCGATTTATAATTAAAATAAATTTATATGTTCTGACTTCAATTAAAATAAATTTTTAGTCATTATTATTTAAAATAAATCATTTTAAATATTCAAAATCCATTAAAATTGGTAAAATACAAATTTTAAATTGGTTTTGATTTTCCGGGTTGTTACAATCTCCCCCACTTGAAATCTTTTCGTCCTGAAAAAGGAACGGAGCTGAAAGTTGTTTAACCAACCAACTCAACTTTCATTCTGACCTTCATTCTTCAACTTTTTAGTTTCTAAGAATTTTCTAACTTCTCAAAAATTTGGCTAACACCCTTAATTTTTGAAAAATTTCGCCATAACCTCCTTTGTACGGGGAGACCTTTAAAACCGCAACAAGACACGCAGGTCCCTCATCAATCCAAAAGAAAAAGAAAAAGCCATTTGGCTCATAAAATCATCTAAACCCAAGAAAATAGTAAACATGTACTAATTTGTTGGGCATACAATTTTATTCCTGTTCTTAGCCTCCTTGCTATGACTTGTTCATTATATACACATGTACATATATGCGATTGCAATCAATTTTCAAGTCAGTTCAACATTTGATTCAATTTGGCTTAATGGTTCAAAATTTTAACTAATCAAACCAATAATCAAACAACACAATCAGCAGTCAATTAGTTGATTATCGTTTTAAACTCATAACTTTTATATATAGTCAAAAATCCAATTTTTAGTGTCAAATCACAAGTAATAAGTCCTATCTAGTTTTGGCTCTCACACCAGTCAATTGGAAATATATAGATATCCCACTTACGATTACTCGAAAATAAATGCTGATGATGTCATACTCATCATCAGAATCATGTTCGGGCGACTAGAGCGTGATTCTATATCTATCCAGTATATTAAGGCTTCGAATACACGTTAATTACGCGTATATTCAAAATCTTCATATACTTGATTGTCCAAAATCCATTTAAAATAAAATATTCAAATATGAATAATTGATATAAAACTTTAAAACTAAGTTTGATTTTAAAATTTTCACACTTCACACTCATTCTAGGTTACTACTGATCCTATCTCTAACGAGTCATTCTTATTGGATATTACTAATCTGATCTCTGATGAATTCTTTCATCTGGTTCTAACGTGTCTTGTTCTCGAGCTCTGTAAACCAAAGCTCTGATACCAACTCAAACGACCCAAACTTGCCCTTACAGGAAAGCCCGGATTGAGTTGGAACAGAAGAACATTTCATTGCTTAATACAACAATTTCATCAGAGTGCAAGAATATAACAAAGTATGAATAAATAATACACATTTGACAAATATTAAAGATTCAAATACAAAGCAGCGGAAAATAATACATAACACAACTGAAAGAATTACGGATACAGAACTTTTTGAATATAGTTCCAGTTGTAAATCCAGGATCCTGTGAATATAATATCTGCAGAAACCCAACTACTAGCTGTCCGTGTGGAAAACAGAGGAACCCAGAGTTTAGGTTAAAACAGTAAACTCTAGGTCAGTTATGTGACTGGTGTGAGAACTAAAACTATTTATAACTTTATTCAAAAATAAAGTAAATTAATGGACCACGCCGTATAACACGGAATGGGTTTCTTCCCAAGAATACCAGTGCATAAAACAAATAGTGCAATGCTTTTTTGAAAAAATGAAGCTATTATAAGACTAGGTCCCATCACACAATGCAACGCAAGCCGGAGGGTAGGGTTTTCCCTTATAATAGCGAAACATGCTTGGTACATTTAAAACAAATCATTTGATACTATAATAAGTGTATAGTATCAAAAACAACTTCAAATATAAATGTATCAATCATAGATGGCATAGTATCTCATGCTACTATGTCACCATATAGATTTACAGCTAAAACCGAAATGTCTCGTATTGGAAATTGGATTGCATCTATGAGTCGAGGCCAGGGATGGCACCTCACCGCATCGAGCCACTCTAGAAATGTCTCAGGACTACACACTCTGGCTAACCCTTGGATTGGTTGGGCCGGTCCTCTCTTACATTTGAGGATTGGCAATTCCTGAACACACATTTCCCGGTCCTATCGGACATATCCATCGGCTCTGTAGTAACTGATATATCTGAGGCACCTCATTATCCATCATCCACATAGGTAAAAATATAAATGTCTGGGCTCCATACCATGACACCACCCATAGATAGAAAGAAACTTCATGTTCTCCCAACGGTCCGATCCCATTTTTGACTCATACCGAGGTGTGAGGCTCGCGAATTAACGCTATACACAAAGCTATGTCCTTTAAGGTCGTGCTTGGATCATCAGCCACAAGACTCTGCTTTTCAACAGAAGCCTTGATGTAACAACCCAGAAAATCATAACTAATTTAAATTTTTTATTTTGGGCTATTTCAATGAATTTTGAATAGATAAAATTAAATTATTTTAAATAATAGCAATTAACAATTTATTTAAGAAGTTAAAACGAATATATTTATTTTAATTTCAAAATGAATCAGAAATAGCACGGTAGTTTGAAATTTTGAATCTGAACTTTGACTGAATGTACAGGATTCAAAATAAAACGTATTTTAGTGAAACTAAAAATATCTAAATCCGTTTGAAAATATCTTTCCAACGAATCCAGAAAATCTAAATTTCATAGCGTGAATAAAAAGTTATGGCCAGTTGAATATTCAGAATAGTTGCTATAGAATATAGTATAATTTATAGCCCATGTACAAACGAACTCCGTTTTTGACGAAACCATTTTTGTCGGATCCGGAATGTCAAATTATTGTTTAGTTTAATTTTTCAGAATTTTTGGAATTAATTTGTGAGCACAGTAAATTAAACTGTGTTCGGTAGTTTCTGTTGAATTTAATCGACCGTTAAAAAGGCCATTTTTCAAACGATCTCCAAATTTGATGAAATTAATTTTGTTAGGACCATATCATCAAAACATTGCTAGTTTTATTTTTCAGGAATTTTCGGAGTCCGTATGTGGCCCCTATGAATTTAAATGTACGATCGAATTTAATAAATAAATGATTTAAATTTTAAATTAAAGGAATCAGGCCAAAAAAAATCGTTTGGGCTGATGAGACTTAGCCCATTGGTTCCGGAACAGGGACAATTAGGTAGAAACGACTTTTGCTGGGCTGAAATTGGGACCGTTAAGGATTAATGGGCTGAAATTCATTAATTAAGAAAACTAATATTAAAATATTATAAATAGTGTTCTTCAAACCCTAATCTATTACAGTAGTCGCCGCATCTATGTATTCCATGGCCAGAATTGCTCTTCACTTCCCCAACTAATTCCCTCCAATCCTTACAAAAAAACTTCCTTCTCCTTTGGGGTTTATTGTAGAGAATATTACGAGCTTCGTATGCGCGTAGTTCCAGGACCCCAAAGTCCACGTGTTGCAACCGCCGCCGCCTCCCCTAGGGTGAATCGCACCCCACGCCGTGGGTCCCCCCTGAAGCGCCACGCAGTACACTCTGATCGTCCTGAAGCCTTGCGATTTGAACGTGAATAGGAACTCTAAGATCGAAGCTTTTGGGTTAAGGCACGACCATGTTTTGATAAAGGAAGAAGGGTAATTCCTTCACTATTTAATTAATTTATTTTATTTAAATTATTATCAATCTAAAATAAATCGTATCACACTCATATGAACTCGAAACTGAACGATTTCAGATCTGTTACGATCGTGAGTCCGAGATCTACGCTTCTGGACTGACTAGGACCAATTTTGAGAAAATCAAATTTTGGCCAAAATTTCAGATCTGAATCATTCAGATTTAAACGACTGTGAGAAATCTATTTATTTCTTCTTTTTAAATAATCAGAATTATGAAATAACTCTGATTTTATTATCACTACTCTATAGTTAATTCCTATTTGTTATGATTCATGAATTGATTGGTGTTGGATGTAGTATGCAAATCTAATTGTTTGGTGATATTTTGTGGTGATAAAATTGTTAAAGCATATATTGTGTTGTGATGAAATTGTTAAAACATATAAATCATTTTTTTGTAATAAATTAAGTAAAACAAAGATATGTAATTTTTGTTTAGATAAAATGATCAAATTAGAATCATTGGACAAAATTCATCATTTGGTTAGTTAAAATAGTGGAACCAAGAATTATCCTTTTTGGATTTATTAGAATAGTTGATTAAAAGAATTATCATTTTGTTGTTTGGAATAAATGGACAAAACTTGTCATTTTTGTCAAATTGGAACCATTGGACAAAAATTATCATTTTTGTCAAAATTAGAATAGTTTCATTGGAATTGTAATTTTTGTTTAAATTAATTGGCCAAAACAAAAATGAAATTTTTTGTTTAAATCAAATTAGTATAAAAAAAAATGAAATATCAATTTTGTCTATTTTTTGAATTAGAATTTTCAACAAATACGAAAACACCAATTTTTATCTATTTGTTGAATTAGATTTTTCAACAAATAGAACATCAGTTTTTGTCATTTTGTTGAGCTAGAGTTTTCAACAAAAATGAGATATCAAATTTTATCATTTGTTGAGCAAGAAATGTCACCAAAATTGAAATATCAACTTTTGTACATTTTGTTGAACTAAAATAGGAATTAAGGACATCTTCAAGTTTTTAGATAAAAACATGGTTACATTAGAAACTCACATTTTTAATGTCTAGAATAAAATTAGATAAAGATTCATGTTTTAAAATGAAAACATGTTTTACATTAAAGATTCACTTTTAATGTAATATTAAAAAATTAGAGAAAGATCCATGTTTTAAAATGAAAACATATTTTACATAAAAAATTCACTTTTAATGTAATATTATAAAATTAGACAAAGATTCATGTTATATAATGAAAACATGTTTTACATTAAAAATTCACTTTTAATGTAATATTAGAAAAGTAGATAAAGATTCATGTTTTAATATGAAAACATGTTTTACATTAAAAAAAATTCACTTTTAATATTATATTAGAAAATTAGAAAAGATTCATGATTTAGAATGAAAACATGTTTTACATTAAAAATTCACTTTAATGTAATATTAGAAAACTATACAAAGATTCATGTTCTAAAAATGAAAACATGTTTTACATTAAAAATTCACTTTTAATGTAATTAGACAAATATTCATGTTTTAAAATGAAAACATGTTTCACATTAAAATTTCACTTTTAATGTAATATTAGAAAATTAGACAAAGATCCATTGTCTAAAAATAAAAACATGTTTTACGTTAAAAATTCATTTTTTTTTTATGTAATGATAGGAATTAGAAAAATATGTATGTTTTAAAATAAAAACATGTTTACATTAAAAACTTTGTTTTTAATGAAATGAATGAATCACTAGAAAATGTTCATTTTTAAAACAAAGGCATGTTGACATTAAAATATCATTTTTATAAAAGAATGATTCATATGAAAATTATTCATATTTGAATAAAAGTGTTGAAACGTTAAATTCATAATTTTTAATATAAAGTTTGATTTATTGGAAATATTGACTGTTTGAATAAAAATGTTGCAACATTAAAAATTCCATTTTTAATGTAAAAGTGAATCAGTAGAAAATATATGTTTGAGAATATTTGTAGGATAAAACATTATTTTTAACATGCTAGGAAGAAGGAAAATGAAAACATCGCTTTCATACATTTTGTTTAAAAATAGAATTGTTAACAAATTGAAAAGTCAAAATATGTATAGTAAAACTACATTTTTATTTTCAATGCATATATTAGAATTTATATGCATTGTTAGAATTATATTTTTACTTGCATGGTTAAAATTACACTTTTATTTACAATGAATATATTGGAATTTATATGCATAGTGAAATTACATTTTATTTGCAATGCATATATTAGAATTTATATGCATAGTGAAAACTACATTTTTATATGCAATGCATATACTAGAATTTGTGAGCATTGTTAAAAATACATTTTTATATGCATAGTTAAAATAACAAATTTATTTACAATGCATATATTAGAATTTATATGTATAGTTAAAATGACACTTTTATTTGCAATGCATATATAGAATTTATATGCAAGGTTAAAATATCATTTTATTAACAATACGTACATTAGAATATGTATGAATTATTTTTATTGTAAAAACATTCACTAAAAACTGTATACAAATAAAACAATCCCTTTTTATTAGTTAAAGTTAAAAATAGAAATACAAATTTATTTGTCATTGACTCAGATGTCACGTAGATGAAATATATTTTGTTTGACATGATGTAGATATGAAATGCGAATAAAAACATTCTTTTATTTGGCATGTTAAACACGTTAGTGGAATCGTCGAATGGTTTATATATATATATATATATATATATATATATATATATATATATAAAAATTAAACGAATCGCGCACGGTAGTTCGCGTTTCGGAATTGGAACTTCAAACGAGTATACCGAAAGATTCGACCGTCGGATTTTCCAAAACTGGAACCGTTAGGACCGCTTTGGGAAGATCCTTCCAACGATATAAACTTTTTTAAAATCCAACGATCAGATTTCGAGATAAGTGTAAATCAAATTTTGATAAAAACAACGCCAGGGCCGCCTAATGACCCGAAGCGTCCTTAGCTATTTTTATATAAATAAATATAGCGATAAATCGTCATTAAATACTATTAACGATATGAAATGATTTTATACTATACATATGCAAGAATCATTTGAAAAGACCGAGTTCAATCTCATTTCAAATGATTATACGACGATTTAAATCAAAGAAATTGAAGACGGTGATTGAAGACCGGCGATCTTCACATCGAATGGATAACTACTGATGCTCGGCATTGGTTAGCTCCTAGTAAAGGGTTAAAGTGGTAGTTATCCGGATGTACTTGTTGACTATCCAGATAAGCTTGCACCTCTCTTCCGTATTGGAAATGCGGGATGAGGAATAAGGTGTCTCCGGTTTCGTTCAAACCCAGAACGGACTTGTAAATGGATGTGTGTCCGACATTGGATTTCATTCCATGTAAATTGATTTCTATTTAATATGTATCTGTTTGTGGTGGAGAATTCATTCTCTTGCTTAACACCCTTCTCTGAGACGCATGAGCTCAGAGGTTATATATTGGTAGTTATCGATCGCATGGCGTGAATTGTCAATGTAGCATGCCTAGATGCAATTGATCGACGCTTTTGTTGAAAATAAGAGCCTTATGGTTGATGATCAAAGCATAGCCTATTTCGGCATAGCTTTCTGTATAACGTAACCTCGCAAGCCTCACACCCCGGTAAGAGTCAAAAACGGGACAACGGAATGCAGGGAGTGCACACGTTTCTTTCTAGCTAGAAGTGGTATCGGGGTTTTGTAAGCCCTGAAATTTTACTTATGTGGTTGATGGAATGAGGCGCCTTGGATTTATTGGTCTATAGTGACCGTTTTATAGGTCCAATAGGACTGGGAAGCGTGTGTTCAAGCATAACTAATCCACTAGGTATATTTATGGACCGACCCTGCCGGATCCAAGGGTTCACTGTGGGGGATCCTGAGACATTGCTAGAGTGTCTCGAATCGGTAAGGAGATCGTCCCTAGCCTTGACTCATGATGGAAACCCAATACGACATTACGGTTTTGATTGTAAACCCATGTATAACGACATAGTATATGGTAGCTATGTCGTCTAAGATTGATACATTTACTTTGAAGTATTTTAAAACTGGTTAGAAACTAATATTAATATTAAAATATTATTTTCTACGTATCAAGCATGTTTGATCATTACAAGGTAAAACTTTATCCACCAGTTTGCGTTGCATATTGTGATGGGACTTGAGTCTTATAATGATTTCATTTTTCTAAAAAGCATTGCGTTGTTTTTGAATAAAAAATTATTAAACATATTCACTGGCAATCCAATGGAGTAAACCCGTTCCGCATTAGCGGCATGGTCCATATTGTTAGTTAAGAAAGATTTCTCATACCAGTCTCATGACTGACTCGTAGTTTGTTTCACTTTGCAAACTCGGGTGCCCTCTTTTCACACGGGCAGCCAAGTGACAGGTTTAGGTATGGATACATTCTGGAGTGGAGCTTGCTTAAGGAAAGAAGTTAAAGAACATTTTCTCTTTTATTTGCCTTTGAGACATTTAGACATTATTGATCTATGATGTATTTGATGGAGTTGAGACTTATTTCTCTTTTTGTTGATACTTGTATTTGCTAAGTGTATCCTGTAATGGGGTACTCTGATGTCTTTGATGTTATGATGTGATGGCATTTTCTATTTCCGCTGCAATAATTTATGTGTTGTGATGATATCTGAGATCTGCTATTGTTGTAATTATGTTATGCTCCTATGATTATCCTTGCTTTCGTACTATGAAAATTTGGGGTCGTCACAGTTGGTATTAGAGCTAAAGGTTAACCTTAGCTTTGGAGTATAACATTTTTAAAACAATTCAGCAGTATTCCAAGACGAGTAGCTCATTAGAGATAGGATTAGTAATGTCCTATAATGAGCACTGAAGAATAACATATATTAATCAGTCATTACATCATTATGATCTTATCATATGTCTCTGTTTTAACCTTCTCTTTTAAATTATCACTTCTGTTAGTCTGACCCATTCCTTGATGGTACAGAACTAACTAGAAAATGGGCACTAAAGCGAGAGCTAGAGCCCGAGGTAGAGGTGGGGCTAGAGGACCAACAAGAGATGAGACTCCCACTGCTCAAACGTAGCCTACTCCCGAGGCTGTAACATCACCTCCACCCCCACAGCCGTTTGACTTGGATAAAGTGGCCAAACTTAGGGGGCATATCATTTACCGGGCGAGAGACAATGATTGAGGCACATGCATGGCAAAAGAACTGCAAGAAAATATTTGGAGGCCTAGAATTGGAAGACCATCGCAAGCACTTTTTGGCATCATGGCTGTTGAAAGATTAGACTGAAAATTGGTGGGATACAGTTAAAATTGGCAATAATGAGGCCGACATTTCTTGGGCCAGATTCAAAGAACTCTTCAACGATAAGTATAGCCCTCCGTAGGAAGTAGAGCGGCTCCATGATCAATTTGCCAATTTGCAGCAAGGAGATATGACTATTTCAAAAAAATGTGCGGAAGTTCGAAGAACTCTCACGCTATGCTCCAGAATTAGTTCGGGAACCAATGCAGAAAAACAAAAAATTCACTAATGGCCTCTACAAGAAATATCTGAACAGAGTCACAACTCACATAAAGCTCCCCTTTAATGAAGTGATCGAGATGGCTTGCCGCTATGAGGACAATGACAGAAATTCACAGCAGGAGTGTGAGAAGAATCAGAATAATAACAAAAGGAAGCAAGCAGACAGGAAACCAGAGGTGAGCAATTCTTCTACCGCCAAGCCCCAAGGAAAGAAAAGAGGCAAATCCAAGGTGAGATGCTTTAATTGTCAGAAGATGGGACACTTCGACTATGAATGCCGAGCTACAAAATTGCCAAGGAGAAATGAGTTTGGGCCTAGTCAAAGTTCTTAGGATAAGAGGGAGTGCTACAATTGTCACCAGAAGGGGCACATCAAGCCAAACTGCCAGTTACTCTCAGGTGGCGCATGTCTACGATGGAGCGGCTACACCAGCCTCTTCCGAGGGAGCAGGTGAACCCAATGTTTTAGGAGGTACTCTTAACGTTAAGAACATTCCTATTACAATATTGTTTGACACTGCTGCATCAAGAAGTTTCGTTTCTAGTGACTCGATTAAACGATAAAACTGAAACCAAGAAAACTTAAAGAATTGATTAAAGCCCATAGTCTGATAGGAGGTTCATTTATTCTCAATCAGTATTGTAGTGTGCTTGTTTCTTATTCCTATTTCCAATTCCCTTTTAATTCGACCGTCATGAATTTCTCCGGGTATGACATCATACATGGAACGGATTAGCTAACAAAGTATGAGGCTAAGTTACTATGTGCTGAAAGAATAGTCAAAATCAAAACCAATTTCGGAGATATCATTGCTATACCATGCCACGGCACAGATAGGAAAGAATTTTGGTCTTCTCTAGAAGTTACTACTGCTTCTATTGTGGATATTCCTATCGTCAGAGATTATGTGGACGTATTTGAAGAAGTTGATAGCTTACCTCCGCGCAGAGAAATTGACTTTAGGATTGACTTGGTTCCTAATGAAAGGCCCGTTGTGCATCCTATTCGGAGAATGACACTAAAAGAAAAGGAAGAGCTGAGCAATCGAACTAAACAACTTTTGTGGAAGGGTCTAATCAGGCCTAGCTTCTCAAACTGGGGTGCAGCAGTGGTGTTTGTCCCAAAGTCAGACGGTACCCTCAGGCTATGTGTGGCCTACCATGACCTCAATAAGCAAACGCTGAAAATAAGTACCCACTGCCACTTATTGATGATCTGTTGGAACGCTTGAATGGAGCGCAAGAATTCTCTAGGATGGACCTAGCTACAGGTTTCCATTAATTACGCATTTGCCGAAGAATGTGTTCCTTTGACTGCTTTCAGAGGGCCAGACTTATTCTATAAATGGCTAGTAATGCCCTTCGGTTTATGTAACGCTCCAGCATACTCTGTTGATCTGATGAACAGAGTATTCCGAGATGTTTTAATAAATTCGTGCTAGTTTTCATCGATGATATCTTAATCTTTTCTAAAACCACTACCGAGCATGGAAAGCGACTGAAAGAAGTTTTGGAGATTCTGAGAAAGAATGTGCTGAAAGCCAAATTCTCCAAATGTATATTCTGTCAAGAAGAGGTAAAATTCCTCGGCCATGTTGTATCAAAGAAAGGCATTTTAGTAGACGAAGGAAAGATCTCAGCCATCCAAGATTGAAAGCAGCCGAGCACTCCTACAGAAGTCAGAAGTTTCTTAGGATCGGTTGGCTATTATCGGAAATTCATTAAAGATTTTTCGAAATTATCTTGTCCATTGATAAAGCTGACTAAGAAGCATACAAAGTTCGTTTGGACACCCGAATGTGAGGCAACTTTCCAAGAGCTGAAACGGAGGTTGACCACTGCTCCTGTGTTGACCATTATTGATGGCAATCAGGATTCGAAAGTCTAGACAGATGCTTCTATTGAAGGTTACTCCTTTTATCTAAACAAACATGTCAGAGATGACATTTTTAATGACAAATCTCATTTTAACATGTTATCCTTTTTACCTGTTTAAGGTATTGGTGCGGTATTAATGCAAAGGGACATGGTAGTTGCATATGCTAGCCGTCAGTTGAAACCACATGAGAAAAACTACCCCACTCATGATCTTGAGTTAATGGCCATCGTGTTTGCTCTAAAGATATAGAGGCACTATCTCTTGGGTGAGAAGTTCGAACTGTATACTAATCACAAATCCTTGAAGTATATGTTCACCCAAAGGGATTTGAACTTGAGGCAGCAACGTTGGGTTGAATTTCTTATGGCCTATGACCTGGACATCTTATATACTCCAGGGAAAGCCAATGTTGTATCTGATGCACTCAGCAGGAAGAATATGGTCAGCACCAATCTTATCCTCGCCAATCTCATTATTACACCTATCTAGATTGATAAGATATCTTCTCTTCAGAAGAATGATGAATTTATTCACAGAATTAGGAAAAGAGTTAGGGAAGGTGAACCTACGGGTTTCAGATTGACGACAAAGGGGTTCTGAGGTTATTAGGCCGAATTTGTGTTCTGAACCTTCTTGAGCTCAAAAAGGAAGTAATGGACGAATGCCACAAATCTAAGCTCAATATTCATCCTGGGGTGAGCTAGATGTATCACGACCTCAAGTGCACATTTTGGTGGAGATTTATGAAGAGAGACATTTCTATATATGTTGCTAGATGTCCCACCTGCTAGCAAGTCAAAAGCGATCAACAGAAGCTAGGAGGATTGTTGCAACCGCTAGAGGTTCCAAGTTGGAAGTGGGACCAAATTTCTATGGACTTTATTGATGGCTTGCCCTGAACTAGAAAAGGGAATGACAGTATATGGGTGATTGTAGATCGTTTCACGAAGACTGCCCATTTTATCCCTGTCAAATCTAATAGACCAGCTCGAAGTCTACCATAGCTTTATTTCAGAGAGATTGACAGACTACATGGAGTTCCCAATAGCATCGTTAGTGAACGCGATCCGATATTTGCTAGCAAATTCTGGGAAGCATTCCAAGAAGAGCTTGGGACCAAATTGAATATGAGCACCGCTTATCATCCTCAGACAAATGGCCAGACTGAGAGGGTGAACCGCTTATTAGAAGACTTGTTGAGAGCGTGAATTCTTGATTTTGGCGGGTCATGGGAAGATCATTTGCAATTGGTTGAATTCTCTTATAATAACAGTTACCAAGCAAGCTTGCAGATGTCGCCATTTGAAGCATTGTATGGCAGGCCATGCAGATGTCCCGCATGTTGGGTGGAACCCGACAATCGATTAGTATAGGGTCCCGACATGATTCGTGAAGCATCAGATAAAGTTGATTTTATTAAGAAGCGATTACTGGCTGCTCAAAGCCGACAGAAGAGCTATGCAGACTCACGAAAAAGGGATTTAGAATTCTCTGTTGAAGATCAGGTGTACTTAAGGGTTTCCCAATTGAGAGGTGTAATTCGATTTGGAAAGACTGGTAAGTTGGCACCGAGATTCATTGGTCCATTTCCTATTCTCGAAAGGATTGGAACTCTCGCTTATAGGGTGCAGTTGCCTGACTAGTTACCAGGGGTACATGATGTATTCCACGTGTCTCAACTCCGGAAGCATGTTAATGATCTAGACTTAGTTGTGGAGGAAGCAACACAACAAGATTTGGAGATTACCCCGAGCTTAGCAATGAGAAGGGAGCCAATAAAAATTGTTCGCAAAGAAACACGAGTTCTGAGGAACAAGAGGATCCACCTAGTCGAAGTGCAGTGGAGCGGGGATCCTAGAGACTGTACATGGGAGACTGAGGATAGCATCAAACAGGCTTATCCCAAGTGCAGAGTGGACATCTCCGAGTAACTCTTGTGTTGAGGTATATTTACAATACCTTTCATTTTCCGTTTTGTTTCCTACTTTACTATTGTTTCCTTTTCGGGGACGAAAAGCTTTTAAGTGGGGGAGATTATAACAACCCGGAAAATCAGAAATAATTTAAATTTTTTATTTTGGGCTATTTCAATGAATTCTGAATAGTTAAAAATAAAATATTTTAAATAATAACGATTAAAAATTTATTTAAATCGAAGTTAGAACGAATATATTTATTTAAATTTAAAAAGGAATTAGAAATTGCACGGTAGTTTGAAATTTTGAATTTGAACTTTGACTGAATGTGCAGGATTCAAAATAAAACGGATTTTAGTAAAACCAAAAATATATAAATCTGCCTGAAAAAATCTTTCCAATGAATCTGGAAAATCGAAATTTCATACCGGGAATAAAAAGTTATAGCCAGTTGAATATTCAGAATAGTCGCTATGGATTATAGTATAATTTATAGCCCGTATAAATGCCATTGTACAAATGACCTCCGTTTTCGGCAAAATCATTTTTGTTGGATCCGGAATGTCAAATTATTGCTAAGTTTAATTTTCCAGAATTTTTGGAATTAATTTGTGAGCATAGTAAATTAAACTGTGTTTGGTAATTTCTATTGAATTTAATCGACCGTTAAAAAGGCCATTTTTCAAATGATCTCCAAATTCGACAAAATTAATTTTGTTAGGACCGTATTGTCAAAACATAGCTAGTTTTATTTTTCGGGAATTTTCGGAGTCCATATGTGGCCCTGGTGAATTTAAATGTACGATCGAATTTAATAAATAAATGATTTAAATTTTAAATTAAAGAAATCAGGCCAGAAACCATCGTTTGGGATGACGGGACCTATCCCATTGGTTCCGAAATAGGGGCAATTAGGTAGAGACGACTTTTCTTGGGTTGAAATTGGAATCGTTAAGGATTAATGGGCTGAAATTCATTAATTAAGAAAATTAATATTAAAATATTATAAATAGTGTTTGTAACAACCTGGAAAATCAAAATCAATTTAAAATTTTTATTTTGGTAATTTTAATGAATTTTGAATATTAAAATGATTTATTTTAAATAATTACGATGAGGAATTTATTTTGAATAGAATTACAACGTATATTTTTATTTGAATCGATGTTAGAATATAAATATTTATTTTAATTATAAAAGAAATTAAAAATGGCGTGGTAGTTTGAAAATTCGATTTCAAATGAATGTGCAAGATTCAAAATAAACTGGATTTTAGCGAAACCAAAAATATTTGAATCTATTTGAAAGTATCTTTTCAATGAATCCGCAAAATCAAAATTTCGTAGCGGGGATAAAAAGTTATGCCCAATTGAAAATTCAGAATAGTTGCTATGGAAGTATAGCCCTTAAAAATAGCCATTTTACAAACGACCTCCGTTTTCGATGAAACAACTTTTGTTGGATCTGGAATGTCAAATTTTACTAGATTCCAAAATTCATAATTTTTGGGATTAATATGTGAGCGTGGCAAATGAAAACGTGTTTGAACAGTTTTAGTCAATTTGGATCAACCAGAAAATGGCCATTTTTCAAATGGTCTCCAAATTTGACGAAATTAGTTTTGTTAGGACCGTATCATCAATACGAAGCTAGAAATAATTTTTCAGGAATTTTTAGAGTTAGAATGTGCCCCGATAATTAAAATGTGTGTTCAATTTCAGTATATAGATTTATATTTTGATTTTGATGGAAACTGATCGAAACAGTCGAATCGGCTTACCGTACATATCCCATTGCGTTCGGAATGAGGTTAACTAGCTAGGGCCGACAGTCGTAGGGTCATGATTGGAGTTCGAACGAAAAGTCAACTTTATAGAAATTAAATTAAATATAAAATTTTACAAACCCCCATGGTTTTTCTCTTTCCCCGATTCACTTTCAAATCAAAAAAAAGGAGCTCCTTCCCCCCCCCCCCCCTTCGACGTTCATCGTCGCGCCGCCCCCAGGCGATGGCAGCGTCACCGCGCAGCCTCCAGCACCCACCTCTCGCGCCTCTCTCCCATCCTCCGCTCTCCATTGGATCCCCAAACCCCGAGCTCTCCCTCCCCCCCTTCTGATTTGAGCTGCGCTCCCCTCCGCCTCCCTGACTGACCACCCACTGCAGGAGAAGCCTCCGACCACCCTGAGCGTCGCTATTTCCCTTCCTCCCTCTTCTTGAAACACGCAGTGAGTTTTTAATAGTTTTTATTTTATTTTCTTATGCGATTAACTTAGTTAATTTAACAAATGAAAAGGTTAGGATTTTTATTTGTAAAAGAAACGATTTTTAACAATTAAAAATGTGATTTTTAAATGTGTAACATTAGAGTAAGAATACGTTTTTTTATTTGTAGACACGAGTTATAAAAACAAGATTTTTATTTGAAATAAAAATTAATTTTTATTATATAAAAGATAACAAAATATGATTTTTATTCATGTAGAGTAGTAAAAATATAATTTTTATTATATAGAATATATCAAAATATGATTTTTATTTACGTAGAGTAGTAGAAATACGATTTTTATTATCTAGGAAGCGAAGTAAAAATAGGATTTTCATATGTATGAAAAGTAAATAAAAATACGATTTTTATTATTAAGTTAGCGAAGTAAAAATACGATTTTTATTGTTTGAATGCTTAAATAAAAATGTGATCTTTTTTATATATATAGCAATATAAAAATATAATTTTTATATGGAAAGTAGCGTTTTAAAATATAGTTTTTATATACACATCGTTATAAAAATATGATTTTTACATAGGAAGTAGCGATATAAAAACGTGATTTTTTTTAATACAAACACCATTAAAAAATGTGATTTTTTACTATGAACAGCGGGAAAAGATAGCGATGGTATCGACGAAAATCAAAACGAAACCCGAACCGTTCAAAAATAAAATGGAGGAGTGGATCCTAAAGGTGGGAACTTCTCACTTTAATTCAATTTCTAGTTAGAAATATATATGAGGATGCAAACGGTGCTTAGCAGCACCCGACACCCTTCATCCACAAACCATGGACGACTTGTTTGTTTATTTGATTGTGTTGTGAAAATTGATTGTGCGATGTGGAATGGAAATAAATATTTTATAGTTAAAAACATAGTTTTTAACATGTATATGAATAAAATAAATATTTATAAACAAATCGGACGATTTGTTTATGTACACAGATTTGACTGATATTGATTGGGATGATAAATTTTACGCATCGCCCAACTGCACAAATAAATATGAATTTGTTGATCGAAACCCCACATGAGTATTGGGATGATATTGGGCATACACTAATCCCAATATTTAGTTGTATGTCAATCGATTGGTTGACCAACTACTATAAGCGTTAAATATTTATATTTGATGCTTATGCAGTGTAGAGTGTACTTTGGATGATGGTTGACTATGTTTGACTATTATTGTGTACATATGTGTATGAAATCCGTATAAATCAAATTATATGGTAATTGACTGTGTCTGATTCCAGTTTAGAAAGAATAAATATTTTAAAATAACGAATATTTTAAAATAATGAATATTTTAAAATAATATTCAGTAAAAGATCAAAATATAATTTTGATGTCCGATTTGGGATGGATACGAAAATATTTAAATATATAAAGCCGTGTTGATTATATTAATGCCATTTTGACGTGAACGATATTTATATCGATTTATTCATTTTTATAATGAATATCAAAAAGGAAGTGATTTCAAAATCTAATGTTATGAAAATACTATCATTTATATATCGATGATATGGAATATTCAATTTTGATTTGAAATTGAATATGAAGTTGAAATAATTTTGAAAACGAATTTAAAACAATTTATAAAATACATTTTGAATGGAAATCGACGAAATATATATAATATATATTATATATATATATTTAATGGCCTGAATAGAACGCGCCGCACCGTGGCAGTTCGCGAATTTCGATCATTGACTTCGAACGGATATTACGGAAGATTCGATCGTCGGATTCTCCTAAAACTGGAACCGTTGGGTTCGTATCGAAAATTGCTTTCCGAAATATAAGGGATTTAAATCTAATGGTTGGAATTGGAATCATGTCCAAATCAAATTTGGAAAAGGTCGCTATAAGCGCAGTTCGATGACCGTTTATGCAAATCGACTATATGGGCCTTGAAAAAATTATTAAAAATGTCAATAATTTGTGTAAAATAAAAATAAATGATTTGGAAAGAATTGGGATGAAAAATTCCATATTTGAAAAAATAAAAATATATTTTTATCGAAACGAACTAGTTATTTACTAGAATTATAGTCCAGTTATTTATAAATAAACAAATTAGATTTGAAATGGTTTTAAAAATAACCGGAATTTCCATTATATGAAATGGAATGGATTTGAATTGAAATTATCTTTGGAATATTTTGGTATTGGATTCCGTGATTAAACGGATATTGTGGAGGAATTTGGAAGATATATATATATCGTTATTCCAACACGATATTTGTTGGTTTCAGAATTTGGAATTGAATATAAGCCGATATATTTTCTATTCAGAGCCTTGTATGTAATATCAAATTGGATTTTGGGTTTGTCGTGAATTGTGTCTTTAATAATACTATTCTTAATCCCTATGGAGTTAATAAAATTGGAAACTGACTGGAGATTAGCTAAGTTGAATAGTTTCGTGGGTATTTATCTGATGTTGATTTTGGCCTTCAGGATTAATACTTAGGGAATTGTTCTCTTACTAATTTATGGTTAGAGACTGATGGGATGGGGTTTTCAATAACACTGTTCTTGAACCCCTTTTGAATAGAATAAATCTTTTATTTAAGATTTGAAGAAGAATTGCCAATTAATTAATATTTAATTGGAACTGAAAATGGAATATGAATTGGGTTTATTGTGAACTATGTTTTTAACGACATTCGTTCTTTAACCCGATTTACACTGAAATGTGATTTGGAATTTATAAATCTTTTTATTAAGATTTAACGGGAATTTTCCAAAGTAAAATTTTCCAATTTAATATATTAAATTGGAATTGAATGGAATTCGATTGATAATAATCAAAGTGAACTTCTATGGAGGAAGGCTGGTAATACATATGGAATTTAAAAGGCTTTTCCGTTATTCCATTTATATTATTAGTCGGATACGGAAATTGATATCGATTATATATTGATTTGTTTTTCCATGAAGATTCTATAATTAATGGAATGTGATTTGGGTTTATCGTGAACTGTGTTTTAAATGACATTAGTTCTTTAACCCAATTAAAGGCAGGATTACATGTTTGTCATTGTATTTCGAACTGTATGGTTGATCTTTGCTAAATATATATTTGTTTGGTGGCGGAGAATTTATTCTCTTGCTTAACACCCTTCTCTGAGACGAACGAGCTCAGAGGTTATTTATCGGCAGAAATCAATAGTACGGTGTAGATTGTCGATGCGACATGTTTGTGTTTCCAAAGTTGAATAATCATTAATATTGATTTTTGGGAAGATTAAAACTAAGTGGAGTTTTAATGAATCTTTAATTAGATTGAAATGTGAATTTATAGTTGAAATTATCAAATTTGGGAAATTATCGAGAGTGGAGTATCACCAGTTTTGCTCCAAGCGGTAGTTAAATCTTTAATTAGATTTGAACGGGAAATGGTAATTAAATTTACTGGTAACACCGTAGTGTTAGTTATATGGTAATACCAGTTTTGCTCCATGGGATGAATAGGTTGGGATTGTGAAATTAAATAAATGGTTACCCTGGCAAGGTGCGTTAATCCCGACTAGTTTGGAAAACCATAATATGGTTTGAAATGATATCCAAAGTAAGATTAAAGAATAAATTTTAAAGAATTTATCTTTGATAAAATTAATGGGAACAAATCCCTAAGAAAGTGAATATTTGAATAAAAGAATATTCAGAATTGGAATGAGGCGTATGTTGTGTTTTTATAACACTTGTTTATTATATATGCGAGTTATTCGGAAAGGCCGGGTTTATACCCATTCTGGATAACTGATTCGACGATAAGTCAACGATGAAGATGGTAGTTGAAGACCGGAGGTCTTCACATCGTTTGGATGATTATTGATGTCTTGATTGGGCTGTACACCCAAGACGAAGTAATAAGTGGTGATCGTCCAGACGTACTTGGAGATCGACAGATATGCGAGGACCCCTCTCCTGTATGGAACATATGGGACGAGGAATAAGGTGCCTCCGGTTTCGTTCAGACCCAGAATGAACTTGTAAATGGATTGTGTGTGAGTGTCTGACATTGGATTTTATTCTGTGTTGATTGATTTCTATTAAATATATATATGTTTGGCGGCGGAGAATTTATTCTCTTGCTTAACGCCCTTCTCTGAGACGTACGAGCTCAGAGGTTATATATCGATAGATATCAGTCGCATGGCATGAATTTACTGTGAAGCATGCAGAGATGCAGCGATCAAGGCTTCTGTTGAAAAGCAGAGTCTTGTGATTGATGATCAAAGCACAGCTTTAATATAGCTCCACTTTGTGTTTTGCGTTAATTCACAAGCCTCACACCTCGGTATGAGTCAAAAATGGGATAAGGACTATTGGGAGTACACGACGTTTCTATCAAGCTATGGGTGGTGTCAGCGTCTTCCAAGCCCTAACATTTATATAATTTTTACCGATATGGTTGTTGGAATGCGAGGCACCTCGGATATATCGGTCTCTACGGAGCCGATGGATAGGTTTGATAGGACCGAGAAACATGTGTTCAGGAATAACTAATCCCCAAACGTAAGGGAGGACCGACCCAACCGATTCCAAGGGTCTTCTGCGGGAGATCCTGATGCATTTGCTAGAGGTGTCTCAAATCCGGCGAGGAGTATATCCCTTGCCTCGACTCAGGACGGATACGTGACATTCAGTTTTATTTGTAGAGCCTAGTATGGCGACATAGAGGTATGGGACATTATGCCGTCTATGATTGATACATTTATATTTGAAGTTGTTTTCATACACTTTACACTTATACTAGTATCAAAATGATTTGTTTTAAATGTACCATGCATGTTTGGCTATTATAAGGTAAAACTCTATCCTCCGGCTTGTGTTGCATTGTGTGATAGGACCTGAGTCTTATAATAGCTTCATTTTTCCAAAAAGCATTGCGTTGTTTATTCTATGCACTGGTATTCTTGGGAGGAAACCCGTTCCATATTATACGGAGTGGTCCCTTGATTTACTTTATTTATAAATTAAAAGATTTAATAACTGTTTTAGTTCTCACACCAGTCACATGACTAACCTGGAGTTTATTGTTTTAACCTATACTCTGGGTGCCCCTATTTTCCACACGGGCAGCTAGTAGTTTTGATTTTGCAGATTTATATTCATAGGATCCTGATTTACAGCTGGAATGATATTCGGAAAGCTCTGTATCCGTTTATCTCTTTCAGTTGTGTTTTATATTATTTTCCACGGCTATGCAATGTACTTTAATCTCTGATATTTTTCTGATGTATAATATTTATTCGTACTCTATATGTTCTTGTACTCTGATGTAAATTGTTGTAATAAGCAATGAAATGTTCTTCTATTTGTGTTTTGATTCGTCTGATCCTCAAAGCAACCCGGGCTTTCCTTTACGGGGAAGTTCGGGTCGTTACAGTGTTCTTCAAACCCTAATCTACTACAGTAGCCGCCGCATCTATGTATTCCATGGCCAGAATTGCTCTTCACTTGCCCCACTACTTCCCTCCAATCCTCACAATAAAACTTCCTGCTCCTTTGGGGTTTATTTAAGAGAATCTTACGAGCTTTGTTTCCATACGGAGTTGATCGAAAACAGTGGAGTATTCGTGTCGTTCCAGGACCCCAAAATCCATGTGTTGCAACCGTCTTGGCCTCCCCTAGGATGGATCGCACCCCACGCCGTAGGTCCCCCCTGAAGCGCGCCACCTCCCTCCTCGATGCAGTACACTCCGATCGTCCAGAAGCCTTGTAATTTGAATGTGAATAGGAACCCTAAGATTGAAGCTTTTGGGTTAAGGCACGACCGTGTTTTGATAAAGGAAGAAGAAGGGTAATTCCTTCACTATTTAATTAATTAATTTTATTTAAATTATTATCGATCTAAAATAAAACGTATCTCACTCATACAAACTCAAAACTGAACGATTTCAGATCCGTTACGATCGTGAGTCCGAGATCTAGCTTCTAGACTAAATAGGACCAATTCTAAGAAGATCAAATTTTGGCCAAAATTTTAGATCTGAATCATTCAGATTTAAACAACTGTGAGAAATCTATTTATTTCTTCTTTGTAAATAATTAGAAATAATTCTGATTTTATTGTCACCAATCTATAGTTAATTCATATTTGTTGTGATTCATGAATTGATTGGTGTTGGATGTAGTATGCAGATCTAGTTGTTTGGTGATATTTTATGGTAATAAAATTGTTAAAGCATATGTTGTGTTGTGATGAAATTGTTAAAACATATAAATCAGTTTGTTGTATTAAATTGAGTAAAACAAAAATATAAAATTTTTGTTTAGAAAAAATGATCAAATTAGAATCATTGGACAAAATTCATCATTTGTTTAGTTAAAATAGTAGAACCAAGAATTATCCTTTTTGGATTTATTAGAATAGTTTATTAAAAGAATTATCATTTTGTTCTTTGGAATAATTGGACAAAACTTGTCATTTTTGTCAAATTGGAACCATTGGACAAAAATTATCATCTTTGTTTAAATTAAATTGGCCAAAGCAAAAATGAACATTTTTGTTTAAATCAAATTGGTATAAAAAAATATGAAATATCAATTTTTTTCTATTTGTTGAATTAGAATTTTCAACAAATATGAAATCACAAATTTTTATCTATTTGTTGAATTATAATTTTCAACAAATAGAAAACATCATTTTTTGTCATTTTGTTGAACTAGAATTTTCAACAAAAATGAGATATCAAATTTTATCATTTGTTGAAGAAGTGTCACCAAAAATGAAATACCAACTTTTATATATTTTGTTGAATTAAAATAGGAAATAAGGACATGTTCATGTTTTTAGATAAAAACATGGTTACATTAGAAACTCACATTTTTAATGTCTAGAATAAAATTAGACAATTCATATTTTAGAATGAAAACATGTTTTACATTGAAAATTCACTTTTAATGTATTAGAAAATTAGACAACGATTCATGTTTTAAAATGAAAACATGTTTTACTTAAAAAAATTCACTTTTAATGTAATATTATAAAATTAGACAAAGATTCATGTTTTAAAATGAAAACATGTTTTACATTAAAAATTCACTTTTAATGTAATATTAGAAAATTAGACAAAGATTCATGTTTAAAAATAAAAACATGTTTTACATAAAAAAATTCACTTTTAATGTAATATTAAAATATTAGACAAAGATTCATGTTTTAGAATGAAACCATGTTTTACATTAAAAAATCACTTTTAATGTAATATTAGAAAATTAGACAAAGATTCATGTTCTAGAAATATAAACGTGTGTTACATTAAAAATTCACTTTTAATGTAATATTAGAAAATTAGACAAATATTCATGTTTTAAAATGAAAACATGTTTTACATTAAAAATTCACTTTTAATGTAATATTAGAAAATTAGATAAAGATTCATGTTCTGAAAATAAAAACATGTTTTACATTAATTTTTTTTATGTAATGATAGGAATTAGACAAATATGCATGTTTTAAAATAAAAACTTTGTTTTTAATGAAATGAATGAACCACTAGAAAATGTTCATTTTTAAAACAAAGTAATGTTGACATTAAAAATATCATTTTTATAAAAGAATGATTCATATGAAAATTATTCATATTTGAATAAAAGTGTTAAAACGTTAAATTCATAATTTTTAATATAAAGTTTGATTTATTGGAAATATTGACTGTTTGAATAAAAATGTTGCAACATTAAAAATTACATTTTTAATGTAAAAGTGAATCAGTAGAAAATATATGTTTAAGAATATTTGTAGGATAAAACATTATTTTTAACATGCTAGGAAGAAGGAAAATGAAAACATCGCTTTCATACATTTTGTTTAAAAATAGAATTGTTAACAAATTGAAAAGTCAAAATATGTATAGTAAAACTACATTTTTATTTTCAATGCATATATTAGAATTTATATGCATTGTTAGAATTATATTTTTACATGCATGGTTAAAATTACATTTTTATTCACAATGCATATATTGGAATTTATATGCATAGTGAAATTATATTTTATTTGCAATCATATATTAGAATTCATATGCATAGTGAAAACTACATTTTTATATGCATAGTGAAAACTACATTTTTATTTGCAATGCATATACTAGAATTTATATGCATTGTTAAAATTACATTTTTATATGCATAGTTAAAATAACATATTTATTTACAATGCAAATATTAGAATTTATATGCATAGTTAAAATGACACTTTTATTTGCAATTCATATACTAGAATTTATATGCAAGGTTAAAATATCATTTTATTGACAAAATACGTACATTAGAATCTGTATGAATTATTTTTATTGTAAAAACATTCATTGAAAACTGTATACAAGTAAAACATTCCCTTTTTATTTGTTAAAGTTAAAAATAGAAATACAAATGAAAAGTAGCTTTTTATTTGTCATTGACTCAGATGTCACGTAAATGAAATATATTTTGTTTGACATGATGTAGATATGATATGCCAATAAAAACATTCTTTTAGTTGGCACGTTAAACACGTTAGTGGAATCATCAAATAGTTCATATTTATATATAATTATATATAAAAATACAAATTAAAATTAAACGAATCGCGCAGAGTAGTTCGCATTTCGGAATCATAACTTCAAACGAGTATAACGAAAGATCCGACCATCGGATTTTCCCAAAACTGGAACTATTAGGACCGCTTTGGTAATATCTTTCCAACGATATAAACTTTGTTAAAATCCAATGGTCGGATTTTGAGATAAGTGTAAATCAAATTTTGATAAAAATAGCGCCGGGGCCACCTATTGACCCGAAGCGTCGTTGAATTAATTTAGCTATTTATATATAAATAAAAATAGTGATAAATCATCATTAAATACTATTAAAGATATGAAATGGTTTGAAACTATATATATATATATATATGAGAATCATTTGAATAGACCGAGTTTAATCTCATTTCAAATGATTATACGACGATTTAAATCGAAGATATTGAAGACATTGATAGAAGACCGGCGATCTTCACATCGAATGGGTAACTACTGATGCCCGATATGGGTTAGCTCCCAGTAAAGGGTTAAAGTGGTAGTTATCCAGACGTACTTGTTGATCGTCCAGATAAGCGAGCACCTCTCATCCGTATTGGACATACAGGGTGAGGAGTAAGGTGTCTCTGGTTTCGTTCAGGCCCAGAACGAACTTGTAAATGGATGTGTGTCCGACATTGGATTTCATTCCATGTAAATTGACCCTTATTTAATATATACCTGTTGGTGGAGGAGAATTCGTTCTCTTGCTTAACACCCTTCTCTGAGACACATGAGCTCAGAGGTTATATATTGGTAGTTATCGATTGCATGGCGTGAATTGTCAATGTGACGTGCCAAGATGTAATTGATCGAGGCTTTTGTTAAAAAGTAGAGCCTTGTGGTTAATGATGGAAACAAAGCCTATTTCGGCATAGCTTTCTGTATAACATTACCTCGTGAGCCTCACACCCCGGTAAGAGTCAAAAACAGGACAAGGGAACGCAGGGAGTGCACACGTTTCTTTCTAGCTAAAAGTGGTATCAGAATTTTGCAAGCCCTGACATTTTACTTATGTGGCTAATGGAATGAGGCGCCTCAGATTTATTGGTCGATAGTGACCATTTTATAGGTCCAATAGGACAGGCAAGCGTGTGTTCAGGCATAACTAATCCACTAAGGTATATTTGTTGACCGACCCTGTAGGATTCAAGGGTTCACTGCGGGGGATCCTGAGACATTGCTAGAGTGTCTCGAATCAGTAAGGAGATCGTCCCTAGCCTTGACTCATGATGGAAACCCAATTTCCAATACAACATTGCAACTTTGATTGTAAACCTATGTATGGTGACATAGTATATGGTAGCTATGCCGTCTAGGATTGACACAATTACTTTGAAGTATTTTAAAACCGGTTAGAAATTAATAATAATATTAAAATATTATTTTCTACGTATCAAGCATCTTTGATCATTATAAGGTAAAACTCAATCCTCCGGTTTGCGTTGCATTGTGTGATGGGACTTGAGTCTTATAATGATTTCATTTTTCTTAAAATCATTGCGTCAGTTTTGAATAAAAAATTATTAAACATATACACTAACAATCCAATGGAGTAAACCTGTTCCACGTTAGCGGTGTGGACCTGTGATTAGCCATATGGTTAGTTAAGAAAGATTTCTCATACCAGTCCCATGACTGACTTGTAGTTTGTTTCACTTTGCAAACTCGGGTGCCCTCTTTTCACATGGGCAGCCAAGTGACAGGTTTAGGTATGGATACATTCTGGAGTGGAGCTTGTTTAAGGAAAGAAGTTGAAGAACATTTACTCTTTTATCTTTTATTTGCCTTTGAGACATTTAGACAATATTGATCTATGATGTATTTGATGGATTTGAGACTTATTTCTCTTTTTGTCGAGACTTCTATTTGCTAAGTGTATCCTGTAACGGGGTACTCTGATGTCTTTGACGTTATGATGTGATGACATTTTCTATTTCCCCTGCAATAATTTATGTGTTATGATGTTATCTGAGATCTGCTATTGTTGTAATTATATTATGCTCCTATGTTTATCCTTGCTTTCGTACTACGGAAATTTTGGGTCGTCACGGTTGGTATTAGAGCTAAATGTTAACCTTTGCTTTGGAGTATAACATTTTAAAACAATTCAGCAGTATTCCAAGACGAGTAGCTCATTAGAGATGGGATTAGTAATGTCCTATAATGAGCACTACAGAATAACATATATTAATCAGTCATTACATCATTATCATCTTATCATATGTCTCTGCTTTAACCTTCTCTTTTAAATTATCATTTCTGTTAGTCTGACCCATTCCTTGATGGTACAGAACTAACTAGAAAATGGGCACTAGAGCGAGAGCTAGAGCCCGAGCTAGAGGTGGGGCTAGAGGACCAGCAAGAGATGAGACTGCCACTTCTCAAAGGTAGCCTACTCCCGAGGCTGTAACACCACCTACACCTCCACAGCCGTTTGACTTGGATAAAGTGGCCAAAAAGTTCAGAAACTTAGGGTGCATATCATTTACCGGGCGAGAGACAGTGATTGAGGCACATGCATGGCTAAAGAACTGCAAGAAAATATTTGGAGGCCTGGAATTGGAAGACCACCGTAAGTGCTTTTTGGCATCATGGCTGTTGAAAGATAAGGCTGAAAATTGGTGGGATACAGTCAAAATTGGCAATAATGAGGTCGACATGTCTTGGGCCAGATTCAAAGAACTCTTCAACGATAAGTTTATCCCTCCGTAGGAAGTAGAGCAGCTCCATGATCAATTTGCCAATTTGCAGCAAGGAGATATGACTATTTCAAAATATGTGCGGAAGTTCGAAGAACTCTCACGCTATGCTCCAGAATTAGTTCAGGAACCAATGCCGAAAAACAAAAGATTCATTAATGGCCTCTCCAAGAAATATCTGAACAAAGTCACAACTTACGTCAAGCTCCCCTTTAATGAAGTGATCGATATGGCTTGCCGCTATGAGGACAATGACAGAAATTCACAGCAGGAGTGTGAGAAGAATCAGAATAATAAAAAAAGGAAGCAAGCTAACAGGAAACCAGAGGAGAGCAATTCTTCTACCATCAAGCCCCAAGGAAAGAAAAGAGACAAATCCAAGGTGAGATGCTTCAATTGTCAGAAGCTGGAACACTTCGACTATGAATGCCGAGCTACAAAAAGGCCAAGGAGAAATGAGTTTGGGCCTAGTCAAAGTTCTTAGGATAAGAGGGAGTGCTATAATTGTCACCAGAAGGGGCACATAAGGCCAAACTGCCTGTTACTCTCAGGTAGCGCATGTCTACGATGGAGCGGCTGCACCAGCCTCTTCCGAGGGAGCAGGTAAACCTGATGTTCTAGGAGGTACACTTAACATTAAGAACATTCCTGTTACAATATTGTTTGACACTGTTGCATCAAGAAGTTTCATTTCTAGTGACTTAATTAAAAAGATAAAACTGAAACAAAGAAAACTTAAAGAATTGATTAAAGCCCATAGTCTGATAGGAGGTTCACTTATTCTCAATCAGTATTGTAGAGTGCCTGTTTCTTATTCCTATTTCCAATTCCCTTTTAATTTGATCTTCATGAATTTCTCCGGGTATGATATCATACTTGGAATGGATTGGCTAACAAAGTATGAAGCTGAGTTACTATATGCTGAAAGAATAGTCAAAATCAAAACCAAATTCGGAGATATCATTGCTATACCATGCCACGGCTCAGCTACAGATAGGAAAGAATTCTGGTCTTCTCTAAAAGTTACTCCAGCTTCTATTGAGGATATTCCTATCGTCAGAGATTATGCGGATGTATTTGAAGAAGTTAATAGCTTACCTCCGCGTAGAGAAATCGACTTTAGGATTGACTTGGTCTTAATACAAGGCCCGTTGTGCATCCTATTCGGAGAATGACACTGAAAGAAAAAGAGGAGCTAAGTAATAAAAATAAACAACTTTTGTGGAAGGGTCTGATCAGGCCTAGCTTCTCAAACTGGGGTGCACCAGTGGTATTTGTCCCAAAGTCAGACGGTACCCTCAGGCTATGTGTGGACTACCGTGACCTCAATAAGCAAACGCTGAAAATAAGTACCCACTGCCACGTATTGATGATCTATTGGAACGCTTGAATGGAGCGCAAGTATTCTCTAGGATGGACCTAGCTATAGGTTTCCATCAATTACGCATTGCCGAAGAATGTGTTCCTTTGACCGCTTTCAGAGGGCCAGACTTATTCTATAAAAGCTAGTAATGCCCTTCGGTTTATGTAACGCTCCAGCATACTTTGTTGATCTGATGAACAGAGTATTCCGAGATGTTTTAAATAAATTCGTGCTGGTTTTCATCGATGATATCTTAATCTTTTCTAAAACCACTACCGAGCATGAAAAGCAACTGAAAGAAGTTTTGGAGATTCTGAGAAAGAATGTGCTGAAAGCCAAATTCTCCAAATGTATATTCTGGAAAGAAGAGGTAAAATTCCTCGGCCATGTTGTATCAAAGAAAGGCATTTTAGTAGACCAAGGAAAGATCATAGCCATCCAAGATTGAAAGCAGCCGAGCACTCCTGCAGAAGTCAGAAGTTTCTT
This sequence comes from Allium sativum, assembly GCA_030737875.1. Taxonomy (NCBI): domain Eukaryota; kingdom Viridiplantae; phylum Streptophyta; class Magnoliopsida; order Asparagales; family Amaryllidaceae; genus Allium; species Allium sativum. The sequence goes on along the minus strand of CM060922.1, from coordinate 316,017,315 downwards.
AGGATTGGTTGGCTATTATCGGAAATTCATTAAAGATTTTTCGAAATTATCTTGTCCATTGATAAAGCTTACTAAGAAGCATACAAAGTTTGTTTTGACACCCGAATGTGGGGCAGCTTTCCAAGAGCTGAAACGGAGGTTGACCACTGCTCGTGTGTTGAACATTATTGATGGTAATCAGGATTCGAAAGTCTGGACAGATGCTTCTATTGAAGGTTACTCTTTTTATCTAAACAAACATGTCAGAGATGATATTTTTAATGACAAATCTCATTTTAACATGTTATCCTCTTTATCTGTTTAAGGTATTGGTGCCGTATTAATGCAAAGGGACAAGGTAGTTGCATATACTAGCCGTCAATTGAAACCGCATAAGAAGAAATACCCCACTCATGATCTTGAGTTGATGACCATCGTGTTTGCTCTAAAGATATGAAGGCACTATCTCTTGGGTGAGAAGTTCTAATTGTATACTGATCACAAATCCTTGAAGTATTTGTTCACCCAAAGGGATTTGAACTTGAGGCAGCAACATTGGGTTGAATTTCTTGCGGCCTATGACCTGGACATCTTATATAATCCCGGGAAAGCCAATGTTGTATCCGATGCACTCAGCAGGAAGAATACGACCAGCACCAATCTTATCCTCGCCAATCTCATTATTACACCTATCTTGATCGATAAGATCTCTGCTCTTCATCAGAATGATGAATTTATTCATAGAATTAGCAAAAGAGTTATGGAAGGCAAACCCACGAGTTTCAGATTGACGACAAAGGGGTTCTAAGGCTGTTAGGCCGAATTTGTGTTCTGAACCTTCTTGAGCTCAGAAAGGAAGAAATGGACGAATGCCACAAATCTAAGCTCAGTATTCATCCAGGGGTGAGCTTGATGTATCATGACCTCAAGTACACATTTTGGTGGATATCTTTGAAGAGAGACATTTCTATATTTGTTGCTAGATGTCCCACATGTCAGCAAGTCAAAAGCGATTAGCAGAAGCTAGCAGGATTGTTGCAACCGCTAGAGTTTCCAAGTTGGAAGCGGGACCAAATTTCTGTGGACTTTATTGATGGCTTGCCCTGAACTAGAAAAGGGAATGACAGTATATGGGTGATTCTAGATCGTTTCACGAAGACTGCCCATTTTATCCCTGTCAAATCTAATAGAACATCTCGAAGTCTACCGCAACTTTATTTCAGAGAGATTGACAGATTACATGGAGTTCCCAGTAGCATCATTAGTGATTGCAATCCGATATTTGCTAGCAAATTCTGGAAGCATTCCAAGAAGAGCTTGGGACCAAATTGAATATGAGCACCGCTTATCATCCTCAGACAGATGGCCAGACTGAGAGGGTGAACCGCATATTGGAAGACTTGTTGACAGCATGCATTCTTGATTTTGGCGGGTCATGGAAAGATCACTTGCACTTGGTTGAATTCTCTTATAATAACAGTTACCAAACAAGCTTGCAAATGTCTCCATTCGAAGCATTATATGGCAGGCCATGCAGATCTCCCACATGTTGGGTGGAACCCGACAATCGATTAGTATTGGGTCCCGACATGATTCGTGAAGCGTCAGATAAAGTTGATTTTATTAAGAAGCGATTATTGGCTTCTCAAAGCCGACAGAATAGCTATGCAGATTCACGAAGAAGGGATTTAGAATTCTCTATTGGTGATCAGGTGTACTTGGGGGTTTCCCTATTGAGAGGTGTAATTCGATTTGTGATGACTGGGAAGTTGGAGCCGAGATACATTAGTCCATTTCCTGTTCTCGAAAGGATTGGAACTCTCACTTATAGGGTGTAGTTGAATGATTACTTACCAGGGGTACATGATGTATTCCATGTGTCTCAACTCCGAAGCATGTTAATGATCCAGACTTAATTGTGGAGGAAGCAAAACAACAAGATTTGGAGATTACCCCGAGCTGAGCAGTGAGAAGGGAGCCAGTGAAAATTGTTCGCAAAGAAACCTGAGTTCTGAGGATCAAGAGGATCCACCTAGACAAAGTGCAGTGGAGCGGGGATCCAAGAGATTGTACATGGGAGACTGAGGATAGCATCAAACGGTCTTATCCCAAGTGTGGAGTGGACATCTCCGAGTAACTCTTGTGTTGAGGTATATTTACAATACCTTGCATTTTCTGTTTTGTTTCCAACTTTACTATTGTTTCCTTTTCGGGGACGAAAAGCTTTTAAGTGGGGGAGATTGTAACAACCCGGAAAATCAGAACTAATTTAAATTTTTTATTTTGGGCTATCTCAATGAATTTTGAATAGTTAAAGAAAAATTATTTTAAATAATAACGATTAAAAATTTATTTAAATCGATGTTAGAACGAATATATTTATTTTAATTCCAAAAGGAATTAGAAATTGCATGGTAGTTTGAAATTTTGAATTTGAATTTTGACTGAATGTGCAGGATTCAAAATAAAACGGATTTTATTGAAACCAAAAATATCATAATCTGTTTGAAAATATATTTCCAACGAATCCGGAAAATCGTAATTTCATACCGGGATTAAAAAGTTATGGCCAGTTGAATATTCAGAATAGTCGCTATGGAATATAGTATAATTTATAGCCCGTATAAATGCCATTATACAAATGACCTCCGTTTACGACGCAACCATTTTTGTTGGATCCATAATGTCAAATTATTGCTAAGTTTAATTTTCCAAAATTTTTGGAATTAGTTTGTGAGCATAGCAAATTAAACTATGTACGGTAATTTCTACTGAATTTAATCGGCAGTTAAAAAGGCCATTTTTCAAACGGTCTCCAAATTTGATGAAATTAATTTTGTTAGGACCGTATCATCAAAACATAACTAGTTTAATTTTTCGGGAATTTTCAGAGTCCGTATGTGGCCCCGGTGAATTTAAATGTACGATCGAATTTAATAAATAAATGATTTAAATTTTAAATTAAAGAAATCAGCCTAAAAACAATCGTTTGGGATGACGGGACCTATCCCATTGGTTCCGAAATAGGGGCAATTAGGTAGGAACGACTTTTGCTGGGTTGAAATTGGAACCGTTAAGGATTAATGGGCTGAAATTCATTAACTAAGAAAATTAATATTAAAATATTATAAATAGTGTTTGTAACAACCCGGAAAATCAGAACCAATTTAAAAATTTTATTTTGGTAATTTTAATGAATTTTGAATATTTAAAATGATTTATTTTAAATAATTATGACGAGGAATTTATTTTGAATAGAATTACAACGTATGTATTTATTTGAATTGATGTTATTTATTTCAATTATAAAAGAAATTAAAAATGGCGCGGTAGTTTGAAAATTTGATTTCAAATGAATGTATAGGATTCAAAATAAATCGGATTTTAGCGAAACAAAAAATATTCGAATCTATTTGAAAATATCTTTCCAACGAATCCGAAAAATCAAAATGTCATAGCGGGGATAAAAAGTTATGCCCAATTGAAAATTCAGAATAGTTGCTATGGAAGTACAGCCCTTAAAAATAGCCATTTTACAAACGACCTCAACCACTTTTGTTGGATCCGAAATGTCAAATTATTACTAGATTCCAAAATTCATAATTTTTGGGATCAATATGTGAGCGTGGCAAATGGAAACGTGTTTGAATAGTTTTAGTCAATTTGGATCGACCAGAAAATAGTCATTTTCAAACGGTCTCGAAATTTGACGAAATTAGTTTTATTAGGACCGTATCATTAATACGAAGCTAGAAATAATTTTTCAGGAATTTTTAGAGTTAGTATGTGCCTCGGTAAATTAAATGTGCATTCATTTTCAAAATATAGATTTATATTTTGATTTTAAAGGAAACTGAAAGAAACAATGGAATCGGCTTACCTTACATATCCCATTGCGTTCGGAATGGGGTTAATTAGCTAGAGCCGACAGTCATTGGGTCACAATTGGAGTTCAAATGAAAAGTCAACTTTATAGAAATTAAATTAAATATAAAATTTTACAACCCCCCTGGGTTTTCTTTTTCCCTGATTCACTTTCAAATCAAAAAAAATGGACCTCCTCCCCCCCCCCCCCCACCCCCTTCGACGTTCATCGACGCACCGCCCCCAGGCGATGGTCGCGCCACCGCGTAGCCTCCAGCACCCCCCTCTCGCACCTCTCTCCCCTCCTCCGCTCTCCATTCCATCCCCAAACCCCGAGCTCTCCCTCCCCCCTTCTGATTTGAGCCGCGCTCCCCTTCGCCTCCCTGACCGACCATGCACCGCCGGAGAAGCCTCCGACCACATCGAGCGTTGCTACTTCCCCTCCCTCCCTCTTCTTGAAACACACAGTGAGTTTTTAATAGTTTTTGTTTTATTTTCTTATGCGATTAACTTAGTTAATTTAACAAATGAAAAGGTTAGGATTTTTATTTGTAAAAGATATGATATTTTAACAATTAAAAATGTGATTTTTATACGTGCAACATTAGAGTAAAAATACCTTTTTTATTTGTAGGCACGAATTATAAGAATGAGATTTTTATTTGAAATAAAAATATAATTTTTATTATATAGAAGATATAAAAATATGATTTTTATTTATGTAGAGTAGTAAAAATATAATTTTTATTATATAGAAGATATCAAAATATGATTTTTATTCATGTAGAGTAGTAAAAATATAATTTTTATTATATAGAATATATCAAAATATGATTTTTATTTATGTAGAGTAGTAAAAATACGATTTTTATTATCTAGGAAGTGAAGTAAAAATAGGATTTTTATATGTATGAAAAGTAAATAAAAATACGATTTTTATTATGAAGTTAGCAAAGTAAAAATACGATTTTTGTTGTTTGAATGGTTAAATAAAAATGTGATCTTATATATATATATAGCGATATAAAAATATAATTTTTATATGGAAAGTAGCATTGTAAAAATATAATTTTTATATAAACATCGTTATAAAAATATGATTTTTACATAGGAAGTAGCGATATAAAAACGGGATTTTTTTAATACAAACATCATTAAAAGATGTGATTTTTTACTATAAACAGCGAGAAAAGATAGTGATGGTATCGGCGAAAATCAAAACGAAACCCGAACCATTTAAAAATAAAATGGAGGAGTGGATCCCAAAGGTGAGAACTTCTCACTTTAACTCAATTTCTAGTTAGAGATATATACTAGGATGCAGACGGTGCTTAGCAGCACCCGATACTTATCGTCCACAAACCATGGACGACTTGTTTGTTTATTTGATTGTGTTGTGAAAATTGATTGTGCGATGTGGAATGGAAATAAATATTTTATAGTTAAAAATATAATTTTTAACGTGTATATGAATAAAATAAATATTTATAAACAAATCGTACGATTTGTTTATGTACACATATTTGACTGATATTGATTGGGACGATAAATTTTACGCATCGCCCAGCTGCACAAATAAATCTGTATTTGTTGATTGAAACCCCACATGAGTATTGGGATGATACTGGACATACACTAATCCCAATACTTAGTTGTATGTCAATCGATTGGTTGACAGACTGCTATAAGCGTTAAATATTTATATTTGATGCTTATGCAGTGTAGAATGTACTTTGGATGATGGTTGACTGTGTTTGATTGTTGTTATGTACATGTGTGTATGAAATCCATATTAATCAAATTATATGGTAATTGACTATGTCTGATTCCAGTTCAGAAAGAACAAATATTTTAAAATAACGAATATTTTAAAATAATGAATATTTTAAAATAATGAATATTTTAAAATAATATTCAGTAAAAGATCAAAATATAATTTTGATGTCCGATTTGGGATGGATACGAAAATATTTAAATATATAAAGCCGTGTTGATTAGATTAACACCATTTTGACGTGAACGATATTTATATTGATTTTATTCATTTTTATAATGAATATCGAAAAGGAAGTGATTTCAAAATCTAATGTTTTGAAAATACTATCATTTATATATCGATGATATGGAATATTCAATTTTGATTTGAAATTGAATATGAAGTTGAAATCGTTTTGAAAACGAATTTAAAACAATTTATAAAATACGTTTTGAATGGAAATCGATGAAATATATATAATATATATTATATATATTTAATGGCCTGAATGGAACGTGCCGCGCCGCGGTAGTTCGCGAATTTCGATCATTGACTTCAAACGAATATTACGGGTGATCCGACCGCCGGATTCTCCTAAAACCGGAACCGTTGGGTTCGTATCGAAAAGAGCTTTCCAAAATATAAGGGATTTGAAATCTAACAGTTGTAATTGGAATCATGTCCAAATAAAATTTGGAAAAGGTCGCTATAAGTGCAGTTCGATGACCGTTTATGGAAATCAATTGTATGGGCCTTGAAAAAATTATTAAAAATATCAATAATTTGTGTAAAATCATAATAAATGATTTGGAAAGAATTAGGATGAAAAATTACATATTTGAAAAGATAAAAATATATTTTTATCGAAATGAACTAGTTATTTACTAGAATTGTAGTCCAATTATTTATAAATAAACAAACTGGATTTGAAATGGTTTTAAAAATAACTGGAATTTCCAATGTATGAATTGGAATGGATTTGAATTGAAATTATCTTTGGAATATTTTGATATTGGATTCTGTGATTATACAGATATTGTGGAGGAATTTGTAAGATATATATATATATATATATATATATATATATATCGTTATTCCAACACAATATTTGTTGGTTTCAGAATTTTATATTGAATATAAGCCGATATATTTTCTGTTCAGAACCTTGTATGAAATATCAAATTGGATTTGTCATGAATTGTGTCTTTAGTAATACTGTTCTTAAACCCAATGGAGTTAAGAAAATTAGAAACTGACTGGAGATTAGCTAAGTTGAATGGTTTCCTAGGTATTGATCTGATGTTGGTTTCGGCCTTCGGAATTAACACTTAGGGAATTGTTCTCTTACGAATTTATGGTTAGAGACTGATGGGATGGGGTTTTCAATAACACTGTCCTTGAACCCCGTTTGAATAGAATAAATCTTTTAATTAAGATTTGAAGAAGAATTACCAATTAATTAATATTTAATTGGAACTGAAATGGAATGTGAATTGGGTTTATTGTGAACTGTGTTTTTAACGACATTCGTTCTTTAACCCGATTTACAGTTTGGAATTTATAAATCTTTTTATTAAGATTTAACGGGAATTTTCCAAATGAAAGTTTTCCAATTTAGTATATTAAATTGGAATTGAATGGAATTCGATTGATAGTAATTGAAGTGAACTTCTGTGGAGGAAGACTGGAAATACATATGGAATTTAAAAGGCTTTGCCGATATTCCATTTATATTATTAGTTGGATACGGAAATTGATATCGATTATATATTGATTTGTTTTTCCATGAAGATTCTATAATTAATGGAATGTGATTTGGATTTATTGTGAACTGTGTTTTAAATGACATTAGTTCTTTAAACCAGTTAAAGGAAGGATTACATGTCTGTCGTTGTATTTCGAACTGTATGGTTGATCTCTGCTAAATATATATCTGTTTGGTGGCGAAGAATTTATTCTCTTTCTTAACACCCTTCTCTGAGACGAACGAGCTCAGAGGTTATATATCAGCAGAAATCAATAGTACAGTGTAGATTGTCGATGCGACATATTTGGGTTTCCAAAGTTAAATAATCATTAATATTGATTTTTGGGAAGATTAAAACTAAGTGGAGTTTTAATGAATCTTTAATTAGATTGAAATGTGAATTGATAATTTAAATTATCAAATTTGGGAAATGATAGAGAGTGGAGTATCACCGGTTTTGCTCCAAGCGATAGTTAAATTTTAATTAGATTTGAACGCGAAATGGTAATTGAATTTACTGGTAACACCGTAGTGTTAGTTATATGGTAATACCAGTTTTGCTCCATGGGATGAATAGGTTGGGATTGGGAAATTAAATAAATGGTTACTTTGGTAAGGTGTGTTAATCCCGACTAGTTTGGAAAACCATAATATGGTTTGAAATGATATCCAAAGTAAGATTAACGAATAAATTTAAATAATTTATCTTTGATAAAATTAATGGGAACAAATCCCTAAGAAAGTGAATATTTGAATAAAAGAATATTCAGAATTGGAATGAGGTGTATGTTGTGTTTTTATAACACTTGTTTATTATATACGCGAATTATTCGGAAAGGCCGGGTTTATACCCATTCTGGATAACTGATTCGACGATAAGTCGACGATGAAGACGGTAGTTGAGGACCAGATGTCTTCACGTCATTTGGATGATTACTGATGTCATGATTGGGCTGTACACCCAAAACGAGGTAATAAGTGGTGATCGTCCAGACGTACTTGGAGATCGACGGATATGCGAGGACCTCTCTCCTGTATTGGACATATGGGACGAGGAATAAGGTAACTCCAGTTTCGTTCAGACCCAGATCGAACTTGTAAATGGATTGTGTGTGTGTGTCTGACATTGGATTTTATTCTGTGTGGCATGCAGAGATGCAGTGATCAAGGCTTCTGTTGAAAAGCAGAGTCTTGTGGTTGATGATCAAAGCACGACTTTAATATAGCGCCACTTTGTGTTTAGCGTTAATTCGCGAGCCTCACACCTCGGTATGAGTCAAAAACGGGATAAGGACTGTTGGGAGTACACGACGTTTCTGTCAAGCTATGGGTGGTGTTAGCGTCTTACAAGCCATGACATTTATATTATTTTTACCTTTGTGGTTGTTGGAATGCGAGGTGCCTCGGATATATCGGTCTCTACGGAGCCGATGGATGGGTCCAATAGGATCGAGAAATGTGTGTTCAGGAATAACAAATCCTCAAACATAAGGGAGGACCGACCCAACCAATTCCAAGGGTCTTCTACAGGAGATCCTGAGGCATTTGCTAGAGGTGTCTCGAAGCCGGCGAGGAGTATATCCCTTGCCTCTACTCATGACAGGAATCCAATTTCCAATACGTGACATTCGGTTTTATTTGTAGAGCCTAGTATGGGGACATAGTGGGATGGGGCACTATGCCGTCTATGATTGATACATTTATATTTGAAGTTGTTTTCATACACTTTACACTTATAATAGTATCAAAATGATTTGTTTTAAACGTACCAAGCATGTTTGGCTATTATAAGGTAAATCTCTATCCTCCGGCTTGCGTTGCATTGTGTGATAGGACCTGAGTCTTATAATAGCATCATTTTTCCAAAAAGCGTTGCGTTGTTTATTTGGTATTCTTGGGAGGAAACCTGTTCCGTATTATACGGCGTGGTCCCTTGATTTACTTTATTTATAAAGTAAAGATTTAATAACTGTTTTAGTTCTCACACCAGTCACACGACAACCTGGAGTTTATTGTTTTAACCTAAACTCTGGGTGGCCTTGTTTTCCACACGGGTAGCTAGTAGTTTTTATTTTGCAGATTTAAATTCATAGAATCCTGGTTTACAGCTGGAATGATATTCGGAAATCTCTGTATTCGTTTATCTCTTTCAGTCGTGCTTTGTATTATTTTCCGCTACTATGCAATGTACCTTAATCTCTGATATTTTTCTGATGTATAATATTTATTCATACTCTGTATATTGTTGTACTCTGATGTAAATTGTTGTAATAAGCAATGAAATGTTCTTCTGTTTGTGTTCTGATCCGTCTGGTCCTCAAAGCAATCCGGGCTTTCCTTTACAGGGAAGTTCGGGTCGTTTCAGTGTTCTTCAAACCTTAATCTACTACAGTATCCGCCGCATCTATGTATTCCATGGCCAGAATTGCTCTTCACTTCCCCCACTAATTCCCTCCAATCCTCACAATAAAACTTCCTGCTCCTTTGGGGTTTATTTTAGAGAATCTTACGAGCTTCGTTTTCCATACGGAATTGATCGAAAACAGTGGAGTATTCACGTCGTTCCAGGACCCCAAAGTCCATGTGTTGCAACCGCCGCCGCCTCCCTTAGGAATGAACGCACCCCATGCCGTCAGTACCCCCCGAAGCGCTCCACCTCCCTCCTCGATGCAGTAGACTCCAATCGTCCTGAAGCCTTGCGATTTGAGCGTGAATAGGAACCCTAAGATCGAAGCTTTTGGGCTAAGGCACGGCCGTGTTTTGATAAAGGAAGAAGAAGGGTAATTCCTTCACTTTTTAATTATTTTATTTTATTTAAATTATTATCGATCTAAAATAAATCGTATCTCACTCATACGAACTCGAAACTGAACGATTTTAGATCTGTTACGATCATGAGTCCGAGATCTAGCTTCTGGACTGACTACGACCAATTCTAAGCAGATCAAATTTTGGCCAAAATTTCAGATCTGAATCATTCAGATTTAAACAACTATGATAAATCTATTTATTTTTTCTTTTTAAATAATTAGAAATAATTCTGATTTTATTGTCACCAATCTATAGTTAATTCCTATTTGTTATGGTTTATGAATTAATTGGTGTTAGATGTAGTATGCAGATCTAGTTGTTTGGTGATATTTTGTGGTGATAAAATTGTTAAAGCATATATTGTGTTATGATGAAATTGTTAAAACATATAAATCATTTTGTTGTATTAAATTGAGTAAAACAAAAATATGTAATTTTTGTTTAGAAAAAATGATCAAATTAGAATCATTGGACAAAATTCATCATTTGTTTAGTTAAAATAGTGGAACCAAGAATTATCCTTTTTGGATTCATTAGAATAGTTGATTAAAAGAATTATCATTTTGTTGTTTGGAATAATTGGACAAAACTTGTCATTTTTGTCAAATTGGAACCATTGGACAAAAATTATCATTTTTGAAAAAATTAGAATAGTTGCATTAGAATTGTCATTTTTGTTTAAATTAAATTGGCCAAAAAAAAATGAACATTTTTGTTTGAATCAAATTGGTATAAAAAAAATATGAAATGTCAATTTTTGTCTATTTGTTGAATTAGAATTTTCAACAAATATGAAAATACAAATTTTTATCTATTTGTTGAATTATAATTTTCAACAAATAGAAAACATCAATTTTTGTCATTTTGTTGAACTAGAGTTTTCAACAAAAATGAGATATCAAATATTATCATTTGTTGAAAAAGTGTCACCCAAAATTAAACACCAACTTTTGTATATTTTGTTGAATTAAAATAGGAATTAAGGACATGTTCATGTTTTTAGGTAAAAACATGGTTACATTAGAAACTCACATTTTTAATGTCTAGAATAAAATTAGACAAAGATTCATGTTTTAGAATGAAAACATGTTTCACATTAAAAATTCACTTTTAATGTAATATTAGAAAATTAGACAAAGATTCATGTTTTAAAATGAAAACATGTTTTACATAAAAAATAATCACTTTTAATGTAATATTATAAAATTAGACAAAGATTCATGTTTTAAAATGAAAACATGTTTTACATTAAAAATTCACTTTTAATGTAATATTAGAAAATTAGACAAAGATTCATTTTTTAAAATAAAAACATGTTCTACATAAAAGAAAATCACTTTTAATGTAATATTAGAAAATTAGACAAAGATTCATGTTTTAGAATGAAACCATGTTTTACATTAAAAATTCACTTTTAATGTAATATTAGAAAATTAGACAAAGATTCATGTTCTAAAAATATAAACACGTTTTACATTAAAAAATAACTTTTAATGTAATATTAGAAAATTAGACAAACATTCGTGTTTTAAATGAAAACATGTTTTACATTAAAAATTCACTTTTAATGTAGTATTAGAAAATTAGATAAAGATTCGTGTTCTAAAAATAAAAACATGTTTTACATTAAAAATTCATTTTTTTATGTAATGATAGGAATTAGACAAATATGCATGTTTTAAAATAAAAACATGTTTACATTAAAAACTTTGTTTTTAATGAAATGAATGAATCACTAGAAAATTTTCATTTTTAAGTAAAGCCATGTTGACATTAAAAATATCATTTTTATAAAAGAATGATTCATATGAAAATTATTCGTATTTGAATAAAAGTGTTGAAACATTAAAATCATAATTTTTAATGTAAAGTTTGATTTATTGGAAATATTGACGGTTTGAATAAAAACGTTGCAACATTAAAAATTCCATTTTTAATGAAAAAAGTGATTCAGTAGAAAATATATGTTAGAGAATATTTGTTCGATAAAACTTTATTTTTAACATGTTGGGAAGAAGGAAAATGAAAACATCACTTTCATACATTTTGTTTAAAAATAGAATTGCTAACAAATTGAAAAATTAAAATATGTCTGGTAAAACTACATTTTTATTTTCAATGCATATATTATAATTTATATGCATTGTTAAAATTACAATTTTACATGCGTGGTTAAAATTACACTTTTATTTACAATGCATATATTAGAATTTATATGCGTAGTGAAATTACATTTTATTTGCAATGCATATATTAGAATTTATATGCATAGTGAAAACTACATTTTTATTTGCAATGCATATACTAGAATTTATATGCATTGTTAAAATTACATTTTTATATGCATAGTTAAAATAACATATTTATTTACAATGCAAATATTAGAATTTATACGCACAGTTAAAATGACACTTTGATTTGTAATAAATATACTAGAATTTATATGCAAGGGTAAAATATCATTTTATTGACAATATGTACATTAGAATATGTATGAATTATTTTTATTGTAAAAACATTTACTGAAAACTGTATACAAATAAAACATTACCTTTTTATTTGTTAAATTTTAAAATAGAAATACAAATAAAAAGTAGCTTTTTATTTGTCATTGACTCAAATGTCATGTAAATGAAATATATTTTGTTTGACATGATGTAGATATGATATGCCAATAAAAACATTCTTTTAGTTGGCATGTTAAACATGTTAGTGGAATCATCAAATGGTTTATATTTATATATAATTATATATATAAATTAAAATTAAACGAATCGCGCACGGTAGTTCGCATTTCGGAATCGTAACTTCAAACGAGTATACCGAAAGATCCGACCATTGGATTTTCCCAAAACTGGAACTGTTAGGACCGCTTTGGGAAGATCTTTCCAACGATATAAACTTTGTTAAAATCCAACGGTCAGATTTTGAGATAAGTGTAAATCAAATTTTTAAAAAAACAGTGCTGGAGCCACCTATTGACCCAAAGCGTCGTTAAATTAATTTAGCTATTTTTATATAAATAAAAATAGTGATAAATCGTCATTAAATACTATTAACGAAATGAAATGGTTTTAAACTATATATATGCAAGAATCATTAGAAAAGACCGAGTTCAATCTCGTTTCAAGTGATTATACGACGATTTAAATCGAAGATATTGAAGACGTTGATTGAAGACCGGGGATCTTCACATCGAATGGATAACTACTGATGCCCGGCATTGGTTAGCTCCCAGTAAAGGGTTAAAGTGGTAGTCATCCGGACGTACTTGTTGGTTGTCCAGATAAGCGAGCACCTCTCATTCGTATTGGACATACGGGGTGAGGAGTAAGGTGTCTCCGGTTTTGTTCAGACCCAGAACGGACTTGTAAGTGAATGTGTTTCCGACATTGGATTGCATTCCATGTAAATTGACCCTTATTTAATATATACCTGTTGGTGGTGGAGAATTCATTTTCTTGCTTAACACCCTTCTCTAAGATGCATGAGCTCAGAGGTATATATTGGTAGTTATCGATAGCATGGCATGAATTGTCAATGTGACATTCCAAGACATAATTGATTGAGGTTTTCGCTGAAAAGCAGAGCCTTGTGGTTAATGATTAAAGCATAGCCTGTTTCAGCATAGCTTTTTATAAAATGTTACCTCACGAGCCTCACACCCCGGTAAGAGTCAAAAACAGGACAAGGGAACACATGGAGTGCACATGTTTCTTTCTAGCTAAAAGTGGTATCAGGGCTTTGCAAGCCATGACATTTTACTTATGTGGTTAATGGAATGAGACGCCTCAAATTTATTGGTCTATAATGACCATTTTATAGGTCTAATAGGACCAGGAAGCGTGTGTTCAGGCATAACTAATCCACTAAGGTATATTTGTGGACCGGCACTGTAGGATCCAAGGGTTCACTGTGGGAGATCCTAAGACATTGGTAGAGTGTATCGAATCGGTAAGGTGATTGTCCCTAGCCTTGACTCATGATGGAAACCCAATTTCCAATACGACATTATGGCTTTGATTGTAAACCTATGTATGGCGACATAGTATATGGTAGCTATGCCGTCTAGGATTGACACAATTATTTTGAAGTATTTTAAAACTGGTTAGACACTAATAATTATATTAAAATATTATTTTCTACATATCAAGCATCTTTGATCATTATAAGGTAAAACTCTATCCTCCGGTTTGTGTTGCATGTGTGATGGGACTCGAGTCTTATAATGATTTCATTTTTCTAAAAAGCATTGCGTCGTTTTTGAATTCAAAAATTATTAAACATATGCACTAGCAATCCAATGGAGTAAACTCATTCCGCGTTAGCTGCATGGACCTATGATTAGCCATATTGTTAGTTAAGAAAGATTTCTCATACCAGTCCTATGACTGACTCGTAGTTTGTTTCACTTTGCAAAATCGGGTGCCCTCTTTTCACACGGGCAGCAAAGTGACAGGTTTAGGTATGGGTACATTCTGGAGTGGAGCTTGCTTAAGGAAAGAAGTTGAAGAACATTTTATCTTTTATTTGCCTTTGAGATATTTAGACATTATTGATCTATGATGTATTTGATGGAGTTGAGACTTATTTCCCTTTTTGTTGAGACTTCTATTTGCTACATGTATCCTGTAACGGGGTACTCTGATGTCTTTGATGTTATGATGTGATGACATTTTCTATTTCCGCTGCAGTAATTTATGTGTTATGATGTTTTCTCAGATCTGATATTGTTGTAATTATGTTATGCTCCTATGATTATCCTTGCTTTCGTACTACGGAAATTTGGGGTCGTCACACTTGATCATTTGCATCTTAGCATGCCACACAGACAATTCATGCCATGCAACTAATGTCTACAATATATAACCTCTGAGCTCGTACGTCTCAGAGAAAGGTGTTAAGCAAGAGAATAAATTCTCTGCCACCAAACAGATATACATTTAATAGAGATCAATCAACACAGAATAAAATCCAATGTCAGACACACATCCATTTAATAGTTCGTTCTAAGTCTGAACAAAACCGGAGGCACCTTATTCCTCATCCCATGTCCAATACCGGAGAGAGGTCCTCGCATATCCGGTCAATTTCCAAGTACGTCTTGACGATCACCACTTATTACCTTGTCTTAGGCGTACAGCCCAATCAAGACATCAGTAATCATCCAAACGGTGTGAAGACCTCTGGTCTTCAACAACCGTCTTCATCGTTGACTTATAGTCGAATCAGTTATTCAGAATGGATATAAACCCGGCCTTTCCGAATAACTTGCGTATATAATAAACAAATGCTATAAAAACACAACATAGGCCTCATTCCAATCTAGAATATTCTTTTATTAAAATATTCTTATACTTTGGGAAAGGTTCCCATTAATTTTATCAAAGATAAATTCTTTAAATTTATTCTTTAATTTTCCTTTGGATATCAATTCAAACCAAATTAAGGTTTATCCAAACTAGTCGGGATTAGCGCACCTTACCGAAGAAATCATTTGTTTAATTTCCCAATCCCAACATATCCATCCCATGGAGAAAATCTGGTAATACTCCATATCTAACACTACGGTGTTATCGATAAAATAAATTACCATTTCCCGTACCAATCTAATTAAATATTTAACTATCATTTGGAGCAAAACTGATGATACTCCACTCTCGATCATTTCCCAAATTTGATAATTTAAATTAACACATTCGCATTTCAATCTAATTAAAGATTCATTAAAAGTCCACTTGGTTTTAATCATCCCAAAAATCAATATTAATGATTATTTAACTTTGGAAACACAAACATGCTGCATCAATAATCTACACCGTACTATTGATTCATGCCGATACATAACCTCTAAGCTCGTACGTCTTAGAGAAGGGTGTTAAGCAAGAGAATAAATTCTCCACCACCAGACAGATATATATTTAGCAGAGATGAACCATACAGTTCGAAGTACAATGTTAGACATGTAATCCTGCCTTTAACTGGGTTAAAGAACTAATGTCATTTAAAACACAGTTCACGATAAACCCAAATCACATTCCATTGATTAGGGAATCTTCACGGAAAACAGATCAACATATAATCAATATCAATTTCCATATCCGACAAATAATATAAATGGAATAACGACAAAGCCTTTTAAATTCCATATATATTAACAGTCTTCCTCCATAGAAGCTTATTTCGATTATTACCCAATCGAATTCCATTCAATTCCAATTTAATATATTAAATTGGAAAACTTTACTTTGGATAATTCTCATTAAATCTTATTAAAAAGATTCATAAATTCCAAATCACATTTCACTGTTAATCGGGGTTAAAGAATAAGTGTTATTTAATACACCGTTCAAGATAAACCCAAAAATCCAATCAATTCCAATTAAACATTAATTAATTGGAAAACTTTTCTAAATCTTAATTAAAATTTTTATTCTTTTCTCGACTGGGTTTAAGAACAATGTTATTAAAGACACTGTTCACGACAAACCCAAAATCCCGTTTGATATTAAATACAAGGCTCTGAATAGAAATTATATCGACTTATATTCAATATCAAATTCTAGAACCAACAAATATTTTATTGGAAATAACAATATATATATATATATCTTCCAAATTTCCATAACAATATCCGTATAATCACAGAATCCAATATTGAAATATTCCAAAGATTATTTCCATTCCAATTTATTCGTTGGAAATTTTTGGTTATATTAAAACCATACACAAATCCAATTTATTTTATTTAAAAATTACTGGATTTAAAGTCTGTTAATAACTAGTTCATTTTGATAAAAATATAAATTTATCTTTACAAATGTGGGATATTTCATCCCAAATCATTTATTATGATTTTTACACTTATCAATATTTTTAATAATTTTCAGTCGATTTCCATAAATGGTCATCGAACTGCACTTACAGCGACCTTTTCCAAATTTGATTTTTCCAAATTTGATTTTTCCAAATCCAACTGTTAGATTTCAAATCTCTTATATTCGTTGGAAATCTCTTTTCGATACGAACCCAACGGTTCCGGTTTTAGGAGAATCCAACGGTCGGATCTTCTGTAATGTTAACTCGAAATCAATGGTCGAAATTCGCGAACGGTCGCCGTGCAGCACGTTCTATTCAGGCCATTAAATATATATCGATGTGATATTGAACTATTTGGATGGATTGATTTTGATGGATTCATATGTTTCTTATATCAATGTTTAATTATGTGAACTTACCATATTATTCACCTTAATTATACATGCCAAAGTGTTTGTGTTGATTAATTCCAACCATTTACTCTAAATGTTACGGACATCAAACAAACCTGGAATTAATCATTAAAATGAGTTAAGAACATAGGTTCAAATGATAAATACGTATGACTTTGATTTGGATTGAAATGATATGTATCCATTTCTGAAATCCTAAAACTAAAATATAAGTATCACTTGGTCATAGGATAGAAAATTATATACGGACACCAGTTGGTTAAATAAAATTTGTTTTAACCTTTAATCTTGAAATATTATTTATAGATAATATAAATGATGTTTTATAAATCGATTTCCTTTGAACTTGAACATTGGATCTTGAAATATAAAAACTAAATAAAATTATTTAATGTTAGTTGAAGATGAAATTGAATATGAATTGAATCTATTGAAACCAGATTGTTTTATAATTTAAAAATAATTATCCATCTTTGAAATTTACTTTAAATAGAATTAATATAAAGTGATATTTGGATAGTGAACTCGATATTATTATGAGTTGAAATAATTCAAAGTGAGAATTTTAAATTGAAACTTCAAATATTTTATTCGAATTGCTTGAATTGAATTTAATTTAACATGGAAGTTGAATCAAACTAAAATATCGAATTTGAGTCGATTTGATTTGAAATCGAAACATGACTTCGAGTTTATTTGAAAATATGGAAGAAACAATTCTAATTCCAATCATAGTAGTTTAAATCATTATATAAACTATTCCACTAAATCACTATTTTACTTTATAATCTATTCTACTTCTAACTTATACATAAATTGTTACTATTTTAATAAACGACTTTGATAACTAACTATTTTACTTTAGAAAGCGTGTTTAACTTATATTTGCATTCTATTTTATAAACTATCTTAGCAATCAACTATTTATTTATTAAAACTACTTTAGAAATCAACTATTTTAGTAAATCCTATTTTAAATTTGAACTATTTATTTTAAGTTGTATATATTATCTATTTTGTTAAACTGTTTTAGAAATCAACTATTTTGATCAATCATATTTTTGAATTTAAACTATTTATATATATACAAACTTTTATATGTTAACTGTTCATTTTCATACTATTTCAAATATATTTAAACTGTTTTAATATATGGAAAAATCAATTATTTTAACTATCCAAAATGTTTTGAAATTTGGAATTGTTTTAGGATTCTAATTTTTTTTAAACAAAGATTTTAATATGAAAGCATATACTATATTAGATATGAAATGTTTTAAAGAAAAAATTTGACACTTGAATATGAAGTATGAATCCTTTGGAATGTAAAGAACTAGACGGAGTGAAAAATGTAAACATCTAGCTATTAAAAGACCAGGATCGGATATTGTCGTATTCTCTTTCAATACCGGAAATCACTTTATCAACTGTGTACGTGGTGGAGAATCCAGAATGAAGTAAGTGGTGTGACAACCGCAGGACTCAAACCTCGGACCTCCCGAAAGCAATACCACGCACTAAAGATTTTTTTGTAAGCTTTTTGAAAGGAGTGTTATAGAATACCCCCTTAAAAGCTCAATGTCCTCGTTGGCTCGTATCACTCACCACCCAAACATTGTACACGTAACTCGCATCAGTACCACATCGACTGACATTCACAGTATTACATGCATAATTCCTGTTGGGTATTGGCTCTGATATCAAATGTGATAACCACGGGACTCGAACCCCGATCTCCTGGAAAGAAACACCATGTACTAATCACTTTGTTAAAAGATCTTTGTGTTATCTTTTCAAGTGGGGTGTTGCAGTTGGTTTGGTGAATGGTACTGAAATGAAGTAAGAGAACGACGATGGAAAGCATTAACTTTTAGGTCATAATTAAAATGACTAAAACAGGAATCATGCCCAAACCAATGTGAGTTAGCTCCTCTTAGAAGACATGCTTCTTCGATAGTATATCTCTTACACTGTGACTGATTGGGCGTGCCTTTGATTTTTGGAGTATTGTTTGAGGTGGGCGGTAGTTGCGGCTATGGGTTACCATGTGCTGGGTCCACATTCAATTAGAATCATGCTCATATGTATTTCCTCGATGCCTTGTCATACTATCCTAATCAAGCCCCTACGATTTTGATTTGACATTGTACCTATAGAGTGCTCCCTGATGCTACTGTATATGGTAGGTTTACATTACTGTATAGACTACAACATTTATAAGCAGCGTAAGGATAAAAATGTAATCCCGCTTACACTATTTTAATATTTTATATTTAACCATAGACACTACACTATTATAATAGCATATTGTATTATATAGTGTCTATCTTAACGGATCCTTAGGAGATGAAATTCCCGCAGTATCTCTTAAGTTATTGCAGTCACGAACACATTGGATATGAGTTATGAATTACCGTAAGCATCTTTAACACTGTGACATTCATATTACTACAAGATTTTGATTTGACATGTATGAGAATATTTTAGTTCTAACCCGATTATTTTTTTCTTTTCATTTGTGCTTGTGTCAGCCTGAGTTTTTAGTTATCGAACAGCTTATTATGAAGATGAAAATAAAGCTTGACGGATGTATTTACTAGTATTATTCCACTGCATTCATTAGTATGTTTTGTGATGGTTCAACTCTGATAATTGTGGTAAAGTATAATTAATCATATGTTTTAACATCCTCATGAACTGTTATTTAATTATTATATTTTGTCCTTCCGCTGTGAGATTATATATTTGTTTTCTTCTTCATCCTTTTCTTATATTAATCCTAAAAACTACCTATATTTTTTAAGTTGACATGTGTGGATTATTGTCGGCTTGAATAGTCAAAAAATGCAAGTCCTACAGGACGTATAGTTAGCACCATTGGGTTATTGTCATCAAATATATGGCATATCCTGTTGTTAATGCTAGTACCATGGGCTGACGGATCCTGTACGTATGTAAATATACAAAAAAACAGTTTGGTGCTTATTGTCTGTTGTTTGCTGTAGATTGGTGCACCGGAATAAGGACGATGGGTCACTTGTTCAATTTTTGGATTGGTGAGTTCGATAGAAAGCCTTGGGATCCCTAAATATTATGATATTGTCAGGGATAACGAACCATGACCAAAGGCTGATGAGTCTCAGTATATGGTATATGGAAAAGATCGGGGGAGCTTATATGCACATGCAATGTTATGATGTTTTGTATCTGAGTTATCACTATTATTTTTATTGAATTCTAGGTGAATTCAAATATTTATGCTTTGATGATTTCATCTTTTGATCATATTTACTTTGGAGTTTTGAATCAAAATTGATGTTTTGATGATATCGTTCACTTTGTAGTTTTGGACCCTTGTTTGATAACTTCTTGAATTGTTGTTATTTGATGCTTTGGGTCCTATTTACAAATGTTTTGTTGATAGACCAATCTTAGCCTTAGAGCTAGTTGGTGCTTGTTTATATGTATTGATCACATTTGATTAATTAAACCCTTAAGCAAGTTTATATATTGTTTTGTTGGATTTTTGTTGCTATCCCTTAATGCTACACTTTTGTGCTTAGTTTGAAGCTTAACACCTCTGTGATGTAGTTTAATCCCTGCTTAATGATCTCTTATTTTGTTCTTGGTATCTTATAAGCTGTTAGGCCTTAAGAATCTTATAAATCTATCATTGTCTTAGGCTTATACTGTTCCTTTTGTAAAAAAGAATTGTTATTTATAATTCCATATTTCAAC
Source organism: Allium sativum (assembly GCA_030737875.1). NCBI lineage: Eukaryota > Viridiplantae > Streptophyta > Magnoliopsida > Asparagales > Amaryllidaceae > Allium > Allium sativum. The sequence continues at coordinate 315,996,188 of CM060922.1, read as the reverse complement.
TGTTATATTCTAAATGATTTGCAAACTACACTGACCCATGTGTGCTAATGCTCAGGTCAGACCGAGTTATTTCAGATTTAGCCAGTCGTTGATTTGGATCTTACAACTTCACATTTGGGTTATCTCACGAAACTATTTCGTAGCTGTATTCAATTCACTATACACTTGTTTAATCGAAGATTATTAGGGAATGCGGAATGGATCGTTAAGGCAAAACAAACACTATAGGGGGTGAAGAGTGTTTGTGAGAATTTAAACAAAATCTGAAACTTATGTGAACTACGAGATGAATCAAACACCACAAACACAGTCACAGACACCGATTCAAACATAAATACAAAATAAAGAGAAATAAAGAAGCATAAAAGGAAATAATACACCGGATTTTACACTGGTTCGGATTGCTCCTACGTCCAGTCCCGTACAATGTTGGATTGCGTAGAATTTTATTACTACTCCAATAGTCAAGTGCAACCTCCATGGTTTCATGGCTATAAGAGATACCACCGATTCCTATTTCCCTGATTTCTCGACTACAAGGAAACACTGATTCCTATTTCGCTGATTTCACGACTACAAGGAAACACCAATTCCTACGTTCCTGATTTCTCGGCTACAACGAAAAACCGATTCCTACTTTTACTCAATACAAACGACTTTAGCTCAACCTAAAAAATTACAAATAGCCCTAGAACTCTTCAATAGCACTTGATCCAGAAAGGGATGATAGGAAGGTGTAGAGAGAAGAAGTTTGATCAAAACAGAATTGAATCAGGTAGAGTATAAGTGTAGAAATCATAAAAATGATTAAGAATAATTATATAATGAAAGAGGATGAAAGTGGAGATGAAGATATGATTAAAAATTTGGTTTTAACCCCTTTTTATAGAGTGTGAAAGGTTGCAACGGTTCTGAATCGTTTCAAATAGTGAAAAGACACTTCCTTTCAAAATTGAAAAAAGTGATAGCTATATGTCGACTTGTTGTTTTTGGTATGTCGACATACGCTAGTGTAATTTTGTATTTTAAAGTATTTTTCAACTGTTTTGATATAAAAATAATTCTGAATTTCTTGAGTAAAAATCTAGTGTTGTAAATTAATATTATATAGTAGAAAAACATATGAAAATATAAATTTAAACTATATAGATATATTTATAAAATTATAATATTATAAGATTTTAAACTATTAAAATATATAAAGTATAAGAATATAAATATAAAATTTAAGTTTGAAAAAAAAAAGAATAAGAAAGGAAAAAGAATAGAAAATAAAATAGAGAGGATTGAGGATAAAATCGAAAAGCAGAATGTGAAAATTAGAATTAGAATTTTAAACTGGAGTGCTATTTATAGTCTTACAGAATCTAGACTCTATAATTTTATTAATCTTGAACTTTTGAAATCTCGAATACTCTTGATTCTTGAAATTTCCTTGATCTTAGAATCTTTATTATCTTTAAAACTGTACAGTCTTCAGTAATATTTCATGTATATAATTACTGCATATATATATATATTCTATACAATAAGTGTTAGTATATGTTTTATAATCAATGATAATTGAAATATGGTTGTTGTCATCAAAACTCCATTCTTCGACAATCTCCCCATTTTTGATGATGACAACCTTAGTTTATAAAATATCATACCTGTATATACCTGTTGATGATGTTTCTTCTAATACTCCCTCTGTCTGTAAGAATCCTATAAGTTATGCCTATATTTTATAATTTCTCCCGCTTTGGCATTATCAAAAAGAAATTCTAAAGGTACTCCCCCTAAATTTATAACTTCCCGAATAGAACATAAGTAATTGTCCCAAAAAGAATCCTCCCCCTTAACCTATTCAAACTTATAATAAAATCTAATATGATGATTAAATACAAACCAACCCAAGTATCATTATTACAAATGTTTGTCTAATATATATACAAATCAAACCAAATCAAATCACACCATATGTCTTAATATATACAAGTTTCAAACAATAGAATCCAAATCACACCACACCATATGTTTTAGAATACTTAAACAAATCAATCAAATCGTACCAAATAATTAAACGTTTCTTGGAAAACCATCTCCTCCAAAAATAGGATCCTTCTTAATGACCTCCCAATCTTCATCATCTTTGGTTGGTGGAGCCTTTTGCGAGATCATTATCTTCATCTCAGAGAAGAGATTAGCTATCGCATTGCATCAAAATGCTTCTCTTGTTGCTCGAACATCTTTATTTGACTTAGTTCGAGATGACGCCGATTTCGTAGAATGATAGAGAGAATATTTTTGAAAGAATTGAGAGTTTCTTCTAGATTTTCACTAAGATTATGGATAGGATTTGCCATGGATTTGATGAGAAATGATTAAGGAAGAAGGAGTAATGGAATAATAATGTTTCCAAGAAAAAATGGACTTAAATAGGGTTTGGAATTCGTTGGATTTTGAATGGCAATGAGTAGTTATTCTAATTTTAAAATTTGAAACATTTTGAAAATATATCAGTTATACATCGACATACGCTTTTTGTGATGTCGACATAGTACAGTGTTATGTTTAAAAAAAATTTGAATTTTTTTGAACTCTAATTATATTATAATTAGTTTTATAGTTTTTCCAGAAACATAAAGATGATTATATCAAAAATAAAACTCCATCCATTACTTGACAGAAAGCAAATGCATCCAACTAACCAAGACACACTTTAAATACAAGATTCAAAAGAAAATACAAGGAAATATATAAAGATAGATTAAACTAGATGGCCTAGTTTTCAGATGATGATGAGGCAGATGAAATTCCTAGCTTTCTTCCTATCTTGACCATGAATTTGGATATTTGGGGGAGTCTCTTGTTAAGCTTCTTTTGATTGTTGATGATTTTCACTTGATTTTGAACAATCGTATCTTTGTAAATACGCTTAGAGGTTGGATACTTAATACTTTCCATAAAAGCCTCTTCTTCCCCTTCGACTTCCATTGGCTCTTGTCCTTGTTGCATTCGAGCTTGTTTGGTTTAAATGTCTCATATGATTTAAAAGTAAGAGGAATTTGCATGAGATGAATGTTTGGTGCGTCAAACACTTTTCTAGGGACAAATTATTCTCCATAAAGATCAACATTAAAGTATTTGAAAATGCGAGTGAGGTAAGCACCATAGTAGAGGATGTTTTCCATTGTAAATAAATCTATAGGCTTTATTTCATTTAGAATATTTCGGCACAATTGATAAGATATCCACCCATAATAGCAAAGAGAGCCTTTTGGACTTTAAGAGTTGGATTGTTGAAATTTCCGAAATGGAAAGTGATGATATGTTGAAGAAGAAGGTTGAGAATTCTTGTTTTTGAGCGTAAGCAATGATTTTTGAAATCCATTGGAACACCATCTTCGAAAATATCATGATACGTTTCCATATCGGTTTCTTCGATACCAAAAGTTGAAATATCCGAGCCTATGCTCCTACAATTTAGAATAGATCCTAAGAGTACGACATCGAGAACAATTTGAGTTCCTTTGACACTACTCCAAATTTTGTTTTCGTTTGATTCGTAAAATCCATGATTAAGATTTGCATAAAACATTTTCATGAGTTTGCATTTTGAAATCCATTAGACTCAACACCTCATTATGTTCGGAAAGAGAGACGAGATCATAAGAGGGAAAATTGCTAAAGATGGCGAAAGCACTCAAGTTAACTTTAGCATTTGCTAAACAGTTACCATAGGTTTTGATGGCCTCTTTGTCATTATGAAGATAGCCTTTGATGGTTTTGGTTATCTTCAATTTTTGAGATGAACTTGAGGAAGCCATTGGATTGATAATTTTTTGGAAGAGAATAGATATGAAGAATATAGTTTTAAGTTATGAATGAAAGGTTGAAAGGATATATATAGAGAGAGACAGAGAAAGAGAGAGAGAAATTGAATAGATATGAATTGAATGAATACGAATTGAACAGGCACAACTTTTCAGATTGATAGGACACCTTTTCAGACCTTGGGAGTTGGTGAAAAGATTGGAGGGAATTTTGAAAGTTTAAAGTTTTGAAATTCAAAATTTAAATTTCAAAACTGGTTAGATATGTCGACATATACTTTTCTGTACGTTGACATACTTGACTTATTCCAAAAGGAAATTGTATTTTTATATTTCGAAATATGTTATCGATTTATATTTCAGGTTTAACGATTTCCTGAAATAATTCTAATCCTAATAAATACTCAAACAATTTTATTTTATTAATTTATTAGTTAGTTAATATTATATTATTATTTTGAATTTCAAATTTCAAATTTGAATTTCAAATTTCAAAAGTTTGTTTTTGAAGTTTTAAATTCAAACCAAAACAAATAAACAAACAAAGTAACCATTTAACCAAATAAAACTAAAATCTAATTAATGCGTACCCGGTTTTTTATTCCTTTTTTCATGATTTTCTGAAACCTGAATTGCCGTAAAGCATATGTTTGTATTTTCGGTTTTTGGTTCTTCATCACTTGATGACGAATCTGAATCATCTAATGTTGCTGTGTATGCTTTCTTTCTTTTCCTTGACGAATTGTTGTTGTCCGTTTGTTGAGTCAATTTGTCTGGATATGGACACAATTTCTTTGTGTGGCCTGGTTTGTTGCAGTTAAAACATCGATCATCATTAATTTTTGAATTTCCTAGATTATAACTCTTCCTTCTATACTTTAGAAATTTTCTAAAATGATTTGTCATAAGTGTTGTTTCTTCATCATCTTCACTACTCGAGTCAGAATCATTTGTTGTTGCTTTGAGTGCAATAGACTTCATTTCAGTTGATCTGTTTTCTTTTCTTTTCTATAATTGGACCTCATAAGACATAAAATTGCCAATTAACTCTTCAATCTTCATTTTATTGACATCATTGGATTCTTCAATAGCAAAGTCTTCTGATCCCATTCTGAAATTAATGAATTTAATACTTTTCTGACTTGATCTGCTTCAGAATAAGATTTTCCTACACTATCTCTTGAAATCTGCAATACATATCTGAAATAGACTCATTCTTGTTCATTTTGAATAATTCAAGCTGATTAACTAACATGGATATCTTAGTTTGTTTTACTTTACTAGTTCCTTCATGAGTAACATGTGAAGTTCTCTAGATTTCATAAGTAGTTTTACATACTGATACTCTATTAAACTCATTCCTATCTAATGAACAAAATAACATATTCATGGCTTTAGAATTGCTCTATGCAGCAACCTTTTGTTCATTTGTCCATTGTGCAAACACAGTTGTGGGTTTAACATATTCATTTTGTGTACTATTCCATGTGTCTAAACCTACTGACTGTAAATAAATTTTCATTCTACATGCCTAATATGAATAATTACTACCATTAAACAATGGTGGTCTAACATTGGATTGAACCTATATAAAAGAACTATTATTGCTACCAATGTTGGTTTACATTATCACCATTTTCAAAAATCAGATTATGAACTTTTTGAAAGACCTTGCTCTGATACCAATTGTTAGGGAATGCAGAATGGATTGTTAAGGCAAAACAAACACTAGAGAGGGGTGAATAGTGTTTGTGAGAATTTAAACAAAATCTAAAACTTATGTGAACTACAAGATGAATCAAACACCACAAACACAATCACAAACACAGATTCAAACATATATACAAAATAAACAGAAATAAAGATGCAGAAAAGGAGAGAACACACCGGATTTTATACTGGTTTGGATTGCTCCTACGTCCAGTCCCACAAAATGCTGGATTGCATAGAGTTCTATTACTATTCCAATAGTCAAGTACAACCTCCTTGATTTCATGGCTACAAGGGATACCACCGATTCCTATTTCCCTGATTTCTCGACTACAAGGAAACACTGATTCCTACTTCCTTGATTTCTCGGCTATAAGGAAACATTGATTCCTACGTCCCTGATTTCTCGGCTATAAGGAAACAACGATTCCTACTTTTACTCAATCCAAACAACTTTTACTCAACCCAAACAATTACAAACAACCCTAGAACTCTTCAATAGCACTTGATTCAGAGAGAGATGAGAGGAGAGTGTAGAGAGAAAAAGTTTGACCAAAACAAAATTGAACTCGATAGAGTATAAGTGTAGAAATCATAAAAATGATTAAGAATAATTATGTAATGAAAGAGGATGAAAGTGGAGAAGAAGATATGATTAAAAATTCGGTTTTAACCCCTTTTTATAGAGTGTGAAAGGTTGAAACAGTTCTGAATCGTTTCAAATAGTGAAAAGACACTTCCTTTCAGAATTGAAAAAAGTGATAGTTATATGTCGACATGGTGTTTTTGGTATGTCGACATACCTTAGTGTAATTTTGTATTTTAACGTATTTATCAAGTGTTTTGATATAAAAGTAATTCTGGAATTTCTTGAGTAAAAATCTAGTGTTGTGAATTAATATTATATAGTAGAAAAACATATGAAAACATAAATTTAAACTATATAAATTTATTTATAAAGTTATAAAAATCATAAGATTTTAAACTATATAAATATATAAAGTATATGAATATAAATATAAAATTTAAGTTTGCAAAACAAAGAAGAATAATAAAGGAAAAAGAATTGAAAATAAAATAGAGAGGATTGAGGATAGAATTGAAAATTAGAATTTGAAAATTAGAATTAGAATTTGAACCTAGAGTGCTATTTCGAGTCTTACAGAATCTAGACTCTATAATTATATTAATCTTGAACTCTTGAAATCTTGAATACTCATAAGCCTTGAAAGTTTTCTGCTCTTTGAATCTTTATTATCTTTAAAACTGTACAGTCTTCAGTAATATTTCCTGTATATAATTCCTACATATATATATATATATATATATATATTCTATACAATAAGTGCTAGTATATATTTTATAATCAATGATAATTTGAAATAAGATTGTTGTCATCAAAACTCCATTTTGCAACAGAGATGTTGTAATCCTGTATGGTTCATGTCACCAATCGAGTCTGTTGCATATGTATATGTTGTATTTATGTGATTGTATCTATATGTATCTGTTTTATGATCTGTTAACTGTGATGAGTTGTATATTGTTCCAAATATGATTCTTAGCCATAATTTTATAGTAGACGTGTTGAGTATGTCGATCCACTTGAAATAAGAAAAGAAATTTTTTACTCACCCAATCGACGTATTCAATACTCGTCGAATATAGAATTACGGATCATCGCCCGTGCCCAGCCTTATTCTTCGCCCTAATAGACAGTATTATTTAGTAATGCTCTTTATTAAGGTGGGTCTCACAGTGGGGTGTTTCACTTGTTCAACAGCAGTTCCAAAAGATTACGTTTTTGCAACCAAAATCAGAAAAAATGTACATAATCTACACTTCGTTGGAGATGGAAATAGGTGTAGATATTACAAAATTGTAGTATGTAACATTTGTTAGAGATGCTCTGAAAATGTATTAACAAAACTAGAAATATCTACATAATATTCAAAATTTATTTCAAAAATTTGCAAAATTATCGCATAAAATAAAATGTTTCAAGAGTAAAATTTAATGTATTAAGATTAAAAAAATAACAATTATTAGTGTTCCGCTTACAAGATTTATCATCACTTTTGTTATCAAAAATTATGAGAAATTATTATAGACCCCAAACCTTTAATTAATAAGAAAAAACAGAACAAAACAATAATATACTCAGATTACAATTAATTAAAATATGATTCTCGATGAACAACTTAGACATCATATATGCAAGGCATAAAGATTGAAATGGATATATCAAGAAGGATATTAGTTGTCCTAGTTTATATGACTAAATGTTGTACCACATAAATTAGTATGGAAAATTCAAAGTTAGGGTATTGAAATGCTCATCCTTGTCCGGTACTTATAAACTGCTCTCCTTCACTGCTGAGCAACTGATTATGGAAAGCTATTTCTAAAATTGACTAATAATCCAATAATCAGTCAAATATTCACAACATTTAGATAAAATATAATAAAGTATATGTATAAAGTTGCAAACACAGGATGATCAGAATAAATTATTCATAAATAAAACCCTGAATAAAATACTACAAAATCTTCTAAACGACCATATATGAAATAAATTAGTCAATATCCTCCGATATATAAATGCGCATGAATGACCAATTTGTCTCTAATGGCATAAAATAGCATAAAAAATCCGTAAAGGCAATCCCAACATTGGGAATATGGTAGAAAGAGGGGGAAATCCCCACTTGAAACTTTCTTCTCGCGTTGCAGCAATGTTGATAGCAGCGAGAGGAGGAAGTTGAAGTGGAGATTGTCACCATTTTTCTTTTTAAGCGTGGATCTTTAAACGACAATCTGTTTTTTTAAAAACCAGAAAACAAAAATATGACAACTTGTAGTAACTTTAGATATTAGCCCAACTAATGAACTTTAACAATACATATGTCCATACATTCTACAACTCTAAATAAATGACTAAAACAAAAGGCGAAGATGGAATGAAACGATGTTGATTTCCTAAGAAATAAATTCCAACAAAATTATATCCTTCTTCCTCTTCTCCCACCCTTCCTACGGGTACTATCTATTGGAATTGGTGTCACATCCTCAATGCGGCCGATCTTCATTCCAGAATGAGCAAGTGCCCTAAGAGAAGATTGGGCACCAAAACCTGGTGTTTTAGTATATCAAAATTTCACTTGTTAAAATTTCAAATTTTCAAAATTCATATTTCATATTTCAAAATTCCAAAATTCAAAATTTCAAAAATTTCCAAAGTTCAAAATTTAGATTCAAGATTCAAATTTTCTTAATTCAAATTTTCAAATTTCAAATTTCAAAATATAAATTTTCATATTTCAAAAAACTACTTTTGTTTGCCAAATAGACTCTTAGAAAATAATGGGCTAAATTCTCATATTTGAACTGTGCATACATACGAAGTCGCTATTTTTTTGTTCAAGCTGCAGTAGTTTCTTCATACTAGTTCAGAACCAGGCGAGGCACCTGAAAGTTTTAATATGATTTGATCAAACTAGTTTCCATAAATTTTAGCAGTCTATAAACTAGATATATACTAGAATTAAGTGAATCGAGCGATTATACCTTCCAAAGCTTCAACCTTTGTTTCGTTATCAAAAGGAGGTCTGGGAGGAATCGAATATAAGCATCGTAATTGATAATGTCTCCATAGGTATCCACGAACGTTTCCTTGTCATCATCGAGCGAATCGAAGGAAAAGGAAACAATTTGGGACTAGCCCTAGCCATCGAATTTTTGTCTTCCCATTTTAGTTTTCTCGCATTTCCTCTAATAGATCCTTTTATAAAAGAGGTCGGCACTTTCTTTTATATACACGAGAATAAATGGGTGAAATGAAGTTCACGATATTTACTATTTCAAATAAAATAAAGTCAATGTTTGAAGTTTTATTCCTATAGAACGGTTCTTCCTTTTCAAATGTTCTTATTGTGTGACCCTATAAGTTATTACAACGTTGGTAGTGATCTTAAGTCATATTTAAAATCATAAACAGTGAGTGGCATCTATTAATACATCGTTGTTACCCAAGTTATAAATATAAAATCAACGATATGATAGAACTTTTCTGTGACTAATGTCTCAATGTAATTTAATCCTTTTAACCGATATGTCCAAGATTAAACTCGAGGCATGGAATGTATCATCCTCTTTATAATTTAATCCTTTTAACTTGATCAATGAGTAGACTATGTAAAACAAATCAATATTTGAGCATGTCCATGCATTTCATAGTCTCACTCAATCAAGAGGCCTATGGATATCTCTACTTATATTATAGGGTTGAATTACATCTAGATCATTTATAATTTTCATCTGATTCGAGATGTATATGATAATTACCGTTATCGTCTACTTGGTTAAAATTAACTTTTGATGATATCAAAACACAAATATCCTAGAATAAAATTATAATGATTCAGGTCTGAGGACCATTACATCACTGTCACTATGAAAATAACTTATGATACTCTTAATTATATTCCACATAGTTTTCTCATGTTGGGTCAGCCCAATACGCTATTCTCCAATATATATTTATGTACTGACATTAATATCACATATATTAATGATCAATGAGATATGCATCAGTCAATCAATATACTAGTCTTAATGTTTTATTGTTGACATATATAGATAATAAAACTTGACTAAGGACATTTGAGAATTATAATACTTATGATTATATTATATAATCTCATGTTCAAGTCACTTACTAGAACTATATAATTCTTGTTATTATTCTAAGGACTTCTATTATGTTAATATTTATATTACGCAATAAATATAACATAACAGGATCTTTTATTCGAAATAAAATATAACATCAATAATGATACTATTCGCACCAAATGGATGCCTTTAGGGTATAGACTCTAACAATCTCCCACTTGTACTAAAGTCAATCAATCATGCCTTTAGGGAGAATATCTATATATCATACATGGGAGCCTCCTGCTCGTCTCCGGTACAGCTACTCGTGCATATCACATAATCTGTCTCTAGTCTGCTCATTTAGGAGCACCCAGAGTAATAAGAAGAGACATAAAACTCTGGGTCGGACAAAAGTCTGGTATGAGCGATAAGCAACAAAACAGAATAATAACAGGTATAATCCAATCATACCTGAACCTGGACCTGCAACCAAAGATTTAGCACTACACACCGTACGATACTCTAAGGTGCCACAAACATATGGTGTAAAGATACGGAGGAGGGTTTGTGCATGTCATAGTGATGGAAAACGATCAAGCATAGCAACCATCCTCACATCTCTCACTCAGTGCGTAAAGCATATGATATCCACTATTTGGTCACCTAATCCTTTGGGCCCTGACGGAGTCCAACCCCGAGCAACTATCACTACAAGCCCACTATCCGTCTCTCAGTAGTTAACCAAAGTTATGAATACCGATAACTCCTTTGCACACGTCCCGCAACAAAGTCCAATCGTGAAGTTAAATCGTTGGTTCCCAACTGGATCCTGTGTTCTACTTCCTATTTGGACTTCCTTTGCATCTCGGGTTTTGGTTGAATGGGATTTGGTCTTCAGAAGAGTCGTCGCGTAGTAGTAATAGAGGCTTAAACTCGGTTCGGTTCGGCCTCAACATCTGGTTCGGTTCGGTGTCCTTGATTAGGTCCAGTCCTCCTTTCCATGCTCCAGCTTCTGTTCGACTCAGGTGTATTCATCCGGTTCGGTTCAGTGCTTGCATCTCAAGTCGGTTCGGTTCGATTGCTTCAGCCTTGGCTCGGTTCGTGCTCACCATTTCCGATCCGATCCCCACGCCCTCGCTTCCCATTTGAATCCAACTCTCCTTCATTATCCCGATCCGATCCCAATCCAACTATAGTGGCCTTCCTTTTTGCCATGCTTTATCTTGTGCCATGTCCCGGTTCGGTTCAGTGCTTTCTTGCCCGGTCCACCATCCGATCCAAGCCCTTTCAACCGATCTGATCCGAAATCCTGCACAATTTTCATGCGACTGTTTTACGCCATACGACGACATTTTTGAGCATTCTAACTTTTCTAATCAATCACAAAGCATACCGTACAGTCATAGCAACATGTATAACCAACCACAAATATCCAAACAACAATATGATATGTTAAAATGGATCAAACATACCCAAAAAGCATGATTTTCCCCTTAATCTCCTTAATCATGTTTAAGCATATGATTAGCAAAAATTATCCAAATTAACCCAAATTTTTATCAGATCCCTAAAATAATATTTTATAATTTTACAAATTTTTCCAGATTTTTATGATGCAAAATTTCGCTAATTATCACTAATCACCCCTTAATCCCCTAAATTCCGAGATTAGCAAAATTAGTCCAAATTAACCCAAATTCATATCAGAGGCATAAAATAATATTCTGGAATTTTACGAACTTTTCTAGATTTTTCTGAGTTATAATTTCGTTAATCTTCGCTAATTATCCTAATTAGCCATAATTAGTGAAAAACAGTGCAAATCACTCACCTTTGCCACAAATAAAACTATAGATCTGAAATATCCTCTGTTTTGGGTCGAATCCCAATGCTTAGCAGCAGCCCCAACTCTGATTTGATGCTATCTTGGCTTGGTTTGATGTTGATTAGCTTAATCCTTGATAAGAAAGTGATTTAGAGGTGTTTTGAAGAGATTTAGAAAGTGGAGACCATGGCTAGGTTTGATCCATTTTAACTTATCAAGTTGTTGTTTAGTGTTTGTGGTCACTTCTATTTGTTGCTATGACTGTATGGTATGCTTTATGATTGCTTAGAAAAAATAGAATGGACGAAAACGTCGTCGTATAGCGTAAAATAGTCGCTAGAAAAGTCGTAGGAAAATTGCGTAGGGTTTCGGATCGGATCGGTTGAAAGGGCTCGGGTCGGATAATGGACTGGGAAAGGGAGCACCGAACCGAACTGGAACTTAGCATAAGATAAAGCATAGTGAAAAGGAAGGCCATTGGGATTGTGTTGGAGTTGGGATCGGGCCGAAGCTTGGCGTGGGGATCGGATCGGATTGGAGCTAGAAAGTGGGATCGGATCGGAATGACGGGAGGGCATGGGATTGGATCAGACTAACTGGAGGGATAGAGGACCGAACCATATCTAAGAAGAAGCACCCGAACCGAACCTAGTTGGAGGATGACACCCGAACTGAACCGAATGAAGGAGCTGAGCCAAACCACGACGAAGAATACGAACCGAACCAAATGAGAAATCTGAGGATGATGTATAGTCGAACCGAACCAGACTTAAGCTACTTCTACTCGACGACTTTTTTTGAAGACCAGCTCCAATTCGACCGAAATCCGGGATGCAAAGGTAGTCCAAGTGGTAAGTTTGTACTCATGATCCAGTTGGGAACCAATGAGTTAACTTCATGATTGGGCTTTGCTGCGGGACGTGTGCTAAGGGGTTGTCGATGTCTATAACTTTGGATCACTATGTATAGGGGGTACGTGAACGGATTCAGGGCCACAGTGGCCTAGGTATGACTAAAGAGCTATAGACCAATGAGATGGAGTCATTGTAAAGATTTGGTCATGACTCCATGGGGTAAGCTTGGTAGTAGCAGTAGTTGTACAAGTCGAACTCCGTCACTACTTCGATGGGTCTAGTGATTGACCGTGGTGGACATCGTATGCTTTATGCACCGAGTGAGAGATGTGAGGATGATTGCTATGATTGATTGTTTGTTATCACTGTGACATGCACACCCCTCCCCCGTTATCTTTGCACCATCTGTTTAGTGGCACCTTAGAGTATTGTACGGTATGTAGTGCTAACTCTTTGGTTGCAGGTCCAGGTTCAGGTATGGTTTAGTATACCTGTTATTGTTCTGTTTACTGCTTATCGCTTATACTAGAATTTTTTTATGATCCAAAGTTTTATGTCTCTTCTTATTACTCTGGGTGCTCTCACGAGCAGACTAGAGACAGGTTGGGTGGCATGCACGAGTAGCTACACCGGAGGCGAGCAGGAGGCTTCCATGTAGGATACATATATATATATAAATTCTCCCTGTGTTGCTGCGGTCACTACTTTGGGCATTAGTGGTGTACCTTTCTTTCTTTTATTTAGAGACAATAATTTGGAAAGTTGTAATAAGCTGTATTTGGATTTCCGCTACTCTGATGGTGATGGTGATGTTGATGTTGATTTTAGTTATCAGCTTATGCATTGTCTCGCCTGTTTTATGTCAAGTACATTATTATTATATTTTGTTCCATGCGCTGTGAGACATTCTACAGGTTTCCGATTAGTTCATTCTTTTCTTTCCTTTCTTTGGTGACCATTCCGTGCTAGTCAGGCATGTGTACAGCGCACTTTCGGAGGAAATGCCGGCTGGTGCGGGGCGGGCCGTCACACTTGGTATCAGAGCTCTCGGTTGCGTAGTTAACCTAGGGAAGTTATCAGGGAGAGATAGTACACGTATATGAGAGCGCGTATTTGTGATTATTTTGGTTTTAAAAGCTATATATATACACACACTATTAGTATAGTTAAGGATGAAGTCGCACTACACTGGCACCACTATGGAGATGGTTAATCATTTTCTCTGTGCAGATTAAATGATGAGCCGATACGCAAGGTGTACCAGTAGATGAGCCAATAATGAGAATGCTTATATGAGGACGATGTTTACTGACCTCATGAGAGAGATGCTTAGGGATGTGCACAGGGAAGCTCCCAATGCTGGTAATGGTGGTGGTCCAATAGTGCAGGCGCCTAGGGCCGATTTCGCCAAGCTGAACAAGGATTATACTAGTCTTGGTGGGAAGCCGTTCCCTAGAATGGAGTCTGATATGGATGTGCAGGATTGGTTGGATAGCTGCGAGCGTATCTTCGAAGATTTGAGTATCGAGGATGCGATGAAGAGAAGGCTAGCATCCCGTTAGCTGCAAGGACGGGCAATGAATTGGTGGAATGCTATAAAGGCAGCTACTCCCGAGGATTAGATTACTTGGGATCAGTTTAAGGCTCGCTCTAGCGATAAGTTCATTCCAACTGCTCAGAAGTCAGTATTGATTAAGAAATTCTTGGAACTCAAGTAGAATGGCAGAGCTGTCTCGGAGTATATTGCAGAACTCGATACTTTATCGAAGTATGGACTATCCCTCATTGACACTCTCGAGAAGAAGAATGAGAATTTTATAACAGGTTTGGATCACTAGTTGGGGGAAAGGCTTATTATTAACCACATCGATGAGACGTTTGAATCGATTGTGGGGAAAGCATTGAGGTCAGAGAGTCTTTACCCTAAGTCGAAGACTGAGGTCGCATCTGAAGAGGAGCCAAAGCCGCAAGCAAGCGGTGGAGGCAAGAATGGTTCTCAGAATAAGAGAAAGCAGAATCAGACCATGGATGACCGGGAGAAAAAGAGTAAGAAGGATGTTGAGTGCTTCAGCTGTGGTAAGAAGGGCCATTATGCTAGTAATTGTCTAGCCAAGCCAGCGGATAGGAAGTGCTTCAACTGTGGCCAAGTGGGACATCACAAGGACAAGTGTCTGCAACCTCCTAAAGAAAAGCAGATGGTGAAAGCATATGCCCTTAATGCTATTCCTTCTTTGTCGAATGCCCCAATTTCGGCGGAGAAGGGAAAGAATGTCGTTATTAAAGGTATGCTTTCTGTTTATGATGTTCCTGTTCGGGTATTGTTAGATAACGGAGCTTCCAGTTCCTTCATATCTAGTGACCTGGTAGATAGGTTGGGACTGGAGCCCGAGATCGTCGATAGACCTTTAGTAGTGACGAACCCGATTGGTGGTTCGACTAGCCTTAGCATGATTTGCCGTAATGTGGTCTTATCGAGTCATGGATGCATGTTTTTTTGTGATTGCTTTGTTTTGGGCTTTACTGGGTTTGGCATTATTTTGGAGTCGATTGGCTCCAAAGATACGGGGTGGTGGTAGACTGTGAGGGCTTTTTGGTGACAGCTAGAGCGGATGGTGGGCAGAGGGTAGTGTTTGGTGGTCTACCTAGTGATGGGGTAATGGCTAGTTTTCTAAATTCCCTCGACATCCCGCATGGTGAGTTGTCAAGTTTGCCCGTGGTTGGCTAGTATCCGGACGTCTTCGAGGAAGTGACCGGGCTTCCATCACAGCGAGAGATTGAGTTCCGTATTGATTTAGTGAAAGATACCAGACCTATAATGATGCCACTTCGTCGTATGGCACCAAGGGAGCAGCGAGAGCTCAAGGGGCAAGTCAGCGATCTTTTGAAGAAGGGATTTATCAGAAGGATTGTTTCTGAATGGGGAGCACCAGTTGTGTTTGCTACCAAGGCAGATGGTTCCCTTCGTTTGTGTGTAGACTATGACGAGTTGAATAAGGTGACGAGGAAGAACAAGTATCCTCTACCACGGATAGATGATTTGTTTGATCAGTTGAGTGGTGCGAGAGTATTCTCTCAGTTGGATCTCGCGACAGGTTTTCATCAGCTTAGAGTGGAAACTGAGAGTATAGCGAAAACGACATTTCGGACGCCGTCTGGATTTTATGAGTGGTTGGTCATGCCATTCGGGTTGACCAATGCCCCAGCATATTTTGTGGATCTCATGAATAGGGTATTCAGAGATCAGTTGAATAAGTTTGTCCTTGTGTTCGTGGATGATAATTTGGTCTACTCAAGGACAGAGGAAGAACATAAGGAACATTTGAGGATAGTGATGGAGGTGTTGAGAAAACACCAATTGAAAGCAAAGTTTTCTAAGTGTCACTTCTGGAGGAGGGAAGTGAGATTCTTAGGCCATGTTTTTTCAGAGAATGGTATTGCCGTGGATCCTGCGAAGGTGGCTACGGTACAAGATTGGTCTATGCCTAAGAATGCAACAGGCATAAGAAGTTTCTTGGGATTAGCCGGATATTATCGTAAGTTTATCCAAGACTTCTCCAAGATAGCAGCACCGTTGACTCAGTTGACCAAGAAGAATCAAGCTTTCGTCTGGGACGAAAAGTGCGAGAATGCATTCAAGAGTCTAAAAGAAAAGTTGACATGTGCACCAGTATTAGTCATTCCTAAGGGGAATGAAGAGATGACGGTATATACGGACGCATGTGGTACCGGACTAGGTGATGTGTTGATGCAGGAGGTAGGGTTGTAGCTTATGCAAGTTGGCAACTGAAACCGCATGAGAAAAGATACCCTACCCATGATTTGGAATTAGCAGCGATCGTGTCGCATTGAAGATGTGGAGACATTATCTCTTGGGAGAAAGATTTGAGTTGTTTACTGATCATAAGTCATTAAAGTATCTTTTCTCTCAAAGGGGTCTAAATCTCCGACAATAAAGGTAGTTAGAATTCTTAGCTTCCTATGATTTCAATATCGCATACACACCAGGAAAGGGAAATGCGGTAGCTGACGCATTGAGTAGAAGACATGCCAGTTTAGGGGATATGTTTCTTGAATAGAAGCAACTGGAGTACATCGCTGGGTATGATTTCAAACCAAAGTGTGAATTGGATCCAGAAATGTTAGCAAGTCTGACGATCAGACACACTTTGATTGAGCGGATTGGTTCCAGACAGAGGGACGATCCTAACCTATTGAAAATCATCTCAAAGTTAGATATGGGAATCGAAGAAGAGATGGGCAAGTATGGGCTTGATCGAGATGGATGGCTTAGAAAGAATGGAATACTAGTTGTACCCAATGTCAGTGGATTAAGAGATGAAGTGCTGAGAGAATGTCATCACTCGAAACTAACTATACATCCTAGTAGTAACAAGATGTATCGAGACATGAAGCAAACCTACTACTGGGAAGGGATGAAAAGAGACGTTGGGACGTTTATATCCAAATGCATGAATTGCCAGTTAGTTAAAGCAGAGCAAAAGAAGCCTAGTGGTTTGTTGCAACAATTAGAGATTCCAGAATGGAAATGGGAACAAATCTCAATGGATTTCATTGATGGGTTACCAAGGACTAGATCGGTCCATGATAGCATTTGGGTGATTGTGGACCGATTGACTAAGAGTGCAAGGTTTATACCCATCAAGTCAAACAGGACGGCAGCTAAGTTAGCAGAACTGTATATAAAGTGGGTAGTGAGATTTCATGGAATACCCAAAGGCATTGTTAGTGACTGAGATCCGTTGTTCACTAGTGGATTTTGGAAGAGCTTACAAGAGGCGTTAGGATCAGAATTACATCTCATTACCGCGTATCATCCTCAAACCAACGGTCAATCAGAGAGGGTGAATAATATATTAGAAGAACCTCTTGAGAGCCTGTGTATTGGATTTTGGTGGATCATGGGATGACAATTTGCATCTAGTAGAGTTTGCATATAATAATAATTATCAATCCAGTATCGGTATGGCTCCATTTGAAGCTTTGTACGGAAGACCGTGCAACTCACCGTCATTTTGGTTAGAAATTGGTGAGAAGTTTATGCTTGGACTAGATGTGACAAGAGAAACTTCAGCTAAGATTAAGGTTTTCCAACAGCGAATGAAGGCTGCCTAAGATAGGCAGAAGAGTTATGGTGATAAGAGGAGAAGAGAATTAAAGTTCTCCATTGGCGACTTGGTATTTGTCAAGATTTCTCCGTTGAAGAGCGTGATACGATTTGGCAGGAGAGGCAAGTTGACACAAGATTTGTTGGTCTATTCCCAGTCCTTGAGCAAGTTGGGAATTTGGCATATAAAGTTGAATTACGATGGAAGGAGTTCATAACGTATTTCATGTTTCCCAGTTAAGAAAGTTCGTACATGACCCAGATGTGACTATTTCACCTGATCCGTTGGATGATATCGAAGTTGAACCCGAGGCGGTTGGGAACCGCAAGCCTATGCATATTGTTGGGCACGATATGAAGCAACTTCGAAGGAAAGCGGTGAATCTAGTCAAAGTCCAGTGGGGCGAGAATGAGAATGACTGTACTTGGGAGACAGTGGAGAGCATTAGGAAGACGTATCCAGAACTCTTCGCCTGGTAAGATTTTAGTTTCGATTTAGTCTTTCTGCATGCTAGGATAGCTTTGTTTTATTTGTTTTGCATGTTTGATTGTTGTGTATGATTGGTAGGCATGCGGGATCCTTTGTATGTTTTGGGTTAAGGAATTTCAGGGATGAAATTTTTTAACGGGGGAGAGTGTAACGACCCACATTCTACGCATTGCAGGATCGTAGAATATTTATTTCATTCACATACGAAGTCGTATGGTCATGTAATTTTAGGAGATGAATATTGGAGTCATTTCCCATGTTCATGATTTTGCCGATTTTTAAATGACTATTTTGCCCCTAGCTGATCTTGTTTTGGCCATAACTTTTGATTGGAAAGGAGTTTTACCTAAAACTACTTCCACTGGATCTGAATGATGGTTTACATTTTCGTAGAGTGGTCACATTATCCAAACGGACTCACCGTTTGGGAGGTATGGCTGAAACAAGTTTCAGATGGTGAAAAACAGCTTAATTGGGCTTAACCGGGTGATCGATAGCTAGGCCCAAAGGGGAATTTCGGGATTAGGAGTTTAAAAGGACTGTTAGGGTTTGGAGAGTACCTTTTTCTCATTTTTCAGCCATCACTATTCTTTCCTCTTAACCTAGCCATGGCCTCCAACATCAAAAACATCCCCAAACCACTTTCTAATTGAAGATTAGCCTAATCAACATCAAATTAAGGAGGAATCGCACCAAAGCAAGGTTAGAACTGCTGTGTTGCATTGGGAACAGCGCCAAATAGAGAATCATTTTAGATTTGGTATTTTATTTGTGGCCAAGGTGAGTGATTTGCAAAGTTTCTCACTAATTACGGTTAATTAGGGGTAATTAGTGTTGATTAGCGAATCTATACATTAATAAATTCTGGAAAAATACTTAAATTTTTTGAAATATTGTTTTAGACCTATGTTAGAAAATTTGATTAATTTGGTTAAGTTTTACTAATCCTATCATTAGTTTTGCTTAAACATGCTAAAGGGAAAATATGGGGTTTTGGCTATGTTTGATCCATTTTAACCTATCAAGTTGTTGTTTTGGTGTTTATGGTCACTTCTATTTGTTACTATGACTGTATGGTATGCTTTATGATTGCTTAGAAAAGTTAGAATGGTTGAAAACGTCGTCGTATGGCATAAAACAGTCGCTAGAAAAGTCACAGGAAAATTGTGCAGGGTTTCGGATCGGTTGAAAGGGCTCGGGTCGGATAGTGGACTGGGCAAGGGAGCACCGAACCGAACTGGAACTTAGCACAAGATAAAGCATGGTGAAAAGGAAGGCCATTGGGATCGTGTTGGAGTTGGGATCGGGCCGAAGCTTGGTGTGGGGATCAGATCGGATTGGCGCTAGAAAGTGGGATCGGATCGGAATGACCGGAGGGCGTGGGATCGGATCAGACTAACTGGAGGGATAGAGGACCGAACCGTATCTAAGCAGAAGCACACGAACTGAACCGAGTTGGAGGATGACACCCGAAATGAACCGAATGAAGGAGCTGAACCAAACCACGATGGAGAATCCGAACCGAACCGAACGAGAAATCTGAGGATGATGTATAGTCGAACCGAACCAGACTTGAGCTACTTCTACTCGACGACTTCTTTTGAAGACCATCTCCAATTCGACCAAAACCCGAGATGAAAAGGTTGTCAAAGTGGGAAGTTTGTACTCAGGATCCAGTTGGGAACCAATGAGTTAACTTCATGATTGGGATTTGCTGGGGGACGTGTGCTAAGGGTTTGTCGATGTCTGTAACTTTGGATCACTATGTGTAGGGGGTACGTGAACAGATTCAGGGCCACAGTGGCCTAAGTACGACTAAAGATCTATAGACCAATGAGGTGGGGTTATTTGTAAAGATTTGGTCATGACTCCATGGGGTAAGCTTGGTAGTAGCAGTAATTGTACAAGTCGAACTCCGTCACTACTTCGATGGGTCTAGTGATTGACAGTGGTGGACATCGTATGCTTTATGCACTGAGTGAGAGATGTGAGGATGATTACTATGATTGATTGTTTGCTATCACTGTGACATGCACACCCCTCCCCTGTTATCTTTACACCATCTGTTTAGTGGCACCTTAGAGTATTGTACGGTATGTAGAGCTAACTCTTTGGTTGCAGGTCCAGGTTCAGGTATGGTTTAGTATACCTGTTATTGTTATGTTTGCTGCTTATCGCTCATACCAGACTTTTTCTCTAACCCAAGGTTTTATGTATCTTCTTATTACTCTGGGTGCTCTCACGAGCAGACTAGAGACAGGCTAAGTGGTATGCACGTGTAACTGTACCGGAGGCGAGCAGGAGGCTTCCACGTATGATACGTATATATAGATATTCTCCCTGTGTTGCTGCGGTCACTACTTTGGGCACTAGTGGTGTACCTTTCTTTCTTTTGTTTAGAGACAGTAATTTGGAAAGTTGTAATAAGCTATATTTGGATTTTCGCTACTCTGATGTTGATGCCGATGTTGGTTTAAGTTATCAGCTTATGTAATGTCTCGCCTATTTTATTTCAAGTATATTATTATTATATTTTGTTCCAAGTGCTGTGAGACATTCTACAGGTTTTTGATTAGTTCATTCTCTTCTTTCCTTTCTTTGGAGTCCGTTCCGTGCTAGTCAGGCATGTGTACAATGCACTTTCGGAGGAAATGTCGGCTGGTGCAGGGCAGGCCGTCACAGGGCCTAGCTACTAATCACCAGGTTAAGCCCAATTAAGCTATTTTTCATCCTTTAAACATTAATTCAGCCATATCTCCCAAACGGTAAATCCGTTTGACTAATGTGACCACTCTACGGAAAGGTAAATCATCAAACGGATCTAATGGAAGTGGTTTTAGGTCAAAACTCCTTACCAGTCAAAAGTTATTAACAAAACAAGATCAGCTAGGGGCAAAACGGTCATTTAAAATCGACAAAAATCAAGAACATGGGAAATGACCCCACTAGTCGTTCCCCAAAAGTAGATGACCATACGACTTACCTGGAAAAATAAAAATAAATAAATAAATATTCTATGATCCTCTGATGCATAGAATGCAGGTCGTTACGTTCTCCCCCACCCCCCCCTCCCCCCCCCCCCCCCCCGCTTTAAGAAATTTCGTCCCCAAATTCCTTAACCGAAACATACAAAGAATTCTGCATGCCTATCAATCATTTCCAAACAATAAAACATACAAAACAACACAACAAGCCTATCCAAGCATGCGGTTTACTAACAAGGGAAGAACTATCACTACCAAAACCTTACCAGGCAAAGAGTTCTGGATACTTCTTCCTTATGTCCTCTTTTGTTTCCCAAGCAGCCTTTCTCATCATCACCCCATTGAACTTTGACTAGTTTCACTGCCTTCCTTCGAAGCTGCTTCGTATCATTCCCAACAATACGCATAGGCTTGCGGTTCCCAACCGCCTCGGGTTCAACCTCAATATCGTCCAACTGATCTGGTGAAATAGCCACATTAGGTTCTTGCACAAACTTCCTTAACTGGGAAACATGAAATACATTGTGAACTCCCGTCGTCTTGTCCGGTAGCTCAACTTCATATGCCAAATTCCTATCTTGCTCGAGAACTGAAAATGGACCAACAAATCTTGGTGCTCTTTCCCACCAAAACGAATCACATTCATCAACGGAGAGACCTTGACGAACACCAAGTCGTTAACGAAGAATTCCAAATTTCCTCGTCTCTTATCGACATAAGTTTTATGCCTATATTAGGTAGTCTTCATTCTCTGTTGGATAGCTTTGATCTTGCCTGAAGTCCCTCTTATTATATCTGGTCTAAGCTCAAATTTTTCACCATTCTCCAACCAACATGATGGTGCCTTGCACGGTCTTCCGTACAAAGTTTCAATTGGAACCATACCAATACTTGGCTAATAACTATAACTCAACCAGATACAAATGGCCATCCTATGACCCTCCAAAATCCAATATATATGTTCTCAAAAGATTCTCTAGTATACGATTCACTCAAATACCATCATGACCTAACCTAGTCCTTGGTAAACCATCAATATAATCCATTGAGACTTGTTCCCATTTCCATTTAGGAATTTCTAATGGTTGTAAAAACCCACTAGGCTTCTTTTGCTCAGCTTTAACTAACTGGCAATTCATGCATTTGGACATAAACTTCCCAACGTCCTTATTTATCCTTTCCCAGTGGTAGGCCTGATCCACGTCTCAATACATTTTGTTACCACCGGGATGTATAGTCAGTTTCGAGTGATGATATGCTTTAAGCACTTCATCTCTCAGTCCGTCTACATTGGGTACAACTAGTCCCCCATTCTTTCGAAGCCATCCTTCTCGATCAAATCCTTGCTTGATCATTCTCTTTCCATCGATACCCATCTCTAGAACCCTACAGGTGATAGTCTACTCAAGAGAAGAAAGATAGGAACAAACATAGCACCCATAACATCCATCAAACAAGTCCTACCTATCACTAGCTAAAGCCATGAACACGTCGACACCTACATGACTGGTTTAACCAATCCCAATATTTCGATTCTTATATGTTTGGTGTTAGACCAAAAAATGGTCCTAAAACCCAAATTGTCGTATTTAGAGCATAGGACATGAAGAAATAACCGAAAAATAAGAGAAAAAGCAAGACAACAAGATTTTTATAGTGGTTCGGCGTTAAAGAGCCAACGTCCACTTCATATTTTCCCATTTTATTCACGGATTACAATTACAATAAAGATTGTCTCTCAATCATTCGAATTCAATGAATAATTCTCTGTAAATTCATTGATTTTATTGAGGAAGATGGTGGTTATTCATTGGGAAGTGTTAGCCATGGAAGCCATGGATGTTGAGATGCCAAAAGTCCCCTGAAAATGCTCCCTGGAGGTGTATTTATAGCTGTAGGAAAGCCCATATGGTGATCAGGTCGTGGTAGGACACGTGGCACCCGATCCGGGAAAGTAGGAGCGGTCATAGCCTCAAGAATAGGTCAACATTCATGCATAGAAGCAGGTTTGGTCCAGGCGGTTCGTGACCATGTTGTGCAATACGGATCGGGTCATGGTCATGAGGGGCTCCACGAGTCGGATCGTGGATCATGGGTGTGTCACGAACGGATCGTGATGAGGGCGAGCCGAGGGGGGCGATCCGATGAGGGGCGAGCCGGTCCAGGATGTGATGCTTTGTCACTTCATCCAAATGATTGTCATATTACACTCATTCACGGAAACAGGTGTAACTTTCAAACCGTATGGCCGATTGGGCCAAACGAAAGCTCTACTTGAAGCTAATTCAGAGGGCTACAAGTATTTGATGTGATTATATCCAAATGAGGTAGTTTGATAGGAGTTTTAGGTCAGTTTATACTGATGTTACGATTTTGACCAAATCGCCCTGTGTCTTCTAATGATGCGTTCAATGGCGGAGAGTGATGCTATTCCACCATTTCAACCGAGCAATTGCTGATCAATTCATGTTCGTATTCAAATCCTTTGCTTTGGGTAGCCTGGTCACAAAGCAGGGTAACATTTTGCCCCCCAAAGTACATCTTATCGCAGGTGAGATGTGCTTTGAATATGTTGTGCTAAATTTTTCTGGAATGTCATTTATCCTTGAGAAGGCTTTATCAAACTGTTGCATTGCTTCCCTGGGAGCTAGTCCGGACAAGTTCCATGGAAGGAGTATTCGAGACGATCAAGAAATTGTTTAAACCTTGTCGAATCAAAAGATCTAATTCATCCCTCAGAAGTCATGCTAAATCGTCGGCTCCCGAGCGTGATTCTTCACGAACAGGTCATTTCCAAACAACATCATCATTCTATGCAAGCCAAGCGCATGCTAGGGATGGACTTTCTTTTTCATATGAGCCAATGTATGAAGTAGCCACCCAAATCATGGGGCAACGTAAGAATCTTTGGGCTCTGAGCTAACAACTGGACTGTTGGGACGAAGCATATCCAAATCAACGTATGAATTTGTCATTTGTACTCAAGTTGGATTATCTTGATATCTTGGTATTGATCCAGGATCCTAAAATTGCATTGAATCGTAACAGTAAGGAATCCGGGAGCCATGATCACTCTGGAACGTAGTCGACAGAATCCACAATTGTTATGGATCATTTCTTAATCCCATATTCACATATGAAGAAGTC
Source organism: Allium sativum (assembly GCA_030737875.1). NCBI lineage: Eukaryota > Viridiplantae > Streptophyta > Magnoliopsida > Asparagales > Amaryllidaceae > Allium > Allium sativum. The sequence continues at coordinate 315,971,579 of CM060922.1, read as the reverse complement.
AGTAAGGGATGTTGTTAAAATCATGTGGACCAGTGCCTATAGGATCGTCAACATCGCAAGGTAGTAGATAGGTTTGTCACACCTTCCATCCGGTGTAGTTTGACTCTTTAAGTTCACATTTGATCCGCAATTTAGCTCGCTTAGTCTGGGAAGATGAATCAGGTCATACTCTGGAGGCATAACGTACATGTTTTGAATCTCATTCCATGCCAATATTGTCTTTAGAGTTAGTCTACAAATCGACACTTGTGCTCTCAGTGCCATCGGAGGACAAGCAGAGTCAGGGCTTATGCCCCCAACATCGATGGGGGTTAAAGTATGTCAATCAGGCATCCAATCTTTAGGGTCTTATACTTCCAGTCATTGCATCGGGTAAGAGTTACAGGTTCAGTAATCTTAGTCGACCCAAGACATTCTATGCTCTCTCTCGATTCAGCAAGAGTTGGTGTAGCATACGCAAATTTTTGAATTATATTTTCTTTGATATCGTCTCTACTCTTTAGTCGGATAGTGAGGATTGCCTCATCGGATGTCAGCGAACTCGGTTACTCCTATTGGATCAGTTGTGAAGTTAAATAAGCTTGCTAAATGCGAGTGGATAAATATCGTTATGAAGTTAGTTGGGCCCCTCCTTTTATGCTTCAGCATAGTCTAAAGTGATTGTCACAGTCTTGTTGAATCTCTTTCTCATGCTCGGTTCAATTGAACTTGACAAACAAGATCGTTAGCTCGATTAGTTGTATAGATTCACTTTGGAATTGCACATTCTTGTCATTGATTTCCAGGGCTTTTCCTTTGTCCTTATCGTTTCAGGAATTGGAAGGTGCTCCATTCTTTAGTCAGAAAAGCATCTTGGTCCTTCTCGACGTTAACACCTTCTTGTCATGGAAGTATGTCCACCTCAGGGTTAAATTCATCAAAGCTTCTGAGAAAATCTCGTCACAGAGAAAAATTAAAATCTGGGGGAATAACAGGGGATCCTGATGTCCTATGTGTAAGGGTTGTGATTGTCGTTATCCATCTCATCTTGAGAAGTGCCGCCTCTCGAGAGGCGCCGAATCAAACTTGCAAGCAGGTTACTATTCAAGAATTGCTGCATATTGTCGATATCATGGCTGGTGCCCCCAGCATTGAATCTGAGATTACAAAGGGGGTCTTTGCTGAGTTCTTGTTTCTGCTTCGATATTGCCCCCGGGTCATAGTTCGAGTTATTCGACCCGACCGGGTTCCTGATCTTTGAATTGTCGCATTCTTTCTTGGAGTTGAGTGTGAAATATCGCTCGAGTATCCATTTGGGTTGGGGATAATGCTAGTCGTGCATGACCTGAGTTTGTTACAATTCTTGTATTCTCATCTAGGATGTTGCAGGTAGTTGTTCTATTGACCATGTTTCCATCCATGATGTTCTGAATCAGAGCCGCATGTTGCATGCCTGTTGGTTGGCTCGTGTTCAACCCGAGTTGATGGTTGCTATCTGACTGTGTCAAGTTCGTTATTGCTTGAATTTCGATTTTATCATTTCTAGCGAATTGATGATTGCTGCTTGGCCTTCTGATTCGGCGCTGGCGCTTCTAGCGTGAAGTCTTGAAATAGATAAAGGCCGGCCTCGGGCTTCTTGGTTCCACATGAGTAGTATTCGTCAATCAGGCTTCTATCATTCAATTCTGAACATAGACATCGGGTAGTAGAACTATGCTGCCTAAGGCTCATATTCCGTGCCCTCATTCATGGGGGTTTTGTTCTAAGTAGTAGACTTCGAATCCATGTATTACATATTCCCTCTTCGCATCATGAGTCAGAGTTGGGTGAAAATCGATATGTTGGTACTCGGTCCATGCTAATGTCTTATCTCCTATCCAGGCCCTAATTGTTGCAAAGGACATGCCCAGCCTTATCTGAAAATTCCAGTCTGGAAGTAAGTTTAGAATAGCAAATGGACATTCTCTCTGCATCCATTTCGTGGACCTCAAGGGGTGTAACACCCCACGTCCATTAATATCACTCACGAAGGGAATGCATTAACTTCCATGGAGGTTATAAGTGAATATATAACAGAAAAATTACAACAAGACAGACAGTAAATAGTACTTGGAAATCTAAAACTTCATTTTATTGCAGCGGAAATTAAACATGTTTGTTACATCATAAAACCATAGATCATAACCAAGTATAATATCCATCTTCATAAAAACAAAATATATAATCCCATTACATAAATAACCATTAAAAAGATAACAAGCTGGACTTTACTTCAACGGTCCAAGCTTTTCAAAGAGAGATGAAGCAATTCAATCAAACTCCACTAGAGCTGGGCCCAACCTGAGGACCTGGAGGAGGAAAAAGGATAGAAATAGAGGGGGTCAGACATAAAGTCTGGCGAGTATGATAATTCTAACAATACTATTATCAAAATAACTAGACTAAGGCATAAGTTGGAAGACAAGTAAATGTCTATGAACTCTTAGGAAGATAAAGATAGCGTTTAAGATAACGTTAAAGATAACGGTAAAGGCACACCTAATTACTAACGAATGATTACTACACTGCACCGCACATTACTACACTGCACCACACTAGTCATCCTATTGTTTGATCCCACTTGCTTCACACATAAACTCTATAAATAGCCTTACGTACCCCTAGTGTAACACCCCACACCCGATATGGTCACTCTCTAAGGGAATGCCATAACATCGGTGGAGTATTTTAAGTGAATATAGAACAGAAAAATTACAACAAGACAGATATAAGTAATACTTGAAACTTTTTAAAAACATCATTTCATTGCAGCGGAAAGTAAAACATGTTTGGTTACATCACAAAACCATAATAAGAGTCAAGTACAAAATATCCATCCTGATAAATAAAAGTACATAATCCCAATACATGAACTGATAGCCATAAAAGAAAGGGTAAGCTGAGCTCTACACCTATGGTCCAAGCTCCAAAAGAGAATAAAGCAGCCTGATCAAAGCCCACTCGTACTGGGCCCACTCTGATAACCTGAGGGTTGGGAAAAAGATAAAAACAACGGGGTTAGACATAAGTCTGAGCGAGTCCTATAACTTTAACAATACAATCATTAAAGTAACCAGAGAAGACATAAGCTTGATATACGGTAACGTCTGGGGATGAATGGCTACACTAAGCAGCTTGGTAGACTTAGGATAAACTAAGATAACCGTAAAGACGCATCCACCCACCCAAGGATAATTACTACACTGCACCACACCAGTCATTCCTACTTAAAGGTTGATCCCCCTAAGTGTACTTAGTAATTTAGTAGTTTCGTGTACCCCTATCTGACTACATAGGTGTACCCACTACTCCCCAAGCGATCGGCTCCCTTACGTAGATACCCGTGCTGGTCCCACGATGGGGTGTATCATTACCCAAAGTGGCAACCTGATAATATCAACGGTGCACGGCTTTATATCTACACGATGCAACAACGACTTACCAACCAGCCCGGGTCCACACACGCATATGAAACCCGTTGGTCCTACGTTGCCACCGCTAACCCGGTTTGGCCTCTTATAGTCAAGCCCAATATGCGTGTCCCGTCACTCGACTAGAGTCGAGCCTACTAAGATACGTTTGGGATATTGGTTGAAACGGGCCCCCACAAGCTACCACCTAAGCTTGTTATTTCTAGTGAATCCCACTTAACCCTTTAACCATGTCCACTTACATGTTATACATTTTGGCTAAGTCATTTAATCATATTCTAGTTGTCATACAAGGTACCCACTAGATTTCCACATGCCACCCCAAAGCACTTACTTAACCCTTTAACCATGTTTTAATTACATGTTTCACTTTGGTTAAGTATTCTAATCGTATTTTCTATTTCCACCCAAGGCAACCCATTAGTCTCCTCATGCCACCCAAGGCACCCAATTAACCCCTCATGTCCCACTACATGCTAATATGGTTAAGTGTTTCTTAATTAATTAAGACCGTGATCTCCCATAAAGACCTCCCACATTAGACTGGCTTTTATGACAACTGGTTAAGCCGGTAGGGTCCGGGCAGTTTTACGTCATAACAGAGTCTAACCTCGTGTCTTTACTTTAATCACGTATTTAATTTGTGCCTAAGACCTCCCACATTGGGCTAACATTTGTAGCAACTGGTTAAGCCGGTAGGGTCCGGGCAGTTTTACACTACAAATGAGTCCAACCTCGTGTCTTAGTCGATTAATTACACCTAAGTAATCACCCCCATATTTATTAATTATCCCTAATTAATATTCACATTTACAAGAATATGGGTAGACCTAACTCAATAGGTAAATTCCCAATTCCATAACATGGGTAGACCTAACTCAATAGGTAAATTCCCATGGGGTAGACCTAACTCAATAGGTAAATTCCCACTTATGCTTATTCATTTTATGGTATGCTTAATCATAACCATTTCACACCATTTCATTAACATGTCTATTAACCCCATCGTTTCCCACGTACTTATGCTAACACGACATATTTCCAAGAGAAGATTCTTTCACAATTAACATGGGTTTCACTTAGCATACATTAGCATTAACATGGGTTAAAAGGTGTCCACTTACATCATAATATTAACCCAACTAGAATTACTAAATAACCCAACTTGCATGAACATACATATGTCATATATAAAGGCAACTTGCATAAGTGTTCATAGGTTATACAAAGGTGAACTTGCATGTGTCTTAAAGGTGTGAACTTGCACAACATGTTACATGTTAACTTGCATAACATCATACACATAACTTTCATAATATCATAAACATAACTTGCATATCAACATACACATAACTTGCATAGCATCATGCACATAACTTGCATAACATCATACACATAACTTGCATATGAACTTGTATAACAACATGCACATAACTTACATAACGTCATACACATAACTTGCATAACATGTTGAGCTTGCATATAAGCATACACATAACTTACATAACATGTTGAACTTGCATATAAGCATACACATAACTTGCTTAACATGTTGAACTTGCATATATGACTTGCATCTTAAAGGAGGGTAAACATGCATACATATATATATACATAGCATATAAAGGTGTCATCTTGCATATGTATGCATCACATTTAAAAGGGTAAACTTGCATGTCATGATTTATGCATAATACCAAACACTTAGCATGCATAAAACCACATACTTAGCATGCATAGAATCAATTACTTATTATGCATAAACCCACCACTTAACTTGCATAAACCCACATACTTAACTTGCATAAACCCACATATCCAACTTGCATAAACTCACATATTCAACTTGCATAAACTCACATATTCAACTTGCATAAACTCACATATTCAACATGCATAAACTCACATATTCAACTTGCATAAACTCACATATTCAACATGCATAAACATAGGATTAATATTAAACATAGATTAGCATATTCACATCATATCATATGACTTGAAAACCCATTAATCCTCATGCAAAACCATAGATCTCCTCATATCTCATCTACTTAATTTAGCAATTGATCATCAAAGTGATAGAAACTCACCAAAACCAAGATTAGCAAACTTATGAAGTAAAACTAGTTGCTTTAAGGAGGAGATGATGATTAGAGGTTGATTAGCTTGCTACTTTCTTCATAAACTAGTGGAGGCTTCTCTCAAGTTTGATTTTGGCGGCATGATGGCCTCATTTCTATTTTTAGTAGGGATTAGGCTTGCATTAGGGTGTATTTATAGGATTAGGGTGTGTTTTAGACCATAGGATTAACCCTAGGTTAGATTAGGTCCGTCAGATATAGGAAATCTCTAGAACCCAGCCCAAGACTCAACCAAAAACCAGATCTGGTGCACCCAGATCAACAGGGCCAACACCCTGTGTCGACACCCCTATCGACAGGGCTGTCGACACCCCTGTCGACATGCCTGTCGACACCCCTGTCGACATGCCTGTCGACACGGGGCTAGGCGGGAACTTTCCCGCCCTTTCCGCTTTTGGCTCCAAACTTGTTTTAGAACTGAATTTTAAATCTGTTTTTAACTTTGAATTTTCTGAAAACTTCTTTGGGCCTTAACTGGGCCATACGGACTCCGATTTACAAAATTTCGGACTCTATTCTGCGTATTTTTGCGAGACGAACGCAATGACGCAGCCCGTTTCCCCCAATTCTCACATTTGAGATTATTTATTCTGCAATTAGTGAATTTTTAGCATTAACTGAAATACGGGGTGTTACATTCTCCCCTCCTTAAAGGATTTCGTCCCCGAAATCTCTAAGCTAAGGAGAATGCATATCCTACCATCCAAACAACCATCTACTCAATCCACCAAACACGGGCATCCATTGTCCTTAAAACAATTTCTAATGACGTATGAGCATATGCAAAAAGTGTGTGTATATGTTCCCTATCTAATGTATGAACATATGCAAACCATGATAGTGCCATGCATCCATTATGTATGCGAGAGAATCCTATCGACACATACAATATCTACATTAGTGCACAATCATTCACCAAAATGCATCATCCATATGATAACATAATCATTATACATCCATGAATATAGTTTCCTACACACAATTTTATGCAATATGCAATATGAAGTGATTGAGCCGATCTAGTGCCTAGAGTGTGTGTATATGCATCCACGAGCAACCACTAGCAAACACTTGCATCCATCAACCATAACATGTCTCAAACACATGTTTCAACCATAGGTTTACCCTATCTAAAGGTCAAAGGTACTAATGAGAGGACATACTAAGGATAAGATAAGCACTAGACAACCGATAAAGGAGACGTCCAAAGCACATACCCTCAAAAAGGGATGGGTATTACGAACGCATCTTCGCTTCTGTCTCCCAAGTAGCATTGCTCTCACTTTCTCCCCTTTCTCATTTTGACTAGTCGAACCTCTCTGTTTCTCAACTCCCTAATCTCTGACCCAAGGATGCGGGTAGGAGCTCGTCGAATAATCACATCACGCTCTACCTTACTTCTTTAAGCAAGCTTGGCTCTATCGCCTCTACGATCTCATGTAGGCCCTTCCTCACATGGAATACATCATGTACACCACTAAGTCTGTCGGGCAACCCCACCAATGGAAGATGCTCTTCCCATGTACCTCCTAAATCCAAGATACATAGCCTCAAAAGGTTTTCTAAAATACGATTCACCCTCTCGGTCTGGCCGTCTATCTGAGGATGATATGCGGTACTCAAATACAACTGAGTCCCTTCCGCCTCTTGCAAACTTTTCCAAAACTCTTTAGTGAAGATAGGATCTCAATCGCTCACTATACTGGAAGGTACATCATGCAATCTAATAATCTCTCGAATGTAAACTGAAGCTAGACATGGAATAGTCCTCTTGCTCTTCACGGGTATGAAATGGGCACACTTAGTAAGTCTATCTACCACAACCCAAATCCCCGTATTACCCTTCCTTGATTTCGGTAATCCTTCGAGACACTATCCTACTTCCTTAGCGGAACTTCCAATGGGTGAAGCAACCCACTTGGTTTCTTTTGCTCCGCTTTCACCAAGCATCTAGCGACATACTCAGCCATGTCTTTCTTTATACCGGCCAAAAAGAAAACTCGCTTCATGTCTTGGTACATCTCGTCCTATGAGAAAACCAGATTCTTCTTCGTCAAGCGGGTTAATGGGGCTGATATCTTCGCGAAGTCTTTGATGAACTTCCTATAATATCCTGCCAACCCCGAGAAACTTCTTACTTCGGTAGCATTCCTAGGAACTTTCCAATCCTGGATAGATACTATCTTTGCGGGATCCACAGCTATCCCTTCCTTAGAGACCACATGCCCTAAGAATCGCACTTCTCCAAAAATGACATTTAGAGAATTTAGCTTTAAGACTATGTGCTCGAAGAGTCTCCAACACTTCTCTGAGATGTAAGGCATGCTTTTCTCCACTTCTAGAGAAAATCAGGATATTCTCCCATGCAAAATCGTCACAACTATCCATCTCTCACGCAGACCACCTTAGTCGAACTCGACATCCCCCAAATGCAAGCCCCAAAGGCCTAAACCAATATCAGACAAACACCCAAGGGATACCTCCTTCGAATTCAGACGACCTACGTGAGATGATACTAGTAAAAACGGCTAAATAATTAAGCCCTTGTCCAACTCTGGATGTCCTCGCCAGTCTCGCTCCAAAACCACCGTTTATCCCATAACTGGCTTTGCTCATCCTATTGAGCACATACGAAAACTTATTTCGCTCCTAGAAAAGACCAAGATGTCATTTACAAAGACCATCACGAACTTATTTAGGTACTCCCTGAACACCCTTCTCATCATATGCGGGGGCATTCGTCAAACCAAATGGCATCTCCAGCCACTCATAAAAACCATCCGGAGTCCTAAAGGTAGTCTTCTCTATACTATCCTCAGTCACTCTCAACTGACGAAACCTCGTGGCTAAGTCCAACTGCGAAAATACTGAGGCGCCCACTAACTGATCAAAGAGATCATCAATCCTCGACAATGGGTGTCTATTCTTCTTTGTGAGTTTATTTAGCTCTCTTTAGCCTACACAAAGTCTGAGGAACCCATCCGCCTTCGTGGCAAAAACTACCGGAGCACCCCACTCCGATATACTTCGTCTTATGAACCCCTTCTCAAGCAAATCGCCTACTTGCTTATGGAGTTCCCTCCTCTCACGAGGAGCCATGTGGCACACTGGCCAAGACACTGGTTTGGCATTGTCTACCAGATATATTTGGAAGTCAATCTACCGCTCCGGAGGTAAGCTCTTCACCTCCTCAAAACACATCCGAGTATTCCCGGACCACTCTATAGATTGCAAACTCTCGACCGACGTGTCAAGCGACTCTAGATAACTTAGCATAACAAATTCCATGGGATTACAAGAGATTTCGAGAGTGTTACCCAAGCGGGTCATAAGCCTAACAACTCTCCCTTCACAATAAGAACGGCACCATTACTGGATAACCAGTCCATGCCCAAAACTAACCCATAGCCTGTGAAGCCCAAAAAGCATCACATCTAAACTCAACGCTAAGTATAGAAACTTTCAAACCCAAACACACCATAGAGCCCCAATTGGGTTTGAAACAACTAAGGGATCACCTACTAAACTGGTGTCTAAGTGCAGTGACTCAACTAACAATGATGAGATAAACGAACTCAATGCGTCAAAATCAAATAAAGTACGGACAGGATGATCAAACAGGAAAACTAAACTTTCCACGGAAATAGTTCTACCTCTTTCTCGAACCGGTGGAGCTGCGAGAGCCTGAACTTCCCCCCTTGCCTGAGCTGGTGCCACAAGAGCTTGCACCTGTCCTCCTGAGGTAGACCCCGTCCTTTTCCCTTTCTTAGGACAGTCTTTCACTAGATGTCCTGCTTCGTCACAGTGGAAGCAGCCAGTCTTCTTCTTCTTGCGACAATCCTTGTTTAGGTGGCCTAGTGTTCCACAGTTGAAGCACTTCTTCTTTCCCTTGCCACCGTTACCTTTCCCACCCTTATTTTGTTGTTGAGGTTTCTTCTGATCTTCATTCTTATCGGGTGCTTTATTAGCATTGGGACCCTTCTCTTCCTCATGCATAAGTGCCATGTCCACTAGCTTCTCGAAAGTGGCCCCCATAGGGATGTGAGACATAGCCAATCCGTGCATCGGTTCGTTCAAGCCTTTAACGAACCTCAAAGCTTTCTCTTCTGGTGTGTTTACCAAGTCCATGTTGAATCTCTCTAACTGATTAAACTTGTTAACATATTCTTTCACCGATAAGTTCCCTTGCTTTAAGTTCAAGAACCTTTCCACGTGCATATTTTCTTCCACTTTTGAGAGAAACTTTGCCTCAAACCTTTGCCTGAAATCCATCCAAGAGTCAACAGGGCGTTCTCCATTAGTGACCTCCCACCAGAACGAGGCCTCTCCTTCCATTAACCAAGCGGCTAACCTGACTTTCTTTCCCTCTTCCACTTCCAAGATTTCCATCAATTCTTCCGTCTCATTAAGCCAATCCCTAGCTCCCACAAAAGGTTTTCCTCCCATAGCCTTAAACTTCCTACAAGTCATAGCAAAAGTATCCGCGCGAGGAGGAACGAGTGCAACGGGTGGAGGAGGAACATTTGCTGGACCTGCAGCGGCGGCCCAAACCTCTAACAACCTCCTATACCATACTGGTACCGCTACACCGTCCGGAAGATAAAGATCTTCAGCCATGCTGAGACGAAAAAGGAAAGATTCAAAACGGAGAATTCGAAAGATAAAGATATGGCTATCGGGGATTATGCTTTTCTTTCAAAAACTTTTCTCTTTTAAAGACATGTTTTTGAAAATATTTCTTCCAAAAATGTTTTTAGAAAAATAGTTTTCTAAAAATTTTATCTGTTCTGGTAACCTTTGCTCTGATACCACGTGTAACACCCCACACCCGCTATGGTCACTCTCTAAGGGAATGCCATAACATCGGTGGAGTATTTTAAGTGAATATAGAACAGAAAAATTACAACAAGACAGATATAAGTAATACTTGAAACTTTTTAAAAACATCATTTCATTGCAGCGGAAAGTAAAACATGTTTGGTTACATCACAAAACCATAATAAGAGTCAAGTACAAAATATCCATCCTGATAAATAAAAGTACATAATCCCAATACATGAACTGATAGCCATAAAAGAAAGGGTAAGCTGAGCTCTACACCTATGGTCTAAGCTCCAAAAGAGAATAAAGCAGCCTGATCAAAGCCCACTCGTACTGGGCCCACTCTGATAACCTGAGGGTTGGGAAAAAGATAAAAACAACGGGGTCAGACATAAGTCTGAGCGAGTCCTATAACTTTAACAATACAATCATTAAAGTAACCAGAGAAGACATAAGCTTGATATACGGTAACGTCTGGGGATGAATGGCTACACTAAGCAGCTTGGTAGACTTAGGATAAACTAAGATAACCGTAAAGACGCATCCACCCACCCAAGGATAATTACTACACTGCACCACACCAGTCATTCCTACTTAAAGGTTGATCCCCCTAAGTGTACTTAGTAATTTAGTAGTTTCGTGTACCCCTATCTGACTACATAGGTGTACCCACTACTCCCCAAGCGATCGGCTCCCTTACGTAGATACCCGTGCTGGTCCCACGATGGGGTGTATCATTACCCAAAGTGGCAACCTGATAATATCAACGGTGCACGGCTTTATATCTACACGATGCAACAACGACTTACCAACCAGCCCGGGTCCACACACGCATATGAAACCCGTTGGTCCTGCGTTGCCACCGCTAACCCGGTTTGGCCTCTTATAGTCAAGCCCAATATGCGTGTCCCGTCACTCGACTAGAGTCGAGCCTACTAAGATACGTTTGGGATATTGGTTGAAACGGGCCCCCACAAGCTACCACCTAAGCTTGTTATTTCTAGTGAATCCCACTTAACCCTTTAACCATGTCCACTTACATGTTATACATTTTGGCTAAGTCATTTAATCATATTCTAGTTGTCATACAAGGTACCCACTAGATTTCCACATGCCACCCCAAAGCACTTACTTAACCCTTTAACCATGTTTTAATTACATGTTTCACTTTGGTTAAGTATTCTAATCGTATTTTCTATTTCCACCCAAGGCAACCCATTAGTCTCCTCATGCCACCCAAGGCACCCAATTAACCCCTCATGTCCCACTACATGCTAATATGGTTAAGTGTTTCTTAATTAATTAAGACCGTGATCTCCCATAAAGACCTCCCACATTAGACTGGCTTTTATGACAACTGGTTAAGCCGGTAGGGTCCGGGCAGTTTTACGTCATAACAGAGTCTAACCTCGTGTCTTTACTTTAATCACGTATTTAATTTGTGCCTATGACCTCCCACATTGGGCTAACATTTGTAGCAACTGGTTAAGCCGGTAGGGTCCGGGCAGTTTTACACTACAAATGAGTCCAACCTCGTGTCTTAGTCGATTAATTACACCTAAGTAATCACCCCCATATTTATTAATTATCCCTAATTAATATTCACATTTACAAGAATATGGGTAGACCTAACTCAATAGGTAAATTCCCAATTCCATAACATGGGTAGACCTAACTCAATAGGTAAATTCCCATGGGGTAGACCTAACTCAATAGGTAAATTCCCACTTATGCTTATTCATTTTATGGTATGCTTAATCATAACCATTTCACACCATTTCATTAACATGTCTATTAACCCCATCGTTTCCCACGTACTTATGCTAACACAACATATTTCCAAGAGAAGATTCTTTCACAATTAACATGGGTTTCACTTAGCATACATTAGCATTAACATGGGTTAAAAGGTGTCCACTTACATCATAATATTATCCAACTAGCATTACTAAATAACCCAACTTGCATGAACATACATATGTCATATATAAAGGCAACTTGCATAAGTGTTCATAGGTTATACAAAGGTGAACTTGCATGTGTCTTAAAGGTGTGAACTTGCACAACATGTTACATGTTAACTTGCATAACATCATACACATAACTTTCATAATATCATAAACATAACTTGCATATCAACATACACATAACTTGCATAGCATCATGCACATAACTTGCATAACATCATACACATAACTTGCATATGAACTTGCATAACAACATGCACATAACTTACATAACGTCATACACATAACTTGCATAACATGTTGAGCTTGCATATAAGCATACACATAACTTACATAACATGTTGAACTTGCATATAAGCATACACATAACTTGCTTGTTGAACTTGCATATATGACTTGCATCTTAAAGGAGGGTAAACATGCATACATATATATATACATAGCATATAAAGGTTTCATCTTGCATATGTATGCATCACATTTAAAAGGGTAAACTTGCATGTCATGATTTATGCATAATACCAAACCCTTAGCATGCATAAAACCACATACTTAGCATGCATAGAATCAATTACTTATTATGCATAAACCCACCACTTAACTTGCATAAACCCACATACTTAACTTGCATAAACCCACATATCCAACTTGCATAAACTCACATATTCAACTTGCATAAACTCACATATTCAACTTGCATAAACCCACATATTCAACTTGCATAAACTCACATATTCAACATGCATAAACTCACATATTCAACTTGCATAAACTCACATATTCAACATGCATAAACATAGGATTAATATTAAACATAGATTAGCATATTCACATCATATCATATGACTTGAAAACCCATTAATCCTCATGCAAAACCATAGATATCCTTATATCTCATCTACTTAATTTAGCAATTGATCATCAAAGTGATAGAAACTCACCAAAACCAAGATTAGCAAACTTATGAAGTAAAACTAGTTGCTTTAAGGAGGAGATGATGATTAGAGGTTGATTAGCTTGCTACTTTCTTCATAAACTAGTGGAGGCTTCTCTCAAGTTTGATTTTGGCGGCATGATGGCCTCATTTCTATTTTTAGTAGGGATTAGGCTTGCATTAGGGTGTATTTATAGGATTAGGGTGTGTTTTAGACCATAGGATTAACCCTAGGTTAGATTAGGTCCGTCAGATTTAGGAAATCTCTAGAACCCAGCCCAAGACTCAACCAAAAACCAGATCTGGTGCACCCAGATCAACAGGGCCGACACCCTGTGTCGACACCCCTGTCGACAGGGCTGTCGACACCCCTGTCGACATGCCTGTTGACACCCCTGTCGACATGCCTGTCGACATGGGGCTAGGCGGGAACTTTCCCGCCCTTTCCGCTTTTGGCTCCAAACTTGTTTTAGAACTGAATTTTAAATCTGTTTTTAACTTTGAATTTTCTGAAAACTTCTTTGGGCCTTAACTGGGCCATACGGACTCCGATTTACAAAATTTCGGACTCTATTCTGCGTATTTTTCCGAGACGAACGCAATGACGCAACCCGTTTCCCCCAATTCTCACATTTGAGATTATTTATTATGCAATTAGTGAATTTTTAGCATTAACTGAAATACGGGGTGTTACACCTAGATGACTACATAGGTGCCATCTGCCCCTATCTCCACTAGGTGTACCCCACTACCCACTTTCGATCGGCTCCCTACTCGTAGATACCCATGTTGGCCCCACAGTGGGGGGTATCACTCCCCTAAAGTGGCAACCTGATACAACTTGAGAATTCATGGCTTATACCTACATGATGCAACAACGTCTTACCTACCAGCCCGGGTCCACACACGCATACGAAACCCGTTGGACTTGCGTTGCCACCGCTCCCCATTTTGGCCTCTTACAGTCGAACCCAGCATGCGTGTACTGTCCTCGACTTGGGTTGAGCCCACAAAGATACGTTTGGGATACTGGTCGAAATGGGCCCCCACAAGCTACCCACCAAAGCTTGTCACTAGTATATCCCACTTAACCCTCTTAGTCATGTTCATTTAGATGTGTGTTTGGTTAAGTCTTACTAATCGTATTTCACATGCCACTAAGGGCACCCCCTAGATTCCTCATGCCACCCAAGGAACCTACTTAACCCCCATGTCCCACCTTACATGTTTATCTGGTTAAGTATTTCTTAATTCATTCAGGCCATAACCTCATAAAGACCTCTCACATTAGACTGGCATTTATGGCAGCTGGATTTGCCGGGCGGGTCCGGGCAGTCTTACACCATAAAAGAGTCTAACCTCGTGTCTTTACAACCGTTATGCTTTAGTTTAGGCCTAGGACCTCTCACATTGGGCTGACATTTGTGACCACTGGATTTGTCGGGCGGGTCCGGGCAGGTTTACGTCACAAACGAGTCCAACCTCGTGTCCTAAGCATTGATTAACACTTAAAGTCTTTTACCCCAGTTTTAATAATTCCCTATTCAAATTATTAATTAAGTCAACTTTTAATGATGTCCATAATTGACTCAATTATGGCCATCCACTTATGGCATGCAAAATCAAATCAATTGCACCCCAACTTTTTAATATTAAATCCTTAATATTACCCCTACCCCACGTTTATACGTTCGCTTATTCAACGCATAATATAGGCTAGAGTTGAATAGTCTAACACCTAGCACAAAGATAAATTATCACAACATATAGACAATTAAAATAAATCTAATCATAATAGGGGTGAAACTTGCATAAACTACACATGTTAAGAATCAAAAGGTGTCAACATGTTAAATGTCTCAATTTATATGATATGATCATAGCCCAAATCTATACATAAACTTGCATATGGGGTTTTTAGGCAACATAATGATGGTGTGAACTAGCATAGGATATCACATATGTCATGGCATAATTCTATATGTCATAATAGATGTCTTGGTATATGTTTATAACTTTTCTAATCAATCTAACTTGCATATGTGACTTGTCATATAGATCAACATAACCCAAACATGATGATTTAATTAATATGAACTAACTTGCATAGATGGTAACATCATGGCCTTTTTAACATGTATGATTCATCATAACTTAGCATAGAAACTTTCAACATACATAACATTATCATAGCATGATTTACAACATATAAGATATCATCATCACATAACATTGGATTTACAATATACATGATAGCAAAAGGGGTTTACAACAACATATATGATAATTCACATCATCTACTCATAATCCATTCATAACTCAACCTAATTAAAATGATAATATCTTGTTAAGATCATCATACTCACAATTTAGAGAAGAAAAGAGAGAGTTTTGCTTTGCTTTAGGGTTGAGAGAATTAGAATTGAATTTGCTTTTTTTCTTTCTTAGTTGGCGGCGGCTCCATTGATTTCCATGGCGACGGTAACTATTCTATTTTAATTAGGTTTAGGGTTAGCATTAGGATGTATTTATAGGTGTAGGAAGTTATTTAGGACCATTAGATTAACCCTGGACCATGAGAACCAATCAAATGCAAAATCTGCGTTTGAGCGAATCGGCCCACGGGTTGACAACCAAACACCCTGGATTAACCCCTAGTCGCAGCGGGGCTTGGGTCGACCTCAAAAATGGGCCGGTTCGGTTATTCCCCCTCCCAATTCGCTGTTTTGAACTTTTTCACATATTTATTTATTTAATTTTTAATTTATATATATATATATATATCAATATATATATATATATATATTTCTCTGTGCAACCCATTTCACTTAATTCTTTTCTAAAAATTAAGTATACTTTAATTTGTGAATTTTAATGTTATAAAATTACGGGGTGTTACATTCTCCCCTCCTTAAAGGATTTCGTCCCCGAAATCTCCAAGTTAAGAAGAATGTATATCCTACCATCTAATCGTCCATCTACTCAACCATCAAACACCGGCATCCATTGTCTTTAAAAGACTTCTAATGCTTTAATGTTTATATGCACAGTGTGTGTATATGTCCATATCTAATGCAAAATTAGGCGGTCTACTGATCCAGTCGACCTCCTTAGTGCAATTCATGATAGTACCATGCGTCCAATATGTATGCAAAAGATTCCTAATGATACATATTAATTCTATATGTGTGCACAACCATCCACCCGAATGCAGCAACTATATGATAATACAACCATTATACATCCATTTTACTAAATACATCCATATATATGCAATATGCAATATGAAGTGAGTGAGCCGATCTGGTGCCTAATAGTGTGTGTATATGCATCCACGAGCAACCACTAGCAAACACTTGCATCCACTTTGCATCCACCATACATAACATGTCTCAAACACATGTTTCAACCATAGGATTATCCTAACTAAAGGTCAAAGATACTAGCGAGAGGATATACTAAAGATAAGATAAGCACAAGCTAAGCGATAAAGGAGAAATTAAAAGACATACCCTCAAAAAGAAAAGGGTATCGTGAACGCATCTTCTCTTCTGTCTCCCAAGTAGCGTTGCTCTCATCATCTCCCCATTGCACTTTGACTAGTCTGACCTCTCGATTCCTCAACCTCTTAATCTCCGACCCAAGAATGCACGTAGGAGCTCGACGAATTGTCGCATCACGCTCTATCTCCACCTCTCTAAGAAAGCTCGGCTCTACCACTTCCGCGGTCTCGTGCAAGCACTTCCTCAA
Source organism: Allium sativum (assembly GCA_030737875.1). Taxonomy (NCBI): domain Eukaryota; kingdom Viridiplantae; phylum Streptophyta; class Magnoliopsida; order Asparagales; family Amaryllidaceae; genus Allium; species Allium sativum. The sequence continues at coordinate 315,954,514 of CM060922.1, read as the reverse complement.
ATGTGACACATGGAATACGTCGTGTACACCACTAAGTCTCTCAGGCAACTCCACTCTATATGTCATCTGTCCGATTTTCTCCTTAATAGGAAACGGCCCTACAAACCTTGGTGCTAATTTCCCAATGGACCTAAATCGAACAACGTTCCGTAATGGAGACACTTTGACAAAGACCATGTCCCCAACTTCAAACTCGAGATCTGTCCTCCTCTTATCCGCATAAGATTTCTGCCTATCCTGTGCTGCTTTCATCCTCCTTCGAATCAAGTCGATCTTCTCTGAAGTCTCCCTAATCATATCGGGCCCAAGTAAGATCTTATCCGTAGATTCCCACCAACATGTAGGTGAACGACAAGGTCGTCCATAAAGAGCTTCGAATGGTGACATACCAATGCTAGACTGAAAGCTGTTATTATATGTGAACTCCACCAATGGAAGATGCTCTTCCCACGTACCCCCAAAGTCTAGGATACATCGCCTCAACAGATCCTCTAGAATGCGATTCACCCTCTCGGTCTGGCCGTCCGTCTGAGGATGATATGCGGTGCCCAAACATAACTGAGTCCCTACCGCCTCTTATAAGCTTCTCCAAAATTCGCTAGTGAAAATAGGATCGCGGTCGCTCACTATGCTAGAAGGAACACCATGCAAACAAACTATTTCTCGAACGTATACGGAGGCTAACCATGGAGCAGTCCTCTTACTCTTTACGGGAATGAAATGGGCGCTTTTAGTAAGTCTATCTACTATAACCCAAATTCCCGTATTACCCTTCCTTGATCGCGGTAACCCATCCACAAAATCCATCGAGACACTTTCCCACTTCCATAGTGGAACCTCCAATGGGTGAAGCAACCCACCGGGTTTCTTTTGCTTCGCTTTTACTTGTTGGCACACCAAGCATCTAGTGACATACTCGGCCACATCTTTCTTCATGCCGGCCCAAAAGTAAACTCTCTTCATGTCTTTGTACATCTTGTCTCCGCCGGGACGAATGGTCATCTTCGAATGATGTGCTTCGTTAAGAATAGTCTTCCTTAGGTCATCATCTTTTGGTACACAAAGTCTACCGTCCCTACGTAACCAACCCTTATCGTCTAGGGTATACCTACGGAGATGGCTTGATGACTCCCCTCCTTTGAGTTTTTCTACTAACTCAACCAACTGTGGGTCGTATCGCTGTGCCTCGCCAATCCGTCCCAAAAGCGTAGGTCTGACCTCCAAGGATGCTAGCAAACCGGGTACGAAGTCAACGGAAGGTCTAAAGTCAAACATCGAAATGAATTCTAAACTTCGCCGCTCAACAAACAAAGGACTTAAGGATAATCTTTTTCTACTTAAGGCGTCTGCCACCACGTTACCCTTGCTAGGGGTATAGGCTATTTCGAAGTCGTAGGACGCTAAGAACTCCATCCACCTTTGCTGCCTTAAGTTCAAGTCCTTTTGAGAGAATAGGTATTTTAAAGACTTGTGGTCAGTGAATAATTCGAATTTCTCGCCAAGAAGATAATGACGCCAAGACTTAAGCGTGAAAACAATAGCGGCCAATTCTAGGTCATGTGTAGGATAATTTTTCTCATGCGCTCTCAACTGCCTTCCACCATAGGCTATTACCCTACCCTCTTGCATTAAGACTGCGCCTAGTCCTGTCCCACAAGCATCAGTATAAACGGTAAACGGCTTACTCCCGTCTGGCAATACTAAGACTGAGGCTGAAGTCAAAGATCTCTTCAAACGTTGGAATGCATCATCACAATCTACGTCCCATGTGAAAACTAGGTTCTTCTTCATCAAGCGTGTCAATGAAGCTGATATCTTTGTGAAGTCTTTGATAAACTTCCTATGGTAGCTAGCCAACCCCAAGAAACTTCTCACTTCGGTAGCATTTTTAGGGACCTTCCAGTCTTGGATGGCCATCACCTTCGCGGGATCTACAGTTATCCCTTCTTTGGAAACCACGTGTCCTAAGAACCGTACTTCCTTCCTCCAAAAGTGACACTTAGAAAATTTAGCTTTAAGCTTATGCGCTCGAAGAGTCTCCAACACTTCCCTAAGATGTAGGGCATGCTCTTCTTCATCCTTAGAAAAGATCAAGATGTCATCTACAAAGACTACCACAAATTTGTTAAGGTACTCCCTAAACACCATACTCATCAAATCAACAAAGTATGCGGGGGCGTTTGTCAAACCGAAGGGCATCACTAGCCATTCATAGAAACCGTCCGGAGTCCTAAAGGCAGTCTTGTCAATGCTATCCTCAGCCACTCTCAACTGATGGAAACCAGTGGCTAAGTTCAACTGCGAAAACACTGAGGCGCCAACTAACTGATCGAAGAGATCGTCAATCCTTGGCAGTGGGTGTCTGTTCTTCTTAGTAAGCTTATTAAGTTCTCTATAGTCCACACAAAGTCTAAGGGACCCATCCGCCTTCGTGGAAAATACTACTGGAGCACCCCACTCGATATACTTCGTCTTATGAACCCCTTCTCAATAAACTCCTTCACTTGCTTACCGAGTTCCCTCCTTTCACGTGGAGCCATATGGCGTACTGGAAAAGATACTAGTTTCGCATTATCCACAAGATATATTCGAAAATCTATCTCCCGCTTCGGAGGCAAGCCCTTCACCTCCTCAAACACATCCGAATATTCTCGGACCACTCTAACAGATCGTAGATTTTCCTCAGACGCGTCAAACGATTCTAGATAACTTAGCATAACCGAATTTATGGGATTACAGAAGATTTCGAGAGTGTTGCCAAGGCGAGTCACGAGCCTAACTACTCTCCTTTCACAATCAAGAACGGCCCCATTTCTGGATAACCAATCCATTCCTAAAATTAGCCCATAGCCCGTGAAGCCCAACACATAAGCATCACATCTAAATTCAACGCTAAGTATGGAAATTTTCAAATCCAAACACATCATGGACAAATAAGCTGAGCCCCCTATTGGATTCGAAACAACTAAGGGATCCTCTACTAAACTGGTGTTTAAGTGCAGTGATTCAACTAATGATGTAGAGATAAACGAATGTGATGCGCCCGAATCGAATAAGGTACGGACAGGATGATCAAACAGAAAAAGTAAGCTTTCAACAGAAATGGTTCTACCTCATTCTTGCAGCGGTAGGACCGCGAGAGCCTGAACTTGTCCCCTAGCCTGCCCTGGTGCCATAAGAGCCTGCACCTGTCCTCCCGAGGTAGATCCTGCCCTCTGCCCCTTCTTTGGGCAGTCCTTCACTAAATGTCCCGCATCGCCACAATGAAAACAGCCTGTCTTCTTTTTCTTTCGGCAATCCTTGCTGAGATGGCCTGGGGTTCCACAGTTAAAGCACTTCTTCTTTCCCTTGCCATTATTGTCTTTTCCACCCTTCTTGTTTTGCTGTTGTGGTTTCTTCTGATCCCCCTTCTTCTCGGGTGCCTTATCAGCTTTAGCGCTTTTCTCCTCGTGCATGAGCGCCATTTCTACTAACTTCTCAAAGGTGGCCCCCATCGGGATGTGGGTCATAGCCAACCCTTGCAATGGTTCATTCAAGCCATTCACGAACCTTAGAGCCTTCTTCTCCGGCGTGTTTACTAAGTCCAAGCCAAACCTTGCTAACTGATTAAATTTATTGACATATTCTTTCACTGATGAGCTTCCTTTCTTCAATATCAAGAACCTTTCCATATATAGATTTTCTTCCGCCCTTGAGAGAAACTTCGCCTCGAACCTACGTCTGAAATCCGCCCAAGAGTCAACAGGACGTTTCCCATTAGTGACCTCCCACCAAAACGAGGCCTCTCCCTTCATCAACCATGCTGCTAAACGAACTCTCCTCCCTTCTTCTACTTCAAAGATTTCTAGCAATTCTTCCACCTCCTTAATCCAATCTCTAGCTTCCATAAATGTTTCTGACCCTTGAAATGGTTTTCCACCCATAGCCTTGAATTCCTTGCACGTCTTTGCAAAAGTATCTACGCGAGGAGGAGGAACGGGTGCAACTGGTGGTGGAGGAACATTGGCTGGACCTGCAGCGGCCCTAGCCTCCAATAGCCTCCTATACCATCCTGGTATCGTTACACCGTCAGGTAGATTAAGATCTTCAGCCTGCTGAAACGAAAAAGGAAAGATTCAAAATGGAGAATTCAAAAGATAAAGATATGTGGCTATTGGGGATTACGTTTTTCTTAAAAACTTTTCTCTTTAAATTTCTCATTAAAACTTGTTTTTGAAAACACTTCTTCCAAAAATAACTATTTTTCTAAAGTATTTTTATCTGTTCTGGTAACCTTAAGCTCTGATACCACGTGTAACACCCCACGTCCATTAATGTCACTCACGAAGGGAATGCATTAACTTCCATGGAGGTTATAAGTGAATATAGAACAGAAAAATTACAACAAGACAGATAGTAAATAGTACTTGGAAATCTAAAACTTCATTTTATTGCAGCGGAAATTAAACATGTTTGTTACATCATAAAACCATAGATCATAACCAAGTACAATATCCATCTTCATAAAAACAAAATACATAATCCCATTACATAAATAGCCATTAAAAAGATAACAAGCTGGACTTTACTTCAACGGTCCAAGCTTTCCAAAGAGAGATGAAGCAATTCAATCAAACTCCACTTGAGCTGGGCCCAACCTGAGGAACTAGAGGGGGAAAAGGATAGAAATAGAGGGGGTCAGACATAAAGTCTGGCAAGTATGATAATTCTAACAATACTATTATCAAAATAACTAGACTAAGGCATAAGCTGGAAGACAAGTAAATGTCTATGAACTCTTAGGAAGATAAAGATAGCGTTTAAGATAACGTTAAAGATAACGGTAAAGGCACACCTAATTACTAATGAATGATTACTACACTGCACCGCACATTACTACACTGCACCACACCAGTCATCCTATTGTTTGATCCCACTTGCTTCACACAGAAACTCTATAAATAGCCTTATGTACCCCTAGCTGACTACATAGGTGCCATCTGCCCCTATCTCCACTAGGTTTACCCCACTACCCACTTTCGATCGGCTCCCTACTCGTAGATACCCATGTTGGCCCCACAGTGGGGTGTATCACTCCCCTAAAGTGGCAACCCGATACAACTTGAGAATGCATGGCTTATACCTACACGATGCAACAACGTCTTACCTACCAGCCTGGGTCCACACACGCATACGAAACCCGTTGGACTTGCGTTGCCACCGCTCCCCGTTTTGGCCTCTTACAGTCGAACCCAGCATGCGTGTCCCGTCCTCGACTTGGGTCGAGCCCACAAAGATACGTTTGGGATACTGGTCGAAATGGGCCCCCACAAGCTACCCACCTAAGCTTGTCACTAGTATATCCCACTTAACCCTCTTAGTCATGTTCATTTACATGTGTGTTTGGTTAAGTCTTACTAATCGTATTTCACATGCCACTAAGGGCACCCCCTAGATTACTCATGCCACCCAAGGCACCTACTTAACCCCCATGTCCCACCTTACATGGTTATCTGGTTAAGTATTTCTTAATTCATTCAGGCCATAACCTCATAAAGACCTCTCACATTAGACTGGCATTTATGGCAGCTGGATTTGCCGAGCGGGTCCGGGCAGTCTTACACTATAAAAGAGTCTAACCTCGTGTCTTCACAACCGTTATACTTTAGTTTAGGCCTAGGACCTCTCACATTGGGCTGACATTTGTGACCACTGGATTTGTCGGGCGGGTCTGGGCGGGTTTACGTCACAAACGAGTCCAACCTCGTGTCCTAAGCATTGATTAACACTTAAAATCTTTTACCCCAGTTTTAATAATTCCCTATTCAAATTATTAATTAAGTCAACTTTTAATGATGTCCATAATTGACTCAATTACGGCCATCCACTTATGGCATGCAAAATCATATCAATTGCACCCCAACTTTTTAATATTAAATCCTTAATATTACCCCTACCCCATGTTTATACGTTCGCTTATTCAACGCATAATATAGGCTAGACTTGTATAGTCTAACACCTAGCACAATGATAAATTATCACAACATATAGACGATTAAAATAAATCTAATCATAATAGGGGTGAAACTTGCATAAACTACACATGTTAAGGATCAAAAGGTGTCAACTTGTTAAATGTCTCAATTTATATGATATGATCATAGCCCAAATCTATACATAAACTTGCATATGGGGTTTTTAGGCAACATAATGATGGTGTGAACTAGCATAGGATATCACATATGTCATAGCATAATTCTAGATGTCATAATAGATGTCTTGGTATATGTTCATAACTTTTCTAATCAATCTAACTTGCATATGTGACTTGTCATATAGATCAACATAACCCAAACATGATGATTTAATTAATATGAACTAACTAGCATAGATGGTAACATCATGGCCTTTTTAACATGTATGATTCATCACAACTTAGCATAGAAACTTTCAACATACATAACGTCATCATAGCATGATTTACAACATATAAGATATCATCATCACATAACATTGGATTTACAATATACATGATAGAAAAAGGGGTTTACAACAACATATATGATAATTCACATCATCTACTCATAATCCATTCATTACTCAACCTAATTAAAATGATAATAATCTTGTTAAGATCATCATACTCACAATTTAGAGAAGAAAAGAGAGAGTTTTGCTTTGCTTTAGGGTTGAGAGAATTAGAATTGAATTTGCTTTTCTTCTTTCTTAGTTGGCGGCAGCTCCATTGATTTCCATGGCGACGGTAACTATTCTATTTTAATTAGGTTTAGGGTTAGCATTAGGATGTATTTATAGGTGTAGGAAGTTATTTAGGACCATTAGATTAACCCTGAACCATGAGAACCAATCAAATGCAAAATCTGTATTTGAGCGAATCGGCCTACGGGTTGACAGCCAAACACCCTGGATTAACCCCTAGTCGACCCAGCACGGCTTGGGTCAACCTCAAAAATGGGCCGGTTCGGTTATTCCCCCTCCCAATTCGCTGTTTTGAACTTTTTCGCATATTTATTTATTTAATTTTTAATTTATATATATATATATATATCAATATATATATATTTCTCTGCGCAACCCATTTCACTTAATTCTTTTCTAAAAATTAAGTATACTTTAATTTGTGAATTTTAATGTTATAAAGTTACGGGGTGTTACAAGTGGCCTGTAAAGATCACAACATAAGTTAAATACAAGCACGTAAGCTATGATGTTTGTGAATATTTTCAATGGTTATGCCCCTAGTTCAGGGGTTACGACATAAGACAGATAGTCGGATCAATTCCCTTTCAAATTTAGACAAAGGATGGTGTATTCTGGATAGTTGTGGAAATCTTTAATCTTGAATGCCACGATCGTGCCAGATCGTATTATGATCGGAAAACCAATGACCGCTCAGGATCGTATTAAGGCCGGATAGAAATCCAAAAATCCCAGGGCTTCACCGGGTCCTTCCCAGTCTTGAATATTATGTCGCATGACATGTCATTGAATAATTCATTCTCAAGGCTTCCTTACAGTCGCTGCCTTGAATTGCGTAGGAATTTTAGCATTGGGCATTGGTGTTAGCCTCCTGCACGTCCCACTTTAGTTGCTTTCTACTGGTCTGTTATTGTTGTTGCAAACGTGGCCCTCGCGTTTTGTTTAGCTTTGTTCTGTGAACCTGCACTTGGTAAATGAAATTTTGTTTCTTTCGCATTATCCTGCACCTGCGAGCATTCCATAAGCAAATAAGCAAATAGTTCGTGAAACATTATAAGTTATCAATGCAACTATAAATGAAAATGCACTAAAGTAGTATGTATGTATGTATGGGTATGCCCCTAATCAATCATAAATTAGTGCCTGGCCAGGGCTTGTTGAGGATTGATTAGGACCATAACTGTGTGGCCCCCATGTCCGGATATGGAGGATTCGGGCTTCGCTTTCATTCTTTTTCCCAGTCGTGTAACAGGATAGGAGCCCTTGAGTGGCGTGTGTCATCATGCCTTTATACCCTCCCGATCCTTCAACGGGGTAAGAGTTCTTGTGGTGCTAAGTGCCTAGAACCTTTATACTCTCCCGATCCTTCAGCGGGTTAGAGTTCGAGCTCGGTTCTTAGTCTGCTCACCGATCCTTCAACGGGGCAGAAGTTCTGGGGGCACTAAGTCTCTAGCGCCTTTATACTCTCCCGATCCTTCAGCAGGGTGGAGTGTATTTCGAGGCGGTTTTAATCACGGTGCACCTTTACGCCTCATGGACATTCTCTCTGGTCCTTTATACTCTCTCTTGAATCATGAGAGTTAGAGTGGTTTTGGTTAACAGTCATATCATTCGCCCCGGCGTTCCTTCTACACTCTAGTTCGAAGAGTGGGACTCTGCCGTTTCGGGTGTCGTTCTCGACATCGGTTTTGGTCCATGCTCCATGCTTCACTCTGGCGAATGGAGCTTTTCGGACAAGTGCTCGGGTCACACTCATCCTAGGTTTATATTTCTATCCAAGCTCTATGGATAGCATCAGTCATTCAAACAGTTGGGAAACGTGTGCCAAGGCTTTGTGTTCCTCCAAACAATCTATGGGAGGAGTAGTTGGCACCAGACTTCGGGTACCTGCATCATTCATATCATATGAGTTAGTCATGTCAATAACTTAAGAGGCATGTAAAAGAAAATTTCATGATTGGAAAAAAAGAATATCAATGGGCACTGCTGCCCCCTATCGAGGTTCGTGTAATCTGGTGGCATCGAGGATAGGATCGAGCCATATAGATGGTCACACTTGTATCCACTGTAGTCGGACGCCGACTTTGCAATTCAATAATTTATGTACAATTATCTTGTGGTCCGCTACGTGTGAGCCAGGGATCAGATGGTCATCTCATATCCACTTTGAGTTATACAACTTTTGTTAGACGCGGGGGCACGACTTTGCAAACGGGCAGTCCAGTTGGCCCGTTACAGCAGTGCTCCATAACTCTACACGCGGGTGTTAAAAGTCTGATCGGTACTAGATCTGAGGTACCTACACAATCCATATATAAATTTTTCTGAGTTAATTACATCGGCAACTCATAAAGAATGTAAATATAAGATTTATGGTTAAAAAGTAGTCCTGTTAGAGGGATGAATATCATTCTGAGAGTGAATTGGAATTGCTTGCTCTTTTCCGGTTAACTCCTCCTTATCCTGTCTCTGCCTTGGGATGGATGCCAGAATCTTAAGCTGATGACGAATATCTTTTCAAAATATTGTAGGGCGGCGGTCCCAAGAATGAATAGGTCTTGATCGGGATCTTGGGATGGCAAAGGCGATTAGGTAAACATCATAAGCGAGTGATGAGGTCGCATCTCCTTTGAATCTCCATTTTGCCACCATGTTGAGGTTAAGGATATAGTGTCAGGAAGTCGCGACTGCACCACTAATGGAAGCACACCATCACATTGGTGTTAGGATGGCAATTGGCATGAGAACAATGGATTTACGCTTATAGAAACTTTTGCACTAACTATGCTAGAAAATAGTATATTGCGGCTGGTGGGATAGTCATATCTCATAGATTTGCTGATAAGCCTTCTGAAACACCCCACCTCCGTTAGGGTCACTCTCAAAGGGAATGCCCTAATTTTGGTGGAGGTTTATAAGTATAAGTCACAGATATACAAGACAGATATAAGAACACATATTTTTGAACAGCGGAAAACAACAACAACTCTTATTTCATTAAAATCCGTTTTATACCAACCATGCCATAATTGTCTTACAATACTTCCAAAAACATAACATCTTCATAACTGTCTTGATTACATTATTTAAAGAAGCATAAAGAAAACATAAATAAACTGCAAAAGTCCCATAATTGCTGTCCAAAGCCATAGTCCAAACGGAAAAGATCCAAGCAATACATTCTTTCTCTTCAAGCTGGATGTGAAAGCTGGTCAAGCTGCGGTATTCCCTCCCTGTGGACCTGGGGGGGGGGGGGAACGAAAGAAAAGTAGAGTCAGACATAAAGCCTGAGTAAGTCTAGGACTATTCAGTCTATGAATGAAGAACTGGGTATGATAAGTATAAACTGGAAATGAGAAAGCACCATAAAATAAGTTAAGTTGTCTAGGGTCGAATACTATCGTACCCCATACTAATCTCTGTACCCATATAAACTAGTTCCCAACAGACACCCCATAATCAGGGTGAAGTGATCCATTTCTGATGATCGGCTCCTACTCGCATAGTTACATGTGTCTTACGGCCCCCGTTGTTGTAGTTACCTATGCTGGTCCCACCATGGGGTGTGTCAAGTCTCATGGTGGCGGCCTGACACAATCCTAGAATGCACAGGTATGCTACTGGTGCTCAGTGCCTTATTTTTCTGCGCCGGAGTGTGTGCACGCCCGCACCCCGTTAGAACCTACACTGCTGCACCACCGCCGTCGATTTGACCTCTTACAGTCAGCCCAGTAATCGTGCCCTACCCTACCTAGTTCAGGGTATCCCGATACACCTTGTAGGGTTACTGCTGAAAAGGTCCCCCGCTACTAGGTTTTCTATTTCTACCCAACATGCTAAGTTGGTTAAGTGTTTTATAAACCTAACCCCCAATCAGTCTGTTTAGTTTAGCATGTTCCATTTTGATTAAGTATTAATTTAATTTACTTAATCCTATCGATCCTGACTCAGCCTTAATTGTCTTATTAAAGCCTTGACCTCTCACATTAGACAGGTATTGTTGTGGCTGCCTGTTGCCGGTTGGGTCTGGGCAGTCTTACGCCACAACTCAGTCTAACCTCGGGTCTTTATTGGGCTCCATGTTTAACCACCCACATTGGATAGGTATTGTTGTGACTACTGGACAGCCGGGCGGTTCTGGGCAGGTTTGCATCACAACTCAATCTAACCTCGGGTTAAACACATCGTATTTTCTACATTTACATATTTTATCTCTTTTCTTTTTATATGTAAATATTTGCGGCCCATTATTCAAATTCATCTTTATTGGGTAAAATTTATTTATACCACTTAATTGTTTTTCAAGGTTGTTGGCATGCGTCAAACATGCCAACACATATGTTCTATATTTTAACCCCATCGTCATTACCCCCGCTTTATACGTTCACTAAAGTATAACATATGTTGGGTTTAATATTTAAACCCAACTTAGCCACATGAAAAAGGGGAGGCTTATAACATGGTGTTTATATATTCTAAGTGACATAAAAAGGGGAGTGTGAACGCATGAACTTGCAACATAACGATCTAATTAACATGTATTAGGCATATGTGAACTTGCATGGTAACAGCATATAATCATGGCATAAACATACTTAAACATGAATTATGATCATGGCATAAACATACCTAAACATGAATCATTCTATTCATGTAAACTTGCAATTGGAATGTAAATCTAACTTAATTGTGTCACATATATTACCATAAGATTTATATAACAACATAGGCCTAAACATGGTTTCAACTAGGCATAACACCAAACATAGTTTAGTCATGTTCATAAAAATGCTTACTTTTGTCTCTAATACAAAAGTATGATTTGCCAATTCCAACATAGATTCATATAAACCATATTACTTAGTCGAATCCAATTACACACTAAAAGTGATCATAAAAGTATGTACATCATATTGGCATAATAGTGAATCATATACTTGCATGAATCCCAAATAAATTACTACAACATAAGGTTATTAACATGAATCATATACTTGTATGAATCCCTAAATGAAATACCACAACATATGGTTGTTAACATGAATCATGTGCTTGTATGAATCCCAAATAAAATACCACAACATAAATCACATACTTGCAAATATCCAATCGTATGCCATAACATTTCCAAATCGTTTAGAATCAAAATAACATACAAGTATAGATTATTATCGCCACAATTCCATTTCGCTGTTAACTTCCAACGTAAATCACATACTTGCAAATATCCAATCGTATACCATAACATTCCAAATCGTTTAGAATCAAAATAACATACAAATATAGATTATTATCGCCACAATTCCATTTCGCATTTTACACAAATCAAACGCAATTAATTATTCACACGGAATAGCACTCTACTTACAACTATGACGAATCTTCAATTCAGGAATCTGAATTCTGAATTTAGAGATGCTATCCTTTGTTGTAGGCGTTGTTTTGATTTGACTGACGTTGCTTTAAGCTTTCAAATTATCTCCTAATTGTCTCTCAATTTCTGACGGCTATTCTTAGTCTCTCCTCAGCAGCATGATGGTCCCATCTCCATTTTTGTTTGTGTGAATTAGGGTGAGTCTTAGGTCCTTTTTATAGAGTTTGTGAGTTGATTTAGACCGTCGATGGAGCTTGGTTTAATAACAGCCGTTCGTTTGAAAGAGAGACCAACCAGGAGCTGCCACCTAGCCCTAGTGACAAGGCAAGGCTCAGAAAATCGACCAAACACAGACCAGGCCAGCCGGGGGGGGGGGGGGGGGGGGGCTGGGTTCGACCTGACTCAGGGGCCAGGTCGACATGCCAGTCGACACCGTATCGACTTGGCAGTCGACACGGGTGACCCAGGTCGACTGCCCAGTCGACCTGGTTAGCCCCAGGTCGACTGCCAAGTCGACCTGGGTGCCTTGGGCGGGAATTTTCCCGCCCTGGCCAATTGGGCCCGATTTTGAATTTTGAATTGGTTTTTCTGAGCTGTTTTGGTCTGTTTGAATTTTAAACTGAATTCTGAAACTTCCGGAGGCCATTTCTTCTTCATACGGAGTCCGTTTTACGCAAACTCGGACTCTATTTCAAGCAGAATTCCGAGGCGAACGCAATGGCGTATCCCGTTTCCCTTAATTCTTTGATTTGAAATTAATTATACTTTAACTTGTGAATTTCACTGTTATAGAATACACGGGGTGTTACATTCTCCCCCACTTAAAAGGATTTCATCCACGAAATCTTCAAGTTCAAGAAGAATGTATATCCTAACATCCAAACATCCATCTACTCATCCATCAAACACGAGCATCCATTGTCCTTAAAAGACTTCTAATGCTTCATGATCATATGCGAAGTGTGTGTGTACATGTACTTATCTAATGCAAAATCAGGCGGTCTACTGATTCAGTTGACCTCCTTAATGCGAATTATGTAAGTGCCATGAATCCATTATGTATGCAAATTCTCCTATTCATGATTCTACATGAGTGCACAATCATTCATACAAATGCAACATCCATATGACAACACATTAAAGTTCAACCATATACGAATGCAAACATATATGCATATGCAATATGAAATGACTGAGCCGATCTAAAACCTAGATTGTGTGTGTACATGCAACCACGAGCAACCACTAGCAATCACTTGCAACCATCATCCATAACATGTTTCAATTACATGTTTTCATCCAAAGGGTTTCTACCTAAAAGATAAGATCGAGGAAATATACCTAAAAAGATAGATAAAAGCGCAACTTAAGGAAAAAGGAAAGATCAAAGATGTACCTTCGAAAAGAAAAGGGTAAGCTGCGCGTATTCTAGCTTCAGTTTCCCAAGTTGCATCTTCTTCGGCGTCGCTCCACTGAACTTTGACAAGGTTGACTTCGCGGTTGCGTAGCTTCTTCACTTCCGTTCCTAATATGCGGATTGGAACTTTCCTTACGGTTGCTTCGCGTTCCACTTCAGCTTCTCCGAGGATATTTGGCTCTACCACTTCAGCAGACTCATGTAGACATTTTCAGAGATGTGAAACGTGAAAGACGTTGTGAACTCCGGCCAATTTTTCGGGTAGCTCTAATCTATAGGCCATTTTTCCAATTTTCTCGATGATAGGGAATGGCCCTACGAACCTTAGTGCTAACTTCCCTGTGGCCCCAAAACGAACAACGTTCCTTAGCGGAGATACCTTAAGAAAAACTCTGTCCCCAACCTCAAATTCAAGGCCGGTCCTCCTCTTGTCGGCATAGGACTTTTGTCTGTCTTGGGCCGTCTTCATCCTTCTTCGTATTAAGTCTACTTTCTCTGAAGTCTCTCGGATCATATCTGGTCCAAGTATGAGCTTATCAGTAGACTCCCACCAACAAGTGGGTGATCGGCACGGTCTTCCATATAAAGCTTCGAAGGGCGCCATTCCGATGGTTGCTTGATAGTTGTTGTTGTAGGCAAATTCCACCAAAGGAAGATGGTCTTCCCATGTCCCTCCGAAGTCAAGGACGCACAGTCTTAAAAGGTCCTCCAAAACTCTGTTCACTCTTTCTATCTGGCCGTCGGTTTGGGGATGATAGGCTGTGCTTAAGCATAACTGTGTGCCTACCGCTTCTTGCAGACTCCGCCAAAACTCACTTGTGAAGATAGGGTCTCGGTCACAAACAATGCTGGACGGTATTCCATGGAGTCGAACAATTTCCTTGAGGTAAAGAGATGCTAGGGATGAGGTAGTTCTTTTACTTTTGACAAGTAAAAAGTGGGCGCTTTTAGTGAGCCTATCCACTATTACCCAAATGCTAGTGTTGCCTCTCCTAGACCTAGGCAGCCCATCAATGAAGTCCATTGAGATGCTATCCCACTTCCACTGCGGGACCTCTAGAGGATGTAGCAAACCACCAGGCTTTTTCTGTTCCGCCTTAACCTGTTGGCATACCATACACTTAGAAACAAATTCTGCCATGTCTTTCTTCATGCCGTTCCAAAAAAAAGTTCTGTTTATGTCCTTGTACATTTTATCTCTGCCTGGATGTATCGTCATCTTGGAGTGATGTGCTTCCTCGAGAACCTTCTTTACTAAATCCCTTATCTGTGGGACGCATAGTCTTTCATCTCGCCTTAGCCAACCCTTATCGTCGATGGAATATCTGTTGAGGTGACTTGAAGTCTCACCCCTAATTAACCTATCAATCGTCTCCATAAGCTGAGGGTCTTCGCGTTGTGTTGTCCCTATTGAGTCCACTAAAGTCGGGCGTACTTCGAGAGATGCTAGCAAGCCTGGTACAAAATCGGAGGAGGGCCTAATGTCAAAGTTGGCTATAAACTCTAGGCTTTGTCTTTCAACAAACAGCGGGCTTAGAGTCAGTTTCTTTCGGCTCAACGCGTCTGCCACTACGTTGCCTTTGCCCGAAGTATAGGAGATCTCGAAATCATACGAGGCAAGAAACTCCATCCATCTCTGTTGCCTCAAGTTAAGGTCCTTCCGCGAGAAAAGGTATTTCAACGATTTATGGTAACTGTAAAGTTCGAACTTCTCACCTAGGAGATAGTGTCGCCAAGACTTGAGTGCAAAGACGATGGCAGCTAACTCAAGATCGTGGGTCGGGTAGTTCTTTTCATGCACCTTCAATTGCCTCCCGCCATAAGCTACTACCCTTCCTTCTTGCATTAAGACAGCGCCTAGCCCTGTCCCACATGCATCTGTACAAACTGTGAACATCTTGCTTCCATCTGGCAGTGTTAAAACTGGGGCTGTTGTAAGAGCCCTTTTCAGTCGTTGGAAAGCAAACTCGCAATCCAAGTCCCAATTGAACACTAGATTCTTCTTGGTTAACTTTGTGAGCGGAGCTGAGATTTCCGCAAAATCCCTTATCAACTTTCGATAGAAACCTGCTAGTCCTAGAAAACTTCGGACCTCGGTTGCATTCCTTAGTGTCTTCCAATCCTGTACTGCTACTACCTTAGCAGGGTCCACAGCTAACCCTTCTTTGGATACTATGTGCCCAAGGAACCTCACTTCTTCTCTCCAAAAGTGGCATTTGGAGAATTTGGCTTTTAGCTGATGGACTCGCAGAGTTTCCATGATTGCCCTTAAGTGCTGAGCATGTTCCTCTTCACACTTTGAGAAGATAAGGATATCGTCTACGAAGACCACTACGAACTTATTGAGGAAATCTCTGAATACCCTACTCATCAGGTCCACGAAGTAAGCAGGTGCGTTTGTCAAGCCGAAAGGCATGACAAGCCATTCAAAGAAGCCGTCTGCGGTTTTGAATGCCGTTTTATCGATACTATCTTCAGCCACCCTTAGCTGATGAAAACCGGTTGACAAATCGAGTTGGGAGAAAACAGACGCTCCTACAAGCTGATCAAACAGATCGTCAATTCTGGGGAGAGGGTGCCTATTCTTTTTCGTTAGCTTGTTGAGCTCCCTATAGTCAACACATAGACGGAGTGAACCATCCGCCTTTGTAGCGAACACCACTAGAGCGCCCCATTCTGAAATTCTCCTTCTAATGAACCCCTTCTCTAGAAGCTCTTTAATCTGTTTACTGAGCTCTTTCCTTTCCCGTGGAGCCATGTGTCTAATGGGCAACGCAACGGGCTTTGCATTATCTACAAGATATATGCGGAAGTTTATATCCCGCTTCAGAGGCAAGCCCTTCACCTCTTCGAAGACATCCGGGTATTCCCGGACCACTCTAACCGATTACAAATTTTCAACAGAGGCGTCTAGCGATTCAAGATAACTAAGCGTAACTGCATACGAGGGATTACAAGTAATCTTCAAAGTGTTACCGAGCTGGGTCAGGAGCCTAACAACCCTTTTCTCACAATCAAGGATGGCCCCATTACTGGATAGCCAATCCATGCCCAAAATCAAACCATATCCCGAAAAGCCCAAAACAAAGGCACTACATTTAAATTCTATGCTTAGAATAGAAATTTTCAATCCTACACAGATCATAGACAAATGAGCCGGGCCCCCAATTGGGTTTGAAACAATTAAGGGGTCCTCTACGATACTAGTTTTTAAGTGCAGAGATTCTACTAAAGCAGACGAGATAAAGGAGTGTGATGCGCCAGAATCAAATAAAGTGCGAACGGGGTGATCATAAAGATAAACTGCACTTTCTATAGAAGTATTTATACCTCGTTGTTGCAGAGGTGGCGTTTCTAGCACATGAAACTGTGACACTGAGGTGAATCCAGCCCTCTGCCCCTGTCCTCGTTTCTTTGGATAGTCCTTAGCCATGTGGCCTGTCTCACCGCAAGAAAAGCACCCACCATTCATCTTGGCCTTCTTTTTCCGGCAATCTTTCACTAAGTTCCCTACTTTGCCATAGAAATTACACTTCCTCTTCTCTTTGTTGTCTTTCCTGCCCTTCTTAAAGTCTATCTTCTTAGGCTGTAAACCCTCTTTCTTCCCTTGAGAGCTTTTTGCCTTTGTCTCCTTCTTGCCCTTATCCTCTTCGTTCAGCAATGCCATCTGTACCAACCTTTCATATGTAGCTCCCATGGGTATATGGGTCATGGCCAAACTGTGTAATGGCTCATTCAACCCTTTGACAAAACGGAGAGCCTTCTTGTGTGGGGTGTTGACTAGGTACAGTCCGAACCTAGCCAGCTCATCGAACTGATTAACATACTCTTTAACTATCTTATTCCCTTGCTTAAGAAATAAGAATTTTTCCAACTGCAAACTCCTTTCCGCGTCTGAGAGAAATTTAGCCTCAAACCTTGCCCTAAAGTCCTCCCATGTTTCCACTGGTCTTTCTGCATTAGTGACTTCCCACCAGTAGGAAGCCTCACCTTTTAGTAGCCACACTGCCAGTTGTACCTTCTGCCTATCTTCTACCTCCAAAATGACGAATAAGTCCTCGGTTTCCTTTAGCCAATTCCTAGCTGCCACGAAGGATTCGGTTCCATGAAAGTCCTTTCCTCCCATAGCTTTAAAATCTTTACATATCTTAGCAAAAGTGTTTCCCCGCGGGGGAGGTGGAGGAAGAGGTGCTGCTGCAGCCGGATGATTCCCTGCAGCTAGGGGAGGAGGAACGGTAGGGCCTGGCTGAGTGGCCCTTGCTTCTAAGAATCGTCTAAACCAACCAGGTATTGGTAAACCCTCTGGCAAGTTAAGTTCTTCGGACATGCTGAAACAAAAAGGATAGATTCAAAATGAAGGATAAGAGATAGTACCAATGGTTTTGGGGGACTTTGCCTTTTTAAAGTAAAATAATATTTTATCTTTAAAAATGCTTCTTTAAATTTTCCTTTGAAAATAAAATTTTAAAACTTTTTATCTTATCTGGTAAACCTATGCTCTGATACCAAGTGAAACACCCCACCTCCGTTAGGGTCACTCTCAAAGGGAATGCCCTAATTTTGGTGGAGGTTTATAAGTATAAGTCACAGATATACAAGACAGATATAAGAACACAGATTTTTGAACAGCGGAAAACAACAACAACTCTTATTTCATTAAAATACGTGTTATACCAACCATGCCATAATTGTCTTACAATACTTCCAAAAACATAACATCTTCATAACTGTCTTGATTGCATTATTTAAAGAAGCATAAAGAAAACATAAATAAACTGTAAAAGTCCCATAATTGCTGTCCAAAGCCATAGTCCAAACGGAAAAGATCCAAGCAATACATTCTTTCTCTTCAAGCTGGATGTGAAAGCTGGTCAAGCTGCGGTAGTCCCTCCCTGTGGACCGGGGGGAAACGAAAGAAAAGAAGGCGAAAGAAAAGTAGAGTCAGACATAAAGCTTGAGTAAGTCTAGGACTATTCAGTCTATGAATGAAGAACTGGGTATGATAAGTATAAACTGGAAATGAGAAAGCACCATAAAATAAGTTAAGTTGTCTAGGGTCGAATACTATCGTACCCCATACTAATCTCTGTACCCATATAAACTAGTTCCCAACAGACACCCCATAATCAGGGTGAAGTGATCCATTTCTGATGATCGGCTCCTACTCGCATAGTTACATGTGTCTTACGGCCCCCGTTGTTGTAGTTACCTATGCTGGTCCCACCATGGGGTGTATCAAGTCCCATGGTGGCGGCCCGACACAATCCTAGAATGCACAGGTATGCTACTGGTGCCCAGTGCCTTATTTTTCTGCGCCGGAGTGTGTGCACGCCCGCACCCCGTTAGAACCTACATTGGTGCACCACCGCCGTCGATTTGACCTCTTACAGTCAGGCCAGTAATCGTGCCCCACCCTGCCTAGTTCAGGGTATCCCGATATACCTTGTAGGGTTACTGCTGAAAAGGGTCCCCCGCTACTAGGTTTTCTATTTCTAGCCAACATGCTAAGTTGGTTAAGTGTTTTATAAACCTAACCCCCAATCAGTCTGTTTAGTTTAGCATGTTCCATTTTGATTAAGTATTAATTTAATTTACTTAATCCTATCAATCCTGACTCAGCCTTAATTGTCTTATTAAAGCCTTGACCTCTCACATTAGACAGATATTGTTGTGGCTGCCTGTTGCCGGTTGGGTCGGGCAGTCTTACGCCACAACTCAGTCTAACCTCGGGTCTTTATTGGGCTCCATGTTTAACCACCCACATTGGATAGGTATTGTTGTGACTACTGGACAGCCGGGCGGTTCTGGGCAGGTTTACATCACAACTCAATCCAACCTCGGGTTAAACACATCGTATTTTCTACATTTACATATTTTGTCTCTTTTCTTTTTATATGTAAATATTTGCGGCCCATTATTCAAATTCATCTTTATTGGGTAAAATTTATTTATACCACTTAATTGTTTTTCAAGGTTGTTGGCATGCGTCAAACATGCCAACACATATGTTCTATATTTTAACCCCATCGTCATTACCCCCGCTTTATACGTTCACTAAAGTATAACATATGTTGGGTTTAACATTTAAACCCAACTTAGCCGCATGAAAAAGGGGAGGCTTATAACATGGTGTTTATATATTCTAAGTGACATAAAAAGGGGAGTGTGAACGCATGAACTTGCAACATAACGATCTAATTAACATGTATTAGGCATATGTGAACTTGCATGGTAACAGCATATAATCATGGCAAAAACATACTTAAACATGAATCATTCTATTCATATGATCATGGCATAAACATACCTAAACATGAATCATTCTATTCATGTAAACTTGCAATTGGAATGTAAATCTAACTTAATTGTGTCACATATATTACCATAAGATTTATATAACAACATAGGCCTAAACATGGTTTCAACTAGGCATAACACCAAACATAGTTTAGTCATGTTCATAAAAATGCTTACTTTTGTCTCTAATACAAAAGTATGATTTGCCAATTCCGACATAGATTCATATAAACCATAGTACTTAGTCGAATCCAATTACACACTAAAAGTGATCATAAAAGTATGTACATCATATTGGCATAATAGTGCATGAATCCCAAATAAATTACTACAACATATGGTTATTAACATGAATCATATACTTGTATGAATCCCTAAATGAAATACCACAACATATGGTTGTTAACATGAATCATGTGCTTGTATGAATCCCAAATAAAATACCACAACATAAATCACATACTTGCAAATGTCCAATCGTATGCCATAACATTTCCAAATCGTTTAGAATCAAAATAACACACAAGTATGGATTATTATCGCCACATTTCCATTTCGTTGTTAACTTCCAACGTAAATCACATACTTGCAAATATCCAATCGTATACCATAACATTCCCAAATCGTTTAGAATCAAAATAACATACAAATATAGATTATTATCGCCACAATTCCATTTCGCATTTTACACAAATCAAATGCAATTAATTATTCACATCGGAATAACACTCTACTTACAACGTATGACGAATCTTCAATTCAGGAATCTGAATTCTGAATTTGGAGATGTTATCCTTTGTTGTAGGCATTGTTTTGATTTGATTGACGTTGCTTTAAGCTTTCAAATTATCTCCTAATTGTCTCTCAATTTCTGACAGCTATTCTTAGTCTCTCCTCAGCATCATGATGGTCTCATCTCCATTTTTGTTTGTGTGAATTAGGGTGAGTCTTAGGTCCTTTTAATAGAGTTTGTGAGTTGATTTAGACCGTCGATGGAGCTTGGTTTAATAACAGCCGTTCGTTTGAAAGAGAGACCAACCAGGAGCTGCCATGTAGCCCTAGTGACAAGGCAAGGCTCAGAAAATTGACCAAACACAGACCAGGCCAGCCAGGGGGGCTGGGTTCGACATGGCTCAGGGGCCAGGTCGACATGCCAGTCGACACTGTGTCGACTTGGCAGTCGACACGGGTGACCCAGGTCGACTGCCCAGTCGACCTGGGTGCCTTGGGTGGGAATTTTCCCGCCCTGGCTAATTGGGCCCGATTTTGAATTTTGAATTGGTTTTTCTGAGCTGTTTTGGTCTGTTTGAATTTTAAACTGAATTCTGAAACTTCTGGAGGCCATATCTTCTTCATACGGAGTTTGTTTTATGCAAACTCGGACTCTATTTCAAGAAGAATTCCGAGACGAACGCAATGGCGTATCCCGTTTCCCTTAATTCTTTGATTTGAAATTAATTATACTTTAATTTGTGAATTTCACTATTATAGAATACACAGGGTGTTACACCTTCGATTCCATATCGGGACAAGGGTTAGTGCGCAAACAATCAATCAACTTTCGGGCATGAGCATTCTAAACTTTCAACTTGCTAACTTTTTGGAAAGACTAAGGCAATTGGCCATGCAAACTCCTGATGTATCAGCTTTGAATTTAGATGATGTAATCTTGAGCGATTCATGCTCAAATCTCTAATTGCCCCCAGCGTGGGAACGAGTTACTTGGCAAACAATTGATGAAAGGAGTGGAAGTGTGAATCTTCACTTTCTAATTCCAAAGCTTCGCTCGTTAGATGTTTCATTCATGTACATTTCCCAACTAGCGGGAAGTTGACTATTGATTCTGTCAAACCATTCAGGGCGGTAAATTCAGCAATGAGAATCGTCGATTTCTATCTCGGGACAACCTTCCAAGGGAAATAAGCCATGTCGCCTTGCACTTCAAATCTTGAGGCATAAAAACCATGGTACGCCATTCATTCTCGTTGCCGAAAGCATTCCGTGCTGCAGGAAGTTTCTTACAGAGGTTGTCGATGATTCTCATTTAGGTGTAGTATCCAACACTGGATTAACTTCCATATGATCAATGGTCGGAGTTCATAGTGTCTTAATTGGGATCATCTCTATCTTCTCCGGATTGTCAGAACCTTCTAACTTTGTCAAATTATATGCCTTCTGACCTTCTGTGTGCGGAATATGAGGCACGTAACGTTCCAATCCACCCAATGGCTCTAGGTAAGCTGCGAGTTGTGGTTTCTTCGACTGGAATACCTTTCGAGCCGCCCTTCGGGGGTTATCTGCAAAACTCCGGCATTGGATCGTCGATCATTTCTTGCACCATCTGTATACAGTTTCCAGATGCTTATTTCGTCTTTCTTTTCGAGGGGCCATTTTCTTCATCTAACATATGCTCTTCGAGAACGGTATATTCAATGATGAAGTTGGCTAATGCTTTCCCCGTACGAACCTCTTTAGGAGGGAATTGAGATCAAACTGGTTTAGCTCAATGTTCCATTCGAGCAACTTTCCAAATGCCTCAGGTCATTGCGGGCCTTGTCGTAGCGGCTAATGAGTGTGTATCACAATAGGATGAACTAGGAAGTAGCGGGGGAGCTTTCTCAGAACAATCAGCAAGCTGTAGACAAGCTTTTCAATCTTTGGGTAGTTGTGTTCCACTACGGCTACCTTCTTGCTCACATTAGAGGCTAGTTTCTGGACCTTATCCTTCTTACCTGCAAGTGGTGCCAATTTTCCTGCCAAGCATCAGACAAATTTAATTCTTTTTTGTTCATGGATGTTTAGGATCATTGTAATTTGATCAGGGTTGATTTCGATCTTGTGTAAGCTAACTATGAGGCCAAGAGGCTTTCCTGATGCAATCGGTAAACAAACATTTTAAAGGGTTTAGCTTTATTCCAAATATTGAACATTTCTATTAGATCTGAAACGAAATAGGTGGATCGCTCAGACTCCACAAGAGTATCATCCACATGGACTTCCATTGGCTTTCAAGGCAGATGCTTTCCCTAGACCGATCATACGCCTTATTTGCTGTAGAAAGCAAGTAAGTTCCCTTATTCGGAAGAGGTCTATATGAGATCCGATTTCAAGACCTTAGTCAGATCGGCGTCGACAGTTGGAACATGTGCAGTTGCGTCATTAGATGTTACCCTTCTGCATCCCGAATCACCATCCTCTCTGGGATCTATGTCTTCGATCAGATCATCGGGAAATTCCTTTTTTGATGCTCCCTTTATTCGCAATATTGACGCCTCCTTCACACTCCATTTCATTTGGAGGGGAAGCGTCTTTGAGTTTCATGCCATCTATATTGCGTAGCATATTCTATCTAGCCAAATAATCAGCTTCTCCTATAACTTGGTCACCATAGACCATTCCCGCTCTATCTTCGGTTGGGATATTTAGCAGTTGACACTAGGGTGCAATGCAGGCTCTAAATTCTGTTGGAGCGGGTCTATTTGGACCTTGATCAGATAAGCTTGAAAACGATAGCATAGCTTGTGAGGTACTTTGATCTCAAAATATTATCTCTTGACCAAGGTCATATGGTGGCTGGTGAGAAGTCAAGTTGATATCATCCGGACAAGGATCCATATGTCCAATCATGGCCTGCGGTGGTTCAATTGGTATCTGACTTCGGGAACCAAAGTGTGTTGATCTAACCCTTAGTCGATGGAAACCAATTTCCCTGGATGCGGTTGACGGAAAATAAGCATTTCAAAGGTTAGCCAAGCTATTCAGGGAGCAAACCAGAGAACATTTGTCGTTCATTACATCATTCAGGTGAAGGGTAACTTTGTAGTGCCAGGATCCTTATTTGCTATCGGACATCACATCATTGAGAATCATGGTCATTGGGATCTTCCGAGTCATCTTCAGAATAGTGTCCAGATTGTTTTATGTTAATGGCATATGGGACTTCATCAGTTGGACAGGTTTAAGTCATGTAAACTAGATGATCACTACTCGTTCAGGAACATCATCAATTGCATTGGTGAAATCTATACACCATCGGGGCTCTGGGGAGGAGGCTGTTGTGATACAATCACTATCTCGTATACCGTCATAGCCGGCATGCCGAATCTTTTCAATAGCTCCTCACATAACATCAATAAATAGGTGTGATGGCTCTAGGAAGAATTCCCACCCTTGCCAATTTGCTGCCGATTTCCTCAGACTATCTAATGAATCTCGGTTGATAAGCCTTAATGATTATTACAGGACAAAAAGTACTCCGAGCAGAAGGCGAGCCGTGCTCCGAGCCGAAGGCGAGGCCGTCAGTGGGTCCGGGCGCAGCGCCGGTGGGGGTCTGGGGCCCCACAGTCCCGGCGGAGATTTTTCAATTTTGGACAATGGAGCCTTTTCTGAAATGATCTGAAAATTATATTTTTTTCCGAAAACTGTCAGTTTTTTGGGTCGGGTCGTGACCCTTGTTCGTCGTCACTTTTTTGGGTCGCGGTTCTCCATTGTCCTCCGGTTCGCGGTTCGCAGAACTTCATCGGGTCGTGGTCTAGCTTCCAACCTTCCAGCTCCAGATCGGTTCGTGATCCTCACTGAGGGGTCGGATTGGATATGCCTCCACGAGCCAATTGAATATGCCCTCACAAGCAGATTGAATGGACTTTTCACGAGCTGGTTACATGTGTTTGTACGTTCCACGAGCCATCATCACGAGCCACGAGCCATCATCACGAACCAATTCCATGGCCCTTCAACACAAGCCCTGTTCACGAACCCTTCAACCTGCTCCTGCAAACCATCTGTTCGCTCCTCATTCGCTCGGGAAACTTGCAATTTCTTACTTCTTTTACGAGCCGTGAAGTTTTGATTTGACCAAAATCACTAAAATCTTCCAAAATGGTAGAAACGCGGACTGTTTTCTTCGAACTTTCGAATCCAAATAGTAGAATAGTAATCCGATAGGCTGAGAATTCAATTCTCAGTTAAAGCACCAAAATGTTAGACCAAAAAATGGTCCTAACACCCAAATTATCGTATTTAGAGCATAGTACATGAAGAAATAACAGAAAAATAAGAGAAAAAGCAAGACAATAGGATTTTTATAGTGGTTCGATGTTAACGAGCCTACGTCCACTTCATATTTTTCTCGTTTTATTCACGGATTACAATTACAATAAAGATTGTCTCTCAATTATTCGAATTCAATGAATAATTCTCTCTGAATTCATTGATTTAATTGAGGAAGATGGTGGTTTTTCATGGGGAAGTGTTAGCCATGGCAGCCATGGATGTTGAGATGCCAAAAGTCCCCTAAAAATGCCCCCTGGAGGTGTATTTATAGCTGTAGGAAAGCCCATATGGTGATCAGGTCGTCGTAGGACACGTGGCACCCGATCCGGGAAAGTAGGAGCGGTCATAGCCTCAAGAATAGGTCAACATTCATGCATAGAAGCAGGCTCGGTCCAGGCGGTTCGTGACCATGTTGTGCACCACGGATCGGGTCGTGGTCATGAGGGGCTCCACGAATCAGATCGTGGATCATGGGTGTGTCACGAACGGGTCGTGATGAGGGCGAGCTGAGGGGGCGATCCGATGAGGGGCGAGCCGGTCCAGGAGGTGATGCTTCGTCACTTCATCCAAATGATTACCAGATTACACCCATTCACGGAAACAGGTGTAACTTTCAAACCGTAAGGCCGATTGGGCCAAATGAAAACTCTACTTGAAGCTAATTCAGAGGGCTATAAATATTTGAGGTGATTAGATCCAAATGAGGTAGTTTGATAGGAGTTTCGGGTCAGTTTATACTGATGTTATGATTTTGACCAAATCGCCCTGTGTCTTCTAATGATGCATTCAATGCCGGAGATTGATGCTATTCCACCATTTCAACCGAGCGATTGCTGATCAATTCATGTTCATATTCAAATCCTTTGCTTTGGGTAGCCTGGTCACAAAGCAGGCTAACATCTAATCTAACCAACATCAAGAACTAATGGAAGCCCAACCTCCAAACGAACAACCGTACGTCCAACGCACGTTTATCCTCCAAAGATAACTAGATCACGTCCAACGGATCCAAGGTAACGGGCGTCCCCAGATACCCCTGCTTTAAGTCTGCCTAAAATACTTGAGTCCAACCCAAGTCTATCCATTATCTTGCTGCCCTCTCGAGTCCAACTCGAGCCAAATCCAATTCTTTGCAGCCTTCTCGAGTCCAACTCGAGTCAATCTATAACTCAGACCCAGTCTTGAGTATCCATTACTGACAAACTCTAGTCCAACGTGAGTCGTCTCCCTATCCGTTGCATCTCCAAGATCAACGAACACCATTTTCTTTTACAAGTTCAAGTCCAACTTGAATCGTCCTAATCTTTGTTGCATCTTCCATGATCAACGAACACATCCTATTTCTTCAAAGTTCTACTATCCAAAGAGAACATCAGCATAGGGTCTTAAACAATCCA
Organism: Allium sativum; assembly: GCA_030737875.1. Taxonomy (NCBI): domain Eukaryota; kingdom Viridiplantae; phylum Streptophyta; class Magnoliopsida; order Asparagales; family Amaryllidaceae; genus Allium; species Allium sativum. The sequence goes on along the minus strand of CM060922.1, from coordinate 315,928,278 downwards.
TTACTTTGCATCTTTCTCGAGTCCCAGTCGAGCCATCTCATAACCCTATCGAGTCTAACTCGGGGCAATCTATACCATTGAACAGTCTTATCATGTCACGGCTGCCCATCACTCCTCGAGTAAACCAAGATATCATCCAATGAAGAATCGCAACAACTATTTATCTCTCATGCAAAACATCCTAGTCGAACTCGACATTCCATAAGCACAAGCCCCAAAGGCCTAAACCAATATCAGACAAGCACCCAAGAAACATCTCCTCCGAATTCGGACAATCCACGTGAGGTGATACTAGCAAAACAACTAAGCACTGGAGCACTCATTTGCCTCCCAGAGACAACTAGAACTTATTACAACGATAACCTCTCAGCTTCCTTAACTCTAGTTACTATCGCCATCACTAGGTAGGTACCTAATACCACCCTATTCCTTTATAGTAGATCGACTCCCCAAAATAATGCTAAACCCAGTAAAGCCCAAAACATAGCAATCACAAACAAACATACGTCCATGACTCGATATGACCACGTTACAGCAAATCATACTAAGGCTAGTCGAACCATCAACCGGGTTCGTCACTCCTAAAGGTCTATCGACTATCTCGGGTTTGTCAAACAATACTCGAACAGAAACATCTTAAATAGAAAGCATACCTTTGATAATGACGCCTTTTCCCTTCTGCACCACAGTTGGAGCATTCGACGAAGAAGGAACAGCGTTGATAGAATACGCTTTCACAATCTGCTTCTCCCTAGGAGGTTGTGGACAACCATCCTTGTGGTGTCTCGCCTGGCCGTAGTTGAAGCACTTCGTTTCCACAGGCTTTTCGCAACAGTCTCTGGCATAATGGTCGTTCTTGCCACAACTAAAGCACTCACCATCGTTCTTATTCTTCTTGTCCTGACCATCCTTGGTCGGGTTCTGCTTCCTCTTGTTCTGAGAATTCTTCTTGCCTTCACCGCCTGCTTGCCGCTTTGGCTCCTCTGTAGATGCAATAGCAACCTCAGTCTTCGACTTAGGGAAAAGGCTCTCTGACCTTAATGCCTTTCCAACAATAGACTCAAACGTCTCATCAATATGGTTTATAAGTCTTTCCCCCAAGTACCCATCCAAGCCAGTTATGAACTTCTCATTCTTCTTCTCGACTGTATCGATAAGGGACAATCCATATTTCGATAAAGTATCGAATTCAGCGATATACTCTGAGACTGCTCTACCATTCTGCTTAAGCTCCAAGAACTTCCTGAACAATTCTGATTTATGAGCAGCTGGAATAAACTTATCACAAAAGCGAGTCTTAAACTGATTCCAAGTAACTTGATCCTCAAGAGCAGCTGCCTTAATAGCATTCCACCAATTCATAGCCCATCCTTGCAGTTGACGCGATGCAAGCTTCCTCTTCATTGCGCCTTCGATTACCAGATCCTCGACGATGCGTTCACAACTATCTAGCCAATCTTGGACTTCTGTAGCCGAATCCGTCCCATGGAACGACTTCCCACCAAGACTAATGTAATCCTTGCACAGCTTAGCAAAATCGCCCCTAGGCGCCTACACTACTGCACCACCACCGTTAGCAGCATTAGGAACTGCTCTCCGAGCATCCCTAAGCATCTCTCTCATGAAATCGGTGAACATAGTCCCCGTATCAGGAGCATTCCCATTATTGGATCTCTACCAGTACCCCTTGTATATTGGCTCATCGTTCAATCGGTACACAAAAAACGATTAACCATCTTCTTTATGGTGTCAGTGCAGTGAAAACTAGGTTCTTCTTCGTCAAGCGTGTCAATGAAGCTGATATCTTTGTGAAGTCTTTGATAAACTTCCTATGGTAGCTAGCCAACCCCAAGAAACTTCTCACTTCGGTAGCATTTTTAGGAACCTTCCAGTCTTGGATGGCCATCACCTTCGCGGGATCTACAGTTATCCCTTCTTTGGAAACCACGTGTCCTAAGAACCGTACTTCCTTCCTCCAAAAGTGACACTTAGAAAATTTAGCTTTAAGCTTATGCGCTCGAAGAGTCTCCAACACTTCCCTAAGATGTAGGGCATGCTCTTCTTCATCCTTAGAAAAGATCAAGATGTCATCTACAAAGGCTACCACAAATTTGTTAAGGTACTCCCTAAACACCCTACTCATCAAATCAACAAAGTATGCGGGGGCGTTTGTCAAACCGAAGGGCATCACTAGCCATTCATAGAAACCGTCCGGAGTCCTAAAGGCAGTCTTGTCAATGTTATCCTCAGCCACTCTCAACTGATGGAAACCAGTGGCTAAGTCCAACTGCGAAAACACTGAGGCGCCAACTAACTGATCGAAGAGATCGTCAATCCTTGGCAGTGGGTGTATGTTCTTCTTAGTAAGCTTATTAAGTTCTCTATAGTCCACACAAAGTCTAAGGGACCCATCCGCCTTCGTGGAAAATACTACTGGAGCACCCCACTCGATATACTTCGTCTTATGAACCCCTTCTCAAGAAACTCCTTCACTTGCTTACCGAGTTCCCTCCTTTCACGTGGAGCCATATGGCGTACTGGAAAAGATACTAGTTTCGCATTATCCACAAGATATATTCGAAAATCTATCTCCCGCTTCGGAGGCAAGCCCTTCACCTCCTCAAACACATCCGAATATTCTCGGACCACTCTAACAGATCGTAGATTTTCCTCAGACGCGTCAAACGATTCTAGATAACTTAGCATAACCGAATTTATGGGATTACAGAAGATTTCGAGAGTGTTGCCAAGGCGAGTCACGAGCCTAACTACTCTCCTTTCACAATCAAGAACGGCCCCATTTCTGGATAACCAATCCATTCCTAAAATTAGCCCATAGCCCGTGAAGCCCAACACATAAGCATCACATCTAAATTCAACGCTAAGTATGGAAATTTTCAAATCCAAACACATCATGGACAAATAAGCTGAGCCCCCTATTGGATTCGAAACAACTAAGGGATCCTCTACTAAACTGGTGTTTAAGTGCAGTGATTCAACTAATGATGTAGAGATAAACGAATGTGATGCGCCCGAATCGAATAAGGTACGGACAGGATGATCAAACAGAAAAAGTAAGCTTTCAACAGAAATGGTTCTACCTCATTCTTGCAGCGGTGGGACCGCGAGAGCCTGAACTTGTCCCCTAGCCTGCCCTGGTGCCATAAGAGCCTGCACCTGTCCTCCCGAGGTAGCTCCTGCCCTCTGCCCCTTCTTTGGGCAGTCCTTCACTAAATGTCCCGCATCGCCACAATGAAAACAGCCTGTCTTCTTTTTCTTTCGGCAATCCTTGCTGAGATGGCCTGGGGTTCCACAGTTAAAGCACTTCTTCTTTCCCTTGCCATTATTGTCTTTTCCACCCTTCTTGTTTTGCTGTTGTGGTTTCTTCTGATCCCCCTTCTTCTCGGGTGCCTTATCAGCTTTAGCGCTTTTCTCCTCGTGCATGAGCGCCATTTCTACTAACTTCTCAAAGGTGGCCCCCATCGGGATGTGGGTCATAGCCAACCCTTGCAATGGTTCATTCAAGCCATTCACGAACCTTAGAGCCTTCTTCTCCGGCGTGTTTACTAAGTCCAAGCCAAACCTTGCTAACTGATTAAATTTATTGACATATTCTTTCACTGATGAGCTTCCTTGCTTCAATATCAAGAACCTTTCCATATATAGATTTTCTTCGGCCCTTGAGAGAAACTTCGCCTCGAACCTACGTCTGAAATCCGCCCAAGAGTCAACAGGACGTTTCCCATTAGTGACCTCCCACCAAAACGAGGCCTCTCCCTTCATCAACCATGCTGCTAAACGAACTCTCCTCCCTTCTTCTACTTCAAAGATTTCTAGCAATTCTTCCACCTCCTTAAGCCAATCTCTAGCTTCCACAAACGTTTCTGACCCTTGAAATGGTTTTCCACCCATAGCCTTGAATTCCTTGCACGTCTTTGCAAAAGTATCTACGCGAGGAGGAGGAACGGGTGCAACTGGTGGTGGAGGAACATTGGCTGGACCTGCAGCGGCCCTAGCCTCCAATAGCCTCCTATACCATCCTGGTATCGTTACACCGTCAGGTAGATTAAGATCTTCAGCCTGCTGAAACGAAAAAGGAAAGATTCAAAATGGAGAATTCAAAAGATAAAGATATGTGGCTATTGGGGATTACGTTTTTCTTAAAAACTTTTCTCTTTAAATTTCTCATTAAAACTTGTTTTTGAAAACACTTCTTCCAAAAATAACTATTTTTCTAAAGTATTTTTATCTGTTCTGGTAACCTTAAGCTCTGATACCACGTGTAACACCCCACGTCCATTAATGTCACTCACGAAGGGAATGCATTAACTTCCATGGAGGTTATAAGTGAATATAGAACAGAAAAATTACAACAAGACAGATAGTAAATAGTACTTGGAAATCTAAAACTTCATTTTATTGCAGCGGAAATTAAACATGTTTGTTACATCATAAAACCATAGATCATAACCAAGTACAATATCCATCTTCATAAAAACAAAATACATAATCCCATTACATAAATAGCCATTAAAAAGATAACAAGCTGGACTTTACTTCAACGGTCCAAGCTTTCCAAAGAGAGATGAAGCAATTCAATCAAACTCCACTTGAGCTGGGCCCAACCTGAGGAACTAGAGGGGGAAAAGGATAGAAATAGAGGGGGTCAGACATAAAGTCTGGCAAGTATGATAATTCTAACAATACTATTATCAAAATAACTAGACTAAGGCATAAGCTGGAAGACAAGTAAATGTCTATGAACTCTTAGGAAGATAAAGATAGCGTTTAAGATAACGTTAAAGATAACGGTAAAGGCACACCTAATTACTAATGAATGATTACTACACTGCACCGCACATTACTACACTGCACCACACCAGTCATCCTATTGTTTGATCCCACTTGCTTCACACAGAAACTCTATAAATAGCCTTATGTACCCCTAGCTGACTACATAGGTGCCATCTGCCCCTATCTCCACTAGGTGTACCCCACTACCCACTTTCGATCGGCTCCCTACTCGTAGATACCCATGCTGGCCCCACAGTGGGGTGTATCACTCCCCTAAAGTGGCAACCCGATACAACTTGAGAATGCACGGCTTATACCTACACGATGCAACAACGTCTTACCTACCAGCCCGGGTCCACACACGCATACGAAACCCGTTGGACTTGCGTTGCCACCGCTCCCCGTTTTGGCCTCTTACAGTCGAACCCAGCATGCGTGTCCCGTCCTCGACTTGGGTCGAGCCCACAAAGATACGTTTGGGATACTGGTCGAAATGGGCCCCCACAAGCTACCCACCTAAGCTTGTCACTAGTATATCCCACTTAACCCTCTTAGTCATGTTCATTTACATGTGTGTTTGGTTAAGTCTTACTAATCGTATTTCACATGCCACTGAGGGCAACCCCTAGATTACTCATGCCACCCAAGGCACCTACTTAACCCCCATGTCCCACCTTACATGGTTATCTGGTTAAGTATTTCTTAATTCATTCAGGCCATAACCTCATAAAGACCTCTCACATTAGACTGGCATTTATGGCAGCTGGATTTGCCGAGCGGGTCCGGGCAGTCTTACACTATAAAAGAGTCTAACCTCGTGTCTTCACAACCGTTATACTTTAGTTTAGGCCTAGGACCTCTCACATTAGGCTGACATTTGTGACCACTGGATTTGCCGGGCGGGTTTACGTCACAAACGAGTCCAACCTCGTGTCCTAAGCATTGATTAACACTTAAAATCTTTTACCCCAGTTTTAATAATTCCCTATTCAAATTATTAATTAAGTCAACTTTTAATGATGTCCATAATTGACTCAATTATGGCCATCCACTTATGGCATGCAAAATCATATCAATTGCACCCCAACTTTTTAATATTAAATCCTTAATATTACCCCTACCCCATGTTTATACGTTCGCTTATTCAACGCATAATATAGGCTAGACTTGTATAGTCTAACACCTAGCACAATGATAAATTATCACAACATATAGACAATTAAAATAAATCTAATCATAATAGGGGTGAAACTTGCATAAACTACACATGTTAAGAATCAAAAGGTGTCAACTTGTTAAATGTCTCAATTTATATGATATGATCATAGCCCAAATCTATACATAAACTTGCATATGGGGTTTTTAGGCAACATAATGATGGTGTGAACTAGCATAGGATATCACATATGTCATAGCATAATTCTAGATGTCATAATAGATGTCTTGGTATATGTTCATAACTTTTCTAATCAATCTAACTTGCATATGTGACTTGTCATATAGATCAACATAACCCAAACATGATGATTTAATTAATATGAACTAACTAGCATAGATGGTAACATCATGGCCTTTTTAACATGTATGATTCATCACAACTTAGCATAGAAACTTTCAACATACATAACGTCATCATAGCATGATTTACAACATATAAGATATCATCATCACATAACACTGGATTTACAATATACATGATAGAAAAAGGGGTTTACAACAACATATATGATAATTCACATCATCTACTCATAATCCATTCATTACTCAACCTAATTAAAATGATAATAATCTTGTTAAGATCATCATACTCACAATTTAGAGAAGAAAAGAGAGAGTTTTGCTTTGCTTTAGGGTTGAGAGAATTAGAATTGAATTTGCTTTTCTTCTTTCTTAGTTGGCGGCGGCTCCATTGATTTCCATGGCGACGGTAACTATTCTATTTTAATTAGGTTTAGGGTTAGCATTAGGATGTATTTATAGGTGTAGGAAGTTATTTAGGACCATTAGATTAACCCTGAACCATGAGAACCAATCAAATGCAAAATCTGCATTTGAGCGAATCGGCCTACGGGTTGACAGCCAAACACCCTGGATTAACCCCTAGTCGACCCAGCGCGGCTTGGGTCAACCTCAAAAATGGGCCGATTCGGTTATTCCCCCTCCCAATTCGCCTACGGGTTGAGCGATAAGCAACAAAACAGAATAATAACAGGTATAATCTAATCATACTTGAACCAAGACCTGCAACCAAAGAGTTAGCACTACACACCGTACGATACTCTAAGGTGCCACTAACATATGGTGTAAAGATACGGGGGAAGGGTGTGCATGTCATAGTGATGGCAAACGATCAAGCATAGCAACCATCCTCACATCTCTCACTCAGTGCATAAACCATACGATATCCACTATTTGGTCACCGAATCCTTCGGGCCCTGACGGAGTCCAACCCCGTACAACTATCACTACAAGCCCACTATCCGTCTCTCAGTGGTTAACCAAAGTTATGAATACCGACAACCCCTTTGCACACGTCTCGCAGCAAAGTCCAATCGTGAAGTTAACTCATTGGTTCCCAACAGGATCCTGAGTTCTACTTCCTATTTGGACTTCCTTTGCATCTCGGATTTTGGTTTAATTGGATTTGGTCTTCAGAAGAGTCGTCGCGTAGTAGTAATAGAGGTTTAAACTCAGTTCGGTTCGGCCTCAACATCCGGTTCGGTGTCCTTGATTAGGTCTAGTCCTCCTTTCCATGCTCCAGCTTCTGTTTGACTTAGGTGCATTCATCCGGTTCGGTTCGGTGCTTGCATCTCAAGTTCGGTTCGGTTCGATTGCTTCAGCCTTGGCTCGGTTCATGCTCACCATTTCCGATCTGATCCCCACGCCCTCGCTTCCCATCTGAATACAACTCTCCTTCATTAGCCCTATCCGACCCCAATCCAACTATAGTGGCCTTCCTTTTTGCCATGTTTTATCTTGTGCCAAGTCCCGGTTCGGTGCTTTCTTGCCCGGTCCACCATCCAATTCGAGCCCTTTCAACCGATCCGATCCGAAACCTTGCACAATTTTCCAACGACTGACTTACGCCATACGACGGCGTTTTTGACCATTCTAACTTTTCTAATCAATCACAAAGCATACCATACAGTCATCGCAACATGTATAATCAACCACAAACATCCAAACAACAATATGATATGTTAAAATGGATCAAACATACCCAAAAAGCATGATTTTCCCCTTAATCCCCTTAATCATGTTTAAGCATACGGTTAGCAAAACTTATCCAAATTAACCCAAATTTTTATCAGAGACCTAAAATAATATTTTAGAATTTTACAAATTTTTCCAGATTTTTATGATACAAAATTTCGCTAATTATCACTAATCACCCCTTAATCCCTTAAATTCCAAGATTAGCGAAATTAGTCCAAATTAACTCAAATTCATATCAGAGGCATAAAATAATATTCTGGAATTTTACAAATTTTTCTAGGTTTTTCTGAGTTATAATTTCGCTAATTACCCTAATTAGCCATAATTAGTGAAAAACAATGCAAATCACTCACCTTTGCCACAAATTAAACTATATATCTGAAATATCCTCTGTTTTGGGTCGAATCCCAATGCTTAGCAGCAGCCCCGACTCTGATCTGATGCTATCTTGGCTTGGTTTGATGTTGATTAGCTTAATCCTTGGTAAGAAAGTGACTTAGAGGTGTTTTGAAGAGATCTAGAAAGTGGAGGCCATGGCTAGGGTTCAAAGGAGGCTAGTGGCGGCTGAAAAATACTGAAAAAGAATGTTTTCTAAACCCTAGCAACCCTCATATACTCCAAATCACGAAATCCCCCAATGGGCTTAGCTACTAATCACCCGGTTAAGCCTAATTAAGCTGTTTTTCACCCTATATACCTTAATTCAGCCATATCTCCCAAACGGTAAATCCGTTTGACTAATGTGACCACTCTACGGAAAGGTAAACCATCAGACGGATCTAATGGAAGTGGTTTCAGGTCAAAACTCGTTACCAATCAAAAGTTATGAACAAAACAAGATCAGCTAGGGGTAAAACGGTCATTTATAAATAGATAAAAATCATGAAAATGGGAAATGACCCCACTAATCATTCCCCAAAAGTAGATGACCATACGACTTACCAGGAAAAATAAAAATAAATAAATAAATATTCTATGATCCGCTGATGCATAGAATGCGGGTCGTTATAGCAAACATCATAAGCTACAATATTAGACTATAGACTTTTGCAATGTTCATACTGTCCCCATGAAATATCACATAAATTTTGTTAACTTTCATATTGCCTATAATACAGACAGAAGTATATTTAAACTCAGATGAAATAGTGTATACAATATAAACTTTTATAAATTATCGGATAGGCCATGATATTTTAATATAAACCTTCGTAAACTTATATAGCCCAATTGGACATTACAACAGCCATATTTTTTATTTACAAAGTTAAGTAAAATAACATGGCCCATTTATACAATATAATTGACGCTACCCGAACTCCCCCATGCCTTGAAAATCATGCTCGAACGCCAGTTGTTCTAGGCCAAAAATCACGCGAGATACTCCACCCATTTAAATCATCACCATATAGATTTAAAGCTTGTAAAAAATCTCTACAAGATTCGTGTTGGAAGTTTTTAGCAACTGTTGGTGGATTGAAAATGATTACAGATAAAATCGAACGATTTCGGCCATCAAAATATAAGTGGAGGATGTAACTATATGATGGAGCTAGGGTTTTTCTTTTTAGGGGTATATATATATTATTTAATTCTAACGCTACTTGTTTAATGCTACGAACTCCAAACAAACCCCAACAAACATTGTTGCTAACCAAATATCCCCATTCTGGACCCAATGAGACATGTCTCAGAAGCTAATTCGATCATTTCAGTCAGTTTTTCTTAAACTTAAAATATAAATCAATTTAACAACTCATCACGACTACATAATGACTCCAAAAATTACAAATCTGAAATCTCGCTATGTTTTACAAATTTGGTTCTAATGAACTTGGTTTCGTCGAATTTGGAGACCATTTTAAAAATGGCCTTATAACTAGCTTTATTGAATTATTACTGAAATTTGAACACGCCCTTAAATTTAGCACACTTACATATGAATTCCAATTGACTTGAAAATTTAAACCTGTCAATAATTTAACATTCCAAATACAAAAAAAAATGTTCGTCGAAAACGGAGGTCGTTTCCAAAATTGTTATTTTTAAGGGCTATGTAATATTATTATAATATTAATAAATTCCAAAATTATTCAATTAATAATAAAATAATTATTATTAGCGCATATGTATTCTAAAGAAATGTCATACAGCTATAAAATAAACATACTTGGGTTTATAACTCGATATTACAAATTTTCTAGTCAGACGGTACTCAAATTACATGAAAATTCTTTTATTTATTTTAATGAATCGTTATAATTTATAAATGATTTTATAGCGACTATTTTAAATTTTAATTTGGACATAACTTACAATCTATAACACGAAATCTAAAATTTTCACATTCAATAGAAAGATATAATTCAATAGATTCTAACGTTTCTTGTTTTACAGAAATCAGACTTATATTGAATTATGTATATTCATTTAAAGTTTAAAACGTAATATTACGAACATCCACCCTGTTACGAGCTCGTTTTAATTAAAATTTTAAATTATACGTTCAAACTTCCTTTTTAAAATAAATTTTAGGTCGTTAATTCTCTAAATCGTTTAAAATATTTAATTTCCATTAAAATCAGTTATAAATAAATTTTAAATTGGTTCCAAAATTCAAGGTTGTTACAATCTCTCCCATTAAGAACTTTTCGTCCTCAAAAAGGAAGACATAATCGAAGGTCGTTTACTTAACCAACTCAACCTTCGTTCTAGCTCGAGTTCTTCAGCTTTTCAATATTTAAGAACTTTCGAATTTCTCAAAATTTGGATAAGGCCTTAAATTTCTTAAAAATTTCACCATAATCTCCTTTGTACGGGTTGATCTGTACAACTACAGTTCGCCTCTTTGGGCCCTCATCAACCAAAAAGAAAAACCAAAATCCAAGCGGCTAGCCAATCGGCTCATAAAATCGTCAAACCCAATCAATACAGTAAATACATACCTCGGGCATATAATTTTATTCCTCTTCTTGACTTCCAAATCGATAACCTATCCAATATATATATATATATATATATATATATATGTACATACAATTCCCAACTAATTTTAAATCGATTCAACATTAAATTTGATTTGGCTCAATTTATCTTCTGCTCTCGTATGGGTTTATCATTCCAATTTTATTTAACTTCACTTGAGTTAAATTTTAATTCATTTGATTTACTTTTACTTTTTCAATCTATTTAACTAGTATAAGTTAAATTTAAAGCTAAATCATTTCAATTACTTACTTAAATTAGTTTAAGTATACTTCGACATTTCAATTGGAATTGTATAGTCATCCCACTTTCGAAACTCGAAAATAAACATTGATGATGCTCAAACTATCACCAAAATCATCCTCAAGCGACTATAATGTGATTCTATATCAATCAAGCATATTCAAGACTTCGGATATATGCTAGCTAGGCGTATATGCAAAATCTTCTTATACTCGATAGTCCAACCTCGACGTTGAATAACATACTCAAATCTTATTATAAGATATATAATTTTCCATAATTAAATTCATTTTTCTAAATAAGAAAATTTATCCTTTTCTATAAATATAATCACAAATATGTTTATTATAAACATACGACTCTTAACTCATGTTACGGCAATACTAACCCTATCTCTAATGAGTTCCTCATTCTAGGATACTACAGATCCTATCTCTAACGAGTATTCTTTAATAGGATATTACTAGTCCCATCTTTGATGAGTTCTGTCGTCTGGTTTTAATGTGTCTTGTTCTCGAGCTTTGTAAACCAAAGTTCTAATACCAAACTGACATGACCCAAACTCCCCCGCCTTGGAAATCGTGATCGAACAACAGCTGTTCAAGGCCAAAAATCACGCGAGATACTCCACTTATTCAGATCACCACCACATAGATTTAAAGCTTTTAAAAGTTTCTAGAAGACGCATGTTGGAATTTTTAGCAATTGTTGGTGGTTTGAAAATGATTAAGGATGGAAAATCGAACGATTTCATCCACTAAAATATAAGTGGTGGCAGTAACTATATGATGGAGCTAGGGCTTTTTAAGAGGTATATACATTTATATATTATTTAATTCTAATGTTACTTGTTTAACACTCTGAACTCCAAACAAACCCCAACGACCATCATTCCGAACCAAATACCCCCATTCCGGACATAATAGGACATGTCTCTGAAACTAATTCAATCATTTTTTCTTAAAATTAAAAATAAATCAATTTAACGTTAAACATTGAACTTGAATGTATGTTTTAATTCACCACGACTACATACTAACTCCAAAGATTACGAAATTTTAAATCTAGCTATGTTTTACAAATACGGTTCTATTGAACCTGGTTTTATCAAATTTGGAGACCATTTAAAAAATGACCTTATAACTAGCTTTATTGAATTATAATTGAAATTTGAGCACATGTTTAAATTTACCACGCTTACATATGAATTCCAATTGACTTGAAAATTTAAACACGATAATAATTTAACATTCCAGATCCAACAAAATTGGTTTCGTCAAAAACGGAGGTCGTTTGCAAAATAGTTATTTTTAAGGGTTATGTAATATTATAATAATAATATTAAATTCCAAAATTATTCAATTAATTATAAAATAATTATTATTATCATATATATTCTAATAAAATGTCATATAGCTGTAAATAAACATACTTGAGTTTATAACTCGATATTACAATTTTCCTAGTCAAACGGTATTCAATTTACGTGAAATTTTTTTAATTTATTTTAATAAATCATTGTAGTTTATAAACGATTTTATAACGACTATTTTAATTTTAATTTGGGCATAACTTACAATTTATAACAAGAAATCTCAATTTTCACATTCGCTAGAAAAATATAATTAAATAGATTTTAACATTTCTTGTTTTCCAGAATCTGACTTATATTTAATTCTGTATATTCATTTAAAGTTTAAAACGTAATATTATGAACGACCACATCATTACGAGCTCATTTTAGTTAAAATTTTAAATTATACTTCAAACTTCGTTTTTAAAATAAATTTTAAGTCGTTAATTCTCAAAATAAATCATTTAAAATATTTAATTTTCATTAAAATCAATTAAAAATAAATTTTAAATTAGTTCCAAAATTCAGGGTTGTTACAATCTCCTCTACTAAGAACTTTTTGTCCTCGAAAAGGAAGACAAATCGAAGATCGTTTACTTAACCACCTCAGCCTTCGGTCTAGCTCAAGTTCTTCAACTTTTCAGTTTCTAAGAACTTCTCAATTTCTCGAAATTTGGCTAACGCCTTAAATTTTCGAAAAATTTCGCCATAACCTCTTTCATATGGGTTGATTGGTACAACTACAACTCGCCTCTCTGGGCCCTCATCAACCAAAAAGAAAAACCAAAAGCCAAGTGGCTCATAAAATCATCAAACCCAATCAATACAGTAAATATGTACCTTTTTGTCGGACATACAATTTTATTCCTCTTATTGACTTCCAAATCATTAACCTATCCAATATAGATATGTATATCTAATTCCCAACTAATTTTAAATCGATTCACCATTAAATTTGATTTGGCTAAATTTATCTTTTGTTCTCTTATTGGTTTTATCATTCCAATTTTATTTAACTTCACTTGAGTTAAATTTTAATTCGTTTGATTTACTTTTACTTTTTCAATCTATTTAACTAGTATAAGTTAAATTTAAAGCTCAACCATTACCAAATACTTACTTAAATTAGTTTTTAAGTATACTTCGACGTTTCAATTGGAATTATATAGTCATCCCACTTTTGAAACTCAAAAATAAACACTGATGATGCTCGAGCTATCACCAAAATCATCCTTAAGAGACTATAATGTGATTCTATATCAATCAAGAATTTTCAAGACTTCGGATATATGCTAGCTAGGCGTATATGAAAAATCTTCTTATACTCGATAGTCCAATCTTGACGTCAAATAACATACTCAAATCTTATTATAAGATATATAATTTTCCATAATCAAATTCTTTTTTATAAATAAGCAAATTTATCGTTTTCCATAAACATAATCACTAATATATTGATTATAAACATATAACTCTTAACTCATGTTAGGGAATTACTAACCCTATCTCTAATGAGTTTCTCATTCTAGGATACTACCGATCCTATCTCTAATGAGTATTCTTTAATAGGATATTACTTATCCCATCACTGATGAGTTCTTTTATCTGGTTCTAATGTATCTTATTCTCGAGCTTTGTAAACCAAAGCTCTGATACCAAACTGACATGACCAGAACTCCCCCCGCCTTGAAAATCATGCTCGAACGTTGGTTGCTTGAGGCTAAAAATCACGCGAGATACTCCACCAATTCAGATCATCACCATGTAGATTTAAAGCTTGTAAAAATTTCTAGAATATTCATGTTGGAAGTTTTTAGCAACTGTTGGTGGATTCAAAATGATTAAGGATGGAAAATCGAACGATTTTAATCACCAAAATATAAGTGGTTGATGGAGCTAGGGTTTTTTTAGGGGTATATATATATACTTATATATTATTTAATTCTAATGTTTCCTGTTAATGCTCTGGATTGCAAACGGACCCCAACGACCATCAATCCTGACAAAATACAATCATTCTAGACACAATGGGACGTGTCTCATAAGCTAATTCGATCATTTCAGTTAGTTTTTCTTGAACTTAAAATATAAATCAATTTAATGTTAAACATTGAATTTGAACGTACGTTTTAATTCACCATGATTACATATCGACTCCAAAAATGAAGAAATTTTAAATTTAGCTATGTTTTACAAATACGGTTCTAATGAACCTGGTTTTATCAAATTTGCAGGCCATTTGAAAAATGGCCTTATAACAAGCTTTATCGAATTATAATTGAACTTTGAACATGGGTTTAAATTTACCATGCTTACATATGAATTCCTGTTGACTTGAAAATTTAAACCCGAAAATAATTTAACGTCCCGGATCCAACAAAATTGGTTTCGTCGTAAACGGAGGTCATTTGCAAAATAGCTATTTTTAAGGGTTAT
Organism: Allium sativum; assembly: GCA_030737875.1. NCBI lineage: Eukaryota > Viridiplantae > Streptophyta > Magnoliopsida > Asparagales > Amaryllidaceae > Allium > Allium sativum. The sequence continues at coordinate 315,913,250 of CM060922.1, read as the reverse complement.
GTAATATTATTATAATATTATTAAATTCCAAAATTATTCAATTAATAATAAAATAATTATTATTATCGCATATATATTCTAATGAAATGTCATACAGTTGCAAAATAAACATACTTGAGTTTATAACTCAATATTGCAATTTTTCTAGTTAGACAGTATTCAATTTACATGAAAATTATTTTATTTATTTTAATTAATCGTTATAATTTATAAACGATTTCATAGTGACTATTTTAAATTTTAATTTGGACATAACTTATAATTTATAACATGAAATCTCAATTTTTCACGTTCATTAGAAAGATATAATTAAATAGATTCTAACGTTTCTTGTTTTCCAGAAATCCGACTTATATTGAATTATGTAGATTAATTTAAAGTTTAAAATGTAATATTACGAACTACTGCACCGTTACGAGCTCGTTTTAATTAAAAATTTAAATTATACGTTCAAATTTTGTTTTTAAAATAAATTTTAAGTCATGAATTCTCAAAATAAATCATTTAAAATAATTAATTTTCATTAAAATCAATTAAAAATAAATTTTAAATTGATTCCAAAATATGGGTTGTTACAATAATCCAAGCAGATTGATAAGAAAATATCAAGGCTCATCCATGTATCTAGATAAATACATGAAAACTGCACGTTCTCAAGCAAAAACACAAATATCTGGACAACATATTCAAGGCTTAAGTATAAACAGTTACATGGCATATCGAATTTAATAGTATATAATACGTATAGAAAGACAACCCAGATTCAGATAAAATCAATGCTGCCTTACATGCTCACTTATCTTAATACATGATGATTATAACTGAGCTTGTATAATATTCATATGGCACATCACATCAACACATATCTTAACGGAAAAAAATGCTCTTACATTTAGGCACAAATACAAACAACGAATTTCTTTTGTAGGATACAAAACATTTTTGGTTACATTATGTTGACAATCATCCACACATATAAATATATAAATATTTGTGCACTGTTCCATATAAAACTCATACAGTCATACTGCTAATATTTTAAAACCATACTGTCTTCAGGGAATGCTTATCATTTTGCACTAAAATGTTCACCCACATGCGCACATCAATCATGACTCATACTGACCCATGCCATAGGATCGCTCTGGGCTAAATCTACAATTATAACAGTGGATACAATAACCATTGAAATTAAATAGTGCATCAAAGCATGCATCATACATACGTATATCAAATATATATGTGTATAACACTGTTTAACTGAACTATATATATTTATATATATATATATATATCAAATATATAAATAAGCAATATAAACCAGTGTTGTAGGCTTGTAGACATGTTCATGGTTTTTTAGGTGTTTATTCATGCAAGGGTGTTAAATTGGAAATCAAATTTGCAATGATAGATTTTCGATCATAAATAGTATGTCTTAGTATGCAAGATGTATATCATATACATACATATATATATATATATATATATATATATATATGGTACTTTATGAACCAATTTTTTTTTATATCAAGTATTATGTTTGAATACTTGTATATATAATTCAAGCAAATATATGATAAACAAGCAATGTCAATCAACATTCCATGCTAGTCCATACTCAGGTAATAATGTCAAGTACCATTAGCATGGACCTAATAATATATGAAATAATTTCATTTATTTCTGTAACTACGTATATGCATTAGAAACCATTTTAAATAGTATAGCCCTCATGTCCTATATTTCATACATTTTCGAATGCAAATATATATATATACACACACACATATAGGATTACCATTGAAAATTATACTTCTGTTTTTCACATATATATCTAAATCATGTACAAACTGGTTATGTAAAACTGTAAATCATGTTTGAACTATTCACATATATATATATATATATATATATATATGTAATCAGTTTACCATAAGAAGATGTTTCTATATATATATACACACACACACATGTGTGTGTGTGTTATAATTATGATACACAAAACCATATAATATATCATATATATGTAATTGAATATGGTCATAAGTAGAAGATTATATATGTATATATATATATATATATTATACAGTCATTTGTATAACATATTTAACTCAACATGATTGATAGAGTTATATAAGTTCATGGATATATGTATATAATTCCAAGATTCAAATACTTGTTTTCTACTTCCCAATGGCGACCTCCTTTTCCACCTTTTCCCCTGTACGACCCAATTTATCTTCTCGCTTGTCCCCCTCGAAAATCAACAACCACCTAACGCTGCCTATAATCAGACCTTCTCCTCCTCCGCCTCCTCCTCCAGAACCTCTGTCGTTTCATGCCCCATCTTCTACCGCTTCCTTTTCTAACTCTAATCCTGAAAACCAACCTCTTGGAAATAATGGTCATCCCTTTTCGAATCGAAACCCAAAAACACTGGATCATACTCGGCTTCGCCTATGAGACGTAGTTTTAAAGGTAAATCTCTACAACCATCTGAATTTTTTTTCGAAGCTACTAAGGAGCTGTGGTCTGGATATCTTGTAGGGAATTTCTTGGATAAGCCTTTATTTTATTCTTCAGTAATTGCAGGTTTTTCAAAGCTTTGGAACCCCTCTGGTGGGATTAAGGTACATTCTACAGGCAAGGTCTTCTTTTTCTACTTAGAAAGGGTTGAAGACCATGAGAAAATCTTGAACTTGATCCAATTGTGATACAAAACAAGTTATTTATCGTCAGGCCTTAGGTTTTTAGACTAGGAGACTTGACTAAAACTATTACATCTGTTCCTGTCTGGATCAAGCTCACGAATCTGCCTCTGTACTGTTGGTCCAAATGTGTTATTAGTTGGTTGGCGTCGAGAGTCAGGAAGTTCCTATGTATGGATAGAGCCACTGAAAGCCTCGAACGCCTAAAATATGCAAAATGTATGATGGAGGTAACTCCACATGATGAGCCTCCCGATCAATTCCTTGCTTTATTGCTGGATGGTAGTGAGCAGATGGTTTATGTGACTTATTTGTGGCAACCTGAAATCTGTGTGGAGTGTCCTTATTCGGTCATTCTAATGTAAATTGTGATAAACAATTGAATGAAACAACAGTGATGGAAAACTCGACAATGAAGAGCAAAGATTATACTAGAAATACCGGTGATAAAGTGCAGCTGAGAGAAAAGCTTTCATCTGGTAATGCCTTGCACACTAGAGCTTTAACTGAATGGAGAAAAGTGACAGGTAAATCAAAAGTTGGTTTAGGTGACAGTTTGGTTAAAGGGAAAGAACCGCAAGCTGAGGGTAATGTACTTAGTTCCAAGTTTTCTGTCCTCTCTGACTTGCAAGAAGATGAAAATGAAATTGAGTTTGTTGAGAATAGCGAGGAAGGGGAGATACTTTAAGTGAGCGATCTGTTATCGCGTGCATTTCCTGTTGGCACTGTCAATGCTACTGCTAAATTGATTAATGCTTGCATAGTTAGTGCTTCTTCTGATGCCACTGATTTTTAGTTGAATAGTAAACATGATAGCTTGTTGAATACAGGGCTTGACAATACATCTGCAATCAGTGAGAAGTTGTCTCCCAATAAACGCCAGGATGTGAGTGGCTGTAATGACGGCAAAATGAGTTATGTAAGTAAGGAAATTCAAGCAAGTGATACTGTCGAAGTGAAGCTGGTCGAAGCACAACTTGATTCTTTCCTTCAATGCAACTTTGACTACATTGAAGTGAATGACAAAGTGATCAATAAACAACAATTATCTATGGTTGGGCTTAATTTTGATCACCATAAAGAGAGCTTTCGGCAATCGATTGAAACCCTTAGACAAGAGATTACGAGTGGAAAGCTAGACGACATAGTGCGTAGAGAGAAACAAAAGCTTTTGGAGATCATGACAGAACTATAATACCATCAATTCGAAAGCAGCAGCTAGAAACAAGCAGGTCTCTGAAACAAATGAGGAAAATAGTACCAAGGTTTCTCCATTGACACTTAAACTAGGCTTCCTCAACTCAAGAAAAGGTAAGAATGTCAATCCTGCCGAAAGTAATAAAGAGGTTAATTCTTCTTCTGTTATTTCTGGTACCTCTAAAACTTCGATCAAGGGTAAGCAAAAATTGTTTAAAAACACATACCCTTATTCCCACCTTACTCCACCATTAGCGTACAAACCACCACCACTAGATAGCTTCAACAACACGCCACCTGTTATCTCTTCTTTTGGTAGAACATTGGGAAGTGCACCGATAATTAGAAGAGAGAAAATCGAGCTTCTAAAAGGATTGGACGATGACAAAGGCTGAAGATCCTTTGCTAGCCTCTTCTTTCAACATTTAAATTACCAATCTATGTGTTAAGTAATGTTATATCAATGTAATTTTATATGTCAGGTTATTAGCTTATGCCAAGTACTGTACTACTTCCATCTGTGGAAGTGTCTATAGTTGATATGTCTAATGCATATCACCTGAACCTCTTAAATGTACCTTAAATGTACCTCTTATTTTGTAATAAATAAAAAGTGTTATGGATCACTATAAATATTGGTCACCCTTGCTAAGAAAAAGATTCAAAAATGATTTAAAATCATTCAAGTAACTATGATAAATCATCAAAATATAATGCTATGAATCTGTGTATAATGATCAAGTTCATATGTTCACACCTTTAACAACATCATAAAGACTGAACCAATATAAAATCAAGAGCATAAAAATATATGTTAAACATGCATGACATTTACACGTTTATCTATTAAAATTTTGTAATGACTTAAAGGTCATTCTTTTTAATCAATATTAGTGTAGCAAGTATGTTTTAAATTAAATTCTCCATGGATTTTAAGTTTGTGAATCCAAATATCACTAAAATAAAACCACAGACTGATTAGCATCGTCATGAAATAAAAGAAGATACTAATATTAAACCTGAACTATTGCATGTCAACATCTAAACATTTTACACAGTGTAAATGGTTTTAAAACACCATGCTTATTAATATAAAGTTTAGCAATGAAACAAATTGATTCATATTTTACACATCTTACAATACAAGATTCAAACACATTTAAATATTCATAGAATTAATAAATTTAATCCATAGTGATATTTTACCCCAAATATGTGTTTAACAAAATAAGTAAACCTATTGTTTCCTGAAATCAAACAAAACAGGGATGAATTTATGATTGCATTCAATAATGAGAGATTCAATTTGAAAAATAAACCCACAATTATAGTTTTATCAATAAAATTAATCCAATCTTCAAGGATTAACAAAATAGGATTAGCAATAGACTCGATATCCAATATCAATCCATAAATCGTTTTTCGAATTTGAATTAAACATAAATTTTTATTCTAGATGAAACAAATATACATCAGAACAAAATTATGTTTTAAGCCTTATATTAAATCACATCAGTGTTCATAATACGTTCAAAACATTATATCAGAAAAACAAGGCCAATGTTTTTACCTAGAAATCACATTGTCATAACAATACATATTGGGAATTAAGCGGTACCAAATATCCATATTGTAGAATCATTCCAGATTTCTAAGCAATAACATTGTAGGGTTTCAATTAAACCAGTAGAAATAATCATCATTATTTAATTCAGACATCACTAAACATGTTAAAGAGGATATTAAGGCACTTTTAAACTGCTGTGGATATATAATCTATATATCTCATATTGAACTTCAATACAGCAGTTGACACATACAACAACACTGTTTAACATGTTTCACAAGATCAAATATTGAGTGACCCAACATTTTTGATTAATCAGAATTAAGAAATTGTACTTTTAGCTAAACTAAAATTATACAACAGAGGGTCCACATATTAATAGATTCAGACACTATTAAATTACACAGAGATAATATATTAACCCTCATATTTAAAGTCCAATAGCGTAAGATCTGTCAATATTTAAAATTGAAATGATACTAGATATCAATTTATAATTTCATTCGAAATTCGTATCAACTACTAGTATTATTAACAGCGAAACAATTTCACTTCATAAATGAAATTACATAAAACTCTCGCATCAATGCCCACAAGGATTTTATTATGCAAGAATTCGTATAAACAAAAACTAATTTCATCACTCAAATTTCTAATTTTTTAAGGGTCGCTCTGAGACCACTGAAATGTTTAATACGATTTAATCGAAGCCAGTTTCTATAAATTTTAACAATCTAAAAACTAGATCTATACGAGAATTAAGTAAATCGAGCGATTAGACCTTCCAAAGCTTCAACCTTTGTTATGCAATCGAAAGGAGGCCTGAGAGGAATCGAATCTGAACATTGCAAGTGACAGTGCCTCCATAGGTATTCATGAACGTTTCCTTGTCAACGTCGAATGGATCGAAGGAAAAGAAAGTGATCTGGGTACTAGCCCTAGCCATGGAATTTTTATTTCCCCATTTTTGTTTTCTCGCATTTCTAACTAATAGATCCTTTTATAAAAGAGGTTGACACCTTCTTTTATATACACGAGAATAAAAGGGTGAAATGAAGTTCACATTGCTTACTACTTCAAACAAAATAAGAACCAATGTTTGAAGTTTTATTCCACTACAAAAAAGTGGGCATACTCGACACTAGTTTTATATGGCCGTAGATCAAAAAAACGTTGCCGTAGGCTCTTTTTTCAAATAGGCAACACCAGTGGGGCATGACATCCGCGATCGTTGCATTAGCCCTCTAATGCAACGCTTTTTCCCATCTACGGCCATGAAAAGAAAGTGTTGCATTATAACCCTATTGCAACAGTATATGCAAGTAATGCAACAATATATAGCATTGCCTTAAACAGAAGCCAGAGGCTGAATTCCATCTCATGGTAGTGGGGCCCACATGAACTATCCACGTCAGCTGCCAACGTGTCACATGCCACATCAGCTCTCCATGTCTGTTGTACATGTGTAACATATCATGTCAGCTGCCCATGTGTCATATGCCACATCTGTTGTGGGGCCCACTTGCCATGTGGAATTAATATATTTTTAATGCAAAACCATTGTATTATGTAATGCAACACTATTATCTTGAAATGCAACATCAGAAAAAAAAGAAAACGCAACAGTAGAAGACAAATACTATATTATAAGAAAGCAAATACAACGCTTTAATTAAAAATATTGAAATACATTGTATATAAAAGAAACCCATCCAGAACATGCATTCCAAGTAAACATAAAAAGAACCACAACAACATACTAAGAGAAAAAGCAACGATTTACGTTACAAGTTTGTTTTCTTCACTGTATAGACTAAGCTCGAACTACTTCAAGAATAGGTGCACGACATAGTGGACATTTTCCTCCGTTCCTGATTAGCATTCAAGAATAGGTGCCGATAACTCATTCTGTTGCCCGATCAACCTAATTTTCATAAATTTACCCATATGACAAATGCCCCTTACCCAATGCAAACTCCAATCTGTAATACTTCAACAATACCCTCGTAAAAGGTGCTTGAATAACTCATTGAAGTACTAGTTAATACTTTTTTGCTTTTGAAAGTACATGATTAATTTCTCAGAAAGTATTCTTGGATGAAATATGTTAGTTGTGGTACCTCCATGTAACAACCAGGAAAATCTGAACCAATTTAAAAAATTTAATTTAGCTATTTTAGTGGATTTTGAATGTTTAAAATAAATTATTTTAAATAATAATGACCAAAAGTCTATTTGAATCAATGTTGGAAAATAAATATAATTATTTTAATTATAAAACAAGGCCTGAAATGGCGCGACAGTTTGAAATTTTGAATTTGAATTTTGACTGACTGTACCGGATGCAAAATAAAACAGATTTTAGTGAAACAAAAAATATTTAAATCTGTTTATGAATATCTTTCTAAGGAATTTGAAATTTCAAAGTAGGAATCAAAAGTTAATGGCCAAATGAATTTTCAGAAAGGTTGCTATGGAGTTTATATAGCCCTTGAAAATAGACATTTTGCAAACGACCTCCGTTTTCGACGAAATGACTTTTGTTGGATCCAGAATGTCAAATTATTGCTAGGTTTCAAATTCCATAATTTTCGGAGTTAATATGTGAGCGTGGCAAAGGAAAATGTGTTTGGTTCAATTTCAGTCAATTTGGATCGACCAGAAAATGGCCATTTTTCAAACATTCTCCAAATTCAACGAAATCAGTTTTGTTGGGACCATATCGTCCAAACATAGCTAGATTTATTTTTCTGGAATTTTTGGGATCAGTATGTGGCCCCAGCAAATTGAAATGTATGTTCAAATCCATATTTGAATGTTTTAAATTTTAATTTGAAGAAAAACTGACTGAAATAGTCGAATGGGCCTACGAAACATATTCCATTGTGTTCAAAATGAGGGTATTTATCTAGGGACGACAGTCGTTGGGTTTGAATTGGAGTTCGTATGAGAAAAAGGGTATTTTTGGATTTAATTAAATTAAAAATAAAAATAAAAACACATGGGCCAATCAAATTCATCGTTACTTTTTGAAAGCCCCGTAACGCCTCAAAGCGATGACAGAAGTAGTTCAGAACTTCCCGGCTTGATTTCTCCTTCCACACACAAAATCAGACCTCCCTCCAATTGAGAATTTTGTAAAGGACATCCCCAGCTTTAAATCCACATAAAGATTGGATTTTTTTCATTGTGTATTGAGGCCAGATCGACCTCCCGAAGTCAATGACTTTGAGCCGCCATACCCCCTCCCCACCACGTTCGAGTTCGCCAACCAGGGGTGGCGCCAGTGCGCCTCTCGATCCTCTTCCAGGTGGCGTAGCCCGATCTTCGTATCGTGCAACGGTTTGTGTTGAAAATCAAAACCTAGTTTGGAAGGTTTTGCTGAAGGTGTCGGCTATTTAATTTTAAAGCAATTTTAACACTTTAAAACCGTTGCAAACTTACAAAAATCATATCTTTTTGCTGTGTGGTCGAAATCCAGTGAAACAAGAGATACCGGGACCGTATAGATGTCTTCTACATTCTAGAAGAGACCGGAGATTTTTTTTTTGAGCTTCCTACAATTTTTGAAGGAGTGGAACCCAATGTGAGATTTCTAAATTATAAACGATATGGAATGGCGATGTATAAATTATACGGTCGATGTATAAGTTATACAAGCATTGTACACCTCATGCAGGCTTTTAAATCTCCCCGAGATCGCCGAGATGAAAAATACGAGATTTTAGCCAAAATCCGAGATTTGGCAGCTAGTTTAGTTATAAGTGTTTCAAATATCGCCCGAGATAGCCGAGATATTTTTCCGAGATATTGGCCAAAATCCGAGATTTAAAACCTTGACCTCATGTATAAGCGTTGTATAAATTATATGTGCGATGTATAAGTTATATATGCATTGTAAAAATCATATATGCAATGAATGGAATTGAAATGATATTGAAATGAAATCGAAATATATTTATATACGTATATATATATACTCCCCTCGTCCATAGACCATGGACGATATATATTGGTTGTGACTATTTGGATTCTTGTTGACGTGAAATTTGGTGAATATTACGAATGGTTGATTTGATTATGGTAGTTTGTGTTTGAAAACAAATAGGATTAGTTTGTGAAAAAATTCGTCTGTGTACGAACTAGATTTTTGAAGTCCCCATTGTCAAAAGCTGCGAGGCTTTAAGACAGAGCGAGGAGCCATACTCGGGACGGTGCCGGTTTTAACTACCCTACCGCTATGCTGCATAAATTTTCTGAAATATTCTTGTGTTGGAAAAATATTCCTTTTTGAAATAAATTGTTTGAACGATAAAAATAACATTTTTATTGAATGTATGAAATGAAATTGTTTGAACGATAAAAATAACATTTTTATTGAATGTATGAAATGAAATTGTTTGAAAATAACATTTTTATTGAATGCACGAAATGAATGCATGTACGAAGTATATAAAATATTCATGTTTGAAATAAATTGTTTTAACGGTAAAAATCACATTTTTTTAATATATATGAATCGCTAAAAATCTTCATTTTTGAAATAAGTTGTTTTAACAATAAAAATCACATTTTTATTATATATATGAAGTGTTAAAAATAGTCATGTGTTGAAATAGATATTTGTTGGATAAAAATATTATTTTTATCACATGTATGAAATGAAATGGTGTGGAAATCAAAGAATGGATTACATATATATATATATAATTAAAATAAATCGAATAACAAAGCGACAGTTCGTATTTTGAAACCGTGATTTTAAACGATTATTACGGGAGATCCGACCATCGGATTTTCCCGAAACCGAAACCGTTGGGTCCGCTTTGGAAATATCTTTCCAACGACACCAAATTTGTAAAGATCCAACGGTTAGATTTTGTGAAATGTTAAATTCAAATCTGAATGAAAACAGCGCCAGAATGGATTATATTAATATATAAAAATATAATTAAATTAAATCGAATAACGACGCTGTAGTTCGTATTTTGAAATCGTAACTTCAAACGATTGTACCGGGAGATCCGACTGTCGGATTTTCCCAAAACTAGAACCGTTGGGTCCGCTTTGAAAAGATCTTTCCAATGATATAAAGTATGTAAAGATCCAACGGTTAGATTTTCAGATATGTGTAAATCAAATCTGGAGAAAAACAGTGCTATGGCCGCGTTATGGCCTGAAGCGCCATTTGAATAAATTGGCTTTATTTAAATAAATATGAATGGCGATAAATCGTTATAAAATATTATAAACGATATGGAATGGAAATAAACTGAATTTACTCGGTTTATATGATATTTGATGGTTGAATGTGTTTGACGTGAAAATTATATTAATGAACTGAGTTATGGATGTCAGATAATTTAACCATTGAAACGAATTGATTTGAAATTCTAAATATACATGAATTATTTGAAAAGACTGAGTTAATTCTCATTTCAAATAATTGGTCGATGGTTAGAAGTCGAAGATATGAAGACGGTGCAAGACCGAGGATCTTCACATCGAATGGATGGCTACTTATGCCTTTGATGGGAGTTGCTTCCCTGAAGGGTTATAGTGGTGGTCGTCCGGATGTACTTGTTGATTGTTCGGGCGTGCGAAGGCCTTTCTCTTGTATTGGACATACGGAAGAGGAACAAGGTGCCTCCGGTTTCGTTTAGACCCAGAACGGAATTGTAAATGGATCATGTGTTCGACATTGGATTTCATTCCCTATGATTGAATTACGTCAGTTGCATGGCGTGAATTGCCTATTTGGCATGCTGAGATGCAATGATCAAGGTTTTTGTTGAAAAGCAGAGTCTTGTGGTTGATGATCAAAGCAGGGATTTAAATAGCCAGCTTTGTGTTTAGCGTTGATTCGCGAGCCTCACACCCCGGTATGGACCAGAAATGGGAGAGGACTTCAGGGAGGACCTGCGTTTCCTTCTAGCTAGGAGTGGTGTTTTGGGTTTTACATGCCCGAGCATTTTACTTATGTGGATGATGGATAGCGAGGCGCCTCGGTTAATTCGGTCTCTTCGGAGCCGATGGTTTGGTCGAGATATGACCAGTTTGACGCCGCATAGGGTGAAGAAACGCAATGTTCAGGCATTTTAATCCACTCGTGTGGACCGGCCCTGTCGATCCAAGGCTTGCCTACTCGCTTTCCTAAGGGGCGGGCTAGAGCATCTCGAATTCGGTAAGGACGATCCCTTGCCTTGGTTCATGACATAAATCCAATTTCCAAATACGACATCGTGCGGTTTTGATTGTATACCTATATATGGCGACATAGTAGTATGGGGCATTTATGTTGTCTATGATTGATACTTATGATTGAAATTGTTTTTGAAACATATAAACACTAGTAATAACATCAAATGCTTTCGTTTTATTTGTATCAAACATATTTTTGCCATTATAAGGTAAAACTCTATCCTCCGGTTTGCGTTGCATTGTGTGATGGGAACTGAGTCTTATAATTGCTTCATTTTTATAAAAAGCATTGCGATGTTTAAATGATTTACTTGTTTTGAGCATTAGCAATCCAATGGAGTAAACCCATTCTGCTTTAGCGGCGTGGTCCTGTGATTGGCCTTATTGTAAAATAGGTTAAGTAGTGGATTTCTCATACCAATCCCATGACTGACTCGTAGTTTGTTTCACTTGCAAACTCAGGTGCCCAATTTTCTACACGAGCAGCTTTGTATTCAGGTTTTAGCAGGCTCTTTCTGGATAGCTATGGAGCTAAAGATGGATTCCATCACTTCTTTCTTTTTATGTTGTTCAGCTCCTGTTGTACATATTATGTTTTGATTCTGCTGTAGACATTTTATGTAAAGCTGAATCTGCATTTTGTACTAAGTATGATCCTGTATACTGTGTAACTCTGATGATTATGTTTATCCAGTATATTTTGTTGTACATTATCTAGTGTATTTATATATTTCTGCTCTACTGTTATTTGATTATGTGTTATATTCCAAAGATTACCCTTGCCACCGGGGAACGGGGGCTTGAGGTCGTCATAACGTGGTATCAGAGCTTTGGTTAAGCTTAGTTCTAGAATATAACATATTAACGAACTCGTCAAAAATAGAGTCAGTAGTATTCTATGATGAATAACTCATTTCAGATAGGATCAGTAATATCCTAGAATGAGTGTAGCAGAATGAAATACACCTCAGTTGACACATTTACATTCAAGTATATGTTTCTATGCTTTAAAAATACCTTTTTTGTTGGCCTAGCACTTTGTTTGTTATTTGCAGACTTAGAAAATGAGTGGCAGAAGAAGTTACCCTATGGTTCGACAATCTAATGAGCCAGTTGTGCTTCCACAGCTAGGATCAGATATAGAAGCTCTATTAAAGAGGTATCGAAATCTGGGTGGAGTACCGTTCTCGGGCAGTGAGTCCATTATTCAAACTCAAGCTTGGATGCCTCTACAGAGAGAATTTCCGAAGGTTTCAAGCTGAAACATGATCAGAAAAGATTACTGACATCTTGGACACTAAAAGACGAAGCTTTAATCTGGTGGGAAACCGTTACTAAGGATAATACAGAAGGTAATATTACCTGGGATAGATTTAAAGAAACGTTCAATAAAAGGTTTATTCCTCCAGAAGCAACTGAGCGGTTAAGTGATGAATTCTACTATTTGATATAAGGAGACATGACCATTACGGAATATCATAAGAAATTCAATGAACTTTCTCGTTTTGCCCCACACTTAATTCAAAATCCAAAGATGAAGTATTTGAGGTTTATTAATGGGCTACAAAGAAAGTACCAAAGTAGTGTAACTGCATATGTGCAACAACGTTTTTCTGAAATGATATACATGGCTTATCAGTATGAAGGTCTCGATAAGCAAGGTCTTTTGAGAGACGAAGAGCAATGTAGTTCTAGCAATAAAAGGAAATTTGAAACTGATAGCCCAGAGACAAGTACGCAGCCTGAGGCAAGTACGACGTCTGGGGCCAGAAAGAAGCCTAAATTAAATAGGAAAAGGGTTAAATTTGAGGAAGGGCCGGTAACAACTGCCACCTGCTCAAGCTGCAATAAGCAAGGACACTTGGCGATAATTTGCAAATCCTGGATCAAACGAGAGAAGGATAGATTTAAATCCAAGAACAAGTTTCAAGAGAATAGAAAATGCAATCTCTGCCATCAAACTGGTCATATAAAGTGAAACTGCCGCTTGTTGAAATCAACCAAAGAGGTACATGTAAATGAAGTGGCAGAGGTTCCTGCATCCTCAACCAGTCAAGTAAGACCAGATGTTTTAGAAGGCACGCTTACTGTCAAAGATATTCCAGTTAAAGTATTGTTTGATACAGGCGCGTCACGAAGCTTTATTGCAAGTAATGCGGTTAAGAAACTGGATTTGAATTTGAAAAAGCTCAAAGCACCCATGACTGTCCACAATCCGGTTGGGGGTTCCCTCAATCTTAGTTAGATTTGTAGGGTGTTTGTCTCTTTTTCCCGTTATCGGTTCCCTACCATCTCGATCGTCATGAATTTTAAAGAATTTGATCATATTTTAGGATTGGATTGGTTAACCAAGTATGAAGATGAGGTCAAATGCGCCGAAAGGGTTATTAAGGCAAAGACAAAGTTCGGGGACTATATAACCATTCCATGTGAAGGTCCGAGTTCAGATAGAAAAGACTTTTGGTCAGCTCTTGATGTTTCTCCTGCTCAAATAGAAAAGATTCTTGTCGTTACGGAGAATATTCCGATCGACGTAGAAAATATTCCTGTCGTCAAGAATTATGAAGATGTGTTTGAAGAAGTTGTTAGCTTATCTCCGCGTATAGAAATAGATTTCAAGATTGCTTTAATTTCAAATGCAAGGCAAGTAGTTCACCTATTCGAAGAATGACCTTGAAGGAAAAAGAAGAATTAGACAATCAGACTCGACAGCTTGTATGGAAGGGTTTTATCAGGCGTAGTCTCTCTGATTGGGGAGCAGCAGTGTTGTTTGTCCCAAAGTCAGATGGTACTCTCAGACTATGTGTGGATTATCTTGACTTGAATAAGAAGACATTAAAGAATAAATATCCATTACCACGAATCGATGATTTATTGGATCGATTGAATGGCGCACAAGTAATTTCACGAATGGACCTAGCTACAGGTTTCCATCAACTTCGTATTGCCAAAGAATGTGTTCTTTTGACAGCATTTAGAGGTCCAGACTTATTCTATGAGTGGTTAGTAATGTCGTTCGGCTTATGTAACGCTCCAGCTTATTTTGTCGATCTAATGAACTGGGTATTCAAAGAAGTATTGAATAAATTGTATTGGTTTTCATTGATGACATATTGATCTTCTCTAAGTCAGAAAGCAAGCATGAAATACATTTGAAACAAGTGTTAGAAATTCTCAGAAAGAATGTTTTAAAATCCAAATTTTCCAAATGTATATTCTGGCATGAAGAGGTAAAATTCCTTGGCCACGTTGTATCAAAAGAAGGAATTTCTGTGGATCCCAGTAAGATCACAGCTTCTCAGAATTGGAAGCAGCCAACTACGCCCACAGAAGTCCGAAGTTTTCTTGGTTTGACTAGTTATTATCGGAAGTTCGTTAAGGATTTTTCGAAAATACCTAGTTCCCTAACAAAGCTTACAAAGAAACATTCAAGGTTCAATTGGACTCCAGAATGTGAGGCAGCTTTCCAAAAGCTGAAGTTAAGATTGATAACGGCTCCAGTGTTAACAATTTTTGATGGCGATCAAGACTTGAAAGTATGGATAGATGCTTCTAAAGAAGGTCTTGGTGCAGTATTAATGCAAAGTGGCCAAGTAGTCGCTTATGCTAGCCGTCAATTGAAACCGCATGAGAAGAACTATGCAACTCACGATCTTGAATTGTTAGCCATCGTGTTTGCTATGAAAATCTGGAGGCATTATCTGTTGGGTGAGAAGTTCAAATTATATACCGATCATCAATCTTTGAAGTACTTGTTCACCCAGAAAGATCTGAATATGAGACAGCAGCGTTGGTTAGAATTTCTCATGGCATATGATCTTGATATTTTGTATACTCCGGGGAAATCCAATGTTGTGGCTGATGCGCTCAGCAAAAAGAATGTGATCATCGCCAATCTTATCATTACACCATCGTTGATTGATAAAATATTTATTCTTCAGAAAGATGATAGTTTTGTTAAAGAGATGATCAAAAGAATTCAACGGGGCGAAATCTCCAGTTTCCAAGTGGATAGCTCAGAAGCTCTGAGGTTGCAAGGAAGAATTTGTGTTCTCGACATCCTTGAGCTCAAAAGAGAAGTAATGGACGAGTGTCACAAGTCCAAGCTCAGTATCCATCCAGGGGCTTAGTAAAATGTATAATGACCTCAAGTGTACAATCTGCTGGAAGGCGATGAAAAGTGTAACACCCCACGTCCATTAATGTCACTCACAAAGGGAATGCATTAACTTCTATGGAGCATTTTAAGTAAGTATAGAACAGAAACTTAACAACAAGACAGATATAAATAGTACTCAAAGATTTAAAACTTTATTTCATTGCAGCAGAAAACACATATGTTTTCTTACATCATCAAAAACCAGAGTCAAAGAACATAATATCCATCTTGACTACCAAAAGTACATAAACTGAAATACATAATCCCCAATACAAAATAGCCATAAATAAAAGAGAAGCTGAACTTTACTTCAGCGATCCAAGTAATCTTCTAAAAGCAGAGAAACAGCAGTCCAAAATCAAGCTCCACTGGTGCTAGTTCCAACCTGAGCACTTGGGGGGGGGGGAAGAAAGAAAAGAGGAGGAAACAAAGGGGGTCAGACATAAAGTCTGGCGAGTGGGATAATTTTAACAATATAATTAACAAAGTAACTAGGCTAAGGCATAAGTTGGAAAATAAGGAAATGACCATGAACCATTGAATATGGCAGAGGAAATAAGGAAACAAGATGAACAACGATATCGTTAAAGCGCCCCTAAACCACTATAAGATAATTACTAAACTACACTAACACTATAGGATAATTGCTATACTGCACCACCACTAGTATACTGCACCACCATTAGTCACCCTAAGGTTGATCCCGCCTACAGACTTAATAATGATACTGGTAGTTTCGTGCACCCCTAGCTGCCTTCATAGGTGCCGCGTGCAACTATCTCCACTAGGTACCCACTACCCCCAAGCGATTGGCTCCCTAACTAGTAGATACCCGTGCTGGCCCCACAGTGGGGTGTATCACTCCCTCAAGTGGCAACCGATACGACCAACAATGCACGGCTTATACCTACACGATGCAACAACGTCTTACCTACCAGCCCGGGCCCACACACGCATATGAACCCGTTGGACTTGCGTTGCCACCGCTAACCCGTTTTGGCCTCTTACAGTCAAGCCTAGTATGTGTGTCCCGTCCTCGACTTGGGTCGAGCCCACAAAGATACGTATGGGTTACTGGTTGAAATAGGCCCCCATTACTTGACACAAGCTATCCACGTAAGCTTTGTCCCCTCTAGTACTCCAACTTAACCCACTTCTTATTCATGTTTCAATTACATGTTTCAATTTTGGTTAAGTGTTTCTAATCGTATTTCAAATGCCACCCAAGGCACCCACTAGAATCCATATGCCACCCAAGGAACCCACTTAACCCCTTCATGTCCCACTACATGTTTATCTAGTTAAGTGTTTCTTAATTCATTAAGACCGTAACCTCATAAAGACCTCTCACATTAGACTGGCATTTGTGGCAACTGGATTTGCCGGGCGGGTCTGGGCAGTCTTACACCACAAAAGAGCCTAACCTCGCGTCTTTACAATTGTTACGTATTTAGTTTATGCCTAAGACCTCTCATATTAGACTGGCATTTGTGGCAGCTGGATTTGCCGAGCAGGTCCGGGCAGTCTTACACCACAAAAGAGCCTAACCTCGTGTCTTAGACGATTAATTACTCCTAATTAATCATTCCCCAATTTGAATTACTTTCCCTATTCAAATTATCAATCAATTCCAAATTTAACGATGTCCATAATTGACTCAATTATGCCATCCATTTATGGTATGTAAAATCATACCAATTTTCATCAAAAAATTATTTTATGCCTTTTAAGGCATTTATGCCAATTAAATCTTTTAATATTATCCCCTTTACCCCACGTTGTACGTTTGTTCGCTTAACGTAAAATATACGTTAGACTCGAATAGTCTAACTCATGGAATAAAGAGAAAACATCACAATATACACATAATTATAACATAGATCTAAACATAGGGGTGAACTTGCATATGTGAATGATGTTCTACATCTAAAACTTGCATAGGCCAAAGTTACAACTTGCATAAACAACATATGTCATGGATCCAAATCTAAAGGTGTGAACTTGCATAAATCATGTATGTCATAGATCAACATCTAAAGGTGTAAACTTGCATAGGCAATAACCCTAAACTTGCATAACATGATTCGTATCCCAAACTCATATATAAACTTGCATATGTAATTTATGCATCATAACAACGGTGTTAACTTGCATCTAACACGTAAATTATCATGTAGAATTTATCATATAACTCACACATGTCATATCCTAACTTTAATCAAATTTTCACATAAACTAGACGTCATAACCATGTAAGGTCACATATAATTTTACCCAACTTGTATATGATTCATGTTTAAATAAAAATCTAAACTTGCATACATATGATTTATAATATGAATCAACATAACCAAACTAGCATATGAAACATAATGATTCAACTAGACATAAGCTAATCACAGAATTACAACATGGGTGATAGCATCATAACTTTACATCGTAAATGATAGCATCATAACATAACATCATAGAAATTACAACACAATTCTACAGCATAATTACAACTGCAGTCAATAATTCACATCATATCCAAATTATCCGCATCATAACTCAATCCAATTAATTTACTAATTATTTTATTAAAACTATCAAACTCACAACTCAAAAGCGGTCTTAAGTTCTGAATTCTGATTTCTGAAGTTGAATTAGCTTTCCTTTGAAGAAGATTCATTGTTAGGGTTGAATAGAACTGATTTGATTTGTTGTTCTTCCTCTCTAATTGGTGGCGGCTACTCTAGGGTTCAAGATGACAGCATGACGGCCATAGTTTTAGTTTTAATTCTGATTTATGGTTTGAGTCTATGGGTGTTTTTATAGAGTTTTGAATTAATTTAAGCCGTCGGATGATCTTAGGGTTAATCAAAACCATTCAGTTGGAATAGGGTGACACCGCAGCCCTAATGACTCAGCAAGGAGTCAGAAAGGACTCGACGACATGGGTCAGACTGAACCAGAAAGCTGTGCAGGCCTGCTGCCTCGACCTGGGCGCACTTGGCAGGTGCGCCAGTGCAAATTTGTACTGGCGCACTTCCGAAGTGCGGCAGTGCAATTTTTTTTCTGTTTTGCCACCAAACTTCATTTGTCCATAACTCCTTCATCCGGTACCCGTTTCCCACAAACTCGGATTCTATTTCAACCAGAATTCCGATACGAACACAATGGCGCAACCCCATTCCCTTAATTCTCACGTATGAGATTAATTATTCTTTATTTTAGTTAATTCAATTATTCAAAAATCCGGGGTGTTACATTCTCCCCTCCTTAAAGGATTTCGCCCCCGAAATCTCCAAGTTAAGGAGAATGCATATCCTACCATCCAAACAACCATCTACTCAACCATCAAACATAGGAACCTATTGTCCTTATAAAATTTCTAATGCTGTATGAACATATGCAAGAAGTGTGTGTATATGTTCCTTATCTAATGCAAAATCAGGCGGTCTACTGATTCAGTTGACCTCCTTAATGCAAACTATGATGGTGTCATGCATCTATTATGTATGCGAAAGAACCTTATCGATACATATTATTTCTACATGTGTGCACAACCACGCACCAAAATGCAACATCCATATGATGGTACAACCATTATACATCCATTACTTAAATATGTACACACATTTATATGCAATATGCAATATGAAGTGACTGAGGCGATCTAGTGCCTAAAGTGTGTGTATATGCATCCACGAGCAACCACTAGCAACCACTTGCATCCACATGCATCCATCATACATAACATGTCTCAAACACAAGTTTCAACCATAGGACTACCCTATCTAAAGGTCAAATATACTAGCGAGAGGACATACTAAAGATAAGATAAGTACAAGGTAAGTGATAAAGGAGAAATTAAAAGACATACCCTCGAAAAGAAAAGGGTACATTGAACGCATTTTCTCTTCCGTCTCCCAAATAGCGTCACTCTCATCATCTTCCCATTGCACTTCGACTAGCTTGACCTCTCGATTCCTCAACTTCTTAATCTCTGACCCAAGAATACACGTAGGAGCTCGCCGAATCATCGCATCACGCTCTATCTCCACCTCTCTAAGCAAGCTCGGCTCTACCACTTCCGCGGTCTCGTGCAAGCACTTCCACAAATGTGATACATGGAATACATCGTGTACGCCACTAAATCTCTCGGGCAACTCCACTCTATACGCCATTTGCCCAGTCCTCTCCTTAATAGGAAACGGCCCTACGAACCTTGATGCTAACTTCCCAATGGACCCAAAGAGAACGACGTTATGTAATGGAGACACCTTGACAAAGACCATGTCCCCAATATCAAACTCAAGATCTATCCTCCTCTTGTCTGCATAAGATTTCTGCCTATCTTGCGCCGTCTTCATCCTCCTTCGAATCAAATCGATCTTTTCCGAAGTCTCTCTAATCATATCGGGCCCAAGTAAGATCTTATCTGTAGACTCCTACCAACACGTAGGCGAACGACACGGCCGTCCATAAAGAGCCTCGAACGGTGCCATGCCAATGCTGAAAGCTGTTATTATATGCGAACTCCACCAACGGAAAATGTTCCTCCCATGTACCTCCGAAATCTAAGACATACAACCTCAATAAGTCCTCTAGAATACGATTCACCCTCTTAGTCTGGCCGTCCGTCTGAGGATGATATGCGGTGCTCAAACATAACTGAGTCCCTACCGCCTCTTGCAAGCTCTTCCCAAACTCGCTAGTGAAGATAGGATCGCAGTCGCTCACTATGCTAAAAGGAACACCATGCAAACAAACTATTTCTCGTATGTATACGGAGGCTAACCATGGAGCAGTCCTCTTACTCTTTACGGGAATGAAATGGACGCTCTTAGTAAGTCTGTCTACCACGACCCAAATCCCCGTATTACCCTTCCTCGATCTTGGTAATCCGACAATAATGTCCATCGAAACACTTTCCCACTTCCATTGTGGGACCTCCAATGGGTGAAGCAATCCACCGGGCTTCTTTTGCTCTGCTTTTACTTTTTGGCACACCAAGCATCTAGCAACAAACTCTGCCACGTCCTTCTTCATACCGGGCCAAAAGTAAACTCGTCTCATGTCCATGTACATCTTGTCCCCGCCAGGATGGATGGTCATCTTCGAACGATGTGCATCATCAAGAATGGTCTTCCTCAAGTTCTTGTCCTATGGTACACAAAGTCTACTGTCCCTACGTAACCAACCCTTATCATCTAGGGTATACCAACGGAGATGGCTCGATGACTCCCCTCTTTTGAGCTTTTCTACTAACTCAACCAACTGTGGGTCATCTCGCTGTGCCTCACCAATCTGTCCCAAAAGCGTAGGTCTGACCTTCAAGGATGCTAGCAAACCGAGTACAAAGTCAACGGAAGGTTTAAAGTCAAACGTAGAGATGAACTCTAAGCTTCGCCGCTTAACAAACAGAGGACTCAAGGACAACCTTTTTCTACTTAAGGCGTCTGCCACCACATTACCCTTGCCAGGGGTATATGCTATCTCGAAGTCGTAGGATGCTAAGAATTCCATCCACCTTTGCTGCATTAAGTTCAAGTCCTTCTGAGAGAATAAGTATTTTAGCGATTTGTGGTCAGTGAATAATTCGAATTTTTCGCCAAGAAGATAATGACGCCAAGACTTAAGCGCGAAGACAATAGCGGCCAACTCTAGGTTATGTGTAGGGTAATTTCTCTCATGTACTCTCAATTGCCTTCCACCATAGGCTATTACCCTTCCCTCTTGCATTAAGACTGCGCCTAGTCATGTCCCACAAGCATCGGTACAAACAGTAAATGGCTTACTCCCATCTGGCAACACTAAGACTGGGGCTGTGGTCAAAGCTCTCTTTACACGTTGGAACGCATCATCACAATCTACGTCCCAAGTGAAAATTAAGTTTTTCTTCGTCAGGCGTGTTAATGGGGCTGATATTTTTGCAAAGTCTTTGATGAACTTCCTATAGTAGCCAGCCAACCCGAAGAAACTCCTCACCTCGGTAGCATTTTTATGAACCTTCCAATCTTGGATGGCCACTATCTTCGCGGGATCCACAGCTATCCCTTCTTTGGAAATCACGTGCCCTAAGAATCGCACTTCCTTCCTCCAAAAGTGACATTTAGAAAATTTATCTTTAAGGCTATGCGCTCGAAGAGTCTCCAACACTTCCCTAAGATGTAGGGCATGCTCTTCCTCGCTTTTAGAAAAGATCAAGATATCATCCACAAAGACTACCACGAATCTATTAAGGTACTCCCTAAACACCCTACTCATCAAGTCAACAAAGTTTGCGGGGGTGTTTGTCAAACCGAAGGGCATCACAAGCCACTCGAAGAAACCGTCTGGAGTCCTAAAGACAGTCTAGTCTATGCTATCTTCAGCCACTCTCAACTGATGGAAACCCGTGGCTAAGTACAACTGCGAAAACACTGAGGCGCCAACTAATTGATCGAAGAGATCGTCAATCCTCGGCAGCGCGTGTCTATTCTTCTTAGTAAGCTTATTAAGTTCTCTATAGTCCACACAAAGTCTAAGGGACCCATCCGCCTTCGTGGCAAATACTACTGGAGCACCCCACTCTGATATACTACGTCTGATGAACCCCTTCTCAAGCAATTCCTTCACTTGCTTACTGAGTTCTCTTCTCTCTCTTGGAGCCATGTGGCGCACTGGTAATGCAACTGGCTTTGCATTATCTACTAGATATATCCGAAAGTCTATCTCACGTTTTGGAGGTAAACCCCTCACCTCATCGAAGACATCAGCATATTCACGGGCTATGGGAACAGAATGTAAATTATCCTCCGATGCGTCAAGGGATTCTAGGTAGCTAAGCATTACTGGACCTCTAGGGTCACAAGAAATATCGAGGATCTTACCACAACGAGTCAACAATCTAACTACCCTTCTTTCACAATCTAGGATGGCCCCATATCTAGTTAGCCAATCCATACCTAGAATTAAACCGTAGCCCATGAAGCCAAGAATAAAAGCGTTGCACTCAAACTCAATGCCCAAGATAAACATTCTCAAATCCCAACAAATCATAGAAAGATGAGCCGAACCACCGGTAGGATTTGAGACTACTAAGGGATCAGTAACTAGACTAGTATCATGGTGCAGTGTTTCAACTAATGATGTAGAAATAAACAAATGTGATGCGCCAGAATCGAATAAAGTACGGACAGGATGATCAAACAGAAAAACTAAACTTTCAACGGAAATTGCTCTACCTAGTTCTTGCAGCGGTGGGACCATGAGAGCCTGAACTTGTCCCCTTGCCTGCCCTGGTGCCATAAAAGCCTGCACATGTCCTCCCGAGGTAGACCCTGCCCTCTGCCCTTTCTTTGGGCAGTCCTTAATAAGATGTCCCGCCTCACCACAGTGGAAACAACCAGTCTTCTTTTTCTTTCTACAATCTTTGCATAGATGGCCGGGTGTCCCACAGTTAAATCATCTTTTCTCTTGTCACGGGGTTTATTATTCCTTGCACCCTTCTTAGGTTCTACTTTATTACCCTGTGCCTGATCCATGCATCCACTATAATTTCTCCATTTGTGACCTCCGACCTACAAGAAACTTCGTCCTTTATCAACCAAGAAGCTAGTCGAACCTTCCTCCCTTCGTCTATCTCAAAGATACCGACAAGTCCTCCACTTCCTTGAGCCAACTTCTAGCCCCGACAAACGTCTAAGTCCCATGAAGCGGTTTTCCGCCCATCGTACGGAAGTCCTCATATATCTTAGGAAAAATCATCTATACGCGGAGGAAGAGATTCAAAAAGGGAAAGAGGAAGAGATTCAAAATGGAGAATCGAAGGAAAGATATATGGCTCTTGGGGTTATGCTTTCTAAAATAAGCTTTTCTTCTTGAAAATACTTTCTTTAAAACGTACTTTTGAAGGTACTTCTTTATAAAAAATTATTTTGAAATATAGTTTTTTTCAAAATTCATATCTGTTCTGGTAACCATCAGCTCTGATACCACGTGTAACACCCCACGTCGATTAATGTCACTCACAAAGGGAATGCATTAACTTCTATGGAGCGTTTTAAGTAAGTATAGAACAGAAACTTAACAACAAGACAAATATAAATATTACTCAAAAATTTAAAACTTTATTTCATTGCAGCGGAAAACACATATGTTTGCTTACATCATCAAAAACCAGAGTCAAAGTACATAATATCCATCTTGACTACCAAAAGTACATAAACTGAAAGACATAATCCCCAATACAAAATAGCCATAATAAAAGAGAAGCTGAACTTTACTTCACTGATCCAAGTAATCTTATAAAATCAGAGAAACAGCAGTCCAAAATCAAGCTCCACTAGAGCTAATTCCAAACTGAGCACCCGGGGGGGGGGGGGACAAAAGAGGAGGAAACAAAGGGGGTCAGACATAAAGTCTGACGAGTGCGATAATTTTAACAATATAATTAACAAAGTAACTAGGCTAAGGCATAAGTTGGAAAATAAGAAATGACCATGAACCATTGAATATGGCAGAGGAAATAAGGAAACAAGATGAACAACGGTATCGTTAAAGCGCCCCTAAACCATTATAAGATAATTACTAGACTACACCAACACTATAGGATAATTGCTATACTGCACCACCACTAGTATACTGCACCACCACTAGTCACCCTAAGGTTGATCCCGCCTACAGACTTAATAATGATATTGGTAGTTTCGTGCACCCCTAGTTGCCTTCATAGGTGCCGCCTGCCCCTATATCCACTAGGTGTACCCACTACCCCCAAGCGATAAGCTCCCTAACTCGTAGATGCCCGTACTAGCCCCACAGTGGGGTGTATCACTCCCCAAAGTGGCAACCCGATACCAACAACAATGCACAGCTTATACCTACATGATGCAACAATGTCTTACCTACCGGCCCGAGCCCACACACGCATATAAACCCGTTGGACTTGCGTTGCCACCGCTAACCCGTTTTGGCCTCTTACAGTCAAGCCCAGTATGCGTGTCTCTTCCTCGACTTGGGTCGAGCCCACAAAGATACGTATGGGTTACTGGTTGAAATGGGCCCCCATTACTTGACACAAGCTATCCACCTAAGCTTGGTCCCCTTTAGTACATCCCACTTAACCCACTTCTTATTCATGTTTCAATTTTGGTTAAGTGTTTCTAATCGTATTTTAAATGCCACCCCAGGCACCCACTAGATTCCACATGCCAACCAAGGCACCCACTTAACTCACTCATGTCCCACTACATGTTTATCTGGTTAAGTGTTTCTTAATTCATTAAGACCGTAACCTCATAAAGACCTCTCACATTAGACTGGCATTTGTGGCAGCTGGATTTGCCGGGCGGGTCCGGGAAGTCTTACACCACAAAAGAGCCTAACCTCGTGTCTTTACAATTGTTACGTGTTTAGTTTATGCCTAAGACCTCTCACATTAGACTGGCATTTGTGGCAGCTGGATTTGCCGGGCAGGTCCGGGCAGTCTTACACCACAAAAGAGCCTAACCTCGTGTCTTAGACGATTAATTACTCCTAATTAATCATTCCTCAATTTGAATTACTTTCCCTATTCAAAGTATTAATCAATTCCAAATTTAACGATGTCCATAATTGACTCAATTATGTCCATCCATTTATGGTATGTAAAATCATACCAATTTTCATCACAAATTTATTTTATGCCTTTTAAGGCATTTATGCCAATTAAATCTTTTAATATTATCCCCTTTATCCCCACGTTGTACGTTTGTTCGTTTAACATAAAATATACGTTAGACTTGAATAGTCTAACTCATGGAATAAAGAGAAAACATCACAATATACACATAATTAAAACATAGATCTAAACATAAGGGTGAACTTGCATATGTGAATGATGTTCTACATCTAAAACTTGCATAGGCCAAAGTTACAACTTGCATAAACAACATATGTCATGATTCCAAATCTAAAGGTGTGAACTTGCATAAATCATGTATGTCATAGATCTACATCTAAAGGTGTAAACTTGCATAGGCAATAACCCTAAACTTGCATAAAATGATTCATATCCCAAACTCATACATAAACTTGCATATGTGATTTATACATCATAACAATGGTGTAAACTTGCATCTAACATGTAAATTATCATGTAGAATTTATCATATAACTCACACATGTCATATCCTAACTTTAATCAAATTTTCACATAAACTAGATGTCATAACCATATAAGGTCACATATAACTTTACCCAACTTGTATATGATTCATGTTTAAATAAAAATCTAAACTTGCATACATATGATTTATCATATGAATCAACATAACCAAACTAGCATAAGAAACATGATGATTCAACTAAACATAAGCTAATCATAGAATAACAACATGGGTGATAACATCATAACTTTACATCATAAATGATAGCAACATAACATAACATCATAGAAATTACAACACAATTCTACAACATAATTACAACATGCAGTCAATAATTCACATCATATCCAAATTATCCGCATCATAACTCAATCCAATTAATTTACTAATTATTTTATTAAAACTATCGAACTCACGACTCAAAAGCGGTCTTGAGTTCTGAATTCTGATTTCTAAAGTTGAATTAGCTTTCCTTTAAAGAAGATTCGTTGTTAGGGTTGAATAGAACTGATTTGATTTGTTGTTCTTCCTCTCTAATTGGTGGCGGCTACTCTAGGGTTCAAGATGACAGCATGACGGCCGTAGTTTTAGTTTTAATTCTGACTTAGGGTTTGAGTCTATGGGTCTTTTTATAGAGTTTTGAATTAATTTAAGCCGTCGGATGATCTTAGGGTTAATCAAAACCATTCAGTTGGAATAGGGTGACACCTCAGCCCTAATGACTCTGCAAGGAGTCAGAAAGGACTATGGGTCAGATTGAACCAGAAAGCTGTGCAGGCCTGCTGCCTCGGCCTGGGCGCACTTGGTAGGTGCGCCAGTGCAAATTTGTACTGGCGCACTTTGCGTCAGTGCAAATATATATATATATATATATATATATATATACTCTGTTTTGCCACCAAACTTCGTTCGTCCATAACTCCTTCATCCGGTACCCGTTTCCCGCCAACTTGGATTCTATTTCAACCAGAATTACGAGATGAACACAATGGAGCAACCCCATTCCCTTAATTCTCACGTCTGAGATTAATTATTCTTTATTTTAGTTAATTCGATTACTCAAAAATCCGGGGTGTTGACATCTCTATATATGTTAGCATGTGTTCTACTTGTCAACAAGTCAAAAGCGATCAACAGAAATTCGTCGGATTGTTACAACCGTTGGAAATTTCAGGTTGGAAGTGGGAACAAATTTCTATGGATTTCATTGATGGTTTGTCCAGAACCCGGAGAGGAAATGACAGTATTTTGGTCATCGTAGATTATTTCACGAAGACCGCCCATTTCATACCTATCAGATCAAATAGAACCTCTCAGAGCCTGACGCAGATTTATTTTAAAGAAATTGTTTAAACTCCATGGAGTTCCCATGAGTATCGTTAGTGATCGTGACCCAACTTGTAACGACCCGCCCTATACTAGCCGACATTTCCTCCGAAAGTGCGCTGTACACATGTCTAACTAGCACGGAACGGTCGTCAGAAGGAAAGAAAGAAGGTGAAGAACTAACACAGAACCTATAGAATGTCTCACAGCGCATGGAATAAAATATAATAATCACATAACTTTGACATAAAACAGGCGAGATAGTGCATAAGCTGAAAAACGAAATCATGTCTAACATGGCAGCGGAAATCCAAAATACAGCTTATGATCCAACATCCTTATTACAACTTCAAAAATACTGTCTCTAAACAAAAGAAAGGAAAAGGTACACTACTAATGCCCAAGCAGTGACCATCGATAACATAGGGAGATAATACATAAATATCATACGTGGAAGCCTCCTGCTCGTTTCCAGTACAGCTACCCGTGCATCCACCTAACCTGTCTCTAGTCTGCTCGTGTGAGCACCCAGACTAATAAGAAGAGACATAAAACTCTGGGTCAGACATAAAGTCTGGTATGAGCGATAAGCATCTAAACAGAATAACAACAGGTATAATCCAATCATACCTGAACCTGGACCTGCAACCAAAGAGTTAGCACTACATATTGTACAACACTCTAGGGTGCCCTTTCAAATGGTGTAAAGATAACGGGGGTGGGGGTGTGCATGTCATAGTGATGTCAAACAATCAAGCATAGCAATCATCCTCACATCCCTCACTCAGTGCGTAAAGCATACGATATCCACTACTTTGGTCAACTAATACTTTGGGCCATGGCGGAATCCAATCCCGTGTAACTATCACTACAAGCCCACTATCCATCTCTCAGTGGTGAACCAAAGTTATGAATACCGACAACTCCTTAGCACACGTCCCGCAGCAAAGCCCAACTATGAAGTGAACTCATTGGTTCCCAGTTGGATCCTAAGCTCTAACTTCCCATATTGGACTACCTTTGCATCTCGGGTTATTGGTCAATACTGGGTCGGGTTGGGTTCCTTCTCAAGCCATCGGTTCGGGTCGGGTGTCCTTTATCTGTTCGGGTCGGGTCTTCTCCTGGTGCGGTTCGGGTCGGGTCTTCTCCTAGTGCGGTTCGGGTCGGTTGTCCTCCATCGGTTCGGTTCGGGTGCTTTACCTCGGGTCGGGTCGGGTGTCATCTCCCCTCCAGCTCGTGCCTCCGTTCCGATCCGTGCCCTCGTCCTTCACATGCTCCTATCCGATCCATCCTCATGCCTTCACTCCGATCCGTCCTCCTCGATCCGATTCGTCCTCCTCGATCCGATCCGTCCTCCTCGATCCAATCCGATCCCAGTTCAGCTAGCGTGGCCCTCCTTTTTGCCATTTTCCCCCAAGTGTTGGGTTCCGATCCGATCGGATTCTTTGCTCAGTTCAACATATCCGATCCGAGCCCTATGTCCGATCCGATCCGAACCCTGCACTGTTTTCTGAGAATGTTCCAGCAAGTGTTTACGCCATTCGACGATGTTTTCGACCATTCTAACTATTGAAATCAATCACAAAGCATTTCATACAGTCATAGCAACATGCATAATCAACCACAAACACCAAAACAACAATATGATAGGTTAAAACGGATCAAACATACCCAAAAATCCATATTTTCCCCTTAAGTATGTTTAAGAACAACTAATGATAGGATTAGTAAAACTTAACCAAATTAGCCAAATTTTCTAACAGAGGTCTAAAAAAATATTTATGAATTTCTGAATATTTTTCCAGAATTTTATCACGCTTAATTTCGCTAATTAACACTAATCACCCCTTAATCCCCTAAATTCCGGGATTAACAAAATTAGTCCAAATTAACCCAAATTCATATCAGAGGCATAAAATGATGTTTTAGAATTTTGGGGATTTTTCTAGATTTTTCTGAGCCATAGTTTCGCTAATCTTCGCTAATTACCCTAATTAGCCGTAATTAGTGAAAAAAACTAAGCAAATCACTCACCTTTGGCACAATTAAACTTTCAGAACTGAAACTCCTCTGATATAGATCCAATCTCTATGTGTTCCAGCAACTCTCTCTCTGATTTGGTGCTAATCCCCTTTGGTTTGATGTAGTTTTGCTTAATCTTTGATTAGAAAGTGATTAGAGGTGATTTGGAGTGAAATTAGAAGGTAGAGGCCATGGCTATACTTGAAGGAATGTCTTAGGCGGCTGGAAAATGAAGTAAAAACCGAAATCATAACCCTAGCAGCCCCTAAGTACAACTAATCCCGAAATCCCCCTTTGGGCCTAGCTGCTAATTACCCGGTTAAGCCCAATTAGCTGAAAATAACCCTTTAAACCTTAATTTAGTCATATCTCCCAAACGGTAAGTCCGTTTGGCTATTATGACCACTCTACGGAAAGAGAAACCATCATCCGGAGCTAATGGAAGTGGTTTCAGGTCAAAATTCCTTTCCAGTCAAAAGTTATGGACGAAACAAGATCAACTAGGGGTAAAACGGTCATTTAAAAATTGACAAAAATCATGAACATGGGAAATGACCCCACTAGTCGTTTCCCAAAAGTACACGACCATACGACTTACCTAGAAAAAGAAATAAATATTCTACGATCCTAGATGCGTAGAATGTGGGTTGTTACATTCTCCCCCCCTTAAGAAATTTCGCCCCCGAAATTCCTTAACTAAGAAACAACAATGGGTCCCGCATGCCTATCAACCAATTTCAAACAATCAAACATACATGATAGTACAACAAGCATATCCTAGCATGCGGTTTTCTAACAAAGGAAGAATCATCGCCGCTAAGATCTTACCAGACAAAGAGCTTCAAATACGACCTTCTTATGTCATCCTCTACTTCCCAAGTACAGTCGTCCTCTCGCCATCGATTCCCATCTTTATCCTAGAGTCGATTTCCAATAGGTTAGGATCGTTCCTCTGACTGGAACTGTTCCACTCAATCCAGATCGATCTAATCGTCAAGCTTACTAGCGTTTCTGAATCCAATTCACACTTAGGTCTGAAGTCATGCCCCATGATATACTCTAGTAGCTTCCATTCCAGAAACATAGCCTCTAAACTGGCATGTCTCCTACCCAATGCATCAGCTACCACACCTAGTCCGGTACTACGGCATCCGTCCGTACTGTCATCTTCTTAGGTAATCCAACCATATACGTCAAATTACCAACTACATTCCAAATGTCCTTTCAAGTCTAACCCGAATCTTGCCTACATCCATACTGCACGTCCAACGTATATTCACCGCTTAGAGGCAAACTAGATCCATCCAATGACCCTAGGCACTACATCTATATCCGTACTGTACGTCTAACGTACATTCACCTTCTAAAGGTGAACTAGACTCATCTAATGAATCTAGGTACCTTACCCATATCTGTATTGCACGTCCAACGTACATTCACCTTCTAAAGGTGAACTAGACTCATCCAATGAATCTAGGTACCCTACCTATGAGTCTAAGTCCAACTTGAATCTCCTATATCCGCGGAATCTCCAAGATCAACGGACGCTCCACAATGCCCAAACATACTTCAAGTCTAACGTAAAGTATCATACACCCATCATCTCGCTATGATCAACAAACCTATCCTATTTCCATTTAACAGGATCCTTACAGGTGATAGTCTAATCAAGAGAAGAAAGGTAGGAACAAACATAGCAACCATAGCATCCATCAAACAAATCCTATCTATCACCTGCTAAATCCTTGAATACATCAACACCTATATGTCTGGTCCAACCAACATCAATAACTAATGGAAGCCCAGCCTCCAAACGGACTACCGTACGTCCAACGCACGTTTATCCTCCAAGGATAACTAGATCACGTCCAACGGATCCAAGGTAACGGGCGTCCCCAGATACCCTTGCTTTTAGTCCGCCTGAAACACTCGAGTCCCACCCAAGCCTATCCATTATCCTGCTGCCCTCTCGAGTCTAACTCGAGCCAATCCAATTCCTTGCAGCCTCCTCGAGTCCAACTCGAGTCAATCTATTACCCATAACTCAGACCCAGTCTTGAGTATCCATTACCTACAAACTCTAGTCCAACGTGAGTCGTCTCCCTATTTGTTGCATCTCTAAGATCAATCGAACATCTATTTTATTTTACGAGTTCAAGTCCAACTTGAATCGTCCTAACCTTCGTTGCACCTTCCTGGACCAACGAACACATCCTATTCTTTCAAAAAGAACATTAACATATGGTCCTAAATGATTCATTACTTTGCATCTTTCTTGAGTCCTACTCGAGTCATCTCATAACCCTATCGAGTCTAACTCAGGGCAGTCCATACCATCGAATAGTCTTATCCTGTCACAACTGCCCATCACTCTTCGATTAAACCAAGATATCATCCAATGAAAATCGCAACAACTACCTATCTCTCATGCAGACCATCCTAGTCGACCTCGACATTCCCCGAGCACAAGTCCCAAAGGCCTAAACCAATATCAGACAAGCACCCAAGGAACATCTCCTCCGAGTTCAGACGATCTACGTGAGATGACATGAGCAAAACATCCAAACACTCAAGCATCCATAACTGACTTTGGCTATCCTTGCCAATCTTACTTGAAATTATCATCGACCGCATGACCAAGTCCTGACCAACTACTGTACATCCAATGTACATTTGCTTCTCTAGCTCCCGTTATCATTTCCATCATAAGGTAGGCGATCCAATACCACCCTTCATCTATCATCCACTCTAACGGTCATCAAAGGCTCTTCACAATCTACTCTCACTCTATACTTTTGGAGTTAATCAGCTCCCAAAATCAAGCCAAACCTAGTAAAGCTCAAAATAAAGCAATCACAACAAACATACATCCATGACTCGATAAGACCAAATTACGACAAATCCTACAAAGGCTAGTCAAACCACCTATCGGGTTTGTCACTACTAAAGGTCTATCGACTATCTCGGGTTCCAATTCCAACCTATCTACCAGGTCACTAGGTACGAAGGAATGGGAAACCTTGTTATTAAAAAAAAACTCGAACAGAAACATCTTAAATAGAAAGCATACCTCGAATAACGACACCTTTTTCCTTCTGCGCCGCAGTTGGGGCATTCGACGAAGAAGGAATAGCGTTGATAGCATATGCTTTCACGATCTGCTTCTCCCTAGGAGATTGTAGACATTCATTCTTGTGATGTCCCGCTTGGCCGCAATTAAAGTACTTCCTTTCCCCAGGCTTTTCTCGACAATCTCTGGCATAGTGGCCCTTCTTGCCACAGCTAAAGCACTCGCCATCTTTCTTATTCTTCTTACTCTGACCATCCATGGTTTGGTCTTGTTTCCTCTTAGTCTGGGAATTATTCTTGCCTCCGCCGCCTGCTTGCGGCTTTGGCTCCTTTGCAGATGCATTAACGACCTCAGTCTTAGGCTTAGGGTAAAGACTTTCTGACCTTAATGCCTTTCCTACAATCGATTCAAACGTCTCATTGATGTGGTTTATAAGCCTTTCCCCCAAGTACCCATCTAAACCAGTTATGAACTTCTCGTTCTTCTTCTCGGCAGTGTCGATAAGAGATAACCCATATTTCGATAAAGTATCGAACTCAGCAACATACTCTGAAACTGCCCTTCCGTTCTGCTTAAGCTCCAGAAACTTTCTAAACAATTCTGACTTCTGAGCAGCTGGTATAAACTTATCGCAAAAACGAGCCTTAAACTGATCCCATGTAATCTGATCCTCTGGAGTTGCTGCCTTAATAGCATTCCACCAATTCATTGCTCGTCCTTGAAGCTGACGGGATGCTAGCTTCCTCTTCATGGCATCTTCAATACCCAAGTCTTCGAAGATACGCTCACAGCTATCCAACCAATCCTGAACAACCGTAGCCGACTCCGTTCCGCGGAACGGCTTCCCACCAAGACTAGTATAATCCTTGTTAAGCTTGGCGAAATCGGCCCTAGGCGCCTGCACTGCTGCACCACCACCGTTAGCAACATTAGGAGCTGCCCTCTGAACATCCCTAAGCATCTCTCTCATGAGGTCAGTAAACATCGTCCTCATCTCAGCAGCATTCCCATTATTGGCTCCTCTACCAGTACCCCTCATGTATCGACTCATCGTTCAATCTGTACAGAGAAAACGATTAACTATCTTCTTTGTGGTGTCAGTGCAGTGCGACTTCATCCTTAGATATACTAATAGTATATATATATTTATATAGCTTTGAAAACCAGTTTTGAAAAATCAAAATAATCACAAATACGCGCTCTCATATACGTATAATATCTCTCCCTGATGACTTTCCCCTGGTTAACTACGCAACCTAGAGCTCTGATACCAAATGTAATGACCCGCCCTATACTAGCCGACATTTCCTCCGAAAGTGCGCTGTACACATGTCTAACTAGCACGGAACGGTCGTCGGAAGGAAAGAAAGAAGGTGAAGAACTAACACAGAACCTGTAGAATGTCTCACAGCGCATGGAATAAAATATAATAATCACATAACTTTGACATAAAATAGGCGAGACAGTGCATAAGCTGAAAAACTAAATCATGTCTAACATGGCAGCGGAAATCCAAAATACAGCTTATGATCCAACATCCTTATTACAACTTCAAAAATACTGTCTCTAAACAAAAGAAAGGAAAAGGTACACTACTAATGCCCAAGCAGTGACCATCGATAACATAGGGAGATAATACATAAATATCATACGTGGAAGCCTCCTGCTCGTCTCCAGTACAACTACCCGTGCATCCACCTAACCTGTCTCTAGTCTGCTCGTGTGAGCACCCAGAGTAATAAGAAGAGACATAAAACTCTGGGTCAGACATAAAGTCTGGTATGAGCGATAAGCATCTAAACAGAATAATAACAGGTATAATCCAATCATACCTGAACCTGGACCTGCAACCAAAGAGTTAGCACTACATACTGTACAACACTCTAGGGTGCCCTTTCAAAAGGTGTAAAGATAAAGGGGTGGGGGTGTGCATGTCATAGTGATGTCAAACAATCAAGCATAGCAATCATCCTCACATCCCTCACTCAGTGCGTAAAGCATACGATATCCACTACTTTGGTCACCTAATACTTTGGGCCATGGCGGAATCCAATCCCGCGTAACTATCACTACAAGCCCACTATCCATCTCTCAGTGGTGAACCAAAGTTATGAATACCGACAACTCCTTAGCACACGTCCCGCAGCAAAGCCCAACTATGAAGTGAACTCATTGGTTCCCAGCTGGATCCTAAGCTCTAACTTCCCATATTGGACTACCTTTGCATCTCGGGTTATTGGTCAATACCGTGTCGGGTCAGGTTCCTTCTCAAGCCATCGGTTCGGGTCGGATGTCCTTCATCTGTTCGGGTCGGGTCTTCTCCTGGTGCGGTTCGGGTCGGGTCTTCTCCTAGTGCGGTTCGGGTCGGTTGTCCTCCAACAGTTCGGTTCGGGTGCTTTACCTCGGATCGGGTCGGGTGTCATCTCCCCTCCAGCTCGTGCCTCCGTTCCGATCCGTGCCCTCATCCTTCACATGCTCCTATCCGATCCATCCTCATGCCTTCACTCCGATCCGTCCTCCTCGATCCGATTCGTCCTCCTCGATCTGATCCGTCCTCCTCGATCCGATCCGTCCTCCTCGATCCGATCCGATCCCAGTTCAGCTAGCGTGGCCCTCCTTTTTGCCATTTTCCCCCAAGTGTTGGGTTCCGATCCGATCGGATTCTTTGCTCAGTTCAACATATCCGATCCGAGCCCTATGTCCGATCCGATCCGAACCCTGCACTGTTTTCTGAGACTGTTCCAGCAAGTGTTTACGCCATTCGATGACGTTTTCGACCATTCTAACTATTGAAATCAATCACAAAGCATTTCATACAGTCATAGCAACATGCATAATCAACCACAAACACCAAAACGACAATATGATAGGTTAAAACGGATCAAACATACCCAAAAATCCATATTTTCCCCTTAAGCATGTTTAAGAACAACTAATGATAGGATTAGTAAAACTTAACCAAATTAGCCAAATTTTCTAACAGATGTCTAAAACAATATTTATGAATTTCTGAATATTTTTCCAGAATTTTATCACGCTTAATTTCGCTAATTAACACTAATCACCCCTTAATCCCCTAAATTCCGGGATTAACAAAATTAGTCCAAATTAACCCAAATTCATATCAGAGGCATAAAATGATGTTTTATAATTTTGGGGATTTTTTTTAGATTTTTCTGAGCCATAATTTCGCTAATCTTCGCTAATTACCCTAATTAGCCGTAATTAGTGAAAAAACTAAGCAAATCACTCACCTTTGGCACAATTAAACTTTCAGAACTGAAACTCCTCTAATATAGATCCAATGTCTATGTGTTCCAGCAACTCTCTCTCTCTGATTTGGTGCTAATCCCCTTTGGTTTGATGTAGTTTTGCTTAATCTTTGATTAGAAAGTGATTAGAGGTGATTTGGAGTGAAATTAGAAGGTAGAGGCCATGGCTATACTTGAAGGAATGTCTTAGGCGGCTGGAAAATGAAGTAAAAACCGAAATCATAACACTAGCAGCCCCTAAGTACCACTAATCCCGAAATCCCCCTTTGGGCCTAGCTGCTAATTACCCGGTTAAGCCCAATTAGCTGAAAATAACCCTTTAAACCTTAATTTAGTCATATCTCCCAAACGGTAAGTCCGTTTGGCTATTATGACCACTCTACAGAAAGAGAAACCATCATCCGGAGCTAATGGAAGTGGTTTCAGGTCAAAATTCCTTTCCAGTCAAAAGTTATGGACGAAACAAGATCAACTAGGGGTAAAACGGTCATTTAAAAATTGGAAAAAATCATGAACATGGGAAATGACCCCACTAGTCGTTTCCCAAAA
Organism: Allium sativum; assembly: GCA_030737875.1. NCBI lineage: Eukaryota > Viridiplantae > Streptophyta > Magnoliopsida > Asparagales > Amaryllidaceae > Allium > Allium sativum. Next base: position 315,877,064 of record CM060922.1, on the reverse strand, counting down.
GTACACGACCATACGACTTACCTAGAAAAAGAAATAAATATTCTACGATCCTAGATGCGTAGAATGTGGGTTGTTACACGACTTTTGTCAGTAAATTCTGGGAATCATTCCAAGAAAAACTGGGAACAAAGCTGAACTTGAGCACCACTTTCCGTCCTCAAATAGATGGCCAAACTGAGAGGGTGAACCATGTACTAGAAGATTTATTGCGGGCATGTGTTATTGATTTTGGCGGATCATGGGAAGACCACTTGCATTTGGTTGAGTTCTCATATAACAACAGCTACCAAGCGAGCTTGAAAATATCACCATTTGAAGAATTGTATGGTAGACCATGCAGGTCTCCCGCTTGTTGGGTAGAACCTGGTAATAGACTTGTATTGGGACCCGATATGATTCGCAAAGCTGCGGATAAAGTCGATTTCATTAAGAAACGATTACTAGCCGCCCAAAGACGACAGTAGAGCTATGTAGATTCGAGAAGAAGAGATTTGTCTTTTTTTTAGGTGGCTATGTATATTTGAGGGTATCTCCAATGAGAGGAGTAGCCCGATTTGGCAAAACAGGGAAGTTGGCGCCCAGATTTATTGGTCCATTTCCTGTGCTCGAACGGATTGGAACTCTTGCTTATAGGGTTCAATTGCCTAATTGGTTGCCTGGAGTATATGATGTGTTTCACGTATCTCAACTTCAAAAGCATGTGCATAATCCAGACTTGGTCGTGGAAGAAGCCGCACAACAAGATATGGAAATTACTCCAGAATTAGCCGTGAGGAGAGAGCCGATAAAGATTATTGGCAAAGAAACTAAAGAGCTGAGGAACAAGAAGGTTCACTTAGTCAAAGTGCAATGAAGTGGAGACCCACGAGACTGTACTTGGGAAACTGAGGAGAGCATTAAGAAAGCCTATCCCAATTGCAGGGTGGATATCTCTGATTAACTCTGGTGCTAGGTACATTTACAATATTTTGCATTTCCGTATTGTTTTCTACTTAGTTGTTGTTTTCATTTCATGGATGTAAAATTTTAATTATATAGTCTGAATGATTTTATAAGAGTATATGAATTAATTAGTATATTTTTGAAAAGGTAATCAATAAATTGGTTGTTGTTTGTGTTGTGTGATTAAGAATTTGATTAATCAAAATATTGGAATGATAGTTAATATAATCAGTAAGAGAATGAATGGTAAATTTATGCAAATTGAATCAAATATTGAACTGATTAGAAAATTATTAGAAATATATGCATGTACGTTATATATGTTTGAACAGGCAAAACGATTTTTTGTTGAGTAAAGAATTTATTTACGTGCCCGACAAATAGGTAAACCTTAATGAGTTGGATGAGCAATTTTATTATTATATCAACTCCTATGAATGCCATTGGATGCGGAGTGCTGGTTGTTCTGTGTGTAATAATTAGCGTCGCCATAGGATGATAACAATTAATTTTGAACTACACTACATAGCATACTTCTTGAAGATAACATATATTATAATATACCACATAAGCATTTGGAGCTTGTGTGACGAGGTTGAAGATTTACCATACGAGCGAGAGGCTTGTATGGCGATGACTATATTACGGGTTGAACCAAAGATTGATATGGACTATATAAAATATAATGGTAAATTGCTAGATTAATAAAAAAAAACCACACGGGTCCGGAGATGATAATAAACACGTCTCTCTGATCATTAAGGCACAAAAACCATTTATAGGGTGACGAGAATTTATTCTCTGGAGTTATGATCTATACACACTCCCCTGTGGACACTGGAATATATCACTATAAATATGTGCATGCTTATTAGGAATTATTGGGTACCTAATACAACCCAATAAATTTCCAAACCCCTCCCCGTACAAAGGAGGTTATAGCGAAATTTTTCGAAAATTTAGGGTGTTAGCCAAATTTTTGAAGAATTGGAAAATTCTTAGAAACTGAAAAGTTGAAGAATGAAAGCCAGAATGAAAGTTGAGTTGGTTAATTAAACTACTTTCAGCTTCGTTCCTTTTCGGGGACGAAAAGATTTTAAGTGGGGGAGATTGTAACAACCCGTAAAATATGAACCAATTAAATTTTTTTATTAATTTGGCTATTTTAGTCGACTTTGAATATTTAAAATAAATTATTTTAAATAATAACGACCAAAAGTCTATTTGAATCGGTGTTGGAAAATAAATATATTTATTTTAATTATAAAACAAGGCCTGAAATGGCGTAGTAGTTTGAAAATTTGAATTTGAACTTTGACTGACTGTATCGAATGCAAAATAAAACGGATTTTAGTGAAACCAAAAATATTTAAATCTGTTTATGAATATCTTTCTAACGAATCTAAAAACTGAAATTTCATAGTGGGAATCAAAAGTTATGGCCAAATGAATTTTCAGAAAGGTCGCTATGGAGTTTAAATAGCCCTTGAATATAGACATTTTGCAAACGACCTCCGTTTTCGACGAAACCACTTTGGATCCGGAATGTCAAATTATTTCTAGGTTTCAAATTCCAGAATTTTAGGAGTTAATATGTGAGCGTGGCAAAGGAAAATGTGTTTGGTTCAATTTCAGTCAATTTGGATCAACCAGAAAATGGCCATTTTCCAAATGGTCTCCAAATTTGACGAAATCAGTTTTATTGGGACCGTATCGTCCAAAAATAGCTAGATTTATTTTTCTGGAATTTTTGGGATCAGTATGTGGCCTCGGCAAATTGAAATGTACGTTCAAATCCATATTTGAATGTTTTATATTTTAATTTGAAGAAAAACTGACTGAAACAGTCGAATAGGCCTACAAAACATATTCCATTTTATCAAGAATGGGTGTATTTAGCTGGGGATGATGGTCGTTGGGTTTGAATTGGAGTTCGTTTGAGAAAAGGGTATTTTTGGATTTAATTAAATTAAAAATTAAAATAAAAACACACGGGCAAATCAAATTCATCGTTACTTTTCGAAACCCCGTAACCCCTCAAAGCAACAACGGAAATAGTTCAGGACTTCCCGGCTTGATTTCTCCTTCCACACACAAAATCAGACCTCCCTCCAGTTGAGAATTTTGTAGAGGACAACCTCAGCTTCAAATCCATATAAAGATTGGATTTTTTTCATTGCATATTGAGGCCAGATCGACCTCCTGAAGTCGACGACTTCGAGCCACCGTACCCCCTCCCCACCATGTTCGAGTTCGCTAACCAGGGGTGGCGCCAGTGAGCCTCTCGATCCTCTTCCAGGTGGCGTAGCCCGATCTTTGTATCGTGCAATGGTTTGTGTTGAAAATCAAAACCTAGTTTGGAAGGTTTTGCTGAAGGTATCGGCTATTTAATTTTAAAGCAGTTTTAACACTTTAAAAACCGTTGCAAACATATAAAAATCATATCCTTTTGCTATGTGGTCGAAATCTAGTGAAACAAGAGACACCGGAACCGTATAGACGTCTTCTACATTCTAGAAGAGACCGGAGATTTTTTTTTAGATTCCTACAATTTTTGAAGGAGTGGAACCCAATGTGAGATTTCTAAATTATAAACGATATGGAATGGCGATGTATAAGTTATATAAGCATTGTACACCTCATGTATAAGCGTTGTATAAATTATATGTGCAATGTACAAGTTATATATGCGTTGTAAAAATCATATGTGTGTTAAATGGAATTGAAATGATATTGAAATGAAATTGAAATATATTTATGTACGTATATATATATATATATATATATATATATATATATATACACACACACACACACGCCCGTCGTCCACATACCATGGACGATATATGTTGGTTGTGAATGTTTGGATTTTGGTTGACGTGAAATTTGGTGAATATCACGAATGGTTGATTTGATTATGGTTGTTTGTGGTTGAAAACAAATAGGATTAGTTTGTGGAAAAATTCGTCTGTGTACGAACTAGATTTTTGAAATCCCCATTGTCAAAAGCTGCGAGGCTTTAAGGTAGAGCGAGGAGCCGTACTCGGGACGATGTCGGTTTTAACTACCCTGCCGTTATACTGCCGATATTTTCTGAAATATTCATATGTTCGATTAATATTCATGTGTTGGAAAAATATTCCCTTTTGAAATAAATTGTTTGAATGATAAAAATAGCATTTTTATTGAATGTATAAAATGAAATTGTTTGAATGATAAAAATAACATTTTTATTGAATGTATGAAATGAAATTGTTTGAACGATAAAAATAACATTTTTATTGAATGTATGAAATGAAATTGTTTGAACGATGAAAATAACATTTTTATTGAATGTATGAAATGAAATTGTTTGAACGATAAAAATAACATTTTTATTGTATGTACGAAGTATATAAAATATTCATGTTTTAACACATTTTATAATATATATGAATCGCTAAAAATCTTCGTTTTTGTAATAAATTGTTTTAACCATAAAAATCACATTTTTATTATATATATGAAGTGTTAAAAATAGTCATGTGTTGAAATAGATATTTTTTGGGCAAATATATTATTTTTATCACATGTATGAGATAAAATGGTGTGGAAATCGAAGAACGAATTATATATATATATAATTAAAATAAATCGAATAATGAAGCTGTAGTTCGTATTTTGAAACCGTGATTTTAAACGATTATTGCGGGAGATCCGTGTTGAATCAAGGAATTCACGGCGTTTTGATTAAATGACAAGGAGAAGTTCAAGATCGATAAAAAGAAGAGATTAAACGGTATTTAATATTAGAGGTTGATTATTTAGAGTTTTAGTTGGGTTATAAATGTTAAAATCTATCCTCAAATAATCATATACCTCAATGGTTTGAATATATATGTGTGTATATATATATATATATATATGTATGCACATTTATTTTGCATACTATCAGAAACCGGTAGACCGGTTTCATTCTGGGAGGTCGACCGTTTCTGGGTAGAAATGCACAATGAACGTGCACACATGTATATAACGTGCATATATTCAAATACCAGTCTACTGGTCATTTTTAACCAGTCGACTGGTCTACGAACTGAAACAACTTTTCGAATAGACACTCTTATTTATCAAGGGTTGTTTTCTTTTCTCTTCGCCAAAAATCATCTCTATTTCGTTGCTTCTCTTCACCAATGATTACAACTCTCCATCCTCTATAAAAGCAACATGAAATCACCATTTTAATAATAACAATTCTTTCTATTCTTGCTATCTAATTGCTAATTTCATTTTTGCTCTCTAAAAGCATTCAAAAGCTCATAATTCTCACATATTGTTATTTGAATCCCTAAATCTATATATTATTCTTTAGATTCAAACAACGATATCATCTTCCAAATCTTCATAATCACAAGATCATATTTGAGGATAAGATTATAGGAAGGGTGTACAAGAATTGACAAATTCATGTTATTGAGAACACACATTGTCAAATTACAAGTTTAATTATCTTGTCTGAAGTCCTCGGTGTTGTAAGAGGCAAGTTGTGAAGTCCTCGTGTTGATAGAGGCGTGAAATCCCGTTCGGCTGCTCGGGTGTTGTGAACATATTCCTCCGGGTGAAGTGAGGTAGTTGTTTAGTGAAATTCCAGATAGGAGATATGGGACTGGACATAGGACGGTGCTCCGAACCAGTATAAAAGTCCCTGGTGTGATTTTTCTATTACTGCACTTACTTATCTATGATATTGCTTCTGTGAGATCATTTTATACTAAATATTTACCTGCATAACTATTGTAAATATACAAGTTAGTATATCACATACTTTCTGCATATCCATATTACTGATCCTGCCTAAGTCGTATATCGACACTTTCAATTGGTATCAGAGCAAGGTCATCACATAACCGTAACACAGTTATTTGATATATTCTAGTAATATGGCAAATAACCCAAGTAGTAGCACTAACACTACTTACACAGAAGGTCAATCGACACAAAGACCTCCTTTCTTTAATGGTCTTAACTATAGTTATTGGGCAACACGTATGGCTTTTTACATGCAATCAACTAACTATGATGCTTGGAATGCAGAAAGAAATAGTCAATCCAACGACTGAGTATGTAGAATGGATGGCTGCTGAGAAAACCGTAGCTGCTATAAATGCAAAAGCAATTAATATGTTGTTTTGTGCATTAGATCAAAACGAATATAACCGTGTTAGTATCTGCACTACTGCTTACCAAATTTGGAAAATGCTAAAAACCACTCATGAAGGTACTAACAAGGTTAAACAAGCAAAAATAGCTTTGTTAAAAAGTCAATTTCAAAATTTTAAAATGAAACTATCAATGAGATTTATTCAAGGTTTCAAACCATTCATCATGCACTTATCAGATTAGGACAAAAATATTCTGATTTTGATGTAGTTTCAACAATCCTACATTCTCTGACTAATGAATGGGAAGGAAAAGTGTTAGCAATAGAAGAAGCTAATGATCTTTCCACCATGAAGCCAGATGAATTGATAGGAAATCTTATGTCCTATGAAGCTAACTTGCAGGCTCGAAAAGAACAAAAAGAAGAAAAGAAAAATGTAGCTTTTCATGCCGAGAAAGATGAAGATATCTCTGATTCCGAAGATAAGGATCTAGCATTCATTGCAAAAGGATTCAAAAAATTCTTAAAGCAACGAAAAGCTTGTCGATACAACAAAAAGAAGTTCAGATCAAATAAACCATCATATTCAAATATAGAATGCTTTAACTGTCACAAAAAGGGACACATGCACAAAGATTGTCCGAAGCAAAAGAAGAAGTCAGAAAATGAAAAATTCAAACACAAGAAGGACAAGTCAAAGAAACGATCATTCTCAGTGACATGGGATGATTCAGACTCATCTTCATCTGATAGTGAAAGTGACTCAGATGATGAACAAGCAAATATATGTTTTATGGCTAAAGAAGATGAGGTACAAATTCCTTCTTTTGAAGAAGTTCTTGATATGAATGCTGAATTAATATATAAATTTAAAGATATGAAATGACAATGCTAACAAGCTCAAGCTGATTTAAGTAGAGCTGAATTTGAATGAGATATGCCAAAAGATGAGAAAAAAATATTAGAGGAAGACCTTGAAAAAGCTAAAGAATCATCATCTAATATTGATTCTCAACTATCTCTTTTGAGTCAAGAAACTGAAACTCAATAAAGGAAAAATGATGCTCTTACTACCGAAAATCATGAGCTTAAGGCAAAAGTCAAAATGTTAGACTTGAAAAAGCAAGTTCACAAACAAAGTTATACAACATTATTCAAAATGTTTCTAACTTTAACAAAGGTCGAGAAAATTTGACAAAAATTATTGAAAGTTCACAATCTGCTACAAATAAACATGGCTTGGGATATAAGAAACAAGTTATCAAGAAACATCTTGGTAATAAAAGAAAAAAGAAAAATAAAGTAGTACAAGAAACTGAAGCTAAGAAAAATCTTAGTTTATTATATTCCAAACCAAAACCGATTGTGAAATTTCAAAAGAAGAATGTCAAGTCTATAAAAATATGGGTTCCTAAAACAAATAACAATTTGATTAGGAACAAGTACATTCAATTTTTTTTGAATTCTGTGCATCACAATCCAAATTATATGTATAAAGGGGATACCGGACCCGTATGGGTTTGGACTCCTAAGACCTAACTCTTAGGACCCTATAAAAAAAGTGGGTACCATGGACTTAATTTTATTTTTTGCAGGTCCCACTCAAGAAAAGAGGAAAGTGGATACTGGACAGTGGTTGCTCGAAGCATATGACTGGAGACAAGAGCTTATTAACAAATATAACTTATTCAGATGGTGGCTCAGTCACTTTTGGAGATAATTCAAAAGGCTATATCATCGGCAAAGGCAATGTGAGCAATTATGGTACATCTAACTTACCTTTTATTACTAATGTCATGCTTGTTATAAATTTGAAACACAATTTACTAAGTATCAGTCAATTGTGCGACAAAGGTTTTACTATTTCCTTTTCGGACAATAATTGTAGTATCTTAGATAAAGATCGAAATCTAGTTTTTGAAGGTTATAGAGACAGAAATATCTATATTCGGAATATGAATATCAATCATAACTCATATATGTGTCTTGTAGCAAATGATAATGATCCATGGCTATGGCACAAATGTTTCTGTCACATAAACTTCAGAACTATTGACAAGCTAGCTAAAAATGATCTAGTTAAAGGACTACCCAAAATTAGTTTTACAGTTAATAATCTTTGTGATGCATGTCAATTAGGAAAATTGACTAAATCGTCTTTCATATCCAAGAAAGTCATACCAACGTTACAACCACTTGAGCTATTACATATGGATTTATTTGGACCAACACAGGTTCAGTCAATAAACCATAATCGCTATGTGCTTGTAATAGTTGACGATTACTCTCGTTATACATGGGTGATTTTCTTGAAAAACAAAAGTGACACTTTCAAACATTTCAAATCCTTTGTTAAGAGAATTCAAAAGTCAAAAGGACTAAAGGTTAAAAATATAAGAAGTGATCATGGCGGAGAGTTCGAAAATAATGAATTTGAACATTTTTGTACAAAAAAAGGTATAAATCATAATTTTTCGTTTCCTAGAACTCCACAACAAAACGGAGTTGTAGAAAGGAAAAATCGAACTTTAGAAGAATGTGCAAGAACATTATTAAATGGATCCACTCTACCAAAACATTTTTGGGCAGAAGCTGTTGCAACTGCGTGTTATGTTTTGAATCGTGTATCCATTCGACCTCTGACCAAGAATACATCCTATGAGCTATTTAATCATAGAAAGCCAAATATCTCATATTTCAAAGTTTTCGGTTCTAAATGCTTTATTTTAAATACGAAAGACCATCTTGGAAAATTTGATTCAAAATCCGATGAAGGTATATTTGTCGGATATTCGGAACGAAGCAAGGCCTATCGTATATTCAACAAGAGAACTAAAACTATTGAAGAATCACTTCATGTCTCTTTTGATGAATTCTATAAACCATCTCATATCATATCAGATGACGAAGAGACCATAGTCACTAATAATCCTATCATCACAAATAATGACTCTGACTCAGAAATTGTTGACAATATTCCTCAACCTGCTGTGGTACCTTCTCCACCAAGATTTAGATCTCCTTCTAGAATTCTAAGAGATCATCCGGTTCAAAATGTTATTGGAGAAGTTACATCACAAATAAGAACAAGGAGTCAACTAAATCAAATGGGTAATGTCGTGTTTCCCTCAAATATCGAACCTAAGAATCCTAAAGAAGCTGCTACTGATGATTACTAGATCATTGCTATGCAGGAAGAACTAAATCAGTTCGAGCGCAATGATGTCTGGGAACTTGTTCAAAGACCGACTGATCAGTCAGTCATTGGTACGAAATGAGTTTATAAAAATAAAGCCGACGAATAAGGAAATATAACCAGAAATAAGGCAAGATTAGTAGCACAAGGATATAATCAGGAAGAAGGTATCGATTATGAAGAAACCTTCGCACCTGTAGCTCGATTAGAAGCTATTCGAATCTTACTGTCCTTTGCTTGTCATCATAATTTTAAACTTTATCAAATGGATGTCAAAAGTGCATTCCTAAATGGGTTTATCAAAGAGAATGTATATGTCGAACAACCTCCTTTGTTCGTACATGAGAAATATCCTGATCACGTATATAAACTTAAGAAAGCTTTATATGGATTAAAACAAGCACCTCGTACTTGGTACGAACGATTACGAAGCTATCTTATTGATTCTGGTTTTCAAATTGGTAAAGTTGATCAGACTCTATTCATAAAACATTCTCGAAAAGATATATTAGTTATCCAGATATATGTAGACTGTAACAACCCGTATTTTTCGATAACGTGTTAAGACGAGAATCAAGGCAGAATTTAATTTTAAATTCTGAGTCAAGTAAAACGGGCTATGCCATTGCGTTTGTCTCGGAAAAATACGCGAAATAAAGTCTGAGTTTTCGAGAATCGGAGTCCGTATGACCAAGATATGGCCTCGCGAAGTTTCACGAAAAATTCCCAAATTAAAGTATACTTAATTAAGTGAAATAGGTTGCGCAGAGAAATATATATATATTGATATATATATATATATATAATTGAAAATTAAATAAATAAATATGAAAAAATGTTCAAAACAGCGAATTGGGAGAGGGGAATAACCGAACCGGCCGATTTTTGAGGTCGACCCGAGCCCGCTGGGCCGACTAGGGGTTAATCCAGGGTGTTTGGCTGTCAACCCGTGGGCCGATTCGCTCAAATGCAGATTTTGCATTTGGATGGTTCTCATGGTTCATCTTTAATCTAAAGGCCCTAGATGGTTCCTACACTTGACTTCTTCCCCAAGACATGCTTTGATGGCTTGGATTGAATCTAGGTTTAATCCTATGGCCTAAAACACTTGCCTAATCTATAAATAAGACCCTAACCTATCCTAAATCCTCATTATTCATTCATGCAACTAAACTATGGCAAAATTTTACCTCTCATGGCCTCCACTCTCTTCATAAAATTTCTAAATGGTTTCTATGAGAGATTTTCCATGCATACAAGTGTTTTCAAGCTTGTATGAGTGTCATTAGCTTGCATTCAAGTCAAGTTTCTATCTTTGCATCATAAAGCAAGGGTTTTGATCATTTTGGCTCAAGGGTTTTTATGTTAGAGCTTGCATTTTGGGTCTATTTGATTGCATAAGGGCTTTGTCATATCTTTTGTGCCTTCATAGCAATGTAAGCCCTTTCCCTACTCTTAGATATTAACTATTAAGTTAAATGTTCATGTTGCAAGTTTGGGTTTGATCATTGAGTATGATACATGCTATCATGTCATGCAAGTTTATGAAGTCATTATCTTGATCTTGTGAGCTAAAAGCTACAACCTTTATGTTGAAATGTTGCATTAGGCAACATGAGAACCCTCATAACCTTTATGTCAACTTGCATATGGAGTCATAACCCTTATATGATGATATACGCGAGTTACTAGTCATCATTCCGTATCTTTTGTCACCATGATTCGCTTATGTGCCAAGTTTGGGTTTATGCATGTTTTGAGGCTTAAGAATGTAACATGCAAGTTAATGAACACATTTGTGCCTCATTTGCCACCATGATTAACTTGTGGCTTAATATCCATTTTTGTCATGCCTTTGCCAAGTCTCTTCTTTTAATCTATTACGTTGTTGCGAACGTATATGCGAGTTTAAAAGCATTGGGTTATGTTATGGGAAATTTCTAATGACATGAAAATATAACTTGGAAATATGACTTGAAATATAACATGGAAGTTGACATGTAAGTATGCATAAAAACATAAGCTTGGGAATTTACCTATTAAGTTAGGTCTACCCATTGGGAATTTACCTATTAAGTTAGGTCTACCCAATTGCTTGAAAACTTGTAATATGTGTTGGAAAACATAATGGACATGACACTTAGATAATACAAGTGTGGCCAACTCGAGGTTGGGTTGAGTTTGCAACGTAAAACTACCCGGAACCGACCGGCCTAACTAGTAGTTGCAAACAATAGGACCCAATGTGAGAAGTTGGTCATGTTGTGCTTAAACCCGAGGTTAGACCAAGTTGTGGTGTAAAGCTACCCGGAACCGACCGGCTTAACTAGTAACCGCAACAAAGTCTAATGTGAGAGGTTGAGGTGCATTAAGTAATTAATGCCACATGATAGGGTTAAGTTAATTTGATTAATGACGCTTAACCAAATATGACATGGACAAATGGGTTAAGTAAATGGTTTAGGCTAATGATACTTAACAAAACATGACAAGGTTGGGTAGGTTAAGTAATTTGATTTGCCTAATGACACTTAACCATTTTTATATGATTAGTGGACGGGGTTAAGTTAACCAACACTTAACCAATCCAACACGATAATTTGGGAAAGGTTAAGTAAGTTTTCTTAATGACACTTAACCGAAAAATACAGTTAATGGATGAGGTTAAGATTAGACTCAACTAGTCTAAGCATGGAAATCGGATGGGGTTAAGTTAGCCTAGACTTAATTAATCCCACTTGGTAGTTTAATGGGGTTAAGTTAAACACTTAACTAATCTAAACATGATGAATTGATGTGGTTAAGTGACCTATACTTAACCAATCTAACTCGTGAATTTATTGAGGTTAAGTTAACCTATACTTAACCGATCTAACGTGAAAACATGATAAGGCTAAGTCACGAATCGCTTGAATACACTTGACCGATTTGACTGAGTAAATTGATAGGGTCAAGTTAATATATTCTTAACCAATCTAGAATGATAATTGGACGAGGTTAAGTCGTGAATTGCTTAATACATACTTAACCAACGTGAGCATGGTTTGTAGGGTTAAGTCTTGGACTTGGATACTTAGCCAATTTTGACATGATTTGAAGACGGGTTAAGTCTTGGACTTGGATACTTAGCCAATTTTGACATGATTGGTAGACGGGTTAAGTCATGAACTTAAGTGACACTTAATCCATTATGTAAAACCTAGTTCTGAGGATAGGGGATAACCGTAGTTAACAAGGATAACGGGAATAAGGCTAAGTGGTAAACCTTAGTTGAGGAATAACTAAGTAATGATTCTTAGTCAAGGAAATTTAGACCAGTTCATAGATAGATGAGTAACCTGATACGGTAGGTCATCGTTTAAGTATACGAGTAGGAGCAAGTATCTGATTTAGATAAAGGCTCCAGCGAACTAGGTAACGAAGCAGCGGCTTCGGGGAACGCGAGGGTATTCTTGGTATCCCTCTATGAGCTGCCAGGTGATTATACTAGGCTCATGAGAGGTTAAGGTCTGCGTTAGAAGAACCAAGAGTATGCCTTGGTTGCTATGCGAGCGACCTAAAGACGGGGATGGATAGGGGATAGTCGACGATACACGGTCGTACCCTAGATAGCATTTCTTCAGACTACCTACCATCTTTGGTCAAGCGTGTACGTACGGAAAGGCAGAGAACACCCAATAGACCATAATTGCTATCTAATTATGGTTGCGGTAAGGCTAGGATTGTGGGTTGGCCAATAGTGTGTTCTCATACAGGATTTATCCTGTCTTGTCTTTCACTAGTTGAGGGAGGGGTCGCGTGGGACCATAACCACGTATAAAAAAACAGACCTTAGCATCTGCATTGGCAGATAAATCGAAAGCTCCCGACTGAGTCCTGTATTTCTCGATCTGCCCTGTGACAGGACTCGGATGGCACGATGTGATACATGTGCATACAGTCATGGAAAACGATTCACGACGAATGCGTGGGAAAAAGGGCGCGGTTGACGGTTAGCGTAAATCCCAGTGGCCCTGGGTGGTTGAACCAAAACCGAGATACGAAAACGTGCAATAGGTAAGCGTAATCCCTAGTGGCCCTAGGTAGCATAAGTCCTAGTTGTACAAACGATAATTCATGTTGGAAGACCCTAGCTAGGTTTAGGGTAACAGTCCAAACCGATCTTAAGGATCATGGAACTATGTTAAAGTAATGTAGAATCTCATGGGAAAGCCCGTATGGTCTACAGCAAGGGACTGAACATTTACATGGAATAAAACATACAAGTTGAGTAACCTATATATGCGATATATTAGGTTGACATGGACCATTACACGACTTTTGAGTGAGGGTCATTCTTGGTTAACACATGATACGGTGGGGATACTAGTACGGTAGGTGCAGAGCTAAAATGCAGGATAGATATCATGGGACGTTATACGTGATAGATATCTTGGGGATATTATACTTGATAGAAACCTGACGATGTGATACCTTGTTTTATCTTGACATCGTAATTTATCATGACACCTTAGTTTATCTGAGTTCAGTAGTTCATCCTGTTATTTTGATTTAGCTTATCTATCTTGTCATCATGCTTATGTTCATCTCAGTTTCTCATGTCAGTTAACTTTATTAGTTTTTATGCTAATAGTAGATAGGGCTTACTCAGTCTTTTTGACTGACCCGTTTTGTTTCGCCTCTTTTCTTCCGTTCCCCCCCCCCAGGTTACAGGGAGGAAATACTGTTGTTTAGTTCGGACTTCTTCTGCTTGAAGGTCATCATGGATGGCTTGGACTTTTCTTGGCTAATGGCTACTTTACTATTTTTACTTGGGGAATAATTTATGAAAATGTCTTTATGCTTCTTTACTATTGCAAGACAGATTTTGATGTACTCTGATGTAAAAGGCTTTAGACCTTATTTATTCATGTTATGAAAGTTTGATTTTACTTCCGCTATTTTTATATGTTCTGTCTTGTGATATTTCTGTGCATGTTTACCAATAATGCCCCTCTAAAGCTAGTGCATTCCTTTGCGAGTGACCCTAGCGGAGGCGGGGTGTTACATAGACGATATTATCTTTGGTTCAACAAACGATAAACTCTGCAAAGAGTTTGCAAATATTATGACCACAGAATTTGAAATGTCTCATATGGGAGAACTATCGTATTTCCTTGGTCTTCAAATCAAACAGCTTTCTAATGGTATTTTTATTAGTCAGGAGAAGTACTGCGGAAATCTAGTCAAACGTTTCAGTTTAGAAAATACCTCTGTTAAACCAACTCCTATGAGTACGACCACACATCTTGAAAAAGATGAACATGGTAAGAATGTTGACCAGAAGTTATATCGAAGCATGATTGGTTCTCTCATGTACCTTACCGCAAGTCATCCAGATACTATGATGAGTGTTTGTTTGTGTGCAAGGTTTCAAGCTAATCCTAAATAATCACATTTACGAGCTGTAAAACGTATAATACGATATCTTAATAAAACCAAAGATTTTGGTCTTTTCTACCCAAAAGATTGTTCATTCGAACTAGTATCATATAGTGATGCTGATTTCGGTGGCTCTCGCACGGATAGAAAGAGTACAAGTGGTACGTGCCATTTTATTGGAAAATCACTTGTCTCTTGGTTTAGTAAGAAACAAAATTGCGTTTCACTCTCGACATGTGAAGCTGAGTACATATCAGCAGCTTTAGCTTTTACTCAAGTATTATATATGCAACAAACACTTTGAGATTTTGATATACATTTATCAAACTCCATCATATACTGTGATAACACAAGCGCAATCAATTTATCGAAAAACCCAGTCAATCATTCCCGAACAAAGCACATTGATATTCGACATCATTTCTTAAGAGACAATATTGAAAAAGGAACAATATGTCTCGAATATGTCCAGACAGACAACCAACTAGCAGACATTTTTACTAAGCCTCTCCTCGAATCTAGTTTTATTTCTTTACGAAGAAAGCTTAATTTCTAGAACTGAACTCGATGTATAATATACACTGTAATGTTGAGTTCTTATCTAAACGACACATATATTCTTATTAACTTAGCTGGTTAATAGTTTTTTTGCTATTATTAGCAAATAATTGTGAGCTTTACAATCTTTTAGTGGCTTATATTCTCTGAGTGTTTTAACCATTGCTTTAAAATTTTGTAAATCCTATATATACATACTCCTTTCCTATTGTTTTCTGCATCTCCATCCTTAAACATTCGTATACAAGTTCATAAATTCTTTATATAATGGCACCCATATGTGACGAATGTGCACAACGATCACATATCTCGGTCACTAGTTCCGTACCTGAAGAATACTACTCTCCAGAAACACCAAAGAGTAGACCGGAATGTTCGCATACCCCCAGAGATACACTAAAACCCAAACGTGCTAAGAAAGCATTATTCTGTTCTCCACGAACAAGAGAGAAGATTAGTGAAATTCATCACTACACTAAACATCAGATAGATCTCCAAGCATCAACTTCATTATGAACAAAAACTCACATCTGATCGTTTAACTTTCTTAGAACGAATGGCATCATTTTTCTGTAGCACAGATAGACACGGGGTTCAAGAACCAATGCCACCTCCTCCATCTACATCTCGAAGTCCTAACTCATGGGATCGTAATTACGCGAGAAATGAAGGAGCAAGAGAAAATTGGTCACCATGGACACCGAGAGTTACGAATATTAAAGAAACATCCGAAGACAAGTCATCCACTTCTCATTACTTTATATTGTTTTTGTTGCATAATAAGTTTTTGTTTTAATTCTTATTTTTGGTTTTTCATGTATTTTGTTTTTCAAATCCATGTTGAGTTGAAATAAAATTTATATAATTTTTTAAGCACTCATAAATCCAGAAAAACAAATATATACAGAAATGGTTGACCGTCAGGAATGGACCAGTCGACCGATCAAGTCTTTGGAAATATTTATATTTTGGAACCGGTCGACAGCCAGAAAAATTACCAGTCGACCATTCAACTCTCTAGAAAATTTTCAACTCAAACCTATACCAGTCAACCGGTATATTTTCTACCAGTCGACCGACAATCTTCTCTGGAAATTAATTTTCTAGGAACCGGTCGATCGGTCCAATTTAGCAGTCGACTGTTCACGCGTTTTCCAGTTTTTAACCTTCAATCCGCACGAAGATTCATATATCCCACCTCTTCACTCATTATTTATTTATCTTCTTACTCTCCAATCCCTGAAAAACCAAAACCCCCAAATAAGTTTCTTCATAATCGATGGTACCACCTCAAAAGAAACACAAGAAATCGAGTTCCACTTCACTCCAACCCATAGATTCTAACATCAAACAATGGCTTATGGATCCTATTGCAGTAAATCGTTGGAATGCTATGAAGGATTACCCCATTCACGAAGGTTCTTTCATAAATCTTTCTGCTTTTATCCTCTATGATGTTGAAGAACTACTGGATAAGGCTCATATTAAATCACTTCTTACCTTTGATAAGAACAACGTAGAAATTAATCATATTATGATTCAGTTGTTCTATGCCAATCTTAACCTACCAAAATTCAAACCAGAGAATTCTGCTAATTGTCTTTGGTCTGTAGTTTGTGGTCAACATGTTTTCATTTCAAAGGAATGAATGGCCATGGTTCTCAATTCGCCAAATAGTGGAAGTGAATTTTCTTCGGATTTCTGCACTATCCATATTCATGATAAAATCAGTCATTTTTTATCAAGGATCATAAAACTAGCACTAAGGCGATTAACTTACGGCCTACAGCTCGTGTTTTACATCATGCCATCACATGCTCGTTATTATCGAGGGTTGGTAACTTTGATGCCGTATATAAAGAAAACTTCAAGGCATTATATGCAATTTATGGGGATATTGAGATAAATTGGATAAACATGATTTCCGATGAGACTTTACTTGTCAATGAACGCACAAGGCCACACATTTTCTACAATGAATATGTTATGAGACTTTTACTCGATTGTGGTGTCAAGTCTTGTGAGTCTAAAATCTCCAAGCCAAAGTGCATCGACAAAGCAACTAAAAAGAGAATGAAGCTCCTTGAACCTTGTGTGAATATCATTCCTTTTAAACAATACCAAAAACAAGGTCCTCAAGAAACCACTTCTTCTACGACTCCCAAGCCTAAACCGGAAGAAGTCAAACTCATTCAACCTTCCTCGTTAACTAAGGATTCATTGGCATAAATTGCACGAAACCAATTCCTCCTCGAAGCGAGACTTAAACGTACTGACACCAAACTCGAGAGTTTGGATAAAAAGCTCGACAAACGATTTTCAAAACTTAAGTCTTTCTTCGGTATTATTTGGGATGCAATTTCATGTGCATCATCATCTTCCTCTACTCAAATACAAGACCTAGGAAAACTTCCCATGCCTCCTACATTTACGTGGTCATCATCTGACGAAGGCACCACTTCAGGAACCAATATAGGACGTGGTCGTGGGGAATATGAGATAGAGGAGGAAGACAATGATGAGGAAGATGTTGCAGAAGAAGGAGACAAGGAAGAAGGAGGGAACGAACAAATTAAGTGGGACACCACTAAATCCAAATCGTCATCGCATTAGTTTGTTTTTCATCCACGTTTTATGATACTATGTTTTTATGCAAAACTTCAAACCGGCACTTGTATGTAAATAGTGTTGTATTTATTTTGGGTTTGTACGTCTTAAGCTATTAGGTACATGACTTGCTTGTGGTATGTTTGGTGTATATTATATGATACAATCTTAAAGTTCCTCTTAAGCTATTTGTGTGTTCACTACTCCTTTTTGTCGATGACAAAGGGGGAGAAAAATATTACTAACACTACGTTTTGCAAAATTTTTTAGTATGTATTTCAGGGGGAGCATATATTCAGGGAGTGTTAAAAACAATTTCAGAGCTATGTTGTCATCAATCAAAAAGGGGAGAATGTTGAGTCAAGGAATTCACGGCGTTTTGATTAAATGACAAGGAGAAGTTCAAGATCGACAAAAAGAAGAGATTAAATGGTATTTAATATTAGAGGTTGATTATTTAGAGTTTTAGTTGGGTTATAAATGTTAAAATCTATCCTCAAATAATCATATACCTCAATGGTTTGAATATATATATGTGTGTATATATATATATATGTATGCACATTTATTTTGCATACTATCAGAAACCGGTCGACCGGTTTCATTCTGGGTGGTCGACCGTTTCTGGGCAGAAATGCACAATGAACATGCACACATGTATATAACGTACATATATTCAAATACCAGTCTACTACTCATTTTTAACCAGTCGACTGGTCTAAACTTTTCGAATAGACACTCTTATTTATCAAGGGTTTTTTCCTTTTCTCTTCGCCAAAAATCATCTCTATTCGTTGCTTCTCTTCACCAATGATTACAACTCTCCATCCTCTATAAAAGCAACATGAAATCACCATTTTAATAATAACAATTCTTTCTATTCTTGCTATCTAATTGCTGATTTCATTTTTGCTCTCTAAAAGCATTCAAAAGCTCATAATTCTCAAATATCGTTATTTGAATCCTTGAATCTATACAATATTCTTCAGATTCAAACAACGATATCATCTTCCAAATCTTCACAATCACAAGATCATATTTGAGGATAAGATTATAGGAAGGGTGTACAAGAATTGACAAATTCATGTTATTGAGAACACACATTGTCAAATTACAAGTTTAATTATCTTGTCTGAAGTCCTCGGTGTTGTAAGAGGCAAGTTGTGAAGTCCTCGTGTTGATAGAGGCGTGAAATCCCGTTCGGCTGCTCGGGTGTTGTGAACCTATTCCTCCGGGTGAAGTGAGGTAGTTGTTTAGTGAAATTCCAGATAGGAGATCTGGGACTGGACGTAGGACGGTGCTCCGAACCAGTATAAAAATCCCTGGTGAGATTTTTCTATTACTGCACTTACTTTGCTTCTGTGAGATCGTTTTATACTAAATATTTACCTGCATAACTATTGTAAATATACAAGTTAGTATATCACATACTTTCCGCATATCCATATTACTGATCCTGCCTAAGTTGTATATCGACACTTTCAATCCGACCATTGGATTTTCCCAAAACCGAAACCGTTGGGTCCGCTTCAGAAATAACTTTCCAACGACACCAAATTTGTAAAGATCAACCGGTTAGATTTTGTGAAATGTTAAATTCAAATCTGAATGAAAATAGCGCCAGAATGGATTATATTAATATATATAAATATAATTAAATTAAATCAAATAACGACGCTGTAGTTCGTATTTTGAAATCGTTACTTCAGACAATTGTACCAGGAGATCCGACCGTCCGATTTTCCCAAAACTAGAACCGTTGGGTCCGCTTTGAAAAGATCTTTCCAATGATATAAAGTATGTAAAGATCCAATGGTTAGATTTTCAGATATGTGTAAATCCAATCTGGAGAAAAACAGTGTCATGGTCGCGTTATGGCTTGAAGCGTTGTTTGAATAAATTGGCTATATTTAAATAAATAAAAATAGCGATAAATCATTATAAAATATTATAAACGATATGGAATGGAAATAAACTGAATTTACTCAGTTTATAGGATATTTGATGGTTGAATGTGTTCGATGTGAAAATTACATTAATGAACTGAATTATGGATGTCAGATAATTTAACCATTTAAATGAACTGGTTTGAAATTCTAAATATACGTGAATTATTCGAAAAGGCCGTATTAATTCTCATTTCAAATAATTGGTCGACGGTTATAAGTCGAAGATATGAAGATGGTGCAAGACCGAGGATTTTCACATCGAATGGATGGCTACTGATGCCTTTGATGGGAGTTGCTGCCCTGAAGGGGTTACAGTGGTGGTCATCCGGACGTACTTGTTGATCGTTCGGATGTGCGAGGGCCTCTCTCCTATATTGGATATACGGGAGAAGAATAAGATGCCTCCGGTCTCGTTCAGACCCTGAACGGACTTGTAAATGGATTGTGTGTCCGACATTGGATTTCATTCCGTGTGATTGATATAGGTCAGTTGCATGGCGTGAATTGCCTATTACCATGCTGAGATGCAGTGATCAAGGATTTTGTTGAAAAGCAGAGTCTTGTGGCTGATGATCAAAGCAGGGCATTAAATAGCTGGCTTTGTGTTTAGCATTGATTCGTGAGCCTCACACCCCGGTATGGACCAGAAACGGGAGAGGACTTCAGGGAGGACCTGCATTTCCTTCTAGCTAGGAGTGGTGTTTTGGGTTTTACATGCCCGGGCATTTTACTTATATGGATGATGGATAACGAGGCGCCTCGGTTATTTTGGTCTCTTCAGAGCCGATGGTTTGGTCGGGATATGACCAGTTTGACGCCCCATAGGGCGAGGAAACGCTGTTTTCAGGCATTTTAATCCACTCCGTGTGAACTGGCCCTGATGATCCAAGGCTTGCCTGCGCGCTTGCCTGAGGGGCAGGCTAGAGCGTCTCAAATTCAGTAAGGATGATCCCTTGCCTTGGTTCATGACAGAAATCCAATTTTCAAATACGACATCGTGCGGTTTTGATTGTATACCTATATATGGCGACATAGTGGTATGGGGCATTTATGCCATCTATGATTGATACTTATGATTGAAATTGTTTTTGAAACATATAAACACTAGTAATTATATCAAATGCTTTTGTTTTATTTGTATCAAGCATATTTTGGCCATTATAAGGTAAAACTCTATCCTCCGGTTTGCGTTGCATTGTGTGATGGGAATTGAGTCTTATAATGGCTTCATTTTTATAAAAAGCATTGCGATGTTTAAATGATTTACTTGTTTTGAGCACTGGCAATCCAATGGAGTAAACCTGTTCCGCGTTAGCGGTGTGGTCCTGTAATTGGCCTTATTGTAAAATAAGTTAAGTAGTAGATTTCTCATACCAGACTCATGACTGACTCGTAGTTTGTTTCACTTGCAAACTCGGGTGCCTTATTTTCTACATGGGCAGTCTTGTATTTAGGTTTTAGCAGGCTCTTTCTGGATAGCTATGGAGCTGAAGATGGATTTTATCACTTCTTTCTTTTTATGCTGTTCAGCTTCTGTTGTACATATTATGTTTTGATTTCGCTGTAGACATTTTATGTAAAGCTGAAACTGTATTTTGTACTAAGTATGATCCTGTATACTGTGTAACACTGATGATTATGTTTATCTAGTACATTCTGTTGTACATTATCTGGTGTATTTATGCATTTCTATTATGCTGTTATTTGTTTATGTGTTATATTCCAAAGATTACCCTTGCCACCGGGGAACGGGGGTTTGGGGTCGTCACACTCCAGTTCTTAATAAAAATAAAATGAATTTGTGTTTTTAGTTTCAGCCGATCCATCCACTCAGTCTCAGCCACCTCCAATACCCTGTTATAGATAATATGTGTTTGCTGCTCCATCTACGGTGCAGTCATTGAACACGAATCCTAATGAATTCGGCATAGATAATTCACCAACGTCTTCTGACGTGTTGTAAAACATAAGCTCTAGACCTATCACCTGGATATAGTCGAGACAGTTAAACAGAATTTGTAAAAGGCATGAAACTAATGGTTTAAGTGATATTCTACTGCTAGTAGGACATCTTATGCAATGCATATAATAATTTATAACGTATATAAACTAGTTTTCTAAACACTAAAAAGAATTCGGCATGTTGCTTGTTAACAGTACAGGTAGAAATATTGTAGCTGGCACAAATTCATGTTTTTTCCTGCAAAATTAACATTTTAATTTGCAAATGTAAGCAAACTTAAGCTTATACAGTATTCACTCTAACTAATAATGATGCTACACGCTACTCAAAGTTAAATGAGTATATACAAAGACAAAGGAATGTATGGAGAAAGTCTAAGAATATGAAACAACAGTTAAAGAAAAAGCATAAATTACCTGCAACTCAATAACAAACTCCACAGATCCATTTGCAGCAACTTTTGTAGTGACTGTAACATCGTCGCCATCTTCATGCGTATCTGATTGATCGCTGTCAACTCCTTTCTCTTAAAAGACAGCATCAGTTTCAAAAGTTGTATAACTGCTATCTAATCCAAGAAATATGCAGGAGTCCAAAAGTTCTCCATTCTGTGACACGTTATGCAGATCAAGAAAAATTCAGACAAACAAAATAGACAACTCCTAGAAACATAGAAGGGTGTGTTTGGACTGAATGGTGACAGTTATTTTCTTAGCAATCCGCTCTACATGGATTCAAAAGATGATAACAATCAACTGAATAGACTCCCAAACACACCCTTAAAGAAATACAAGCAAAGTGATAGCATGTTGCTGACCAATAATGGGTGACTATCTTCCCTACTTGATAACATATTGCCAATAGACGGTATAAAGAATTCAGCAATAGCAAATAAAAAATCAAGGGACACAAGTAACTTCGGCCTTTGAATAGATAGTTTTACACTTGAAACAGAATTTTTGAAAATAGCATTAAGAATAAGCATTGACAAAACAGCTTGTGATCCATGTTCCCCTGATACTTCACCTTCCCCTTTGTCAAGCATTCCCTGGATGTCGTCTTCATGATCAAGGTATTTATATCCAATTGTCCCAGATTTTCCTATGGCAATCCTAAGTTCTTCTCTGGTTCCTTCACGAGCACCGATAACAGCGAAACCTTTGAGGGTTGCAAAAAGAAAACCCTCGCCATATGTATTTGACTTAAAGAGCACCCATGCTCCACTTGCCTAAAAAACAAATAGAAAACAGTTCTACATTATACACCAAAAAAAAATAGCTGTCGTAGTTACTAAGCAACCTTGGGATTAAAAAATTATGTACTACAAGTGAAGTGGCCCTTTTGAAAAGATCATACCAACCTAGATATATAATTAGGGTGTATGCTGTTGTTTTAACATTATACAACTATGTCTTCTGCAAATTATTGTAACTGTATAGTAGTCAAATTTAATGTAGTCAGCTAAAGGTATTAAAATTTTGATCAATCAATAATCAGCCCTCTCTCTCTTTAATGTCAGCAAAGACAAATAAAACTACACAAAACAAATACATGCAAAGGTACTTAATAAAAACTTGACCTTAATTGTCAAAAAACAGAAAATAATCTATAGCCACCGAAGTATCAGAGATTCAGAACTATAAACCGCATTCAGACGTAAAATTGATTAGCAAGCTATTACCAGTATCTCCTAAAAGGGAGGTGATGGTCCAAATAGAAAGACACGACCAACTCCTCTGAACATCTCCACACGTCCAACAAGTACAGATCAAGCATAAACAAATAAAAAAAACACCCAAGAAAGGAATTCGCAAGACACAAGAGATTTGAACTCATAGAGTACACCAAATTACACCCAAAAAACGCTGATCTAGAAACAACCCATACCTTGTCTGCTAAAATCAATCATGTATGAGGCATACAAGGACATTCGAGAGGAAGAGCAGATTTTTGTTGAGATACGAGAACTGGCACAAGATCAAGACCCAAGTGATTCAACATGACCGATTTGTGAGAAGAAACCAAATCGCGATGTAGATCTGAGGAAAGGAAAAAAGAGATAGTGTGGAGAGCTTACAGAAAAAACCATGGCGTGATGAAAACTTGATTGGATTAGGGAAAGAAGATCGACGAAAATGAAGTGAAATGAAATCAGAAATGAAGGAGGCAGCAATTGATGAAAATGAAGCGGGAATTACCGAAAATAAGCTGGAGTTTAATGTGTATTTGCTTCTAAACAATATAATATTACTTGACTAATCTGTATTTACAAGTTTTAATTATTTTTCTTAAGGGTAATGACACATCTTATGTGGAAAGACGTAGATAGATGAGCTGGGTTGATTTGAACCGTTGGATTAATCATGCGTCTACGGTTATGGCTTTGTTCATGCTGATAACGCGGATCGATGAGCTGGTGTAAAGCTAGGCTTTTAACTAGTCTTACACGTGACATCACTAGAATTCCAACCACAATAGTGCATTCATGTCTTATGCAACAGCATATGGATATTGTTGTAGAAGATCAAAGAAATCATAGCTTTCACCACACTTTTCATGCAATGCACACACGTTAGTGTCGAATATGCCCACTTTTGTAGTAATGTTCGTTTAGAACGGTTCTCCCTTTTCAAATGTTCTTGTTGTGTGACCCTATAGATTATTACAACATTGGAATAATTTTAAATCATATTCAAAATCATAACAGTGAGCAGCATCTAGTAATACATCGTTGTTACCTAAGTTATAATAATAAAATCAATAGTTGGATACAACCTTTTCGCTGACCAGCGTGTCAACGTGATTTGATCCTTTTAACCAACATATCCAAGATTAAACTCGAGGCATGGAACATATCATCCTCTTTATATTTAATCCTTTTAACTTAATTGATGAGTAGACAATATAAAACAAATCAATATTTAAGCTTGACCATACATTTCATAATCTCACTCAATCAAGATGTCCATGCATATCTCTACTTATATTGTAGGGTTAAATTCCATCGAGATCATTCATAATTTTCATTCGATTCAAGATGTATCCGATAATCACCTTTATCGTCTACTCGGTTATGATGATATCTAAACACAAATATCCTTGAATAAAATTATAACGATTTTAGGTCTGAGGACCATTACATCACTGTCATTATGAGAATAACTTATGATACAGTTAATTATATTCCACGTAGTTTTCTCATGTTGGGTCTTACACTATTCTCCAACTCGTATTTACGTACTGACATCAATATCACGTATATTAATATCAATAATATATGATCATCAGTCAATCAACATACCGATCTCAATGTTTTATTGTTGTCCTATATAAACAATAAAACTTGACTAAGGACATTTAAAAATTATAATACTTATTATTATATTATATAATCTCGTGTTCAAATCACTTACTTGAACTATATAATTCTATATTATTATTCCAAGGACTTCTATTATGTTAATATTTATATTACGCGGTAAATATAACATAACAGAATATATAACATAACAGAATCTTTTATTCAAAATAAAAAATAACATCAACAATGTTACTATTCACATCAAATGGATTACCTCTAGGGCATAAACTCTAACATCATCGACTGATGAACTCCCACCTAAATTATGGGTCGTTTGAAACACTCGGATACACTTTTACTTAGAAAATAACAAACTACATTCTCATATTTGAACCCCGACTACATACGAAGTCATTATTTTTTTGTTCGAACAGTAGTAACTTCTTCATACCGACTTGGAACCGAGAAAAGGCTTCGACCACTGAATTCCTACCTAAATTACGGGCACTATGGAACACTCGGATGCTTTATCTTTAGAACGAATGTTATAATTTTCCAATGTGACTAATGGTTGTACTTAGAAAATAACATAATCCATTTAGATAGGTTAAATGGTTAACCCACATAATAGGTGGTTTGTGTCAGGCAAACATTTATGTTAAATGAGTCAGAATAAATGAGCTGGATCAAATTTTGTTTGACCCTCATACGACCCTATATGACCTATTTTAACCCTAAACCAACTGATAGGAGCAAGTGATGCTGCGTTAAAATGAAGTGGCGACAAACTTAAACGACAATCTGATTGTCATTTAACGCAAAAGTAAAAAATTAAGACGTTAAACGGTAAACAGAAAATTCTTTAAGGGCTAAACTGCTTGTTGTTTAACTTATTTAGTTTAAATAAAAAATATCCATGGCAAAGCCGACTCGGTGATGGAAGAGTCGAGCTTCTCCATGATTTTTCCCCTTTTTTAGTCACAAAAATCAACACCTGGGTCTACTCTTACTACTCAAGTCACTACACAGTAAAATTTTATATTTGATAAACCTCCAGTAGAATGATAATCATACCCGTCTCCATCCGTTGTCACGACTCACACAAACCTATCTCTCAAACTATCCATTTATTGTCTAGTGCGAGTGGTTTATACGTCCAAAATAATATATAAACATGGTGCAATTATATATAATGTATTAGTGTAAGAACATCTATGTATTTATAAGAATTACATGAGACAAGCCTACTGCACGGTGCTTATACGATTCTCCTACATACATAGGCAGGACCAACCCTAGGGGTAGGCCAGCTAGGTAACCGCCTTGGGCAACACCCCGTGAAGGGGCAGTAGATGGGAGGAAGAAGCAACGTTTATTTGGAATCAATCTACAAAACTATTATAAACTGCTTTCAAGTGGCAGCGATGGTGGAGTGGTACTGTGTCTACTTGATAGACATGTCAAAAGGGTGAGGTAGAGTCATATATGGGTCAAGTAAAAATTGACCCGACCCTTTAGCTACATACAATAGCTTGACCCTTTTTGACTTTCTTGATTAAAGGGTTAACACATTACAACCGTTTTAACACTAACTGTAAATAAAAGTTTTCAAATTTGATTTAGCTAACAAAAAAATTGCTAAATTTTTTTATTTTCAAAATATTCCATAAAATTTTGAATTTTCAAAATTTGAAATTCAAGTGTCGAATTATTCGAAAATAATAATTTTTAGAGTTAAAAAGGCCAAAATTACAAAAATCCCCTTTATGTTGGAAAAAGTGAAAAAAAAAACAAAATGAATTTTAAAAAATCCAGAAAATTACGAAATGAAAAGTAAGAAAAGAATTATTCGAAAATTACTATTTTTAAAGCTAAATATGTCAAAATAACGAAAATGGCCTTCATGTTAAAAAAGTGAAAAAAAAAATAAACTTTAAAAAATCCAGAAAATTACGAAATGAAAAGAAAAAAAGAACTAATCGAAAATTATGAATTTTAAAACTAAATATGTCAAAATAACGAAAATGCCCTTTATGTTGAAAAAAGTGAAAAAAACAAAATAAATTTTAAAACATCCAGAAAATTATGAAATGAAAAGTAAAAAAAGAATTACTCGGAAATTATGATTTTAAAGCCAAATATGTCAAAATTACAAAAATGCCCTTCATGTTGAATAAAGTGAAAAAAAACATAATAAATTTTAAAAAATCTAGAAAATTACGAAATGAAAAGTAAAAAAGAATTATTCGAAAATTACGATTTTTAAAGCTAAATATGTCAAAATTACGAAACTGCCCTTTATGCTGAAAAAAGTGGAAAAAAATAAATTTTAAAAAACAAGAAAATCATTATTTTAATAATAATACTGTTCCTTTTAGCTTTAAAAATCGTTATTTTAAAATAATTCTTTTTTTTAGATTTCATTTTGTAATTTTCTAGATTTTTTAAATTTTATTTTGTTTTTTTCACTTTCTTCAACATGAAGGGCATTTTCATATATTTAGCTCTAAAAATCATAATTTTCAAATAATTCTTTTTTTACTTTACATTTCGTAATTTCTAGATTATTTAAAATTCATTTTGTTTTTTTCACTTTTTCAGCATGAAGGGCATTTTTGTAATTTTGGCCTTTTTAACTTTAAAATTTATTATTTTCGAATAATTTTTTTATTACTTTTCATTATATTTTTTTCCATTTTTTCCAATATGAAGGGTATTTTCGTATTTTTTATATTTTAAGCTTTAGAAATCATAATTTTCAAATAATTCTTTTTTTACTTTTCATTTCATAATTTTCTTAATTTTTTGAAATCTATTTATTTTTTCATTTTTTCAAAATGAAGGGTATTTTCGTAATTTTAGCATTTAGCTTTAAACATTATATGTGGCAACACTTTCTTGGTGTTGCGTTGGATGGTAAAATGAAGGGTATAGGCCAAAAATTATCTGTGGCAACACTTTCTTGGTGTTGCGTTTTGCCGCGTTGCCTTAGAGTCAAAGGCAACATCTTTGCGACCCTAAGGCAACATCGGTACAGGTGTTTCCACATGTACTAAAGTTACAAAAATGTGAGGGCCGCTAAAATCTGCATCCCGGGTTCACGGAATCCTGTTGTGCCACTAAAATCTGTAGTCGGGTTCACGGAATCCTGTTATGGGTCCCACGTGCATTAATCTATGGCAACACTTTTACCATCCAATGGAAATACTATATCATAGCTACGACAACATTTAACATCATATACTGCAACATTTTATCATAGTTATGACAACATCATATAACATACTTCAACATAACTGCAATTAATGAAATTAATAAAAAAACTTTTCATTTCAAATTAACATAAGTATTACTTAGTCAACTACAAAATAACAAAATATAGCCAATAATTTCAGTTTTACAAAGTACTTACAAACACAGCCAGTACTAAATTCATGATTACATCAAACTAAAACAGTTTCAAATATATTGCGAGCCTCTAGTGCGTTCGGTGCCTCAGCTGCCTCCAGTACCTCTAGCTCCTTCAGTAACAAGTTCTTGAACAACTTCATCACTGCCTCCTTAACTTGCAAAATAAAGCAGTTTCAAAAGTCATGCCTTTCAGCAAAGCCTTTAGTGCAACTAATGCATTTCAGCACAACCAAATTCATGCATTCCTTAGTTACAAACTGATGCAATGCCTTGCTTGCATTGCAACACAAAATGAGAGGATGCATGCCTAAGTTGCATTTGAGCACAAATTATGGCTATAGTATAATTGAGTTGCATTTCAGCGCAAAGATATTTTAGCACAATCTATGACCTGCATACCTCAATTGCATAACTGCCTGATTGAAGAGACATGCCACAACTCATTCAAGTACAAACTCAACCAATGTTTCAAGTACGAACTGACATGATCATAACTGATTGAACAGAAAATAAAATTCTTAAAATTTCGTGGTTCATTACTGAATCCATGATCATCACACTATGCCATATCAAGCGGAAAAACACTTGATAAAATAATGTAAGAATTAGACTGATGCTTCAGTAAGAGGAAATTTTAAGAATTCTGTAGTTCATTACTAGCAAACCATACAAATAAGCAAAAATACATACTAGCAGTGTGTGTTTGTATACGATCTCCGATTTGCAGAATTTGTAAGGGCCTTGGACTACAAAAGCATGAAGTAAAATGTTTATCCGCCTGATTTGAATGTGATAAAACATAAAATTATACCTGAATTTTTTCATCCTCCCAAAACATCAAGAGTACCTTGAAATCCTTAACTTGAATTTTGTCCGACCTACAAAAAATAGAGGAATTAATGTTAGAATGACATCAGTTACAAAAAGAAGCCACGAATATGATACATCGGTTACTTGTAAAACAAAACAGTTGCTCCACTAAAATGTAATCAAGGCAGAAACAACATTTTCTTACTTAAATTGTGTAGAACAGTTACCTGAATAAATATGATAGTGATACATAGAAATTAAGAAGCATTGTCTTTCACTTTGCTAGGTGGAAAATGGATTTGTCTTATTGGGACATCACTCTACACAAACAAATATCAAAATCTTGATTTCCCATTCCATAAGCAGGTTGGATATCATTCAAATCTTCATTTTCATATCTCTTTCATTTTCACACCAGTCATTCGGCAATTTCTTAATAACATTGTGGCACACTATGAAGTTAAAGCCCCGCTAAAGCCCCGCAAAATCCCCGCTATTGCCCGTAGTGCTCTCCAGTTGCTATGCTATTTTAATTTAGTGCTGGTGAACAGTAGCTCCGCTTCAAGCCCCGCTATCTTCCGCTGCACCCGCTAAATCAATGCTATTTAGCACCTACTTTAGCAATACTAGTATACAATGGATGTTTTGAGTAGTTCTCTTTCCAAATAAATCAAAAAAGTTAATGTAAGGAGCCAATTTTAAGTCACAAGTGCCTTAAAGAAGATATAAATCTGTAGTAGTCTTCGAATCTACTGTACATAACCATGATATTCTTTGATTTTGTTATATAATATTAATTAATATTCGTTTCTTCTACACAAATGATGTGAGAACGATAATAATCAATTTTAATTATGTAGTTTACAATTAATTAACATTCTTCCACCTCCGCTATAGCCCCGCTATTTCCCCGCTTTATCCCCGCTACAACTTTTTATACCTCTACCGCTGCAGAACCGCTAAGCGCTTTAACTGCACAGGTAGCACATCTTATCAATTGGATCTTCTATATAAAACACCTATTGTACTTGTGAAGCCATAACATAAGGATCGGATTTCTGGAACAATTGACTAAAATTGACACGAGTCAGCCCATATAAATCTTTCTCTTCTTGGTACCAACAACACTTTAATAAAATCACACTAAATTCTCCCCAATAATCTAGTTCTACTATTTTTTCAATTGTTCCATAGTAATTAACTTCACCAACCAATGGATTTTGATATTTCGAACTTGCAAAGCTAGTAGTCAAGACTGTTAAAAATACACCACTATTTTGTGTTGTACATTTGGCATCTCTGAACCTTGTATAAAATCCGTATCCATTGATAACATATCCAGTAAACCTCTTAGCTATTCGAGGAGGGCCCATTTCAAGCAGTTATACTTCTTTTTAAATGTCCTCCTTTTTTTCCAATCTCTTCATTTAACCACTTCCAAAATTCTTCACTATGTTCTCTCCATCTTTTATATTTTTTTGATGATGCATGACCATCAATTAAAGCTCAATGTTCCCTAGAATAAAGACTTGGTTAATAAAAGATGGAAATAAACTTTTTAATTCTTCAGTACTTACTAAAATAAAAATAAAACTTACTCAAGTAAACTCTCTATTTCCTCATTACCGAAGTTGAATAGAACATAACAGTGACATTCCTTCCATTAAGAAGTTTTAAGATGAATAGCTTTTCCATCTTTGTTTCTTCTTGTGCCAATAGAATATTCCAGATTCTGTGGACAGGTTTCAAATTGCATTTTTCTTGCTCCATCGCCACCTAAGAACCTTGACCAGAATATCAAACATTCTTTTGCAAGATAACCTTCAGCAATGGATGCCTCAGGTTTACTTTCGTTGCAAACATATGATTTCAGTTTACAAAGATAACGCTCAATAGGAAACATACAACGAACATGTGCAGGTCCGCCATATTCAAGTTCCTTGCATAAATGAACTAGCAAGTGCACCATTGTATCGAATAAAGCATTCGCGAATATCATTTCAAATCGACAAAGAATTTCCAAAATTTCCTTTTGTAGCCTCTTGAGATCAGCCAAATCGATAGTTTCACTCCAAAGACTTCTTAGAATGCACCTAATCTTATCATAGGTATTGCAACTTCAGGTTTAACAGATTTCTTCACAGCAAACTACAACATGTAGTGGAGAAGAAAATGAGCATCATGGCTCTTATACCCTACAATTTTCCTCTCTTTCTTGTTTACATACCAGCTGATATTAACCGTAAGGCAGTTTAGCATTCTCCAATACCGAGCAAAATACTTCTTTCTCCTTGTTCATCATTTCAAATTTGGCGGTCGTCATCTCAAGGTAATTCCCATCAGCTGATAGAACCGGATGAAGGACCTCCCTGATGCCTATATCTTGTAAATCATATCGAGCAGTTAAATTGTCTTTCGACATCCCATCAATATTTAGTAAAGTTACCAACATATCACAAATGTTTTTCTCTATGTGCGTAACATCAAGGATATGTCGACATACATTTTGACTCCAATACGGTAAATTAAAACATATTGACTTTTTTTAAAAGGAGATTCATTTTTATGCTTCTTGACCTCTTTCTTCCCAAAAATATTTTCATAACCAGCAAACAATCCTTCAATATCAGTCCCGGATAAAATTCCGGGAGGTGTTCCCATTTCAATTTCACCATTGAACCTTTTCGTATGTTACAACGGAATTTGGTATTAACACCTAAATGCAGTGCGAAGTCCACACAATCACAATTACAGATCACAGAATACATAATACAGTAAAATAAGAGGAGGCACATGAGATTTTTATAGTTGTTTGGCTGTAGATATAGCCTACGTCCAGTTTATAATCTTATTATTATACTGACAAATTACAAGAATCAGTTACAAGATGATACACAATCCGAGTATTGAATGAGAATACAAGAATTAATACATGTAATCCACGTGTTAATTTAGTTTGAGTGAAGCACAAAGTCTTTGTGTGTCTGCAATGGAGGTCAAGAGTGAGAACGACCAAAAGTCTCTTCAAAATGCCATATGGTGGTGTATTTATAGCCGTAGAGGGGCTCCGGGTCGGATGCCACGTGTTACTCCCATAGGATTTCTCGAAAAGTAGTGAAGAATGCTCTAAAAATGTGCTATGCCAAGTGGAAATCAATCCATGGAAGTAGGAAGCGGTTATGCCACGAGAATAAGTCATAGTCACTATCAAGGAGCAGTCCCAGGCGGTTCGGTTCGGCGATCGATCCGATCCAATGAGGCCGATCCGATATGATGAGGTCGATCCGGTCCGGCACTGAAATGAGGAAGGGTGCTACGAGGCCGATCCGGTCCAGGGTCTCTTCGATGCAAAAATCTAAGTTACTCCAGTT
The DNA here is from genome assembly GCA_030737875.1 of Allium sativum. Taxonomy (NCBI): domain Eukaryota; kingdom Viridiplantae; phylum Streptophyta; class Magnoliopsida; order Asparagales; family Amaryllidaceae; genus Allium; species Allium sativum. The sequence continues at coordinate 315,844,395 of CM060922.1, read as the reverse complement.
CTGCGCATGCTCACAGAAACGGGCGTAACTTCCAAACCGTAAAGCCGTTTGGGCCAAACAGAAGCTTACTTGAAGCCAATTCAGAGGGCTACAAGAGTTATCGGGCAAAGCCCCGTAATTGATGTTTTCGGGTCCAGGAGAGGTCATCTGTTAGGACTTTCTGACCATTCTATGTTTGTGATGGCTTTGGCCAAAAAGTGTGCCCACATGTTTGCCCCTTAGAACATATCTTGCTGGTTGAAGGAAGATGTGTTCTAAATAATCTGAGGAATCCAGAAGTCTGTACCTACAAGGAGATAAAAAAAACAATGCAAGAATGGTTCCAAGACAAACTCACTGGAGTAAGACAACCTAGGAAGTGCTAATGAGATTTCAAGGCGTCCTTACCGAGGTAAGACGACCAAGGAAATGCTAATGAGGTACCGAGACGACCTTATCGTAATAAACCGACGAAGGAAATGCTAAAGCGGTTTATTTATACTGGACAAATCTAGTTCGGAGCTGGAGCTCATATTTATTACTGATTCATGGAAGCGCAATGATCGTTAGTCGAACATGATTGGAGATCACAAGCCAGTTCCGTGCGTGTGGGCCGATGTGGCAGCTTTTATTACATGTAGAGAAAACAAAGGGGGCGAGAAGTCGCATAAAAACCTAAAAATATGAACTATGGGCCAGAGTCCGGCAAACCAAAAGGATCCACTCAGTGGGATCAGTTAATGATAATCCCGCGATTGTTCGATCCAGGATCGTTCTTTCTCCGGGGCATAGGTGGTGGCATCGCAGGGGTAGATGCATGCGTTGTTGGTTGTGTGACGTATCGGGCAGCTCTCCTCGTCTGACTCGATCTTCAATCAAACCTCACAAATGCCTGCAGTCATTAGTGTTGTGACCATCCATGTCATGAAATATGCAATGTCTTCCAGAATCACATTGTGCTAGCGTTGGTTCCTTCTTGGGAGGCCTTGGATAGGAGTGGCACCTCTTGTATCCATGTAGATGTTTATCAGGGTTAAATTGAGTTTAGTGTACTTTTCATATTTGGGCCCTCTCCAGGACTGAGCATTGCGATCATTCTTTGCAGCGGCCGTACCTTTGTCCTTTTCATTGCCTTTTTCAGAGTCACACGGTGCTCCGCCTTTAAGCATGTTGACATCGAGAATATCTTTCTTGGATTTTGCATCTTCCTCATAGCAGAAATCTATCCACTTCAAAGTAGAATTCGCCTAGAACTCGCGGTGGGTCCCGGTACCAAGAGGTGTTAAACTCCGATGTATCCAAAACACCAGATACTGCTGCCATCAATACCATAAATTGTTCAGGTTTATTGTAACAACCCGGCTTTTTGCCCTGTTTTCGCCGGTACTTAAACCAACTTAAACCATTCATAAAGACGGATTGTTAGGGGCACTTACACATTTGCATAAAATAAAAAGAACTTTTCCATTATCATTAAAATAATATTACATTGGAATTACAAGAGGTACATCATAGTACATCGGTTACACAGCGGAAAAGATAGTAAACTCAATGGAAGAATGTGAATGCTCCAAGACATAATAGCTCCAGCTAAAACCAGAATCCTGCTCCAACTAACTCCAAGGCTAAACCTGCGAACCAAACTACTAGGCTGCCTATGTAAAAATTATTGGCACTCAGAGTTTAGGTGTGGCAACAATAAACTCCAGGCCAGTCATGGGACTAGTGCGAGAACTCAAAACAGATGTTTTAGGGTTTATTTTAAAGTTAGGTAATTCACCGGAATACGCCGCTAATGTGGAACGGGTTTACTCCATGTGAATACCAGTGCATAGAAATTCGCAATGACTTTTTGAAAAATGAAACTAACATAAGGTCTCGCGGCACACACAATGCAAATGCACACATGAGCGAGGTTTCTCCTTATGCAATCAAAAAATCTTGATACATGAAAGTCCTCTTTCAATACTATAATATAGTGTGAAAAATCCTTTCGAAAGTAAACGTATCAATCTTAGCCAGCATAGGTACCATATACAATACCGACGTATGGTATACAATCAAAATCATACGGGCTCGTAGCGGAGATTGGATTTCCAACAATGACCAGGCAAAGGAACTTCCTTCCGAACTGAATTTTGAACAACTCTAGAGGGATGTCCAAGGATCAACAGTGATGCTCCTCATGTCAATACAAGGCCAGGTTACTCCTTAACTGGGTAACTTAGAGTACGCCTGAGTATGTCATCTCCTGGTCGTTACCGACCTTTTCGAGCGCACGCCAACAACAACCACAAAAGTAGATGCTTTTACCACATAGGTTAATACCTGGGCTCCATACCATAGTACACGTTTTATCTAGAAGGAGACAACACCCCATAACCCTACTGCATTTCTTCTTGTTTTGGCCATTTACCTGAGTGTAAGGCTTGCCGAGGTCCCGATATACGCAAAGCTACGCTTAAATAAGCCATGCTTTGATCATCCAAAGTTCACCACATAACTTAAGTATCCAACATTGTCCATTCACGATGCATCACTAATTTCTATCGATATACAACCTCTAAGCTCATACGTCTTAGAGAAGGGTATTAAGCAAGAGAATAAATTCTCTGCCACCAAACAGATATATATTTAACAGAGATCAGTGCTACGCAGTCAATTACAATGTCAGACACACAATCCATAAATGTCCGTTCAAGGTCTGAACGAAAAAACAATCCGAAATTCCTTCACATAGTTTGGGCTTCTTGCCACTTAGCTGATAAAAAATCCATCTGCAAATGGGAGCTACCCATTTGAGATATTCAGCAAGTCGTCCTTACGATATGAAGGGTCTCGGTCTTCAATGCGGTTTTCAATTGCTCAACAACATCTTATTATTAATTGGAATGGTTTTCAAACATACATCCTATCCCCGTCTTCCCAAATAATAAGCATAATTTTTAAAACACAATTACAGAACACAGAGGCTTTCAACCCAATCTCTTTCCACCTTAGATTTTGTTAAATTAAATTAAATTTCTTTAAACTCATTATCAAATTATCTTTAAAAAAATCCATATTTAATCCTTCTTCTTTAAAACACATCCCTAAAATCAAAGATAATCTAGCCTCAAAGCCTTAATTAATTTTCCGTTTGATAACTCGTTATCAAAACCCAGTTTACTTTGAAAATCCTTTAATCCATATTTCAACCATAGTTTCCAATTAAATAAATTTTACAACATTCATTTCTTTAATCTTAACTAAAAGATTATTCTTGGTTCCCAATTTCTTATTTTTAATTTTCTCAAATCAAAGATTTGATTAAATCCCAATTTACGATATGAATTTTCACAGCTCAATCTGAATGGATTTCAAGAATGATATTGTTGAAGATATGATTCATGACAAAACCCAATCAATTGATATTGAACATAAGTCACACAGAAATTTTTTCTACTTATATTCGATATCAATTCTCATAATCAACAAATACTATAAGTGGAATAACAATATAATAATAATATCTTCCAAATTCCTCAAATAGTATACGTTTACACCAAAGAATTTCATATCAAATATCCGAAGATTATTTCTATCCAACTTATCCCAATCAAATTGGGAAATCCATATCTTACTTAAAAGATTTATCCAACTATTTGACATTAGATCTGGATAGAAATACAATCAACTTATCCTTAAGATTAATCTCTGTATCCAACTCACACTATAAGCAGAATAACAGTGAACTACCATTTAAATTCCTCGATTAGTAAGAGTCATTATCTACCGAATTAATATCAAACATCAGAAGATTTATCTCCAACCATATCCCATTACTTAAAATTGAAAACCCGTATTAATATCAATTTAATTTCCATATAAAATGTTTCTAATACTTTTAAAACTTTGAAAACATTCCAAAAATCATTACTTATAGTTCGGAAAATGGTTTACGGTTTAAAACTTCAAAATAGATTGTTTTCTAAGGGAGCGTTACGATAGCATTTCAAAAGTGTTACAAAAGCATTACAAAACAGTTATCTTAACTATTTTGATCAAAATATCGTTTATCTTAGCCCAAACTTAAACTTTACAATTCAAAACACCTTTTCATAATTTGTAATGATTTTTCAATCTTTTTCCATATTTTTAAAACATTTAAAAACGGTTGTTTATAGTTATGGTCAATAATTGTTCTTACAACGATCTTTTCCAAAACAGTTTCAAACATAACTTGAAAATTATAACTCAAATTTAAAATCTGCTTTCACTCATTTGAAAGTTCTTGTTAACGGAAATCAAACGTTTTTCATTTTATGGAAATCCGATTTAGATTGCAAAAGTTATAAGCGTTTAATGTTTGCATCTAAAATACGTAAATTGTCGTTATGCGACAAGCTTTGTTTTGACCATAATAACCATTATTCTACGATACTTCAAAATATCTTAGAAAACCGTTATATCCTTATATAACCCTTTTAAAATCATTTAAATTTACTTTCCAAATTATTTTGGATCTAAAATTCCACTTTTTTTTTTTACTTAATAATTCTAAATTCAAATAATTTCAAATTAACCATCACATTTGTCAGATCAGTTAGGGATAGCCAGGTAGAGCAGGAGACTATATTTTTCAAACCCAAGTCTAGACATTATCCTCTCTATCATCCTAGAATGTTCCGGTATTTATTTATTCATTTAAAGAACTTTATAAATATATATAAATTCATACATATGGTCTTTCCCAATTATTAACCTTTAAGTTCAATAATGATATTGCTTCTAATTTACGAAGGAGATTTGTCGATCACCAGCCTGATACCATAATTGTTGTGTCATAGTGTATGCGAAACAACATCAACAACCATTATAAACATCTATGGCAATCATCATCAACATAATTAAATAAATCATAACCATGCACAAGCGTTATAACACTAATGCTTACTAGCGTGTGTGTTCTAAACTATGCATTCATCATCCATCACAACAAACATCAACCATCATTAACCACTAATAATTCATCACTATATTTAAATTAGTCTAACTAATAACTAAATATATAAACCATAGTTAAAGAGTTCTCACCTAACAGCTTTCCAAATCTTCACGGTAGGCGAGCCTAGTTGAGCGAACCATCAGATAGTATTTCAGTGCGCCATCTACTTCACTAATATATATATACACACTAATCTCTCTCTATCATAAGAGGAGGAGGATGACGACGAACTTCAGTAAGGTGATGGTGGAAAAGAAGAAGACTTATGCCATGGAAACAATGACCATAAGCTTTAAGAAGAAGATGAAAAGAAGAAAATGGAGTGGACTGGTTAAAAAATGGAGGAAAGGCCTCCTTATATAGGAATAGAGGGTTAAGGAGGTAATGACACATAAAGGGGCAAGTGTAAAACATGCATGAAAGGAGGCATGCAAAAATACAAGTGTCCTTACATTTGTCTTAAGGAGGGAAAGTGATCTTTTGAAGCATTTTCTTTAAAATGCTATGAAAACTAAGGACAACACCTAGTTCTAACGCTACTAATTCATGTTATGGTTTGACAAATCCAAATCAAATGACAAATAGTATCAATAAATCCAAACTTATTAATAATCATTCTCATTTATAATTCAAGTAAAATCTATCATATAACTTATCAAAATTATTAAATATTCTAAATCATATATATGTATGTCAAATTCAAATTAAGTAATAAAAATTCCAATTTTAAATTGGTTAAAAATTCTGGATCATTACATTTATCGATAGATGCTACTACAGCGTTGAATCTCTAAGGAAGGAACGTAGAGTTTCTCCGGACCTTTGTTTGATTGTAGTGAGCGACATGACGTTCTTGGGTCAAACAATGTGGACCCGAAACTGTTCAATAAAGCGAGCAACCAACATGTTCCAGTTGTTAATTGATTCCGAGGCTGGCTGCCGAATCCACATAACAGCTATATCAGTTAGAAAGAAAGGAAAATATTTTTCCATAACATTTTCTAATTCCGATTGAACTTCCATATGTCGTTTGTATCGCATCAGGTGCACGGTAGGATTTGTCCTGCCGTTGAAAGGCTCTAGAACTAGAAGTTTGAAATTTGGGGGATTGCGGGAATTCCTGATTTCCTGTGTGAATGGAGTGTGGTTGACGTTATCCACGTCACTCTGATAAGTGCGGCCTCTCGAGAGGCGTTCAATCAAATTAGCTAGTCGATCGCCCTCAAAGAGCTGTTGCAAGTTGCTAATTAAGGTCAGGGCTGGTTCCCCTAGCATTGAGTCCACAAGGGTTTGAAAATGTATGGGGTACCGGGGAAACCAATCGGTTCGGGTCAGACATCCGGTTCAGAGGTCCTGAACTGATCCGGCTCGTCGCGCTCAACCCGAACGGGTCTGTAGTCACCGGCATGATGTGCTCCATCCTGGGGTCGTGTCGTTGCATTTCCTACCCGAACCGGGGTAGAGCTTGGCTTAAGTCCCTCGCGATTCTAGCGTTCTCATCCAGAACATTGAGCGACGCTTGTTGCACATTTCCAATGGGAGGTAGGTTGCCCCCAGCTCCTGCGTTCAGATCGGGACCGATCCGATCCAGTTCGGCACACTTGCAGGTGTTGTGTTCGTTACATTATTTCCATCGAGTTGAGTGTTATTGCTCATCCTTCCTTTCATTCGAGCAAAGAACTCGTTCATCATCTCCTGTTTCTTTCGGAGGTGATCATCTTGCCTTACCATCTGAGATTTCAGTTAAATGAGAACGCCATTCATCCCTTCTTTAGTTAAGTATGCAGAAGGATCTCCATGAGAGGAAACCTCCTGGCTTGCCTCATTCCTTGTGCCTTCATCATAAACACGGGATATCTTTTGCTTGACCATTGATCCAATAGCCAAATAATCCGCTTCCTTTCATGCTAGAAATTGAAGTTCCCTTTCCTAGCACGCCAAAATGTTAGACTGGAATTTGGTACTAACACCCAAATGTAGTGTGAAGTCCTCACAATCACAATTACAGATCACATAATACAGAATACAGTAAAATAAGAGGATACTCACGAGATTTTTATAGTGGTTCGGCTGTACATGTAGCCTACGTCCACTTTATAATCTTATTATTGTATTGATAGATTACAAGAATCAGTTACAAGATGATACACAATCCGTGTATTGAATGAGAATACATGAATTTATATACGTAATCCACGTATTAATTTAGTTTGAGTGAAGCACAAAGTCTTTATTTGTCTGCAATGGAGGTCGAGAGTGAGAGTGGCCAAAAGTCTCTTCAAAATACTATATAGTGGCGTATTTATAGCTGTTTAGGCCAAACGAAAGCTCTACCTGAAGCTAATTCAAAGGACTAGAAGAGTTACCAGGCAAAGCACCGTAATTGATGTTTTCGGGTCCAAAAGAGGTCATATGTTAGGACTTTTCGACCATCCTATGTTTCTGATGGCTTTGACCAAAAAGTTTGACAATTTCGTATCAAACCTCCGCTTACGTCTCGAGTCTAAAAATTTCTTATGATTCATATAGCACATTTTTTTTTACTATGTTTCAATTAAGTTGAAGAAGTCTCGAAATGACATACGGGACAAGCTAAATAACCCTTTGTGCTCCAGCCGGATTACATTGTATAGCCCAGAAAGTCGCCGATTGTTCATAACACGCTTGCACGTAATGTGATAATAGTGGAGGCATCATAAGTTTGTATGCCAAGATCTCACAATTCTTTCAATTGAGGCTGCATGTAGACATCAATGTAATTGTTAGGAGACTCTGGACCAGGAATAAGGGTTGAAAGTATCAAATTTTCTATCTTCATGCATAACCAAGTTGGAAGGTTATAATTTACCAATACGATTGGCCATGTGCTAAGCTGTGTAGTCATTGTACAAAAAGGAATGAATTCATCATATGCTACTCCTAACATGATATTTCTGTTTTCAAATGAAAAATAAGGATAATTGGCATCCATCGTCTTCCGAATCATGCCGTCAACTGGATGTCGAAGTCTGCCATCATTTTTTGTCCCACTGCATGCCATAACATAAGTTCTGCGTACTCCTTGGACATGAACATCCTTTGCAACCTTGGTTTTAATGGAAAATAATGCACCACTTTTTCTAGTACTTTGTGAATCCGCTTCTCCAAATCATTATCAGTAACCACTTTCTTTTCTAGTATAACCCACCTTGAAAAACCATAAGTTTTGTAGTTATTTTCCTTTTTATTTTCTGCCGAATATAACATGGAGTCATTTGGACATGCATGTATTCTTTGGTAATCGAGGCCTAAATCTTTAATGATATTTTTGGTAGCATTAAAAGATAAAGGGATGTAGGCTTGTGGAAAAGCTTCTTTTATCAACTCTAATAAATCGCTGAATGCAGACTCGGTGATTCTATGTAGGCATTTTAAAGAATAAAGCCTGACAATGAAACTTAATCGCGAAAATTTAGTACACCTGAGATATAATGGTTGCTTTCCCCTTCAACACAACAACAACTAAGCCGTAAACCCCAAACAAGTTGCGGTTGGCTAGACATCAAACCAAAAAAAAAAAAAAAAAAAAAAAATCCTAAGGTTCGGGTATATGGATTGCTAACTTCCATGTACTCCCATCTAAAACTAACTCTTCAGAAATATTCCAATTCCTTAAGTCTCTTTTTACTATCTCCTCCCATGTCATTTTCGGTCGGCCTTTACCTCTTCTTGGACCTTCAGCGCGATCTATAATTCCAACGCGCACTGGTACATCGTGCGGTCTTTGTTGGAGATGTCTGAACATCTCAAGCGGTGTCAGACTAACTTCTCTTCAACAGGTGCAACTCCAAGTTAATCCCAAAAATCATCATTACTAATCCGATCTCGTCTGATATGCCCACAGCTCCAACGCAGCATACGCATCTCTGCTACATTTATCTTTTGAACGTGTTGCCTTTTAGCAGACCAACATTCTGCACCATATAACATCGCCGGCCTGATTATTGTTCTACAGAACTTTCTCTCTTCAACACGTTGATGAAATTTTCTAGCATCGACATCTATTCCATTTGATCCATCAGAAGATCCACATTCATTGTTCTTCATATTTCCACAAGTACGTTGCAATATCTTATCAAGGTTATCTCCAAAATTTATTCCTGCTTCACAATCCATATCGTTATCGCTCCTTTCAGGATCTAAACAAGAAACCCCACAAATTCTTTTCACGTACAATTCAAATGAATCATTGCAAATCGTATGGTCGTAGACTACCTCTTGACGATGCGACTTGCGATTATGACACTTTTTGCAAAGACATGTAATTTCATCACTTATCGCGGATCTAGAGTAAGTATTTCGAATAAAAAGTTTCACTCCACTGATGAATTCTTCACTGAACTTAGGAAGTTCTGCCCATAGTTTTTCCTCATCGTTCATCACTAATTGACAATCATTTATAAGAACAAAGAAAAACATAATAATAAAATCAGGAATATGATCACACCTGAACGCACAAGTAAATCAGTAAATTAGGCAACACAACAATAAATCAGAAAAAATTGAAACACGCATTGAGTGATACCTTAAGCAGCATATTAAATTGAAGCCCTAACTGAAATTTGAAACTTAAACGAACCCTAATTGAAACACCGAAGCCCAAATTAAACGCGAACTCGCCCTAATCGAACTCCAATTAAGCTTGTAAACTTGAACTTTTGGCCCTAATTGAACCTGAGAGTGAGTGTCTGAGAGGTTGAATGACGGAGTATTTTGTTTGAGAGTGGGTGTTTGAGAGGTTGAGTGAATATTTTGTTAAGTGTTTTGCCGAATTGTTTTTATTTCCCGCCTTAAACATTATTTCTTGCGGATCGCTAGCTTGGACCATTGGATCATGTTGACGCGGATTGATAATTTTATTCACCCGCCTAATGCAACATATGGTTGATATCTATGCCAATACATTGAAGCGTGCGTTGCAATAGAGAAAAAACACCATAGCTAAGACAACATTATAACTAGCAATAATATGGATTTTCGTTGCAGTAGGCCATCTATGGCGTACTGCATTTATAGGAAATTAATAAACATATATCGACCAATTTTTTTTATACGGTATCCCACCGCCGAATTTGTCGATACACCCTATTTCTTCCACTTCGACAACCCGACAACGAATATAAATTTCAAAAACGATAAACAATATCGAGCAAAAATATATAATACGACAGATTTACGTCATTCATGTCGTTATGCAGTAATTCACCAATTTCGACAATGATAAATAAAAAAAGGACCATCTTCCACCGAACAAAATTTGACACTACGACATTCAGCTCTCGAGACTAACATAACAGAAACCCTAACCTGCAACGTTAACCTCCATCGTTGACAAGACATTATACAATTGATTTCACATACCTTGTCAATATTCTCTCCACTACCTTTGGATCTTAGGAGGAGCGTTTTACGTTCTTTATTCGCACCATTATTCTCCCTAAACGATCGTTTTTTTTTACAAATAATTTAAAAACTTAGTTTTTTTGCGTTTGAAATTGATTGGGATTTACGATGATAATTGATGTTATTACCAGGATAAAAATGAAACGTAAAATATTAAGTATGTGACACCCCATAACAATACTTGAAGTGTTTTTAAAATTTGATCCACTCTTTACAATACTTGAGTGTCAATAAAAATGTTCATTTTTAACTAGGACAACAATTGATTAAAAATTTAATTGAAGAAGCATATTTTGTTTTGATAAGTGTGCATCGCTTTTGTTTGGCATCTTTGAAAATCCAGCCATGGTGAAGACTCGGAAACAAACACGTCACTATTTTGGCATCCGCATAAGATTCCAAACACGTGCCACCCTTTCCCTCGCCATCTGCATTACTTTTCTTGTTCCTCTCCTCCTTCAAATTCCCCCAATTTGTATGAAAATGTATCCCCATTTTCCCTCCCCCTTCCTCTCTCCTCATGCTTTGCGAAAATGGCGGCAACCACCGCCTCCGCTGCCACTGCCAAATCGGTCTAGTCGTTGGCAATTTCACCCACGATGTCATCTTCCACGACTCCTCTCTCCTCTCCCGCACTCTAGGCGGCGCCGTCTCCTTCATCTCTAACGTCTTCTCCTCGTCTGTCTCCTCCAACTCCTTCGATTTCGTATCCAAGGTTGGCAGCGATTTCAATTACTCAGTTCCGTTCGATCCAATCGTCTCTCCCTCTTCTAAAACCACTTTGTTTCACGCTTATTTTTCTTCGCAAAACCCCGATCGCGTCCTGCAACGAATCGCCAATTGTGCTCCCATCTTCCCTTCGGATATACCTCAAAAGTCGTACCAATTTGGGATCGCTGCCGCAGTCGCTGGAGAAATTCCTAAAGAAACTCTAGCTCGACTTTTTGTTCAGTGTGAAACTGTTCTGGTTGATATACAGGGCTTGATCCGTACATTTAACGAAGAAGATGGGGATGTGAAATTGAAATCACTAAAAAGCACCGAGTTTTATGAAATGTTAGATCAAGTTGGGTTCTTGAAAGCGAGCAGCGAGGAGGCGGAGTTTATGAATATCGAGGAAGTGAGGAAGAAGTGTTGTGTGATAGTGACGGATGGGAAAGATGGATGTAGAGTGTACTGGAAGGATGGGTGTGTTAAGGTGCCACCTTTTGAGGCCAAGCAGGTGGATCCCACTGGAGCTGGCGATAGTTTTCTTGGTGGTTTTGTAGTTGGCTTGGTGAGCGGGCTGAATGTGACAGACTCGGCTCTCTTGGGGAATTTTTTCGGGTCCCTTACGGTTGGACAGGTTGGAGTTCCAAAGTTTGATCTGAGGATAATGCAGGTTTGAAATGTTTATGTTTTTTCTTTCTTCTGTAAAAATGAATACCTGTGATTAGACATTAAAACTCTTACTTAATAGAGATATACATTTGAACATGAGTTGAAGATAAGGATATTAAAGAGAAAACATGAGAGCTTTGACATATTCGAAATAAATTGATTTGTGAAGGTTGAATGAGAATCATTACTTAATGTGAGAATGACAAAATTCATATAAAAAATGTTTTGTAATGAATTATGTAATTAATTATCACAATTATGTTTCAAGTTATAGAAAGTTGAATTAAAAGAAAATGTTTAGATTAAGTTTTAATGGAGGAGAGTAAAACACATGTCATTAATGTGTTATGACATAATTTATAGATGAGACATTGTTAATGCAAACTTTAAATAAAGATTCATAAAGAAACTCAGATTTAATGTAAAATAAAGGCTACAAATTATGAGAATTATGTATATGAGATGAGAATAAATGGAGAGGTTAACATTGTCTTTGTATTGAACTTACAAATATATTAAAACTTTATTGTAACAAATTGAATTAGTCGAACTCAACAACTATGTACTCAGTCGAAACTCTAGCTTTGAAATATACTTCTATGAAATCTAGACGTTAATCATTTGTATAGTTTAAATCATGTTTTCCAACATTAAATTAACACCGCATATTATGTTGGTCATGGAATATTAGTGAATTTTCAATTATTATACAAATATGCACATATTTATATACATATACTGATTTTCATACTATAATATATCATTCTGTAATAAAATTAAAGACATAAGTCACAGTATTTTATAATAGTGTTTGAAAATTAATCCTTCAATTCTTTGAATTTTGATTACATGAATTCAAAATAAAACCTACAACAATTTAAATATTAATATAAATAATTAAATTAATCCTCAATAAAGAAATAAACAAGAGTAGTTAGGATTTTTCCAATATTATAATATAATATTTTGTAATAAAAAATGGAGATAAATTATCGCAAAATTAAAAAATCACATTATAATCAGCTCTTTAATTTTTTTTTTTAAATTAACGATTCCGTTAACTTTATTTAATATTACAACAATCGGAATAAAACACAATTGTTAATCCAAATAAGAAATTAGACAATTATGTGATAGTGAACCCAAAAATATTTTTAATCAATATTCTTTAAAATGATAAACTTGAGCAAAAATTAAATAAACCAGTGGAAGGAGTCATGTGAATTGAATGGCATAATATAACCGTTAATGGCATAATTAACATAGGTATAAATATTGTAATCCCCCAAACCACTAAGAATTCGGTAAACAATAAAGTCTATCCTAAATAATTAAACAAAACATAAAGACTAAAGTCGATCCTTAATTAAGTAGAATTAGTTGATAATAAACCAAAAACCATTTGTTAATTATTATCTCTAAAATGAAAAACTCAATTGGAATGAAATAAACAATTGGAAGTTATGTGGAACTAATTGTATATTATAGCCATTAATAGCATCATTGATATATGATATGTATGGAATTTTTTTTTATAATGATATAAATGTTAATAATCTATCAAATCACCGACGATTCAATTCAATATAATGTATGTGATAGGATGTGAAAAGAGTATATAAAGGATCAAATATTCTCCATTATAAGTTATATATAATAAAATAGATTATATATAATAGATGCCCTTATTATTGAAAATGAAATGATTGGAAATTCTAAAATGCAAAAAAACCAAGTCGTTAAGTTGAAATTTTACATGCTCTACATGAGCATGGGCTCCTAAGCATGTTTAGATTATGCATCATTTCAAAAAATTAAAATTCGAATGCATAATATAATAAGATGATCATGGAATAAAATTACTATTGGTCAACATAGGACCTTTCATTTCGTTCATCAGTTGTAACCGATAATTCTATGTATATTAAGATATTAATTTAATTTAAAAACTACTATAGATAGAATGATAAACTGCTCATCGATATATCAAATAAAACATCCAAAATAAATAAATATTGAAGCCCTCATATTATTCGCTTGCATCATTTATGTATGTTAGAATCAAGCTATTTTAATATGATATATCATTTCATCATATCTAATTGTGAAAACGTTATAACTGGAAAAATATATGAAACCCAAACCATTGGTAAAGATCAAATTCTATACAGATAAAATGAAACAAATATGATGAACTAACTTAATCGCCTTTTAAAAATCTATTATCTTACTACATTGACATAATTACATATCACTTTCATTTTATTCGTAAAATTGAAGAAGACATATACTGAATTTGATCCAACGATAATTGAAATGATTACTAACATGAAGCTTAAAATTGAGGTGTTGTTTAACCGTGGAATCAAATAGTTTATAAATAATAAAATAAGCTCCAACTTAAAAAGTTAGTGTACTAAAAAAATTGGTAAGTAAAAAGGTAAGTTGAGAGGACAACATTGATACACAAAATTAATGTTTGAAGGCAAGAATAAGACAATTAAATGGTGAAAATATAAATTTATAGTTCAGTATAAAAGATGAGATGGATTGTGAAAAGAGTATACAAACGGTCAAATATTCTCTTCTATAATTTACATATAATGGAATAAATTTTGTATAACAATTGTTTATTGGAACTAAAAGAATTAGAAATTCTAAAATAAAATGAAAGCAACTCATCAAATTGAAATTTATACATGCACTACATGACCATGGGCACATAAATATGTTTATACCATGCATTGTTTCAGAGGAAGAAAACTTTAATATATGGTGGATACCCAGTGCCAAAGGCTCCCGTACTCAAGCGCGAAGACTTCCCAGGTCAGTCTCCCGTCCTGGTACTATTCACGGCTTCCCGGACTCTGGAGGTGGTATAATATAATAAAATGGTCATGAAATGGAATTGCATTTATTTTAATCAGCGTAGGGCCTTTCAGTTTATTCATCATTTTTAGTTTGTAGTATTGTACAAATTAAGATATTAGCTTAATTAAAAGATATTATAGATAAAATGAAACCACTCATCGATATATCAAATAAAATCTTTAAAAAGTATGATATTGAAGCCCTTATTATTGACACATTTTTGTTTGTATTAGAATCAAGCTACTTCAATATGATTTATTATATCATCATACCTTGCTGTGAAAAATGTGTTATTCAAAATTAATAATAATCTAAAATCCTAATTATTAGTTATGAAGATGAAAAAAAAACAATAAGGTAAACTTCATTGTCTTTTAAAGATCCTTTATCATATGACATTGAAAAAATACATATGACTTTAATTCTGTTTGTGAAATTGAAAAGGATATTATTATTAAATTAGAAAAATAAACAAAATCTAGTGATAATTGGAACAATGGCTAAGAATAAGTTTAGAAATGAGATGCATTTTAATCTAGAAATTGAGGAGTATATATATTATGAAAGAAGCTCCAACTTTTAAAAAATAAATACACTATAGGCATCTAAAAAGGATAAGACAAGTTGTTGGGACACCCTTTGATACATAATTAATGTTTGAAGACAACAATAAAATAATTGAAGGGTGAAAATGAAAAAGGGACCTTTAAACAAAGAATAATTCAATATATAGCTTGACAATGAATGAGATAAATTAACAAAGAGTTGTATATTTAATTTTATATATAATATACGTTAAATTAAAACCGAAGAATTAATGGTGAATTCAAAAAATTATAGTCAGATGTTAAAAAGACGATCGACTAAGCATTAACTATACACTAAATTAAAACTGAAAAATTAATGGTGAATTCGTAAAAATTATAGTTAGATATTAAAAAAACGATCGAATAAGCATTATTTAGAAAGAATTTTATTGATTTAAATTGAAAATAGATATTTTTTTGAATTATAGTATAGATACGAAATTGGAAAGGATGAAGAGAAAACATTATAAAAAAAAGTAAATAAAAGGGGTAAAAAATAATGATTGTTATCCGACTTTTTGGCTCGGCTACCAAAAGCAATCTAGGTCCACACGACTCGACCCATCGTGTGGTTAAGCGGCCCAGAAGTGTAGTCCATACACCCATGAATTAAGCTCGAATGGAGTAGTAAAAGTATGGTCGTCTCGGCTCGTCAAAATTGCTCCCAAATGGCAAAGCGTTTGGGGATCGATATTCACCAACTACTGGGATTGGTACGTATCCCCAATATCAAAACAACTCCCCAAATTTACCCAATACCCTTGGGATCGGCATACACGATTTCGTATCACGGGATTGACATACTTCGTAATCTGAGATCGTATTCATATCCCAGAGGTGACTGAATCACCACACTTCCAAGCCTTCACATTTCGTATCCCCATAGCCATACCCTCTGGGTTGGTATTCCTGCCTTTAACTTCCAGGGTCGGTGCAAACTCCGTCAACCTCCAGGACCGGCATTCCCAATGCAAATTCTGCTAAGGCACGCTGGTCGCCATTCTCATGGATACGAAGTCAAACACTTGTAGATGGAGCCAAAAACTTCCCATGTAGCACAAAAATGGCCAAGTCTTCCGGGATATGTATCGATCCCGGGATCGTTACCGATCTCGAAAGACGAAAAACGTGGGCCACGTGCCCCTGCTCCTACCTGTTCCCTTCATTTATAAATACCCTCATTTTAGTGCGAAGTTTTTTTTTTTTTCGATTTTTGCTATCTTGACACTTTGGGAAGATGATATTGTATATTGCACTCTCAAGCTTGCTCCATCACTCTGAAAAGAAGACACCTACCTCTTTTCAGACACTTGGACTTTTTGGACTGCCTTGGCATTTTGAAAATAAGGATAAAAGCTCCGACTTGGACCTTTCTTAACTCAGTGTTGTCAATAGCGAATAGCGCAAGGCCTGCGCTATGCGCTATAATGTTCTTTTTTTTTTTTTTTTTGCTTACAGAAAAGAAGATCTAAAAAAAAAAAACACAGGAAAAAGGCACAAAAGGAAAAAACTGTATGTTTAAAATCTCCAAAAAGAAAAAAAAACGAAAATGCATGTTCAAAAAAGGAAAAGCAAAATAGCGCGCTATTCATGGCTGCGCTATGATAAAATAGCGCGCTATAACGCGCTATTTTTGCGCTACACGGGACCCCTGCGCTATAAGAACCAAAATAGCGCAACCTGTGCGCTATGCGCTATTTTGCGCTATAGCGCTCGCTATGACAACTATGTCTTAACTTGCTTTCCACCGTTGCCATTGTAGCTGCTTAGAACCGTTATTCCCACCGTTATATTTTTGACATTGAAGTGAATAACATAGTAAGATCTTCAAAGTGGACGTAGGTTCTCACGGACCGAACCATTATAAACACTGTGTTGGTTTACTTTTCTACATAATTTTTTATATTAAACGTATAGTTTCATTGTCTTGGAACTCGTTGTGTGTTGTGCCAACGTTTGGACATCAACAATGATAGAAAGCAAAGTTAAGGAATGAGTAAATTGTAATGAAATCAAGGAAAAGTGGAAAAGAGATTATGAGAATAGCAGAATAAACATGTACGCAAGAATTGGAAATAAATTTATCTTTTTCTTTAAAATATATTTATACATATGAAATTGGAAAAGGTGAAGAGAAAACATTATGGAAAAAATAAACGTAAGAGATAAAATAATGATAGAAAACAGAGTTAAGAAATGAGAAAATTATAATGAAATCGTGGAGAAAATGAAAAGAGATCATGGAAATAACAAAGAAAGGGAACATGAGATAAGAGTAGTTTTTTGGATTTTGCCTGTCAGTAATGTTGTATCTTTAGTTTGTTAAATTAATGATATTAGTTTTTTGAAATAACGAAATTTAATTTAGGGATCTAAATGGAAACTCAAGAAAGTAGTAAGAATAAAACGGAACGCGATTATTCGGTCTAAAAGCGAACGAGAGATGAAAATTCTAAAAGTGTTATATTTTTGTATAAATAGTTTATGTAAATTTTTTGTTTTGTTAATGTGCTCTAAGGGCACCTATTAAGAATGATATTTATGTGCTAAAAGACAAAGATGTTAATTTCAAATATGAATTCATGAGGTACATTTATGTAAATTTGCCAAGCTTATCATGTGCTTAGGGCACATGCTAACGATTTCCAATAGTTTTAACTTAAACAAAGTCTCAGGCACAGATGATGCAAACTCAATGCTTGATTATATGAGTTATTTTCTAATAAAAATGACTCTGCATTTGTACAAGTACATTTTATTTTTGTTTGGATTTGTTGCATGCCGACTTTATCACTGCTAGTGAAGCTAAGAAAATCTGTTTTGTCCAAAGTTATTTTAGAATTAGTGGTGAATGCACTAAAGATATGCCTAAGGGTGTGGTGGTATAATAAGGGACAATTCTAAAAAATGACAAGAGGAATTATAAATGGATTACTATTTTTCCCTGAAAAAGAATGCATGAAGGAAATAAAAAAAAGGTTAAATGTAATAGAATTCACTTACCAACAAATAAAATATCGACAATACCTTTACAAATGTTTTTCATTATCGTGCCTACCATAGTATCCAAATTCTATGTTTATCAAAGGTATAAGACTCCCAAATACATTACTAGATTCTGTAACTGAAACCACAACCACATTAACTTCCCAATATATCATAGGTCGATAAGGATTGAGATTCAGTTGAGCTCTCTTATGCTGTATTCATTTGTTTTCTTGAATTTTGTGTTTTAACCGATAAAATTTATGAACTTTGAAAAAAAAGGGGTAAGCATTTAAAGCTTTGGAAGATGCATTGAAGAAGTAAAAGGATTGCAAAGTCATGGAATAAAGGACAAGGATGTCTTTATTTATTTATGTCAAGGGAAAACATTGGTTATTTCCTAACCCTTGTCAATTATTATATGCCTAAAATAACATTTCTATTTATGCTCCTTAGCCGTATCTTTACTTCTTTTAACGATCACGTAGGCCTTTTTTCATCCTGTGTATATCCTTTGTGCCTTTTTCTATCTATTCTTTTTCTTTCCTGTATGTTTCCTTACTTGAATCTCTTCTTTCACAGCAATTTTCTTAAATAAATAAAATATCTTATTGTAGAATTTAGGTGATTAAATCTTTCAATTAAAGGCATGTACTATTTGTAATAAGTAACAAGAGAGCTGCTATGATTGTATTGATTTACTTTTTATGTCTGACTTTTAAATGCTAGATAAACGGTATTTACATTGATTATTAATTCGGTAATATCTACACAATTCCAATATCAAGACAGTAATAATCCACAAGATTAATATTACAATTGCGACCTAATTTGGATCTAATTATTGGTCGAACTAGAGTTAATTTGAATTAAAATAAACGTGGACTTAATTGACTTTACTGTTAATGTAAAAACCAGTTATGATTTAAGCCACCTTGCACATGCGTACTTGTAGGGCTGTAAAACAAATATAACAATCCGAAGTCCGCTCGGACTAGAGATTCTACCGCTACATGAAATTTATTACAACTTTCTTTTATTACAACGCCGATTTGTATTATATTTTCACTTTACATATACAGTTCTTATATAAATTAAAAAATTATTGGTGTATTTAGTTCCATTTTCATAGTGTGGTAATGATATTTGTTCTGTACATTAGTACGTATCTGTATTTATGCAGGATTTTCATAATTTTTCGTAGGGCCGCTAGCACCTTGCCTGCTACTCCCATGATAGTATTTGCTATCAGCTATGACCCTTACTAGCACCATGCTGGCTATTCCCTTGATAATAGTTGCTATCAAATTACCTGGATATTATAGTTAGGTATGATAATTTATATGATAACAGCAAGCCTCAAGCTTATAGAGGCGAATGATGTTACACAGTTAATTCATTGTCAATGTATTAGGTAGTATGTGGAATATGCATCATGCATGCAGGGTCGGCCCTATAGTTTGCACTGCCATAGCCAACTTCAAAACAGAACAATGTTAATTAAGAAAAAAATGTATGCTTCTAGGATCGAACCTTAACTGATGCCCTAGGATATCATTCTACTTACTACTTAGCTACTACAGCAGTACAAAATACATACACCGAAAACTATTCACATATAAAAAGTTCTTGCTGTTGCCCCTATGAAATCGGTTGCTCTAGTCAACATGCTCTCCCGACTCCCCCTTGTGCCGGCCCTGCATGCATGCCTGATATTTTATGTTATGGAGGATAATAGTATTAGCATATACAATTGTAGGCTGGTAATGCTAGATTGATATAGTATAGACATGCACATGGGTATATCAACTGATAATGGTTTAAATTAAAAATCCAGTTCTTGATTTCGGGTTTGAGTTCTGGACGATTTACTTTTCACACTGACAGATAATTTGATATCCGTGTGCTTGATGATGTACATGTTTCTGTTGATCGATATATAGCGAATTTGTTCAATTTTTTCTTTTGGCATTTTTACGATCCACATTTGCTAACGTTTGGGTAATGGTAGAGGATATTGAATCGGTGAAATTCACCTAGAATATCTGATTGCTTTGACACTGAGGTGTATAGTATGAGATGGTAGGTAAATATTTGCTATTAACGCGTTTGACATAGCCGTTCCTTTTTGTTGCTACATTGGTTGGTTGTGCTGGGAGCATCCTCATACAAATATACCTGATTTTTAATGGACATTCAAAAATGCACTTCATATTCTTCTCTTACTGCAACTTCCATTACTACTCCCATGTATTCTATAGGAAAATGAATGTCTCGAACAATGTGAGAAGGGAATCAATCATAATCTAACCATCATTCACAAACTTGGGTATGTGTAGAAACAAATCACAGTATTTGTTAGGCACATAGGTTAAGTTACTTTTTTTTTTTCCTTCAAAGTTGGTTGATTTGTTGTATGCCTAGAGCTCAAATTCAAGATTTCTAGCTAAGCATACTATGTGTTATTATGTTGGTACAAATTTATATAACCTATGTGTCTATCATTGTTTTTTATTTGATTTAAGGATTACGTGCAAATTTTCGCCTGATTAGACTTTACCATTAATCTTCAGAAAGTTAAAAAAGAATTAGAAAGAAAGGCTGTTTACTCATGCTGTGGAAATGATGGTGTGGATTTCCTCAGGTCAGACATAGATGAAGAGTTCTATTCATCCCTCCTTGAAGTTGCTAAATTGTCGCATCCACTTTGCTCAGATTCACAAGATGATGAGGTTAGTAAGCACGATTAGAAATTTAATTAGACAATGGAGGTGGGCATGCCATAAACCTAATAATTTATTTGTATAAAATGCCGATCTCCACATAAGTTTCCAAAAGCAGCTTCTGATAGTTGTAGATGTAATTTAAATTTATTACAAAGAATGAGTTGTACGATATCTCCTGTCTTCGAAACTGCTGCTTAGTTACTATATTTTCAGATATCGAGTCTTTTATGTTAGTCTATGACCATGAATTAGTCGTAGATAAGAGTAGAGTTGTATGATATATAAGATGATTATGACTGCCACAAACGGATTAGTATCATAAGAAAAACCGAAATATATCAAGAACTTGTTTGTAAGGTTGTATATGCATTGAACTTCACTGATGTTTCAAAGCTAACAGCTTCTTTGTTGTGGAATGGTCGAAGGCTTCTATTTTTTTTATTATATGCATGTGTGTATATATGTGTATGCATGTGTGTGTATATACATATACATACACACATGCACGTACGAGGAGCGTTCCGAAGCATCATGTTTTGTAGTATTTTTTAGCATTCTTAGCTGTTCGTGAGCTACGGTAGTCCAAATTCAACAAGAATTTGTAGACGTTCAATTCACGTATATATTATCATATATTCAAAATTTGAGCTCGTTTCGACATTCGTAGAATAATATATTCGATGTTTAAATTTAATGGTTTGAATAAATGTCTGAATGATGAATAATTGAGTTAAGATTTTAAAAATGTTACGAATATCGGAACGAGCTCAAATTTTGATAGATGATAACATATATGTAGTTGAACATTTACAAATTCTCGTTGGATTTGGATTACCGTAGCTTACGAACCGGTAGAGGGTGCTACAAAACAGGAGTTACGAACCAGTAGAGGGTGTTACAAAACAAGAGTGCCTCGAAACGCTCCTATATATAGGAGCGTTCCGGGGCATCCTTGTTTTGCAGCACCCCTGTCGGTTCGTGAGCTATGATAATCTAAATCCAATGAGAATTTGTAGATGTTCAATCCACATATATTATCATCTATCCAAAATTTGAGTTTATTCCGGCATTTATAGCATTTTCAACTATGCAGTTAAAACCTTGCTAAATCCCGTTATATCCCGTAGCGTCCTTCAATTGCTACGTTATCGCTATTTAGCGCTGATGAACGGTAGATCCGCTTTAAGCTTCGCTATTTTCCGCATCACCCGCTAAATCAACGTTTTATAGCACCCGCTTTAGCAATATTAATATACGAAGCTTAATTTAACTAGTTCTCTTTTAAAACAAATCAATAAATTTAGTGTAAATAGATAATTTTAACATATAGATGTCTAATATATGGTAGAAATCTATTATAGTCACCAATTCTAATATGTGTAATCATATTCTTTGATTTTATTGTATAAGATTAACCAGGTCAGTCCCGTGCAGCTGCAGGGCTGCCTTCAGTCGAACATCCATGTAGTACCGTGCCCAATAACTGGCATATTGCACATTGCTTTTTAAACTAATAAACAATAACATAGCATAAATCCTAAAATCAAATTCATATGACATTGCTAACGGGAAGAGGTGCACAAACAAAAAAAAGCCTGATAGAACAACCTTATTGCCCACATCCAATTTTAAGTTTGATATCCACAAAATAATAGCCATGTGCCCAACCACAAAAATAATATAAGTGACAATTTGACATCCACCATGATCCGAGATACATCAATGTTATATATAGTAGAATTCAAAATAGACATAGTTATCTACAGAATAAAATGACTGACTATATAATAAACAACAATATTAAAAAGACTGAAAGTACGTTATCCATAGCTAAGGCAGCTCTTGGAGGCTAACAAATGAAGCATATTCATTTTGCAATTTTCGAGGCAGAAGAACTCTTCTCATTTAAGCTACAGGTGGATCTATAATCAGTGTCACTGTCCAATAAGAACAAATCATCATGTCAAAATAGTTTTCCAATGTTGCCACCATATTATGTATTTAACATGCATTTTAAAACGTTAAGCAATTCTTTTAAGCAAACGAGTAGTATACAATATTCAAAGCCCAACCCTCAACGCAACGATACAAATTTACAAAAACTAAGAAAACAGAATGACCAAGAAATGACACGATCACTTCAAAATTTACCACATGCCGATAAAATTTGATTCAGCTAATCCGAACTACACCCAAAATCTATCCACTCTCCCAACTAATGTCTTTTAAACTAAAATCAATCTCTGTGCAATCGTGAAGAATTCCAAACATGCTGCCTGATTTTGATCATGGTCATTGGAAAATTATTAAAAATCAAAAGTCTACACATTCATACCATAATCGTTATATTTGTGTTAATGTCCTTTCTTGGTTCATTACCACATGCCTATAAAATTAAAATCTATCCACTCTCCCAACTAATGTCTTTTAAACTAAAATCAATCTCTGTGCAATCGTGAAGAATTCCAAACATGCTGCCTGATTTTGATCATGGTCATTGGAAAATTATTAAAAATCAAAAGTCTACACATTCATACCATAGTCGTTATATTTGTGTTAATGTCCTTTCTTGGTTCATTACCACATGCCTATAAAATTAAAATCTATCCACTCTCCCAACTAATGTCTTTTAAACTAAAATCAATCTCTATGCAATCGTGAAGAATTCCAAACATGCTGCCTGATTTTGATCATGGTCATTGGAAAATTATTAAAAATCAAAAGTCTACACATTCATACCATAGTCGTTATATTTGTGTTAATGTCCTTTCTTGGTTCATTACCACATGCCTATAATTTTTATTTTATTTTTTTTTTTTTTTTTTTTTTTTTGCATAAAATTATGATTTTTGTTGTTAGAAAGATTATATTTTTGTGTACAGAACCGATTATATTTTGAAAATAGAAAAGTTGAAATATTTATATACATGAAAGTTGAAGTTTTTATATATAGCAGTTTAACATATGGTTATGATCAAAATGATTCAACTAGAATTTTGCATAATAATAAGCATATAGATACAACCGCCCGTTACAGATACAACAACGAATAATAGTACATGCCAACTAAAACATCAAAGCAAACATAAAAGCAAAGTACATGTTACGCGACCATTTTCAAGGGAGTCTCATTGCGTTCATTCGCATCTCTTCAACATTCTTTTCGAGACGCCTAATCTCTCGTTCGAGTTCGTTTGCATATACTATTCCCCTTGGGCACAAAGGTTCGTCAATCTATTCCGTGTAACTGCATCCATTTGGATAGAATGGACATTTCTGCATGCGCCGACCAATATTGTCGCCTTCTGATCGAACCACAACTTCGACCGCATGACCGCCGCAACAAAGTACATGATAAGATTCACCGTCATGTTCCTACGGTGGTACTCGATAGAACTCTACTTCTTGTTGTGGTTGAGCGAGAGCCTGTTCGTTCGATAGTTGAACATGTGGTACTTGAACTTCTTGTGGCAGATGTACGTGCCCCTGTTCATGCGATGGTTGAGCATGTGGTACTTGAACTTCTTGGGGCCTAATTTGGATTAGAAAATCGAATTCGTCTTCGAGCTGCTGAAGTCTCATCTGTTCCCACGCCTGTTCATCAGAGTCAGTTTCTGATGGCCAAGAAGGCATTTTGAACGAGTGATAAAAGGTGGAGGAAGTACTAGAATGAGAACGAAGTTGTTTGAGTGAGATATTATGTGGGTAAATTCAGTAACATATATAGCCGCGGGGAGTACAAATCAATAAAATAAATAATGATGTTACTGGTCACTATTTCGCCTGACTTAATACTGTAGGGAATCTTCTTTTCTTACTGTCATGATGTGAACGGACACTGGTTCTACTTTGCTTTACATGATGCAGTTTCCAACGCAATAGGCAGCTCAAGTGAAAGAGAACGACCTTATTTTTTAAGTCCTTTGTGTTTTGAAATGTTTAATTTAAACGGGGACGACCCGAATTGTTTGAGGGAGATAAGTTCTGAGTCAGTTGACATAAATACGTTTTGAAGAGGTCCATAATAGTGAATGAGCACGATACAAATCTTTAATTCCTTTTTGTAGGGAAATGTTTTACTTAAACGGGGACGTCCCGAGTTTTTAACTAGTTTGTAGTCATATATATATATATATATATAATACCTTTTAACTTGCATACAAAATACATTAAATATAGAAAAATACAAAGATACATGCATGTAGTGGATATCTGACACAACATACAACTATGATATAGTGGCACATAACGTTAAGCACAGTACAGGGAAATAAGACATAGTACGATATAGCTAGACCCTAGTTTCCGGACGCACGGGGGACCCATACAACATTTCAGCCTTTGCTGCAACAATCACCCTTTCAAGGCAGCCTACCTCTGCTTGCATCTCTAGAGTGTGCGTGACACCCCTCTCCGTCAGTGGTGGATCGATCCATGAGAAAAAATTACAGTGTTCCACCTCTTATCGATTAAGTGCAATAATGTACGCTTTGCAACCATAAAAGCACCGACCTGCGTTGCTATGGCTTTTAGAAACAACCACATTACATTCTACTCCGCAGTAGAAAAGTACTGAACGACCCGTCATGCTGGAGCTTGACCTATCTGGGTTCTCCCGAGCAATAACTTCCCTTAACCGAGCATTATGGATTTTCTGAAGAGGTCCAATATGTTGGACGACAATGTTCGATTGCGTGGCACTGAAAAGCTCAGACTCCACTTCTCCAGCTTGCACTTGATCATCCAATTGCGTTTCGGGCACGAACTCGACTGGTTGCTTATTTCTTTCGTACTGCTTGTACATTTGGATCATGGTTTCATCATCGTATTCCCAAGCAGACATGTCGAACTACTAGAAAATTGGTAGGAAGATAAAATTTATAATTTGACAGCCTTAGTCTTCGAGAGTGCTGGATTTAAAGGAAGAGGGCTAAGTGGTCGTAAGGGTTGAAAACTCCCCGGATTTCGTGTTTTGCTTTATTAAAGTAGTTCACATGTCAGGTTTGTAAAGTTTACAACGTGTAGTAACATCAACTATTTTATGGGAGAGGCAGAGCAACTCAACTGTTGACAGCATGTGGTCATGTCATATGTCTCGGTGCTACAGCTTGAGTAATGATGACAGAGCTTTATCAACAATCACATCCACTTGTTTAAATAGTTCATACTTCGTCTCCCAACCATGACCATTATTTGTGCTTTCTACATCAATCAAGACATTAAGGTGAGAAACCACTAATCTTTTTGTTTCTACGTGTTCAGGTACTTATTTGTATTAGACAACACGTTTTTTTGTTTTCGTGTAGCTTAAATGGACGATAAGGAATTCAGTAATGAACTTATAAATAAAATGTTTGATGAGTATGAACGGAACAAGGATGAGGAGAAAGTTAGTGGATTCGTTCCAGATACACGTCCACGAAGAAACACAGCTAGACAAAGGGTTAACCATAATCGTCACAATCGAAGTAATGCTAGCTCCAGTGCTACTACAGCCGAATTCTCTCCTACGGATTTACTTACACTCGTGAAATCCTATATCGAAGTTGATAAAAGAGATCTGATACTGATGCAAAATGGAGGTGGACTTACCCATGAAGAATTTTGGTCCATGATAACAAGATTACATAACAACCATCGTACATGCACTACTACACGAACGTCTGCTGAAATTCAAATGGCTCATCGGCGGTTCGTTGAAGCTTGTGAACGATACCAGAAGATTATACAGACAGTTGAAGACAATAACATATTTAAAACGAATATGGCAACTTTTGATTCTCGTTACCTTGTAGAGTACGACACTGATTTTGTTGGCCATGAGGCGTATAAACTACGTTGTAGCTGGCTAACCCGATGATTCGTCGTTTACTTGTTGTTGTATCTTTTGTTTATTTGATGATCCTTTGAAAAAAGTATGAATTTCTTCTAATTTTTTACTGACGGTATAAAACGATCAGACTAAGATACCAACAGCAAAATAAATAAAGCACACATTTCATTAATAAGAAACCGTTTGCTACAATAGAAAATAAAACTTACTACATCAACATAATACGAGCAACTACTAATACATATAGTGGTCAGTGATCTACTTATAGCTGCAGAAACCTTGACGTTACAATACGACGTTTTATCCCCCTCCAAAATTCCATCTCCAACTCAGACATTCCAGTCACATCTTTGTCCATGATAGCATTTTCTTTTTGTTCTTTCTTATACGCATCTTGCTCTTTCTTGTGCGCTAAGTCATCCGAAAGAATTTGTAGCTTCTTCTCTTCCAGATTAGCAATCCTTTTCAAAACTTCTGTTCTTTCCTTTGCTTCTACAAGTCTTTTTTCCGCTCTACGACTGTGTTCTTCGTGGCGTGCGTTCACTGTTGCTTCAAGCTCAACCGTTGCTTTGTCCCATCTTTTCGCCGCTTTGGTTCCCTCAGGTCTAAAATCTTCGTCAATCGTGGCATTGAACTCATCAAGTAGGTTTTTCCCTGCACATTGAGAAATATTGGCGGTTGACCCGCTTGGACTAGAAGAATACCCATATTTTGAACTTTTTTCTTGCTTTTGCTAGCACTTTGAACATCGCGGAGGCTCTTAGCAAGTCCCGAGTTCCACTTCGGTTGACTAGTAAGCAGATCATAACAATGCATAAACTAGTAATAGTGTGGCTTTTTCGTCCCATTTTCTCTAGGAAAAAGTTGCTTGAACTCCTCGTTTGCCAGTCGTTTCTAATTACCATAAAAAATTATATAAAAAAAAAATGCTAACAACTACTAACGTAAGTACAAATAAAAATATACCAGATTATCTCTCCCCCTCCCCGCATGCCGCTTGGATTCGCTATCTTTAATTTGTACACTTGTGACTCATAATATTGGGTTTGACGGCTTATTTTCTCAAAACGGCATTGAATCGCCGATAACGTCCTTAGGCATTCTGGATGCTTCTGAACGAAGGCGTTCTTAACCTTTTTTCAAAACGTGACGGCTGTTTGATCGTTCCCCGTTGCCGATTCTTGCGAAAAATGACAATAGATGTCGCATAGATCGATGTCCACTTGGTATGTCCACGGCTTGGCTCCTTGCCTGCTAAACGGAGTTTCAAATATGTTGCTTGTGTTGCCTTGGGAAAACTGGCTTCCATCTATCGTCGGATGTGAAAATTCTCCGAATGGTGTAGACATTATATAGCAAGAGTTTGTTTAGAGTAAATAGATGTAGAAAGAAATTGTGAATATGTTGTGATGTACAAAAGGTGAAATGGAACCATTATATAACAGGGAAATATAGCCGTTACAAAAGTTTTAACCGTTTTATGGTCGTTGGGAAGTAAAACAAGAAGAGGAAATAGACGTTGGGAAAGAGCCATTAAGGGGGGGGGGGGGGGGGGGGAGGGGAGGGAGGAGCTGATTTGTCTCCTAACTTTTGATACTCAACTAAATTGGTCTTCTGTGCGTTCTATAGAAGAAGTATTGTGTTTTGTCTCCTAACTTTTGATACTCAACTAAATTTAGTAGTGGTATGATTACAAATACTAAATATTGCTCCAGAAAAATTAGAATAAATACTTAATTTGTAATATGAATCTTTGTCAATAGTGTTCAGCCAAACATAATAAAAAATAAGAATATATTTAATAAACATAATAAAAAATCAAAAGTGTAAATTTATATCCTTGTAATATTTTATTTACTAAATAAATGAAACAATAAATATATATTTTTTCACACAATATATTTTTTGTATGAAAAAAATTAAATCTCCATACCATCACTTCTATAAAATAGGTAGTTGAAAGAAACATTAAACGTGAGTGGTAAATTGTAGAAGAATCCAAATGAATGAAGTAAAAGGTCGGCGGTGGGCGATTCACTTGATATATTATCTTCAGTTCAAGTACATAAGCAACGGTAAAAGACTTACCTTTCATTGATGATGTACTAAACAAATCAATAAACACAATCAATTCATATTGAGCAAGCTGAACCTGTATTCCCTCTCAGAACAAATGAAAAAAAAAAAAAAAAAAAAAAAAAAAAAAAAAAAAAAAAAAAAAAAAAAAGACTTCAATGGCAACCCTACCAAGCCCGCTACCGTAAATACAAAAGGATAGGTATTGAATGCAGAGCATGCTGATGACAAATAAACCTAATGCAAACACTGATTTGTTGCGGTGTTATACTGCATTGGCCATGGCTGTAGTTTTCAAGAAAAAAAAAAGATGAATGAAAGTCAATAACATACAGAAAATAACTCCGTTTAGACGTTCACATCCAAACAAAACAAAATATCTACATGTAATGAAACTGAAGCAATTGCATAATTGAGTTTAAACTTACATGATAACATTATTTAAAATATTTCCATTTAAAAATATTTCCCATTAAAAATATTAAACCATTCAAACATTTATATTGAAACAAAATATTTCCATATTTCAATTTACAATATTTCCCATTTAAAATATTTTAGTTGAACTATGTTTGAGATTGGCATAAAAATGCTTTCTATTAGTTAACATAAGATAACGAAAAGAAGCTCATTAAACTGGTACAATATATGAATAATTTTTGATGTATTCATAAGTCTACGCGCGTAAATCCCCGTTCCCACAACAGGAAAATACCCAAAGGACAAAAGGAAAAAAAAAAAAAAAATCCCTAAAGACAAAATGGCAAAAATTTGTCTATAAAGACAAGTTTTAGCCTGAAATGAGGAATTATAATGGACTCCTGAATCCCTCCCATTATACTAAATTTTGTCTTTAAGGATAAAATTTTGTCTTTATGTCCTTACGGAACAATTTTTTGTTCCTTTTATCCTTGAGGGTAAAATCCCCATTCCACAATTCCAAAATATAATATAACAAATGGGGATAAAATACAAAATTTATCATAAAGTAATGGGACTATGAAGTTGTAGCAGGAAGATTTACCTCAAAATTCTGGAAAAATAGAAAATAAAAAGGTCATGTTTCTACTTTATATACTTAACAATAAATTTCACCAAAGTAATACCACTTCTACTTGATACAGTCACTAACAAATCAGGCTGAAATTTGAAAGTGAAGAGACCAAGTACGTAATGCAAAAGACTGAAAAATTGGATACCTTCATGTAACTGACGATGAGGACGATAATAAAGGGTGGGCATTCCATTTGCTGAATCAAATTACAAATAACAAAGCAAACGTATTTTAGTGGAAAATAACAGAAATAATCAAATGCATTGCTTTAAATATATACTCTACCAATCAGTTGTGGGCTCGGCCAATTACCAAGCCCATAACCAAGCTAACAAATGAATTAACTAAGTATATGCTAATTACGTTGATATCCATCTGAAAAACTGTTGTTTGAATTCAATATACTCTTAAGGGAAACATTTATATTTTATTTTTCAGCATAAGGAGAAATATAGAAAGAGTTGAAAATTTGTGTGAGCTCATGCAAAAAAGGAGGCCCATGCCTTTAAAAACGCATAAAACATCAGCCAGTTATGCAGCCTCTAGAACATTATGAACCTCCTGAGGTGAACTCTTTGATTGTCTTATTTTATTTATAATTTCCAATGCAACATTAAAAGAAATGCTTGAAATAGATCCATTTACCTTTAAAACTAATACTTGCAATTATCACACATTCACCTTTTTTTAAAGTTATTAAGTCATTTCTCCCAGGCCTTCAAAGCATGTCTTAGACATGAATAAACACATTCACTTCTCATATCATAACATGAATAGGATAAGTACGCTTGGATTATGACAAAATTTAATAGATACTCCAGATGTCAAAAATAAGATAGGTAATATGTGCTAAATAACAAATTGTAATAACAAATATATGCAACATTATGTTGTTACCTACAAAACAATCACCGCACATCATGCTAATGGATCGTTCGTCGTTGCACCGCTCTGATTATGTTAGACGAATGCAAAGTGAGTACGTTCCTCGCCTTTGAAACCTACCCACATTAAAACAATAAGAATAAACAAAACAGTTTAGTAATCGTATAAAGCTTTATTGTTTTAAAGTTGGTTAAGTAATTCATAATTACATGCAAATTGAGTAACCATATAATTTATGAACCAAATGAAAGATCGAGTGCACAGACAAATTCGCTGATACTTGAATATATTGTATTATGCATGAACTTGGGCATTATGAATAAGTAGGAATGGAAAAAATAATGCTAACTAATAACATAAACAAATATGGTCATGCACCTTTTTTAAACTTGTTAAACTTATATCCAGTCTTGCGGGTCCTTCCAAAACAAAAATTATACCAGATATTTATTAATAGTTAACTTTATATTCTGCGATATTGGCAAGAAAAAAAATTTGGAATCATAGAAGCTTACATTTAACAAAAGTTGCATATTTCAGCTGAATTTATACGGCAAAGATGTCGAGTCATTTTAGTGGTAAAATGCAGAATTTATTAGATTTTTTTATTTTATACAATGGAATATAACTAAGGGATAAGAAAAAATAACAATAAAACAAAAACCAGGTTAACAAAGCAGTTAAAATAGCTGCTAATAACATATTCAATATTTTGACCAAGTAATTTTATGCACAAACAGAAGTAACTTGGTTTATAGGATATTTTGAACAACATGACTTTACACCATCAAAATCATATTTAGTAGGTTATGAATCGAATTGAATTTTGCTTAGTTCCAATCAAACTGGATATGCTACATATAACGTGTGTGTGTGTATTGTTATATACCATACATAAATGTACATGTATATATAAAATCAGCTGCAATAATTTTACTTGTCATGCAACCGTAGGTCAACGTGTAACGGGATATTACCTACTGGTTAGAGCAAGTGATATTAGACAAAGTTTATGGAATTAAAAATCTCCGGACCTGCAACTGATCTAA
The DNA here is from genome assembly GCA_030737875.1 of Allium sativum. Taxonomy (NCBI): domain Eukaryota; kingdom Viridiplantae; phylum Streptophyta; class Magnoliopsida; order Asparagales; family Amaryllidaceae; genus Allium; species Allium sativum. The sequence goes on along the minus strand of CM060922.1, from coordinate 315,812,541 downwards.
GCGAGAACCTCTCTTTTAAATACAATCAGTCACTACAAAATCATGCAAGAAAAAAAAAAAAAAAAAACCCTACCTATTTCATAAAAGAGAGATGATACCTGGATTTAAACATTGCCTTTTTAGTAATTCTCCTTCTCTTTTCAACTAATCCCTCCCTGATCTGAAGCTACTTTTTTGCCCATGTTGATATTTCACCTGCTGGAAACCTGAAATTTAAATGATATATCCATAGTTTTCCACCATTAATGATGACTATTTTCATTTGAAAATGAAAGAGGAAGATGGAGATAGTGGGACGCGATAACATGCACACAACTTAAAAGTAGATAAAATATATCAATTGAATATATTTTTATAGAACAACTTACCAAGATGAACCCAAGATTTCTTCAACCCATGCTAAACTAATTACATGGATGAACCCAAGATTTCTCCCATCCATGATAAACTAATGACTTGCTTTTTTTGATTGTAAAAAATAGATGATTTATCAACCAAAATGCTAAACTAATTAATTACATGTACAACCCTACTCATGATATAAGTTGTGACAAAAATGCACAAATTAGAATTCCAAAGAAGTTGTTTCCATATGATAGTGAATAAAACTTTAGGCTACTCATATTTTAATCTTTGATGAAATGTTGACTTTTGAAGAATGTTCATTTTAAATTGTGTAGGAAAAAATATACTTTCAACTTTTTATACAGTAGGCGTAATGGGTTAATATAAGTTGATAGGCCAATGGCAGCACATAATGAGTTAAAATAGATATATAGATCACTGGTAGCATTTGAAGTGTATATATTGATAATTGTGAAAATTCGTGTACGTGCTAATATAATACACACGGATCGTGTAATATGGTGTATAACACACAATTATGAATTAATAGCTAATCACACACACACACACACACACACACACACACACACACACACACACACACACACACACACACACACACATATATATATATATATATATATATATATATATAAGAGTAGATGCAGTAAACTAGAAAAATCACATCAGTGATTTTTATACTGGTTCGGAGCACCGTCCTACGTCCAGTCCTAGACTTCTATCTGGATTTTCACTAATAACCACCTCATTTCACCCGGAGGAACAGGTATACAGCACTCGAGCAGACGAACGAGATTTCACGTCTCTTACAACACTGAGGACTTCAACACGTGCCTCTTACAACACCGAGGACTTCAGGTAAGATGAATATACTTTGTTGTTGACAATATGTGTTCTTGATAACACGATTTTGTCATTTATAGTACAAACTTTCTATAATCTTATCCTCAAATAATATATTTGTATATATGAAGATTTGGAAGTGGATATCGTATTGAATCAAAAGAATGTTAAATAGATTCTAGGATTCAAATGATATATGATAGAATGTAACCAATTTGAGCGCTTGAGAGTTCAAGAATGAAATCAAGAGAATAGAGATTAGATTGATAGAATTGGTGATTTGAAATGATGATTACATGATGTTTATATACAGGAATAAACAGTTGTAACCATTCATGAAGAGTTACAATCAACGATCATGTTTATTGGAGAGGAGAAAGAGAAGCAACCGTTGAAGAAATGAAGTTGTCTATACGAAAGGTTGCTTTCTAGAATAAAACGGTCGATAGGTCAAAAAGAACCAGTAGACAAGAATTTAAATATATACATATATATATATACGTTATGTATCCTTGTGCACGTTATCTGTGCATTTTGGGCATAAACGGTCGACTGCCTGGTTTTCAATCGGTCGACCGGTTTAGCCCAGATTGCACAGTTAATGTGCACTCATATATTCTAATATATATATATATATATATATATATATATATATATATGTATTCAAAGATTGGAGGTGTGAGATTATTTAAGGACAGATTTTAACATAAATAATACTACTAACATACCAAATAATAACCTCTAATGTATATACCAATGAATATCTTCATTTTTTTCTTTTTGTCGATCACGGTGTATCTCTATGTCAGAAATCAAAACTCTATGAAAATCTTGACTCAACAAATTGTTGAAGAAAAAATTCTCATAAACATTGCATCAACCATGAATTAGAATTTTTTTGGTCAGTCATGCTAAAAATATTCAAACTAACAAAAATCATAATAGTCATCAAATAAATCACAATATGCTTATATGCATATTTGGACCTTAAATGTATCTGCAAATGCAAATAAGGTTATAGTTATTTTTATTCAAATTGAGATTAAGAAGGAGAAACCCGATTAATTAATTCGCTTCAATTGTAAAAGATTTTTGAATCCAAAGCATTAGTTTTGGAACTTATGATGGAAGAGCAATAGCTCCATCCGCTCCTTATGTACATTAATATGAATCATTGCATTGCTTGCAAAAAAAAGGGCATAGAGAGAATTAGAGTTTTAAATTATATGAATCCACGCTTTAAAATTGAAACTAAAATTATAATTGTATGAAGAAGGTCGATATTGCTATAGAGGATTGCATGGTAAGGTTTGGGAAGTGAATGAACAGGAAAATAGTGATAGTAAAATTCGATCAAATCAGGTTTTACTTTGTGTTTTAACAACTTAAAATAGGATCTTAGCAAGAAATTAAATAAAACTTATACGAATTTGGGATTAAAATACTTATACCTGACGCGTTGATCCGGCAGAAATCAAATCGTCTTCGAAGCATAGAAGAAATGGAAGAATCGAATCTGCAGCCCTCCAAGTGTAGAGCCTCTAGAGAAGTCCACTGGAACGCCCCCTTCATCAATCAAATTGAAGAAAAGATCAACGAATGCGGTGCTAGCCGCCATGACCAATTTTTAGGGTTTTGGAAAAGGAAAAAGAGTGGCCATTAATTTTTTTAATCTGATCTCACCACTTTTTAAAGGTTAAGTCATGTATTTTTTTTATAGGAAAGTTAAAACCCCTTATTAAAATACAAGTACTAACCTTAAAATTAGGAACCACCCAAATATCTGTTCCAATCCCAAATAAAATATCAACAAATTGATAATTTTATTTGTTCAAATTAGTTTCTTATTTGTAACGTTCTTTTTGTGTGACCCTATAGGTTACTACAACGTTGGCAACAGTTTTAAATCGTATTTAAAGCCATAAATAGTGATTGGCATCTAGCAATGCGTCGCTGCTACCCAAGTTATAATAAAATTATTGATTCGATACAACCTTTCTATGACCAGTGTATCAATGTAATATAATCCTTTTAACCAACATATCCAGGATTAAACTAGAGGCATGGATCGTATCCTTCTCGTTATAATTTAATCTGTTTTTCTTGATCGATGAGTAGACTGTTTAAAACAAATCAGTATTTTAGCACGGCCATGCATTTCACAGTCTCACTCAATCAAGAGGTCCATGGATATCACTACGAATATATCGTAGGGTTAAATTCCATCTAGATCATTCATAATTTTCATTCGATTCAAGATGTATCCAATAATCACCGTTATCGTTACTCTGTTACGAAATAACTTTAGATGATATCAAAACACAAATATTCTCGAATAAAATTATAATGATTTCAGGTCTGAGGACCATTACATCACTGTCACTATGAAGATAACTTATGATACTGTTAATTATATTCCATGGAGGTATCTCACAGTGGGTCGGCCCAATACGATATTCTCCAATACGTATTTATGTTTTGACATTAATATCACGTATATTAATGATCAATGAGATGTGATCATCAGTCAGTCAACATACTAGTCTTAACGCTTTATTGTTGTCCTATATTAACAATAAAACTCGACTAGGGGCATTTAAGAATTATAATACTTTTCACATTACACAATCTCAAGTTCAGTCTTACTCGAACTATATAATTCTGTATTATTATTCTAAGGACTTCTATTATATTATTATTTATATTACGCAGAAAATACAATATAATAGAATAATATTTTATTCCAAATAAAATAATAACATCAACAGTGTTATCTATCTCATCAAATGAATTGCCTCTAGGGCACAAACTATAACAATCTCCCACTTGCACTAGAGTCAATCGTTTACGTATCGTATACTTATGAAACTAGTGTGACTATTAAACTTCTGCTGCGACAGAGTTTTATTCAGTAGGTCTGCAACATTACAACTTTTGTAACTTTGCAGATATGTTTATTTCTTCTGTGAGCAACTTCACATAAGAATTATATTTCTTAAAATATATGTTTGAATTGATGATGAGTTTAACGTTTTAGGCCTGAGCAACAACCATATTGTTATCGCAATGTGTATCATTCGATCAACAATAAATTAAGTTCAATCATGAACTTCTTAATCCAAACATTTTCTTTCTTAGAATCAGTATTCATTTCTTGTTTTAAAACTAACATGATTTACAATAATTAACGTGTTATCAAATAACATTAGAATTATTGTCTCACTCCCACTCAATTTCTTGTCTATACAAGATTTAATGGTATTTTGTGGTTTCTGAGACTTTTCAAATTCTATTTCATTCCCATTGGTGTCTTAGAGATGGGCTCTCCTTCAAAAGGATACCAAATCGAGCAATAAGCATTTTATTCTCAGAAAACTTATATCCACAAAATAATAATTTGATTTAGGCCCGATCTTATCAGAAGAAGGACGTTTAACAAACGCCTTACATCCCAAATCTTCAAATTAGACACACTAGGACATTTCCTAGTCCATATCTTATATGGCTTCTTTAAAATCAATTTAGTGGGATTTAAATGAAATTGTTCTAAATTTAATTTATTGGAAGATCTATATGACTTATCATTGATCGTACTATATCTTGTAAGGTGCGATTTCTCTTGCCAGACACACCATTTCAATATGGTGTTCTAGGTGGATAGAGTTGTGAAACAATTCCAAACTCATTCAGATAGTCATTAAATATATTGACTTAGATGTTCTCTTTCGAACTGTTCGAAAAATATTTATTTTCTATTAAAATTGGTTTCTAACTTCATTTTGAATTCTTTGAACTTTTCAAAGGATTCTGATATGTATTTCACAAGATATACATATCTATATCTACTGATATCATCAGTAAATATAATGAAGTAATAAAACCTACCTCTAGCTTATGTATTCGTTGCTCTATATACATCATTATGTTCGAGACCCAATACTTGTCACCTAATCACTGTGTCAAGTGAAAAGGTGATTTAGTTATTTTATTAATAAACAAGATCAGTATTTTCATATGATTCAAAATCAAATGATTTTAAAATTCCATCATTATGGAGTTTTAATATACTTTCTTGTTTATATATTCTAACTGGTAATGCTAAAGGTATGTTGGATTCAAATCATCCACTCTATAATTATGTCAAGTACATTATAGTTAACGATTTATAAAGTTCATTAACTATTCATGAAATTCCATTAATTATTTCATTTAAATAAAATGAATAACAATTGTTCTTTTATTATAAATGAAATTTAAACTTGTCTGAACAAGATTCATAATAACATTTATTTTATATGGAATTTCATAATAACAATTGTTTTATTTATTTAATTAAGCCAGTATAATGAACAAGAATCAACTTCCTATGGATAATCCAGCAACATTTGCTTCATTTCCAATCGTAAGTCCACTTTTCCCTTTATCAGATTTCTACTTATTTTGCAGTTACTTTAAATTCACATACATTTATGTGATTCATATCTAGTATCTAATACTAGAGATGTATAAGTAGATTTTATAACATTTATATCTTATTCAGTTGAAGTCACACTTCAGCTTTGTTTTAGATCTTCGATATTTGAAAAACAATTACATTCAAATTTGTTTAAGGACAATCCTCAAATTTTAATGTTAGTCAAGAAATTAATTTAATTCAATTTGTCCTTCTCAAGGATTAATTTAGATTATCGGAGTTATTTTGCTATTTAATATCTACAGTAGATAATAAATAATAACTGATTCTATAATATTTATTTAATATAAATTCAAAAAAAAAAATTTGGTAATCAAAATTTATATTAACATAAATATAATATTTAAATTAAAATACGCTCCCACTCAAATTAACATCCCTTTGTTTATATATACATATCGGTATACATATATAACGGTGTTCCAAGATCCATATCTAGTCATGTCTTGACCCAACTTTGGCTAAACCCAAAACACAACCTTTTAGGTAGACATCTTATGTCAATTATATCGTCTATATAACTCTTGGATCGCATGTTGAACAGTTTGTTCAGTATTATTCATTTGCTCAAAATATATAGAATAATTCATGCTTTTGTCTCTAAGGCCATAATCCTATTATGCAGCTTTAGTTAAATCAGACCCAATAATACAGTCGAAGCACCACAATTACTCCTACCGCATATAACCAAAATAAAAGGTGAACAACGCTTTGGCGTTAGATACATCCAATTAGATTGAACAGTGATGGGTGTACTATTGGAAGACTTCACCATGACTTAATATAACAAAATTTGCTATAAAAGGAATTTATAATTCGTAGTGGCGAACTATATTAGAGTTATTTACATATATTAAAATATATGTATTTAATATTCGTAATATTAACTGAATTTAAATAATATATGTATATACATATATATACATATATATATGAATCACAACAATATATATATTCCTTATTCCAAAACAATTGATTACCATAATCTTAGAAATAGAGATTATATTCAAATGTATATTCATATATGAATTTAAATTAACTAATTCTATTTTGAAACAAATAAGACATTCAGCCCATTATTAAATCCATCATATGCTCACATGTTATATAACTTGTTACTATATCATGTTCAAAATAGCATATCTATATATGAATCCTATTTCCATAATTCAGTAATCAAATGTACATATATATAAACATATGAAACGCAAGTTTTTAATGTATAAGTCTAAACAATCAAAAGACTGTCATCAATGTTAACAATATTTGCTAATCATCGTATACAATTATACATGCAGGGTAATACATTATGTCTCAGCAAACATCTAGACATTGAATTGGTTTATACAATGAGCTCAATTACATTTAGAATTAGTCTCCTAATTGCTAATAAACATATAAATGTATCAATCCCTTACAATCATACACACTCAATAATATATACAGACAATTTATACAATTAAAGAGTGAGACGATTCCATCATTCATATTTATATAGTTTTTGGGCCAGAGACAATAGTCCACTTGATGGTGAGGGGCTGCAAATCACATTTGCACCACTGATTCCTTCAAAATGCAAACTTTCATGATTAGTCACACTAACCCATGCTTTAATGTTCGCAACATTACAGCATTTCTTGCAGACCTGTCAAACAAGATAATACACATTGAAGCTGGCAAGTATATCTTACCAGTATCCCTTATCTATGTCAAACATAGATATATTTATGTATATACAATTACACACAAACTAGTAATTGCATACTGGTATTATTATTGTAGTTTAAACAATTAGTTCTACGGATATACAGGCTTATTCCCTTAAGATCTCATACCCAATAATTCAGATTCTAAAGCCTCACTTAATGTCCATTTAATGATTTATATATTCAGATATCAACCAAAAACAAGTCACACCTGTTTAAATGTGTTTCTAAACATATCTAATATAAAGTCCTATTCAACATATATATACATATATATACATTTATATATGTTCAATAACACTATGGCAGTGAAAATGCAAGTATCATATAATAGAATATGTGTACCAGTCAAGTAACAACTAACTGCAGCATAGAAAGCGTCTACCGCTAAATTATCAAGCAATAAATTTAATATAATTACAAGTCAAACTTGTAATATTGATACATCAATATGTATCAATGCAGTATCAAAATTTCGCCATTGGAAGTCAAAACAGTGATGACTTCATACAAGCACAACCATTTTATGTCTCATATACATGTATATTCAGGATGGTATCCGTAACACAATGTATATGATAGTATATATATGGATCAGTCATCCAATTGTGCCCAGAATGAATTGTCAATTAACTAAAGTGGATAAACATGATTTGTCCTTTTAATGTCAAAACATAGCATGATATCTCATATAACATGCACTTAGTTCTGTACTTATAATCATGAATGTACAAATTGATTCAAAACTTAAACTAATGGCAGTAGCGTCAAACAAGTAATGATCAGTTAACATATGAATAGTTTCTAATGAGATTCTAACATTCAATGATATATATACAGACTAAGTCGAGTCTCACCTAATATAAAGTGTTATTATGTATATAATAATAATATATATATATATATCATTTCATATTCAAATGAAATCTGGCCATTAAAATTAAAACATGATATAACTAGATTATGTTTATGGTTCTCAACCATAGGGTCATGCCCAAAACATATGTCTTATAATCATGTTCAGTCTATGATTTTAATGTGCAGACTGAACCAATATTATAATTGTGAACATATAACCAGACACAAATACTTACATCATCTAGTTGCAAATCAAATTTGCAGTAGTATGCATAAAATAAGCAGAAAATTAAAATGCTCATAAACATATCAAAATGTGTATAAATATATATATAAATCATATTTTCTATAAATCACATTTACATGGTTCACATATCATTATATATATGATTAGTTTATATATCAATATATATAACTAATTCAGATACTCAACGAATATATACATATTACACGCATATATATATATATATATATATGTATGTATGTATATATACGTAATTGAATATGGTAAATACTAGGGATTATACAGTCATATGTATAACCTTTAAACTCAGCAAAATAAATAAAATTCACTAATCAGGTTCAAAATCATTCAAAATGATTTCACAACCCTTTTTAACTAAGCGTAACAAGCAAAGTTTACCTATCAGTTTATATTACAATTCATTGAAATGCATCTACATATTGCTAAGACTCAAAATGATGCAAAATGATATACACATTTATAAGTTAAGAATTAACTCTGCATAACAAACAGAGTTGATCTATCTGTTTACAATAAAATGCATACATCAAAATAATTTAGATATAACCAAACATACAATGAACGGTGCAATTGACTAATTCAACATAACGTACAACTACTATCAGTACCGAATCAATATTCAATCTGTAGCATAACCTAAAGGCTTTTTTAAAATGAGTTACAGTCAAACTGTTTTGTATCAATGTCATCAATATGAACATTATTTGATCAGCATCAATGTGATATCAAAAGGATACTCATGGTTACATAACAGGATTTCTGAAATCTGTTAGACTCTGCATATCAATCTGGACTTTTACGGATTAGCATTAAAATCTTTACAGAATATAAATGGCTTTAACACATTTAAGTTTATCAATATAATTGATCCATTATATTTGGATTGACATACTTGGAATTAGCATCAGAATAGATATCGAATATCAATTCTTGAATAGTTTTTTCAAATTTAAACTAAACATAAAATTTTATTCTGGATCAAACAATTTTCAACAGAACAAAATTATATTTTAATTCTTCAGTTCATCCGTATCAGTGTTCTTAACACATATTCCTTATAAAACACAAACAAGTAAGAAAGATAAATCATTGTTTCAGATCCAAATCTGTATATGTTTTCAATCGAACTTTTGATTATCAGATTAGAACTGTTTACTGTAAATAGATCAATATACTTGCTTTTTGACCAGATCAATATAATCATGGTATGATTTTCTAATATGCAGTAAACAGAATTAATATCTCATATTAATTCCAATTCAAATTAAACAGTTTTTTTTTCTTTCAGTTATAAAGATCAAATCTAAAATTTTCCTTAACAAATTTCTATATGAATGATATCATTAAATCAAAATCAATCAAAAAGATATCTTACTGATTCACTAATCAGTAAAATCAATCTTAATCAAAATAATAAAATATATGATTAAAATCTGGACATCTAAACTTATTAATCAAACATTTTGATAATAAATTTAGAACTGTTTTATTTGTATAAACAGATCAGTTCACTGCTTTAGGTCACATCCATGTATTCATAGTATAGTCGTATAAGATTAAGATTCAGTAATTAGAATTTATATCTGATATGAATTCGTAATCAACTGAAACAGTTTTTCATTTAATCATCAAACCAATACCGTAAACCCTAAAATCAATACAGAGTATAACTTACTAATGAAATTGAAATTCAGACAAAGATGCAACCATGAATAAACCCAAAATCAAAGTTTAATTTATAATTTCTCGCAATAACCTATGGCTCTGATACCATTGATAGTAAAATTCTATCAAATCGGGTTTTACTTTGTGTTTTAACAACTTAAAATAGGATCTTAGCAAGAAATTAAATAAAACTTATACGAATTTTGGATTAAAATACTTATACCTGACGCGTTGATCCGGCAGAAATCAAATCGTCTTCGATGCATAGAAGAAATGGAAGAATCGAATCTGCAGTCCTCCAAGTGTAGAGCCTCTAGAGAAGTCCACTGGAACGCCCCCTTCATCAATCAAATTGAAGAAAAGATCAATGAATGCGGTGCTAGCCGCCATGACCAATTTTTAGGGTTTTGGAAAAGGAAAAAGAGTGGCCATTAATTTTTTTTAGATCTGATCTCACCACTTTTTTAAGGTTAAGTCATGTATTTTTTTTTATAGGAAAGTTAAAACCCCTTATTAAAATACAAGTACTAACCTTAAAGTTAGGAACCACCCAAATATCCGTTCCAATCCCAAATAAAATATCAACAAATTGATAATTTTATTTGTTCAAATTAGTTTCTTATTCGTAACGTTCCTTTTGTGTGACCCTATAAGTTACTACAACGTTGGCAACGGTTTTAAATCGTATTGAAAACCATAAACAGTGATTGGCATCTAGCAATGCGTCGCTGCTACCCAAGTTATAATAAAATTATTGATTCGATACAACCTTTCTGTGACCAGTGTATCAATGTAATATAATCCTTTTAACCAACATATCCAGGATTAAACTAGAGGCATGGATCGTATCATCCTCGTTATAATTTAATCTGTTTTTCTTGATTGATGAGTAGACTGTTTAAAACAAATCAGTATTTTAGCACGGCCATGCATTTCACATTCTCACTCAATCAAGAGGCCCATGGATATCACTACGAATATATCGTAGGGTTAAATTCCATCTAGATCATTCATAATTTTCATTCAATTCAAGATGTATCCAATAATCACCGTTATCGTTACTCTGTTACGAAATAACTTTAGATGATATCAAAACACAAATATTCTCGAATAAAATTATAACGATTTCAGGTCTGAGGACCATTACATCACTGTCACTATGAAGATAACTTATGATACTGTTAATTATATTCCATGGAGTTATCTCACGGTGGGTAAGCCCAATACGATATTCTCCAATACGTATTTATGTTTTGACATTAATATCACGTATATTAATGATCAATGAGATGTGATCATCAGTCAGTCAACATACTAGTCTTAACGCTTTATTGTTGCCCTATATTAACAATAAAACTCAACTAGGGGCATTTAAGAATTATAATACTTATCACATTATACAATCTCAAGTTCAGTCTTACTCAAACTATATAATTCTGTATTATTATTCTAAGGACTTCTATTATATTATTATTTATATTACGCAGAAAATGCAATATAATAGAATAATATTTTATTCCAAATAAAATAATAACATCAACAGTGTTATCTATCTCATCAAATGAATTGCCTCTAGGGCACAAACTCTAACAAATAGTTCTACTGGAATAGAGAACTACATAAAAGAGGAGTCACTTAAGTTTTGTATTATCTGGAATAATGAATTAATTATTCACATCTTATCGCTTTTCTTTACATAATTTCCAATAAAAAACATAAAGATGTAAAATAGTAGCAAAATCTAATCTAAAAGCTGATAAACTAATACCTTGTTCAATTCTTCTTGGAGTTGTTTGTTTCTCTCCACTTCTTCCACCATATATTCAGCAGATTCAACCATTACCTCCAAATTAGCTCTTTCAAACTATCTCCTGCATACAATCGAAGTAATCACGAAAATCAATCCTTTCAAATAAATCCACACCACCTTTAGGACATTGAACTAAATATTAAAATGGCAAAGAATAATTGTGTCGCTTAGACCTTATAATCTAAGCAATAACTGTAACAATATCTTCAGTCTAAATGTTAGACTGTTAGTTCAATACAACCAACATTTTAATTTTGTTATTATAAACATAATTCTAACGGAATTTGGTAAAATCATAATTGGAAAGCAAACAATTACTTACATCAGATTAGTTGTTAATAATCAAGCTCAAAAGCTAATTGATCTAAACTCGGAAACCGAGCATCTTGCATTCAAACATGTCCCATTGTATAACTTGGTTTTTGTAATGAACATGTTATTCAATTTACCCTAGTCAAAATTAGTAAAGCCATGTGAATAACATAGAAATGTGTTTATTTTATGCTCTTATATCTTATCTTTTGAATATAAATAAATATTACTTGGGTATTGTTTTGTCTTTTTTACAGATATGCCGATATAGTCAGAAAAATGGAAAATAGAGATTAAATTGCTGCATATTTACATTTGAAGACTTGCTGACGAAGATCTCACATCCAATCACTTTTTGGACAAGAAAATAACTAGTAGAAAGGCCATATATATATCACAAATCAATGAAGAATTATCAAAGGAGCAAGAGGAAAAGAGGAAAGACCCAAATTTACTAGATTTCACTAGGGCCCATTTGTAATTCTCATTGTAAACTCTTTTGTGAATTCTCTAAGGCCCATTTGTCATTGTATTAGGGTTATGGTTGGCTATCTATCCTATAAATACCCTTGTATTCTCATTGTAAACATCATCCTGAAATCAATAAAGTTTTCTTCTTTAATTTTTCTGCATTATTTTATTTTCATGGCAATTTGTGTCGTCTAGTTAATTAGATTTGCTAGCACACAATTGTTATTGCAACTACTTTCTCATTAGTGATTGGCCGTTTGATTAGATTCAACGGTAATCCTAATTTTTTTTATTTTCTTTTTGTTATTTCCTTTCTGCATTTTTTTTAAATTTCCAGCACTCTATTTATTTTTTAATCATTGAATTGATTATAGATTCGATTAGATTCAAGTCTATAGTTAATTCAATTGCAGTGTTATTTGTTTTATTGATAATTACAATTTTAGTTATCGGTTCAATTAGATTTGTTTTGAACTAAATTGTAATTTCAATGTTATCCCATCTCGAAGATTTGTCTAACTCGCCCAAGAAATTATATAAATAATTTAATTTACCTCCCTGTGATTCGACCTGCATACTACACGATCTGTGCGCTTGCAGTATTTAATTTAAAAGTTGCGCTTTTCTAGTTCTTAGAAAAGTAGCGATCAAGTTTTTGGTGCCGTTGCCGATGAGGTAACAGTTAAATTTTATTATTTATTTAATTTCTGATTCGTGTTAGTTTTTATTTTATTTCCTTTTGTTATCTTGCATATATATTTAAAAAAAATCTTGATTAGTTGGATTGGTATTAATTGTTGACACTATAATCTTTTAAGCAAGAGAAAAGATTTTTTTTTTACCGAATTTCCTTGATTTTATCTTCTCTTTATTTTTCATTTATTTCTTCCCCCCTTTTCATTTTTTTCCCTTTTATATTTCTTTTTCCTTCTCTACTTTCAAAACAATTTTTTTTAAAAAAAAAAATTCCTGTTTTCTTAGATTCTTTCTATTTTTGTTCTCTCTTTTATTGCTTTCCCTATTTCGATCTCCTTTCATTTTCTTTCAATTACCTGCCAATTTCACGATTTCTTTCATGTTTCAGTACATAGCCTCTCTTCCTCTATAAGTCTTTAAAAAAAAAACTTTCAATTTTTCTTTAATTTCTTTCCATCTATTCCTTCCTTCCTTTTACTTCTTTCCAATTGTTCAATCTTTTAAAACAATAAACAAAAACAAAAACAAAACAATTTTTTTAGCATTTCTCTTTTAAGATCTTTCCCTTCTCTGCCTTGTTATTAATTCTCTGCTTTTTCATTTATTTCTTCCCACTTTTGCAATTTCCTTTATTTCTTTCAATTTTTTTCTTCTTCCCCTTTGCATTTACAACTTGCTTGTTTTTCCGGTTCCTTCCTTTCTTTATTTTCTTCCATCTTTTTACATTTGCTTTAATTACAAAAAAAAAATGATTTTCTACCTTTGACATTTTATTTTCTCTTTCTTTTATTTCTTTCCCTTTTTACTAATCAATTCTATAAAAATTTCTTTCTTCTTTTACAGGTCTTACCAAACAAAAAAAATACAAATTTCTCTCTTTCCTTTTTTTTCTTCCTTCCTTCTATATTCTCATATGCCATTTACTAAAACCACATCACCCTTCATCTCGGATCACCACTTTTAAATCATCACCCACATCAACCATTCTACCACAATACCACAATCGCATCCATACTCCAATATCACAGCAGATATCCAAATCGCAATAGCCTTATCCCCTCAGTACCGAATTCGTAAACAAAAACCACAAATCCAACTGTTCACACAATCAAACCCACACCGTTATTCGCCAACCTCACATCCGCATCCGCCCTACACCGAGAGGCTTAGAATCGCCAACATCCTCTGAGATACCAACCACCGAACAACTTCCCCGTCACTCAACCTTTCAGCTTTTCATCTGCCACAACAACAAATCCATAAATCAAAACTGCAAGCCAATCTTGTGTGAGTTGTTTCCAGAAAATAAAAAAAGAGGCGCGAGACTTTTTGTTCAGTCCATTGCAATATTAATTTAGGTGTAATTTTTGAGGAATTAACAGAATGCTGGGTATTGTGAAAAGAAAAGAAGGAGCGTGCATTTAAAAGAAGAAAAGGGGGGCATCATTTATCTGTTGACTAATTTTTGTGAGTTTCCTGGTTTAATTTTCTATGTGCGTAGTTTTATTTTATTTTTTGTTTAATTGGGGAAAGAAATTCATTCATATTTTGGGGAAGGGGCAAGATTTAGGTTTGAGCAGTATATTTGGATGCTGGTTGCTTTTATATGAATGCTTTAATATTTTTGGGTATTTTTTTAATTTGGGAAGCAATATGTTTGTTCATTTCCTTAACTAATCGCCTTACTTTTGACTGCGTGGATTTTTAACTTAGTTGAGTACGTGTAAATTCTTGGTGTGTGACAAGCTTGTTTTTTTTTCTTTTGTTTTTTCTTTGTCTTTTCCTTTTTGAATCTTTTTTTTTAGTTTTTTATTTCTGGTTTGTTGAGTCTAGCTGAGATACTTTGCTTGTTTTATATTTCTTTTGGTCGTGTCTTGTTTGTTTGTCAGTTTAGTTTTTTTTTTAAAAAAAAGAAATCCAATTTTGAAGTTTTTTTTTCTTTCCCAATTCATTTATTTGCTCTCTCTCTTTCCTTTTTAAAAAAAAGGGTCCAAAGACCAGAGCAAAGCTAAAAATTCAAAAAAAAAAAAAAATCAATCAAGGAACTCAAAGGTGTACAAATTGCAGATACTTGGATTTTAATCGCTATAGCTATTCAATTGCTCTCAACAGACTGCCATACACCACTGTAATATTTTCTGAACTCTACAGGTGCTCTGCTGCAAAGAAAAATACATGGAAATTGCTTGTAAAAAATTTCTGTAGGGGCAGCAGCTTGCGTGTACAACTTTTTAATTTCTGTTAATTGTTATTGTCTGATTGTTGTAGTTGGCTGAAATTTTCTTAACTATTGTCATCATTCTCATCGTTTTTCAACAATTAAACTTGATTTTCAAAATATTTAACTACTAGAGTATATTTTATGAAATTTATTGTCTCAATGGTTTGATCGCAGATATATATTAGTTCAATTTATTGAACTTCTAGCAAAAGAGGTTGCATACTACCCGTAAACATTGGTCGTATCCCTCAGTATTTATACTATACGTGAACGGCCATAAGACCCTCTTCCCCCTTCAAATCGAGATTATCAACGAATAAGATATAATTGAGTACGTTATTTATTTTGAATAAAAGCTACTTGTGTCAAATTTAAATTTAGATTGTCCATATTTGATAACGATGGATGAGAAAATCCTAGCCACCATAACTCTTCTAGGGATTTTGAGATTGATAAAATTGACATGATTCAGACCACAGTTGATGAAACCTTTGTTGACACTTCTGAAGCCTTGAAAATGTGTTTTAACCATTTCAACTCTGATTTCGATGAGTTCGAATATATTTCTAAACTAAATGAACTCCTTGACTCGAAACCCTCGTCACCCGAATCTAACAAAGGAATGTTGACCAATGTTAGCACACAAGAATTTCCTAAGTTAGACCTCGAACCGCTGTCACAAGACCTTGAGTATGCTTACTTGGACTCTGCAGAAAATTTTCCCATGATGTTGGTCTTTGATCTTACCAAGAACCAAGAAGAAAAACCTTTGAAAAATTTATGGAATAATCTGCATTTGAGTTGTATAAATCATTGGCATGAAACAATTTTCAAAGGGAAGATTTCCATTTTAGAATTCACTGACATGCCTGTTACACCTCATAAATCAAATAAGAAATCATTGTGCATCATTTTTGATAGAGGCAAGTGTGGAGGGAAAAGAAGTCTCATTTTTCACATGATACTCATCATCATCATAGATTCCATTTTGTATATAATTGGCATTCGCATATAGTGGTTAAACTTAATTTCATTTTACAGATAATTTTGCAACTCATTCACCTTTGGGTACGATCTTTCAAATTTTGAAAACTTTCACAGTGTGGACACTGTTTAGATCTAGTATGGGGGGAGACTGCATTGCATCCTTTTTATTTTTATTTTCTTTCTTATTCATGCATTTAGATAGGACCATCATACATTTTAGATCGTAGTAACATACCATAATTTTTTTTTTTGGAAATACAACTCATTTTAGATTGATACAACAAAATAAATCAACAATTTTTAGACAGTTGATAGTATTTTTTTTCTCTTAACTTAGATCAAATAAGAAATATAATGAAAAGTTGAATTACAAGGATAATAGTGTAACTGATACATAGGAAGATTCTTAGGTGATGGCCATGAAGTTTATTCTGAATCGTAGTCTTTGTTTAAATAAGTGGAGGACTTAAAATACTTATATTGGCTTTTTGAATCTTTAAAACTAAGTTGTGTTAAACTGATTTAGCGTAATCTCTCTTGTTTTTATATTTTCAATAATAATAATGATAGCAATCCAAGGGTATCCAACATTGCTTGTATATCTAGCGTTGGTGTGCAAACCCGCCAAGCTCTATCTGACATGTTGTTGACAAAGTCAGCGTAGGAATATCTTGGTCTCATTTTATGAGATTGGAAACCTAAGGATTACCGACATGTTGTTGACAAAGTCAGCGTCGGTCTGCACAATCCGCCAAGCTCTGTCCCAATTCTCCGCCAGTCCGCAAGGCAATGTATGGGTGGTATACCTTGGTCTTTTAAGTTAGGTGTATATAATTAATCATAAATTTTAACTTTTATAGAGATAGAGAATAAGCGGTGATGCCCAAGCATTTCTTGACCTTATTGATTTGACTAGCCATACACAAAGAAATTAGAATACCACTTCACATACTATGACAAGCAAACTAAGAATTTATTTCATGGCTGCACTATGTTATCGACCGAACTAACTGGCCAAATTGGAATTTAACATTTGAAAACTTGATTTATATTGAAAATTTGTGACAATTGAGGTATCTGAAATAAAATCAACTGATTAGAAATTGTTAATTTAAATTGTTGTACCACTTTTTTGAAATAAGTCGTGTTCTCATTTTTATTTTCATTTTGCATAAGTTCTCTACATTCATGTAGTTACATTAGGACCATAACATATTGCATTTGGATTTTGTAGGTAATATCTGCTGAAGACCCTCACGAGACACCACTCGTCCTACTAGGGACACCTAGAGGTTTAACGGCTTGTTGCATACGCTCAATGCAATCGTGTTTCCTACGAAAGTGTGACCTATCTAGTTTAGGTTTTCATTTCTTGTTTTACTTGAAGACGAGTAAAAGATAAGTGTGGGGGCATTTGAATAACATAGAAATGTGTTTATTTTATGCTCTTATATCTTATCATTTGATAAATAAATATTACTTGGGTATTGTTTTTTCATTTTTACAGATATGCCGATACAGTAAGAAAAATGGAAAATAGAGTTCAAATTGATGCATATTTACATTTGAAGACTTGCTGACGAAGATCTACCATCCAGTCGCTTTTTGGATAAGAAAATAACTAGTAGAAAGGCCATATATATCACAAATCAATGAAGAATTATTAAAGGAGCAAGAGGAAAAGAGGAAAGACCCAAATTTACCAGATTTCACTAGGGCCCATTTGTAATTCTCATTGTAAACTCTTTTGTGAATTCTCTAAGGCCCATTTGTCATTGTATTAGGGTTAGGGTTGGCTATCTATCCTATAAATACCCTTGTATTCTCATTGTAAACATCATCCTGAAATCAATAAAGTTTTCTTCTTTTATTTTTCTGCATTATTTTATTTTCATGGCAATTTGTGTCGTCTAGTCAATTAGATTTGCTAGAACACAATTGTTATTGCAACTACTTTCTCATTAGTGATTGGCCGTTTGATTAGATTCAGCGATAATCCTAATTTTTTTATTTTTTGTTTGTTATTTCCTTTCTGCATTTTTTATTTCTAGCACTCTATTTATTTTTTAATCATTGAATTGATTATAGATTCAATTATATTCAAATCTATAGTTAATTCAATTGCAGTGTTATTTGTTTTATTGATAATTACAATTTTAGTTATCGGTTCAATTAGATTTGTTCTGAAATAAATTGTAATTTCAATGTTATCCCATCTCGAGGATTTTTCTAACTCGCCCAAGAAATTATATAAATAATTTAATTTAATTTACCTCCCTATGATTCGACCTGCATACTACACGATCTGTGTGCTTTCAGTATTGTATTTAAAAATTGTGCTTTTCTAGTTCTCAGGAAAGTAGAGATCACCATGTAAAAGTGCAGGTTGCCTATTTTTTAGTTAAGCTATGAACATCTTATTCACAGTATTTTCTTCTCTATCTAGAATAAAACAAAATTCACACATTAAAAATGAGTAATTAACTGAAGATTCCAAAGTATATTAAGCAAACATACAAATGAATTTCATGGGGGGCACTAAATGTTTCAAATCACTAATATTCACCTATATATCGATATTTACCAAAACACGTAAAATATAATGTATTGAAATATTAGTTAGCAACGAACTCCATGATTAACGACCTAAGAACCCCTAAGAAGCGAGTTGGTTCTAGCGACGAACTAGAGAGGATGAGCTGGAGCCCTAAGAAGCGACGAAATCAAGTAATGACCTAGTATCCTCCATAGATGCAGACAAACAGAAGAGTGCTAGAAGAAGAAGAAATGCCCTAATTTGTGTAACTGAGAAAGCAGCGAGGAATTTGTTGGCAGAAGAATAAATATTCCGAAAGGTGAACTTAATTTAGGGGAGAATATTTATTATTTTTACATTGGGAAGGGAGAAAGGGGGCATCGGAATAAGGAAGGCTTTTTTATTTAAAAAAACACGCTCCATGAGGATTCTCCACGGCTTTACATAGGAGTCTTCCCTAATTTTTAGTATATTGCGTCGGAACCCTAATCGATTCATGAAGGCAGCGTTGAATCGCATTGATCGTCGCTTTCCTATGAAATAAAAACCGGGATTTATGAAATAAATACAGCAAGCGCACAGATGTGTAGTATGCAGGTCGAACACAGGGAGCTAGATCAAAATCCAATTATTTATCTAATCTCTTGGGCGAGTTAGACGAAGTTTAGAGATTTGGTTGAAATAAAAACAAATAGAAATTGCAAAATTAGGAATATCGTTGAATCTGATCAAACGATTAATCCCTAATGAAAATAAAATAACAAAGGCAACTTGAGCTCTATCAAATCTAATTGAATAGATGGCACAAATTGCTTGGAAAATAAAATGCAAAACACAAATAAAATGCAGAAATTAAAATTGCAGAAAAAGAAGAACAACAAAAAGTAAAAATTAGGATTGTCGTTGAAACTAATCGAACGACTAATCTCTAATAAAAAAAATGTAAAACACAATTGGTGTTCTACCAAAACTAATTGTGAAGGCAACACCAATTGCTAAGAAAAAGAAAAATGCTAGAAAATAAAAGAAGAAGAAGAACTTTTATTAATGGAGGTTAAGATAGAAAAATAGGATATATTTGTTACAATGGGTATACATGTGCTTTTATAGGTGAATTGGAAACTCTAATCCTCTAATGGGCCTTCTCATCAAAGATTGTGGTCCAATAGCCTATCTCAAAAGATATTTTCCACCAATCTCCTTCTAAAGTGACAAATGTGAACATAAACAGCCTCCAATGACATCTTTAGAGATCTTTTCTACCAATCTTCTTCTAATGTGACCAATGTGAACACATCTAGCCTCCAATGAAGGCTCTTATGCAATTCTTCAAGTAAATGGCATCTATTCTTCACGTTTAAAGGCTGAATGAGGTCTCGACAACATATCTATAAAAACAACAAAATAATACCCAACGTAATAATTATTTATATACAAAAAGATAAAATATAGGTGCATAAATTAACATATTTCTATGCTAATCAAATATCCCCAGACTTATCTTTTACTCGTCCTCGACTAATACAAAAAGAAATGAAAAACTAAACTAGGTAGGTCACACTTTCGTAGGAAACACGATTGCATTGAGCGTATGCAACAAGCCGTTAAATCTCTAGGTGTCCCTAGTAGGATGAGTGGTGTATCATGAGGGTTTTCAGCGGATACTACCCACAAAGTCCAAATGCAGTATGATATGGTTCTGATGCAACTACATGCATGCAATGGACATATGCAAATAAAAACGAAAAATAAAAATACGACTTGTTTCAGGAAAGTGGTACAACAAATTAAGTTAACAATTTCTAATCAGTTGATTGTACTTTAGATACCTCAACTTGTCGCAAATTTTCAACATAATTCAAGTTTTCAATGTTTAAATTCTAGTTTGGCCAGTTGGTTCGATCGATAACATAGTGCAGCCATGAAATAAATTCTTAGTTTGTTTGTCACAGTTCGCAAAGTGGTATTCTAATTTCCTTGTGTATGGCTAGTCAAATCAATAACGTCAAGAAATGTTTGGGCATCACCGCTTATTTTCTATCTCCATAAAAAGTTAAAATTTATGATTAATTACATACACCTAACTTAAAAGGCCAAGGTATACCACCCATACACTGCCTTGCGGACTGACGGAGAGTTGGGATAGAGCTTGGCGGATTGTGCAGACCGACGTTGACTTTGTCAACAACAATCGGTAATCCTTAGGTGTCCAATCTCATAAAATGAGACCAAGATATTCTGACGTTGACTTTGTCAACAACACGTCAGATAGAGCTTGGCGGGTTTGCACACCAATGCTAGATATACAAGCAATGTTGGATACCCTTGGATTGCTATTATTATTATATTGAAAATATAAGAACAAAAGAGAGTTACGCGAATTCAGCTTAACACAACTTAGTTTAAAAGATTCGAAAAAGCCAATATAAGTATTTTAAGTCCTCCACTTATTTAAACAAACTACAATATAGAATAAAATTCATGGCCATCACCTAAGAATCTCCCTATGTACCGGTTACACTATTATCCTTTGTAATTCAACTTTTCATTATATTTCTAATTTGATCTTAGTTGAGAGGAAAAAAAATACTATCAACTGATTAACAATCCTTAACTCATTTTGTTGTATCAATCTAAAATGAGTCATGTTTCAAAAAAAAATTATGGTATGTTACTACGACCTAAAATGCATGATGGTCCTATCTAAATGCATGAAAATGAAAAGAAGAAAAATTAAAGAAAATTAAAAGGAATGCAATGCAGATTCCCCCCACACTAGATCTAAACAGTGTCCACACTGTGCACGTTTCCTAAATTTGAAAGATAAAAACCCAAAGATGGATGAGATGCAAAACTATTTGCAGAATGAAATGCAGTGTAACTATATGTAAAAATGGATCATATGTACAATGATATATGTGTTTGCAATGCATACGATGCAAAGAATGCCACCAACTTTTTCCTCCACACTTGTTCCTAGCCCGATTGATCAGACTCCCATTATGTCTAGGCATGTTTTCTAATAAGAAAAGGGTTTTGAAAACCATCTCATCTTTATACCTAGATTTATAGTCCAGCAGATAAATGTCCAGGGTCATCCTAACATGAAGTTTTTCAACCAAGCCAGCATTCCAAAAGTAATTCATGTGTTCAACAAATTTATCGGTGTAATTGTTCAAAAATTTGTGATAGTATATAAATTCAGTTGCAATCGTGAGATTTAAATTCTGAGTGGTATTCAAGACTATATGATCACATTTCTCAATTTCATTATTGGACAACATAAATTCAACACTGAAAAGTTCGTTGGAAGTTTCTTCAACGTTAAAATTTTCAAACTTGGATTCGTGGCTTGATTCTATTTCACCCTCATTTGGCAACTCATCCTCATACAATCCAAAAAATTCATGTTCATTAAAGTCCGTTTCCAAATTTGAATTGAAAAATTCAACATTTTCATTTTGTTCAATTTCAAAAATTTCAAGTTTCTCACGGTCTGAAAGAGAAAGATCAAAATCCAAGCTTAAATCTTTTTTCTGAAAAGAATCGAAAGCCAAATCATTTGTTGAATTTTGAACAACTTCATTTAGATCGTTATTCTCAATTTCCAAAGTTGTTATTCAAAAATTTTCACTATCAGTAAAGAATGGATTATTTTCTGATTTATCGTGTGTTTGAATTTGATTTTGTTGCTCCCGTTGTTCTTTCAAAGATGCCATTAAACAAAGAAGTTCATCCTTTTTTTATTTATCCTTTCTTCACTCTCATCAAAATGACATTCTTCTGAATCGTTGATTTGAGAGCTCTCGTTTTGGATTTTTTGATTCTCAAAATTATAGTCCACATCCATTTCACGATCAATATTATTTCCAATGTAGTGGTTGTTTGAATTTTCGAAGAAATGACAGTGATATTGGAAATATTTTGATTGTAAAAATTATGTTTGTGAGCAAAACTATTAAAATTTGAGTGAAAATTGCAATTTTGGTTATTTTCAAGATGTTGATATGAGCTATAATTTTGGAAATTTTGGTTTACAGCCCCATGTTGATGTTGATCAAAGCTTTCTTGGGTTTTAAAGCTATTTTGATGTTGATGTGGCCCATAATCGAAATTATTGAAATTTAAATTAAAGTCGCCATTTCGATCATATCCATGATTTTGAAAATGTTGGTCATTTGGAAAATTTTGGAAATTGTTGATATTGGGCTCTCCAAGTTTTGAAAAATCCTGCCTCGTGAGTTGTAATTCATACTCATACTCCTCAAGAGGGCGTCTACTCCGATTATTATTCCACATTTCTCTCAATGATTTCTTTGAATTAGACATTTTAAAGAAATCGCTGCAAGACAGAAATTATCCTCACTTCAAAATAGTATAAAATACTAAGCTGTGCTCTGTTAATTAACTGACTCAATTAGAAGGGGGGAAGAGGGTCTTATGGCCGTTCACGTATAGTATAAATACTAAGGGATACGACCAATGTTTTATGGGTACTATGCAACCTCTTTTGCTAATAGTTCAATAAATTGAACTACTATATATCCGCGATCCAATTATACGAGACAATCAACTTCAGAAAGCACCACGAGTTGCGCACTGAACTCCACTTCAATATGAACAACTGTGTTCCACTTCCAACCATACATACCAGGTACCGTAGAGAAATCAACGCGGCCACAAAAAAAATTTTGGGTTCTATGTTCCTAAAAATAAAAACTCACGCCCCATATGACTTTCCAGAAGATCCAAAATAAATAATATGAAAAGAAACGCTCGCTCAAACCAAGAAAAAAAATTGAAATCACGCCTCGATTACGAATTGAATTGGGTTTCCGAATCGATGATTTGAGTACGCGAGTTGTTCGAGTTTCAATTGTGGGTTTTTGAGTCAGTTAATGATTAGAGGTTGTTGGGTTTTGCACTGGTTCGATTGATTCTGGATTGGGTGTAGTTCTCAACTCGGACTAGGTATTTTTTTGTATTCGGATCTTCAACCTTTTGGGTTTCGAATTGTATGGATTTTGAAAACTAGGGTCAGATGGTTCTTCTCGGTAATTAATTTTCGATTTGTGTTGATGTCTGAAGGTGTTGGTGGATGCAAACTATATGAAGATGCTGGTATGGATGCTTGGATTTGGTGTTGGAATTGAGATTGACTTTAGACACGAAGTTGATGAGTGGGGAGGCTGTTGATTTGAAGACGATGGGATGGTTGAGAAGTAATGTGGTGATAGTCACGGAATTATGGAGTTGCGGATGGTGATGAACGTTGTACGGATGCAAAGGGGATGACCGGTGCTTTTGCGTGATTGGGACAGTATATTGTTGTTATGAAGGCGTCGAGGGTTCAGGAAGTTGCCAGGTTACATGTGAACTTGGAAGAGGGTTGGTTTTGAGATTCCAAGTGATGTACATTGTTGGTAAAGGCATGTTTGGGAACTGAATTATGTGTTTGCGAGAGATGAGTGAAGCGTTTAGCAAAAGGAGGCGCTGTGATGTACTGCGTTAGGTTGTTTGAGGTACATGGTGCTTGTTGTTTTGAAGATGGAATTTGCAGTAGGGTGGCAGACCTTGGTTTGCGGGGTGTTGAATTTTTGTGAAGCAGTAATGGAGTATGATTCGGTGAGGGTATGGAAGGAAGCAGGGTTGGTTGTGTGGTCAGTATGGTCTGAAAAGAAAAAAGAAAAAACAGTGAAGAAGACTTGCATGAGGATGAAGGCTTTGAAGCTATATGAAGGGCTGTTCGGGTATGTTTGAAGAGGGTTATAATTGCGGCAGGAATGATGGTAATTGCGGCAGGGATGATGGTGTGATTTTATGGTGGACATGGTAGTTGTGATGAAGAAGGGTATGTAAGGGAGAAAAATATGGAAAGAAATAATTAAAAATAGGAAATTTTTTATTTTTGTAAAAGGAAGAAAACGAATGCATTGATTGGAAAGGAATGAGAAAAAGGAAGGAAATATGAAAATAAGAAGCAAGTTTTTTTTCGCTTAGAAGATTACGGTATCAATCAGTTAAGACACCTTTCTATATCTTCAAGAATCCATAAGGAAAAAAAATAAAAACTAACACGAATCAGAAATTAAATAAATAATAAAATTTAATATTGCCTCCTCGGCAACGGCGCCAAAAACTTGATTGTCGCTTTCCTATGAAATAGAAAAGCGTGATTTATGAAATAAATACTGCAAGCACACAGATGTGTAGTATGCAGGTCGAACACAGGGAGGTAGATTAAAATCAAATTATTTATCTAATCTCTTGGGTGAGTTAGACGAAGTTTGGAGATTTGTGACGACCCCAAACCCCATAAGGCTGTGGCAAGGGTAATCTTTGGAATTTACCGTTATATTTTATATGGTCCATATCAGTCATCAGTTCAACCTATAAAATATAGTCACCGCCATACAAGCCTCTCGCTCGTATGGTAAATCTTCAACCTCTTCACACAAGCTCCAAATGCTTATGTGGTATATGATGAAGTATGCCTATATATATATAATAAAAATGTGATTTTTATTGTAAATCAATTTATTCAACACATGAATTTCTACTCAACACATGAATATAGTTTTCAACACATGAAAATAATTCTAACACATGAATATTATTGAAAATTTCGGCAGCATAACGGCAGGATAGTTAAAACCGGCACCGTCCCTAGTATGCAGCTCATTTCTATTCAATACACGAATATAGTTTCAACGCAACACCATTTTTAACACTTCATATTCACATTTGGTTGAAATAAAGACAAATAGAAATTGCAAAATTAGAAATATAGTTGAATCTAATCAAACGATTAATCACTAATGATAATAAAATAGCAAAGACAACTTGAGTTCTATCAAATCTAATTGAATAAATGACATAAATTGCTTGGAAAATAAAATGCAAAACACAAATAAAATGCAAAAATTCAAATTGCAGAAAAAGAAGAACAACAAAAAGTAAAAATTAGGATTATCGTTGAAACTAATCAAACGACTAATCGCTAATAAAAAAAATGTAAAATACAATTGGTGTTCTAGCAAAACTAATTGTGAAGACAACACAATTGCTAAGAAAAAGAAAAATGCTAGAAAATAAAAGAAGAAGAAGTAGAACTTTTATTAATGGAGGTTAAGATAGAAAATAGGATATACTTGTTACAATGGGTATACATGTGCTTTTATAGGTGAATTGGAAACCCTAATCCTCTAATGGGCCTTCTCATCAAAGATTGTGGTCCAATAGCCTATCTCAAAAGATATTTTCCACCAATCTCCTTCTAAAGTGACAAATGTGAACATAAACAGCCTCCAATGACATCTTTAGAGATCTTTTCTACCAATCTTCTTCTAATGTGACCAATGTGAACACATCTAGCCTCCAAATAAGGCTCTTATGCAATTCTTCAAGTAAATGACATTTATTCTTCACTTTTAAAGGTTGAATGAGGTCTCGACAACATATCCATAAAAACAACAAAATAATACCCAACATAATAATTATTTATATACAAAAAGATAAAATATAGGTGCATAAATGAAATATTTCTATGTTGATCACGCATCGATGGTTGTCGTCTGGCTTGCAGGGAATAAAGCGAGGAGGGACAACAATTTTGGGAGCAAATCAAATCCTCTTCAAGGTTCGATTTAGGGTAGAATGTGTAATTGAAGAAGGTTATGAGAAAATAGGATGATGAAAGCAAGCGGAATTGAAAAGATGAAGTAACTGAGCCCATAGTTGATTCTTCAGTTCTTTAGAAAACTCTGAAGTAAATTTAATATAACAAAAGTAAGAATTTTTTTTAATTGTTGGAAAGTGCACCCAGAATTTTTTAATGGTTGGAAAGAGTGGACCCAACATTGTAGAGGGAAGTTTGGCACCTATGTGTGATGATGAGGAGGGAATAGGAGGTAATTTTATTTATTTATTTAGTAGCATTGTGGAGGGAAAGTGGGCAGTTTTGGAGGGAAAATGACCTTGCTTTATTATATTGTAAGATAGATACCAGTTTCTTCTACATAAATGATGTGAGAATGATAATTAATTAATTTCGAAATACTTATTTTTTACATCAAATGTACCATTTTGCACCCCCGGTATAACCCTGCTGTTTCCTTGTTTAATCCCCGCTACACCATTTTGCACCCCCGCGGCTACAGTACCGCTAAGCGCTTTAACTGCATAGCATCAAATATATTATTTTACGAATGTCGGAAAGAGCTCAAATTTTGGATAAATAATAATATATATGTGGATCGAACATTTACAAATTCTCGTTGATTTGGATTACCATAACTCATGAACAGATAAGGGTGCTAAAGGGGTGCTTCAAAATATGGTTGCCCCAAAATTCTCCTTATATATATATATATATATATATATATATATATATATATATATATATATATATATATGTGTGTGTGTGTGTGTGTGTGTGTGTATAACAAGTGTCCATCTTGACACTTAATATGTATATATGAGTATTAAGCCTTTATGTTTATTCAAGTCCATTTGGTTTTATTTCAGTTGATACTATAGTTTGCATACCCGTATATATACCAAGATGCTTATAAGGTTTTGGCAATGTGAGGCTAATATTAAAAAAAAATCAAAATGTTGTCATTCACATAAGAAACATGAATTAAAATTAAATGCATAAATTAATTCAAAACAAATAAATACTCCGTCAAGTATCATGCTCAAATAGCTCGTTCGTAGCAAAAAACGTGTTCTCCATTTACAACGGTGTCACGTTCAAATACCCGTTACCGTTCGTCGAAAATGCGCCCTAAGCATTGAGAAACAGGGTGAGTTTGGTTTACATTTTGAGTTTTCATGGTTTTTTTCAATTTTTCATTTTGAATATTTTTTACTATTTTCCAAAATGCGTTTGGTTATCCTTTTTTCAAAAATAAGTTTTCAAAACTAAAAACTGAAAATTGCATTTGATTTGAAATACATATTTCAAAATTTGAAATTTGAGTTTTCATCTTGACAATCCATACAAATTTTATGTTTAAAGTATAATACGTAATATATAATATGAGAAAGTCTATTTAGACACCAAATACAGATATAATTGACGACACAACAAATATTCACCATTCGATCACCCCATGAATTCCACTCTTCATATAACGACAAAACAATTCAGCAGCCTAGATCACTTTTATCACTAATTGTATCTAATCTTATGTTCAAAGTAGCCCCCAATAATGTATACTATTCATTTTTCATGTTTGCATGAACGTACAACATGTTGTAAATATATCAAGCTGCTAATTAAAAACTGATAATAGATGAAAGATAATAAGATGACTTCTAAACATAATGATTAAACATTAAAAGTAATACAATATTTTAAACTACACGAGGCCGAATTGTACAAGAATAAAATTACAATAAAAAAGTTCATAACATGGTTTTAAACATATAATATAAATGATATGCTAGATAAAGAGAAAGTTGAAAGAGAACAACTCAAGCATCTTTCATAACAATATAATATTTATATAAGCCACAAATTTTGTAAGCAGCGCACATTTGATGTCTTCCGAGCTACATTTGCAAACGATAGTACAAAAGTACGAAATCTACTGAATCACGGCATAAAAGTAAATAAAAATAAGAGTACCTGAACTATTCAAATTTGTTACAGAAATAAAGATGGAATGAATTATGAAATCGAAATAGAAACAAAATTGTATCTGAACTATAAATGACGAGTTGTTACATACTCGTTCCATATCCGTGTGGCTATTTGATCTCTAACATATCTCATTTGAACCGATTACTAACACTAAACTGCACAACTTCAACGAACACATAAGCTAAGGCAAACTGCTTTAGTAGCAAAACATTTGCAGACTATTTGAACTGAAGTGATACTATAAATTAGTAATTTATTGGACAAGCAAACTCAGAATAAATTCAACGAACACATAAGCTAAGGCAAAAAATTATGCACAAGCAAATTTATTGGAGTTTATACGCACAACAAATTATATCCACAAACATTTATTCAAATGTATTAAATATATTAAACACAAATATAAGCAAATCCAACTTGGTGTATGCAGAACTATATTTAATGAAAGCATGTTGGCCTGAGTTGCTTTGATTTGCTGAAGGAAGAAAGAAAGCATATATTATTACTTTCATTTAATACATATATCTTTTGTGCTAATATTCTTATATCTAAGAATTATAATACACTAAACAATTAAGCATAGATCATTTTCATGAAATAAAAAGCTATGTGCACTAGTTTGAGGGAAAAAAGCTACTATTTGCCTTCTAAGCAATACTGAAGCTCAAGTTTGCTACCAATAATCAATCCCTTTAACTCTGTGAACCAAAAAAAAAAACATAAACCATTTTATATAATATTTTAGCAAAATTAAAACTGCAATTTCAGTTTCTTTGAAAAAGAATAAGGCACAATTACCATCTAGAAGAGCAAACAAACAACTTTAATATGGAAAATCTACAAGTAACGGATGTTAAGATGATTAGATGTGTGTTACTGAAGATAAAAAAGAAGAAAACAAGTAAATGGATGTACAAATATATAAATATCAATAACTGCACATTCAAATATTCACACAATGAGATGTTCATTGCGTACTTTCATTTAATATATTTAATATAATATTGCATTCATTTATTATATTTAATATAGTATCAGCGAATCCATAAATTGATGTATGCAATGACGCAAGGAGATGTTCCAAGGGACCAAAAATATATTAATGCCGAAGTAGGAGTAAATAAGACAGCCCCTTAGACCACCGTCACTTACCTTGCACAACTAAAACTTGATATTCTTAAGTTAATCTTGTTTGCTATTACGCTGATAACGAATCAAACTATAACGCAGACAAAAAAACTATTCATTTCATTTAAGTTGTTCTTAGTTATGTTTTTCTAACTCTAATTGATGTTTCCCTGTTAATGTAATTAGTATCATATTAGTATTTTGTATCAATATTTTGTTATTATATCAGTATTTTGTCTGATACTGCAGGAAATACTAAATGCAGTCTAAGTAGTCGCTTAACAAACTTTAAAACATAATTTAAACAGACAAGCATCTAAATGTTCAAGAAAATTTTAAAATGATTCGAAATGTTATGAGTTCAAATATTGTCCTGTAAAGGTTTAATCTATTTAATGCATAGCATATCACATGCTGCCTATATGTATATGTAAACTAGCCAAAAATTTTTTTTTAACTCTAAATGTAGTCTAAGCAGTTGTTTAGTTCACAAACGGAAAACTGTTTAAACCTTAAATGGGTTTCAGTTTTCCGTTTACAGTAAAATAAGCATAAACTAGACTAAACAGTTTTTATAAACTCGTTATATAATTTTATTTTATTTAAAATAAAAAATCGGCGTTTTATTTTAAAGAAGGTGGAGGATTTCATGTTTTTTCCATTTCATTGTAACGACCTGGATTTTTCGGCTATTTGATTTTGAATATTTAAATATATTTTAAATATTATAATTGGAATATTAATGGATTTAATATATAATTCGTTAATTAAACGGAGGCCGAACATTTATATTTATATTTAAATTATAAACCGAACTCGAAACTGCGCGGTAGTTCGTAAAATTGAATTTGAACTTTAATTGATTATACATAGCCCGTTTTCAGTCAGATTTCTGTAAAATAAGAAACGTCTAAACCCATTGATAATAATTTTTTAGTAAAGCAGAAAAATTGAGTGCTTGTGTTATAGATTTTGTTTTACATACAAATCAAATTTTCAAATAGTCGCTATGGAATCATTTGTAAACCATAACGATTATTTAATTATAATTAAATATTGGTTTTGAATTCGGACAAGCTCTTTGAGACATAATTATAATTTAATTTTTAGAATTTTACTATAATTTTTAATTTGGAAAATAAGCAACTTTTTATTTGAAGTGTTTTACACCCTGTATCAGCATTTTGGGATTTCACCGAATAAGTTATCTTTTCTATTTTATTATATATATGTGATCGTGGCACATTGCTGGACGCGACGGTTTTTTTATTTATGTCGATGGCGCGTCGCATAAGAACAAAGTTTTATATAGCGGGGTACGGTTGACTTTAAAACTAAATATCATTGGTTATTTTCTGTAAAATATCGATCATTCATCTTATTGAAGGGGAAGAATCAATCATTTCCAACGCTGCAATGTCGAATCACTTATTTACTATTGAAGAGTGACAAAACAAAGTTTTCAACCCATATTTTTCAACCATTACACTTTTTTTTTTCAAAACCTAACCTATATGTTCACATGGATTGCTCAGTATAAGACAACATGGATAAAATAAATAAAAATCTTCCCATCTTTCTTGCGCCCAGACTTCTGAAATTTCTTGCGTCCTAATCCCTCCTTTTCTTGAGCCCCAAACTATCGTTACCGTGCTCGCCAATCTATCTCGATACATTGCCTTCCATGATATTTTCGAAAAGCCCACCTACCCTACATATTTCAGCAACCTAGCCCTAAAATTTCTGTTCTCTCCACGGTACTTCATATATATATAAACCCTGTACCTTCGTTCATTTTATTTACCATTCAAAATGCAAAAGTATTTTCTCCTTCTTCAGTACTTCCATGTGAAAATCTGAGCCGCTCCTCCATAGTTAAATCACGCGAGCTTCCTTAGCTATATATAATAAAGGTCGGCACTCGTTCGATTGTTGTGGAGCTCCGACAAGTTAGGATAAGAGTTGAGTGGGCCAGGGGAAGAGACCGTGTCGGGTGGCGGGTTGGAGCGAGGCGCAGGTGAGCGGTTGGAGTGGCGATCAGTTGAAGGCTTCATATTAGGGGTAAGGGAAAACTCGTGTGGCATGTTGTTTCATGTGAAAGTATCTATTAGTGTGAAGCATGGAGTAGATGGGTTTCAAAATAAAACAGCAGCATACAGTGAGATGCAGCTGGTTGAAGACTTTGGTGCGTGATAGTTAAGTTGGAGGCGCGGGGATCTGGTGATGTCAAGGTCACGGGGTCCGGCGTTGGGGTTCATTATCGGCAATGGAGTTTAGATGTGATGCGTGGAGTTTAGAAGAAGGTGTAAATATCAGTAGAAGGAGTATGGATGCTGGGTAATTAACGTGAGGAAGTGGATGATGTGGCGCGTTCCGGGAATGTGCTGTGAAGAAGCAGGCGTTTGCGTAAAACTGGGAGTGTGGCATGAAACGTTGAGTACATGGAAGGTGGAAGAGGTACTGTGAATGCGTCAGTTGGATGGAAGATGTAGCAGCTTTGTAGAAAATGTAAAATGGGAAGTTTGGCGCAAGTGAACTGATGCAGAAAGGTATACAAAGTGAAAAGATAAACCGTGAGTGAGGGTAAGCACTCGGTGATGGGTGTTGTACAGGCTTTGGTTGGTAGTTTTATTTTGTGTGGGGGACGCTAGTTTCAAAAGAAATGACGAAATGGGGGAAGGGAACTATCAAAAATGTTAGTGTGGATTGTTTCTTTTCTAGAAAAAGGGAAGTTGTTATGAGCTGATCTGTGTATTTGTGAAGAGAAGTGGTAGAACATGCGGAAATTGAAGTGGTAACTGTGATGGTGGGTTCACATGTTTTAGAGTATAGGGGAAAAAGTATGGGCTTGAGTGGTTCTTTGGTGAAACAGTATTTAACGTGGTAACATGCCATGAAAAGGAAGCAGTGGAAAACTGGAAACATGGTTGTACAGTGGGTTGCGTTGGAATTGGAGCCAGAGTGTTTTGAGAAGATGAGTTGCGTAGGCGGGTGGGTTCTTAAGTTGTTGGGCTGGTGGGCCTCGGGCCATCTGAGTAGAAAAGTATATATATATATAATACATGCGGAAAGAATTAAGCATGGGGGACGTGGTGCATTAGTGGCTTTGGTCCACGGTTAAAAGAAAGAAAGAAAAAGAAGAAAGGTAGAAGACAAAGGCTGCGTTGAAGTTTCGAAGGAGGATTGGTGCCGTTTATTGAATCGAGAAGGCGCGTGATTAGACAAGAACGTGGATCAATCTGATGCTAATGATATGTGAGATCGTTAATATGGTAATTAAATTTTTTATATAAATTATTAACTTGGATTATATAATCATATAATATACATAAACTGGAAGTGTTGTAACTTGTGCATACGATAACAGAACTATGCGAAACAAGGACCGTTGGGATCGTGACACTGAGGGCTACGCTGTCGAGTTGATTCGGAGATATGGGACAACACTTGGAACTCTATTTGATTTAAAACGTCCGTTTAAAATTAAATGAAACCAAACGTGGACCGTTAATCGTAAAATTAAGGTGAGTTAATTCTCCCACATTTCTGAAATACTAGGATGTGCTAAATTCATATAATTATATTAAATCATTAATAATTGGATGATTAGATGCATTGAATGCCTATGGTTGATTTAATGATTGACGTTAATTATATTATCGTCATTTCCATATGCTGTTATGAAATATTATAATGATTTGTGATGCAGGGAAGAACAGGTAAGAGGAATCAAACCGGATTCCCCAAATATTTAGTTTGCTATTATTTCATATTTTATATGAACTGTTTAAAACTCATTGACTTTAAACCCCTGTTGGTTGTTGATTGTGGCTGAGCTTTGAATCAATATATAGTATTCTTACGGAACAAATAGCGGATGGCCCAGATATAGACCGTTGTATAAAGATCGATTCACCGTCATGTGAATCGCCAGAAATGAAGTTATAGAATTCATTTAATAACCGAATATATATTTTTAAATATATTATTTTAAATGAAGTTCTAAAAAGGAGAGATACAACCACACATATATATATATACACACAGATTAATTGGTTTAACCACAAATTACCATTTTTGTACCAAATCTACCGTGCGCGAAGCACGTGCTTATAAAGTGATTTGTAAACAATTGTATTTAGCTAATTCATGTGACCAGAAGTAACATGACAATTAGAATAGGTTTACATTGATATTAATTTAATGGAAATCAAAGTGAATAGAATTATTTAGATTAATTAATTATTAATTAATTTAAATGGCAAGATCAGTAACAATTGACTAACGGGTTGATCACGTTTAGAGTTGAATAAGTTAACGGCGTTAACTGAAATTGTTTATTTAATTAGTTCATTAATTTAATGAGGATAGTTAGTGGTAAAACAAACCATGTTTATTTTGATAAAAAGTTTGAAGGATGATTATTATTTATTTAATAATAATCAAATGGGATTATTTAAATTAATTAGTTTTGTTATCAATTTAAATAGGAAGATAAATTAAGATTTGATTTATGAGTTAATCATGTTAGAGTTGACTAAGTCAACTGTGTTAACTAAAATGGATTTATTAAATTAATTTACATTTATGGTTGATTAAGTAAAACATATTTTAAATATGAAATTTGATTACCGTTTAATAATAATCAAATTGGAAATACTGGGACTTAAAGGGAAAAATGGGATTTAGGAAAAGATAAGGATCATTAATATTTTAAATAAATTATATTAATGAAAATAGAAGTTTAGTTTAAATCGTGGCTTAAAAGAAATTCTTATTTGAAATTCTGTTTAATCACATTTATGAAATCCAAGATTTCGAAGAAGTATGAAATCAAGGGGTATTGAATATTTTAGAAATGGCATTTCAACCAGAATATGAAATCAAAGAATTAGAACTTAACTAGGAATCAGTTGGGATAACTGATTTTCTGAATATTGATCTGATGTTGGTTTCAGCCTTCGGGGTTGATATTTAGGAAATTATTTTCTTACGGATTAATGATTAGGAACTAATGAAGTATGAAATGGAAATCGAAACTGAAACATAAACCCAAGTTTGAATCTGAGTAGTTAAACGAGACAAATTATAAAGATGCGATATAGAACCGCAATTTAAAGAAGAAATGGTAATTCATCAAGACGGAATTAAAATGGAATTTGTTGAGATATGGGGAATGAGTATCGATTTTTGTATTACAACTGATATCTATCTTAAGATAAGAATGTTGTGGATCAAGGTCTGAGAGGTAATTAAAATGCCCCAACTTGAACAACTTCAGGATTATCAAGGGATGATATTAGTCGTAATGGTGAAGATGTTAGAGTAAATTGTTCTGGGAAAATAACAGTGTAACATTATTCAAAGGATATGGAAATATATATACAATGAGATTCCAAAATGAAAGGAAATAAAAAGGGGTTTGATGGTATGAAATGATATCACCGTAATAAAAGAAATAAAATGGAGATTGGTGGAAATATAACGGTATTTTCAAAGTTATGGAATAAGATTTAAATGGGATTATTCTAAAGAGATGAGTAGTGATTTTGGTATTCAAATAACGAAGTCAAAGAAGTTGTCGTAATGATTGTTTTACGAATGATAAGTTGAATCGATAAGTTAATAAGAAATGTTTTAGCAATGTTTTAAAATGTTAGTTGAAGGTTAAATTAAATATGAGTTTAAGATACGTTCTAAGTATATAAGTAAAAGGATTCGAGTATAAATATATATTAACCCAATATATTATTTTTGGGTATTTCAACTGATATGTGATTTTAAGTGGCCAAGTGATGCAGTGTAATAGACCAATGGATCTGTTTATTTTTATGGTTGTTTATTTTGATAGTTAAATAACCGACTATCAAAATATGACCCAACGTTATTGGTACGGAAAGATCGGGATCAAATTTATATTCGAAAACCATTCTGACCAATAAATACGAATACGTCGAAGACGCTGATCGAGATGGAGCAATTGAAGACCGCAGATCGAGATGGAGCAATTGAAGACCGCAGATCTTTATGAAACAGAAGAGTTACTTACAATCTCTGGCAGATCCCTAGAGATATACTGTGATTCTGTCATGGTTGGAATCTATGGGTTGCAAGGACTTCTCACCGCTGATCCATGGGGTGGTTCCTATATTGGATGCAGTAGGAGAGTACCTTCGGTTCATCCTATTCCTGGATGACTTGTATGGACGATGTGAATGGTGGCCAGATGTTTCAAAAGTCGATTATAACCTCAAGCCTCACAACTGGGAAATGACAAAAATTGGGCAGATAGCATGGCTATGTGGGTCGCACTCATTAGGGTGTATTGTCATCGTCTAGAGAGTATTCATTTTGTTACTTCTTTTCATTTCTGTATCTCCTGGGAAAACGGTAGCTACGCAGCCATAGGTGACAATATATTCAATACACTCAAGAGAAATGGGTGGTCGGTCATGTGTGGGCCTGTAACCACCCGAAAAATCTGAGCTAATTTAAAAAAATTTATTTTGGCAATTTTGATGATTTTCCAAGATTTAAAATGAATTATTTTAAATAATGACGACGAGAAATTTATTTTGAATAGAATTAGAACGTATATATTTATTTGAATCGTCGTTAGAATATAATTATTTATTTATATTTATAAAAGGAATTGAAAATGGCGCGGTAGTTCAAAAATTCGATTTCAAAGTTCAAATGAATGTACAGGATTTAAAATAAACCGGATTTTAGCGAGACCAAAAATTTTAGAATCTACTTGAAAATATCTTTCCAATGAATCCAAAAAATTGAAATTTCATAGCGGGAATAAAAAGTTATGTCCAGTTGAAATTTCAGAATAATCGCTATGGAATTTTAGCCCTTAAAATGGAAATTTTGCAAATGTCCTTCGTTTTCGACGAAACCACTTTTGTTGGATCCGGGATGTCAAGTTATTGCTAGGTTTCAAAATTCGTAATTTTCTGAATAACTATGTGAGCGTGGCAAAGGAAAACGTGTTTTGATAGTTTCAGTCAATTTTGATCGACTAGAAAATGGCCATTTTTCAAACGGTCTTCAAATTTTACGAATTTTTTTTGTTAGGACCGTATTGTCAATACGAAGCCAGAAGTATTTTTTCTGGAATTTTTGGGGTCCGTATGTGGCCCCGCTAAACTAAAATGTGCGTTTGAATTTAAATTATACATATTTTAATTTTAAATTTAACGGAAACTGGTCGTAATGGTCGAATTGGGTTACGAAACATATCCCATTGTGTTTGGAATGGTGGTAAATAGTTAGGGACGATAGTCGATGGGTTTCGTTTAGAGGCCAAAATAAAAAGTTGCTTTTTGGGAAATAAAATAAAATAAAATATAGAAAAGTCAACCCCTTATATCCTCCCTCCTCTTCCACATCGTTCATTCAGAACGAGGAAAATAAAAAAAAAGAAAAAAAACTAACGCCGTCAAATTCTTGTCTCCATCACCCACGACACACCGCCCGCCGCTCCATCATCTCCACCGCCACCCCCCTCAGATCGCCACCTCGCCTGCACCACCCTCTCGCTCTAAACCCGCGGCGCCCCTTTCCCTAATCCCCCAAAACCATTTGAAATCCGTCGCCCCCAACCTGTGAAGCCACCGCACCACCGCCTGAAGGCCGCTCCTTCTCTCCTCCGCCTCCTCCTTGATCTGACGTGCCTCAGGCCCTTCCCCCCTTCTTCGCTGAAAAACAATAAGTCTCCTTTCATTTTAGTTTGATTTATCTACTTCTTTTCTATATGATTAGCTTTAAAATAGAAAGAAAAATAGAATTTTCATAGAAAGAAAAATAGAATTTTTAAAAAAAGAAAAATAGAATTTTTATAAAAAGAAAATTAAATTTTTTATGAAAAGAAAAATAGAATTTTTATAGAGAGAAAAATAGAATTTTTATAGAATGAAAAATATAATTTTTGTAGAAAGAAAATAAATTTTTTATAGAAAGAAAGTTTGGATTTTTATATGAAGAGATTTAAAATCAAAATATGACTTTTATATTATAGAGATTTAAAATCAAAATATGATTTTTATATTAAAGAGATTTAGAATCAAAATATATTTTTTATATTATAGAGATAATAAAAATATGATTTTTATATAGTAGAGAGTATTAAAATATTATTTTTATATACTAGAGAATATAAAAATGTGATTTTTATATATGCAACGAATTAAAAATATGATTTTTATATAGTAGAGAGTATAAAAATACGATTTTTATATACTAGAGAATATAAAAATGTGATTTTATATATGTAGTGAACTAAAAATATGATTTTTATATACAAGAGAATATAAAAATGTGATTTTTATATATGTAGTGAACACGGACGACGAAAGTGACAAAAGGCGAGCACGGCGAAGATTTCCTACATAGGAAGAGTCGCGGCGTTGGTTTAGCTCTTGGTGAGAACTTCTCACTTTTAATTTGGTTTCTAGTCGAAATATTTACTAGGATGCAGACGGTGCTTAGCAGCACCCGACATCCGTCGTCCACAGACCATGGATGAATTGGTTGTTTGATTGATGTGTTGTGAAAATTTTATTGTGTGATGTGGAATGAATAAAATATTTTATAGTTAAAAATATAATTTTTAACGTGAATATAAAATATATTTATAAACAAATCGGACGATTTGTTTATGTACACCCATTTGACTGATATTGATTGGGACGATAAATTTTACACATCGCCCAACTGCACAAATAAAATTCTGTGTTTGTTGATTTGAAACCTCACATGGTTATTGGGATGATATTTGACGTACGCTAATCCCGATTGTTTAGTTGTATGTCAATCGATGGGTTGACAGACTGTGTAAGCGTTAATTATTTATATTTGATGCTTATGCAGTTGTGTGGTGCACTTTGGATGATGGTTGATTATTTATCATTGCTATTATGTACATGTGTTGTATAGAATCCATATAAATAACATTATATGGTAATTGAGTGGGTCTCATTCCAATTTAGAAAATAAAATATATATTCATGTGTTGAATAAAAGAAAATTCATGTGTTGAATAAAAGAAAATTCATATGTTGAATAAAATATATATTCATGTGTTGAATAAAAGAAGATTCATGTGTTGAATAAAATATATTTTCATGTGTTGAATAAAAGAAAATTCACGTGTTGAAGAAAATATTCATTTATTGAATTGAATAACGAAGTTATTGAAATATATAAAGCCGCGTTGATTAGATATGCGCCATTTTTACGTGAACGATGTCTATATCGATTTTATTCATTTTATAATGAATATCAAAACGGAATTGATTTCAAAATATAATATTTTGAAAATACTATCATTTATATATCGATAATATGGAATATTCAGTTTTGATTTGAACTTGGATATTAAGTTGAAATCGTTTTGAAAAAGAATTTAAAACGGTTTTTAAAATGCGTTTTGAAAGGAAATCGACGAAATATATATATTATATATTTATAATGGCCTGAATAGAATGCACTGCGCTGCGGCAATTCGCGAATTTCGACCATTGACTTCGAATGGACATTACGGGAGATCAGACCGTCGGATTCTCTTAAAACCGGAATCGTTGGGTTCGTATCGAAAATCGTTTTCTAACGAATATTAGAGATTTAAAATCTAACATTTGGATTTGGAATTATGTCCAAATCAAATTTGGAAAAGGTTGCTGTAAGTGCAGTTCGATGGCCGTTGATGGAAATCGACTGTACGGGCCTTAATATAATTATTAAAAATAGTTATAATTTGTGTAAAATCATAAGAAATGATTTGGAAGGAATTGGGATGAAAAACTCCATATTTGAAAAGATAAAAATAGATTTTTATCGAAATGAACTAGTTTTGAACTAGAATTATAATCCATTTGTTTTTTAAATAAATAAATTGGAATGGAATGGAATTCGATTTGGTAATAATCGAAGTGAATTTCTGTGGACGAGGACTGCTAATATATATGGAATTTAAAAGGCTTTGCCATTATTACATTTATATTGTTAGTCGGATATGGAAGTTTATATCGATTATATATGTCGATTTGTTTTCCATGAAGATTCCATTGTTAGTGGAATGTGATTTTGGGTTGTCGTGAATGGTATCTTTAATAATACTGTTCTTAGACCCAACGGAGTTAAGAAAATCAGAAACTAACTGGAGATTAGTTAAGTTGAATGGTTTCTTGGGTATTGATCTGATGTTGGTTTCGGCCTTTGGGGTTATTACTTAGGGAATTGTTCACTTGCTA
Source organism: Allium sativum (assembly GCA_030737875.1). Taxonomy (NCBI): domain Eukaryota; kingdom Viridiplantae; phylum Streptophyta; class Magnoliopsida; order Asparagales; family Amaryllidaceae; genus Allium; species Allium sativum. The sequence goes on along the minus strand of CM060922.1, from coordinate 315,772,295 downwards.
ATTTACGGTTAAAGGCTAATGGAATAGAATGTGGTTTTGGGTTTATCGTGAACTGTGTTTTAAATGACATTGGTTCTTTAACCCAGTTAAAGACAGGATATGATTTCCCAAGTTAAATAATCATTGATAGTGATTTTTGGGAAGATTAAAACCAAGTGGGGTTTTAATGAGTCTTTAATTAGATTGAAATGATCGAGAATGGAGTATCACCAGTTTTGCTCCAAGCGATAGTTAAATTTTTAATTAGATTTGAACGTGAAATGGTAATTGAATTTACTGATAACACCGTGCTGTTAGATATGAAGTATGACCAGTTTTACTTCATGGGATGAATAGGTTGGGGTTGGGAAATTTAAATAAGTGATTACTTCGGTAAGGTTTGCTAATCCCGACTAGTTTGGATAAACCATAATTTGGTTTGAATTGATATTCAAAAGAATATTAAAGAATAAATTTAAAGAATTTATCTTTGATAAAATTAATGGGAACCTTTCCCAAAGTGTAAGAATATTTAAACAAAAGAATATTCTGAATTGGTATGAGGCATATGTTGTTTTTGTGCAACACTTGTTTATTATATACGCGGGTTATTCAGAAAGACCGGGTTTATCCCATTCTGAATAACTGATTCGACGAGGTGTCGAGGATGAAGACGGTGGTCGAAGACCGGAGGTCTTCTCATCGTTTGGATAATTACTGATGATCTTGATTGGACTGTACACCTAAGAGGAGGGAATCAGTTGGTGATCGTCCAGACGTACTTGGAGATCGATGGATATGCGAGGTACAAGGTGCCTCCGGCTTCGTTTAGACCTAGAAAGAACTTGTAAATGGATTGTGTGTCTGACATTTGATTTTATTCTGTGTGATTGATTTTTATTAAATATATATCTGCTTGGCGGCGGAGAATTTATTCTCTTGCTTAACGCCCTTCTTTGAGATGTACGATTTCAGAAGTTATATATTGATGGATATCAATCGCATGGAGTGAATTGCCTGTGTGGCATGCCTAAGTGGCAAATGATCAAGGCTTTTGTTGAAAAGCACAGTCTTGTGGTTGATGATCAAAGCACGGCCTGTGTGGCATAGCTTTGTGTATGGCGTTCATTCGCGAGCCTCACACCCCGGTGTGAACCAGAAACGGGAGAAGGATCCAGGGAGAACGTGCGTCTCTTTCTAGTTAGAGGTGGTGTCAGTGACCTACCAGCAGTGACATTTTTTTTACCTGTGTGGTTGTGGGAATGCGAGGCGCCTAGGATATGGAGTCATTTGGCTCATTTACGCCCCATAAGGTGGGGAGACGTAGTGTTCAGGATTTTGTTTAAACAACATTGAGTGGACCGGCCTTGTGGCTCCTGAGGGACGATGCGCTCTAACCCTGAGGCTCAGGCTAGAGAGTCTCGAACCCGGTGAGGACGATCCCTTGCCTCGGGCATGTTTGGCTATTATAAGGGAAAACTCTATCCCCCGGCGTGCGTTGCATTGTGTGATAGGACATGGGTCTTATAATAGCTTCATTTTTCCAAAAATCATTGCGTTGTTTTGTTATATGCACTGGTATTCTTGGGAGGAAACCCGTTCCGTGTTATACGGCGTGGTCCCTTGATATATCAAATTTAAAGTAAAGTTTTAAATAACTATTTTAGTTCTCACACCAGTTACATGACTGACCTGGAGTTTATTTTTTTAACCTAAACTCTGTGTGCCCCTATTTTCTACACGGACAGCTAGTAGTTTTGGTTTTGCAGATTTATATTCACAGGATCCTGGTTTACAGCTGGAATGATATCCGGAAAGCTCTATATCCGTATATTTCCTTCAGTTGTGTTTCGTATTATTTTCCGCTGCTATGTAGTGTAATGTAAATCTCTGATATTTTATGTGTAATATTTATTCAGACTCTGTATATTCTTGTATTCTGATGGAGTTGTTGTAATATACAATGAAATGTTCTTCTGTTTGTGTTCTGATTCGTCTTGTCCTCAAAGCAATCCGCTCTTTCCTTCATGGGGAAGTTACGGGTTCTTATATTTGGTATCAGGGCTTTGGTTTACAGAGCTCGGAGAACAAGACACATTAGAACCATACGAAAGAATTCATCAGAGATTGGATTTGTAATATCCAACGAGAATGACTTGTTAGAGATGGGATCGGTAGTATCCTAGAACGAGTGTAAAGAATGTTGCTTCGAAAAATAGAAATGAAAACAATTTTTGTTTTGTAAATTTAAATCAATTATTCGTATTTGAATATTTATTTGTATTGAATTTGGACAATCCAATATATAAAGATTTTGCATATACGTCTGATCTATGTGTATTCGAAGTTTTAATATACTGGATAGATATAGAATCACACTCTAGTCGCCCGGAGATGGTTCTGATGATCGCTATAGTACGTACATCATCAGAATTTATATTCGAGTTTCGAAAGTGGGATTTCTGTATATTTCCAATTGACTGGTGTGAAAACCAAAACTAGAAAGGGCCTTATTGTTGTGATTTGGCATCAAAAACCTGATTTTTGGACTATGTATCAAAGTTATGAATTTGAAAAGCTAATCAACTAATTGATTAATGATTGTGTTGGCTGATTATTAGTTGATTAATTAAATGTTGAACCTTTAGCCAAATTGAACCAAATAGTGGATTGTATTGAAAATTTATCGCATTTGCATGCTTGTACATGTACTTACATTGAACAGGTCATAGCAAGGAGGCTAGAGAAGAGGAATAAAGTTGTTTGCCCGACAAATAGGTACATGTTTATTGTATTTCTTGGGTTTTTGATGATTTTATGAGCCGATTGGCTAGCCGCTTGGCAGTTTCTTTTTCTTTCTGGATTGGTGAGGGCCATGGGAGGCTATTTGAAATATCCCCAAGCTCCCAGTGCAGGGGAGGTTATGGTGAAATTTTTCGAAAATATAGGGTGTTAAGCCAAATTTTTGAAAAATTTGAAAAGTTCTTAGAAACTGAAAAGTTGAAGAACTTAAGCCGTAAAGAAAATAATGGAAATTGAGTTTGTTTGTTAAACAACTTTCAGCTTCGTTCCTTTTTGGGGATGAAAAGTTTTAAGTGGGGGAGATTGTAACAACCCGGAAAATCTGAGCCAATTTTAAAAAATTTATTTTGCCAATTTCGTTGATTTTCGAAGATTTAAAATGAATTATTTTAAATAATGACGACGAGAAATTTATTTTGAATAGAATTAGAACGTATATATTTATTTGAATCGTCGTTAGAATATAATTATTTATTTATATTTATAAAAGGAATTGAAAATGGCGCGGTAGTTCGAAAATTCGATTTCAAAGTTCAAATGAATGTACAGGATTCAAAATAAACAGGATTTTAGCAAAATCAAAAATACTAGAATCTACTTGAAAATATCTTTCCAGTGAATCTGAAAAATTGAAATTTCATAGCGGGAATAAAAAGTTATGCCCAGTTGAAATTTCAGAATAGTCGTTATGGAATTTTGGCCCTTAAAAATGGAAATTTTGCAAACGACCTTTGTTTTCGACGAAACCACTTTTGTTGGATCCGGGATGTCAAGTTATTGCTAGGTTTCAAAATTCGTAATTTTCTGAGTCAATATGTGAGCTGGCAAAGGAAAACGTGTTCTGACAGTTTCAGTCAATTTTGATCGACTAGAAAATGGCCATTTTTCAAAAGGTCTTCAAATTTAACGAAATTCGTTTTGTTAGGACCGTATCGTCAATACGAAGCTAGAAATAATTTTTCTGGAATTTTTTCGGGTCCGTATGTGGCCCCGGTAAATTAAAATGTGCGTTTGAATTTAAAATATATGGATTTATATTTTAAATTTAACGGAAACTAGTCGTAACGGTCGAATTGGGTTACAAAACATACCCCATTGTGTTCGGAATGGGGTAAATAGCTAGGGACGGTAGTCGATGGGTTCTGTTTAGAGGCCGAAATAAAAAGTTGCTTTTTGGGAATTAAAAATAAAATAAAATATAAAAAAGGCAACCCCTTATATCCTCCCTCCCCTTCCACGTCGTTCATTCAGAACGAGGAAAATAAATAAATAAAACTAGTGCTCTCAAATTCTCGTCTCCATCACCCACGACACACCGCCCGCCGCTCCATCACCTCCGCCGCCACCCCCCTCAGATAGCCACCTCGCCTGCTCCACCCTCTCGCTCTAAACCAGCGGCGCCCCTTGCCCTAATCCGCCAAAACCATTTGAAATCCGTCGCCCCCAACCTGTGAAGCCATCGCACCACCGCTTGAAGGCCGCACCTTATCTCCTACGCCTGAAGGCCGCGCCTTCTCTCCTCCACCTCCTTCTTGATCTGACGCGCCTGAGGCCCTTCCCCCCTTCTTCGCTGAAAAACAGTAAGCCTCCTTTCAGTTTAGTTTGATTTATCTAATTCTTTTCTATATGATTAGCTTTAAAATAGAAAGAAAAATGGAATTTTTATAGAAAGAAAAATGGATTTTTTATAAAAAGAAAATTAGATTTTTTATAGAAAGAAAAATAGAATTTTTATAGAAAGAAAAATAGAATTTTTGTAGAAAGAAAATATAATTTTTATAGAAAGAAAGTTTGGATTTTAATATGAAGAGGTTTAAAATAAAAATATGATTTTTATATTATAGAGATTCAAAATCAAAATATGATTTTTATATTATAGAGATTCAAAATCAAAATATGATTTTTATATTATAGAGATAATAAAAATATGATTTTTATATTAGTAAAGAGTATGAAAATATGATTTTTATATACTAGAAATATAAAAATGTGATTTTTATATATGTAGCGAATTAAAAAATGATTTTGTTATAGTAGAGAGTATAAAAATATGATTTTTATATACTAGAGAATACAAAAATATGATTTTTATATATGTAGCGAATTAAAAATATGATTTTTATATATGTAGCGAATTAAAAATATGATTTTTATATAGTAGAGAGTATAAAAATATGATTTTTATATACCAGAAAATATAAAAATGTGATTTTTATATATGTAGCAAATTAAAAATATGATTTTTATATAATAGAGAATATAAAAACATAATTTTTAGATATGTAGTGAACACGGACGACGAAAGTGACAAAAGGCGAGAACGGCGAATATTTCCTACATAAGAAGAGTCGCGGCGTTGGTTTAGCTCTTGGTGAGAACTTCTCACTTTTAATTTGGTTTCTGGTTGAAATATTTACTAGGATGCAGACGGTGCTTAGCAGCACCCGACACCCGTCGTCCACAGACCATGGATGACTTGGTTGTTTGATTGATGTGTTGTGAAAATTTTATTGTGTGATGTGGAACGAATAAAATATTTTATAGTTAAAAATAAAAATTTCAACGTGTATATAAAATAAATATAAACAAATCGGACGATTTGTTTATGTACACCCATTTGACTGATATTGATTGGGACGATAAATTTTACACACCGCCCAACTGCAAAAATAAAAATCTGTGTTTGTTGATTTGAAACCTCACATGGGTATTGGGATGATATTTGACGTACACTAATCCCGATTGTTTAGTTGTATGTCAATCTATGGGTTGACAGACTGTGTAAGCGTTAATTATTTATATTTGATGTTTATGCAGTTGTGTGGTGCACTTTGGATGATTGTTGCTTATTTATCATTGCTATTATATACATGTGTTGTATAGAATCCATATAAATAACATTATATGGTAATTGAGTGGGTCTCATTCCAATTTAGAAAATAAAATATATATTCATGTGTTGAATAAAAGAAAATTCATGTGTTGAATAAAAGAAAACTCATGTGTTGAATAAAAAATATATTCATGTGTTGAATAAAAGAAGATTCATGTTTTGAATAAAATATATATTCATGTATTGAATAAAAGATAATTCATGTGTTGAAGAAAATATTCATTTGTTGAATAGAATAACGAAGTTATTGAAATATATAAAGCCGTATTGATTAGATATGCGCCATTTTAACGTGAACGATATCTATATCGATTTTATTCATTTTTATAATGAATATAAAAAAGGAATTGATTTCAAAATATAATATTTTGAAAATACTATCATTTATATATCGATGATATGGAATATTCAATTTTGATTTGAAATTGGATATGAAGTTGAAATCGTTTTGAAAACAAATTTAAAACGGTTTTTAAAATACATTTTGAAAGGAAATCGACGAAATATATATAATATATATATATATATATATATATATATATATAATGGCCTGAATAGAACGCGCCACGAAGCGGCAGTTCGCGAATTTCGACCATTGACTTCGAATGGACATTACGGGAGATCCGACCGTCCGATTCTCCTAAACCGGAACCGTTGGGTTCGTATCGAAAAGAGCTTTCTAACGAATATCAGAGATTTGAAATCTAACGGTTGGATTTGGAATTTTGTCCAAATCAAATTTGGAAATGGTCGCTGTAAGTGCAGTTCGATGGCCGTTGATGGAAATCGACTGTACGGGCCTTGATAAAATTATTAAAAATATTAATAATTTGTGGAAAATCATAAGAAATGATTTGGAAAGAATTGGGATGAAAAACTCCATATTTGAAAAGATAAAAATAGATTTTTATCGAAATGAACTAGTTTTGAACTAGAATTATAATCCATTTATTTTTGAAATAAATAAATTGGAATGGAATGGAATTCGATTTGGTAATAATCAAAGTGAATTTCTGTGGACGAGGACTGCTAATATATATGGAATTTAAAAGGCTTTGTCATTATTCCATTTATATTGTAAGTCGGATATTGAAGTTTATATCGATTATATATGTCGATTTATTTTCCATGAAGATTCCATTGTTAATGGAATGTGATTTTGTGTTGTCGTGAATGGTGTCTTTAATAATATTGTTCTTAGACCCAATGGAGTTAAGAAAATCAGAAACTAACTCGAGATTAGTTAAGTTAAATGGTTTCTTGGGTATTGATCTGATGTTGGTTTCGACCTTCGGGGTTATTACTTAGGGAATTGTTCAGTTGCTAATTTACGGTTAAAGGCTAATGGAATAGAATGTGGTTTTGGGTTTATCATGAACCGTGTTTTAAATGACATTGGTTCTTTAACCCAGTTAAAGACATGATATGATTTCCCAAGTTAAATAAATATTGATAGTGATTTTTGGGAAGATTAAAACCAAGTGGGGTTTTAATGAAAATTTAATTAGATTGAAATGATCGAGAATGGAGTATCACCAGTTTTGCTCCAGCCGATAGTTAAATCTTTAATTAGATTTGAACGTGAAATGGTAATTGAATTTACCGATAACACTGTGGTGTTAGATATGAAGTATGACCAGTTTTACTTCATGGGATGAATTGGTTGGGGTTGGGAAATTTAAACAAGTGATTACTTTGGTAAGGTTCGCTACTCCCGACTAGTTTGGATAAACCATAATTTGGTTTGAATTGATATACAAAAGAAGATTAAAGAATAAATTTAAAGAATTTATCTTTGATAAAATTAATGGGAACCTTTCCCAAAGTGTAAGAATATTTAAACAAAAGAATATTCTAAATTGGAATGAGGCGTATATTGTGTTTGTGTAACACTTGTTTATTATATACGCGGGTTATTCAGAAAGACCGGGTTTATCCCATTCTGAATAACTGATTCGACGAGGTGTCGAGGATGAAGATGGTGGTCGAAGACCGGAGGTCTTTACATCGTTTGGATAATTACTGACGATCTTGATTGGGTTGTACACCCAAGAGGAGGGAATCAGTTGGTGATCGTCCAGACGTACTTGGAGATCGATGGATATGCGAGGTACAAGGTGCCTCCGATTTCGTTCAGACCCAGAACGAACTTGTAAATGGACTGTGTGTCTGACCTTGGATTTTATTCTGTGTGATTGATTTCTATTAAATATATATCTGTTTGGCGGCGGAGAATTTATTCTCTTGCTTAACGCCCTTCTCTGAGACGTACGAGCTCAGAGGTTATATATTGATGGATATCAATCGCATGGAGTGAATTGCCTGTGTGGCATGCCTAAGTGGAAAGTGATCAAGGCTTTTGTTGAAAAGCAGAGTCTTGTGGTTGATGATCAAAGCACGGCTTTTGTGGCATAGCTTTGTGTATGGCGTTAATTCGCGATCCTCACACCCCGGTGTGAACCAGAAACGGGAGAAGGATCCAGGGAGAACGTGCGTCTCTTTCTAGTTAGAGGTGGTGTCAGTGACCTACCAGCCCTGACATTTATATTATTTTTTCACTTGTGTGGTTGTGGGAATGCGAGGCGCCTCGGATATGGAGTCATTTGGCTCATTTACGTCCCATAGGACGGGGAGACGTAGTGTTGAGGGTTTTATTTAATCCACATCGAGCGGACCGGCCCTGTGGCTCCTAAGGGACGATGCGCTCTGACCCTGAGGCTCGGGGTACAGAGTCTCGAAGCCGGTGAGGATGATCCCTTGCCTCGGTTCATAGATGGAAATCCAACTTCCAAATACATGACTTTGCGATTTTGATTGTAGAGCCTAGTATGGCGACATGATGTATGGTACCCATGCTGCCTAGGATTGATACATTTATATTTGAAGTTGTTTTATACACTATGCACTTATAATAGTATCAAATGATTTGTTTTAACGTACCAAGCATGTTTGGCTATTATAAGGGAAAACCCTATCCCCCGGCTTGCGTTGCATTGTGTGATAGGACCTGGGTCTTATAATAGCTTCATTTTTTCAAAAAGGATTGCGCTGTTTTGTTATATGCACTGGTATTCTGGGGAGGAAACCCATTCCGTGTTATACGACGTGGTCCCTAGATATATCTATTTAATGTAAAGTTTTAAATAACTGTTTTAGTTCTCACACCAGTCACATGACTGACCTAGAGTTTATTGTTTTAACCTAAACTCTGGGTGCCCCTATTTTTTACACAGGCAGCTAGTAGTTTTGGTTTTGCAGATTTATATTCACATGATCCTGGTTTACAGCTGGAATGATATCCGGAAAGCTCTGTATCCGTATATCTCCTTCAGTTGTGTTTTGTATTATTTTCCGCGGCTATGTAATGTAACGTAAATCTCTGATATTTTCTGTGTAATATTTATTCATACTCTGTATATTCTTGTATTCTGATGGAATTGTTGTAATATACAATGAAATGTTCTTCTGTTTGTGTTCTGATTCGTCTTGTCCTCAAAGCAATCCGCTCTTTCCTTCACGGGGAAGTTACAGGTTCTTATAAGGATTGCAAGACGTTCTTGTTGAACCTAGTGTATTTCTCTCTAGAGATACACTATCAGAAGGTGATTCCATACCTTGTCATAGTCGGAATCCAATCTCCAATAAACACCCGCGGTTTTGATTGTATACTATATATGTGAAGCGTGAGATGCAAGCGTTCTGCTAGATTCTATTTACTTGTATTTGGACACTATTATAATATCAGAATAAGATATTGGTTCCAAAATATTTTGGATTATAGTATGGTAAAAACCGTCCGTATTTATGTGTGGGCTGGTCTTACTATTATCCTTTTGTTTCAAAAGGATTTCAAAGTTAACAAGTTATCATGTTATGAATTTATCACTGAAATTATTTTAGATTGATCCGGGTGAATTTTTCTTTGCTTCAAATGTGCTTGGGTCAGACCAAGTATATTACCAGGATAGGTATCACTTGGAGCTTTAGAAGAGGAGTTGAAGTCGAGACGTATTCAATATATTTACTGGTACTAGTTATTTCCGCTGTGTATTGTATTGATCTAAATGTATATTCTGATGTTGTAATCATATATATACAGTTCTTTTTGTATAAAATTTTATTGATTATTATTTTGACCATTCCGCTGTGAAACTCTGATCTTCTTATTCTTCTATTCTAATATTTCTTTCTTTCTTCTCTCACCCTCTAACTTCTTTCTATTAGCTTTTTGGGTTTTCGATACTGGAGTTTTGGACTCGAGATGTATAAGTGTCTGAATTCAAGTGTCGGAAATTCTGGGTCACTATAGTTGGTATTAGAGCAATGGTTTAGGAATAACCCTGGCTCTATGGTGTGACTTGATAGAGATTGGGCTAGTAATACCCTATATTTAGTTGAGTGTATATATACGAGAGTGCGTATTTGTAATTTGAATATAAAATTATTTTTATATTTTTTGACCCAATATATATTATATAAGAAGGTTAAATTTATACTTAAATTATTATTTAATTCAAAACTTGTATGAAGTTGGAAACATTTCAAATATGAAATGGGAATTAGTTTTAACTTGTATGAGTTAAAATGAATCTTTTGAATTGGAATTGAGACAAGCCAACAAAAATTTGACTTGTGTTGGGTAAAATAAAAAGTGAATGAATTCAAACAGAATAAATGAGAATTTGTTGGGATATAGTGCATAAATATGGATTTGAGCTTGATTTGACTTAAATAAATTGAAATGAAATTCAAATATACTGAATTTGAATGGAATATATACAAGAGCTAGTTATGAATAGAATATCACGGGAACTAAACTGTACGATTGAAATATAGATTCGAATTGGATTTTGAACCAGTGAATGAGTTGGGCTTGTAAAAAATGAGATTCAGGGGTCATAAATTTGAATGGTTTAATAAAACCAGAAGGAAATTTAAATTATAGAATTGGTAGATAAAATTTGAATATGGAATTAGATATTTAACTAAAGATAAGTTAAATAAAAAATTAAAAAAAGGAAATTGAAATGATTTGGTTAAAGTGATTGTGTATTGTGAATTGTTTGTTTATTGGTTGCTAGATTGATCAAATGCAAGAATTCCTCAATAGTTGAATGAACTAAAAACTAGAAAATAATTTTAGTATAAAATCAATATGAAACAAGACTGGAAGGATTTAACCCTGTATTATTTATCTCCAATATATATCGAGTTGAGTACAGGTTGAAAATGGAAGAGCTGTTAGTTGTCGAACTTTGTGATTCGAGTAATGGGTACCCAAAAAAAGGTAAACCTTAATATTATTGATTGGGTGTTTGAATCTATGCCCGAGATGGGTAGTCGCTTGGCTTTTAATTTCCTTGAACCAATATGAGAGGTCCAGAGTGGCGTTTGTGGTTGTTTGGATCGAATAGTACAGAGGAGGTGCTGGCGAATTTTTCGAAAAATTTTCAAACTTGGAATTGTTTTGGATGATATTTAAATGTATTATTTTGGAAATAATCAAGATCGGAACATTCTTCTTACTTTATAATTTCTAGGATGAAATTCTTTTAAGAGGGGAAGAATGTAACAACCCGGATTTTTCGGCTATTTGATTTTGAATATTTAAATCTATTTTAAATATTATAATTGGAATATTAATGGATTTAATATTTAATTCGTTAATTAAACGGCGGCTGAACGTTTATATTTATATTTAAATTATAAAACGAACTCGAAACTGCGTGGTAGTTTGTAAAATTGAATTTGAACTTCAATTGATTATACATAACCCGTTTTCGGTTGGATTTCTGTAAAACAAGAAACGTCTGAATCCATTTGATAATAATTTTTTTAGTAAAGTAGAAAAATTGAGTGTTCGTGTTATAGATTTTGTTTTACGTCCAAATCAAATTTTCAAATAGTCACTACGGAATCGTTTATAAACCATAACGATTATTTAATTATAATTAAATATTGGTTTCGAATTCGGACAAGCTCTTTGAGATGTAATTATAATTTAATTTTTAGAATTTTACTGTAATTTTTAATTTTGAAAATAAGCAACTTTTTATTTGAAGTGTTTTACACCCTATATCAGCATTTTGGGATTTCACCGAATAAGTTATCTTGTCTATTTTATTATATATATGTGATTGTGGCGCATTGCTGGGTGCAACGGTATTTTTATTTATGTCGATGGCGCGTCATATACGAACAAAGTTTTATATAGCGGGGTACGGTTGACTTTAAAACTAAATATCATTGGTTATTTTCTGTAAAATATCGACCATTCGTCTTATTGAAGGGAAAGAATCAATCATTTCCAACGCTGCAACGTCGGATCACTTATTTACTATTGAAGAGTGACAAAACAAAGTTTTCAACCTATATTTTTCGACCATTACGTTTTTTTCAAAAACTAACCTATATGTTCACATGGATTGCTCAATATAAGACAACATGGATAAAATAAATAAAAATCTTCCAAACTTTCTTGCGCCCAGACTTCTGAAATTTCTTGCATCCCAATCCCTCCTTTTCTTGAGCCCCAAACTATTGTTACCGTGCTCGCCAATCTATCTGGATACCTTGCCTGCCACGATATTTTCGAAAAGCCCACCTACCCTACATATTTCAGCAACCTACACACCATAATTTCCGTGCTCTCCACGGTACTACATATATATATATAAAGCCTGTTCCTTCGTTCATTTTATTTACCCTTCAAAATGCAAAAGTATTTTCTCCTTCTAACAGTTCTTCCATGTGAAAATCTGAGCCGCTCCTCCATAGCTAAATCACGTGAGCTTCCTTAGCTATATAAAATAAAGGTCGGCACTCGTTTGACTGTTGTGGAGCTCCGACAAGTTAGGAGAGGAGTTGAGTGGGACAGGGGCAGAGACGGTGGCAGGTTGGAGCGAGGCGCAGGTGAGCGGTTGGAGTGGCGATCAGTTGAAGGCTTCATATTAGGGGAAAGGGAAAACTCCTGTAGCATGTTGTTTCATGCGAGAGTATTGATTAGTGTAAAGCATGGAGTAGATGGGTTTCAAAATAAAACAGCAGCATACGATGAGCTGCAGCTGGTTGAAGACTTTAGTGCGTGATAATTAGGTTGGAGGTGCGGGGATCTGGTGATGTCGAGGTCACGGGGTCCGACGTTGGGGGTTCATCATCGGCGATGGAGTTTAGATGTGATGCGTGGAGTTTAGAAGAAGGTGTATATATCAGTAGAAGGAGTATGGATGCTGGGTAGTTAACGTGAGAAAGTGGATGATGTGGTGCGTTTTGGGAATGTGCTATGAAGAAGCAGGCGTTTGCGTAAAACTGGGAGTGTGGCATGAAACGTTAAGTACATGGAAGGTGGAAGAGGTACTGTGAATGCGTCAGTTGGATGGAAGATGTAGCAGCTTTGCATAAAATGTAAAATGGGAAGTATGGCGTAAGTGAGTTGACGCAGAAAGGTATACGAAGTGAAAAGATAAACCGTGAGTGAGGTTAAGCACTTGGTGATGGGTGCTGTATAGGCTCAGGTTGGTAGTTTTATTTTGAGTGGGGGCCGCTAGTTTCAAAAGAAATAATGAAGTAGGGGAAGGGAACTGTCAAAAATGTTGGTGTGGATTGTTTCTTTTCTAGAAAAAAGGAAGTTATTATGAGCTGGTCTGTGTATTTGTGAAGAGAAGTGGTAGAACATGCAGAAATTGAAGTGGTAACTGTGATGGTGGGATCACATGTTTTGGAGTATAGGGGAAAAGTATGGGCGTGAGTGGTTCTTTTGTGAAACCGTATTTAATGTGGTAACATGCCATGAAAAGGAAGCAGTGGAAAACTGGAAACATGGTTGTACAGTGGGTTGCGTTAGAATTGGAGCAGGAGTATTTTGAGAAGATGAGTTGCGTAAGCGGGTGGGTTCTTAAGTTGTTGGGCTGGTGGGCCTCAGGCCATCTGTGTAGAAGAGTGAGTGCTTGTGTATATATATATATATATGTATATATATATATATATATATATATAATACATGCAGAATGAATTAAGCATGAGGGACGTGGTGGACTAGTGGCTTTGGTCCATGGTTAAAAGAAAGAAAGGTAGAAGACAAAGGCTGCGTTGAAGTTCTCAAGGAGGACTGGTACCGTTTATTGAAACCGGAAGGCGCGTGAATTAGACAAGAACATGGATCAGGCCTTAATCTGATGCTAATGATATGTCAGATCGTTAATAAGGTAATTAAAATTTTTAAATAAATTATTAACTTGGATTATATAATCATATAATATACATAAATGGGAAATGGTCATAACTTATGCATACGATAACAGAATTATGCGAAACAAGGACCATTGGGATCATGACACTTAGGGCTACGCAGTCGAGCTGATTCGGAGAGATGGGACAACATTTGGAATTCTATTTTATTTTAAACATCCGTTTAAAATTAAATGAAACCAAACGCGGACCGTCAATCGTAAAATTATGGTGAGTTAATTCTCACACATTTATGAAATACTAGGATGTGCTAAATTCATATAATTAGATTAAATCATTAATAATTGGTTGATTGGATGCATTGAATGCCTATGGTTGATTTAATGATTGACGTTAATTATATTATCGTTATTTCCATATTCTGTTATGAAATATTATAATGATCTGTGATGCAGGAAAGAACAGGTAGGAGGAATCAAACCGGATTCCCCAAATATTTAGTCTGTTGTTATTTCATATTTTATATGAACTGTTTAAAAACCGTTGACTTTAAACCCCTAGTCGTTGTTGATTGTGTCTGAGCTTTGAATCATTATATAGTATTTATTACGGAACAAATAGCAGATGGCCCAAATATACACCGTTGAATAGAGATCGATTCACCGTCAGGTGAATCCCAAGAAATGAAGTTATAGAATTCATTTAATAACCGAATATATATTTTTAAATATATTATTTTAAATGAAGTTCTAAAACGGAGAAGTTATAGAATTCATTTAATAACCGAATATATATATTTTTAAATATATTATTTTAAATGAAGTTCTAAAAAGGAGAAATCCAAACACACATATATATACATTAATTGGTTTAACCACAAATTACCATTTTTGTACCAAATCTACCGTGCGCGAAGCACGTGCTTATGAAGTGATTTGTAAACAATTGTATTTAGCTAATTCAAGTGACTAGAAGTAACATGACAATTGGAATAGGTTTACATTGATATTAATTTAATGGAAATCAAAGTGAATAGATTTATTTAGATTAATTAATTATTAATTAATTCAAATGGCAAGATCAATAACGATAGACTAACGGGTTGATCACGTTTAGAGTTAAACAAGTTAACGGCGTTAACTGAAATTGTTTATTTAATTAGTTCATTACTTTAATGAGGATAGTTAGTGGTAAAACAAACAATGTTTATTTTGATAAAAAGGTTGAAGGATGATTATTATTTATTTAATAATAATCAAATGGGATTATTTAAATTAATTAGTTTTGTGATTAATTTAAATGGGAAGATAAATTAAGATTTGATTTACGAGTTAATCATGTTAGAGTTGACTAAGTCAACTATGTTAACTAAAATGGATTTATTAAATTAATTTATATTTATGATTGATTAAGTAAAACATATTTTAAATATGAAATTTGATTACCATTTAATAATAATCAAACTGGAAATACTGGGACTTAAAGGGAAAAATGAGATTTAGGAAAGATAAGGATCATTAATATTTTAAATAAATTGTATTAATGAAAATAGAAGTTAAGTTTAAATCATGGCTTAAAGGAAATTCTTATTTGAAATTCTGTTTAATCACATTTATGAAATCCAAGATTTCGACGAAGTATGAAATCCAAGGGTATTGAATATATTAGAAATTGCATTTAAACCTAAATATGAAATTAAAGAATTAGAACTTAACTGGGAATCAGTTGGGATAACTGATTTTCTAAATATTGATCTGATGTTGTTTTCGGCCTTCAGGGTTGATATTTAGGAAATTATTTTCTTATGGATTAACGATTAGGAACTAATGAAGTATGAAATGGAAATCGAAACTGAAACGTAAACCCAAGTTTGAATCCGAGTAGTTAAACGAGACAAATTATAAAGATGCGATATAGAACCGCTATTTAAAGAAGAAATGGTATTTCATCAAGATGGAATTAAAATGGGATTTGTTGTGATATGGGGAATGAGTATCGATTTTTGTATTACAACTGATATCTATCTTAAGATAAGAACGTTGTTGATCAAGGTATGAGAGGTAATTAAAATACCCCAACTTGAACAACTTCAGGATTATCAAGGGATGATATTAGTTGTAATGGTGAAGATGTTAGAGTAAATTATTCTGGGAAAATAACAGTGTAACATTATTCGAAGGTTATGGAAATATATATATAATGAGATTCCAAAATGAAAGGAAATAAAAAGGGGTTTGACGGTATGAAATCATATCACCATAATAAAAGAAATAAAAAAGAGATTGGTGGAAATATAACGGTATTTTCAAAGTTATGGAATAAGATATAAATGGGATTATTCTAAAGATATGAGTACTGATTTTGGTATTCAAATAACGAAGTCAAAGAAGTTGTCGTAATGATAGTTTTACGAATGATAAGTTGAATTGATAAGTTAATAAGAAATGTTATAGCAATGTTTTAAAATGTTAGTCAAAGGTTAAATTAAATATGAGTTTAAGATACGTTCTAAGTATATAAGTAAAAGGATTCGAGTATAATTATATATTAGACCAATATATTATTTTTGGGTATTTCAACTGATATATGATTTTAAGTGGCCAAGTGATGTTGTGTAATAGACAAATGGATTTGTTTATTTTTATGATTGTTTATTTTGATAGTTAAATAACCGACTATCAAAATCTGGCCCAACGTTGTTGGTACGGAAAGACTGAGATCGAATTTATGTCCGAAAACCATTCCGACCAATAAATACGAATACATCGAAGACGCTGATCGACATGGAGCAATTGAAGACCGCAAATCTTCATGAAACGGAAGAGTTACTTAGAATCTCTGGCTGATCTCTAAAGATATACTGTGATTCTGTCGTGGCTGGAATCTACGGGTTGCAAGGACTTCTCGCCGCTGATCCATGGAGTGGTTCCTATATTGGATGCAGTAGGAGAGTACATTCGGTTCATCCTGTTCCTATATGACTTGTATGGACGATGTGAATGGTTGCCAGATGTTCAAAAGTCGATTATAACCTCAAGCCTCACAACTGGGAAATGACAAAAATCGGGCAGGCAACATAGCTATATGGGTCGCACCCATTAGGGTGTATTGTCATCATCTAGAGAATATTCATTTTGTTACTTCTTTTCATTTTTGTATCTCCCGTTTTTCGCACCCATTAGGGTGTATTGTCATCATCTAGAGAATATTCATTTTGTTACTTCTTTTCGTTTCCGTATCTCCTGGGAAAACGGTAGCTGCGCAGCTGTAGGTGACAATATATTCAATACACTCAAGAGAAATGAGTGGTTGGTCATGTGTGGGCCGAGCTGCAAGACGTTCTTGTTGAACCCAGTGTATTCCTCTCTAGAGATACACTATTGGAAGGTAGTTCCATACCTTATCATAGTCGGAATCCAATCTCCAGTAGGCACCGGCGGTTTTGATTGTATACTATATATGTGGAGCGTGAGATGCAAGCGTTCTGCTAGACTCTATTTACTTGTATTTAGACACTATTATAATATCAGAATAAGATATTGATTCCAAAACGTTTTGGGTTATACTAAGGTAAAAACCGTCCATATTTATGTGTGGGCTGGTCTTACTATTATCCTTTTGTTTCAAAAGGATTTCAAAGTTAAACAAGTTGTCATGTTATGAATTTATCACTATAAGTATTTCAGACTGATCCGGGTGAATTTTGCTTTGCTTCAAATGTGCTCGGATCAGACTGAGTACATCATCATGATAGGTATCACTTGGAGCTTCAGAAGAGGACTTCAAGTCGAGACATATTCCATATATTTTCTGGTACTAGTTATTTCCGTTGTGTGTTGTATTGATCTGAATGTATACTCTGATGTTGTAATCATATATATACAGTTCTTTTTGTATAAAATATTATTGATTATTAAATTTTGACCATTCCGCTGTGAGACACTGATCTTCTTATTCTTCTATTCTAATATTTCTTTCTTTCTTCTCTCACCCTCTAACTTCTTTCTATTAGCTTTCTGGGTTTTCAATATTGGAGTTTTGGACTCGAGATGTATTAGTGTATGAATTTGAGTGTTGGAAATTCCGGGTCGCTACATTCATCCTCAACGGAATGGTTTCCACTTGTTAAAGGGGAAATGCTCTAACCATACGTTTGTAACAAGAATCGTCAATGTATATGGTTCCTCTGCTATTTTAATAAACACATATTGACTACACAGAAAGTATCGCTTCAATGAAAGTACAAAGTAGTGTTTTAAACATAAGTAATAAATTACCATTAATAAAGTCTCGAGAGCATCAATGACTCAGCCAGATGACCAAGAAAGCCTCCGCTCAATCTCTTCCACTAGCGCAAAACCTTGAGCCTAAACAATTTGAAAATTTGTTGACATATCAACGAAAAACAGAAGCATGATACATGTTCGCTAGCTTTTTGACCTAGCCACCAAGAATATAAACGTAAGCATTTGGATGGATAAGAACATCTATATGTGTACACTCAAAAGGACGCACACTGGTCCGTGACACCCTAAAGTGGACCCTGCTCGTGACCCCACCTTTCTCATCCATTCGTAATCATCTAGTTACTACTCGTTCGTGACCTGGCCCCTTTCTCCACTCGTGAATTATGCTCCATGACCCGCCGATCACAACTCGTTCATAAGAGAATGGTGACCACGACTTGGTCATTCATGAGCTGAAATTGAAGGATCTTGCGACACCTATCCATAACCGCCATATTGATCATTTCTCCACCCACTCACGAATGGCTCCGAGATCCTTGGGATTTGTGCCACGTGTCCTCACGAACCGCTTGTAGAAATCATCTATAAACAGCCCTACACTTAGCACTTTTCAGGATTTTTTTGGCAATTCAGAGCTCTGATTCCACCATTATCATACCTCAATTATTTTTATTTAGTGTGATCTCGAATTTACTGAGAGAATTATCATTTTAAAAGTGAGACAGAGAGAAAATATTGGTTGTACTTGCATTCGATAATCAAAGTCATATAAAGTGGACGTTGGCTCGTTAACGCAGAACCACTATAAATTTGGTGTGTTTGTTGCATTTTTTTCATTTCTAGTTGTTATTCTCTGCAATTCAAGGCAAGTTGGGTGTTAGAGCCATAATTTGGTCTAACATTTTGGTGCTTTCACTGAGAAACAAATTCTCAACCTGTCGGATTATTCTGCTACTATTTGGATTTTCAAGTCCGAAGAAAATAGTCCGTACTTATCAAGCAAGGTCAAGACGTTATGGCTGGAAAGAAATCCAAGGATTCGCGAACTTCTCAAGCAAACGAAGCTAACGAAGAAAGCACTCAGGAGCAGGTCAAGGCAAGCTCCCCGGCTTGTGGATCGTAGGGGGCGAACCGACCCCAGGAGGGGTTCACGACCTGCTCGCAGGTGGTTACTACGAGTCGCCGCATGGATGCCCTCATGAGCCGTCAATGAGAAGGGTCCACGAACCGCATGAAGGAGGGAACCACGGGCCGCCATTTAGAGGGGGTCACGAACTGTCCTCACCAAGGGACCACAACTCGACCTGGAAAAGAGATTATGGCTCGTTCTGCTCACGCTGGTGCTTCAGCTCGATCTGGCTCAAGTGCTCTACGTCCAACGACGAATACTGATGATCAATTGCATGCTTCTACTCAAATGACAGAAGTAGATCTCTCTCATGTACTCGATATGTTCGAAAGGACGAATGATTAGTTGGCAGCTCAAAGGCAAGAGAGTTCTTTGCAATGACAGAATATTATTGAAATGGACAGACAATTCAATGAACTCCAAAGGCAGAGAACACCTTCACCGACTCATCGCTTCACCTTCGACTCTTCCTCCTTATCGAAACAACCTCCGAGACACTAATCACGACCTCCACCAGAAAGAGATGAAAATGTGGAGCAACACCGGTTTGGATCACTCCCTTCTAGAGCAGAGACGACGTTCAATCTGGGACATGACAATTGTAATAGGAATAATCCTGCCTCATTACCTGCAAAAGGGCCCACAGCACTGCCTAGGGCTCAGGTTATCGATAACCTTATTGAGAACCAACCATTGCGACCCCATTGCCGCGTGATTGACCATTGCCATAGGAGGCAAGGAAGTTCTGCTCAAGCCCCAAACTTTGGAGGACCTCGTAGGGCAAGGAGGGCTGACCTTGAATCCACCTTGACCAATGCCGATGTTGAAGCAATGGTAAGGCAAAACATGGAAGATAGCCATGGAAAAAGAAATAAAGATTGGGGTATAGACTGCAGTCATATGCCATTTACTGATGATATATTAGATGTTCGGTTCCCAAGACAATTTACTATGCCAACAATGAATCGTTATTCGGGCAGGACAGATCCGGTCCAATATTTAATGAGATATTCGGTATATGAATGCTACAGCCGCTCCCGACACAGTAAAGTGCAAAGCATTCCCGATCTTTCTAGAGGATGTGGCATTAATGTGGTTTACCTGCTTGCCTGCTCGATTGATTTCCAACTTCAAGGAATTGGGTGAAAGAATCATCAATCAATTTTGACTTCATGTTCAAAGGTCCAAAAACGTCGTTGAGCTATCACTCATCTCATCCAGCAACATCCTGATGAAACTCTGAGATCGTACTTAGACCACTTTAATTTAGCAGTCATAGAGGTTAGAGATCCTCACGAGCAGTCAATCCTAATGGCCTTAATTGATGGAGTAGATAAAGATACGGAATTCAGCAGATACTTAGCTGGGAAACCGCCCCTCACCAGGGAAATATTCTATGAAAATGCCAATATCAGTCTGCACCAAGAGGAGTTGTATGCAAATTGAAAGAGGAAATCTGCTGATAAAGAAGATATACAGAGCAATGCGGCCGTCAAACAGTCCGAAGATAGCTCTGGAACGGTGTAGGTGAATGTTGGAAATAATAACCAAGTTAGCGGTCGCCAGAACGGGAACGACAATTGGAAGAAGAATCGGGGAAATGATTCACAAAAGAGACCTCGGTTCAAAGCATTTGAGAATTTTACACCACTGAATTACATGTTAGAAAATATCTTCCTAGACACTTATAATGTTCCCCAATATAAGCAGACTTCACCAAGAGACTCAACAGAGAAAGAGCGTAAGACAGGAAAATTCTGCCTTTTTCATCAAACTCATGGTCACTCCACTAACGAGTGCCGTAACTTGAGAGATTTCATTGAAAAACTCCTTAGAGAAGGTAAGTTGGTCGAATACAAGGTCACCCCGAGAGACATGAGGCAAGCCGGACAGGCCCCGAATCAAACCAACCTGCTTCTAGACCCACTGCTCAGCAGAAGGGAAAGAATATTGTTATCAACACTATAGTTGGAGGACCTCACCCGGCTGGACATAGCTTCAGAGCAATGGATCAATATGTAAATGCAGCCAAGCACATTAGAGTAGAAGAGTGCAGTAATCCCGAAGAGACCGCCCCAATCAAGCAACAGAAAACAATGTTTGATGATGTCATATTTCCCGATAGAGATAGTAGTGGAGTTCACTCCCATACCAAAGACCCTTTAGTCATCACCGCTACTATTGGTTCTGCTCTAGTCCATAAATTCTTAGTGGACAACGAAAGCTCAATCAATATTCTGTTTAAGAAAGTGTTTGATCAGATGAAGCTCGAAGCCGAGGATTTAAAGCCGTGTGATGGATGGATACGCGACTTCAATGGGGCCTCGACGACTTCGATGGGATATGTAGAATTGTTAGTGACCTTGGGAGGTGATCGCCAGAGAGTGAGAATTCTCCCGTTTGTAGTTTTGGATATTGACTCGCCCTATAATGCCTTTTTGGGCCGACCAGCCCTGGCAGAACTCAAGGCCTACATTGCTACCTGGTGCTTATTGTTGAAATTCCCAGCAGATGCAGGAGTGGGAGTGATTAGAGGTGACCAGGCCACTGGATGAGCCTATTACATGCCGGAATTGAAGATGTTGATGAAAGGACTGAATATGGAAACCAAAGGTGCTTCCTCTCCCGCAAAGGAAAGGTCAACAAATAAAGTAAGGGGGACGACCCCGTGGGAGTCGCCCGGAGAATTTCCCGAGGACATAGATCCCAGAGAGGACGAAGAGCCTAGGGACAGGATGGCGACGCCCAATGAAACAGCGGTGGATATCCAAATTGACAACAATGACCCAGCGACGGTTTTGAAAATAGCATCCCAGTTAGATCCTCTTCGAGTAAAGGAATCGACTGATTTCTTAGAATCCAAATTGGATGTGTTTGCCTGGAGCTATGCTGACATGTATGGGATATCACCTTCAATTATGAACTACTCATTGAGTACCAACCAAAACATCCACCCGTTAAGTAGAAAAGGCGAATGATCGGCCCAGAGAGGTCAGCTGCTCTGAAGGAAGAAGTTGAGAAGTTGAGGAACAATGGACTCATAAGAGATTCGGTTTGCCTAGAATGGATCTCGAATCCCGTTTTAGTAAAGAAGGCCAACGGAAAGTGGCATACATGCATTGATTTTTCAGACTTAAATAAAGCTTGCCCGAAGGACAGTTTTCCTCTTCCAAGGATTGATCAATTAGTGGGTTCAACAGTAGGTCATGAACTCTTATTGAAACACCCCACCTTCGTTAAGGTCACTCACAAAGGGAATGCCTTAATTTTTGTGGAGCATTATAGGTAAAAGATACACATAATTTACAAGACAAACATATAAACAGCGGAAAAACTAAATTTATTTTATAAGTACGTGGTTCAGTTAAAACATTACAACAACTGTCTCAAACCAACTTCCAAATTATTACAACAAAATCTCTGTCTTGAATTAAAACATAAAGAAGCATTAAAATAACAGTAAGGCAGCATAAATCCCCAATAAGAGAGTATACAAAGCCATAGCCCAAGGAAAGAGAATCCAAGCAAAACATCTACTCTCTTCAAGCTGGAAATGGTCCGAACTAAGCTGAGGTATTCCCTCCCTATGGACCAGGGGGGAGGGGGGAATAGAAGAAAAGAAGACGAAAGAAAATGGGTCAGACATGAGTCTGGTAAGTCCAGTGATTATTTAGCACATAAACAAGAAAACAGATTATGACATGAATAAACTGAACCTAGGATAGTACCCTAAAAGTAAGGTAATAAACTGAATATGCTATCGCACTCATTTCTATTTCTCTGCACCCACTTAACAGTGTTTCAGCTAGCACCATGTGTTCAAGATAAATGATCCCCTTTTTCGATCGTCTCCTATTCGTATACGTTTACCGATTGTGTCATTCAGCCCCACTTGATTGTAGATACCTGTGCTTGTCCCACCGTGGGGTGTATCAAATCCTATGGTGGTAGCCCGACACAATTCAAGATGCACAGTGTATAACTACCGATGCCCAGTGCCTGCTTTTTCCATTCCAGAGTACGTGCACGCCCGCACTCCGTCGGAACCTACACTGACGCACCACTCGCCGTTGTTTTGACTGCTTATATTCAGCCCAGCAATCATTCCCCACCCTGCCTAGTTCAGGGTATCATGATACATCCATGTGGGTTACTGCTGAAATGGGTCCCCATTACTAGGGATTCCTAATCAACATGTTAAAATGGTTAAGTGTTCTCAAATTAACCTAACCCCACCCATCATTTTAGTTAACATGTTGTATTGGTTAAGTGTTGCCTTAATTAACTTAACCCTACCATTCATGTCTTAGCTTTAATTTATTCTTCAAAGCACCAACCACTCACATTAGATATGTATTGTTGCGGTCGCTGGATGTGCTGGTCGATTCCGGGCAGTCTTACATCGCAACTCAATCTAACCTCGGGTTCTTTTGGGCTTGATGCGCTAACCTCTCACATTAGATCTATATTGTTACGATTGCTGGATGTGCCGGGCGGTTCTGGGCAGTCTTACACCGTAACTCAATCTAACCTCGGGTTAGGCATATTCGTCTTTTACTTAATTTACATATTTACTCTTTATATATATATATATATATATATATATATATATATATATATATATAAATTATCCATAATTATTGCCATTTAAGTCATGCCCCATTTACCCACTAGATCATGTTCAGAATTTTTAGGTATGTAAATTGTACCAATTTATGCTACTAATCCTTTATATGATTATGGGCCAAACTATGCCAATAATTTGAAATTTAAGGTTTTTCCCAACGTTACCCCCGTCATACGTTCGCAAAATTCACATAGAATGTTAGGCTCACAACTTAGCCTAACTTATATACAAAAGGGGAAAGAAAGGAGCATGTACCATTCCTACAACATAAAATAATAAGGATCTAACTAAACATGTGTCATATTAATTTGGCATGAACTTGCATTTTTGGATCCAATTAACATGAATCTTAAGCATATGAAATTACACAAATCCAACTAGACATGTAAATGTAAACTTGCAATTTGGATCCAATTAATTTGAATCTTAAGCATATGAAATTACGCAAATCCAACTAGGCATGTAAATGTAAACATGCAATTTGGATCCAATAATCGTAGATCTAACATATGAGAATGTTGATCTAAACATACATATGACCTAGCCTAAAATCTCACATGTAACATAACATGAAAGAGTCACCAAATTTACATAATACACGATTGGTTTAACATACAACATAATAAGTCCAATGAAACATAGTAGTCTCATAGGCATATATGATAGAATCGTTACAAGAATAGACATGAATCAACATCACCATTATCTTACAACTTAGGAACAACTCTAGTTTTCACTTTATTACAAAACATAACTTTTAATTGTTCACATTTAAATAATAACAGGACTTACAAACAAAAGAAAGTCTTGTTTTCTGGGATCTGTTTTCTGAAACTGAAAAGCAATCCCTTGACGTAGACTATCGATTCTCAAATTTACATTAGACTCGTAGCTTCTAACTTGCTTTTCAGTTTGAGAAGAAATGGTCGCTAGGGTAGGTTGATCATGGACAACATGGTGGCTCCTTGGAATGAAATTGTTTGATTTAGGGTTGAGGACCAGGGTTGCTTTTATAGAGGTTTAAACTTATGTGAGCCATTAGATCATCTTAGGAGCGATAACAACTGTCCAGACTAGATAGAGTTATCTAGAAATTGCCACCTATGCCCTAGTGACTCAGCAACAAGTCAGAAAATCATCACTGTTTGGATCTGGGTGAGGGGGTTGACCCCTATAGGGGGTCGACACCCCAGTCGACACCCCTCTTGGGGGGTCGACACCTATGTCGACCCTTTTGGAGGGAGTCGACCCCTATGGGCGGGAATTTTCCCGCCCAGCTGAGCCACGTGATTTTTGAAATTCGAACTGTTTTGTTTATTAAATTATTTAATTATATAATTTTCTATTTAAACGTGAAATCTTCTGAACTCCATAGCTTCTTCATACAGAGTCCGATTCACGCAAACTCGGACTCTATCTCAAGCAGAATTCCAAGACGAACGCAATGGCATAACCCGTTTCCCTTAATTATTACTTTTACAATTAAGTATTCTTTAATTCGTTACTTTAATAAACATAGAAAATACAGGGTGTTACATCCTCCCCTCCTTAAAGGATTTCGTCCCCGAAATCATCAAGTCACGAAGAATGTATATCCTACCATCCAATCATCCATCTACTCAACCGTCAAACACCAGCATCCATTGTCCTTAAAAGATTTCTAATGCTTTCATGATTGTATGCAGAGTGTGCGTGTATGTCCTTATCTAATGCAAAATCAAGCGGTCTACTGATTCAGTTAACCTCCTTAATGCAAATTATGTTAGTTCCATGAGTCCATTATGCATGCAATTTTTCCTAATCATACTTTCTACATGAGTGCACAATCATCCATACAAATGCAACGTCCATATGATAACATTCCAAGTTTCAATCCATATACAAATACATTTATGCATATGCAATATGAAAGTGACTGAGCCGATCTAACACCTAATATGTGTGTATATGCATCCACTAGCAACTACTAGCAACCACTCGCAACCATCAATCATAACATGTTACAAATACATGTTTACATCCATTGGTTTCTACCTAAGGATAAAGAATAGGACCGAGGAGATATACTTAAAAAGATAGATATAAGCATGTATAAACTTATGGAAAAAAATAGATCAAGGAGGTACCCTCAAAAGGAAAAGGGTAGGCTGCGCATATTTTTCTCTTAGTTTCCCAAGTCGCGTCTTCCTCAGCGTCACTCCATTGAACTTTAACAAGCTTGACTTCACGGTTGCGTAGCTTTTTGACTTTCATACCCAAGATACGAGTTGGAACACTTCTCACGGTCGCTTCTCGTTCCACTTCTACTTCCTCTAGTATACTCAGGTCCACAACTTCCGCAAACTCATGTAAGCACTTTCGTAGTTGAGAAACATGAAAAACATTATGAATTCCAGCCAGTCTTTCAGGTAGCTCTACTATGTAAGCCATCGTCCCAATCCTTTCAATGATAGGAAATGGTCCTATAAATATTGGTGCCAACTTTCTTACGGACCCAAAGCGAATGAGATTCCTCAAAGGAGATACTTTAAGGAACACCCTATCTCCAACTTCAAACTCAAGGTCGGTCCTTCTTTTGTCTGCGTAGGATTTCTGTCTATCTTGTGCAGTCTTCATCCGTCTTCTTATCAAGTCCACCTTTTTTGAAGTTTCTCTAATCATGTCTGGCCCAAGTACGAGCTTGTCTGCAGACTCCCACCAACAAGTTGGTGATCGGCATGGTCTTCCATATAAAGACTCGAAGGATGCCATGCCTATGGTGGCTTGGTAGCTATTGTTGTAAGAAAATTCCACTAAAGGAAGATGATCCTCCCACGTTCCTCCAAATTCAAGAATGCACAATCTTAAGAGATCTTCCAATACTCTGTTCACCCTTTCCGTCTGACCTTCGGTTTGGGGGTGATAGGCCGTGCTTAAGCATAGTTGTGTGCTTACAGCCTCTTGCAAACTCTTCCAAAACTCGCTCGTAAAGATAGGATCTCGATCACTCACTATGCTAGAGGGTATCCCATGGAGTCGAACAATCTCTTTAAGATAAATGGATGCTAAGGACGAGGCAGTCCTTCTACTCTTAACAGGTATAAAGTGAGCGCTTTTAGTGAGCCAGTCCACTATTACCCAAATACTGGTATTGCACCTTCTTGACCTAGGCAACCCATCAACAAAGTCCATCGAAATGCTATCCCATTTCCACTGTGGGACCTCCAAAGGATGAAGCAGACCACCAGGCTTCTTCTGCTCCGCTTTGACTTGCTGGCATATCAAGCACTTAGCGACGACCTCAGCTACATCCCTCTTCATGCCATTCCAAAAGAAAACCCTTTTTATGTCTTTATACTTCTTGTCTCCACCTGGGTGTATGGTTAGCTTAGAATGGTGTGCTTCTTCGAGAATCGTCTTCACCAAATCTCTTGCTTGTGGGACGCATAGTCCTCCATCCTGTCTCAACCAACCCTTATCATCAATGGAGTATCTATTGAGGTGACTAGAAGTCTCACCCTTAATTAGCTTATCCATCATATCAACTAGCTGAGGGTCTTCACGTTGCACGGTTCCTATTAAGTCCAAAAGAGTAGGTCGCACCTCTAGCGATGCTAACAAACCAGGTACAAATTCAGAGGAGGGTCTAAAGTCAAAGTTAGCTATGTACTCCAAGTTTTTCCTTTCTACAAAGAGAGGACTTAAGATCAGCTTCTTTCTACTCAAGGCGTCTGCTACTACATTGCCCTTGCCAGGAGTATAGGAAATCTCAAAATCATATGAGGCCAGAAATTCCATCCACCTTTGTTGTCTTAAGTTAAGATCTTTCTGTGAGAAAAGGTACTTTAATGATTTATGGTCAGTAAACAATTCAAACCTTTCTCCTAGTAGATAATGGCGCCATGACTTAAGAGCGAAAACAATGGAAACTATCTCCAAATCATGAGTTGGGTAGTTTTTCTCATGTACCTTCAACTGCCTTCCCCCATAACAAACCACCTTGCCTTCTTGCATCAAGACAGCGCCTAATCCTGTACCGCATGCGTCTGTGTATATGGTAAACATTTTTCTCCCATCAGGCAATGTCAGAACTGGGGCTGTTGTTAGAGCCCTTTTCAAGCGTTGGAAAGCGACATCGCAATCCAAATCCCAAACGAAAGTTATATTCTTCTTTGTCAATCTTTTGAGTGAGGCTGAGATTTTTGCAAAGTCTTTAATGAACTTTCGGTAAAAGCCCGCTAGCCCGAGAAAGCTTCAGACTTCGGTTGCATTCCGTGGAACCTTCCATTCTTGCACCGCAACTACTTTTGCGGGGTCCACTGCTATCCCCTCTTTGGACAGCACATGTCCAAGAAACCTCACTTCTTCTCTCCAGAAATGACATTTGGAGAATTTGGCTTTCAGCTGATGTGCACGAAGAGTATTCATGACTTCCCTTAAATGCAAAGCATGCCCTTCTTCATTCTTCGAGAAAATCAAAATGTCATCCATGAAGATCACCACAAACTTATTAAAGAACTCCATGAACACCCTTCTCATCAAGCAACGAAATAAGCGGGTGCGTTTGTCAAGCCGAAAGGCATGACAAGCCATTCGAAGAAACCATCCGGGGTTCTGAATGTAGTCTTATAAAGGCTGTCTTCAGCCACTCTTAGCTGATGAAACCCGGTAGCCAGATCTAGTTGGGAGAAGACCGATGCACCTACAAGCTGATCAAACAAGTCATCTATCCTTGGAAGTGGATGCCTATTCTTCTTGGTCAGCTTTTTAGCTCCTTATAGTCAACGCATAGGCGAAATGAACCATCCGTTTTGGTTGCGAACACTACTGGAGCACCCCATTCAGAAATACTCCGCTTTATAAACCCCTTTTCGAGTAGCTCTTTAACTTGCTTGCTGAGCTCTTTCCTCTCCACTGGAGCCATGTGTCCAACGGGTAGAGCTACGGGTTTTGCATTATCAACAAGGTATATGCGGAAGTCTATCTCCCGCTTCGGAGGTAAGCCCTTCACCTCTTCAAATACATCTGAGTATTCACGGACTACTCTAACAGACTGCACGTTTTCAACAGACGCATCAAGAGACTCTAGGTAGCTAAGCATAACAGAATTCATGGGATTACAAGAGATTTCGAGAGTGTTACCAAGGCGAGTCATAATTCTAATCACTCTCTTTTCACAATCGAGGATGGCACCATTACTGGATAACCAATCCTTGCCTAGAATCAACCCATAGCCTGTGAAGCCCAAAACATAGGCATTATATCTAAACTCAATGCTTAGTATAGAAATTTCCAAATCCAAACAAATCATTGACAAATAAGCCGAGCCCCCAATTGGATTTGAAACAACTAAGGGATCCTCTAATATACTGGTGTCTAGGTGCAGAGATTCAACTAAAGCGGTAGATACAAAAGAGTGCGATGCCCCAGAATCAAAGAGTGTACAAACAGGATGATCAAAAAGATAAACTAAACTCTCAACAGAAATATTTCTACTTCGTTCTTGCGGAGGTACTATGAGAGCGTGAACCTGCCCTCCAGAAGTAGATCCAGTCATCTGCCCTTTCCCTTGCTTTCTTGGGCAGTCCTTAGCCATGTGTCCTGTCACGCTGCAGTGAAAACAACCACCCATCTTCCTCTTTTTCTTTCTGCAGTCCTTAATCAGATGTCCAATAATGCCACAAAAATTACACTTCCTTTTGTCACGGGGTTTGTTGTTCTTCCCGCCCTTATTTGAATTTGTCTTTTTATTTTGTGATCCCTCCACTTTCTTATCTTGAGGTACTTCCACCTTTGCCTCTTTCTTGCCATCCTTGTCTTCCTCCTGTTACAGTGCCATGTCCACCAGTCTCTCATAAGTCTCACCCATAGGTATATGGGACATAGCTAGGCTGTGCAGTGGCTCATTCAACCCTTTAACAAAACGGAGAGCCTTCTTATGGGGAGTGTTCACTAACTCCAGTCTGAATCTATCCAGCTGGTTGAATTGGTTGACGTATTCCTTGACTGACATACTTCCCTATTTGAGAGCTAAGAACTTCTCCATTTGTAGGCTACGTTCAGCTTGTGAGAGGAATTTCATTTCAAACCTCATTCTGAAATCCTCCCAAGTTTCAACTAGTCTCAGCATTAGTAACTTCCCACCAATAAGAGGCTTCGTCTTTAAGCAACCATATGACCAACTGTATCTTCTGCCTATCATCCACTTCGAAGATAACAAACAAGTTCTCGGTTTCTTTGAGCTAGTTCCTTGCTTCTACAAATGACTCAGTCCCATTATATTTCTTTCCACTCATGGCTCGAAAGTCTCTACATATCTTTGAGAACGCATTTGCACGAGGAGGAGGACGAGGAGGAACAGCTGCAACTGGGGGAGGAGGAACGTCTGCTGGGCCTGCATCATTAGCCCTAGCCTCTAGGTACCTTCTGAACCAACCAGGTACCGGTACGCCCTTTGGAAGGTTAAGATCCCCAAACATGCTAAAACCAAAAAAAAGATTTAAAACAAAGGATAGAAAGATAGTGCATATGGCTTTGGCTGATTATGCCTTTTAAAATAAAAACAACACTTTTTCTTGAAAATTCTTCTTTAAACTTCTTTTTGAAAATTAGTTTCCAAAATTTTTATCTGATCTAGCAACCATCAGCTCTGATACTAAGTGAAACACCCCACCTTCGTTAAGGTCACCCACAAAGGGAATGCCTTAATTTCGGTGGAGCATTATAGGTAAAAGATACACATAATTTACAAGACAGACATATAAACAGCGGAAAAACTAAATTTATTTCATAAGTACGTGGTTCATTTAAAACATTACAACAAATGTCTCAAACCAACTTCCAAATTATTACAACAAAATCTCTGTCTTGAATTAAAACATAAAAGAGCATTAAAATAACAGTAAGGCGGCATAAATCCCCAATAAGAGAGTATCCAAAGCCATAGCCCAAGGAAAGAGAATCCAAGCAATACATCTACTCTCTTCAAGCTGGAAATGGTCCGAACTAAGCTGAAGTATTCCCTCCCTGTGGACCGAGGGGGAAACGGAAGAAAAGAAGATGAAAGAAAATGGGTCAGACATGAGTCTGGTAAGTCCAGTGATTATTTAGCATGTAAACAAGAAAAAGGATTATGACATGAATAAACTAAACCTAGGACAGTACCCTAGAAGTAGGATAATAAAACTGAATATGCTATCGCACTCAATTCTATTTCTCTGCACACACTTACAAGTGTTTCAACTAGCACCATGTGTTCAAAATAAATGATCCCCTTTTTCGATTGACTCCTATTCGTATACGTTTATAGCTTGTATCATTCAACCCCGCTTGATTGTAGATACCTGTGCTGGTCCCACCATGGGATGTATCAAATCCTATGGTGGCAACCGACACAATTCAAGATGCACAGTGTATAACTACTGATGCCCAGTGCATGCTTTTTCCATTCCGGAGTACGTGCACGCTCGCACTCCGTCGGAACCTACATTGACGCACCACCCGCCGTTGTTTTGACCGCTTATAATCATCCCAGTAATCGTGCCCTGCCTAGTTTAGGGTACCATGATACATCTATGTGGGTTACTGCTGAAATGGGTCCCTATTACTAGGGATTCCTAATCAATATGTTAAAATGGTTAGGTGTACTCAAATTAACCTAACCCCACCCATCAGTTTAGTTAACAAGTTGTATTGGTTAAATGTTGCCTTAATTAACTTAACCCTACCATTCATGTCTTTGCTTTAATTTATTCATCAAAGCACTAACCACTCACATTAGATTTGTATTGTTGCCATCGCTGGATGTGCCGGTCGGTTCCAGACAGTCTTACACCGCAACTCAATCTAACTTCGGTTCTTTTGGGCTTGATGCACTAACCTCTCACATTAGATCTATACTGTTACGGTTGCTGGATGTGCCGGGCGGTTCCGAGCAGTCTTACACCGTAACTCAATCTAACCTCGAGCTAGGCATATTCGTCTTTTACTTAATTTACATTATATATATATATATGTAAATTATCCACAATTATTGCCATTCAAGTCATGCCACATTTACCCACTAGATCATGTTCATAATTTTTAGGTATATAAATTATACCAATTTATGCCACTAATCATTTATATGATTATGGGCCAAACTATGCCAATAATTTGAAATTTAAGGTTTTTCCCAACGTTTCTGCCCGTTATACGTTCGCAAAATTCACATAGAATGTTAGGTTCACAACTTAGCCTAACTTATATACAAAAGGGGAAAGAAAGGAGCATGTACCATTCCTACAACATAAAATAATAAGGATCTAACTAAACATGTGTCATATAAGTTTGGCATGAACTTGCATTTTTGGATCCAATTAACATGAATCTTAAGCATATGAAATTACTCAAATCCAACTAGATATGTAAATGTAAACTTGCAATTTGGATCCAATTAATATGAATCTTAAGCATATGAAATTATGCAAATCCAACTAGGCATGTAAATGTAAACTTGCAATTTGAATCCAATAATCATAGATCTAACATATGAGAAAGTAGATCTAAACATATACATGACTTAGCCTAAAAACTCACATGTAACATAACATGAAAGAGTCACCAAATTTATGCAATACACGATTGGTTTAACATACAACATAACCACAATAGTCTCATAGGCATATATGATAGAATCGTTACAAGAATAGACATGAATCAGCATCACCATTATCTTACAACTTAGGCATAACTCTAGTTTTCACTTTATTACAATTCATAACTCTTAATTGTTCACATCTAAATAATAATAGGACTTATAAACAAAAGAAAGTCTTGTTTTCTGGGATATATTTTCTGAAACTGAAAAGCAATCCCTTGATGTAGACTATCGATTCTCAAATTTAGATTAGACTCGTAGCTTCTAACTTGCTTTCTAGTTTGAGAAGAAATGGTGGCTAGGTTAGGTCGATCATGGACAGCATGGTGGCTCCTTGGAATGAAATTGTGTGATTTAGGGTTGGGGAATAGGGTTGCTTTTATAGAGGTTTAAACTTATGTGAGCCGTTAGATCATCCTAAGAGCGATCACAACCGTCTAGACTAGATAGAGTTATCCAGAATTTGCCACCTATGCCCTAGTGACTCAGCAACAAGTCAGAAAACAATCACTATTTGGATCTGGGTGAGGGGGTCGACCTCTATAGGGGGTTGACACCCCAGTCGACACCCCTCTTGGGGGGTCGACACTTATGTCGAACACCCTGGGGAGAGTCGACCCCTATGGGCGGGAATTTTCTCGCCCAGCTGGGCCACGTGATTTTTGAAATTCGAACTGTTTTGTTTATTAAATTATTTGATTATATAATTTTCTGTTTAAACATGAAATCTTCTGAACTCCATAACCTCTTCATACGGAGTCCGGTTCACGCAAACTCGGACTCTATCTCAAGCAGAATTCCGAGCGAACGCATTGGCGTAACCCGTTTCCCTTAATTCTCACTTTTACAATTAAGTATTCTTTAATTCATTACTTTAATAAACATAGAAAATACAGGGTGTTACACTTATCCTTTATGGATGCGTATTTCGAATATAACTAGATTCTCATGCATGTCCCGGACCAAGAGCATACCAGCTTCCTCATGGATTTGGGATTGTACTGCCATGTAGTGATGCCTTTCGGTCTGAAGAATGCTGGAGCTACATATCAACGGCTAGTCAACCGGATGTTCTACAATCAGATTGGAAAGACAATGGAAGTATATGTCGACGATATGTTAGTAAAGTCCAGACAATCGTCCCACTATACTGATGATCTAGCAGAAATGTTTGATATTCTCTGACAGTATGGGATGAAACTCAACCCTCTGAAGTGTTCGTTCGGAGTTGCCTCCGGAAAATTCCTGGGCTTTATTATTAGCCCGTGAGGAATTGAAATCAATCCAGATCAAATCACGACAATCAGGAATATTCAAACACCAAGGCAAATTAAAGATGTGCAGAGCCTCACCGGAAAAGTAGCTGCATTAAGCAGATTCATTTCTAAAACTACAAACAAGTGCATTCCATTCTTTGACTTGATAAAGCGAGGAAAATGCAATTTTAAATGGACTCTCGATTGTGTGGAAGCTTTTCAGATTTTGCTAAATCATCTAGAAAATCCCCCGATACTGTCCAAGCCTGTAGACCACGAGGATTTGTTCGTATACTTGGCAATGTCGTCCCATGCAATAAGTTCAGCCTTGGTAAGAGAAGAAGATAAAGTCTATAGGCATGTGTATTATGTGTGTAAGAAGCTTTGCCACTACTTCCAAGCTCTTCCCATCACCGTGTACACTGACCATCCACTCCGACAAGTTTTACAAAGACCAGAGGTGTCAGGAAGGCTACTCAAATGGAATATTGAGTTGATTCAACTCGATTTGAATTTCCAGCCCCGAAGATCGATAAGGAGGCAAGTATTGGTAGATTTTATAGTAGAATTTACTATCCTAGAGGATGATGTAATGAGTGAAGAAGTTGATACCTCAAAACAACTAGTTGACCCAAATACCTAGAAAATATATACTGATGGAGCCAAGAATGATAGACGATCTGGCGTTGGAATGGTACTTGTAACTCCCAAAGAACGGTTGATATACTATGCCCTAAGATTATAGTTCCATGCTACGAACAATGACTCGGAGTACGAGGCGCTGATTGCCGGGCTTAGGCCTGTAAAGGAGTTGGAGATAGCAAAGCTAGTATCTTTTGCGATTCCAACTTAGTTGTAAACCCGGTCAATGAAAAGTTTTAGGCTAAAGGGCCAAGGCTTGTATCATATTTAAAGAAAGTGAGAAAATTGCTGGGTGAATTTGAACACTACAGCATAACTCATATCACTCGATCAGAGAATCAGAAGGCATATAAGTTGGCCAAACTGACTAGTTCTGCAATCCTGAGGACACAGAGATGGTTCCAATTGAGATATTACATTCTCCAAGTATCGATCAGATGGAAATTGATCCCGTACCGGAGACTGAGCTAGAAAGAGAGTCGTGGATAACGCTCTTAAAGAACTTCCTGATAAGTGGGGAGCTTCCAACCAAAAAGAGCGAAAGACGTGCCGTCATTCGTAAATCCTCCAGATATGTCATGCAAGGCAAAGTCCTATATTGACAAGGGTTCTCCATGCCACTCCTCTGGTGTATAGCCCACGACGACATTGAACGAGTATTGAGAGAAGTCATGAAGGTGAATGTTGTGACCGCACTGGAGGCCAAAAACTAGCAAAGAAGATACTATGGTATGGATATTTCTGGCCAACCGTAAATAAAGATG
Source organism: Allium sativum (assembly GCA_030737875.1). NCBI lineage: Eukaryota > Viridiplantae > Streptophyta > Magnoliopsida > Asparagales > Amaryllidaceae > Allium > Allium sativum. The sequence goes on along the minus strand of CM060922.1, from coordinate 315,737,152 downwards.
CAGCCAAATATGCGCGGCGCTGCGACAAGTGCCAGAAATTTTCCAAGATTCCTAGGGCACCTCCCAACCAGTTGAAGGCGATGATGAGCCTGTGGCCCTTTGCTATCTGGGGTATTGACATTATCGGAAGCCTTCCCATTGCAAAGGGCGGGGCAAAGTTCGCTAATATGACTGTGGATTACTTCACAAAGTATGTCGAGGCGGAGCCATTGACCACGATCACAACCAAGCAAGTGATTAAATTCGTCATCAGAAACATTATATGTCAGTTTGGAATCTCGAAGGTCATCATAACAGATAACGGGACCCAATTCGATAACACAGAGTTTCAAGACTTTTGCTAGAGATATCGTATCGTTAAAAGATACACGACTGTGGCACATCCACAGTCAAATGGACAGGTAGAAGCAGCAAACAAGGAATCAAGTCCATTCTGAAGAAGCAATTGAAGCGGCCCGAAGCCATGTGGTTCGAGGGTCGACGAGTTACCTCTGGCATTGTGGGCCTACAGAACAACTTACAAATCAGCAACTAGGCACATGCCCTTCTCCCTCGCTTTTGGATCCGAGGCGGTCATCCCAGTCGAATTAGAAGTACCATCCAATAAAACCACCTATTACGACCCGATGACTAACAATAAGTTGCTCCTCGAGTCCCTAGATATGGTTGAAGAAAAGGGACGAAGCGGATCTACGTGCGTTGAGGCATAAGAAGCAGATTGCTCAGTATTACAATAAAAAAGTCCGAGCTTGAACCTTTGAACCCGGAGACTTGGTTCTAAAATTTGTCTTTCCTCCCTTAGTCCATTTGGGTCACAAATGGAAGGACCATACACCATCCTACGGAGGCTTGATAATGGATCTTTCAAGCTAGCGATCGTGGATAGAGACGAGATCCCCAGAGTATGGAACGCCCAACATTTGAGGTGTTACTTGACATGAAATTGTCATCTTTACTCTTTTGTTTTTAGGACCATGTAAAAAGGCACGACTTGCCTAGAACAGCCTGGTTATATAAGCAAAAGATTATAAAGTGGACTTAGGTCATGATTCGACCGAACCACTATAAAATACTGTGTGTCATTTATTTTTATCGCACCATTTTTTATTTTACTCTTCCATTCTTTACTTATATAAGTTGTTATAATTATGAAATTTGCTATGAATCTCACGGTAATCTCAAAGCACGTAGTTCAAGGTACCCTCTATCATATCAAGAGGCCAACAGTATGCAGAGCATCGAGGGTGTAATGAAGTAAATGACGCAACTATTGACACTCTATTTCTCATGACCTAAGAAAGAGTATAAAGGACAGGGAAATGAATTTTCCACGAGACGTGAAGGTGCACCATGATTAAAAAGACCATCTCGGCTAAACTCTACCCTTAGCATCCGAGGGGAGAGTATAAAGGTGCCAGGGATTAGGCGCTGCAAATGAACTCCTACCCCACTGAAGGATTGGGGGGCAGACTGAAAGCTGAGTTTGAACTCCATCCTGGGCATACGACAGGGGAATATAGAGGCTTTTTGATTAATTGCCACAAAAGGGCTCCTATCCCATCACAGAACCGAAAACTAGAGTGAAAGATGAGCCTGAACCCCTCATGTTCGGACCGGGGGAGGGGAGAGGCGGGCAACCTATGCAAGACTTTAATCAATCCTCAACAAGCCCTGGTCAGGCATTATGTTAATGACTGATTAGGGGATACTCATACACATATAATGCAGGAATAGTAAATTTTCATTGCACATGATTTTGACTTAATTGTGATTCAAATATTTGTGTATGACTAAGTATGATAAACTTGCAGGTACACAATAATACAAAAGAAATGGAACTTCATTTACTAATGTAGGTTTACAAAACAAAGCTAGACAAAAAAGTGAGGGCGATTCTCACTTCTACATCATAAGGCCAGTGGAAAAACTAAAAGACATAAACAGATGAGCTCTATTTGGGATTTGGGGATGATCTTGGATTCTTTTTTTTTTCGTCTGCTTCTTCGGCTCCTCCTTGTCGACGTCGGATTTGTCATGCTTCTTCCTTTTCCTCTTATTTGAAGGATGATCTTGTGGAATGTCAGAGGACAGGGTTGCAAGCTGTGTGGTTATCGATTTGGTGGAGAGATTTATGATTAATCTAGATTTGGGGTCAGCTGCAGAGATAGGTGGCACATTTAGAGGCCCTTCCTCTATTTTCATCTATAGCTGTTCATGCTGTTTGGCCTTCATGTCAGCTAAGGTCAGGTTGCCATCATCCTTTGTTTCCTCAGTGATGGCAACCTCCTCTTCTTCATCCGCCTGTCACTGTCGGTACCCTTTAAGGCTTCGATGATTTCAGCATCCCTAGTTACATCAGTACTTAATACCACAATGGCCTTCTCGATTGTTTCGACCTCAGTTTGCTTCGGGACCTTTGATGGTATGTCGATCTTCTCGATCTCTGCCTGCTTTCCTACAATCCCTTCGGTCGGCCTGGCACCTATATCATGAGAAACAACTATTATTACTTTGGGAGGAAATGTGGTCTTCTCGATTGTTTGCTCCACAATGCGACTGAAAGTTAAAATAGCATTGACAAATTGTGGAGAGAAAATGGGGATACCTTCTGCTGACTCCTCGCACAGAGCGGTAGTAGAAACCCCAATAGCTGGAGGAACTGGAACTTCGGAGATCAAAGGATCATTTGGATTATACTCCTCAACCTCAGAAGCCTTGGGCTCCGCTGTTGAGCTAGAACCTTCGTCAATCTTGTTCTTTCCCTTAAGCTTTAGCTTCTCCACCTCCATGGATTCCTTAATTTGACGCCTGCCTTCTGCTAAAGCCTCAGGCTCTCCACCCCTAAGGAAGGTTTGCATAAGCTGGTTCTCATCAATATCCTCAACCTCTAAGCGTTGCCTTTCACTCTCGACAATTTGTTCCCATACAGCAACTAAGGTAGTGGTATAGTTTCTGATCCAAGAAATATCTCATGTTCAGATGACTTGAGCAAAAAATTCCACCAGCAGTTCATTGAACCCTTTTATCTCCTCTTCTGCCGCGACAAGCTTAGCGATAGCAGTAGAGGCGGACTCAAGGCCTTCATTAGCGTTACTTTCAGGGAGAGCTGCTCTTTTCCCAACATGAGCAAGTTTATCTTTTAAGCCAGCCATTTCTTTCTCCCAAGCAGCCTTTTCTGCGGCGAAGCGATCCTGTAATGTTTTCAGCTCGGTATTAACTAACTTAAGATCCTCTATTTTCTTTTTTAAAGCCAACTACTCTTGGCTATTTGAATCAAGTTCAAGGTGAAAGCGTTTCTTTGCACTCTCTAGCTCTATCTTATAATTTTCGGCGTCTCTCCAAGCTAAGGCAAGGAGAGATTGAGTATCTTCAAGTTCCTTTTCATCCTTGTTTCTGGCCTTGATGTCATGCTCGATCTTCACTCTAGCTCTGGCTGCATCCATTTCTAAACGGCGGATAACATCTAAAAGATTCTTAGCATGCTTTTTCAATGCCCTGTATTGTTTAGCCACATGATTGACTTGACCCACGACTTCTATATCCCATTCATCAAGAACCGGCCCGAGGTCTGGAACGAAATGCAATCTTTCAAAATAGATGTCGGGAAACTGTTTTCGCAAACACTCCAGCTTTGCCTTATTATCAGAAGTCAGGGCTACCTCCTGGGTGGTGGAAGTGTCCAAGTGGTTCTGATCAGAAGCGACAAGAGTGGTTTTCCCCTTTTCCTAATCTTTGCTAGGATCTTTGTGCTTATCCTTGGGTTTATGATGTTTCTTGGAAGGTTTTCCTTGAGGAGGTATACCTTTCGGGGGAGTTGGAGCTTTAGGGAGTTGTTTACCTCCCACATATGGCACCTGACAACTATGGTATTTCCCGGGATCTTGCCTCGAAGGAGAGAAAGAGCGCGTAGAATGAGACTGATAAGAATCATAGCGTCTTTGACTATCTCCTCTCTGACTATCACTGTGCTCATGCTCAGTTACGGGATTGAGTCTGGGTGTTCAGTCACGAAGTTCGCGATGAGAATATGAGTGGCGATGAGACATTTTTCCTGCAAAGAATAACAAGCAAGTACAAGGATCATAAATACAAATAGTATACAAGTGTTGTGTTAAGTGGTGCATGTGGTTTGTATATCCCGTGTGATCCCCCCTAACAGACCAGGGCCCGGAGCTAGGTTCGTCTATACTGTATCCTTCTTTTTGATGGGAGTAGTTTCTTTTTCCAAGATAGGAAAGAATGGTTCCGCTCCAAAGTCCTTGGATGTATAAATGTTATCGGGAAAGGGGATCTTGTTCAATTCCCCAAATATTTGTTCCTCTGTTAGTGAGACGTGAGTTGTGGGCTCCATTGGCGGTGGAGTCTTCAAAGGGGACTGTTCCTTGGAGACTGAGGTATCTTTTGATCCGTCAACTCAGTTTTCACCTCCTTTGTATATGTTTATTTCTTCGTCATCCTGGATATCCATAGGTGAAGGACTTTTACGAAAATCAGTCGTCTTTGTAGTTTTCATGGTCGCATGCCCGTCACGCCACTAAATTCCCAAACTGTCTGAGTAGGGGGCACGTACTTATGGGGCTTGCCACCCGGACCGAGCCCGAATCTTTCATCCAGAAGATGGTGTTTGTGAAGGTTCTCGTCGGTTATATACTTCTTGATTCTACATAACTCAGACTTGCTTTTTAAAAGGCGGGACAATCGATCTTCGTACACCGTACCCTCTGTTTTTGGAAATTATGAGCTGTACAGAAAAAGAAAACATTAGCACTTCAATCATGCAGTTGGAATATATACTGAAGGATTCAGAACCTACTCAAATATAGCCATTTCTTTGCACATCCAGCCTGATGTTTTATTTAAAACCAGTCAGATTTAGCATCTTCTAAACTGTTGTGTCCATCCAACAGAACCTTTCTAAAAGGGACCGACTGAAGAAAATAAAGTTCGGAGTCCCTGTTGAACGATGTTTGAAATAATAATAGAAGTTCAAATCTTTGAAGGTAATCTCGGTCTCTTAAGTCTCTACGTGTAACAGCCTGCATTTTACGTATCGGAAGATCGTAAAATAATTTTATTTTATTCTCTGAGGGTCGGATCATTCTCATCTTTTAATATGTTGCTTATGGGGATGTGTGACATGTCCATAATTTTTACCGATTTTGTTTGTGACCATTTTTCCCCCTGTCAGTCTTGTACATGGCATAACTTTTGACTCAGGTCGAATCAGAGGGTGAGACCTGTGCCATTTGAAAGGAATTGGTGATTGCCTTTCCGTAGAGTGGTTACATTAAGGATTTGGTTCAGCGGTTTGGGAGAAATCGCTGTTTTAATGTTTTTCAGTTGGTTGTTCAGGTTTTGGAAGGCTAATGGGCTGATTTGGAGAAGGCCCATTAAGGGGTTGGTGGAGGCTATAAATAGGGGGTAAGTGATATGGAGAAAGGTTGGAATTTCCCATTCTCTTATGGGAAGGCTTTGATCCCCTTCTTCCTCTAACACCTTTCCACCATTAAAATTTCAAATCCAAGGAGGGAAATCGAAGATCTATACCATTCGAGGCTAGATCAACATCGTTTCAAGGGCGAATTCATCGGATTGAAGAGTTTGATTCGAAGTGTTCGCTGTCCGGATTGCTTTTTCATCGTTTTAGCTTTGTTTTGGATAATCGGTGAGTGATTTACATCTCTCATTCGGATTCATGAAAGTATGTGAGTTATAGAATGTTAATTTCATCATTTTCATGTTATTTTCTTTAGATCTACACCATGCTAAGTCCATTTTACATATGAATCACCTTAGGATCTGATCTAGATAATTTAAATGGTTAATTTCATGATTTTTCACAAGTGTATGCAAGTTAGATCCGTTTTTATGTTCATATGATTCACTTATCATGTTTTGGGAAATTTATGTGTTTTGATGGAAATTGTTAGATTGATGATATTGTTGGTTGCATAACATGTTTGTGGTTGCGTTTTGATGAATCGGATAAGCTGGTTTCGTCGGATTCGTCATTTGGCGAAGTTTTGGTCGAAATCGAAGTCGAAAAGGAGCTGTGCAGGTTTCTGGTCGGTCCAGAAGGACCAGAAAAGGTTCTGGTCGGTCCAGAAGAACCAGAAAAGGTTTTGGTCGGTCCAGAAGGAGCAGAGCAGGTTTTGGGTCTTCCCAGGAAGGTCAGTTTTGGGTCTTCCCAGGAAGGGTCGGTTTTGGGTCTTCCCAGGAAGGGTCGGTTTTGGGTCTTCCCAGGAAGAGCAGGTTTTGGGTCTTCCCAAGAAGGGTCGGTTTTGGGTCTTCCCAGGAAGAGCAGGTTTTGGGTCATCCCAGGAAGAGCAAGTTTTGGGTCTTCCCAGGAAGAGCAGATTTTGGGTCTTCCCAGGAGGGGTCGGTTTTGTGGTCCTCCCAGAGGGCTCGGTGATGGTGTAGCTTCGAGGTGGTTCAAGTAGGAAGGCTCGAAGTGATGAATGTGTTCGGTGACAACTCGAAGGTCGTGAGTTGATGGATAATGGCTGCTCGAGAAGGTTGCTTGAGCTATGAAACATCGTCAAGGTTGGACGACTAGAGATGCGAAGGCCGAGAGGTCATCGTTGTCGTAAGTTCTAGCTGGCTCATAGCAGGGGTACGATGGGGGCACCCAAAAGACTCGAAGGTTGCTGGTCGAGTACCCTAGGTCTTGGGGAAAGGCCTAGTGTCAAGTTTGGACATTGTCAAGGTTGGACATATGGAGTTCATGCTAGAACTGGGGTTACCATTAGCCCTTGACATATGGCAAGGTTGGCCGTCATACGATTAACGATGGTTTCAAAGCAGGATTGGCGGTGGTAGCCAGAGTCTGTCATGTATGTTGGATGTTTTACATGAGATATATAATCTTGATCCCATGATTGCTATTGTTGATTGTTTCTGTTTGCTATGAACAAATGGTTGTTCTGGTTTCTATGGATTAATGGTTGAAATGCTTGGTGTAAAGGCTATCACTGTCCGTTGTGGGGAAGATAAGGTTGAGTTCTTCTCTGGTGTTGTGGGTAGACAAGTTGTTCATTTACCCATTCTCATATACTTTCTTGTTGAAGTTTGTTAGCTGTTTTATCGCTCACTAAGACTATTGTCTGACTCAAGGTTTTATGTTCCCTCTTATTACCTTGGGTTGTTCATCCGGTTGTGGATGGGCAGACTAAGTAGCAGGTTACAGGTAATAGAGCTTAGTGAGACGAGGAAGCTGAGCGATGATGAGCAGGAGGCTGGCGTACCAGTTTTATTACTATCTAGTATTTCTATTTCCGCTTTTTGAGTTGCTTGAGAGTTATAGTGAGGCCTTATGTACAAACTTTGATATCAGTTGGATAATCTTTCTGGATGTTGAGAAAGTTTCAAAAGTTTGTTATATGATACCTCATTGCTATTACCTGTTGTATATGTTCTATTATATTTTATCCTTGTGCTGTGAGCTCTACGACAGGTTTCGATGTGTTTACCTACTCTGATGATCGTCCATAGCACCCTGGCACACCTTTCAGCGCATTTTCCACTTGTTTAGTGCGGGGGTTATGGGCGGTCGTGACATTTGGTATTAGAGCTCTGGTCAACGATTTTGGCCAAAGTTCAAAGACGTAATTACGTAGGAGAGACGTATTTGTAGATTTCTGTTGGATGTTTACTATATGTATATTAACATATATAGTAGTAGCAGTTGTATCTCTTTAGCAGTTTTCTTGTAAGTGGCTAATTATTCTTGATTGCAGATTTAGAATGAGTAGACGACCATCAAGACACGCTGCTAGGAGAGCTAATACTGGAGGGGGAAATGGTGACGAACCAGATTACCCGGCTATGTTTGAAGCCACGGTAGAATTCTGTCATACTCGAGACTCCAGAAGAGGAGATTTCATGGGAGCAATTCCAAGCTAAGTTTGATGCAAAGTTTATCTCCACTGCTCAGAAGTTCGTTCTCTTCAAGAAGTTCATAGAGTTGAAGCAGAATGGCAGAACAGTTCTTGACTACATTTCTGATTTTGAGGCTTTGTCCAGTTATGCTCGTTCATACATTGATACGCCCTATCAGAAGAACGAGAAGTTTGTCTTGGGTTTGGATGCTCATATTGGAAAACCGCTTGTGGACCATCTTGATGATTCATTTGAAAAGATTATGGAAAAAGCTATTCGCCGTGAGAGCTTGTTTCCCAAGGAAGCAAATATTGTCGCTGCAACCAAGGAAGCTCAGAAACCACAGCAGGGTGGTAATAATAAAAAGAGGAAGCAGCAACAACAGAAAGGAAAGGATGGCCAAAAGAAACCCAAGAGTGAGGTGGTTTGCTTTAACTGCCAACAGAAGGGTCATTATTCAAATGAGTGCAAGAATCCCAAAGCTGAGAAGAAGTGCTTCAAGTGTGGAAAGCCTGGGCATGAGAAGAAAGATTGTCCAGAATCAGCTAAGGGCAAACAGATTGTGAAGGCATATGCTTTAGAAGCCGTGCCATCTTCTTCAAGAGCTCCTACTGCAGAGGAAAAGGGAAAAGGTGTCGTGGTGCAAGGTACTTTTTCTGTTAACGGTGTTTCAGTTCGAGTTTTGTTTGATACTGGAGCATCACATTCATTCATCTGCAATGAGCTTGTGTGTCGCTTGGGTTTGGAACCCGAGATTTGTGATAGACCATTGATCGTGACTAATCCAGTTGGGGGTTCATCCAGTTTGTGCCTGATTTGTCGTGGTCTAGTGTTATCGAGTCATGGTTTCTCTTTTATGTGTGATTGCTTTGTTCTTAACTTCGCTGGGTATGGGATCATCTTGAGCATGGATTGGCTCAAGAGATATGCGGCAAGGGTGAATTGCGAGAAGCTAGAGGTGAGGGTCGGGGATATGGAAGGGCTAAAGGTGTTGATTAGATGTAAGCGCGAAGACGGGGTCTTCGTGAGTTATCTATATTCACTTGGGATTCCACAGGAAGACCTATCATCAGTGCTGATCGCTAATGAGTATGTAGATGTCTTTGACGAGGTCAAAGGGTTGCCGCCGCATCGTGAGATCGAGTTTAGGATCGATTTGGTCGAAGGTGCTAGACCAATTGTTATGCCCCTTAGGCGGATGGCGCCTAGGGAACAACGAGAGTTAGAGGTGCAAGTTCGTGACCTTTTGGGAAAAGGATTCATTCGGAGGAGTGTTTCCGAGTGGGGTGCACCAGTCGTGTTTGCAACTAAGGCAGATGGCTCGTTAAGATTGTGTGTGGACTATCGTGAGCTGAACAAGGTGACTAAGAAGAACAAGTATCCATTGCCAAGGATTGATGACTTGTTCGATCAGCTTCACGAAGCCAAAGTGTTTTCTCAGATGGATTTGGCAACGGGATTTCACCAGTTGAGAGTGGCTAAGGATAGTGTGCCAAGGACTGCTTTTAGGACACCGTCCGGGTTTTTCGAGTGGTTGGTGATGCCATTCGGGTTGACTAACGCACCAGCGTATTTTGTGGATCTTATGAATAGAGTGTTAAGAGATCAGTTGAGTAAGTTCGTGCTTGTGTTCGTGGATGATATACTGGTTTACTCCAGAAATATGGAAGAACATAAGACACACTTGAGAGTTGTGTTAGAGATCTTGCTAAAGCATCAGCTTAATGCTAAGTTCTCAAAGTGTCACTTCTGGAAGGATGAAGTGAGGTTCTTAGGTCATGTTGTTTCTGGAAAAGGTATAGCAGTTGACCCCGCTAAAGTTGCAGCAATCCAGGACTGGGATAGACCTAAGAATGCGACGGATGTTCGGAGTTTCCTTGGGTTAGCTGGTTATTACCGAAGGTTTATCAAGGATTTCTCCAAGATAGCTGCACCATTAACAGGATTGAAAAAGAAGAACCAAGTGTTCGCATGGGATGCGAAGTGTAAACAAACGTTCGAAATCTTGAAGGAGAGATTGACGAGTTCACCTGTGTTGACCATTCCAAGTGGGAATGAAGAGATGGTGGTGTATACTGATGCATGTGGTACTGGACTTGGAGCAGTGCTAATGCAGAAGGATAAGGTAGTGGCTTACGCAAGTCGACATCTAAAGCCGCATGAGAGAAAATATCCAACTCATGATTTGGAGTTGGCAGCGATTGTGTTTGCTCTGAAGATGTGGAGACATTACCTGTTGGGGGTACGATTCGAGTTGTTTACGGATCACAAGTCGTTGAAGTATCTTTTCTCCCAAAAGGATTTGAATCTTCGGCAGCAACGATGGTTAGAGTTTCTGGCATCGTATGATTTTGGTATAGCCTATACTCCTGGCAAAGGCAATGCAGTTGCAGATGCATTGAGTCGAAGACACGCAAGTTTGGGAGTGATGTTTTCGGAATGGAAGAGCCTCGAGTACTTGGCAGGGTTCGATTTCAGGCCAAGGTGCGAGTTGGAACCTGAAATGTTGGCAAGCTTGTCGATAAGGCCTACTCTTATCGAAAGGATTGGCGAGGGCCAAAAGAAAGATGCGAAGCTTGTCGAGTTCATTCAGAAACTGGAACCAGAGGATAAAGAGTTCGAGGTCGATCGAGAAGGTTGGCTTCGAAAGCAAGGACGATTAGTTGTTCCTGATATCGACGGATTGAGGGATGAGGTTCTAAGAGAATGTCATCACTCGAAGCTAACGATTCATCCCGGTGGTAATAAAATGTATCAGGACATGAAGCGAGCCTACTACTGGGAAGGGATGAAAAGAGATATTGGAAAGTTCATTTCCAAGTGTATGAACTGTCAGTTGGTGAAAGCTGAACAGAAAAAGCCGAGTGGTTTGCTTCAGCCATTAGAAGTTCCTATGTGGAAGTAGGAGCAAATATCGATGGATTTTATCGATGGACTACCTAGAACCAGGGCATGGAATGAAGGGATTTGGGTCATTGTGGATCGTTTGACCAAAAGTGCAAGGTTCATTCCTATCAAGACGACTAGGACAACATCAAAATTGGCTGAGCTTTATGTGAAATGGATAGTTCGATTCCATGGTGTCCCAAAGAGTATAGTAAGTGACCGGGATCCATTGTTCACGAGTGGATTTTGGAAAAGTTTGCAAGAGGCTTTGGGAACCGAATTGTGCTTAAGTACGGCATATCATCCCCAAACTGATGGTCAGACCGAGAGAGTCAATCGAGTTTAGAAGATCTCCTGAGGGCTTGTGTGTTAGACTTCGGAGGATCATGGGAGGACCATCTACATCTAGTTGAGTTTACATATAATAATAGCTACCAGTCAAGTATTGGGATGGCATCATACAAGGCGTTGTATGGAAGGTTGTGCAATTCTCCATCTTGTTGGTCCGAAACCGGAGATAAGTTGGTACTTGGGCCTGAAATGATTAGAGAAACCTCGGACTGTATCGAGATTGTTCGACAACGAATGAAGGCGGCCCAAGATCGTCAGAAAAGTTACGCCGATAAGCGTCGTAAGGATTTGGAATTCGACGTAGGAGATATGGTTTTCGTGAAGATTTCACCGTTGAAGCATGTGGTTCGATTCGGAAGTAAAGGGAAGTTGGCTCCTAGGTTTGTTGGACCATTTCCGATAGTCGAGCGAATAGGAAAGCTTGCATATAGGTTGGAGTTACCCGAGAAGATGTCGAGTGTGCATAATGTTTTCCATGTGTCGTTTCTACGGAAGTTTGTGCACGACTTGAATGTGGTGGTATCTCCAGAACAGTATGAAGATTTAGAAGTCGAGACCGCAGTTGCGAAACCTCATAGGCCACTTCGTGTTGTGGGGAATGACACGAAACAGCTTAGGAGGAAGACGGTTAAGCTAGTCAAGGTACAATGGAGTGAAGATGGCGACGATTGTACATGGGAGACGGAAGAGAGCATGAGGGCGACTCATCCAGAACTTTTCATCGGTAGAACCCTTAGATTGTATCGTCGTTATATCGTTGTATTTTGTTGTTGTTTGATAGAGTTCCGCGTGCTAGGATAAGGCTATGGATGCATGGCTTGATGGTTGCTAGTTTGGATGATAGGATTGGCTTCTCATGGATGATAGGCATGCAGAATTGTTGTGGTTGCTTGTATTAGCTGGGAATTTCGGGGCGAAATTCTTAAGGGGGGAGAATGTAACAGCCCGCATTTTATGTATCGGAAGATCGTAAAATAATTTTATTTTACTCTCTGAGGGTTGGATCATTCTCATCTTTTAATATGTTGCTTATGGGGATGTGTTACATGTCCATAATTTTTACCGATTTTGTTTGTGACCATTTTTCCCCTGTCAGTCTTGTACAGGGCATAACTTTTGACTCAGGTCGAATCAGAGGGTGAGACCTATGCCATTGGAAAGGAATTGGTGATTGCCTTTCCGTAGAGTGGTTACATTAAGGATTTGGTTCAGCGGTTTGGGAGAAATCGCTGTTTTAAGGTTTTTCAGTTGGCTGTTCAGGTTTTGGAAGGCTAATGGGCTGATTTGGAGAAGGCCCATTAAGGGGTTGGTGGAGGCTATAAATAGGGGGTAAGGGATATGGAGAAAGGTTGGAATTTTCCATTCTCTTATGGGGAGGCTTTGATCCCCTTCTTCCTCTAACACCTTTCCACCATTAAAATTCCAAATCCAAGGAGGGAAATCGAAGATCTATACCATTCGAGGCTAGATCAACATCGTTTCAAGGGCGAATTCATCGGATTGAAGAGTTTGATTCGAAGTGTTCACTGTCCGGATTGCTTTTTCATCGTTTTAGCTTTGTTTTGGATAATCGGTGAGTGAATTACATCTCTCATTCGGATTCATGAAAGTATGTGAGTTATAGAATGTTAATTTCATCATTTTCATGTTATTTTCTTTAGATCTACACCATGCTAAGTCCATTTTACATATGAATCACCTTAGGATCTGATCTAGATAATTTAAATGGTTAATTTCATGATTTTTCACAAGTGTATGCAAGTTAGATCTGTTTTTATGTTCATATGATTCACTTATCATGTTTTGGGAAATTTATGTGTTTTGATGGAAATTGTTAGATTGATGATATTGTTGGTTGCATAACATGTTTGTGGTTGCGTTTTGATGAATCAGATAAGCTGGTTTTGTCGGATTCGTCGTTCGGTGAAGTTTTGGTTGAAATCGAAGTCAAAAAGGAGATGTGCAGGTTTCTGGTCGATCCAGAAGGACTAGTAAAGGTTTTGGTCGGTCCAGAAGGACCAGAAAAGGTTCTGGTCGGTCCAGAAGGAGCAGAGAAGGTTTTGGGTCTTCCCAGGAAGAGCAGGGTTTGGATCTTCCCAGGAAGGGTCGGTTTTGGGTCTTCCCAGGAAGAGCAGGTTTTGGGTCTTCCCAGGAAGAGTAGGTTTTGGGTCTTCCCAGGAAGGGTCGGTTTTGGGTCTTCCCAGGAAGGGTCGGTTTTGGGTCTTCCCAGGAAGAGCAGGTTTTGGGTCTTCCCAGGAAGGGTCGGTTTTGGGTCTTCCCAGGAAGAGTAGGTTTTGGGTCTTCCTAGGAAGAGCAGGTTTTGGGTCTTCCCAGGAAGAGCAGATTTTGGGTCTTCCCAAGAAAGGTAGGTTTTGGGTCTTCCCAGGAGGGGTCGGTTTTGGGGTCCTCCCAAAGGGCTCGGTGATGGTGTAGCTTCGAGGTGGTTCAAGTAGGAAGGCTCGAAGTGATGAATGTGTTCGGTGACAACTCAAAGGTCGTGAGTTGATGGATAATGGCTGCTCGAGAAGGTTGCTTGAGCTATGAAACGTCGTCAAGGTTGGACGACTAGAGATGCGAAGGCCGAGAGGTCATCGTTGTCTTAAGTTCTAGCAGGCTCAAAGCAGGGGTACGATGGGGGCACCCAAAAGACTAGAAGGTTGCTGGTCGAGTACCCTGGGTCTTGGGGAAAGGCCTAGTGTCAAGGTTGGACATTGTCAAGGTTGGACATATGGAGTTCATGCTAGAACTGGGGTTACCATTAGCCCTTGACATATGGAAAGGTTGGCCGTCATACGATTAACGATGGTTTCAAAGCAGGATTGGCGGTGATAGCCAGAGTCTGTCATGTATGCTGGATGTTTTGCATGAGATATATAATCTTGATCCCATGATTGCTATTGTTGATTGTTTCTGTTTGCTATGAACAAATGGTTGTTCTGGTTTCTATGGATTAATGGTTGAAATGCTTGGTGTAAAGGCTATCACTGTCCGATGTGGGGAAGATAAGGTTGAGTTCTTCTCTGGTGTTGTGGGTAGACAAGTTGTTCATTTACCCATTCTCATATAATTTCTTGTTGAAGTTTGTTAGCTGTTTTATCGCTCACTAAGACTACTGTCTGACTCAAGGTTTTATGTTCCCTCTTATTACCTTGGGCTGTTCATCCGGTTGTGGATGGGCAGACTAAGTAGCAGGTTACAGGTAATGGAGCTTAGTGAGACGAGGAAGCTGAGCGATGACGAGCAGGAGGCTGGCGTACCAGTTTTATTACTACCTAGGATTTCTGTTTCCGCTGTTTGAGTTGCTTGAGAGTTATAGTGAGGCCTTATGTACAAACTTTGATATCAGTTGGATAATCTTTTTGGATGTTGAGAAAGTTTCAAAAGTTTGTTATATGATACCTCATTGCTATTACCTGTTGTATATGTTCTATTATATTTTATCCTTGCGCTGTGAGCTCTACGACAGGTTTCGATGTGTTTACCTACTCTGATGATCGTCCATAGCAACCTGGCACACCTTTCAGCGCATTTTCCACTTGTTTAGTGCGGGGGTTATGGGCGGTCTTCACACTACGTTTGCGACATACAAGGTGTACAAAGCAGCGTAAGCATTGGGATGGAGTTACATGAGAGCAATATGTAGTCGTCTCAGGAGATCAACAACAATTGGAGGAATATAACCTACCAAGCACATGACTCTACTAATAGCCATGTACCCTTCCAGAGCAGAATGAGGTCTATCCCCTTCCTCTGGAGTTTTCTTGTCAACCTAGGGGATCCCATGTTGTAAACATAATCACTTTATCTTTATGTCATCCAGTTTGGAGGCTACAGAGTCACTCAGATTATTTACTTATTTAACACCTGGAATCTCGTCGGGAGCCCGATCATCCTCTTCATCCTTAAGTGATGTGCTCTTGGAAGATGTTGATTCTGTATCAAGATCTGTCTCGTACTCAGACCCATAGTTATCCCAGTCTGGGTCCAACGGGAGTACGTCGGGATTATAATAACTTGATGACTCTGGATCTGTACTCTTCTCTGATATTCTTGTTAGGCGTCTATCAGAATGGCTGTGTTGGTGAATAAACATGAGCAATTACTGCATAAGTACCCATAAACCCCATGCGTGCAAGTGCTAGTGTGTGTAAGTGTGTACATTACTGAAAGGAAAAGCATGAAGTAAAGCAGGGGAATGAATAGTTAGTCATCGTATGTCTTTAAGTTAAGCAATCATCCAGTTCAGAAATTCCATCTTGAGGGCTCTAAACCTAACTGTTCGTTGAATTACTCGGGTTATAATGAAGTTTCAGTTGAAATATATGTTAATGCATTTGACTGATTGTTGTAACTTAGTCGGGTACAGTCATAAAATAAGGATTTGATCGAGATGAGCTAGTACATGGAATTCTATGGGTTTGGCTCGTGATAGGGGACCAGCTTGCGAAGGAGTGTTGGCTCGTGACGATAGCGTAACCAATAAACATGCAGCGGCTCGCCCAGACAGCGGCTTGTGATAGGGGGTTAGCTTGTGAGTAGAAGCCCCACTCGTGATGACATAGGGCCCATTATTCATCTGTGTACCCCAATGGTTCGTGAATCACTACCACGAACTGCCGCACCTCACGAGACGATGGTTTGTCCTCATCCACGACCCGACCCGACTGCTATCTCCATTCACGAACCAATGCCTTAATCTCTACCATGAACCGACACTTTGCTCGTCTCCACAAACTCGCTTCACCCAATCACCATCGCGACTCGATGCTTCACTCCCCTTTCACTAGTAGGCTCTCTGCCACGCCACAAGATCCTTACCATTGGAGCGTTCATTTCAACGTATCCTCTCCCTTAAACCTTAACTCCACAACATCCTCACACAACACATATGGCGAGATGAAGGGAGCGGTGATCGACGGCGAAAAAGAGACAGCGGTTCTAAAGCGCGAACATCCATAAAAAGAAATAGAATTTATCCGAATATAATTTTCATTACCTATTAATCCTAAAATAGGAATTCGATTGAACTGAGGAGCTTTGGAATGGGAAAGTAGGAGGAGGGGCGGCAGTAAAAGAAAAATGTAAGAAGGAAGGGTAAAAGGTAAAAGGAGACCGGTTTATATAGCCCATACGAAAGCTTTTCATCTTTTCTTTTTTGTTTTATTAGAACTGGTTGGTCCGATGGGCCAATGAATGCTCAGATGAGCCCGCCATTGCTTGTGTAAGGGCCTACTCCACTACCAATTCATGACACACACCAAAAGAACTAATGATCCTCTTTAAAATATTTATGGAATTTGATGCTTACCTGAAGAGTTAATCGCAATGCGCCCAGGAATTCAAAAGATCGAAGCCAATCAATAAATAGAAAAATAATTGGAAACTCGATTCTGTATTTATACCCATCATAGAATGCAATCCTTTGAAACAGGGTGACGATACAAATAGACACGACTGTTAGCACTCGTCTGTTCAGAAATAGGCGTATTGGTTAATTTTGAAGCACGTTCCATCTCTGATAAAACGTACTTCGAGGAGGCAAAATATTGGCTGGCTTTTTAACCTAGCCACCAAGAATATAAATGTAAGCATTTGGATGGATAAGAACATCTATATGTGTACACTCAAAAGGATGCACACTGGTCTCTGACACACCAAAGTGGACCCCGCCCGTGACCCCACCTTTCTCATCCATTCGTGATCATCCAGTTACTACCCGTTCGTGACCGGGACCCTCTTCTCCACTCATGAAGGATGCTCCACGACCCACTGATCATGACTCGTTCATAATATAGGGTCACGAATCGACCCTGTGTCCAGAGAACGGTGACCATGACTTGATCATTCACGTGACGAAATTGAAGGATCTTGCAACACCTGTCCATAACTGCCATATTGACCATTTCTCCACCCACTCACGAACGACTCTGCGATCCTCGGGATTTTGCTACGTGCCTTCACGAACCGCTTGTAGAAATCACCTATAAATAGCCCAGTACTTGTATTTTTCAGGACCTTTTTGGCAATTCAGAGCTCTGATTACACCATTATTACACCACCATTATTTTTATTCAGTGTGATCTTGAATTTAATGAGTGAATTATCATTATAAAAGTGAGACTAAGAGAAAATATTGGCTTTAATTGCATTCAAACATATAATCAAAGTCATACAAAGTGGACGTAGGCTCGTTAACGCTGGACCACTCTAAATTTGGTGTGTTTGTTGCATTATCTTTCATTTCTAGTTGTTATTCTCTGCAATTCGAGAAAATTTGGGTGTTAGAGACATAATTTGGTATAACAATACATAAGCAAAAAATGATTCATGTTTAGTGAATAAGCTTTTTTCTCTACTGTAGATTCATTATTAGAGAATAGAAAGGCGCTCTAAATTTGTATTAAAAGTACAACATATGAAAATTTTCATGTTATAACACAAAATAGTAGTATGAAACATATTTCTGTGTGAGTTGTAAAGAAGACACGCACACTACAAATCATATGTTAACCGACTAACGGAAAACAAATAACAAATTATTGAAACTAAACTAATATTAACAGTATCAAACAAAATATTGAAAACCATTTAAGATCATTTGTAAATAATTATCCGTTATTTCCGTGTGATTAACATTAACTGCTTCAAGAGTAAATTCCATCTAAGGGGGAAAAAGATAACAAATTGAGCATTTGTAATTAGCTGATAAAACAATACGTGCAATGTCACTAATTCTGTTACATACTTTAAATCAAATATTGATGAGATTGATCCCAGATTGCAGCAGTAGGGGTCTATCTTGCAATAGTGGCCACAAGGCTTTTCTTCAGCACCATTTTAAAATAGCAGCCGAGATGTTATACATAAAGAACATGTGCTTATTATTTTCAACATGCTCACCGCAAAGAACACGTTCAAGACTGACACGAATATGTTATTGAATCGACCACTTTTAGGTAGGTTAAAAATTAGTAATGGCTTTGCATAAGCACACAGCCACCTTAAGAGAGTGAATTTTGTGCCAGACTAGTTTAGCCCAAGGTTATTTTCCTTACGGCTTCTAATAGCACTCCAAAAAATTTTAAAAAATATTTGTTGGAGGAAATTTAAAATAAAGGAAAGAATAAAAGAAAAATGAGAAAATTTGATATGCCCCATATCATGAAATATAAGTAGTTATGAAACTACATATGTAGCCTTCTCATGAAGGTATTGAGGCCTTGGGGAACCCAAATATTTGCTTTGTCGTGAGGAGGGAGATCATGCACATTTAAACAACACACGCATGCGTCACCATCCGTGCCGAGCCGCGTTGCATCATGGATTGAGCCAAACATATATTTTTGGACCATGGTGCACTAGGATTTTAAATCCTGGAATTTAAGTTTTGAACAGGTATGAATAACCAGTCAACCGATTGGTCTGAAGGGATGCGACTGTTTCTAAAAAGAAACAGTAGCTGCTGTTATAAGAATTGAATAATCTACAGACCAGTCGACTGGTGCGAAAAGTTGCGATTGTTTATGAAGAGAAACAGCCGCTGTTGTTTGAAGAGTTGCAGTCTTTTTTAATAGAAGCAACCGTTTCTCCTCACTGCTAAATAAACTGGATCGCATTTCAGTTTAGAATCACTTAAGTTCCTTCTCTAACATCATCTTCTCTCTTATCTACCAAGTTTCTAATAAATTATACAAGTTATAGTCTGCAGACTATAACTCCATTATCTTGTTTCTGCAGCGATAAATCTTGATAGTGAATCATCATGTTTGTGCAAGCAGGTCGATTAAAGATATTCACTCTCTGCTCCGTTGTATCCTCGAATAGATTTGCCATTACTCGTGCACATAATATAAGAGGGAAAAAATTATTTTAGGATAGCGATCAACACATTGTGCCTCAGAGATTTGCAAGAATCAGCGACGAATTTAGTCCAACAATCTGAAATAGTATTTTGGTAATAGCTCCTCACAGTCTAAGGAATTTTCCACTTATTTTACAAAGCTAGAGAGACTCGATGGTGTAAATTTTCTTCGATAGCAGAAAAAGATGCATTTCTTGCTGGTTGGAGTGAAAGTGGTATATGTTCTAACTACGCCAAAGCCATCGGAGACTGAAGATGAAATGATTGTGCAAACACATGAAAGGATCAAATGGGAACAGGATGATTATGTTTGCAAGGGGCGTATATGCAATGAAATGACGGATACACACTTCGATATGTACTATAACAAGCCCACTGTGTAACACCCCACCTCCGCCAATGCCACTCTTGCAAGGACATTAGCTTTGGAGGGGCGTTAAACAAGGTAAACATGCATGCAGATATCACAAGACAGAACATATAAGTAAAACAGAGTAGTAAAGCAACGGATAAAACTTAGCATTTCAAATCCATAGTCATGTTACAACAAAGTACTTGGTCATTATTTTCCAACAACAAAGTCTAGATAAAAGCATCAACTGAAAAACTGAAATACATAAAGTACTATCCCCAAAATGAAGTGATAAACCATAGCTAGCTCAATGTCCAAAACCGTACATGAGCAAATCCAGTAAGCAAGCTGTAAAGATCCAAGCTAAGCTCCAATGTTCCCACCCTGAGAACCTGAGGGGGGGGGGGGGGAAACGGAAGAAAAGAGGCGAAAGAAAACAGGTCAGTCAAAAAGACTGGTAAGCCCTACTACTATCTGTCTATGAACTAGTAAAGTTAACTGGCATGAGAAGCTGAGATGAACATAAGGATAACAACATACTGGCATGATGATTAACTAACAAGATAGATAAAGGTGTCATCGCATAATTAAGGTTAAGTTTTGCACCACGGGTGTACTAGCATTCTACCATGTCAAGTAAAAACAAGAATTGATCCCTTGGCCCAAGCTTGGCCCATCATCATGAGGTGACCTAAATTAAGGTCCAACTACACGGTCTAGTCGATCGGCTCCCTATAAGCCTAACTCGCCAAGTGTCGGTGTCATACGACCCAAACATGAAATGTAGCTAACTGTGCTAGGTCCACCCCAGGGTGTATCAAGTCCTAGGGTGTAGACCTCGGACACCAATCAAGTATGCACAGCCTTGATCTACTGGTACCCGTGCCTGATTCTCCAACGCCGGACTATGTGCACGATCATAGTCCGCCTGGACCTACACCGGCGTACCTACACAGCCGTCGTTTTGGTCGCTTACATGTCAGCCCAGTAATCGTGCCCCACCCTAGCCTAGTCCTAGGGTCTTATATTACTATCAAGAGGGTTACTGCTGCAAAGGACCACACAACTAGGGTTTCCTTAACGGGTTAAATGTGGTTAACCCGATCCAAACGTGGATTAAATTGGTTAAGTGTATCCAAGGTTCATGACTTAACCCCGATTAACCCATCCAGCCCAAATTGATTAAGTATTAAGTGGACCATGACTTAACCCTAATCAGGAGGCATTAATTAACTTAATGTGCTTTAAACTCTCACATTAGACCTTGTTGTGGTTACTAGTTAAGCCGGGCGGGTCCGGGTAGCTTTACACCACAACTTGGTCTAACCTCGGGTTCGAGCACAACATGACCAACTTCTCACATTGGGTCCTATTGTTTGTAGCCACTAGTTAAGCCAGGCGGGTCCGGGTAGATTTATGCTACAAACTCAACCCAACCTCGAGTTGGCCACACTGTCATGTCCATTATGTTTCCGAGACATAATTACAAGTTAACATATCACGCTATGTTATAAAAACCATGTTTATGTCATAATGTTACCCAACCCCAACGTAACCCCATCGTTTACATAATCGCATCAACGCATAAAGGATAAAATAGGGAACTTGGCATAATCATGACAAAAAGGTGTTGAAGCCACAAGTTTAACATGGTGGCATATGAAATGTACATATGTTCATATACTTGCATATTGCATCATTAGGCTTCAAAAGCATGCATAAAACCAAACTTAGCATATGAGTGATACATGGTGATAAATGACATGTAGAAGTTGCTAGAAGTTCGCATTTAGCCTCACATGCAAGTTATCATAAGGGATATGATAACTTTCATGTTGCCAAATGCAACCTTTAATATAAAGCTTGGAGCTTTATGCTCACAACATCAAGTTTAACTTGCATAACATGATCAACCCAAACTTGCATAACATAGCAACATGTGTCATACATAATGATTAAACCAACTTGCATAATGATCATCCAAACTTGCATATAATGATCAACCAAACTTGCATATAATGATCAACCAAACTTGCGTATAATGATCAACCCCAAACTTGCATCATTCATTTAACTTTAGAGTTCAAAGAAAGAAAGTAGAAAAGGGCTTACAATGCTATGAAGACACAAATATATATTTATTATAAAGATTGAGACGAAGCCCTTATGCAATCACCAAAAAGACCCAAATATGAATGCTCCAATGAAAAACCCTTGCGCCAAATCAAATAAAAATCCTTGTTTTGAAATAGAAATGTTGCAACTTGACTTGAATGCAAACTAAGAACACTCATACAAGTTTGAAAGCACTTGCATGAACTCACAATCTCTCATAGAAATAGGCTTAGGAATTTTAGCATGAGAGTGGAGGCCATGAGAGGAACAAATTTGACATAGTTTAGTTGTAGGATTGAATAATGGTGATTTAGGCTAGGTTTAGGGGTCTTTTTATAGAGGATTAGGATAGTATTAGCCATAGGATTAACCCTAGATTCAATCCAAGCTATCAAAGCATGTCTTGGGGAAGAAGTCAAGTGTAGGAACCATCTAGGGCTTTTAGATTAAAGCTGAACCATGAGAACCATTCAAATGCAAAATCTGCATTTGAGCGAATCGGCCCACGGGTTGACAGCCAAACACCCTGGATTAACCCCTAGTCGACCCAGCGAGCTCGGGTCGACCTCAAAAATCGGCCGGTTCGGTTATTCCCCTCTCCCAATTCGCTGTTTTGAACATTTTTGCATATTTATTTATTTAATTTTCAATTATATATATATCAATATATATATATATATATTTCTCTGCGCAACCCATTTCACTTAATTAAGTATACTTTAATTTGTGAATTTTTATATTCAAATTACGGGGTGTTACATTCTCCCTTCCTTAAAGGATTTCGTCCCCGAAATCTCCAAGTTAGGAAGAACGTATCCTACTATCCATCATCCATCTACTCAAAACATCATCCACGTGCAGTCATTGTCCTTAAAGGATTCTAAATGTTGTATGATCATATGCAAAGGTGTGTGTATATGTACTTATCTAATGCAAAAATCAGGCGGTTACTGATACAGTAAACCTCCTTAATGCAAAATATGTTAGTGAAATGTGTCCATATGTATGCAAATTCCTAACATAATTTATAATCTCTACATGTGTGCACATAATATTCATCCATATGCAACATCCACGTGATAGCTCAACAAGTTTCATCCATGAACAAGTATAAGCACTCATGCATATGCAACATGAAAGTGTGTGAGCCGATCTTAGTGCCTAATGTGTATCATGCATCCATGAGTATCCACGTGCAAACACTTGCAACCACTTGCAGCCATCAAGCATAACATGTTTCAAATACATGTTTCAACCAAGGGTTTCTACCTAAGGTTCTCATGACAAGATCTACGAAACAAGATAAACGCGGATAAACGTGGATAAAAAGAAAGATATGCTAATTAGGAAAAGAGATCGAGAATGTACCCTCAAAAAGAAATGGATAAAGCCCACGCATCTTCTCCTCGGTTTCCCAAGTTGCATCTTCGTCGGCTTCACCCCACTGAACTTTCACCAACTTGACCTCTCGATTCCTTAGCTTCTTGATCTCTGTTCCCAAGATACGAATCGGAGCTCTTCTCAAGGTTGCTTCTTTCTCTACCTCAATGTCTTCAAGAATGCTTGGTTCAACCACCTCAGCGGACTCATGTAGGCACTTTCGGAGATGCGAGACATGAAAGACATTATGCACTCCGGCTAGCTTCTCGGGCAATCCCACCTTATAAGCCATCTTTCCAATTCTCTCTATGATAGGGAAGGGTCCTACGAACCTTGGTGCCAGCTTCCCCGCTGCTCCAAAACGTACCACATTTCGCAAAGGAGAAACCTTCACGAAAACCATGTCTCCCACTTCGAATTCCAAATCTGCCCTTCGCTTGTCAGCATAGGATTTCTGTCTATCTTGGGCCGCTTTCATCCTTCTTCTTACTAATTCAACTTTCTCGGATGTGTCTCGTATCATATCGGGCCCAAGTATAAGTCTATCTGTTGTCTCACACCAACAAGATGGTGACCTACACGGCCTCCCATATAAAGCTTCAAATGGTGCCATCCCTATGCTGGCTTGATAGCTATTATTATAAGCAAATTCTACAAGAGGAAGGTGGTCTTCCCAAGTACCACCGAAGTCGAGAACACAAAGCCTCAAGAGATCTTCTAGCACTCTATTCACCCTTTCGGTTTGGCCATCCGTCTGGGGGTGATAGGCTGTACTCAAATTCAATCGCGTACCCATCGCTTCTTGCAAACTGTTCCCGAACTGGCTAGTGAAAATCGGGTCACGATCGCTAACTATGCTAGAAGGAACTCCATGCAACCGCACTATTTCTCGGAGATAAATAGACGCCAGTCCTGATGCGGTCCTCTTGCTCTTTACTGGGATGAAGTGAGCACTCTTCGTAAGTCTGTCAACTATGACCCATATGCTTGTGTTCCCTCTCCTTGACCTAGGCAATCCATCCACAAAATCCATAGAAATACTCTCCCACTTCCATTGTGGGACCTCCAATGGATGTAATAGCCCACCTGGTTT
Organism: Allium sativum; assembly: GCA_030737875.1. Lineage (NCBI taxonomy): Eukaryota > Viridiplantae > Streptophyta > Magnoliopsida > Asparagales > Amaryllidaceae > Allium > Allium sativum. The sequence continues at coordinate 315,713,236 of CM060922.1, read as the reverse complement.
CTTTGACTCGGCCTTCACTTGTTGGCACACCATGCACCTTGAAACATACTCTGCCACATCTTTCTTCATTCCATCCCAAAAGAAACTGCGCTTCATATCTCTATACATCTTATCTCCTCCCGGATGTATAGTCATCTTCGAGTGATGCGCTTCTTCAAGAACTCTATGGACCAAATCTCCCACCCGAGGAACACATAATCTCCCATCACGCCTTAGCCATCCTTTATCATCAATAGTATATCTGGCAAGGTGACTAGACATCTCACCCCGAATCAACTTGTCCATAACTTCGACTATCTGTGGATCTTCCCTCTGCGAAGCCCCAACTTGATCAAGAAGTGTGGGTCTAAGCTCAAGGGATGCTAATGAACCTGTCATCAACTCAACAGCCGTCGTGAAATCAAAGGTTGCCAAGAATTCCAAGTTCTTCATCTCAATGAACAAGGGGCTTAAAGTCAACCTCCTTCTGCTTAGTGCATCCGCCACAACATTACCCTTGCCAGGGGTATAAGCTATCTCGAAGTCATAAGATGCCAAAAATTCCATCCACCTTTGCTGCCTTAGATTCAGATCTTTTTGCGAGAAGAGGTATTTGAGTGACTTGTGATCAGTATACAACTCAAACCTTTCGCCTAGAAGATAGTGGCGCCAGGATTTGAGTGCAAAGACGATCGCCGCTAACTCCAAATCATGAGTGGGATAGTTCTTCTCATGAACTTTAAGTTGCCTACCCCCATAACATATCACTCTTCCCTCTTGCATCAGAACAGCTCCTAACCCCGTGCCACATGCATCTGTGTACACGGTAAACATCTTACCACTATCGGGTAATGCCAAAACTGGAGCTGAGGTAAGGGCTCTTTTGAGCTTTTGAAAAGCAAGCTCACACTGCAAGTCCCATGCAAAGACTAAGTTCTTCTTCGTCAACTTAGTGAGAGGGGCCGAAATCTTAGCGAAGTCTCTGATGAACTTCCTATAGTAGCCCGCCAAACCGAGAAAGCTTCTTACTTCGGTCGCATTCCTAGGAGTCTTCCAATCTTGAACCACAACCACTTTCGCGGGATCCACCGCTATGCCTTGCTTAGAAATTATATGTCCAAGAAACCGAACTTCCCTTCTCCAGAAATGACATTTGGAGAACTTGGCTTTCAACTGATGCGCTCTAAGCGTATCCATCACTTCCTTGAGATGTCTGGCATGTTCTTCCTCGTCCTTTGAGAAGATCAGAATATCATCCACGAAGACAACAAAAACTTGTTGAGGAGCTCCCTGAACACCCTACTCATCAAGTCTACGAAGTAGGCGGGTGCATTAGTCAATCCGAATGGCATGACAAGCCATTCAAAGAATCCATCCGGAGTCCTAAACGCAGTTTTATCAATGCTATCCTCAGCTACTCTAAGCTGATGGAATCCGGTGGCTAGATCAAGCTGAGAGAAAACAAAAGCACCTACAAGCTGGTCAAAGAGATCATCAATCCTCGGTAACGGGTACCTATTCTTCTTTGTCAGCTTGTTCAACTCTCGATAATCAACACATAGACGAAGCGAACCATCCGCCTTAGTAGCGAATACCACCGGAGCACCCCATTCAAAAATGCTTCGTCTAATAAAACCCTTCTCAAGCAGCTCCTTGATTTGCTTACTGAGCTCCCTTCTCTCACGAGGGGCCATGTGCCTAACGGGCAATGATACTGGCTTGGCATTATCGACTAGATAAATGCGGAAATCTATCTCTCGTTTAGGGGGTAACCCCTTAACTTCTTCAAAGACATCAGGATAGTCTCGGACCACCCTTACAGATTGCAGATCATCGATGGACGAGTCGAGAGATTCAAGATAGCATAACATGACGGGACCTCTAGGGTTACAAGAAATTTCTAGGGTATTACCGAGGCGGGTCATGAGCCTTACCACCCTATGTTCACAATCGAGAATGGCTCATAACTGGACAACCAATCCATGCCCGAGATTAACCCATATCCCGTGAATTCGAGAACATAAGCATTACACACGAATTCTACAGTCAAGATAGAAATCTTCAAATCCACACAAATCATAGATAGATGGGTGGAACCCCCAATTGGATTAGAAACACAAACGGGATCCTCAACTAAGCTAGTACTTAGGTGCAAACTTTCAACAATGTCAGAAGAAATAAAACTATGCGATGCGCCAGAATCAAATAAGGTGCGAACAGGATAATCATAAATATAAACAAGACTTTCTACAGAAATGCTACCTCGATCCTGAACTGGAGCGGCGTTGAGAGCATGCACTTGCCCTCCAGAAGGTCCTGCACGCTGATTATGCCCTTGCTTCTTGGGGAAATCCTTGCTAAAATGTCCGGTCTCTCCACAATGAAAGCATTCGCCCGACTTCCTCTTCCTTTTCTTACAGTCTTTAGCTATGTGCCCTACATTCCCACAGTAGTGGCATTTTCTTGGGTCCTTTGCCTTGGCCTTGTTGCCCTTGTTGTTCTTGTTGTTTTTGTTGTTCTGATTGCTCTGATTTCCTCCCCACTTGGAGTCTGTCTTCTTGGCTTGGGTCTCATTAGCCTTCACTTCCTTCTTGCCATTCTTATCATCTCCTTGAAGCAATGCCAGGTCTACTAGACCTTCGAAAGTGGCCCCCATAGGTATATGAGATAGGGCTAAACTTTGTAGTGGCTCATTCAACCCTCGTGCAAAGCGCAAAGCCTTCTTCTGGGGAGTATTAATCATGTCCAAACCAAATCGGGCGAGCTTGTTAAACTCATTCACGTACTCCCTCACTGTCATGTCTCCTTGCTTCAAAGATATAAACTTCTCCAATTGCAAATTCGCCTCAGCTGATGATAGAAACTTAAGCCCAAATCTTGTCCTAAAGTCGGCCCAAGTCTCTATAGGCCTCGTAGCATTGGTGACCTCCCACCAATAAGCAGCTTCTTCTTTCAATAACCATGCTGCCAATAGAACCCTTCTATGATCTTGCACATCAAAGATGGCGAAGAGATCTTCAGTTTCTTTCAACCAATTTCTTGCCTCCACAAAAGTCTCTGTCCCAATAAAGTTCTTGCCACCCATCGCCTTAAAGTCTTTGTAAATCTTAGCGAAATCTGCTTGCGGGTTCTGAGGAGGAGGAGGAGGAGGAACCTCAGTTATATTGGGGGTATTTGCTGGGCCCACATCGTTGGCCCTAGCTTCCAAGTATCTCCGGAACCATCCGGGAATGGTCACTCCCTCGGGAAGGTTAAGATCGGCCATACTGAAAAAGGAAAAAGATAGATTCAGAACGAAGAAACGAAGGATAGTGCTATGGCTTTTGGGGAATAGCCTTTTTTAAAATAACTAGACTTTTCTTGGAAAATACTTAATTGGTTTTGAAAATAGTTTTTCAAAAGGTAAGTTTCAAAAACACTTCTGCTCAAATCTTGTAAACCTTATGCTCCGATACCAAATGTAACACCCCACCTCCGCCAATGCCACTCTTGCAAGGACATTAGCTTTGGAGGGGCATTAAACAAGGTAAACATGCATGCAGATATCACAAGACAGAACATATAAGTAAAACAGAGTAGTAAAGCAGCGGATAAAACTTAGCATTTCAAAACCATAGTCATGTTACAACAAAGTACTTGGTCATTATTTTCCAACAACAAAGTCTAGATAAAAGCATAAACTGAAAAACTGAAATACATAAAGTACTATCCCTAAAATGAAGTGATAAACCATAGCTAGCTCAATATCCATAACCGTACATGAGCAAATCCAGTAAGCAAGCTGTAAAGATCCAAGCTAAGCTCCAATGTTCCCACCCTGAGAACCTGAGGGGGGGGGGGGGAAACGGAAGAAAAGAGGCGAAAGAAAACAGGTCAGTCAAAAAGACTGGTAAGCCCTACTATTATCTGTCTATGAACTAGTAAAGTTAACTGGCATGAGAAGCTGAGATGAACATAAGGATAACAACATACTGGCATGATGATTAACTAACAAGATAGATAAAGGTGTCATCGCATAACTAAGGTTAAGTTTTGCACCACGGGTGTACTAGCATTCTAACATGTCAAGTAAAAACAAGAATTGATCCCTTGGCCCAAGCTTGGCCCATCATCATGAGGTGACCTAAATTAAGGTCCAACTACACGGTCTAGTCGATCGGCTCCCTAGAAGCCTAATTCGTCAAGTGTCGGTGTCATACGGCCCAAACATGAAATGTAGCTAACTGTGCTAGGTCCACCCCAGGGTGTATCAAGTCCTAGGGTGTAGACCTCGGACACCAATCAAGTATGCACAACCTAGAGCTACTGGTACCCGTGCCTGATTCTCCAACGCCGGACTATGTGCACGATCATAGTCCGCCTGGACCTACACCGGCGTACCTACACAGCCGTCGTTTTGGTCTCTTACATGTCAGCCCAGTAATCGTGCCCCACCCTAGCCTAGTCCTAGGGTCTTATGATACTATCAAGAGGGTTACTGCTGCAAAGGACCACGCAACTAGGGTTTCCTTAACGGGTTAAATGTGGTTAACCCGATCCAAACGTGGATTAAATTGGTTAAGTGTATCCAAGATTCATGACTTAACCCCGATTAACCCATCCAGCCCAAATTGATTAAGTATTAAGTGGACCATGACTTAACCCTAATCAGGAGGCATTAATTAACTTAATGTGCTTTAACCTCTCACATTAGACCTTGTTGTGGTTACTAGTTAAGCCGGGCGGGTCCGGGTAGCTTTACACCATAACTTGGTCTAACCTCGGGTTCGAGCACAACATGACCAACTTCTCACATTGGGTCCTATTGTTTGTAGCCACTAGTTAAGCCGGGCGGGTCCGGGTAGATTTATGCTACAAACTCAACCCAACCTCGAGTTGGTCACACTCATATTTTCTAAGTGTCATGTCCATTATGTTTCCAAAACATAATTACAAGTTAACATATCACGCTATGTTATGAAAACCATGTTTATGTCTTAATGTTACCCAACCCCAACGTAACCCCATCGTTTACATAATCGCATCAACGCATAAAGGATAAAATAGTGAACTTGGCATAATCATGACAAAAAGGTGTTGAAGCCACAAGTTTAACATGGTGGCATATGAAATGTACATATGTTCATATACTTGCATATTGCATCATTAGGCTTCAAAAGCATGCATAAAACCAAACTTAGCATATGAGTGATACATGGTGATAAATGACATGTAGAAGTTGCTAGAAGTTCGCATTTAGCCTCACATGCAAGTTATCATAAGGGATATGATAACTTTCATGTTGCCAAATGCAACCTTTAATATAAAGCTTGGAGCTTTATGCTCACAACATCAAGTTTAACTTGCATAACATGATAACATGATCAACCCAAACTTGCATAACATAGCAACATGTGTCATACATAATGATTAAACCAACTTGCATAATGATCATCCAAACTTGCATATAATGATCAACCAAACTTGCATATAATGATCAACCAAACTTGCATATAATGATCAACCCCAAACTTGCATCATTCATTTAACTTTAGAGTTCAAAGAAAGAAAGTAGAAAAGGGCTTACAATGCTATGAAGACACAAATATATATTTATTATAAAGATTGAGACGAAGCCCTTATGCAATCACCAAAAAGACCCAAATATGAATGCTCCAATGAAAAACCCTTGCGCCAAATCAAATAAAAATCCTTGTTTTGAAATAGAAATGTTGCAACTTGACTTGAATGCAAACTAAGAAACTCATACAAGTTTGAAAGCACTTGTATGAACTCACAATCTCTCATAGGAATAGGCTTAGGAATTTTAGCATGAGAGTGGAGGCCATGAGAGGAACAAATTTGACATAGTTTAGTTGTAGGATTGAATAATGGTGATTTAGGCTAGGTTTAGGGGTCTTTTTATAGAGGATTAGGATAGTATTAGCCATAGGATTAACCCTAGATTCAATCCAAGCCATCAAAACATGTCTTGGGGAAGAAGTCAAGTGTAGGAACCATCTAGGGCCTTTAGATTAAAGCTGAACCATGAGAACCATTCAAATGCAAAATCTGCATTTGAGCGAATCGGCCCACGGGTTGACAGCCAAACACCCTGGATTAACCCCTAGTCGACCCAGCGAGCTCGGGTCGACCTCAAAAATCGGCCGGTTCGGTTATTCCCCTCTCCCAATTCGCTGTTTTGAACATTTTTGCATATTTATTTATTTAATTTTCAATTATATATATATATATCAATATATATATATATATTTCTCTACGCAACCCATTTCACTTAATTAAATATACTTTAATTTGTGAATTTTTATGTTCAAATTACGGGGTGTTACACACTGCAAAAGATGTCTGGGATTCATTTGAAGCAAAGTATCTTATGGAGGAAGCAACTAGTAAGAAATTTATGGCTACTAAATATTTTAATTATAAAATGACTGATGATCATGCAGTTTTAGAGGAATTCAATGATATCATGCACATACTTAACCAACTCAGTCAACATAAACTAAATATGGATGAGGAGATTAAGGTCTCATTGATAATAGATAAATTACCCCCTTCTTGGAAAGATTAAAGGAAACTATTGAAATACAAGAAGGAGGATATGAGTCTAGACGGCCTTGCACAGTATTTGCAAGTTGAACAACAACTGAGACAGAAAGATGCTCAAGATGAAATGGTTGTTGATACATCAAAAGTCCATATGGTGGAGGATAAGAAAGCAAGTAATGCTTCGAATAACTCTTCTAATAAGAAGAGGAAAGGGCAGAACAACAATAATTCCCAGAACAAAAAAAACAAAAAATGGTTGCTATTTTTGTGGTAAACCGGGACATTTCAAAAAGGAATGTCGCTTCTGGAAAAAGAAGCAACAATTTGAAAAAGAAAATTTTGCCGCAGTCATATCAGAAGTGAATATGATTGAACAAGACAATTCTTGGTGGATCGATTCTAGTGCTACTAAGCATGTCTACATAGACAAGAATCAATTCAAGAAGCTAGAACTGACCAAAGATGAAGATTACCTATACATGGGAAATTCCACAAAGGCGGAGGTCAAAGGGAAAGGGATTGTAGATTTGGAATTCACATTCGGAAAAGTTCTGACTTTGAATGATGTATATTACGTACCCATGATTAGGAAGAACCTTGTTTCGAGAAGTCTTCTTAATAAGTATGGTTTCAAACAAGTCTTTGAGTCAGACAAATATGTGTTGACCAAAGGTGGTGTGTTTGTAGGAAAAGGGAACATGTGTGATGGCCAATTTAAACTGAATGTTGATATTAATAAAAGTATGAATTCTGCTTATATTGTTGACTCATTTTCATTACGGCACAATAGATTAGGACATGTTAATCATAAATGCATGCTTGATATGATATCATAGAATCTAATTCCCAAACACCAAAATGATATGCTAGACAAGTGCAGGATATGTTCATTAACTAAAATCACTAGAAAACCAATTCCTGATAAAGCAGATAGTGCAACAAAATTGTTACAACTTATTCATAGTGATGTATGTGATATGCATAGTACTCCTACTAGAGGTGGAAAGAAATATTTTGTCACATTCATAGATGATTATTCAAAATATTGTTATGTTTATCTTATGCACGCGGAAAATGAAGTGTTAAATTCATTTATGTCTTACAAAACTGAAGTAGAAAACCAGTGTGATGCTAAAATAAAAACATTTAGATCTGATAGGGGAGGCGAGTATCAATTTCCTAAATATTGTGAATTAGTAGGAATTATACATGAAACATCCATTGCTTATACTCCACAACAAAATGGACTGGCTGAAAGGAAAAACAGAACACTTACCGAAATGGTAAATGCAATGTTGTATAGTTCTGGAATGAGTAATAGTTTCTGGGGTGAAGCTTTACTTACTGCATGTTATATTATGAATAATACCTCATACGAAAAGTAAAATTATTCCTTATGAGCTTTGGAAGAAAAGAAAACCAAATCTTGATTATTATCGAGTTTGGGGATGCAGACGATTGTCCAATTACCTGAACCAAAAACAAGGAAATTGGAACAAAAGGCTATTGAGTGCATATTCTTAAGATATGCCGAACATAGCAAAGGATACAAGTTTCTAGCAATAGAACCTAATAGCTCTATTGAAGTGAATATAGTAATAGCATAAAGGGATGCAGTGTTTTATGAGAATAGATTTACATCTATTCGAAATAAACCGATTCATGAAACGGTGGAGGTCAATACACCTATTAATGAAATGGTGGTGGTTAATGAACCAACTATTAAACATGTAGAAAACACTAATGGAAATATTGATGCGAATGGTGATTCTCTTAGGAGAAGTAAACGAAGAAGAATAGAAAAATATTTTGGACCAGACTTCATCGTATATTTGGTTGAAGGATCTAGAAATAACGTGGAGCATCAATTAATGATATCTACAAATATAGAAACTGATCCTTTAACGTATAACGAAGCAACAAAATCTCAAAATTCATCATTTTGGCAAGAAGCCATAAATGATGAAATGGATTCTATTATAGGAAATAAAACATGGAAACTAGTAGATTTGCTTCGTGGTTCTAAACCAATAGGATGTAAATAGATATTTAAGAAAAAGTTAAAAGCAGATGGCACAATCGAAAAATTTAAAGCTAAATTAGTTTCTAAAGGAGTCACATAGAAAGAAGGAATATATTATTTTGATACATATTCCCCAGTAGCAAGAATTTCAACTATTCAGACTTTAATTGCATTAGCTTATATATATAATTTTGAAATACATCAAATGGACGTCAAGACTGCATTTCTAAATGGAGAACATGATGAGGAGATATATATACCTCAACCAGAAGGCTTTGTAATGCCTAGACAAGAGCATAAAGTATGTAAACTTGTCAAATCACTTTATGGTCTCAAACAAGCACAAAAGCAATGGCATGAAAAGTTTCATAAAACTACTATATCCATTGGCTTTAGGATATTTGAATCTGACAAATGTGTCTATAGGAAATTTCATTCAGGCAAAGGCGTAATTATATGCCTTTACGTGGATGATATGCTTATATTTGGAATGGATACTTCGAGCATTAAAAAACTAAAAGATATCTATCTTCATGCTTTGACATGAAAGATATAGGAGTAGCTGAAATGATTCTTGGAATAAGAATCATGAAAACAAAAGATGGGTTATCAATTACCCAGTCTCATTACATTGAGAAAATTTTGTTAATTTTCAATCATTACATTATAAACTTATGTCTACTGCGTTTGATCCAAATAAGCAGTTATACACTAATATTGGAAGAGCTATAGAACAATTGAAATATGCTATAGTTATTGGAAGTTTGATGTATGCAATGACATGCACACGACCAGATATTGCCTATCCAGTTGGAAAAATGAGTAGATATACTAGTAACCCTAGTAATATCCACTGGAATGCTATACATACAATTTTAAAGTATTTAAATGGTACCATAAATTATGGTAACATTACAATGGTTATCCGAGTGTAATAGAAGGATACACAGATGCTAGTTGGAACACTGGAAGTGAAGATAATAAATCAACTAGTGGATGGATATTCACTCTTGGTAGGGAAGCAATATCCTGGGCCTCAAAGAAACAAACATGTATTATTGATTCAACCATGGTTGCTGAGTTTGTAGCACTGGCTTCTGGTAGTAAAGAAGCGGAATGGTTAAGGAATTTATTATTAGAAATTCCTGTGTGGCCAAAACCTATGCCACCAATATCTGTGCATTGTGATAGTCAATCTACATTGTCATAATCATATAACCAAGTTTATAATGGTAAATCTAGACATATTGGTCCAAGGCATAGTTTGGTTAGGCAAATGCTCACTGAAGGGGTAGTTACCATAGATTTTGTGAGATGTGGCCAGAATTTGGCAGATCCATTTACTAAAGGACTTGCAAGGAACTTACTTATTAAAACATAACAGGAAATGGGTTTAAAGCCTATACAATACAATCGCCAATGAAAGAAACTCAGCTCAACATAATAAAAAAAATTATTATCTTGAGTTCAAAGAGCAAAAGTACTTCATATGTTTGCGGTTGGAAGCACTATAATATTTAGTCTGAAAAACTTAATACTATCATACATTCCAAGGAAAAGTTCTTGGTACTTATAATGACAAAAAGAGGATGTTCTGATTAGAACTTAATAAGTTTATAACAGATATACTGTTGAGGTGTATGTTATAAGGCACTTCTGATAAACCTACCTATATGAATGCAATGAAGATGGTGTCGCCTTTTGCGAGATTTTGGCTTGATCTCTAATGGAATTTCATGAAAGAAGATACAGACCCAAGGCCAATCCACGGGTCGGGCAAACATGCTATTTGGAAAATATGAAAATAAGTGTGTGATAATCACATCTGTTAGATCATATAGGATCGATGGTTCAATGCTTAGTCAACCACTCCATCCTGATATACTTTGATGGGTTTTCACTACGTGTAGATTCAAGTCTATAAGACATTTATACTTATGCACAATTTTTACTGCATAACAAGAGGAATTTATTTAAAATTTGGTAGAGGATTGTTGGAGGAAATTTAAAATAAAAGAGAGAGTAAAAGAAAAATGAGAATAGTTATGCAACTACTTATTTAGCCTTCTCATGAAGGTGTTGGGGCCTTGGGGTACCCAAATGTTTGCTTTATTGTGAGGAGGGAGATCTTGTACATTTAAACAACACATGCGCGTGTCGCCGCTGTCCGTTCGACCGTGCCATGCCAAGCTGAGACGCGTCGCATCATGGATTGAGCCAAACATATATTTTTGGACCATGGTGCAATAGGATTTTAAATCTTGGAATTTAAGTTTTACGGGTATGAATAACCATTCGACTGGTTCTGAATAGACCAGTCGATTGGTCCAAAGGGATGCGACTGTTTCTTAAAAGAAACAGTCAAAGCTGTTCAAAGAATTGATTGATCTACAGACCAGTCGATTGATTCTAAACTAACTAGTCGACTGGTGTGAAAAGTTGCGACTGTTTCTAAATAGTCGCTGTTGTTTGAAGAGTTGCAATCTTTTTGAATAGAAGCAACCATTTCTCCTCATTGCTATATAAACTGGATCGCATGTCAGTTTAGAATCACTTAAATTCCTTCTCTAACAACATCTTCTCTATGATCTACCAAATTTCTAATAAATATACAAGTTATAGTTATGCAGGCTATAACTCTATTATCTTGTTTCTGCAGCGATAAATCTAGATAGTGAATCGTCATGTTTGTGCAACCACGTCAATTAAAGATATTCAATATCTGCTCCGTTGTATCTTCGAACAGATTTTTCATTACTCGTGCACACAATATAAAAGGGCAAATACTGTTTTAGGATAGCGATCAACACATCGTGCCTCGAAGATTTGCAAGAATCAGTGATGAATTTAGCCCAATAATCTAAAATAGTATTTTGGTAATGGCTCCTCACAGTCTTAAGGAATTTGCCGCTGATTTTACAAAGCTAGAGAGATTCGATGGTGTCAATTTTCTTCGATGGCAGAAAAAGATGCATTTATTGCTGGCCGGAATGAAAGTGCTATATGTTCTAACTATGCCAAAACAAGCAAAAACTAAAGATGAAACGATTGCACAAACACATGAAAGGATCAAACGGGAACATGATGATTATATTTGCAAGGGGCGTATATGCAACGTAATGACGGATACACTCTTCGATATGTACTACAACAAGCCCATTACAAAAGACGTCAGGGATTCATTGGAAGCAAAGTATCTTATGGAGGACGCAACTAGTAAGAAATTTCCATCTACTAAATTTTTTAATTATAAAATGACTAATGATTGTCCATTTGTAGAGCAAATCAATGATATCATGCACATACTTAACCAATTCAATCAGTATAAACTAAATATGGATGAGGAGATTAAGGTCTCATCGATTATAGACAAATTACCTCCTTCATGGAAAGATCAAAGGAAATTATTGAAACACAAGAAGGAGGATATGAGTCTAGACTACCTTGCACAATATTTGCAAGTTGAAAACAATTGAGGCAGAAAGATGCTTAAGATGAAAAGGTTGTTGATACATTAAAGGTCCATATGGTGGAGGAAAAGAAAGCAAATAATGCTTCGAATAACTCTTCTAATAAGAAGAGGAAAGGGCAGAAAAACAATAATTCCCAGAACAAGAAAAGCAAAAATGGTTGCTATTTTTGTGGTAAATTAGGACATTTCAAAAGCGATTGTCGCTTCTAGAAAAAGAAGCAACAATCTGAAAAAGAAAAGTTTGCAGTAGTCATATTAGAAGTGAATATGATTGAACAAGATAATTCTTGGTGGATCAATTCTGGCGCTACTAAGCATGTTTGCATAAACAAGAATCAATTCAAGAAGCTGGAACCGACCAAAGACGAAGATTACCTATACATGGGAAATTCAGCAAAGGCGGAGGCCAAACGGAAGGGGATGGTAGATTTGGAATTCACATCCGGAAAAGTTTTGACTTTGAACGATGTATATTATGTACCCAAGAATAGGAAGAACCTTGTTTCGGGAAGTCTTCTTAATAAGTATGGTTTCAAACAAGTCATTGAGTCAGACAAATATATGTTGACCAAAGGTGGTGTATTTGTAGGAAAAGGGTACATGTGTGATGGTATGTTTAAACTGAATGTTGATATTAATAAAAGTATGAATTCAGCTTATGTTGTTGACTCGTTTTCAATATGTCACAAAAGATTAGAGCATGTTAATTATAAACGCATGCTTGATATGATATCATTGAATCTGATTCCCAAACACCAAAATGATATGATAGAAAAGTCCAGGATATGTTCATTAACTAAAATCACTAGAAAACCATTTCCTAATAAAGCGGAAAGTGCAACAAAATTGTTACAACTTATTCATAGTGATGTATGTGATATGCATAGTACTCCTACTAGAGGTGGAAAGATATATTTTGTCACGTTCATAGATGATTATTCAAAATATTGTTATGTTTATCTTATGCATGCTAAAAATGAAGTGTTAAATTCATTTATGTCTTACAAAACTGAAGTAGAAAACCAGTGCGATGCTAAAATAAACACACTTAGATCTGATAGGGGAGGAGGGTATCAATTTCTTGAATATTGTGAATCAGTAGGAATTATACATGAAACATCTACTGCTTATACTGCACAACAAAATGGAGTGGCTGAAAGGAAAAATAGAATACTTACCGACGGTAAATGCAATGTTGTGTAATTCTGGACTGAATAATAGTTTCTGAGGTGAAGCTTTACTTACCACATGTTATATTCTAAATACAATACCACATAAGAAAAGTAAAATTACTCCTTAGGAGCTTTAAAAGAAAAGAAAACCAAATCTTGATTATTATCTAGTTTGGGGATGTAGAGTGATTGTCAGTTACGTGAACAAAAATTAAGGAAATTGGGACAAAAGGCTATCGAGTGCATATTCTTAGGATATGCTCAACATAGCAAATGATGGTTTCAAGTAATAGAACCTAATAGCTCTATTGAAGTGAATACAGTAATAGAATCAAGGGATGCAGTGTTTTAAAAGAATAGATTTACATATATTCAAAATAAACCGATTCATGAAACAGTGGAGGTCAATACACCTATTAATGAAATGGTGGAGGTTAATGAACCAACTATTGAACGTGTAGAAAACACTGATGGAAATATCGACGAAAATGGTAATTCTCTTAGGAGAAGTAAACGAAGAAGAATAGAAAAATCTTTTGAACCAGACTTCGTCATATATTTGGTTGAAGGATCTAGAAATAATGCGGAGCATCAATTAATGATATCTACAAATATAGAAACTGATCCTTTAATTTATAATGAAGCAATGAAGTCTCAAGACCCATCATTTTGGCAAGAAGCCATAAATGATGAAATGGATTTTATTATGGGAAATAAAACATGGAAACTAGTAGATTTACCTCTTGGTTCTAAACCAATAGGATATAAATAGATGTTTAAGAAGAAGTTAAAAGCAGATGGCACAATCGAAAATTTTAAAGCTAGATTAGTTTCCAAAGGAGCACACATAAAGAAGGAGTAGATTATTTTGATACATATGCCACAGCAGCAAGAATTTCAACTATTCGGACTTTAATTGCATTAGCTTCTATATATTATTTTTAAATTCATCAAATGGACATCAAGACTGTATTTCTAAATAGCTAACTTGATGAAGAGATATATATGTCTTAACCAGAAGGCTTTGTAATGCCTGGACAAGAGCATAAAATATGTAAACTTATCAAATCACTTTATGGTCTCAAACAAGCACCAAAGAAATGGCATGAAAAGTTTGATTAAACTATTATATCCAATGGTTTTCGGAACTTTGAATCTGACAAATGGGTCTATAGCAAGTTTCATTTAGGTAAAGGTGTAATTATATGCCTTTACGTAGATGATATGCCTATATTTGAAATGGATACTTCGAGTATTGAAAAAACTAAAAGGTATCTATCTTCATGCTTTGTCATGAAAGATATAGGAGTAGCAGAAATGATTCTTGGAAAAATAATCATGAAAATAAAAGATGGGTTATCAATTACCCAGTCTTATTACATTGAGAAAATTTTGTTAATTTTCAATCTATTCGATTGTAAACCTATGTCTACTCCGTTTGATATAAAATATGCAGTTACACACTAATACCGAAAAGATATAGAACAGTTGGAATATGCTAGAGTTATTGGAAGTTTGATGTATGCAATGACATGCACACAACTAGATATTGCCTATCTTGTTGGAAAAATGAGTAGATATACTAGTAACCCTCGTAATATCCACTGGAATGCAATACATAGAATTTTGAAGTATTTAAAAGGTACCATAAATTGTTGTATATATTACAACGGTTATCCGAGTGTAATAGAAGGATGCACATATGCTAGTTGGAACATTGGAAGTGAAGATAATAAATCAACTAGTGGATGGGTATTCACTCTTGGTGAGGGAGAAATACCCTGAGCCTCAAAGAAACAAACATGTATTGCTGATTCAACCATGGCTGCTGAGTTTATAGCACTGATTTTTGGTAGTAAAGAAGCGGAATGGTTAAGGAATTTGTTATTAGAAATTCCTGTATGGCCAAAACCTATGCCACTAATATCTGTGCATTGTGATAGTCAGTCTGCGTTGTTACAAGCATATAACCAAGTTTATAATGGTAAATCTAGACATATTGGTCTTAGGCACAGTTTGGTTAGGAAAAAGCTCACTGAAGGGGTAATTACCATAGGTTTTGTGAGATCTTAGCCAGAATTTGGCAGATCCATTTACTAAAGGACTTGCAAGGAACTTAGTGATTAAAACATCATAGGGAATGAAAGCTTATACAGTACAATCGCCAATGAAAGAAACTCAACTCAACATAATAAAGAAATTTATTATCTTGAGTTCAAAGAGCAAAAGTATTTCATATTTTGCGGTTGGAAGCACTATAATATTTAGTTTGAAAAACTAAATATTATCATACATTCCAAGGAAAATTGTTTGGTACTTATAATGACAAAGAGAGGATGTTCTAATTAGAACTTAATAGGTTTATAATAGATATACTGTTGAGGTGTGTGTTATAAGGCACTTCTAATAAACCTACCAGTATGAAAACAATGAAGGTGGTGTCGCCTTCTGCGAGATTTTGGATTGATCTCTAAGGGCATTTCATGAAAGAAGATACCGAGCCATGGCCAATCCACGGGTCGGGCAAGCATACTATCTGGAAAATATGAAAATGAGCGTTTGATAATCACATCAGGCAGATCATATAAGATCGATGGTTCAATTCTTAGTCAACCACTCCATCCTGGTATACTTTAGTGGATTTTCACTACATATAGGTTCAAGTCTATAAGACATCTATACTTATGCACAAATTTTCCTGCATAACAAGAGGAATTTATTAAAAATTTGGTGGAGGATTGTTGGAGGAAATTTAAAATATAAGAAAAAATAAAAGCAAAATGAGAAAATTTAATATGTCCCATATCATGAAATAAAAGTAGTTATGCAACTACTTATGTAGCCTTCTCATGAAGGTGTTGGGGCCTTGGGGCACCCAAATGTTTGCTTTGTTGTGGGAAGGGAGATCATGAACATTTAAACAACACACGCGCGCGCCGCCGCCGTCCGGTCGGCTAAGCCGAGTCACCTCGCATCATGGATTGATCCAAACATATATTTTTGGACCTTGGTGCAATCGGATTTTAAATCCTGGAATTTAAGTTTTGAGCAGGTATGAATAACCTGTCGACTGATTCTGAACAGACCAGTCGATTGGTCTGAAGGGATGCGACTGTTTCTGAAAAGAAACAGTCGATGTTGTTCAAAAAATTGATTGATCTATAGACCAGTCGACTGGTTCTAAACTAACCAGTCGACTAATGCGAAAATTTGTGACTGTTCCTAAACAGAAACAGTCGCTGTTGTTTGAAGAGTTGCAGTCTTTTTGAATAGAAGCAATCGTTTCTCCTCACTTCTATATAAACTGGATCGTATTTCAGTTTTGAATCACTTAAATCCCTTCTCTAACACCATCTTCTCTTTGATCTACCAAGTTTGTAATAAATTATACAAGTTGTAGTTATGCAGGCTATAACTCTATTATCTTGTTTCTGCAGCGATAAATCTAGATAGTGAATCGTCGTGCTTGTGCAACCACGTCAATTAAAGATATTCAATATCGGCTCTGTTGTATCTTTGAACAGATTTGTCATTACTTGTGCACACAATATAAGAGGGAAAATACTGTTTTAAGATAGCGATGAACACATCATGCCTCGGAGATTTGCAAGAATCAGCGACGAATTTAGTCCAACAATATTGACCATTATTAAAGCATTCCCAAGTCCAATAATCTTCAGTTTTGTTGTTGTCTATTGACCGTTATTAAAGCAAATGATGTATATGGGATAATAAACTGTAATCTAATGTGTTTATGATGCAATAAAAAGAGACGATAGATCAATTAAGCATATGTTTATTTAATCCTTCATTACTAAAGCCAGCTTAAGTCCATAATGACATAATTTATTCAATATTTATATACATTATCACTGTCAATAATACTAATTTGATAGTCTATGCACTAAATATAATGAATTAAAAAATTTACCAAAGAAACAATTAAGTGATTCACGTCATAATTCAAAATTAAAAGAAGTCAACCAAACTACAATATAATGAATCAAATAATTTAATTTAGAACAGCACGAAATTAAAAGCAGCGCATGAAACCTTAACCCGTACCTGAGGAGGAACACTGCAACAAATAGCAAAAACCTTGATGAATCTAGTAAAATCGAATAAATTACGAAATATGAATTCAGAAATTTACTTTACTTTTGTTGACGAGTAAGCGTATTTGGAAATCCGGAGAAATAATTGTCTGTGGCCAGAGAAAAAGAAAGCTCGGTTTAGCGTTTTTGGTTTGTTTCTGAATTTTTAAGTGGGCCTCAAAATGGTGAAATCAAAATAGTCTTGTTTTGAGTTTTCTTTATTAGACCCATTTTCAAAAATAATAATTTTTGTAAATGAGTTTTTCAAACTGGTAAATGGAATGATTTTTCATCGTTTTTCAAAACTGAAAATGGGTTGAAAATGGGAAACCAAATGCACCCTTATCTTTTGATGTATTCTAAGGGTTGTACCAAGCATTCGGTACTTGACTAATCATATACCATATGGAATACTGGGACGTATTCACGCAATATTATTGTTGTCAACATATAACTATTTTGCATATGACCATGTGATAAATCAGGTGGAACAGGTGATAAATCAACTTTAAAACCTTCAAATTAGGGTAAGACTTTCCCAAAAAGTAAGGACAGGAAGAGATCAATTTGAATCGTATGTTCATTATAAAAAAAATATGTTACTTAACCAAGTTCGATATTTTCTATGTGCGACTGACTGACTGTTATCTACATACTTTGAATATCAAGGAAAAAAGATAACAAATCTAAAGTTGAATGACTGACATAAGCGAGCTATTGTAACATGGAGACTGGGGAGCGGTGGCCTTTTGTTATCTACCAAGTCGTGTAAAGAAAAACTAAAATGGAAAACCATTGCTTAAAGCTCTATAATTTTTTGGCTTCTTACACTTTCACATACAATCCTTTTCCCTTTGTTTCTACATCATCTTCTCTTAAATTTGGTATAAAGCTATTGCATTTAATTGCAAAATATATGATAATTAAAGAGAGGACTAAAAAAACCCTGATGTCCTCTCCATTCCAATAATTTTAAAATTTTAATCAACTTTTTTATGTTTATGTTGATTCTTTGTATAGTCGGTAGAGCAATCCTAATATCCTATAACAAACCAAATTCTCAATATGCATCCAAAGAGCGTTCACGTCAACAAATGCGGCAAATGAGTTATGGCTTCAATGATCAATCTAGCAATCGCATCTTTAAGTATTAGTCCACAAAACCGTTTATGAAATTTTAATGTAGCTTGGGAGGCACTTTCACACAAAATGACTACTCTAGTGAAAATTTTGGGGTGTGTTTAATTTTTAATTTTGGATTTTCATACATACAAAAGTACAAACAACGCACTATACCGGAAAAAAAGGATTGTTTTACAAAACAAAGTTAACACAAAAAAATAAAAAACGACTTATTATTATTTTTTGTATTTTGAGAAATAATAATTGAACAATGGTTAATTCATCTATTCACCGTTCGTTCGTACCTCCATCATCGACTCTGTCTTTGGTCCGTCAACTTTGTTATCCTTCAAATATTCGCATCTTTCAAAATTAACGTTGAAAACTCAAAAGAAAAAATAAACCAAACAATACCTTAATTTTTCAGTTTGAAGTTTCAGATGACAATTTTAGTCAAAATCTAAATGAGTATGGAGGTTTTGTGTAATATCTTCTGGGATAGACATAATGGTTTCGGTCAACAATCCTAATGGACTCAAAGAAGACCGAGCTCAAGGGGAACTAACATAAATGAGTTTTTAATTTTTGAAGTATACTTTGAAAGTCAAAAGAAATGATCAGAAGAGAAACAATACGAAATTGATATTTGTTGGCTAGCATGTGTGATGCTAGGAAATGTTCATCACAAACCGAGTTAGCTATTTTGGATTATATTTCGAATATATTCCTTGCTCGCCTATCCAATAGTACTTTTAAAACTATCGATTAATTATAAACTCTATGAAGATGTATATGCATAGTAGGCCAAAAGTGAAATGAGTTCATAACGGTCATGGAGAAAGGAAAACAAAGTGGGGCTACAAATGTAAATATGATATGTTTTACTATTAACAAGCGTTGCAATAAATTATTCATTTATCCAAATCATATTTACTAAAAAAAAAAATCTTGAATAGGATAATGAAGCATGTTCAAAGAAAACAGGTGAGTTTTCCTTTGACCTTTTGCATATTTACATTCTCCTCAAGGGAGAGGCAAATGGAACTCCATTAAAAAGGAACAATTCGGGTTTAAGTTTGCATCTAGAATAATGAATCATGATTCTAATATGGGAGATTCCGATATTCCATAGGCTATTGAATAAATAGCACTCTATTTTTTAGTAACAAAGCCAGAAGGATACCAAGAAAATAAAGATTGAAAAATAAAATTGATTACAAATTCCATTACAATAGAGCAATTGAATGTATGTCTTTAGTACAGAAACACGATTGACGATGAAGAGGGGAAGGGGCTGTAGAAATGGAATGAGCGCAAGACCAAGAAAGAAGAAGAGAAGATATATATTTGCAAGAAGAGTATTTGGAACTCAAAAGAATCAGAAGAAATAAAATGAGGATGAAGAAAAAAGAATCAATTTTGGTTACGTTGAGTCGTGACACATCCAACCATGAACCCGAATAACATAAGGTAATAAAGAGGAAAATTAGAGAATATTGTGCAAATCTATGAGGTTTGATAGAATTTGTGATACAGTATTTCCATTTGCAAAAGATTTGGAAGATATTATTGATTATAGTGATAGAATATTTCCAATTAGAGAAGATTTGGGAAATATTGTTAATTTGGGAATATAATATTTTCAATTTGCAGAAGAATTGGAAGATATTAGAAATTTATTGCTCTTTTATTTGTATAAGGGATAGACAATAAATTACCTACATAAGTGGAAGGATTTGAAGAAGGTTTCTTTCTGGGATAGTGAAATAAGGAATTAATTCCCTAATTGGTTAATTAAATAAGGATGCCTATCAGGAGAATTGAAGAATTAATTAGGCATTGATTTATATCATAAATTAATTACTTCAACCCCAAGCATTAATCCTTATATAAGGATAGGGATTAGGTGAATGTATTATCATCTCAAAAATGTGAGTTGTATCATCTCTAAAAGTTCTTCTTCCTGACTATCAATCTTGTAATTTCTCTTATTGAGAAAAGTAATAAAATCTCCTCTCCCCAAGTGGACGTACACTAACAAGACGTTAGTGGAACCACAATAAACCTCCTGTGTTATTTCTTTTATTTCTAGATCCGTGAATGCTTTGCTGGTGACTATTTGTTGTTTGTTTTGCCTCACCATCAATCAGTTCCTATTCATTTTTTTCCGCAACAATTGGTATCGGAGCTACGAGGTTGATTGAGAAAGGGTGTTAGGCATTATGAGAAGAGATGAGGAGAATTCAGCAATTGTATCAAGGCCATATGTAAAAGGGACATATATGGAAGTAGGATCTCAGTTAGTAATAGAAAGATGGAATGGGGATAAAAACTTCGAGAAGTGGCAAAAGAGGATGAAAGCTGTTCTGATAAGAAACAATGTTCATCCTGTGGTGTTTGCTCCTGAGGAGTTGATGGATGATATTTCAGCCGTGGAAAGGAGGGAGAGATGGAACGATGGGCATTTACTACTTTACAATTGGCAATGGGAGAAAATGTCATTTCAGAGATTAGCGGTGAGACCACTGCTACAAACATTTGGACCAAGCTGGAAAAACTCTATTTAAAGAAGTCACTAACCAACCGTATGATTTTACTGAAGACGTTTTTCACCATGCGGATGAGAGAGGGTACTTCAGTGAAGGTACATCTTGATGTGAAGGCAGGTCTTCTATCTGAGGACTTGAAGGATTAGATGAAGGGGTTGAGTGAAGGTAGAGGAGGAAGTAGTACAGAAGCCTTATTAGCTGGTATGGAGAGAGGGGAAAAGAAGAAGAAAATAAAGTCAAGTGATGGAAAGCACTGTACTTGGAGAGTCAAGGGTTGGAGCCTACAATTCTCGTGGAAAGATGTCAAAGCTAGGCATACGAGAAGGGACTTTGAGTTTCTACGTAGGCAGAATATGATCAAAGGGGAAAACTTCAACATGGTGGGATTTTGCCAAGAGGATGTGCTTGATAAGCGGAAGAAGGGGTTGTCTGAAGATGGTCAGAGATCAAAGGAGAAAGCAGTGGATATGCATAAGCCTTTGCATACTGCTAAGTTCGGGCGTTGCTCAAACTGGAATCACTTATCAAAATGTTAGGTGCCACGTGGTGGCACGGTGTGGGGGAGAGGGTTGAGATGGTTCATGGAGACGTTTTTTTTCATGGTGAAGATTGATAGGTCTTACTTGAAGGGGTTACTTTGTACACTTTGTTGGTAGGCGGTGGCATTGCCGGAGTTTGTTGACAAAGTGCAATAGGTGATGGTCATGCCGAAGCTCATTTGGAGAAGTAACCATGTTGTCTTGTCCGAGAAGATGCTTAGAGTAAGAGGATGTAGGTGGAGTTGGTATGCTTTCAAGGAAATATAGTATCAAGGTGGAGATTGATAGAATTTGTGGTACAATATTTCCATTTGCAGAAGATTTGGAAGATATTATTGATTATGGTGATAGAATATTTCCAATTAGAGAAGATTCGGGAAATATTGTTAATTTGTGAATATAATATTTCCAATTTGCAGAAGATTTGGAAGATATCAGAAATTTATTGCTCTTTTATTTGTAAAAGGGATAGGCAATAAATTACCTACATAAGTGGAAGGATTTGAAGAAGGTTTCTTTTTGGGATAGCGAAGTAAGGAATTAATTCCCTAATTGGTTGGTTAAACAAGGAAGCCTATTAGGAGAATTGGAGAATTAATTAGGCATTGATTTATGTCATAAATACATTACTTCAGCCCCAAGCATTAATCCTTATATAAGGATAGGGATTAGGTGAATGTACTGTCATCTCAAAAATGTGAGGTGTATCATTTCTAAAAGTTCTTCTTCTTCCTTACTATCAGTCTTGTAATTTTTCTTATTGAGAAAAGTAATAAAATCTCCTCTTCCCAAGTGGACGTACACTAACAAGATGTTAGTGGAACCATGATAAACCTCTTGTGTTATTTTTTTATTGCTAGATCTGTGATTGCTTTGCTGGTGACTATTTGTTGTTTGTTTTGCCTCACCATCAATCTGTTCCTATTCTTTTTTCCGCAACAAGATTCATCCAACTATTAGCCACAGGTTGTATATTTATGGCTTATTATAACATTCTATATATGATAAGTGTATTTCTATTTTAATTTCAGTTATAACGTTTGTATTGTAATGAAGACTAATAAGGAATTAATGAATATTTAAGTGGGTATTATAGGTTTGATATATATTCATCCTTTACTTAAGTAGAAAAGTTAGTACTTTATCAATTTGCTATAGTGATATAGGTTTTGTCAATTTTTTACACATTGTGGATTTACTAGTTTTTGTAATTTACTCCATCACGCAAGTGTAATAAGTTGATTTGGTCAAGTTGTGGAGCAACACTCTTTTTTTGGGATCGAGCATAGTGGATATTTGTCTACTTGAACAGTGAAATGAGCGACCATGAATCATGTGGTTTTCCTATATAGGTCCTTTTGAACCTTTTTTTTTTACAAAGCATATTAAATAAACTTAAGCATTACCAAAATGTCCGGCGTCACTTAGTCATTGCCAGAATAGCTTGTACTTATGAAATCCTACATTAAGGCAAGACATAAGCATGAGTTGAGGTTATTTAGAGGTATATATGTGTGCCATGAGGGCTATCAATACCTTGTAAACCAGGCTTACAAATCAATCATTTATATTATACAAGGAGATGGATGTTTTTGGAAACCAAAGCAACTCACAATGTAATTATGACAGCTTGCGATAAGTATTGCAAAATAATTAAAATGATGAAAGATGATTTTTTTTTTGGCAAGACTGACCGTTTTTTATAGTGGTCGCAACCACTTTTCATTAAAACAAATAATGAATACAATATGTACATGAGTTAGACAAAGTACCTAACTACTATAACACTGGTTTGAAGTGCTAGAACACTTAAGAACCGGAGTGTGGTAGATTACTACAACTGCATAAGAGGTCTTAATTAGTCCCCAGCAAAGGAGGGACAACTTAAACCATCACTAAATCCAATAACGTTGATATACTCAGAAAAAAGTACGACAAGGTTAATAACAAAAAAAAATTAGGACTGCGAAACTCGAAATCCCAATCCCATGTGGTAACATAGAAGAGTGATTTATTCATCTCATCTAGCTCATCCGATTGGATAAGCTCAAACCCATCACCAACTACCTAGTATGCGAGTCTCCTGAAGTCATCTTGAGTGTCATTAATATACTTATAGGACATAGATTAGGTTGGATCGTATCTCATTCCTGAATTCTCATGGACTCAAGAGTGGTCTTTCTCGTGCCAATAACTACCATTACAATTCGATCCCTCGGCAGAAGGATCATCCTCAACGACTTGCTGCTTGTCAACAATAGGGATAAAGATCTCCTTAACAACCTGTTGTGTAACTAGAGTAGCAGCAATAGACGGTCATATCTTAGGGACCACTTAATGATAGGAGGTCGTGGAAGTGGCACCCTCTCAGAGAGAGGAACATGAATCGTGGTTGAGGCTGAGGGTTTCCAAGAACAGTTGCCATGTAAATGTCCAAAGGAGTGACACAAGGAACAAATGTTTGGTGCCCAACCATATCTAACACGAACCTTCGCCACATAGTCATCAGCTATTCTAACTTTAATAATCTCCGGAAGTAAGTTGGCAAGGGTAATTTCAATCAGAGCTTTGGCATAGTACAGTTTGTCCCTGCCTACATTGTTCACATCAAAACACATACTCTCTACCTCTGTCAACTATTGAACTCCAGGGAGTAATAATAAAAGGCTTTCCCATAATAATAATAGGCTCAACGCTGAGAACACGCAAACGCTACTCAAGAAGTGAAAATTTCGTGAAAAACATAGATTTGTCTAGGCGAACTTAGTGACCACTACAAAGTTGCTAAACTTTGCCACATTGTTCCTTAACAATCGAATACAGAGGAGGAACCCAACCAAACTGTTTGTTCAGAAGTTAGCCCCGACAAGTAACACATCAGATGGAAGCTCATTAATACCATCAATTACTGAATGCTCAAAGTAACAAGGTTCATATGAACCCATGTTACGAGCTGACTTTTCAAACAGCGAAACCCATTTACGGTCAACAGACACACCACTACTACAAGGCCTAGTGGAGGGAGCAGTAGTAACATTTTCAACAGAAGATGGCTCAGAATTAGGCATAATAGACCGAATAGGTGCAAAATTCACATTTTCACTATCCAAAGTATTCACAACAGCCATATTCTCACCTAGGATATCAATTTCAGCGTTTACACAACACATTGTCTCCTTCATATTATAATTTAACCCAACACCATTAGGAGGAAAATTAGTAACACTGCTCTTATTTCTATCAATCTCCACTTTGGTATTGCCATGCAGTGTTATGTCTATTTCAGTCCAACGTGACTCAACCAATGATGTAACAAAAAGAGGGTTACTTGATGCAGGCCTAACGGAGGTGACAACAACATTTCAACATGCACTATTGGATCCCTCATCGTGACCCGACACCAAGGCAGGCGCCGACATAGTGGCCAAGTCAGTCAAGAGAGTAATGAAAGGCTCAATGGCATTCAAATCACCTGCAAAAGAAGTAGGCACAAAGGCATTCAACAAAGGTTCTGACTTTTCATGTGCAGCCTTATCTGAGAGCAAAACATCATTATTAAGGCGAGGGTATGGTGCAGGAGAGTAATCTTTTCCAAATCTCGTTGACAACTCACACTCCACATCCAAGACTAGATATTTAGATCTTTTCTTTCGGCCCATAGTAGCAAGACAAGAGTGAGAGGAGAAGAAGAGAAGGCATAAGTAGGTACGATTAGGAGGAGAGAGATGGAATGATGAAGGTGAAAAAGGAAAAAATTGCAGCAGAAGCGACTGCCATTTAAAACATTCCCGATTTCCGGAAGATGATGATTCATTTTAGGCAAATTGCTTGACTTTTGGTTCACGTTACTTAGACCATAACCAACCATCCGTTCTGTTCAGTTATTCTCTCTCATGTTCTGAAACTGGTCCAACGAGCCGAGCACCCAGAAGGGGAGAACCAGCCACGGACTGGTTGGGAGCAGGGGATACAACGGCAAAGATATTGCCGTTATAAATATTACAACGGCAAAGTCTTTGCCGTTGTAATATTATAACGGCAAACACTTTGCCGTTATAACATTATAACGGTAAAGTGTTTGCCGTTATAATGTCCCCCCCTCAAAACCCTCGCCGCCACCCCCTCAGCTTCATTTCTCCTTCCCCTTCTTCAAACCCGAAAACCCATTTCCCTCCCCCATTTTTCACCCAATTTTCTCCACCAATTCACCAATCCGTCAGTTTTTAACCAAATTAACTAGCTTGTGTGAGATACTAGTTCGAAAATATGGCTAGATAACTAAAAAAATTCGCCAAAAAATTCATGCACGGCGACGATCGTGGCGCCGGCGGGAGTGGTGAAGGTGGTAGTGGCCAACAGCCAGTGCTCGGAATAGAAGACTTACTTGTAGCCGCCGAAAACATGGAGAACGAAGAAGCAAAGATGCAACAGGGAGGCGGTCATCGGGGACGTGGCGGGCGTAGAGGCGGACCAGCAGGCAGGGCACGTAGGGGTGTTGGATCAGTTGCCGTTGGAGAGGGCCAACTCGATGGCTATGTGGATATGAACCTCAGCGCCGCGAAGCTTCCTGCGCTATCCAACTTTCGCATTCTTCCAGATGACGAAGTACACGTTAGCACGCAGTCGAGTTTGGCTGTAAGTATTTTTAGTATTATTTACATAGTATTCTTTGAGTGTTATATATTGGGTAGATGGTATAACATTTTGTTGAACCGTTAACAGTCGCGGAATATACGTCCACGTGGTTCGTTAGCGACCACACTTAGATATTATCATGCACACTTGGCAGGTAAGGAGGGGGTCGCAGGACTGTTACATGCTCTTAGATTTCAATTTTTTCTAGGTAATATTATAGACCTTTTAATGAAATAAGTGGATAATTTAGTAGTCATAATTTATCTTATTGTGAGATTTGCTATTTTAGGAATAAACCATGTTATAAATGCCGATGTCCAATTGTGTGCGGCCATTGCTCTACGGTGGTACAAAACCACCCACACATTTCACTTTCCTTGTGGTGAGTTAGGACTTACACCGCTTGATTTCTCCATGCTTACTGGTATTAGCATTGGAGTAAGTGCTTATCCCCAACTGCCTTATGACGATGGTCGATGGCGTGATCGTGCACTTGTTCATGATCTACTGCCTCATTTGGATGTTTCTGCTACGTCGTATCAGGCAGAAGGCGCTATTAGAGTGAGCGCGATCCGTGCGGCTATGGACATGATACTCGAGCACTACTCTGTTGATGACGACTTGGAGCTTGCTCGATTATTTGTGTTATACCTTATGGGTAACCTTTTCTTTAGTTCTTCGAGCAGTAGCGTTCCTGTGGGGTTTTTTGCGGTCGCGGCTGAGATAGATGCCGATGGGGCGATTTTATATGATTGGGGCACACCTATCCTTGCATACCTATACAGATGTCTCGACATGCAGTGCACCATCACTGATTCTCAAGTTTCTTTATTTGGATTCTGGGAGTTGTTACAGTATTGGTACTTTGAGTACTCTAGGAACTTTCATTTTATCACCCGTATTGCTGACCCATCGACCTTTTTCCCCCGTATATGCTTTTGGACTGCGGACAACCGGGGGCCCAGAGATAATGAGTCACGCCATGTGTTTCCCGTTGCCCATAACCAGATTGAGCTGAGGATGTATAGGGATCAGATTCTATGGCATCCATTTGAGCAGAGTACATCCATCGATCTTGAGATCATACAGATTGCTAGGATGCTTGCCGGACGGAGATTTCCACTTATATCTTGTCCCGTGGCGCTAGGTGCTTATTGGTATCTTAGTGAGAGGTGCTGGAGACAGTTGTATGACTTCGATGCTATTCCGGATGATCCACACCCACATACTTATCGGTGTATGATTTACCCGACGGAGCAGCTAGATATAGCCAGGACAGCAGGCTGGTGGACGGCTGAAAGCTTTGTTATTATCGGGGAGTGTTACCTTACCTTCTGGCGTAGATTTTTCACCGGGTCCTCAGATACGATTACGCATGCAGCATCGATTGATTTAGTAGGGCCATCTGCTATACGACACGGCATACGTCCACCTGTTGTCGAGGATGTTACCCAGTCCAATCAGAGTTTTTGTGCAGCTGATCATGTGGCGGCCGCCAGTCATTTTGGATGGACCATGGCAGTGCCCACCATTGGACCGGATCGTTACGTTGACGTGTTTCATCCTCCGGCCCATCACGATTACCCGGATCCTACACAGGTATCATATCATGATCTGTATGATATGCAGATGGGGATTAGGCATACAGGCTATATAGAGCATAGGCGTAGCCTAGATTACTATGATGGTGAGCTACGTCGTGTTGCAGAGGAGGAACGACAGCAGCAGGCACATTTAGAGGCCCAGCTTGAGGCAGAGCGCAAGAGACTTCAGGACTTGCAGATGTATTACCACCATAGGTCTAGTGCTGGGTCCAGTCAGCCTCCAGATGTTGGTGATCATGAGAGACGTCATCGGCGCCGCACACGTCCACGTACACATTCAGATGACTCAGACGAGTGAGTTACTATCACTTTTATGTACTTTCGCAGTTGTCAGGTGTATGGTCCTACTGTTGGAGTAGACATTCTGCATTTTTTGAGTACCAGTGTTATGTACTTTTGTTGTATTACCACTGTTATGCATTTTTTGGTCCTATTGTTATGTACTTTTGTTGTTCTACGTATTCCTAGTTGATAGTTGTCTGTTCTTGTTGTTTAAGTAGACGTTCTGTATTTGTTCACTACCATGATTATGTACTTTCGATGTTTTACATTTTCGCAGTTGTCAGTTGTATGTTCCTATTGTTTGAGTATGCGTTCTGTATTTGTTGACTACCGCTATTATGTGCTTTCGATGTATTTTGTGTACGTTTTGATTATGTTTCTGTGTAGAGACTACATTTGGTTATGTGTAGACACTGTATTTATGTGTAGAGAATGTTTTTGTGTAGAGCCGGTATCTTCTGTTGTTCTAGTTCCTGTAAGAGTTATTTGGAATGTAATAACGTTTGAATTTGATGTTGAACAAGGTTTCCCTCTTCTCGTGTAGAAATGCAAAATTCTTAAACAGCACGCCAACATAACAAGGTTTACATATAACTCCATATTCTACGCACAAACAGCAAAGTAAATAGATAGTAAAACAACAATAAAATCACAATACCATAAGCCTACTCAGTTCCATAGCGGGTCAACCAACTGTAGCGTAGTTTATACGCTTCGTAACCAACGAACTCCTCACCATACTCGAAAAGGTAACGAGAATCATATGTTGCTTGATTTGTTTTAAATATGTTCTCGTCTTCAACAGTTTCGATAATCTTTGTGTACCGATCACAAGCGTCTGCAAAATGACGATTAGCCATTTGGATTTCAACCGATGTTCGTGTAGTGGGCCGGGAACGATGGTTGTTGTATAGCCTCGTGATCATTGCCCATCTTTCTTCATATGTTAAACCCCCTCCACTTTGCATTAGCAACTCATCTCTCTTTTCAACCGAAATATAGGATTTTACGAGGGCCAGCAAATCCTTAGACGAAAAATCTGGAGTAGGAGAATTATTACAAGCACTATTACTAGGTCGTTGATTTACTGGAGAAGGACGCGGAGCTGTAACCGCTCGATGCTGAATCGCGACGGGCACCTCTTCAACTTGTGTATCATGAACTAAACCCTTTTCGTTATCGTTCACTAAGTTTCGTTCGTACTCATCAAAAATCCTTCCCATTTCTTCATCACTTATTTTTGAATTGTCCATGTAACCTGTGCATCAGTAGAATTAGTAGAGTAACTAGAAGTACGAATTTTGTTGATAATAAACGTTACCTTTAAGAAAACAAGAAAATAAATTTTCTCCCTTTACTCTACAACGGTGCTACTTGAAGCTGTAGAAGGTATGAGATGGATTATCAGATATGGAGTACTTATAAGGGCAATGTACGACCAACATTTACAATTCAACATACTTGAATACGGTTTACAGAGTTCTCGTGTTATTATGGTTGATTATGTACAATGTCCGGTCACATCATTGCAATTACGTATGCTTTGGAACTAGAGGAAGAAATAAGAAAGCTGCGAAATCAAGTTAACGACCTAAGTAATTCAAATTATCGACGGACTGTAGCACATTGACTGGTCACGTCTTGCACAGTTCGCATAGTGCAGTCATCTTTTATGTGACAGTGGCGTCATGTCACTCTTTGTCGAGAGTTATTGGAATATAGTCCAGCTCTCAGTCTGTAGCCACAGGGGGTCGTCCTCGATACACTTTATCACTAAAAAGCAGATTCCCTACAGTGTTCCCTACAGTCGTACCAGTGACCGGTTACATCAGTATTTTGTTTGTTTACCTACACAAGCTTTGAAAATCGCAAAGTGTAGCTAGTGACCATTCACACCATAACTAATATTGCAGCTATATATACATATGTTACTTAGTCACAACTTACCGCACTCAAACACCTTCGTTCTCATTCTTAGAGCACATCCTTCTATTAGAACTCACTGAAGATGTCTTTGTGGTCATCTTCTACAGACTCCGAGGAACAGGCGTACAACGAAATGAGGCTACAGGAGCTTCAAGACGAATTTCAGTTCCTAAACCAAATTAGACCGCAAACTGAACCGTCGTACGAACAGCTGAACGTTCAACCTCCATATGAAACTCAAGTCCCACCTGTTCAAGTATCATCTGAACAAGCTGTCACTCAGTCAACTCAGGAAGCAGAGTTCTTTCGTGTACCACTGCAGGAACAAATAGCTGATTCCTATCCAGTTCATTGCTACTGCGGGTACGCGGTTGAAGTTGTGGTTCAAGCAGAGGGAAACAATATAAGTCGGCGCATTCAGCGATGCCCAGCCTTTCCAAATGGTTGCAATTACACGGAATGGATAGACCAACCTTTGTGTCCTCGGGGAATAGCATATTGTAACGAACTCGAACGGGAAAATAGACGTGTTCGAAGTGATAATGAGCAGTTGCGATTGAACATTAGGCGACGCCCGTAAGACTAAACGTAAAATGCATTTTAATGAAGTTACTAATTCCTACTCCATGCTTTGATTGAGCTAGTTCGCATGTACTATCGTCAGTTGTTGTGTCTGTATGAACTATTTCAATGGTGCCATCACATGAAATGTTGGCATTTACTATTAATCTCATGATATTACGTTAGATTCCCTACAGTGTCCGGTCACATCATTGCAGCACGATAAATGGTGCCATCACAAGAAATGTTGGCATGTACTATTAACCTCGTGATATTATGTTGATTCTCTACATTGTCCAGTCACATCATTGCAGAACGAAAAATGGTGCCATTACTATTAATTTCGTATACTGTTGTCATTTAATTCGGAAGAGACTACCAGCACCAAAAAAAGGGTCGTCCACCAGTGCTTTAACCATTTCAATTCACGAAATGGTTACGAAAAATGGGCCGTTCCCAGGTGCCTTATTTCTGCTTGCGACATAATGAAAACAACTATAATATCATGACAACTAGTAGAACTATTGACAAACCATAATCATACAAACTTCAACAACTAGTACAACTATTGAGCAATTGAAACAACTGGAACAATGACAACTAGTAGAACAGAAGGAAATGCCAAACCATAATCATACAAACTACAACAACTGAGCACACCAGCATCAAATTCAAACACGTACACCTACCATGGTTTAGGGAAAGGACCATCTCTTGTCTTACCGGCATTAATCTTGCTCAAGCGTCTTATTTCTGCTTGTGCTTCAAGTGCATACTGACGTCCACGTTCGCAAATGGGAGGGTCAATCCACTCCTTAAAGCAACAACAATCAATGGCATCAGGATAATTCATGTGGTCGTTGAAGGCTTCACAACCGAAAAATCGACGACCGGCATTTGTTTCGGTCTCGTCAACAACAACGACCGACACTTGTCCACAATAGCAAACAGGGTTGGATCCAATCGTCCCTAGTGGCTCGGAAACCTTCCCTTCGCGTACAATTTCTTTTCCAGCTCTTTGATAAACGGAATGAGCATCGTCATTTGAATACTGTTGGTGTTGGGATAGGGGTTTCTTGCTTACACCTTTTTTTCCGCTTCGCTTGGGTGCAGAAGAAGACATTTTTTGGGTTGTACAACTTGAAGTTGAAAAGGTAGTGTGTTAGTGTGGAAGAAGGAGGAGGTAGGTTGATATATAATGGGTGGGATTGCGACCGTTTAAGTAGCCGTTGGGGCGCAACGGCTATAAAATAAAAAAGCAAACAGTTTGCCATTATATTTTTATAACGGCAAACAATTTGCCGTTAAATTTTTATAACGGCAAACTCCTTTATGCATTGGTAACTGCATCTCCTCCTACATATATCGAATGTCGTTTCACTAAAACCCTATCCATCTACTTAGAGCGTAGTCATGCCAATTTCTTATCCATCTTCTTACAATTACACGGACCTTATTTCTGGACCATCAAATCCTAATCCGTCCGCATCTAGAGAACCAACCGAGTGGTATATTGAAATGGAAGAGCGACACAATGACGAGGTGCGACAATTAAAGCTCGAAGAAGGAATGCACGAAATGGAAATAAGCAATCAGCAAGACAATCCAGCACGACAACATGACCGTAGGGCTAACCTTGTAATTCCTCGTGTAAGAGCCACGGTTGAAGAAGGCGAGGTGCAATCCGCAAATATTGTATGCTTTTGTGGTTTTGAAGCACCGCAATTAGTCGTCCGTCATGGAAAAGATGTTGGACGACGATATTATACTTGTCCACTACGAAACAACGGATGCGAGTTCGGACAGTGGATAGATGATCGCTTTCCCCGTCGAGCAATTACGTATGCTTTGGAACTAGAGGAAGAAATAAGAAAGCTGCGAAATCAAGTTAACGACCTAAGTAATTCAAATTATCGACTCCAACGTGGATTAAATTAGGATTTAAATATTTTATGTTATGCTAATATGTACTGTATCGTTACGCATCCTATCACTTGTATCGTATCGCTTGTATCGTATCACTTGTATCGTTATTTGATGTTACTATGTTCTGCTGTTCTAGTTCCTGTATGTGTTGTTTGAAATGTATTAACGTTTCGTAACCATCTGTAGTTGGTCGACGGACTGTAGCACATTGACTGGTCACGTCTTGCACAGTTCGCATAGTGCAGTCATCTTTTATGTGACAGTGGCGTCATGTCACTCTTTGTCGAGAGTTATTGGAATATAGTCCAGCTCTCAGTCTGTAGCCACAGGGGGTCGTCCTCGATACACTTTATCACTAAAAAGCAGATTCCCTACAGTGTTCCCTACAGTCGTACCAGTGACCGGTTACATCAGTATTTTGTTTGTTTACCTACACAAGCTTTGAAAATCACAAAGTGTAGCTAGTGACCATTCACACCATAACTAATATTGCAGCTATATATACATATGTTACTTAGTCACAACTTACCGCACTCAAACACCTTCGAAAAATTATGAAATTTGCCACGCTCACATATTGATTCGAAAAATTATGAAATTTTAAATCTAGCAATAACTTGACATCACGGATCCAACAAAAGTGGTTTCGTCGAAATCCGAGGTCGTTTGCAAAATTTCCATTTTTAAGGGCCTGAATTCCATAGCGACTGTTAAGAATTTTCAATTGGACATATCTTTTGATTCCCGCTATGAAATCTTGATTTTTCGGATTCGTTGGAAAGATATTCTCGATTAGATCCTAATGATTTTGGTTTCACTAAAATCCAGATTGTTTTGCACCCGGTACATTCAATTGAAGTTTGAAATCGAATTATCGAACTACCGCGCCATTTTCAATTCTATTTATAATTATATATAATTATTTATATTCTAACGACGACGTATATAATATATACGTTCAACTTATATTCAAAATAAATTTCTCGTCGATATTATTTAAAATATTCTATTTTAAATGTCCAAAATTCACATCACAACAACTGGCCGAATTGACTACTCAATGACAGAGCCATTATTGGCAACCAATTAGTGCCAACCTTTCACATCACAACAACAGTCCGAATTGAGTACTCAATGACAGAACCATTATTGCCAACCATTTAGTGCCAACCTTTCACATCACAACAACTATCGGAATTGACTACTCAATGACAGAACCATCATGTTGGAACCATTATTGCCACCCATTATTGCCTACATGTACTCTATGTCAGAGATATTTAGTTTACCATCCCTGCTTATATATATCTCTCGTTCGGATACGCTTAGAGATAACAACGAAACTCAACTTATAAAAAAGCAAGCAATGGATCCAAATCTATACTACCATTACTACAAAAACAAGAAGAATCAAACTGATAATTTCGAAATAGAAGTGGAGCAAGAGACGGAGGAGGAGCTGGAACAGCACGCAATGGTTGCGTATTCCAATTATTTCGCTGAAGGCTCAACTAGCAACCATCGGGGTAGCATGCATGGCCGGATTGACCGACGGTATAAGAGAGACTACAAGGATGGACATGAAAGACTAATGAGGGATTACTTCATCGACAATCCAACCTTTGATATAACTTTGTTCCGCCGTCGTTACCGTATGAGTCCGGCTATTTTCTCAAAAATATATCTTAAACTTCACCAGTCAAATCCATATTTCACTTATAGACTGAACGGAGCACAAGAAATCGGCCATTCACCACACATCAAAATCACCTCGGCGTTGAGGATGTTAAGCTATGGAACATATGGCGATCAAATGGATGAATATTTCAGAATCGCAGCATCAACAGCAATAGAGTGTCTGAAAGAATTCTGTAAAACAGTTGTTGCAGAGTTTGGGAAGGAGTATCTACGGACGCCTGGACCTAACGATATAACCAGGATACTACGCAGGGCAGAAGCCAGAGGATTTCCAGGTATGATTGGAAGTTTAGATTGCATGCATTGGGCTTGGAAAAACTGCCCAACGGGATGGAAAGGAATGTTCACTGGACATAAGAAAGTGCCATCAATGATCCTTGAAGCAGTAGCAACAGACGATTTATGGGTTTGGCATGCTTTTTTTGGAGTCCCAGGTTCATTGAATGATATAAATGTTTTAAAACAATCATATCTTTTCACAGAACTTGCTAACGGATTGTCAACAGATGTTTCATATAAACTTGGTAATATCGAACACAAAACTGGGTACTACCTAGTCGATGGAATATACCCAAAGTGGAGAACTTTGATGCAAGGGTACAAAGTTCCATCAAATGATAAAGAAAGGTATTTCACTGAAAAAGTAGCTAGCTACAGAAAGGACATCGAACGTACGTTTGGTGTTTTACAAGCCCGATTTCATATTTTACGAAATCCTACTCGTTTTCATGATGCAAGAGTGCTTTCAGAAATCATGTATGCTTTATAATAATACATAACATGATTGTGGAGTCTGAAAGAGGCGGATATAAGAATCAAAAGTCTAATTATCCTGACATGTTTACGGGCTCAAATGCAAAACCCCATAAAGATGTAAACTCAATGGAAGAATATGTTGATATGGTTCAACACATTGAAGATCAAGCTGCACACTTCCAATTGCGTGACCAGTTGGTGGAACATTTGTGGGCGCATAAAGGAAGGAATAGTCGGAATCAGTAGTTGGTACTAGAACTATGTATCAGTGTGTAGTCGTGTACTATGTATCATTTGAACTATCTATCAGTGCGTACTTGAGTCAATAAATGTGGTTTCCAATCATATTGTAGATTGTATCATTATTTCAACTCAACCCAACATATACAGCTCGTACATAAACAACAACTACTACATTAATACTAGAAACAGGTCACAATCATATTACAACTCACCCCAACATATATAGCTAGTACATAAACACCCACCAGCACATAAATACTACAAACAGTTCACAATCATATTACAACTTAACCCAACATACATAGCTAGTTCATATACGAGCCACTAACGCTTCCGCTTCTGCTTCCTTTGTTTTTTCTATACTCTCCAATCTGCTCGGCTACTAGTTCTTGCTGTAGAGGGGTAAGCTTACTAAAATCACATGTAATCATTTTAACATAATTATTCTCTCGCGCCAAAGCTTTCTGCTCCTCCAGCTTCTTTTCTTCCATGGCTTGTTTCTCCGCATGTTCTTGTCTGCGGAGCTCTCGATCATCCCTAACTGCCTTTTGGAAATCTTCGTCGCTACGGTTTCTTTCCACCGAAAATCGATCTCTATGCTATTTTGTTGCCTTAGATGAACTCTCCATTGTTTCCATAAATTTAGCAAACTCTGCACCTCGTTGCTCCAGCTGAATTGCCTTGGATCTGCCGACAGGTCGTCCATCACTACTTCCAAATAAAGGGTTTCTTTCTTGCGAACTCGGGCCACTTCCTGGACTAGAATCAGAGTAGTTCATCCTTCTAGCTTTGTTCTACTGCTCAAACATGAAGTTGCTGGGGTTCTTCCACTTCGGCAACCTAGATAGAAGCTCATAACAGTCTTGGAATTTAAATGGATGACCATACTTTTGCTGGTAGGCCTTTCGTGACTCTTCAATCTGTAACACAAAGTGGATATTGTATGAGCGTATGTCATTTCTAACTAATCGATCATAGTATAGTAAGTTATTTTTCAAAGTAATCTACGCTACTTACAACGTCATAAGGTGCAGCACCGCTTTGCTGTCTGTTCTCCAAGGCTGTCAGTATTGCAAGATAGTTCTGACACGCGGCATTCATAACTCTATAACCGCCTCTAAGTGATGCCCATGTTCTATTCCTCGCTTCCAACGAATTGTAGAACTCTGCTACTCTTTCCCAAAATTTCTCACCTTTCATATTATTTCCAACAATGATGTCTTGTGAAATGCGTATCCATGATTTAGCAAGTGAAACGTACTGCTCGGAAGTAAACTTACATTGTTTTCTTCTTCCATCCGCTGGTATATCTTCCCCTTCAGCATTATCATCCTCAATATCTTCTATTCCATGATTCGGCTCCGATTCAACTTCGGTTTGGTGTCGTTTACTGAAAATGCTCCTTAAAGACTTCACCTTCTTCTTCTTCTTTTGGTTATATTCGGGACTGATAGGTGCAACGTATTCTTCATTCAATTCTTCAGAATTTGTAACATTTACTTCCTCATTTGCATCTTCCTCCTCCTCCGTAGAAGTCCCAACATTTTCTTCGGTAGTAGGAGAGACATACCCATACGAAAACTGTCTTTGCAGATTTTGCATCGCTTCGCAGTCACGAACCTCGGTCTGTTGCGGAGTTAGGTGAGGTTGTTGACTTTGCTCGGTCTGCATCATCATTGACATATACGACGAATGATCGTCGTACACGCCTACCCCGGGCGGTCGTTGGTAAAACTGTGGCGGGACGGACGATTGGATGGGAGGAAAATTAGGAGGACCGAGCGGTTGGTACGGTGGACGGTATGGATAATTTGAATACGGCGAGTAGCCATATTCGTGAGATGGCTACAACGATTGCTGTTGTTGGATTGACCGTTGCATCGCATACAATGACGAGTGCGGTTGGGACATGAGTTTCTTGTTTATGGTTTTTTTCCCGCTTCGCTTGGGTGCAGACGAAGACGTTTTGTTGATGAAGAAGTTGGGAAGGTGGAGTGGTTGTGTGGAGGAGGAAGAAGAAGGAGATAGGGTGGTTTATAGGGAGGAAGTGAACTAGCCGTTTGGTTGCAACGGCTAGTTCTTATAACGGCAAACTGTTTGCCGTTATAAGATTATAACGGCAAACACTTTGCCGTTATAATCTTATAACGGCAAAGTGTTTGCCGTTATAATCTTATAACGGCAAACAGTTTGCCGTTATAAGAACCAGCCTCTGTTGGGTGAACCAGCCACGGAGGAGCTCAAAACTAGCCACAGACCAGCCACGGGTGAGTGAACAAGCCACACCTGGTTGCTCCGTGGCTTGTTTAGTAACTGAACAAGCCATTGTTGGTTGTGCTCTTATGATAATATCAAATAGAATTAGTTGATAACGAGGCTTTAAATAATACTCCCTCCAATCCAAAATATATGACGTTTTAGAAATCTTCACGCATATTAAGAGAACTACAAAAATACCATGGTTACCCTTTAGCATGTTCAACAGCTATATTTAATCTATACTAAATGCAGTTCAACTCTTCATCAAAAAACGCGCAATTTTTACACCTTTTGTCTCTTCAGCTTTTACCCGCCAAGGTTGATGTGAAACAGACAAAAGAACCACAATTTTTTTAGCTACTGAGTGATGACATGGACACATAAAATTAAATGCATGCATGGGAACTCTAAAAGACCAACTGTATATGCATTAACGAAGCATATGGAATGATATTTAAAGAAGGGTAAAAATCAAACAAAGTGCAACATGTGTGTCAAACGTCATATATTTAGCAAAAAGTTTTCAGCTTTAGAACGTCATATAATTTGGATTGGAGGGAGTACATTACAGTTGGTTACATGTTTAAGCCAAAACTATTTCAGTATATTTCCATGTGATCGTAAGATAATTATATTTATTTCCCTAGTGGTCGAATCATTCTCAGATTTTTAATATGTTGTTCATGGGGGTGTAATACATATCCATGATGTTTACCAAATCGACTTATGACCATTTTGCCATTATGGATACCGTTTTAGCTATAACTTTTGATAAAGATTGAATCCGGTGCTCAAATCGATCTCATTGAATTAGAAGGTGGTTTACAATTCCCAAGAGTGGTCACATTAAAGATTTGGCTCAACAATTCAGGAGAAGTCGTTGTTATGAGTTTCAGTTTCTGTTAGGTAGACTAATTAGTTGCTAATGGGCTGATTAGTGAAGCCCATTAGGCTAATTACCTGCAACTATAAATAGAGAGGTTTCAGACGCGAATTAAGGATTCTCTTTTCATTCAAACATTTAAGATTATGTTTGTGATTCTCCGGATTCAACTTCAACCCTAATTTCTCCATTATATTCATTTTTATTCATCATAAATCACATCTAGAGGCTAGATCTACATCGGGAAGAATTATATCACATCAAATTGCATCAATTTTGGGGATTTTCATCGCTGTCTAAATCGGATTTCATTAAAGTTGCATTGGATCTTGAAACTGTTGAGTGATAGATATCTCGCACACAAAAACTTGTATTAGGATTAATTTACATCATATATGTTAAATTCATCTTAGATCTGATCATATATGTTTAATTCAGAGATAGACATTCTAGGAAAACCTAGTTTAACCATATAAACCAGCAAGAAGTTAGGTTAATCATGTTACCGAATATGTTTTGATCCAAATTATGTTAGGTCCATTGTTTTATGATATGTTTTATGTATGTGCATGTTTGTATGATCAAGATTTGATGAATCATTGTTTGTTTTGATTGAGTTGAATGCATTGCTTGAATTGTCTTTTTAGAATTATTTGTCATGGATCTTAAGACTGAAGAACATAGCAAATCGGAGGTTTAGATGATCGGATTCATGTGAAATTTGGCACATGCTCTCTGGATGATGAAAAAAAGGAAACCAAAAATTTTGAGTTTGAAAAACGCTAACTGTATGGATCGGCATCGGTCCATGGCTGATGGACTGACACCGGTCCATCATAGTAGGTCGTATTGTCTTTGGGAATTTTGTACGTGGCATCATGATGGTAAATCGAAGCTACGTGCAGATTTTCAAGTAATTTGGATTGGTCGAAGTATAATCGCTCGAACATTGATCAATAGACTGATAAGAGAATTCATCGAAAAAAAATTTGTGTTCGAGGATGAACTGGTAGGAAGTGTTCGAGGATGGGATAAGAAGGGTCCAACACTTAGTCGAATCTCGACTAAGTGTATGGACCGGTACCAGTCCATAGCCGATGGACCAGTACCGGTCCATCGAATGATGAGATATGGAGCTGGATTGCGATGTCTTCTGGAGACTGTTGGTGAAGTTTGGTGACCAACGAACTTCGAATGTTTGATGTGCAACTCAAGGATGACTAATCTTCGATTTTGAACTCAAGACGGAGTGGTCGAAGTCGAGTTGATATGATGCTTATCGTGGGATGATGCACGATGAAGTAAGATGGTAGATTGACTCAAACGGAAGTTGATCACGTATGATAATGGAATTGGTTTGAGAAGTAGCTTAAACTAAAAGATGAAATCGCTGAGGAAAAAGACTTGAAAGATTTGAAGTACCAAGGAATTGTTGGTTATCGAAGGTTCTAATGGGATCAAAGCAGGGGTACCGTCGGGACGCCCATCAGGATCAGACGGATCATGTACCCTGAATCGAGCTCTAGGAGTGATCTAGTTGTCTTAGACGGAGGAAAACATACACAAGGCATATGTATAGCAGTTTGACTTGAACTGAGATTTTTCACTAGCCCTTGATGGACAGCAACGACCAGTTATTCGATGATTGATGTATTCAATGTTCTAATCAGTGATAGCTAGGATATTGGTTGTTATGGATGCTATGGTTGATTAAATGTTTTCTTCTTTGCTTTCTTTGGGAAGGCTATCACCGTAGATCGACGAAGAGAAATAGAATTGGGGGATGTCATTTTCTTATTCTGGAGTGGCATATGATACATGATTATGCTATTCTAATCCTATGGTTGTAGAGACAGATCAGATGGTTGAACTGTCTATACTCATATCTCTTGTGTAACCGTTGCTGGTTATTTTATCGTTCACTAAAACTATTGTCTGACTCAAGGTTTTATGTTCCCTTTTATTACAAAACACCAGAAAAGGGTATCCGTAATCTATAACAGTTATAAGCGTTACTAGCGTTGTGTGAAAAAAAATTGTCATAGAAATCTTAACGATTATATATATAATATATACTTCGTCGATTTCAATTCAAAACGTGCTTTATAAATCGTTTTAAATTCATTTTCAAAACGGTTTCAACTTCATATTCAATTTCAAATCAAAATTGAATATTTCCTTATAAATTCGTTTTAAATCCATTTGAATTAAAATCAATTTGAAATGAATTTAAAACGAATTTATAAGGAAATATTCAATTTTGATTTGAAATTGAATATGAAGTTGAAACCGTTTAGAAAATGAATTTAAAACGATTTATAAAGCACGTTTTGAATTGAAATCGACGAAGTATATATAACCGTTATAAAATGGATATATTACAATGTTTGTAATCGTGACAAAAAATAAATTAATAACAATTATAACCGTTAATAAAAAATTATCACACTTATAACCATTATGATTTTCATTTTTAATCACATTTATTACTGTTACTGATATGAAATAATAATCAAAATATACAACTATTACTTTCCCGGTGATATACAACGTATATAAGATAATAATATCTCAAAGCATATACACTACACCATATCTCATTTTGTTTCTTAAAGCAAATTTCATTTCAACGAACATCAAATTCTCACAATTAAACATACAACCATTCACCAACATTAAAGTTCATTTGTATGCACAAGGTAAACAAATGCATCACTTACTGGTAAAAAACAGAGATTGTCAAAGTTCAAGCAGTTAGAATAGCCTTGTGTTATTGAATCTTCCTCTCCGACTCTTGTTTATCATAACCAAAAATTTCATCAATGACAACAACATCCTTGATAAACTTAAAGGTAGGCATTGCCTTTATATTCAGAAGCAATCTTCTATAATAACAAAAGCAAAAGAAAATTGTAATTGGCATGATTAACATTCAGTAGGATATGGAGAATTATTTTTTAAAATTTTACAGGTGTTTTCGTCCACATTCATCTATGTATCACACTCACATCACACATTTATGATGATAATACTCTGAAGGAGATATCTATCAATATCAGGCTGCGTAAAGCAGTCTCACACTAATAATACATTATACAACCAAAGTTACTTCTAAATATGAACTTATCACTATGCAAGGCTCAAAACAACTGACCCAGAAAGTTATGACTTAATAACAACTTCTAAACAAATATTAAGGCTTTGAACAACATAGCAAGATAACAATTCCAATTACTCGGCAGACAACCAAAAATCCAACCTAAACCACAAGAAGCAAGGAAACTCAACACAAAATCCCAAACTATCGGATTTAGGACTTGGTAGGAGCAAACCTTCAGAGTGCCATGGCTAGGAAGGGAAATTGCTCGAGAAGTAAGAGTGATAATGCACAGCCAACATTCTACAACCCATGATGAAAAAAGACTAAGCTTCAAAAATACAACCTACAAATGCAAGAAAACACAACACCAACGGACAGTAGAATACAACCCCACTCATCAAAAAACCACCACCAATAAGACTAAACACCCGCTACCAACAGCAGTCGAGCACAACCCTATGTAGCAGGCCAACTGCAATGCCATTCCAAAGAAGAACCACTATAATATATACAAACAAATATCACAAAACAATTGCACCATGAAAAACCCAGGCTAGTCGAGAAGCTTGATCTAAACACAAGACGAAGCTCAAGAAATATTTGCTTCTACATGGTAAGAAGGGGAGTGGAGTGGAAGGCAGGGAAAAATTGGGCAATCATTAAAGGTCCCGATGTAGAGACAGAGAAGGAGGACTCAATGAAAGCAATAAAAACAATTAAGGCTACAAATGGAGAAAATATGACACATTTCAAGTGCTAGAATGGGACATACTCTCTGGTCATCTATATCTACCTTTAGGAAGATCACACCAGTGTACTTATCAGACAGCTTAGCAAAGCAAGGGACAATGACTCTTCAGTGTCGGTACTATGCAGTAGTAAAGTTGATTATCACCTAATGATGTGGTCAGGGAGCATAATACATACATTAGTATGATATATGAGTATAGCCATTTATGTTTGGAGTCTAGTTATCTATAAACCTTTCAGCAAATCCTACGCAGGTACTTAACCGCTGTCTAGGTAAAACTTAATGCTAGATTAAATAACTAGGGTGGGCGCGGTTCGGTTCGGTGCGGTTTGAAGCTCAAACCGCTTCCGCACCGCATCAAACGGTTGATCAAAAATACAAGCCATTATACTAACCGTTCAAACGGTTCGGTTTCAGTTCGGTTTCGATGTAATACGGTTCGGTTTTGGTTCGGTTCGGTTTGAACCCGTATTAAATATAAAACAAGAAAATTACTTTCATCAACAAACACTTTACGATTTTATGACGTTGTATCATCTGAAGGTTAATACACATAGTGTTATCTTTTATTAATATGACTACATAATATGTTGAAAACAGAATATATAGCGTTAAATTAAAAGTTAGATAGGAATTTGTTAATTTTTTTTATCATAACATTGTCGGTGTAGCTATGCGGTTCAGTTCGGTTTAATACGGTTGGGTAAAAGTTCAAACCGCAACCGAACCGTATCATGCGAGGCGGTTCGGTTTGGGTTGTTTGCTATAGAGAGAGAATCCAGTGTGGTTTTCCGCACCGTTTTTGCGGTTCGGTCCGGGCGGTTTCCGCATTGCGGTGCGGTTTATGCCCACCCCTATAAATAACCCAAGCCGGTATGAATTATTTGCTAAGCATCCTTATTTTATTTAATACTCCCTCCAGTTCATATTATAGGACGTTTTGTGAAGCTTCTTATTTTTCAGAATATAAGACATTTTCAACCATAATAAATTGTACCTACTTTATTGACTTACCATGAAGTAATTATATTGGCTTATATGGGTAGGCGGCTCCTTGGGAAATCCCAACAGCCACTTTTTTGAACTTGCAAATAGAGAAAGTAACTTAATTTTGCATGAAAAAAGAGTCAACCCACCAAAAAGAAGCATTTGAATTTTTTCTTAATTGTTGTGCAAATCTCTAAAATGACTTATATTATGAACCGGACGGAGTAGTTAGAATACAAGGCAAACTTCCTAAAATACCCACATTACATACAAATGATATCATAAGTTTGAATTTTGAAAATCACGAAATCAACCTTTATTTGCTAATATTGAAACTTGATTAAGGTCATATGTTCCAATCCCAATGATTTTTTTTTTCACATATGCTTGTTTTTATATATTCAATTTTGTGATAAAAAAAATCTCTATCAAGTACTCCCTCCGGTTCATAATATAAGTCATT
This sequence comes from Allium sativum, assembly GCA_030737875.1. NCBI lineage: Eukaryota > Viridiplantae > Streptophyta > Magnoliopsida > Asparagales > Amaryllidaceae > Allium > Allium sativum. The sequence continues at coordinate 315,669,663 of CM060922.1, read as the reverse complement.
TTAGGGGTTTGCACATAAATTAAGAAAAAATTCAAATGCTTTTTTTTTGGTGAGTTGACTCCCTTTTTTCATGCAAAATTAAGTTACTTTCTCTATTTTCAAGTACAAAAAAGTGGACGTTGGGATTTCCCAAAGAGCCGCCTACCCACATGAGCCAATAGAATTACATCTTGAAAAGTCAATAAAGTAGATACAACTTATTATGGTTGAAAACGTCTTATATTTTAAAAAATAAAAAACTTCACAAAACGTCCTATAATATGAACTGGAGGGAGTACTAATTAGCATATAATTTTTCCACTTTTATTTCAAAGTTATACTGCAGGTACTCCTGTATAATTTTAGCTAGCTTGTTGGAATTTTATCCATAATATTTGAAACTGTAAGTCAATTTTTCCCAACCATAAACAATATCATTTGTTAAGTAACGTATTACATGACATTCAGCTTTTATGAAACTTCATTGAGATATGAATATATCACAGGGGTAATATATTGCATGACGTATGAATAAGTCAAAGTAAGAAAGTGAATAAGTCACAAGAGCATATATAGATGTGAGTTTTTCTGAGAAATATGAATAAGTCAAAGTATATATTGTATGACATACGCAACTTCTATGAGATATACGAAACTTCTATGAGACATAAATCAAAGTACCATATTACATGACATATGAATAAATCACAGGTGTATATATAGATGAGAGTATTTCTCGGGAGAACGAAAAAATAAGATTGTGCATGTGCTTGTATTTGTATTTGACTTCCATGAGATTTTTTAAAGTTGTTTCTTCACCCTAGTTTTCTTCTCTCTACGCTTATTGTTCTGAACTCCGTCTGAATTCACCCTCATTCTTTAGCATATTTCACCTCATACATTTTTTTTTTGAATGTTTGTCTTATAAACAGAAAAAATGCAAATAGTATAACCCCTAAATAATGTTCCTAGTTTTATGATACACATATGATAAGGTTTTTCTCTTTCTTACTTTTTTATTTTGGTGTTAAAACATTTTCTTATTTTTATTCTTTTTAAACTTCATCTATACTATATTATAATTACTGAGTTGAAAATGGAGAACGCACGGGCCTTCTGCTTAATTAAAACTGAACTTTCACGATTTTTGTTTTGTTTTTGCTTTTGCTCATGGTATCACGCCTCTCGCCTTCTCTCAAACCCTACCCGCTCAAATTTCCTCCTACCATTTACACTCAAATTATCCGTTTATGCCCTAAACCTCAGTCCAGATCCTTCCCATCAGCTAAAAAATCACCGCGCCAATTGATTTTCCTTCATTATTTGCGAATATTAAGTACAGTTATTTGGGGGTTTTCTACGATTTGAGTCCTTCAACGCCCACTAGTGAATGCTCACCATACAACAAAGCATTTTTTCCTTTCAGTTTTTACCAGCGTTTCCACATTTTTTTCTATCAACGGTGTTTCCTATTCTACCCAGCTTTCCTTCTTCTTCAACGGTATAATCATTGTTAAATGGAAATTTTCCAATGAGCGAGTTGAAATTTGGATTTCTTTCCATTAGTCAGCAAATCATAGAAGCCGCTGACCATCAAAATCTTTCCTCCAACGATTTAGCTTTACTTCAACACTAACCGTAGCCGTTAAAGGTTTTCCCTTCTACCCTCTTTATAACCATATTTGCCACAGTCAGACCTACCGTTGTTGCTGCCTAACTCAATTTTAGGAAGCATCAATCCATGTAATTGATCTGATGTTCTGGTTTGTTTTGAGTATTTGTTCTGCTTTTTTTGTTTTTTTTTCCTTCTTTTAAACAATTATACATGTAAAAAAAGATTAAATCCCTATATTTTCATTTGAGTCTTTATATGTAGATCATGCTACAACATAATTGTTCTCCTCTTTACTTCAATCATGGCATATTCTTAAAATGTAAAGAAAAATAATCCAAATATGCCATAGACTCAAATGAATAGAAAGTTATGCATGATATTTATATAAGCATGATATTGATGTAGTTACACAACACTCTTGTCAACAATTATTTATCTACCTTTCATCAACATATTATGTTGTACTACATTTATTTTAGTGCGGTGAATGATTAATGTATATTGCTTTAAGTAATAACTTATTTCTTACGTATATATACACACTTGCAGTGATTGAAATATTATAATATATCATACTCAATAGATTTTATGTCACATCTAAAAGTCATAATGTTTTTAGTTTTATCAATTCGGAGTAGGTAGCATAAGTTCCATTATTCATCTAATATCCATGGATACAAACATACAATACTTGAAACAAATTTTGGATACGTAATACGGATATCGATTACGTCTTTATTCTGTCATTGGCACTACCACCAATAAATTAGCATATTGGTTTTATTGTTTTTTTACAAACATACAATATCATGTGTTTGCTGTATATAGCACTGTCAGAAGATATAAATCTATTTGATCTCTACTGATTTATTTTTTCTTTTTCTTCTATATACTTGGATTACTTTTTTAATCATGAAACTTGATACGATATCTCTATTGTCTGACATAGAGCTTCCGTTTATGCCAATGGGTCTGGAGGTTATTCGTCGTGAACTTACACTTATTAAACATCCGCTCAAATTAAAGGTACTTTTACTCAGCGCAGAAATCTGTGTCATTTAGCTAACTGATAAAATTAGATTTTGAAATTGTCATTTGCTTAAAAACAGTAACAGTTGGTCAAAAAGACATAAACTATGAAACTCAATGAAAAATTTAAGCAATTATTATAACTTTGTGAATTTGAGAATTATAGCCATTTCACATCTACCAAATTTTCTAATGGAAGTTAAGTTTCCAATTGTCAAAATGTTCTTATTTCAAAAGCTGACATGATATCTTGTGGAAAGAAAATTTTCTCTTATTATGCCTTCAAAATAGCACCTAATATTCGGTTGGTTTCTTTACTGCTGTTTGCTTTATGTTTCATTGAAATAATAGGAATTATAATTTGAATATTCTACAAGTGGAATTTTTTTAGCTTATTCTTGCTCACCCAGAATATCCATTTGTTAAATGGTTTTCTATTTTCTTAAATGACACATGCAGGCATGCTCTCTTAATGTACACAATACTTGAATTCAAGCAAGTAAGTATCATTTTGGCTGAGTACTAACTTTATTTACATGTATTCAAAAAGCTTGGGACTATTCTAACAAGTAAATATCATATACCGTAAATGGCGGGGCAAAGGAAAACGGCGTCAAAGTTCGTTTATTTTCCCGAAATGTCTATTCTAACATTTTGAAAGCTCATACCCTTTTGAGAAAGCTTAATTTTTTTAAAGACATGGGTCTTTACATATTCTGTTAAATGCTGAATGAAGGCAAATCATTTTCTTTTGTAACAAGTAATTGAATTTTATACATGTTTAACACACTTTTCATAATTATGATTATTTTTAGAAAAAATCATATATTTAAAGAATCTTTTTTTAAGATATTTGTATCATTGAGAAAATTTGGATATTTCCTCGACAAGTTAATTTGGCACAATTTTTTCCTGAAGGAAAATTTAGTTTTGCAATAATGTTGCATTGGCTTCAGGCAAGCAGTTTTTCCAATGAAGTCCAGAGGTTTTTTGTAAGAAAGTCTTCTTTTTGACAAACTCAGGATATTGAATTAGGTTTAACTTTGTCAAAAAGATAAAAAGTCCCAAGAAAGGTAGAAAATTTCATAAGGAAAAAACATCGAAAAATATGGATGTTATAATGATATCAAACTTTTATTTGATATTTATGTGAAGTTTTATTTTCTTGGTAAAACTAAGCTAGGGCAAAAACAAATGAACTCTTATCGAACTAAGTAAAAAATAAAGTCACATTTGACATAATCTTAATTAAAGTCAACTTTTAATGGACTTTTTTGAACTTGCACTTATATAATTTTGATTTAGGACCAAACAATAAGAAGATTATCAATTGGTTCACAAGAATAGAAAGCAATCGTTAAAATTCATTGTGTGCATAGCATTTTTGGCAAATGGATGACTATATTAAGAATAGCTTTAAAAATTCGATTAAATTTTTGAATATCATACCTATTTGAATCATGAATGTATTACATTATGAGTAGAATGCAAATTAGTTTTCTATATCAAGTTTAATTTGAGTAAATATAAAAGTTATAATATAAGTTAAGATAAATGCTTTTATAATGCATATAATCCGGAAATAGTAATTTTATCATGGATAAAATATTCTGGACTGATCAAGCTAAAGAAAACGTCTTTGTGCTTAATTTACATTAGTTATTGTGTTTATAAGGTTGCCAAGTAGTAACATTTTTACTTTTTGATTGCAAACATGAAGTCTAATTTAAAGATATTGATTAACAAATATTTTGATTTATTTTATAATAAACAGTAAAATAATTATTGATTTCTGTTTATTGATTGTGTTTATACGGGTCACTTTATCGATTTGTATTTCTTTCAGCAAATATTTTTTTGTTATGTTTAACGATTTTATATATTTCTTTCTTATATTAGTCCAACAATGGTTCTTCACTTAGTATTGCTTTCATATATATGTTGGTGCCTTTATAGAATGTTATTTAAAGATTCTTAAGGCATTTTAGGAATCAACAAACACTAGCACCTCTGATGTTCAAAGGTTAAGCTTGGCAATTAAAAGCAAGTTATAATTGTAAAGTATGCACACCCCATTGATACTGCTTCCATTAAATAAGAAGTATTTATACATTTAGGCCAACCTCTTTATAGTCAAATGATAACAACCTTGCTGTTATATTTAGGCTGAATTAATTATTACTATGAATTTTGATATTTTTAAGGCATCTTGATAAATTATTCAGTACACTTTTTCTTACAGTATTTCGAAAAGTTCACAGCAAAAACACATAGGATAAAAACATTTACAATTACTTACACATTTTAATTACAGATGACGATAATCATCCACTATACTGGCGCTAACATAATAGAGGAGCTATTTATGTCCTGGTATCAAGTTGATTATGGGTAACTATTTTTTGTCTAAACCTCCAATGCTCCCCGTATGAATATTAAAAAATAGGAACAAACTCGATCAATGTAAAAAATATGTATTCACTTTTCATTTTGTTACTTTATTAATCTAATTAGGTTTTCATAATATATCTATACGCAAGAATTATTAACTTTGCGACAATTGTCTCAACAAAAAAGACTTCAAAGTCGGTAGGTTGGTTTTAATGACTTTTATGGATAATAACAGATTCTCATTTCTACCATAATTAATATTTTCACATTTAGGGGCCTACTAGGGAAACATCTTAGGGAGTCATAGTTGTGGATATTTTTGTGAAACGTGTCAAGGGTATATAAATATGACTAATTTTTATAGAATAAATATGGTTACATGCACATGTTGCACACATACCGTTACCTCTTATATGACTTTAGAAGAGGATCAAAGCATGATTTTCTGTAGTTTCCTCTTAGAGCATCCCCAACACAGCGTGTTGGGGCACATCCCATCACGCTGGTTGGGAAAGCAACTCACCCCAACGGGGTGAGTTGGTTTTATCCTTTATCCGGCTTTTAAAAAGCTGGATAAAAAGTTGCTTTTTATCCGGCTTTTTAAAAGCCGGATAACCGTAGTATAAAAAAAAAAAAATTAACCCTCGCCGCCACTCTTCTTCAGCCTCCCCCTCCCTCTCCTTTCCTCCTTCCTTTTGCTGTTTCCAGCCTAGGTTTCGTTTAGCAAAAAAAAAAAAAATATGAAACGTGTTATGAGGGCTCTTCGAGGTAGCGGTAGCCGAAGCCGGAATGTAGATCCAAGTGACGAGCACGAAGAGGTAGAACAAAACGTATCGAGTGAGGGTACGGAAGACCGTGAATCACCGTCCATTATAAGAAGACGAGTTGCTAGGAGAACCGACGTTTTGGAGTCGCACCGGGACCCAAATTTAAGACCTGATAAGCAATTGGTCGATTTTCGTAAGTTGGCGGATAGAGAGGAGCACGTCAACACGTTAGTTGACACATCGGTACGTTTTATTTATTAAATATTACTTCTTCGTAATGTCGGACATAAAATAAGTAAGTCTCATTTGTAATATTAGGCTCGAAGCGAGCGAACGCGTGGGTCTTGGGCTGGTGTTGTTCGTCTGTATAGTCAGATTCGTGAGTATGATACAGATGCTACTATTCATACATTTCTCAGTAGTATTGGTTTGGGCGACTTTCTGAGTACGTATTCTCGTCGTATGTACTTACTATTACCGTTTTCATTACATTCGTTGTAACTTCATAATTATTCGTTAAATAGGTATCGAACGTCTTTTAAATAATGATGTTCAATTATGTGGTGCATTGGCTGCTTGTTGGTGGAAAACAACTCATACATTCCACTTTGGTTTTGGGGAGATGGGAATCACACCACTAGACTTTTCTATGATTACTGGTCTTGCCATAGGCCAAGGGGCTCCTTTGCCGTATGATGAGGTGTACCAGAACTACGTTACTCTCCGTACGTTATTTCCACATCTTAATCTAAATGATTCCATCACCAGTAATTTCCAGATTAGATGCTCTGGTATAAAACTAGCAATACAGAAATTATTGACAAAGCAACCCAAAGTTCATCATTTGGAGATTGCATGCTTATTTGTTTTGTATATGATGGGAAATTTATTTTTCACAAATTCTTCGAGCTCATTGTCGTGTGGTTATGTGGCGGTAGTTGAACCGTTTTCATTTGATGGCAGTCCTACTGTGTATGATTGGGGAACACCTATTTTAGCATTAATACATTAACCACGTCGCTTAGCACTCATTGCAAATGTCTTCTTGGTCATCATCTACAAACTCAGATGACCAGGCATATGAAGAGATAAGGCTAAAGGAGCTTGCAGATGAATTAGAGTTTCTCACCGAAATAAGACCCCATAGTGAACCAACACATCTACAAGGGAACATTCAACTTCCACATCAAGCTCTTGGACCACCTGCCGGAGTGTCATATGAACAGCCAATCGCTCAACCAACGCAAGAAGTAGAGTTCTATCGAGTACCACCAAATGAGCATGAAGTTAATTCATATCCAGTTCGTTGCAACTGCGGTTATGCGGTTGAGGTTGTAGTTCGAGCAGAGGGCAACAATATTGGTCGGCGCATGCAGCAATGTCCAGCATATCCAAATGGTTGCAGTTACACGGAATGGATAGACCCACCGTTGTGTTCACGGGGAATAACATATGCGAACGAACTAGAACAGGAGAGTAGACGTCTCCAAAAGGATGTCGACCAACTGCGATTGAACATTATGAAACTCCCTTGAGACTGAACGAAAAAAGTGGTGAACTACAGTAACTGTTACCTACTGTATCTTTATGTTTATCGTTGGATTAGACTTCTCCAAAACGTTGTATCTCAAGCTACTGTACACATGTGATACCCCTTATTTAAATAAGTAGTGGCAAACAAGCTCGTATCTCAAGGTACGTAGGTCATAAACCAATTTTAAAGTACTTTATTCATCCGAAAGAGAAACACTTAAACAACATAGAACTGGAACCTAGTACATAAGTAAATGCGAAAACAAACAACCAACATTCTCAAAGTACAACAACACTAAACAGGAACTTAGTTTGTAACCAACGATACTACGCATTTCTGACAAACCCAAGTCTAGTTGCCTCAGCAACTATCTTCTGCAAGCGCCTTATTTCCGCCTGCGCTTCCAAGGCGTACTGCAGTCCTCGTTCGCACATTGGCGGGTCAAGCCACTGCATAAAATTACAACATTGGACTTCGTTCGGGTAATACCGGTGGTCCTCGAAAGAAGCGCAACCAAAAAAACGACGACCAGCATTTTGTTCCGTTTTAGCTACAACCACGACCGATTCGTCCCCACAACGACAAATTGGGTACTCTCCACCCGGTACTGTGGGCCCAATGGGGTGTAGCGGCTCGACAACACGTCCTTCGTATAATATCTGTTTACCAGGCGTTCGATTTGCAACAACTGCGCGTAAACGAGCAGTGAGCGAAACTTTTTTCGTCTTCGGCGGAACGGAAGGTTCCTCGTTATCTTGAACAACTTTTTCATTGCCCTTCTTACTACGTAGGCCTTGACGTGACTGTTCAAACGCGTCGTAGCATTTGTTCATCTCTTCATCATCAATATCCCAGTTTGCCATTGCTGAAGCAGAGACGAAAATAGGGCATATTTATATACCTATATGCGAGCAAGATGGAGACATTATTGGCATACAACTGCACTTTCACGGGATGAGTAGTAGAGCATAACAATAATTGGATACCCGTGATACAATTACTTGGTTGCATCCTTTAATTGAATACCCGTGATATAATTATTTGGCTGCATCTATGACAATAATTGGATACCCGTGATACAATTATTTGGTTGCATCCTTTAATTGAATACCCGTGATACAATCATTTGGTTGCATCTATGACAATATTTGGATACTAGTGAGACAATTATGTGGTTGCATCTTTTTATTGAAAGTGTCGTGTAATGAAAGTGTCACTTCCGCTACAAGACAACCAATGTGTTTGTCACTATGTCCAAGGTGCATATACCATTATATTTAAAGTGCTGTCATCTTCTCATATTTCATACAATCAAAACATATTCGAATTCAACCAAAACATATTGGCTAACCAATGAGTGCCTTAAAAAATTTATGGTGCTGTGCTTCTAGCTCTTCTTCCTCCTCAACGTCGGATGAATATTTTGCGCATCATAAAAGAGAACTACACTCTTTTCATGAAGAAACAAGATATGCGATAGAACGAGATACTGCTGAAAGCTCAATGTCAACCCAAGGTGGAAGCACTGATGGTAGAAAGGATTTGCGATACGGACGGGACTATCCCGCTGGACACAATCAACTGGTCCGGGATTACTTCGTGGCAAAACCCATATACGGAGATGTTTATTTCCGCCGAAGATTTCGTATGTCGAAAACTATATTTACTCGAGTACTTACCAAAGTTTCCGCAACCAACGTATATTTCACACACAGAAGAAATGCCATCAAAGAACTGGGCATTTCACCACTGCAAAAAGTAACTGCCGCACTACGTATGCTTTGCTATGCAAGTTCCGCTGATTCGTTAGATGACAAAATCAGAATTGGTGAGTCAACGACCGTAGAATGCTTGAAGCAATTTTGCAAAACCGTTGTACGTGAGTTCGGTGAAGAATATCTTAGATCGCCAACAGCTCATGACACTGCTAGATTATTACTTATGGGGGATCAACGTGGATTTCCAGGTATGTTGGGTAGCTTGGATTGTATGCACTGGACATGGAAAAATTGTCCAGTGACACTGCAAGGACAATACAAAGGTCATATGAAAAAGGCTACGATGATTTTAGAAGCTGTTGCATCGTTTGACCTTTATATATGGCATGCTTTTTTTGGTGTTCCTGGATCGCTAAACGATATTAATGTATTATGACAATCCTATGTGTTTAACGATTTGTACAATGACCTCTCACCCCCTTGCAACTACAAAATTGGTGAATCACAACATTCCGTTGGTTATTATCTTGTAGATGGAATATATCCGAAATGGAAGACACTAGTGCAAGCATACAAAAAACCAAACAATGCAAAAGAAGCCTTATTCACGAAACAACAAGAGAGCTTGAGGAAAGATATTGAAAGGGCATTTGGAGTACTTCAAGGTAGGTTCCACATACTGCGAAACGAAGTACACTTCCACGATAAATCTGTTATAGCTGACATCATGTACTGTTGCATTATTTTACATAATATGATTGTTGAAGAAGAACGAGGAGGATATGAACTCCAACTTCGAAACTACCCGGACATTGCGGTGGAATTTAGGAAAAAACCATATAAGGACCCAAATACATTTGCAGAATACTTGCAGCGAATGGAAGAGGTGCAAGATCCACAAGCTAATCTAGAATTACGAGAAGAGCTTGTTGAACACTATTGGGAGCATGCGGGAAACCAATAGAAAATTACTGCCTTAATGATTGTAGTGAAGCCGTTATTATCTACGATTTAGTGTGCTTACGTACTTATCATTTATATTTTATTGTAAATTAATGCTTCTATGCTTTCCTTCCCTGCCAACTCTGCTCCGTAATCTCGTTCTGTGATGACATTTTATAATATTGCTGCAACTAATACCTCATTCACCGAGTAATAATTCAAAGGGCAATACAACTTAATTATAAACTTAAAGTACAAGACCTGAATTAAAATACTAAAACAACAACATTCACTTAAACACAACTACACTTAAATTAGAACATATCACTGAAACTGCCTAAAGTGCGTTACGTTTCTCGAACTCCTCAAGTCGTTTTTCCATGTGCCTCCTTTGAATTGGATTTAGATCGTCCAGCTTGACACTCATAAGTGCAAAATCATCTACACTTTGTTGTCGAGCTAACTCTTCTCTTCGTAACTCCAATTCGTTGATTCTCATTTGTTGAAGCTCTTCATGTCGCCGTTGTTTTTCCGCTGCTCTCTCTCTTCTCTCTATTCTGGATGCTTCCTTTGTTTCCAAGTACTGCTGGTTTGATTCCTCCGCGGCTGCCATACGTCCATCGAGTTGCTCGTAATACTGGCTGTAATCTTTCGAAGCCTTTTTATTCGCTTTGTACTTCCCAGGTGGACGTCCTCCTGAACCGCTTGTAAAAGGGGTTTCTTCGTTTGCACCATTGCTCCCGGGACTAACATCTTCGCTCGGCCATAGTGGCATGAACCGCTGTGTTGTATGCTCCTGTCGCACATTGCTCCATTTATCTTCTCGCGCAAGTATATCATAGCAATTGTGCATAGTGAACGGTTGGTTCTTTGATTTGGCCATATACACTTCATTTGCTCTGCTAAGCTGCTTTACAGTAATTAACATAAACGAAAATAGGATAAAACAAGAGAAATGAAAAGGGTGTATTCAAAGTTAGTACCAAGTCCATGTCGTTTGCTCCACTTTGCTGTCTACTAGCCAACCCACTCATTATTCCTTTCCAAAGTTGACAACAAGCATTGATTCTCTTCCACGACTGCTTCAAAGAGTCAATCGATCTCGGAGGCTTATATGGACTTCGACTGTTGAATAATTTACAAACCGAACTCCAAAAAGAATTTTCAGTTTGATTAGTTCCTTTCACGTTATCTTTCGAACACTGAACCCAACAAAACGCTAGTTCGCCGTGTTCATCAGGTGTCCATTTGACCATTTTCGCAACCGTCGCAGGCGGACGATTCATAACTGAATCGGGAATATCATTGATATCAATTCCCATTTCGTTGTTTTCTACACTATCATCACCGTACAGCATGTTCAAGTTTCTACATAGTTGGGGAGAATTATTTGGAAATGTCGCTTCATGTTGGCTACTAGGAGATGAATATGGTTGACTGCTAAATGATTGTTGAAACGAGGAGTTATGCCCATAGGCGGATACTTGAGTGTTTTGAAAATTATTAGAATTTTGTTGTGACGGGTAGAAGTTATGATTTTGCTGCGGTGGATAACAAGTAGAAGTGTTGTGCATTGTACCTGAGTTAAAATGTTCGTTCCGTTGATAAGAAGTTTGCATTGGAAAATCTTGTTGCTCTTGATGAAAGTTGTATGGCCTTGGATTGCTTTGTGACGCCATCTTCGATTTTCCTTTATTATTCTTGCTGCTTGGTTTATTCGACATCACAATTGGATGATCAAGATACTTGTATCTGATAAATTTGGTAAGATAGAAGAGAAATAAGTGTGGTTGAAAGTAAAAATTTGATGTGTATATAGAGGAGGGAAGGGGTAGGGATAATGGAGCGGGGAAGGAGCAACGGCTAAAAAAATAGTCGTTGCCCTTATACGGCTTTAATAAAGCCGTATAAGGGGTGGGCAGAATTAAATGCCCACCCCTTTATACGGCTTAATTTAAGCCGTATAAGGGGAAATGAAATTCCCCTTATACGGCTTAAATTAAGCCGTATAAGCCATATCCGGCTTTTAATAAGCCGGATATGGCTTATGTTTAAAGCAACCCCCGTGGTTGCCTTGGCAACCTTCGGGGTTGCCAAGGCAACCCGGATGGGACTTGCCGACCCCCCGTTGGGGGTCGGTTGCTTCGTGACCCACCCCCCGTTGGGGATGGTCTTATGTGGGTTCATGATAAACTGTCCTTAAGTCAATTGTATGCTCTTTACCATTGGTAATTGTGCCAGGTAGAATATTATCTTCTGGATATTATATGTGTGTATTTATATAGGAAATCACTTAATAGTAAAGTATAAATGCCATGTGATTCCTATTGTATATATTAGTTATCAAGAGTAAAACATTGAATGAACACTACCACAACTTTTGTAAAAAAATGAATTTATGATTAGGTTGATAAATTTCATATTACTCGACACATTTTATAAGCCACACGGGATGTGTAAATTCATATATAGAGCATTTCCTTAATAACAGAGATTTCAATACAGTATGTGTAAATTCATATATAGAGCATTTCCTTAACACTACAAGAAATGTTCAAATTAGTTACGGACCATAGCGACGGCTAAAAAAAGCGGCTCTCGCAAGCCATCACCAGCCGTCGCCCAAAATGAATATAACCGCGAGGCTACAGGAAGAAATAACATTCACGATCCCCCCCCAAATCAAAACCCACGATCAAAATCCTTCCAGGCCCCGTCACCCCGCCGCCGTCGCCAGCCGACACCCGCCGCCGCCGATCTGAGGCCTCCACCTGTCTCCTTCCCCCTCCGGCCTTCTCAAGCCCTCCCCATTCTTCCAAACCAATTTCTCTCTCTAAGGTATGAATTCTAACCTAATTTCATGAATTAATTGTTTAATAATGATATAAATGTATGTGTTAGTTGATTATACAATGGTTGTTGAATTAATGTAGTTGATTTAGTAATGATTGGAACCCTAAATTGTAGTTGTTTATCGGTGTGATGTTTGATTTTATTTCAATGTATGTGTTAATGAACTGTTATTTTGTGCGTATGTAATTATTGGATATGAGATTGGTGTACATGTTGTTGGATATAGCTAGTTAAAAGCGATGGTTGTGAAATTGTTGGGTTGTAGACGGGGCATGAAAATGAATTGTGTTGTGGAAATTATTGGAATGAAATGACTATGTATGGCGCAAGTAGGATTGTGGTTAATGGTTGATTTTGGTTGAAACCAAATAGGATTAGTTTGTGGAAAAAAAATCGTCTGCGTACGAAATAGATTATTGAAATCCCCTTGTCAAAAGCTGCGAGACTTTAAGGTAGCGCGAGGAGCCGTACATTGGGACGGTGCCGGTTTTAATTACCCTGCCGTTATGCTACCGAAATTTTCAGAAATATTCATGTGTTTGAATTATTTTCATATATTCATGTATATTCATGTGTGATAATTTATTCATGATAGAAATAAATTGCTTAGATAATAAAAATCACATTTTTATTATATATGAACCACTAAAAATATTCATGTGTTGAATAAATTCTTTGAACAATGAAAATCAAAATTTTATTATATGTATGAACCACTAAAAATGTTCATGTGTTGAATAAATTCTTTGAACAAAAAAAATCACATTTTTGTTGTATGTATGAACCATTAAAAATATTCATGCGTTGAATAAATTCTTTGAACAATATATGTATGTGTTATCGAAATCACTGACATATATTTTTGAATCAGGAAAAATGTCCAATTATTACATTGACCGTAATTGGATGTATGAAGTTAGAATTGGAATGAAAGGCTCAGTGAAAGAAGATTTCTATAATGGTGTAAATGAATTTGTTAGATTTGCAATATCTAGTAATCGAAATTACGAGGAGCTTCGTTGTCCGTGTAGTAAGTGTAAACTGATGAGGTTTCATAAACCAGACATCGTTAAAGTACATTTGTACAAATCAGGTTTTTTGCCAAATTATTATTTATGGGATCGTCATGGAGAACTTTTTGCACCTATAGTAAATCCTATAGCGTCATAGGTCGAATTAGTTATGATGAATTCAATAAAAGATATGGTGGAAGATGCAGCACGGTCAATGTTCCCTACCGGTCAGGTTGACGACGATGACGTCAATATTGAAGAAGAACCGAACACGGAAGCCAAAAAATATATGATTTATTGGCTTCAGGTAAGCGGCCATTGTGGAATGGTTGTGAAAGTGGAACTGAATTATCGGTAACCGCTGAGTATATCACCATGAAATCAAAATTTAACCTTACAGAAGCTGCATTTACAGCGGTTGTACAAGTTGTGAAAAGACATATGCCACCCGATAATCTGATGTGCGATAGTCATTATAAAGTGAAAACACTAATGTCGGCTTTTGGTTTGCCGTACCAAAAAATAGATACTTGTGTTAAAGGTTGCATGTTGTATTGGAAAGATGATATTAATCTTAGAAACTGTAAGAAATGTGGCGAGGAAAGGTATAAACCTAGAAAAAAGAAAGGTAAGTAAGTTCCGTATACATGAATGCATTATTTACCAATCATCCCTAGACTACAACAGTTATATGCATCCTCAGTCACTGCATGTCAAATGCGATGACATAGTGTGCGAACACAAGAAGATGGAACTTTGACACATCCATCGGATGGAGAAGCATGGAAACATTTTGATAGGACGTATCCAACATTTGTCGCAGAGAGCCGTAACGTCAGACTTGGTTTTCACCATTTTCTCAGTTTGATAGTAAATATTCATCTTGGCCTATTATCGTTATTCCTTATAATTTACCTCCGTGGATGTGTATGAAAACTCCATATATGTTTCTCACTGTTGTCGTTCCTGTTCCTAGTGATCCAAAACAAGGCATCGATATTTATCTACAACCATTAATCAAAGAGTTGAAAAAACTATGGGATGTTTATCTACAACCATGTATCCTTTTGAAAGGTAAAATTTATGCTTATAATTCAAAGTGACATTAGTGCATATAAATTGAATTAATTTTATTTTAGGTTTATGAATCATCTGAAGAAAAAAGTACGACAAAAAGCATGAGTTGAAGGTTCGATTTGCAAATCTTATCTTGAAGAAGAAGCTTCGTTCTTTTTTTCTCATTACTTCAGTGATCATGTGAACCTATCATTTGTAAGTGATCCTCGTAATGATGAAACCATGGAACCCAATTTTTGTCCGACAATGTTATCTGTTTTTAGACAACATGGTCGATCTTTTGGAAAATGTGTAGAAATATGGTTAGATGATAGACTTTTTAAATCGTATTGATTAATTCCAAATATATATTTTATCATTTCAGATGTCAATGCTCCAACGGGAGCCTACAATTGTTGAAGTATTTACACATATGAGGAGGGTAACACCTCATATACCTGGTCGGACCCTAAGTCCTGCGAAACGATGGTTAACATTTATAATAATTTGTATTTCACATTGTTATTTTGAATTGAGTATTTAATGTATTCCATAATTGTCCGCTATCGCAGGACAAATACAGGGCGGTCTTAGATGCTCGAGCGACGCAGTTAGGTCAAGAGCCGGACGTGGAGGAGTGCAATCGCATCTGGAACAGAATCATCGACCCGCCTACCAGGGGTAGACGCTACGGCTTCGGAAGCATAGAAGTAAAGCGTTTTATTAAAGCATTTAAACATACCCAAGTGCTATTACTTAATATCACTTAGGTACTCAATCCACGTAAACAAATATTAATTACTGGCATGAATAATTACTACAAATTGGTTCCATTAATTGGTGTGCATTTTATATCGACAACTCTATTACAATAATTGTATAAAGCATGTAAAGTGTATAAAAAAACTTTTGACAATGGTTTCTAACTTTTTTAATATAATTACAGATAGCGGGCACTCAGGCCTCTTATACGAGAAGTCAGGATGAGGAGGAGATCAACATGCTTCGACATCAGGTTGTAGCCTTAGAAGATTTTCAGAAGAACAGGCTCGAGACCGTGCAGGATGTGCGGATTGCTGCATATCTTCAGGAGCATGGTGTGATGCCGCCAAGTGAGCCCGTGGAGGAGGACGATGAGGACGAAGAGGACGGTGAGAATTATGATGATGAGTAGGTAGGTAGTTGTCTTTTTCTTATTTTGGACTTGTTTTGTAAATACAAACTAGTTGTTGGTGATGGACTTGAGATGTTTGTGGTATTTTGTAGAGACATGGTTTGTTTGATGGTATTTTGGACATGGTTTGTTTGATGTGGATATGGTGATGGTTTTTTGATAGTTTATCGTTTATATTTTTGTTTTTTGGACGTGTTGATGGTATAAGTTGATTTATAGTGTTGATGAGGTGATTGAATGTGAATTTGAGTTGATGGAATGTGAAATTGAGTGTATATGAGTTGCAGATGAACTGGATTTTGAGTTTGTTTGGTTTGATGACTTGTTAGCTGCTGAAATACAAAAAAAAAGTTACAGTTTGGTGACAGCTAGCGATGGCTGGTGACGGCTTTCTAGTCAAGTTTGGTGATGGCCAGCGACGACTTACGAGGGTTTTTTACCCAGTTTTGCCACGTATAGCGACGGCTGGTTTGCATAGCATTCTAGTCAAGTTTGGCGACGGCCAGCGACGAGGGTTTTTTACCCAGTTTTGCCACGTGTAGCGACGGCTGGTTTGCATAGCATAGTGACGGTTAGCGACGGCTTGTTAGGGCAATATGGTGACGGTTTGTGATGGTTTTTAGCCGTTTGTATGAATTATAGCCGTTTGTCCACGTGGCAACTTTACCGTCGCTAGCCGTCGCTAAAGTGGTGTCCACAGCCGTCGCCATAGCCGACGCTATTTACTTAGTGTTCACATTATTTGTGACGGCTTTTGGCGACGGCTAGCGACGGCCGTCGATGGTTATTTGCCGTCACTACTTGAGCCGTTTCTTGTAGTGTAATAACAGAGATTTCAATACATTTTGTGAAGAATTAACATATTGAACAAATACTTCCACATTTACACGTTGTTACCTCAGTTTGACAGGTTTCTTATTAGTTACTAGTTTTCATAGATGTGTTTCTGAAATAGGCACACAAGTGTATTTTTAAGCATTTCTCTAATAAAATTTTCCTCACATATTTGGAAGCTGAGGGTGAAAATCAAAAAGCAAGTAACATGGTACCTAATTCAATAGAAAATAAAAGACAGCTCCAAGTCACTACAAAGAATTTCAAGAGATCATAATAAGTTGATACTTGACTCCTTAATATGGAGAGGCGAGTGTGTTCAACTTCAACAAATGCTACACACAACTTCTATACAGGACTTGATCATTGTTACAATTTTTTGGCCCTCTTAAGCTAACTTATATTTAGGTTTAATGAGCAGCTATTCTTATTAACTAAAAACTGAAATATTAATATAATGTGTTTGCATTAGTTTTTGATTTTTTCCCTATTGACTAAACTTTTTTTTGTTGTTGGTTGTTTGTTCAATGGAATTTTTTTTTGTTACGAGTCTATATGGGATGAGTTTACTACTCGAACATGTTAGAAATATTGAATGAGACTTTTTATTCCTGCTTTGCATAAATAAAAGTTACTTTAAATATTCTCCATAAAGGAAATGCAATAAAATATATGGTAATTTTCTTTTGTTGCAAATTCTTGGCAGATTGCTCAGATTTTGGCATCTCATTGTACATAATTTTCTTTACTATACTATGAAGGATATAAATGGTTGACTTTTTTTTAATAAAAGATTGATTTTGGAAGAAATTGACTTTTCCATTGATTACGGGCAAGTTTCCGTGAACAAAAATTTTAATCTGTAATAATCAAAATGGTATCATATTAATCGTGCTTAGTACCATTAAAAAAAATCTTGGAAAAAGAAAACAAACAAGGTATATAATAATTTAAGATAGAGTGACATACTGAAATGCTTATAGTAATGAAACCACATGGAGCTCTGCGTTTTTTGTCGCATACATACATGAAACAAAAACGCTTAATGATTTATGTTTTTTTAATTGAATGTAAGGTGGCTCCATATTCAATATTGTTTTTCCAAGCGTGTTTCTTTCCCTTATGTCAGGCACATAAAGCAAAAGTAGGACAAAATTTTTGGATGGTTATGATATTGAAAATGATTTGATAATACAAAAAATTAAGTTTGTTTTGTTTTGGTCATATCATACTCTTTTAAATATTTTTAAACTACGATGCAACCATTGAATACAGCATGTTACATATTAATCCTTAATCAGATTATTTCATTAACATAAATAAGAGCTTATGTAAATATAATATAATTGCACTGAACAAAAGGGTAAAATTTAATGTATTCTAAATAATCTGTTCACTCAAGCACTTATTTATGATAATGAAATAATCTGAGGATCAATATGTAACATACCATGTTTAATGGTTGCACTTATTCCCACTGCATTCTCCTCCTCCTTTCAAAACCTGCTCTGAACTGCATCTTTTAAATTCAGATAAGATTTATCGGCTATTTAATCTCAACATTCTAATTCATATTTTCCTTCCATAATAATGATCGGGTTGTCTAGTTCTTCCGTTTTCACGTTTTTCCAGTTGCAAAATCACTATTTTCTTCAACGTGAACAAAGTTTAAAGTTGACAATCAAAGTTACCTATTACACTATGTACTGTTAGGATTTCAATATACTTTAACAACATCCAATTATGAAACCCTAGATCCGAACATATAACCCATATTGATTTAATTGAGAACAAATCAGAGAACTGATAAACAAATTTGCGGAAGCGTACCTGAATCCCGAAGTTAATTAATGCAGTACCTGAATCTATAATCGGTTGCCACGGAGAAGATGTAATTTGGTTTGGTCTTCCAAATTGACACAAACCCTAGATCTGAAATCAGCTCTCTGTAGAAGAGGTTAGAGAGTTGCTAAGGCTTGTGTAATTTGGGGACCATAACCCTTTATTTATAGAGTTGGCATTTTGTAATTCGGCCCTTCAACAAATTATAAAATGCCCCGGTATCTACACATTAGGCCCATGATAACTAAAACTTTAAGCCCATTAATTCTAATCTAAAATTAGATCACTTTAATTAGGCTTTACACCAAAATAGCACAACACATTTTATTTTACATATGTGACCCAATTGTCGAAATATTCCAACAATCTCCCCCTGGGCCACATATGAAATAACCTTAAAATGTGTTTAACTTTATGAGCTCCAAAATTTGCTATTTATAACATACGGTGTATCTGAAACAATCTCGTCCATTAATTGCGTTGACAAAGGATCAAAGCGGCATTCGTTACATTTATCGTAACTAAACCCATCAATGGTCACATGTATCAATACAATCAAATGACATAGATCAATCATGGATGCGTAGCATGGATACAACGACCCATATTTTCGGTGACTTTAGTTATCGACATAAGCTCGATGTCGATAACCAAAACATCGAAAAATCCCGGTAATTAATGAAAGAAATTAGAGGGTGAGAATAGATGAGATAGAAACTTAGAATAGAAGAAGAAGAAGAACACAACATCAGAGTAACACGAACCTCACAGCGGAACGAATAACATATAATAGATAACATAACTTTGAAATATAACAGTTATGTATATAATAACACTTATCAGAGTACAGCACTTACAACACAACGGAAATAAACTATAGCTATATGATCCAGAAGCCTCCTGCTCCATCTCTTCAAGTATATCTGTAAATCCCGACTACTTGACTACCCGTACAAATTTAGGCACCCAAGAGTTTAGGCAAAACAACAAAGTAAACTCCGGTTCAGTCATGGGACTGGTATGAGTAAAACAGTTTAAACAGGTATATGAACAAGTAAACGATATCTCATAAGACCACGCCGCAGAACGGAACGGGTTTTTCCCTTATGAGAATCTAAAATATCTTTATATCAAAAACCTTTTGATATTACAATAATGTCTAAGTACAAATAGATATCAACTAGCAGAAACGCTTTCATCTCACGTTCTACATATATAGTATACAATCAAAATCGCAAGCACGTATTGGATAATGGATTTCCAACTATGACAAGGTATGGAACCACCTTCCGATCAGTGTACTCTAGGAACGATACACTGGAGTTCAACAAGAACATCTTGTAACTCAGCCACACATGACCGACCACTCATTTCGCTTGGGTGTATCGAATGTACATCACCAACGGTTGGGATCAGCAACCGTTCCCGTATATATATGGGACAGCATTGATAGATTTAAGAAACAAATGAATATTCTCTAGATAGGTGATTATATACCCTACTTCGGTGCGACCGACTTAGCCATGCTGCCTGCCCGATTTCTTTCATTTACCGGTTGATGAGGCTAGAAGCTACGCTTTATCATTACATCAGATTCACTTCGAATGCTACATTGTCAAATCCATCGAAATCACTAATTGACGTTTACAACAGTACATTACGTGTTCGCTAAAAGAAGTTTCCTTCTCCGCTTCCACTCTTGGTACGGTTGAAGAAATCAATGTACGTGACCTTTCTGGAAATAATCTGTCAGACATCCATCTTCATTCACTTAAAATGTCACATCGTCATACCCGCCAAATCTCAAATTGACTTATCCAAAAATAACACGGGTATACAGCTAAGAAAAACGAATTCCTCCGCCACCAAACGTGAATACGTTTGAACAGATCAACTTACGCGATCTATTGGATATACTCTGTCAGACCTTCGTCCATACAAGTTGTCCTGGGACTGGGCAAACCGAAGGTACTATTCAGTATATCCATTTTAGTCACCGTTATCTAAGACTTATACAACAACCCTTGCATTTTACCCTGTCTTCAATTATCTTTGGCATAAATGATTCGCAATGCTTATGCCAATACAGAGTGGTTCTTCGGATAATAATCCAACTGGTCTCTCCATATTAACAACGTTAAAATGGTCAAAACTTCGATAGTCTGTGAGTTAACTATCAAAGAAAAACAAGTGTGCAAACAACGATATTATTTCCAGATGGAAATTATATCAAACAAACATCATTTAACATTTATCTCTTTAGTTCATTTTACATCTCCTGTTTCCCTACATTCAACATTTGCTATTTTCTATATTTAGAAAATATACGTTATTAACACTGGAAACATTTCCATTCCTTGTTTTTTGTATTTAGAAAACATTTCTGATTCTTGTTGGGAAAACATTTCCAAACTCCTACGTTTGGATTAAACAGATGTTTAGATAAACATCGCTATGCCAACTCAACCATTTTCTTTAATTACTAAATTCACTTTACCATCCTTTACTGCCGAACCTTAACCATTCCTCAGTTAAAAACGAAGCCAATCAAGTTGTGGTAGAACTACCTCTCAGACCTTAACTGAACAACACTTCTAACCTTGAAATAGGCAAAGTTCACTTTATATTTCTTTAACTAACTTCCTTACTTAACCTTTCTTTCGAATAACTATATTCGATTAATTCTTTTCAATTAACTCTATTGGACTGACCCTATTGGGTTAACTCTATTTGATTTACTCTATTTGATTAACTCTATTTGATTAACCCCATTCACTTAACTCCTGTCGAATAAACTATATTCGATAACTCCTCTAACTCTATTCGAATAAACTATATTCGATTAACTCCTCTAACTCTATTCGAATAAACTATATTCGATTAACTCCTCTAACTCTATTCGAATAAACTATATTCATTTAACTCCTCTAACTCTATTCGAATAAACTATATCCGATTAACTCCTTTACTATATTCGAATAAACTATATTCGATTTACTCACTTCGATTAACTAAAAATCGATAACTCCTTCGAATAACTATATTCGATAATCTCCTCTCGAATAAACGATATTCGATAATCTTCCCTTTCGATTTAACAAATCGATAACTCCTTTTCGAATAACTAAATTTGACAACTCCTTTCGATTTTACTAACCGATAACTCCTTTCGATTAAACTATAATCGATAACTCCCTTCGATGAAACTAACATCGATACTCCTTTCGATGAAACTAACATCGATTAATTTAACTCGACGAACTTAACTCGACTGACTTATCTCGATAATCTAACTCAAGAACTTAACTTGATTAACTTATCTCGATAATCTAACTCAAGAACTTAACTCGATTAACTTATCTCGATAATCTAACTCAAGAACTTAACTCGATTAACTTATCTCGATAATCTAACTCAAGTTGATTAACTCCTATCGAATAACTAATATTCGATTTAACTCCATTCGCTTGACTCTAGATCGCAGCGATCACAATGGTTACGCCTGACTCCCTCAGGAAACATCCGACCGCCGTAGGCTATTTACAGCCCTGCGAATTATGCTAGCAGTCGTACGAGATGGCAACTTATCCTGAATAACTCTGCTTGACTAACTCTATCTCAAATAACTATATTTGATAACTTCTACTTCGAATAAGTGGTATTCGATAACTTAACTCTAATCGATTAATTCTAACTGATTAATTCTAACTGGTTGACTCTAACTTGTTAACCCGACTTACTTAACCCAACTGGTAAACTCGACTTACTTAACCCAACTGGTTAACTCTACTGAACTGGTTAACTCTATTCAACTAACTCGACTCGACTAACCCCTTTCGAATAGCATATTCGTTTTACTAACTTTCGAATACCATATTCGATTTACTCCCTTCGAATACCATATTCGATTTAACTCCTTTCGAATACCATATTCGATTTACTTTATAAAGATTTCCTTTTTAACAACGTTTTATTCATTTGAAAAGATTTACTTTTAAATAACGGTTCTACACTTTAAAAATGATTTCCTTTTTATAACGTTTCCTTTTCAATTCTATTTGTAAATGGTTTACAAATATTTCCTTTTCAAATTTATTCTTGAAATATTCTAACTCCTTAAATTCTCTGAAAAATTTGCCATAACCTCCTTTGTAACGGGAGCATCGGCAAAATCCCCAAACCCGCCACACAGGCCTTTCCATTCAAAAAGAAAATGGTTTGAAATTATTTCCTTTTTGAATATCTCTTATTTATAAATATTCCAATTTATAAACATTTCTTATTTATAAATATTCCACTTTATAAATATCTCTTATTTATAAATATCCCATTTTATAAATATTCTATTTTCAATATCACTTTGAAAAATCCCCTTATCAACATTTCGGTATGTTATGGTATTCAATCATATCAAATCACGATGTTCAATATCGTCCAAGCACATATAATCGCCCACAGATTTTATATCACATCATATAACAATATATGAAAAACAATAAAATAACTGTTGAGGAATCCAGTCGGATTCCTCCAACCTGTCTCCCTGCATCCACGGATGTTACACAATATGACTATCATCACTTTCAGTTCAGTATAAATTATTTTGATAGCAGAATCAATATATAAATATTTCATGGTTTATATATATATATATATATATATATATATATAATTTTCACTAACTGACTAGCAGTTCAATCAATCAACCAACACACAGCAAATCAACAGATGATTAACAGTTCTAAGAATACATTATAAAAATATAACTGTTCAGAGTTGGTGAGTTTTACTCACACTGTCGGAAATCGTTAACCAACGATTTACGAATGTCGGTTCTGATCACACAATTTATTTTGCAATAAATTTCGATGAGTTCTGAATCATTTCGCTCCAGTCTGTATTCCATTCTGCACACATTTTTCTTTTGAACGCCTGCCTCCCTCACTTCTATTTTGAATTGGCATATAGATTTACTTCTATTTGTTTCCAAACTCTTAACGCCACACTCTACGTTGGGAGTACCTGATAAATACATATTAATGAGTGTCTCCTCTAACTCTATTTCGATGGCCGTTGATTTCTTTCAAGCCTGTCGTTCGGGATAGAACCTTCATTACGTTGGTTATCTTCAACATGCATTTTTCCATCTATACGTGCCCATCACATAACCACTTGCGTTTAGGAGTCTCGGACCCGCATCATTCTGGAACACTACGGACTGACTTCATCATCGCAAGATCCCCCAGCAATATTTCTTTGAACCAAGCGGACCAACGCAAGCCTTCACTCACGCTCATTTCAGTTCCTGGTCGTCTCCCCTTCATACCGCTTGCACTCCCTCTTTGTCATTTCTGAACAACATTTTTACCCTGTACAACCGCTTGTCCTCCCCTCACAAACAATACCCCGCATGCTTTAGTAAAGTACATGAGACACCCCTCCTCTCCTCACATACTCAATCAACTATTTCTCCCTCACGTTTATCAAATAAACACACAACAATTTCATTCGATCCTCTCCCCATCATCCGAGCACACATCTCCTTCAAATTTCGAAACCCCCTCCTGCTATTCACGCGAGTGCCATCCCCTCCCTACTGAACTTCACACAACATGTATTCACCCTTCGTCAAACAAACAAAATAACTGAAATACGAATCAAGCCTCAAGCTTCTTCCTTTTCGTGAAAACCCCAAGCCTAATACGTGCTGCACGGAAATCGAGACACCATGGAAGCCATCGCACAAAAATCTCAGACTACTGGGTTGAAGCCCTTTTTATGACGAGCTCACGAGATTTGTTTTTGAGATTTTATGATTTTAATGAGGATCGAAATCCTGTTTCGAATAAGAACTCAGCGGCGGAAAAACCCTTGACTAATGAATGAAGAGAATTAGGTTTTAGCTGTTAAGGGGGTTATTTATAGGGGTTAATTTGGTCCATTTCTTATTTATTAAATAAATTAACTTACTCGTGAAGTTTTGTCTTGAAACCAATCCATACGAATTCTGTTTTTGACAAACTAAGTCAATCCTAGCATAGAAAAAATATTCCGGATCCAATGGGACAGGTTTCGTCGAATTCCGACACCGTTTGCAAAAACCCCTTAGAAAATATCGATGAAAAACACCGAGCATTAATTCATAAAAATTACAGAAAAAATCCTAAAAATATGAGGCCGTGACGTTTCACTAGACCTCTTCCTAAGGTTTCGTATGAAACTTGTTTCGTTGAATTTCGAGTTCGTTTGACCAGTTAACCATTCAGTTTAGTTTGTTTCAAGTTAAAAACATAGTGTACCGTACTATGAAATACCCTGTTCACGTAGGGACTGCTATGGACAGAAACAAAGATACCATTTAAATGAGTGACGTGCTCTGGTCCCAAAAATGTAATAATACCGGTAGATGGAATCATATTGTGAAACCCCGAAATGTCGATACAGGGTGCCAAATACTCCAAACAAAAAGTTGCTTATTAAATTAATTAAAAATTACCATAAAATTCTAAAAATTAAATTATCACTACTTCCCAAAAGAACCTTGTCTAATTCAAACCCTATCTCTAGTTATATCGAATAAACCGATACGGTCGATCAACGATTCTATAGCGACTATTTCAAAATTTGATTTGGATGTGAATCAAAATCTACATGATGAAATCTGGATTTTTCTCTTCCACTAGAAAGATATACTCCACCAGCTCCACACGTTTCTTGTTTCACAGAAATCCGATTTAAAACGAACCATGTATATTCAGTTGAAGTTCAAATCGCCAAATAGCGAACTGCCGCGCCATTTCAAGCTCTATTTTAATTATATTATAATTCTACATTCAAACTGTCGTCGATTGAATATATTCGTCAATATAATTCAACTCTAAGCTGAATTAAATCTAAGGGACGACCCCGTTCACAGAATATTGTGATTCCCAATATTTTTAATTATTTCTGAATTAAATATATTATTTAATTATTTAATTTAATTAAATATTCCATATTATTTAATTAAACTTCTATTTAATTCACTACATCACGATATATATAATTAAATAAATAAATTATAATACCCCTGACAATGCGGGTCATTACATTCTTCCCCACTTAAAATAATTTCATCCTCGAAATTGCTAAGTTAGAGGATGACCCTAACAATTGGAATTCCTAAGATTTGTTTACCCCTTATTTTTGATTTCAACTAAACCAATTAATATCGACTAAAATATTAACTCCTTCCGACTAACTAAAATTTTTCCAAAATTCTGAAAATTTTCGAACACTTTAAATTTTCGGAAAATTTCGCCAGCACCTCCTTTGTACTGGTTAATAGCTCAAACTCCAACTCGCCTCTCTGGGCCTTCTTCAACCCAAAAGAAAATCAAAACGCCAAACGGCTTTCCAATTCGGCTCATAAATTCCAAACTCATATAAAATATAAACTTGTACCTTTTTGTTGGGCATATCATTATATCCCTACCATCTGTTATCAACTCGGCATATACAAATGCCATCCCAATCAACTCCAACCAAGTTATTCTTAACACAACCATTCGCTTATTCAAGTCGAATTTAATTTCAAATTCGAGTTTCAAATTCCAAACTCTCAACTTATCATTTCAAATACAAATCCAGATTATTCTCTAATCACTTCCAGTTTTTCTTAACCTATCATCTCAAGTTAAATTCTGGTTTATTATTTACTTTTACCATCCCATTCGAATTAACTTCACAAGTTAAATTTTAGTTTCTAGAACTTAAATTCCTGGGTGAAATTCAAATCAATTTGAAATCATACTGCCAATTAGAAACCTTTGAATTTCTAAACAACTTGTTTTCTCAAAACAATTCAAATCAAAATCTCTGGTAGTAATCTACCACTTAGAACTCGAAAATCACACTGATGATACTGCGCAGTCATCATCGGAATTATTTTCCAGCGACCCAAGTGATTTCAATACTATATCATTTCAAAACCCTTACTAAATACATCCATTTTGAAAACATCTCAAAATCTCCCAGGAACTTAAAATTTCCTTATTTTAATTCCAAATCTGATTTAAATTCATATTTAATTCATCTTATTTCATATACTTTACTTATATGATTCTGATTGGTTATATATAACCATTTCACTTTATAATCTCATTCGATTATAATCACAACCTATATATGATAATATATCACATATCCATACTGTGTCGGTCCATCATATTCAAGTGTTTATTTACTCCTACCGATACAGTGGATCAAACTGATCGACCAGAACTCATAAACAACTCAGCCAATGAATCTCCACAATATAAAACCATTTTTATATCAAATATAAATACGCACTCGTATATATACACTCAAACTCAATCTAGGGTATTACTAACCCTATCTCTACCGAGTCACGCCACAGAGCCAAGGTAAAACTTAATTTAAGCTCTGATACCAACTGTAACGACCCGGATTTTGAGTAGGCTTTGCAACCGTCCCCATCCTCCAAAGCAGCAGGTAAAACCCACTGTGGCTTACACTGGTACCCCAATACCATATTTTACGGCCAGCCTTTCGACTTCACAACAAACCCTACCAAAGGGACATGTAGGGGTAAGAGTCTCCCGTTTGCCACCTAATAAAAAGCGAGAACCCCCCATCATGCGACACATGCAAAGCACGCAACATGGACTGGCGTGAGTAAAACAGTTTAAACAGGTATATGAACAAGTAAACGATATCTCATAAGACCACGCCGCAGAACGGAACGGGTTTTTCCCTTATGAGAATCTAAAATATCTTTATATCAAAAACCTTTTGATATTATAATAATGTCTATGTACAAATAGATATCAACTAGCAGAAACGCTTTCATCTCACGTTCTACATATATAGTATACAATCAAAATCGCAAGCACGTATTGGATAATGGATTTCCAACTACGACAAGGTATGGAACCACCTTCCGATCAGTGTACTCTAGGAACGATACACTGGAGTTCAACAAGAACATCTTGTAACTCAGCCACACATGACCGACCACTCATTTCGCTTGAGTGTATCAAATGTACATCACCAACGGTTGGGATCAGCAACCGTTCCCATATATATATGGGACAACATTGATAGATTTAAGAAACAAATGAATATTCTCTAGATAGGTGACTATACACCCTACTTCGTTGTGATCGACTTAGCCATGCTGCCTGCCCGATTTCTGTCATTTACCGGTTGATGAGGCTAGAAGCTACGCTTTATCATTACATCAGATTCACTTCGAATGCTACATTGTCAAATCCATCGAAATCACTAATTGACGTTTACAACAGTACATTACGTGTTCGCTAAAAGAAGTTTCCTTCTCCGCTTCCACTCTTGGTACGGTTGAAGAAATCAATGTACGTGACCTTTCTGGAAATACTCTGTCAGACATCCATCTTCATTCACTTAAAATGTCACATCGTCATACCCGCCAAATCTCAAATTGACTTATCCAAAAATAACACGGGTATATAGCTAAGAAAAACGAATTCCTCCGCCACCAAACGTGAATACGTTTGAACAGATCAACTTACGCGATCTATTGGATATACTCTGTCAGACCTTCGTCCATACAAGTTGTCCTGGGACTGGGCAAACCGAAGGTACTATTCAGTATATCCATCTTAGTCACTGTTGTCTAAGACTTATACAACAACCCTTGCATTTTACTCCGTCTTCAATTATCTTTGGAATAAATGATTCGCAATTCTTATGCCAATACAGAGTGGTTCTTCGGATAATAATCCAACCGGTCTCTCCATATTAACAACATTAAAATGGTCAAAACTTCGATAGTCTGTGAGTTACCTATCAAAGAAAAACAAGTGTGCAAACAACGATATTATTTCCAGATGGAAATTATATCAAACAAACATCATGTAACAACCCGAAAATCTGGGCCAGTTTAAAATTTTTATTTTAGCAATTTTAGCGAATTTTGAATATTTAAAATAGATTATTTTAAATAATATCGACGAGAAATTTATTTTGAATATAATTAGAACGTATATATTTTATATACGTCATCATTAGAATATAAATATTTATATATAATTATAAATAGAATTGAAAATGGCGCGGTAGTTCGATAATTCGATTTCAAACTTCAATTGAACATACCGGGTGCAAAACAATCCGGATTTTAGTGAAACCAAAAACATTAGGATCTAATTGTGAATATCTTTCCAACGAATTCGAAAAATCGAAATTTGATAGCGGGAATCAAAAGATATGTCCAGTTGAAATTTCTGAATAGTCGCTATGGAATTCAGGCCCTTAAAAATTGAAATTTTGCAAATGACCTCGGATTTCGACGAAACCAGTTTTGTTGGGTCCGTGATGTCAAGTTATTGCTAGATTCCAAATTTCATAATTTTTCGAATCCATATGTGAGTGTGGCAAAGGAAAACGCGTTTGACCAGTTTCAGTTGATTTTAATCGACTGGAAATTGGCCATTTTTCCAACGGTCTCAGAATTCGACGAAACTAGTTTTGTTAGGACCGTATCATCAATACGAAGCTAGAAAATATTTTTCGGGAATTTTTCTAGTTAGTATGTGGCCCCGGTAATTTGAAATGTACGTTTAAAATTCAATATAGTGATTTAAATGTAAATTCAACGGAAACTGATTCAAATGATCGAATCAACCTACGATACATATCCCATTGTGTTCGGAATGGGGGTTAAACGCTATGGACGACAAGCGGTGGGTTCGATTTCGAGTTCGTATGTAAAAGTCAACATAAATTGAAAATAAAATAATAAAATAATAATAAAAAAAACCTTTCTTCCCTTAAACTCCTCCAGGCCCCCCCCCCCCCCCGATCCATTTCGAATCAGAAGAAAAAAAAAAACTAATCGCGCCCACGCACCACCGCCCGTCGAAGCCAGCGCCCACCACCCTCGAGCTCCCCTCTACTCCTCCTCCGACCTCTTCTCTTCCGCCCCCTTCTGCTCTCGAGCAAACCGCACTCCAACCCGACGAGCGACGCACCCCCATTCCGCCACCACCCTCCTCGTGCGAACCCCCACCCTCTCCATCCCGATCCGACGCCCCCAAATCCCCGAGCTCTAGCCCAATCCGATGTCGTCGAGACCACTGATTGCCTCCCAGGCTGACACCCGCGACTTCTCCCCCTTCTAACCACCTGTAAGATTCCTATTTGTCTCTCTTTATTGGTAAATGATTTTCGTTTTAAATGTAAATAATTTTCGTTTTGAATGTAAATGATTTTCAGTTTTAAATGGTTATAGGAAATCAGTTTAAGTATTTAAACTAGTTTTAATTTGTAGAAAAAGTATTTTTTTTTATAAGGGAAAAACAATGGATTTTTATATAAGAAAATATTGGATTTTTAACTAAGGAAAGATTCAATTTTTATAGCATGAAAGATTGAAATTTTATTTAGCTATTGATATGAGGTTCTTAGCCTTATAAAAATATAATTTTTATGATATAGTAAAAATTCGATTTTTATATATTGAATAGCGAAGTAAAAATTCGATTTTTATATATTGAATAGCGAAGTAAAAATTCGATTTTTATATATTGAATAGCGAAGTAAAAATTCGATTTTTATATATTGAACGTCGAAGTAAAAATATGATTTTTATATATTGAACGTCGAAGTAAAAATATGATTTTTATATATTGAACGTCGAAGTAAAAATTCGATTTTTATATATTGAATAGCGAAGTAAAAATTCGATTTTTATATATTGAATAGCGAAGTAAAAATTCGATTTTTATATATTGAATAGCGAAGTAAAAATTCGATTTTTATATATTGAATAGCGAAGTAAAAATTCGATTTTTATATATTGAATAGCGAAGTAAAAATTCGATTTTTATATATTGAACGTCGAAGTAAAAATATGATTTTTATATATTGAACGTCGAAGTAAAAATATGATTTTTATATATTGAACGTCGAAGTAAAAATATGATTTTTATATATTGAACGTCGAAGTAAAAATATGATTTTTATATATTGAACGTCGAAGTAAAAATTCGATTTTTATATATTGAATAGCGGGGTAAAAATTCGATTTTTATATATGTAGTGGCTACGGGCGACGAAGCTGACGAAGATGCGAAAACGATGAAGATTTCTATCAGAGAAGAGTCAGGATGATTGGATAGCTATCTGTGAGAATTTCTCACTCTTCAATTTCTTTTCTAGTTATATATATATACTAGGATGTAGACGGTGCTTAGTAGCACCCGACACAATCGTCCACAGACCATGGACTTGTTTGTTTGGTTGCATAGATTAGTTAGATGATTTGATTTGAAATTGAATTTTTTGGTGAAATGAATGGATTGATTGATGTGTGAATGGCGTGGGCCTTCACTAGACCGGGGATAAGGCTAGGCCTCGTCCCGTTTCTAGTATCGTGCCGTTATGCCGCCGAAATTTTCTAAAATATGTTAGAAAAATAAAAATATCATTTTATTTAATAAATGAACCGAATAGAATATTCATAGGTTGAATAAAACGTTTTATCGATAAAAATATAAATTTTAACGTGAATGTAAATAAATAAATATTCATTTACAAACCAGACGGTTTGTTTATGTACACCTATTTGAAGGACATTGATTTGGTCGATAAATTTTACACATCGCCCAACTGCACAAATAAAATATGTGTTTGATTGTTTGAAACCCCACACAGGTGTTAGGATGAAATTTGAAGTTCACTCATCCTAATTGATTAAATATGTCGATCGATCGATTGACAGGCTGTTATAAGCGTTTGATATCTATATTTGATGCTTATACAGTGTAGTGCACTTTGGTTGATGGTTGATTATTTTTCAATGCTATTATACACATGTGTTGTA
This sequence comes from Allium sativum, assembly GCA_030737875.1. Lineage (NCBI taxonomy): Eukaryota > Viridiplantae > Streptophyta > Magnoliopsida > Asparagales > Amaryllidaceae > Allium > Allium sativum. The sequence goes on along the minus strand of CM060922.1, from coordinate 315,638,051 downwards.
TGGAATCCATATAATTAACTTTATATGGTAATTGATTGGGCCTCATTCCAATTTGAAAAATAAAGAATAATATAAAATAAAGGTTCATGTGTTGACAGTTTCATCCATTGAGATTGGTCATGTGTTGAACGAAGTATTTTAGTAATAAAATTTACATCTTTATCAACATAAAATGAAGGTTCATGTGTTGACAGTACTCATCCATTGAGATTGGTCATGTGTTGAACGAAATATTTTGATAATAACAACTATTTTGAAAAAGAAATATTTGAAATAGAATATTTGAAAATAGAAATTTATGAAGCCGTGTTGATTAGATTGACGCCATTTTGACGTGAACAATATTTATATCGATTTTAAACGAATTCGAATTAAACTGAATTGAAAACGATTTCGAAATGAATTGAATTGAAAACGATTTCGAAAGGAATTGAATTGAAAACGATTTCGAAATGAAATGAATTGAAAACGATTTCGAAATGAATTGAATTGAAAACGATTTCGAAATGAAATGAATTGAAAACGATTTCGAAATGAATTGAATTGAAAACGATTTCGAAAGGAATTGAATTGAAAACGATTTCGAAATGAAAGGAATTGAAAACGATTTCGAAATGAATTGAATTGAAAACGATTTCGAAATGAAATGAATTGAAAACGATTTCGAAATGAATTGAATTGAAAACGATTTCGAAATGAAATGAATTGAAAACGATTTCGAAATGAATTGAATTGAAAACGATTTCGAAAGGAATTGAATTGAAAACGATTTCGAAATGAAATGAATTGAAAACGATTTCGAAATGAATTGAATTGAAAACGATTTCGAAATGAAATGAATTGAAAACGATTTCGAAAGGAATTGAATTGAAAACGATTTCGAAATGAAATGAATTGAAAACGATTTCGAAATGAATTGAATTGAAAACGATTTCGAAATGAAATGAATTGAAAAAGATTTCGAAATGAATTGAATTGAAAACGATTTCGAAAGGAATTGAATTGAAAACGATTTTGAAATGAAATGAATTGAAAACGATTTCGAAATGAAATGAATTGAAAACGATTTCGAAATGAAATGAATTGAAAACGATTTCGAAATGAATTGAATTGAAAAATATTTCGAAATGAAATGAATTGAAAATGATTTCGAAATGAATTGAATTGAAAACGATTTCGAAATGAAATGAATTGAAAACGATTTCGAAATGAATTGAATTGAAAACGATTTCGAAATGAATTGAATTGAAAACGATTTCGAAATGAATTGAATTGAAAACGATTTCGAATTGAAATGAATTGAAAACGATTTCGAAATGAAATGAATTGAAAACGATTTCGAAATGAATTGAATTGAAAACGATTTCAAAATGAAATGAATTGAAAACGATTTCGAAATGAAATGAATTGAAAACGATTTCGAAATGAATTGAATTGAAAACGATTTCGAAATGAAATGAATTGAAAACGATTTCGAAATGAATTGAATTGAAAACGATTTCGAAAGGAATTGAATTGAAAACGATTTCGAAATGAAATGAATTGAAAACGATTTCGAAATGAATTGAATTGAAAACGATTTCGAAAGGAATTGAATTGAAAACGATTTCGAAATGAAATGAATTGAAAACGATTTCGAAATGAATTGAATTGAAAACGATTTCGAAATGAATTGAATTGAAAACGATTTCGAAATGAATTGAATTGAAAACGATTTCGAAATGAATTGAATTGAAAACGATTTCGAAATGAATTGAATTGAAAACGATTTCGAAATGAAATGAATTGAAAACGATTTCGAAATGAAATGAATTGAAAACGATTTCGAAATGAAATGAATTGAAAACGATTTCGAAATGAATTGAATATAAAACGAATTCAAATTGAATTGAAAACAAATTGAAATGAATTCAAATTGAATTGAAATTTGAATTGAATAGAAATGAATTTTAAAACGAATTTATAAAGGAGAATTCAATTTTGATTTAAATTGATATGGAAGTTGAAATTGCTTTTGAAACGAATTTTAAAACTATTTATATATAATTCGTTTTAAATAGAAATCGACGAAATATATATTATATATATAATATAATGGCCTGAATAGAACGCGCCGCGCCGCGGCAGTTCGTGAATTTCGACCATTTATTTCAAACGGACATTACAGGAGATCCGACCGTCGGATTCTCCTAAAACCGGAACCGTTGGGTTCGTATCAAAAAGAACTTTCTAACGAATGTTATAAATTTGAAATCTAACGGTTGGATTTGGAGATACGTCCAAATCAAATTCGAAAAAGGTCGTTGTGAGTGCAGTTCGATGGCCGTTGATGGAAATCGACTGTACGGGCCTTGATAAAATTATTAAAAATAGTAATAATTTGTGTAAAATCATAAGAAATGATTTGAGAAGAATTGGGATGAAAAACTCCATATTTGAAAAGATAAAAATAGATTTTTATCGAAAGGAACTAGTTTTGAACTAGAACTATAATTCTATTTATTTTTAAATGAATAAATTGAATTTGAAAAGGGTTTTAAAAATAACCAGAATTTCCAATGATTGCATTGGAGTGGATTTGAATCGAAATTGTCTTCGGAATATTTCGATGTTGGGATTCGGGATTATACAGAAGTTGTTATGGAAATTTGAAAGATATATATATTCATATCGTTATTTCCAATACGACATTTGTTAATCGTAGAATTTGATATTGAATATAAGCCGGGATATTTTCTATTCAGAGCCTTGTATTTAATATCAAATGTGATTTGGGTTTGTCTTGAATGGTGTCTTCATTAACACTGTTCTTGAACCCAGTTGAGAAAAGATTAAATCTTTTTATTTAGATTTAATGAAGTGTACCAATTAAATAATATTTAATTGGAATTGAATTGATATTGATTTTTGGGTTTATCGTGAACCGTGTTTTAAAATAACACTCGTTCTTTAACCCGATAATTAATGGAATGTGACTTTGGGTTTATCGTGAACCGTGTTTTAAATGACACGGATTCTTTAACCCAGTTAACGATTAAAACTAAGTGGAGTTTTAATGAATCTTTAATTAGATTGAAATAATCGAAATGGAGTATCACCAGTTTTGCTCCAGGCGTTAGTTAAATCTTTAATTAGATTTGAACGTGAAATGGTAATTGAATTTACCGATAACACCGTGGTGTTAGATATGAAGTATTACCAGTTTTACTTCATGGGATGAATAGGTTGGGATTGGGAAATTAAAACCAATGATTACTTCGGTAAGGTTCGCTAATTCCGACTAGTTGAATCGAAATTCAAAGGAAGATTAGAGAATAAATTCAGGAATTTTATCTTGGATAAAATTAATGGGAACCTTTCCCTATGAATGTGAAATCAGAAACTAACTGTCGGTTAGCTAAGCAGAACGGTTTTCTGGATATTGATCTGATGTTGGTTTCGGCCTTCGGGGTTAATATTTGGGGAATTATTCTCTTGATTAATTTGCGGTTAGTGACAAATGAATTGGAATGAGGCGTATGTTGTATTTGTGTAACACTTATTTAAAATATACGCGAGTTGTTCGGAAAGACCGGGTTTATCCCATTCTGAATAACTGATACGACGATAAGTCGAAGATGAAGACGGTGGTCGAAGACCGGAAGTCTTCGCGTCGTTTGGGTGATTACTGATGATCTTGATTGGGCTGTACACCCAAGAAGATGGAAACAGTTGGTGATCGTCCAGACGTACTTGGAGATCGATGGATATGCGGGGTATTAGGTGCCTCCGGTTTCGTTCAGCCCCAGAACGGACTTGTAAATGGACTGTGTGTCTGACATTGGATTTTAGTCCGTGTGATTGATCTCTATTAAATATATATCTGTTTGGTGGCGGAGAATTTATTCTCTTGCTTAACGCCCTTCTCTGAGACGTACGAGCTCAGGGGTTATATATTGATGGATATCAATCGCATGGAGTGAATTGCCTGTGTGGCATGCCTAAGTGGCAAATGATCGAGGCTTCTATTGAAAAGCAAAGTCTTGTGGTGATGATCAAAGCACGGCCTTTGTGGCGTAGCTTTGTGTAATGTTTACTTCGCGAGTTTTACACCCGGTATGAACCAAAACGGGAGACGGACCTCAGGGGGGACATGCGTTTTCTTTCTAGCTAGAAGTGGCGTCAGTGGTTTTACACGCCCTGACGAGTTTGACTTATGTGGTTGTTACTGTTGCGAGGCGCCTCGGTTAGATAGGACGATCCGGGTCCGATGGAGTCATTCGTTGGCTCATTTACACCCCAAAGAGAGGAGGGACGCATTGTTCAGGCATTATAATCCACTTCGTGTGGACCGGCCCTGACGATCCAAGGGGCAGTTGCGGCTGTTCCTAGACATGGGCTAGATTGTCTATAATCGGTTGAGGACGATCCCTGGCCTCGGTTCATAGATGGAAAACCAATTTCCAAATACGTGACACTTGCGGTTTTATTTGTAAACCTATATATGGCGACATAGTGGCATGGGACGCTCATGTCGCCTATGATTGATACTTATGATTTGAAGTTGTTTTATACACTATGTACTTATTATAGTATCAAATAATCTGTTTTAAACGTATCAAGCATTCTTTGGCTGTTATAAGGGAAAACCCTATCCCCCGGCTTGCGTTGCATTGTGTGATAGGACCTGGGTCTTATAACAGCTTCATTTTTCTTTATTTAGCATTGCGCTGTTGTTTTATGCACTGGTATTCTTGGGAGGAAACCCGTTCCGTGTTATACGGCGTGGTCCCTTGATTTACCGAACATTAAAAATAAAGATTAACTGTTTTAGTTCTCACACCAGTCCCATGACTGACCTGGAGTTTATTGTTTTAACCTAAACTCTGGGTGCCCCTATTTTGACACGGGCAGCTAGTAGTTTTAGTTTTGCAGATTTATATTCACAGGATCCTGGTTTACAGCTGGAACGATATCCGGAAAGCTTTGTATCCGTATATCTCATTCTAGTTGTGTATTGTATTATTTTTCCGCTGCTATGTATTTAAATGTAATTTAAATCTCTGATATTTCTGTGTAATATTCAATTATACCCTGTATATTCTTGTAATCTGATGCATTGTTGTAATATACAATGAAACGTTCTTTTATATGCGTTCTGTTGTGGCTTGTTCTCGAACTATCCGACACTTTCCTTTACGGGGAAGTTACGGGTTTTCACAGTTGGTATCAGAGCTTTGGTTTACAAAGCTAGAGAACAAGGCACATTAGAACCATACGAAAGGATTCATCAGATATTGGATTAGTAATATCCAATGGAATGACTCGTTAGAGAGGGGATCAGTAGTATCCTAGAACGAGTGTGAAGAGTATATTTTTAAAATGAAAACAAATCTTGTTTTGAAATATAAATCAGTTATTCGTATTTGGTTATTTATTTATATTGATGTGGACAATCCAGTATATATAGATTTTGCGTATACGTCTGATCCGCGTGTATTTAAAGTTCTAATATATTGGATAGATATAGCATCACACTCTAGTCGCCCGAAGAGGATATTGATGATAGCGATAGCATCATCAACATTTATGTTCGAGTTTCGAAGGTGTGATTTTCTATATATTTCCATTAGACTGGTGTGAGAACCAAAACCTATATATATAGTTAGAACATATTGTTGTGAATTGGCATCAAAATCTGATTTTTGTATATGTATCAAAATTATGAATTTCAAACTCTAATTCACTAATTGATTGATGTTTGTGTTGTTTGTTCATTTGTTTGATAATTTTGAACCATTTAGCCTAATTGAATCAAATATTGAATTATATTGAAAATTGGTTGCATTTGCTTGCATATACATATACTTACATTGAACAGGTCATAGCAAGGAGGCTAGAGCCAGAGAATAAAATTTGTTTGCCCGACAAATAGGTACATGTTTACTACATAATTTACTGTTTTGTTTGGGTGATGATGATTTTATGAGCCTATTGGCTAGCCGCTTGGCTTTTTCTTTTTCTTTTTGAGATCTGAAGGACCGGGGAAGCTATTTGAAATTCCCCGATGCTCCCGGTGCAGGGGAGGTTATGGCGAAATTTTTCGAAAATTTAGGGAGTTAGCCAAATTTTTGAAATTTTGAAAATTCTCAGAAACTGAAAAGTTGGAGAATGGAAGCCAGAGCGAACGTAGAGTTGATTAATCAAACCACTTTCGACTTTGTTCCTTTTCGGGGACGAAAAGTTTTAAGTGGGGGAGATTGTAACAACCCGAAAATCTGGGCCAGTTTAAAAATTTTATTTTAGCAATTTTAGCGAATTTTGAATATTTTAAATAGATTATTTTAAATAATATCGACGAGAAATTTATTTTGAATATAATTAGAACGTATATATTTTATATACGTCGTCGTTAGAATATAAATATTTATATATAATTATAAATAGAATTGAAAATGGCGCGGTAGTTCGATAATTCGATTTCAAACTTCAATTGAACATACCGGGTGCAAAACAATCCGGATTTTAGTGAAACCAAAAACATTAGGATCTAATTGTGAATATCTTTCCAACGAATTCGAAAAATCGAAATTTGATAGCGGGAATCAAAAGATATGTCCAGTTGAAATTTCTGAATAGTCGCTATGGAATTCAGGCCCTTAAAAATTGAAATTTTGCAAATGACCTCGGATTTCGACGAAACCAGTTTTGTTGGGTCCGTGATGTCAAGTTATTGCTAGATTCCAAATTTCATAATTTTTCGAATCAATATGTGAGCGTGGCAAAGGAAAACGCGTTTGACCAGTTTCAGTTGATTTTAATCGACTGGAAATTGGCCATTTTTCCAATGGTCTCAGAATTCGACGAAACTAGTTTTGTTAGGACCGTATCATCAATACGAAGCTAGAATATATTTTTCGGGAATTTTTCTAGTTAGTATGTGGCCCCGGTAATTTGAAATGTACGTTTAAAATTCAATATAGTGATTTAAATGTAAATTCAACGGAAACTGATTCAAATGATCGAATCAACCTACGATACATATCCCATTGTGTTCGGAATGGGGGTTAAACGCTATGGACGACATGCGGTGGGTTCGATTTCGAGTTCGTATGTAAAAGTCAACATAAATTGAAAATAAAATAATAATAATAAAAAAAAATCTTTCTTCCCTTAAACTCCTCCAGCCCCCCCCGATCCATTTCGAATCAGAAGAAAAAAAAAAAACCTAATCGCGCCCACGCACCACCGCCCATCGCCACCGCCCGTCGAAGCCAGCGCCCACCACCCTCGAGCTCCCCTCTACTCCTCCTCCGACCTCTTCTCTTCCGCCCCCTTCTGCTCTCGAGCAAACCGCACTCCAACCCGACGAGCGACGCACCCCCATTCCGCCACCACCCTCCTCGTGCGAACCCCCACCCTCTCCATCCTGATCCGACGCCCCCAAATCCCCGAGCTCTAGCCCAATCCGATGTCGCCGAGACCACTGATTGCCTCCCAGGCTGACAGCCGCGACTTCTCCCCCTTCTAACCACCTGTAAGATTCCTATTTGTCTCTCTTTATTGGTAAATGATTTTCGTTTTAAACGTAAATAATTTTCGTTTTGAATGTAAATGATTTTCAGTTTTAAATGGTTATAGGAAATCAGTTTAAGTATTTAAACTAGTTTTAATTTGTAGAAAAAGTATTTATTTTTATAAGGGAAAAACAATGGATTTTTATATAAGAAAATATTGGATTTTTAACTAAGGAAAGATTCAATTTTTATAGCATGAAAGATTGAAATTTTATTTAGCTATTGATATGAGGTTCTTAGCCTTATAAAAATATAATTTTTATGATATAGTAAAAATTCGATTTTTATATATTGAATAGCGAAGTAAAAATTCGATTTTTATATATTGAATAGCGAAGTAAAAATTCGATTTTTATATATTGAACGTCGAAGTAAAAATTCGATTTTTATAAATTGAACGTCGAAGTAAAAATATGATTTTTATATATTGAACGTCGAAGTAAAAATTCGATTTTTATATATTGAATAGCGAAGTAAAAATTCAATTTTTATATATTGAATAGCGAAGTAAAAATTCGATTTTTATATATTGAATAGCGAAGTAAAAATTCGATTTTTATATATTGAATAGCGAAGTAAAAATTCGATTTTTATATATTGAATAGCGAAGTAAAAATTCGATTTTTATATATTGAACGTCGAAGTAAAAATATGATTTTTATATATTGAACGTCGAAGTAAAAATATGATTTTTATATATTGAACGTCGAAGTAAAAATATGATTTTTATATATTGAACGTCGAAGTAAAAATATGATTTTTATATATTGAACGTCGAAGTAAAAATTCTATTTTTATATATTGAATAGCGGGGTAAAAATTCGATTTTTATATATGTAGTGGCTACGGGCGACGAAGCTGACGAAGATGCGAAAACGATGAAGATTTCTATCAGAGAAGAGTCAGGATGATTGGATAGCTATCTGTGAGAATTTCTCACTCTTCAATTTCTTTTCTAGTTATATATATATACTAGGATGCAGACGGTGCTTAGTAGCACCCGACACAATCGTCCACAGACCATGGACTTGTTTGTTTGGTTGCATAGATTAGTTAGATGATTTGATTTGAAATTGAATTGTTTGGTGAAATGAATGGATTGATTGATGTGTGAATGGCGTGGGCCTTCACTAGACCGGGGATAAGGCTAGGCCTCGTCCCGTTTCTAGTATCGTGCCGTTATGCCGCCGAAATTTTCTAAAATATGTTAGAAAAATAAAAATATCATTTTATTTAATAAATGAACCGAATAGAATATTCATAGGTTGAATAAAACGTTTTATCGTTAAAAATATAAATTTTAACGTGAATGTAAATAAATAAATATTCATTTACAAACCAGACGGTTTGTTTATGTACACCTATTTGAAGGACATTGATTTGGTCGATAAATTTTACACATCGCCCAACTGCACAAATAAAATATGTGTTTGATTGTTTGAAACCCCACACGGGTGTTAGGATGAAATTTGAAGTTCACTCATCCTAATTGATTAAATATGTCGATCGATCGATTGACAGGCTGTTATAAGCGTTAGATATCTTATATTTGATGCTTATACAGTGTAGTGCACTTTGGTTGATGGTTGATTATTTTTCAATGCTATTATACACATGTGTTGTATGGAATCCATATAATTAACTTTATATGGTAATTGATTGGGCCTCATTCCAATTTGAAAAATAAAGAATAATATAAAATAAAGGTTCATGTGTTGACAGTTTCATCCATTGAGATTGGTTATGTGTTGAACGAAATATTTTAGTAATAAAATTTACATCTTTATCAATATAAAATGAAGGTTCATGTGTTGACAGTACTCATCCATTGAGATTGGTCATGTGTTGAACGAAATATTTTGATAATAACAACTATTTTGAAAAAGAAATATTTGAAATAGAATATTTGAAAATAGAAATTTATGAAGCCGTGTTGATTAGATTGACGCCATTTTGACGTGAACGATATTTATATCGATTTTAAACGAATTCGAATTAAACTGAATTGAAAACGATTTCGAAATGAATTGAATTGAAAACGATTTCGAAAGGAATTGAATTGAAAACGATTTCGAAATGAAATGAATTGAAAAAGATTTCGAAATGAATTGAATTGAAAACGATTTCGAAAGGAATTGAATTGAAAACGATTTCGAAATGAAATGAATTGAAAACGATTTCGAAATGAATTGAAAACGATTTCGAAATGAAATGAATTGAAAACGATTTCGAAATGAATTGAATTGAAAACGATTTCGAAATGAAATGAATTGAAAACGATTTCGAAATGAATTGAATTGAAAACGATTTCGAAAGGAATTGAATTGAAAACGATTTCGAAATGAAATGAATTGAAAACGATTTCGAAATGAATTGAATTGAAAACGATTTCGAAATGAAATGAATTGAAAACGATTTCGAAAGGAATTGAATTGAAAACGATTTCGAAATGAAATAAATTGAAAACGATTTCGAAATGAATTGAATTGAAAACGATTTCGAAATGAAATGAATTGAAAACGATTTCGAAATGAAATGAATTGAAAACGATTTCGAAATGAATTGAATTGAAAACGATTTCGAAATGAAATGAATTGAAAACGATTTCGAAATGAAATGAATTGAAAACGATTTCGAAATGAAATGAATTGAAAACGATTTCGAAATGAATTGAATTGAAAACGATTTCGAAATGAATTGAATTGAAAACGATTTCGAAATGAAATGAATTGAAAACGATTTCGAAATGAATTGAATTGAAAACGATTTCGAAATGAAATGAATTGAAAACGATTTCGAAATGAATTGAATTGAAAACGATTTCGAAATGAATTGAATTGAAAACGATTTCGAAATGAATTGAATTGAAAACGATTTCGAAATGAAATGAATTGAAAACGATTTCGAAATGAATTGAATTGAAAACGATTTCGAAATGAAATGAATTGAAAACGATTTCGAAATGAATTGAATTGAAAACGATTTCGAAATGAAATGAATTGAAAACGATTTCGAAATGAATTGAATTGAAAACGATTTCGAAATGAAATGAATTGAAAACGATTTCGAAATGAATTGAAAATGATTTCGAAATGAAATGAATTGAAAACGATTTCGAAATGAATTGAATTGAAAACGATTTCGAAAGGAATTGAATTGAAAACGATTTCGAAATGAAATGAATTGAAAACGATTTCGAAATGAATTGAATTGAAAACGATTTCGAAAGGAATTGAATTGAAAACGATTTCGAAATGAAATGAATTGAAAACGATTTCGAAATGAAATGAATTGAAAACTATTTCGAAATGAATTGAATTAAAAATGATTTCGAAATGAATTGAATTGAAAACGATTTCGAAAGGAATTGAATTCAAAACGATTTCGAAATGAATTGAATTGAAAACAATTTCGAAATGAAATGAATTGAAAACGATTTCGAAATGAATTGAATTGAAAACGATTTCGAAATGAAATGAATTGAAAACGATTTCGAAATGAAATGAATTGAAAACGATTTCGAAATGAATTGAATATAAAACGAATTCAAATTGAATTGAAAACAAATTGAAATGAATTCAAATTGAATTGAAATTTGAATTGAATAGAAATGAATTTTAAAACGAATTTATAAAGGAGAATTCAATTTTGATTTAAATTGAAATGGAAGTTGAAATTGCTTTTGTAACGAATTTTAAAACTATTTATATATAATTCGTTTTAAATAGAAATCGGCGAAATATATATTATATATATAATATAATGGCCTGAATAGAACGCGCCACGCCGCGGCAGTTCGTGAATTTCGACCATTTATTTCAAACGGACATTACGGGAGATCCGACCGTCGGATTCTCCTAAAACCGGAACCGTTGGGTTCGTATCAAAAAGAACTTTCTAACGAATGTTTGAAATTTGAAATCTAACGGTTGGATTTGGAGATACGTCCAAATCAAATTCGAAAAAGGTCGCTGTAAGTGCAGTTCGATGACCGTTGATGGAAATCGACTGTACGGGCCTTGATAAAATTATTAAAAATAGTAATAATTTGTGTAAAATCATAAGAAATGATTTGAGAAGAATTGGGATGAAAAACTCCATATTTGAAAAGATAAAAATAGATTTTTATCGAAAGGAACTAGTTTTGAACTAGAACTATAATTCTATTTATTTTTAAATGAATAAATTGAATTTGAAAAGGGTTTTAAAAATAACCAGAATTTCCAATGATTGCATTGGAGTGGATTTGAATCGAAATTGTCTTCGGAATATTTCGATGTTGGGATTCAGGATTATACAGAAGTTGTTATGGAAATTTGAAAGATATATATATTCATATCGTTATTTCCAATACGACATTTGTTAATCATAGAATTTGATATTGAATATAAGCCGGGATATTTTCTATTCAGAGCCTTGTATTTAATATCAAATGTGATTTGGGTTTGTCTTGAATGGTGTCTTCATTAACACTGTTCTTGAACCCAGTTGAGAAAAGATTAAATCTTTTTATTTAGATTTAATGAAGTGTACCAATTAAATAATATTTAATTGGAATTGAATTGATATTGATTTTTGGGTTTATCGTGAACCGTGTTTTAAAATAACACTCGTTCTTTAACCCGATAATTAATGGAATGTGACTTTGGGTTTATCGTGAACCGTGTTTTAAATGACACGGATTCTTTAACCCAGTTAACGATTAAAACTAAGTGGAGTTTTAATGAATCTTTAATTAGATTGAAATAATCGAAATGGAGTATCACCAGTTTTGCTCCAGGCGTTAGTTAAATCTTTAATTAGATTTGAACGTGAAATGGTAATTGAATTTACCGATAACACCGTGGTGTTAGATATGAAGTATTACCAGTTTTACTTCATGGGATGAATAGGTTGGGATTGGGAAATTAAAACCAATGATTACTTCGGTAAGGTTCGCTAATTCCGACTAGTTGAATCGAAATTCAAAGGAAGATTAGAGAATAAATTCAGGAATTTTATCTTGGATAAAATTAATGGGAACCTTTCCCTATGAATGTGAAATCAGAAACTAACTGTCGGTTAGCTAAGCAGAACGGTTTTCTGGATATTGATCTGATGTTGGTTTCGGCCTTCGGTGTTAATATTTGGGGAATTATTCTCTTGATTAATTTGCGGTTAGTGACTGATGAATTGAAATGAGGCGTATGTTGTATTTGTGTAACACTTATTTAAAATATACGCGAGTTGTTCGGAAAGACCGGGTTTATCCCATTCTGAATAACTGATACGACGATAAGTCGAAGATGAAGACGGTGGTCGAAGACCGGAAGTCTTCGCGTCGTTTGGGTGATTACTGATGATCTTGATTGGGCTGTACACCCAAGAAGATGGAAACAGTTGGTGATCGTCCAGACGTACTTGGAGATCGATGGATATGCGGGGTATTAGGTGCCTCCGGTTTCGTTCAGCCCCAGAACGGACTTGTAAATGGACTGTGTGTCTGACATTGGATTTTAGTCCGTGTGATTGATCTCTATTAAATATATATCTGTTTGGCGGCGGAGAATTTATTCTCTTGCTTAACGCCCTTCTCTGAGACGTACGAGCTCAGGGGTTATATATTGATGGATATCAATCGCATGGAGTGAATTGCCTGTGTGGCATGCCTAAGTGGCAAATGATCGAGGCTTCTGTTGAAAAGCAAAGTCTTGTGGTGATGAACAAAGCACGGCCTTTGTGGCGTAGCTTTGTGTAACGTTTACTTCGCGAGTTTTACACCCGGTATGAACCAAAACGGGAGACGGACCTCAGGGGGGACATGCGTTTTCTTTCTAGCTAGAAGTGGCGTCAGTGGTTTTACACGCCCTGACGAGTTTGACTTATGTGGTGGTTACTGTTGCGAGGCGCCTCGGTTAGATCGGACGATCCGGGTCCGATGGAGTCATTCGTTGGCTCATTTACGCCCCAAAGGGCGGAGGGACGCATTGTTCAGGCATTATAATCCACTTCGTGTGGACCGGCCCTGACAATCCAAGGGGCAGTTGCGGCTGTTCCTAGACATGGGCTAGATTGTCTAAAATCGGTTGAGGATGATCCCTGGCCTCGGTTCATAGATGGAAAACCAATTTCCAAATACGTGACACTTGCGGTTTTATTTGTAAACCTATATATGGCGACATAGTGGCATGGGACGCTCATGTCGCCTATGATTGATACTTATGATTTGAAGTTGTTTTATACACTATGTACTTATTATAGTATCAAATAATCTGTTTTAAACGTATCAAGCATTCTTTGGCTGTTATAAGGGAAAACCCTATCCCCCGGCTTGCGTTGCATTGTGTGATAGGACCTGGGTCTTATAACAGCTTCATTTTTCTTTATTTAGCATTGCGCTGTTGTTTTATGCACTGGTATTCTTGGGAGGAAACCCGTTCCGTGTTATACGGCGTGGTCCCTTGATTTACCGAACATTAAAAATAAAGATTAACTGTTTTAGTTCTCACACCAGTCCCATGACTGACCTGGAGTTTATTGTTTTAACCTAAACTCTGGGTGCTCCTATTTTGACACGGGCAGCTAGTAGTTTTGGTTTTGCAGATTTATATTCACAGGATCCTGGTTTACAGCTGGAACGATATCCGGAAAGCTTTGTATCCGTATATCTCGTTCTAGTTGTGTATTGTATTATTTTTCCGCTGCTATGTATTTAAATGTAATTTAAATCTCTGATATTTCTGTGTAATATTCAATTATACCCTATATATTCTTGTAATCTGATTCATTGTTGTAATATACAATGAAACGTTCTTTTATATGCGTTCTGTTGTGGCTTGTTCTCGAACTATCCGACACTTTCCTTTACGGGGAAGTTACGGGTTTTCACACATCATTTAACATTTATCTCTTTAGTTCATTTTACATCTCCTGTTTCCCTACATTCAACATTTGCTATTTTCTATATTTAGAAAATATACGTTATTAACACTGGAAACATTTCCATTCCTTGTTTTCTGTATTTAGAAAACATTTCTGATTCTTGTTGGGAAAACATTTCCAAACTCCTACGTTTGGATTAAACAGATGTTTAGATAAACATCGCTATGCCAAGTCAACCATTTTCTTTAATTACTAAATTCACTTTACCATCCTTTACTGCCGAACCTTAACCATTCCTCAGTTAAAAACGAAGCCAATCAAGTTGGGGTAGAACTACCTCTCAGACCTTAACTGAACAACACTTCTAACCTTGAAATAGGCAAAGTTCACTTTATATTTCTTTAACTAACTTCCTTACTTAACCTTTCTTTCGAATAACTATATTCAATTAATTCTTTTCAATTAACTCTATTCGACTGACCTTATTGGGTTAACTCTATTTGATTTACTCTATTTGATTAACTCTATTTGATTAACCCCATTCACTTAACTCCTGTCGAATAAACTATATTCGATAACTCCTCTAACTCTATTCGAATAAACTATATTCGATTAACTCCTCTAACTCTATTCGAATAAACTATATTCGATTAACTCCTCTAACTCTATTCGAATAAACTATATTCGATTAACTCCTCTAACTCTATTCGAATAAACTATATCCGATTTACTCCTTTACTATATTCGAATAAACTATATTCGATTAACTCACTTCGATTAACTAAAAATCGATAACTCCTTCGAATAACTATATTCGATAATCTCCTCTCGAATAAACGATATTCGATAATCTTCCCTTTCGATTTAACAAATCGATAACTCCTTTTCGAATAACTAAATTTGACAACTCCTTTCGATTTTACTAATCGATAACTCCTTTCGATTAAACTATAATCGATAACTCCCTTCGATGAAACTAACATCGATACTCCTTTCGATGAAACTAACATCGATTAATTTAACTCGACGAACTTAACTCGACTCACTTATCTCGGTAATCTAACTCAAGAACTTAACTCGATTAACTTATCTCGACAATCTAACTCAAGAACTTAACTCGATTAACTTATCTCGATAATCTAACTCAAGAACATAACTCGATTAACTTATCTCGATAATCTAACTCAAGTTGATTAACTCCTATCGAATAACTAATATTCGATTTAACTCCATTCGCTTGATTCTAGATCACAGCGATCACAATGGTTACGCCTGACTCCCTCAGGAAACATCCGACCGCCGTAGGCTATTTAAAGCCCTGCGAATTACGCTAGCAGTCGTACGAGATGACAACTTATCCTGAATAACTCTGCTTGACTAACTCTATCTCAAATAACTATATTTGATAACTTCTACTTCGAATAAGTGGTATTCAATAACTTAACTCTAATCGATTAATTCTAACTGATTAACTCTAACTGGTTAACTCTAACTGGTTAACCCGACTTACTTAACCCAACTGGTAAACTCGACTTACTTAACCCAACTGGTTAACTCTACTGAACTGGTTAACTCTATTCAACTAACTCGACTCGACTAACCCCTTTCGAATAGCATATTCGTTTTACTAACTTTCGAATACCATATTCGATTTACTCCCTTCGAATACCATATTCGATTTAACTCCTTTCGAATACCATATTCGATTTACTTTATAAAGATTTCCTTTTTAACAACGTTTTATTCATTTGAAAAGATTTACTTTTAAATAACGGTTCTACACTTTAAAAATGATTTCCTTTTTATAACGTTTCCTTTTCAATTCTATTTGTAAATGGTTTACAAATATTTCCTTTTCAAATTTATTCTTGAAATATTCTAACTCCTTAAATTCTCTGAAAAATTCGCCATAACCTCCTTTGTAACGGGAGCATCGGGAAAATCCCCAAACCCGCCACACAGGCCTTTCCATTCAAAAAGAAAATGGTTTGAAATTATTTCCTTTTTGAATATCTCCTATTTATAAATATTCCAATTTATAAACATTTCTTATTTATAAATATTCCACTTTATAAATATCTCTTATTTATAAATATCCCATTTTATAAATATTCTATTTTCAATATCACTTTGAAAAATCCCCTTATCAACATTTCGGTATGTTATGGTATTCAATCATATCAAATCACGATGTTCAATATCGTCCAAGCACATATAATCGCCCACAGATTTTATATCACATCATATAACAATATATGAAAAACAATAAAATAACTGTTGAGGAATCCAGTCGGATTCCTCCAACCTGTCTCCCTGCATCCACAGATGTTACACAATATGATTATCATCACTTTCAGTTCAGTATAAATTATTTTGATAGCAGAATCAATATATAAATATTTAACGGTTTATATATATATATATAATTTTCACTAACTGACTAGCAGTTCAATCAATCAACCAACACACAGCAAATCAACAGATGATTAACAGTTCTAAGAATACATTATAAAAATATAACTGTTCAGAGTTGGTGAGTTTTACTCACATTGTCGGAAATCGTTAACCAACGATTTACGAATGTCGGTTCTGATCACACAATTTATTTTGCAATAAATTTCGATGAGTTCTGAATCATTTCGCTCCAGTCTGTATTCCATTCTACACACATTTTTCTTTTGAACGCCTGCCTCCCTCACGTCTATTTTGAATTGGCATATAGATTTACTTCTATTTGTTTCCAAACTCTTAACGCCACACTCTACGTTGGGAGTACCCGATAAATACATATTAATGAGTATCTCCTCTAACTCTATTTCGATGGCCGTTGGTTTCTTTCAAGCCTGTCGTTCGGGACAGAACCTTCATTACGTTGGTTATCTTCAACATGCATTTTTCCATCTATACGTGCCCATCACATAACCACATGCGTTTAGGAGTCCCGGACCCGCATCATTCTGGAACACTACGGACTGACTTCATCATCGCAAGATCCCCCAGCAACATTTCTTTGAACCAAGCGGACCAATGCAAGCCCTTCACTCGCACTCATTTCAGTTCCTGGTCGTCTCCCCTTCATACCGCTTGCACTCCCTCTTTGTCATTTCTGAACAACATTTATACCCTATACAACCGCTTGTCCTCCACTCACAAACAATAATACCCTGCATGCTTCAGTAAAGTACATGAGACACCCCTCCTCTCCTCACATACTCAATCAACTATTTCTCCCTCACGTTTATCAAATAAACACACAACAATTTCATTCGATCCTCTCCCCATCATCCGAGCACACAACTCCTTCAAATTTCGAAACCCCCTCCTGCTATTCACGCGAGTGCCAACCCCTCCCTACTGAACTTCACACAGCATGTATTCACCCTTCGTCAAACAAACAAAATAACTGAAATACGAATCAAGCCTCAAGCTTCTTCCTTTTCGTGAAAACCCCAAGCCTAATACGTGCTGCACAGAAATCGAGACACCATGGAAGCCATCGCACAAAAATCTCAGACTACTAGGTTGAAGCCCTTTTTATGACGAGCTCACGAGATTTGTTTTTGAGATTTTATGATTTTAATGAGGATTGAAATCCTGTTTGGAATAAGAACTCAGCGGCGGAAAAACCCTTGACTAATGAATGAAGAGAATTAGGTTGTAGCTGTTATGGGGGTTATTTATAGGGGTTAATTTGGTCCATTTCTTATTTATTAAATAAATTAACTTACTCGTGAAGTTTTGTCTTGAAACCAATCCATACGAATTCTGTTTTTGACAAACTAAGTCAATTGAAACACCCCACCTCCGTTAGGGTCACTCTCAAAGGGAATGCCCTAATTTTGGTGGAGGTTTATAAGTACAAGTCACAGATATACAAGACAGATATAAGAACACATATTTGAAAACAGCGGAAGAACAACAAACTTTTATTTCATAAAGTCAAATACGTGTTACAACAACATCCTTTCCAAAAACATAACACAACACTTTCATAATCTGTCTTGAGTACATTATTTAAAGAAGCATAAATAAAACATAGATAAACTGCAAAAGCCCCATAGTGGATTGTCCAAAGCCATAGTTCAAAACAGGAAAGTCCAAGCAATACATTTCTCTTCTTCAAGCTGGATGTTAAGGTTGGTCAAGCTGCTGTGTTCCCTCCCTGAGGACCTGGGGAGGGGGGGGGGGGAAACGGAAGAAAGAAGACGAAAGAAAATAGAGTCAGACATAAAGCCTGAGTAAGTCTATTACTATTTTGTCTATGAATAAAGAACTGTGTATGATAAGTATAAACAAGAAGTGGGCATGCACTATAAACTTGGTTAAGTTGTCTAGGGTCGAATATACTATCGTACCCCATGTTGATCTCTGAACCCATATACTAGTTTCCAATTTGCACCCCATAATCAGGGTGATGTGATCCATTCTATGATGATCGGCTCCTACTCGCAAAGTTACATGTGTCTTACGGCCCCCGATGTCTGTAGTTACCTATGCTGGTCCCACCATGGGGTGTATCAAGTCCCATAGTGGCAACCCGACACAACCTTAGAGTGCACAGGTATGCTACTGGTGTCCAGTGCCTTATTTTCTGCGCCGGAGTGTGTGCACGCCCGCACTCCGTTAGAACCTACACTGCTACACCACCGCCGTCGATTTGACCTCTTACAATCAGCCCAGTAATCGTGCCCCACCCTGCCTAGTTTCAGGGTATCCTGATACACCTTTTTAGGGTTACTGCTGAAAAGGGTCCCCCGTTACTAGGTTTTCTATCTCTAGCCAACATGCTAAGTTGGTTAAGTGTTTTCTAACCTAACCCCCACCAGTTCGTTTAGTTTAGCATGTTCCATTTTGATTAAGTCTTTAGTTTACTTAATCCTAACAATCCTGACTCAGCCTTAATTGTCTTATTAAGGCCCTGACCTCTCACATTAGACAGGTATTGTTGTGGCTGCCTGTTGCCGGTTGGTTCCGGGCAGTCTTACGCCACAACTCAGTCTAACCTCGGGTCCTTATTGGGCTCCATGTTTAACCTCCCACATTGGATAGGTATTGTTGTGACTACTGGACAGCCGGGCGGTTCCGGGCAGGTTTACATCACAACTCAATCCAACCTCGGGTTAAACACATCGTATGTTCTACATTTACATATTTTGTCTTTCTTCTTTATTTCTTATATGTAAATATTTGCGGCCCATTATTAAGTTAATGGTGTAAAGGTTACACCAATCATGGGCCCAACTCATACTTGAATTTGGGCCCTTCTATTTATATTTTCATTCATTAATTAATTTTAACCCAACGTTATTTTCCCCCCGTTTTACACGTCCGTTTATATATATTGGGCTTAGCCTTTTAAAGCCCAATTTAGCCATGCGAAAAGGGGAGGCTTAAAGCGTTATTACATACACAAAGAGGGGAAGGTGAGCGCATGAACTTGCATATGACGTTGGAAATACATAATAGAAACTGGTGTACTTGCATATATATACTTTGGTCATAAAGCATAGGTGACATGAACCAAACCATGTAAACTTAAGATAAGAATCTAAATTAGGTGTCACATAGTCTTAACTACATCATAGACCTATGTTCCCATTTAGGCATAAACATAAACAAGTCATGTTCATAAGGTTTCTACATGTTTACAAAGGGGATACTTTGTTACTAACACAAAAGCATAGATCAACTTAATTATGGTTTAAGTCTAATCACATAACGATAGTATAAATATACTTATGCATAAATATTCCTAATCATGGTGTTTGCTTTAAACTTGCAAAAAGGGATTTTTGAGTCTAACCTAGCCATGTCTCACATATGTCATCATATAATTCTTTTAAACAAGATAGACTTAATCATGGATTTCAATTATGCCAAATATCATTCATAGCCTAGCCATATTCATAAGTTTGCAAAAGCATGACTTAATACATGGATTATGGTGTCAAAATTCCAACATAGTTTCATATGAACTATAATAACCAAACTTGTTTCAATTACTTGCAAAATGATTTATGCACAAAAATATACATTATGATGACATAATAACAAAGCCCCAAACTTGCATGAATTTCAATCAACTACATACATGTAGTTTCAACATAGACTACATAATTTGCGCAATATTCCAAACGTATACTTGCATAGAACTACCGCATGTAGTTCTTTATAATGAATAACATAATTTTGCACAAATATGAACTACTTTATTATCCCAATTCAAGCATACAAATCAATACAGTTGTTCATTCATACCAAAGTAATACTCTACTTACAATGGTTGCGGCGAATTCTCTAATTAAGAGATATGATTCCTTTGTTGAATTGATTGGCTTTAGGTTGCTTGAATTGCTTTAGGCTTTAGAACTTTCTTCCTAATTCTCTCTCTAGTTGGCGGCTACCCTTAGTCGTTCCTCAGCAACATGGCGGCTATGTTCTTAATTTTTAATGAATAGATTAGGGTTTAGTCTAGGGTTGTTTATATAGAGGTTAGGAACTGATTAGGACCCTTGATGTTGCTTGGATTGATCATAGCCATTCATTAGATAGAGAGACCAATTAGAACCCGCCACCTAGCCCTAATGACAAAGCAGACCACTGAGAATCGGCCAAACACAGACCTGGCCAGCCAGGTTGACTGGGCTCGACCAGGTCGATACCCCTGTCGACAGGGCTGTCGACAACCCTGTCGACATGGGTAGCCCAGGTCGACAGCCCAGTCGACCTGGGTGGCCTAGGCGGGTGTTTATCCGCCCTGGCCCATTGGGCCCGATTTTTAATTATTTTATTCTGTTTGAATTTTAAACTTGATTCTCAAATTTCCGAAGGCCATATCTTCTTCATACGGACTCCGTTTTTCGAAAACTCGGACTCTATTTCGCGTATTTTTCCGAGACGAACGCAATGGCGTATCCCGTTTCCCTTAGTTCTTTGATTTCAGATTAATTATACTTTAATTTGCTAATTTCACAGTTATAGAATTTTCGGGGTGTTACATTCTCCCCCACTTAAAAGGATTTCGTCCCCGAAATCTTCAAGTTAGGAGGAATGTATATCCTAACATCCAATCATCCATCTACTCATCCATCAAACACGAGCATCCATTGTCCTTAAGAGACTTCTAATGCTTCATGATCAAATGCGTAGTGTGTGTACATGTACTTATCTAATGGAAAATAAGGCGGTCTACTGATTCAGTTGACCTCCTTAATGCGAATTATGTAGGTGCCATGAATCCATTATGTATGCAAATTTTCCTATTCTTGATTCTACATGAGTGCACAATCATTCAATACAAATGCAGCATCCACATGACAACACATTAAAGTTCAACCATATACGAATGCAAACATATATGCATATGCAATATGAAGTGACTGAGCCGATCTAAAACCAAGATTGTGTGTGTATATGCAACCACGAGCAACCACTAGCAATCACTTGCAACCACTTGAAACCATCATACATAACATGTTTCAACTACATGTTTCCATCCAAAAAGATTCTACCTAAAAGATAAGGTCGAGGAAATATCCCTAAAAAGATAGATAAAAGCGCAACTTAAGGAAAAAGAAAGATCAAGGATGTACCCTCGAACAGAAAAGGGTAGGCAGTGCGTATTCTAGCTTCAGTTTCCCAAGTCGCGTCTCCCTCGGCGTCGCTCCACTGAACTTTGACAAGCTTGACTTCACGGTTGCGTAGCTTCTTCACTTCCGTTCCTAAGATGCGGGTTGGAACTTTTCTTATGGTTGCTTCGCGTTCCACTTCGGCCTCTTCGAGAACATTTGGCTCTACCACTTCAGCAGACTCATGTAGACATTTTCGGAGATGTGAAACATGAAAAACGTTGTGGACTCCGGCCAACTTCTCGGGTAGCTCTAATCTATAGGTCATTTTCCAAATTTTCTCAATGATAGGAAATGGTCCTACCTAAAGGTATAGTCGAATGATAGAAGCAAGTAAAAACTTTGTGCCCATTAGGCAATGTCAAAACTGGAAATCTATGCCACATATATATTGATTAGGAGAAAAACTCTCTAAGCATCAGCCCCGAAGACCGAAATCAACATCAGACTGACACCCAAAGAATTACTCAACCCAACCACCATATATGATTCTAGGAGATTAAGCATGATGGACTCCTTTTAGGTCACAAGGGAGTCCCTTCCTAAGACCAACCCGTATCCTATAAAACCCAAAAAGTTTGGTCAATCCAACGAACACCCTCAAGCCCCAACATGTGTTACTAACAGATGAGTCATACTCCCTATGGGGTTTGCGACAGAAATTGGATTGAGAATGGGACCGAGAGGATAAACACAAAAGATAGCATGCAAGTAAGCTCTACAGGAAGAGAGGGACCAAGGATATACTCTTAAGAAGAGATATGATGCACGAATCTAGTCTTCGATCTTCTAAGTCGCATTTCCTTGAGCTTAACTCCATTATGCTTTGTCCGTCTTTAACTTCACAATTTCGTAGCTTCTTAATTCTTGTTTCCAAAATATGAGTTGGAACCTTTTCCACTGTTGCCTCTCGTTCCACTTTCACTTACTCTACTTCTAATATACTTGGCTCAAGCCTAACTGCGTACTCATGGTCCCATGCAAGCTCTCCAAAATTCACTAGTGAATCTTGGATCTTGTTAACTTACTAGAAGGTATTCCACAACCCATTCATAAGCGAAATGAACTTTCCGCCTTAGTGGCGAACACTACTGGAGCGCCCCATTCTGAAATGCTCCTCCTAATGAACCCCTTTCTCTAGAGGCTCTTTAATCTGTTTACTGAGCTCTTTCCTTTCCCGTGGAGCCATGTGTCCAACGGGCAACGCAACGGGCTTTGCATTATCTACAAGATATATACGGAAGTCTATTTCCCACTTCGGAGGCAAGCCCTTCACCTCTTCGAAGATATCCGGATTTTCCCGGACCACTCTAACCGATTGCAAATTTTTCTAGCAATTCAAGATAACTAAGCATAACCGCATACGAGGGATTACAAGAAATTTCCAAAGTATTACCGAGCTGGGTTAGGAGCCTAACAACCCTTTTCTCACAATCAAGGATGGCCCCATTACTGGATAGCCAATCCATACCCAAAATCAAACCATACCCCGAAAAGCCCAAAACAAAGGCACTACATTGAAATTCAACACTTAGGATAGAAATTTTCAATCCCAAACAGATCATAGACAAATGAGCTGGGCCCCCAATTGGGTTTGAAACAATTAAGGGGTCCTCTACCATACTAGTTTTTAGGTGCAGAGATTCTACTAAAGCAGACGAGATAAAGGAGTGTGATGCGCCAGAATCAAATAAAGTGCGAACGGGGTGATCCTAAAGATAAACTACACTTTCTACAGAAGTATTTATACCTCGCTGTTGCAGAGGTGGCGCTTCCAGCACATGAACCTGTGCCCCTGGGGTGGATCCATCCCTCTGCCCATGTCCTCGTTTCTTTGGGCAGTCCTTAGCCCTATGGCCTGTCTCACCGCAAGAAAAGCACCCACCATTCTCCTTGGCCTTCTTTCGGCAGTCCTTTACTAAGTGCCCCACTTTGCCACAGAAATTGCACTTCCTTTTCTCTTTGTTGCCTTCCCCGCCTTTCTTAAAGTCTGTCTTCTTAGGCTGCAAACCCTCTTTCTTCCCTTGAGAGCTTTCTGCCTTTGTCTCCTTCTTGCCCTTATCCTCTTCATTTAGCAATGCCATTTGCACCAATCTTTCATACGTGGCTCCCATGGGTATATGGGTCATGGCCAAACTGTGTAATGGCTCATTTAACCCTTTGACGAAACGGAGAGCCTTCTTGTGCGGGGTGTTGACTAGGTCAAGCCCAAACCTAGCCAGCTCATCGAACTGATTCACATACTCTCTGACTGTCTTGTCCCCTTGCTTAAGAAATAAAAATCTTTCCAACTGCAAACTCCTTTCCGCATCTGAGAGAAATTTGGTCTCAAACCTTGCCCTAAAGTCCTCCCATGTCTCCACTGGTCTTTCAGCATTAGTGACTTCCCACCAGTAGGAAGCCTCGCCCTTCAATAGCCACACTGCCAATTGTACTTTTTGCCTATCTTCTACCTCAAAGATGATGAATAGGTCCTCCGTTTCTTTCAGCCAATTCCTAGCTGCCACGAAGGACTCAGTTCCATGGAAATCCCTTCCTCCCATAGCTTTAAAATCTTTACATATCTTAGCAAACGTGTTTCCCCGAGGAGGAGGTGGAGGAAAAGGTGCCGCTGCAGCTGGATGATTTCCTTCAGCTGGGGGAGGAGGAACGGTAGGACCTGGCTGAGTGGCCCTTGCTTCTAAGAACCGTCTAAACCAACCAGGTATTGGCACCCCTTCCAGCAAGTTAAGTTCTTGGGACATGCTGAAACAAAAAGGATAGATTCAAAACGAAGGATAAGAGATAATACCTATGGCTTTGGGGAGTGGACTTTGCCTTTTAGAATAAAATAATATTTTTCTTTTTTTTTAAAAAATGCTTCTTTAAATTTCCTTTTTGAAAATAATTTTTCAAAACTTTTTATCTTATCTGGTAAACCTATGCTCTGATACCAAGTGAAACACCCCACCTCCGTTAGGGTCACTCTCAAAGGGAATGCCCTAATTTTGGTGGAGGTTTATAAGTACAAGTCACAGATATACAAGACAGATATAAGAACACATATTTGAAAACAGCGGAAGAACAACAAACTTTTATTTCATAAAGTCAAATACGTGTTACAACAACATCCTTTCCAAAAACATAACACAACACTTTCATAATCTGTCTTGAGTACATTATTTAAAGAAGCATAAATAAAACAAAGATAAACTGCAAAAGCCCCATAGTGGATTGTCCAAAGCCATAGTTCAAAACAGGAAAGTCCAAGCAATACATTTCTCTTCTTCAAGCTGGATGTTAAGGTTGGTCAAGCTGCTGTGTTCCCTCCCTGAGGACCTGGGGGGGAAACGGAAGAAAGAAGACGAAAGAAAATAGAGTCAGACATAAAGCCTGAGTAAGTCTAGTACTATTTTGTCTATGAATAAAGAACTGTGTATGATAAGTATAAACAAGAAGTGGGCATGCACTATAAACTTGGTTAAGTTGTCTAGGGTCGAATATACTATCGTACCCCATGTTTATCTCTGAACCCATATACTAGTTTCCAATTTGCACCCCATAATCAGGGTGATGTGATCCATTCTATGATGATCGGCTCCTACTCGCAAAGTTACATGTGTCTTACGGCCCCCGATGTCTGTAGTTACCTATGCTGGTCCCACCATGGGGTGTATCAAGTCCCATAGTGGCAACCCGACACAACCTTAGAGTGCACAGGTATGCTACTGGTGTCCAGTGCCTTATTTTTCTGCGCCGGAGTGTGTGCACGCCCGCACTCCGTTAGAACCTACACTGCTACACCACCGCCGTCGATTTGACCTCTTACAATCAGCCCAGTAATCGTGCCCCACCCTGCCTAGTTTCAGGGTATCCTGATACACCTTTTTAGGGTTACTGCTGAAAAGGGTCCCCCGTTACTAGGTTTTCTATCTCTAGCCAACATGCTAAGTTGGTTAAGTGTTTTCTAACCTAACCCCCACCAGTCCGTTTAGTTTAGCATGTTCCATTTTGATTAAGTCTTTAGTTTACTTAATCCTAACAATCCTGACTCAGCCTTAATTGTCTTATTAAGGCCCTGACCTCTCACATTAGACAGGTATTGTTGTGGCTGCATGTTGCCGGTTGGTTCCGGGCAGTCTTACGCCACAACTCAGTCTAACCTCGGGTCCTTATTGGGCTCCATGTTTAACCTCCCACATTGGATAGGTATTGTTGTGACTACTGGACAGCCGGGCGGTTCCGGGCAGGTTTACATAACAACTCAATCCAACCTCGGGTTAAACACATCGTATGTTCTACATTTACATATTTTGTCTTTCTTCTTTATTTCTTATATGTAAATATTTGCGGCCCATTATTAAGTTAATGGTGTAAAGGTTACACCAATCATGGGCCCAACTCATACTTGAATTTGGGCCCTTCTATTTATATTTTCATTCATTAATTAATTTTAACTCAACGTTATTTTCCCCCCGTTTTACACGTCCGTTTATATATATTGGGCTTAGCCTTTTAAAGCCCAATTTAGCCATGCGAAAAGGGGAGGCTTAAAGCGTGATTACATACACAAAGAGGGGAAGGTGAGCGCATGAACTTGCATATGACGTTGGAAATACATAATAGAAACTGGTGTACTTGCATATATATACTTTGGTCATAAAGCATAGGTGACATGAACCAAACCATGTAAACTTAAGATAAGAATCTAAATTAGGTGTCACATAGTCTTAACTACATCATAGACCTATGTTCCCATTTAGGCATAAACATAAACAAGTCATGTTCATAAGGTTTCTACATGTTTACAAAGGGGATACTTTGTTACTAACACAAAAGCATAGATCAACTTAATTATGGTTTAAGTCTAATCACATAACGATAGTATAAATATACTTATGCATAAATATTCCTAATCATGGTGTTTGCTTTAAACTTGCAAAAAAGGATTTTTGAGTCTAACCTAGCCATGTCTCACATATGTCATCATATAATTCTTTTAAACAAGATAGACTTAATCATGGATTTCAATTATGCCAAATATCATTCATAGCCTAGCCATATTCATAAGTTTGCAAAAGCATGACTTAATACATGGATTATGGTGTCAAAATTCCAACATAGTTTCATATGAACTATAATAACCAAACTTGTTTCAATTACTTGCAAAATGATTTGTGCACAAAAATATACATTATGATGACATAATAACAAAGCCCCAAACTTGCATGAATTTCAATCAACTACATACATGTAGTTTCAACATAGACTACATAATTTGCGCAATATTCCAAACGTATACTTGCATAGAACTACCGCATGTAGTTCTTTATAATGAATAACATAATTTTGCACAAATATGAACTACTTTATTATCCCAATTCAAGCATACAAATCAATACAGTTGTTCATTCATACCAAAGTAATACTCTACTTACAATGGTTGCGGCGAATTCTCTAATTAAGAGATATGATTCCTTTGTTGAATTGATTGGCTTTAGGTTGCTTGAATTGCTTTAGGCTTTAGAACTTTCTTCCTAATTCTCTCTCTAGTTGGCGGCTACCCTTAGTCGTTCCTCAGCAACATGGCGGCTATGTTCTTAATTTTTAATGAATAGATTAGGGTTTAGTCTAGGGTTGTTTATATAGAGGTTAGGAACTGATTAGGACCCTTGATGTTGCTTGGATTGATCATAGCCATTCATTAGATAGAGAGACCAATTAGAACCCGCCACCTAGCCCTAATGACAAAGCAGACCACTGAGAATCGGCCAAACACAGACCTGGCCAGCCAGGTTGACTGGGCTCGACCAGGTCGATACCCCTGTCGATAGGGCTGTCGACAGCCCTGTCGACATGGGTAGCCCAGGTCGACAGCCCAGTCGACCTGGGTGGCCTAGGCGGGTGTTTATCCGCCCTGGCCCATTGGGCCCGATTTTTAATTATTTTATTCTGTTTGAATTTTAAACTTGATTCTCAAATTTTCGAAGGCCATATCTTCTTCATACGGACTCCGTTTTTCGAAAACTCGGACTCTATTTCGCGTATTTTTCCGAGACGAACGCAATGGCGTATCCCGTTTCCCTTAGTTCTTTGATTTCAGATTAATTATACTTTAATTTGCTAATTTCACAGTTATAGAATTTTCGGGGTGTTACATCAATCCTAGCATAGAAAAAATATTCCGGATCCAATGGGACAGGTTTCGTCGAATTCCGACACCGTTTGCAAAAACCCCTTAGAAAATATCGATGAAAAACACCGAGCATTAATTCATAAAAATTACAGAAAAAATCCTAAAAATATGAGGTCGTGACGTTTCACTAGACCTCTTCCTAAGGTTTCGTATGAAACTTGTTTCGTTGAATTTCAAGTTCGTTTGACCAGTTAACCATTCAGTTTAGTTTGTTTCAAGTTAAAAACATAGTGTACCGTACTATGGAATACCCTGTTCACGTAGGGACTGCTATGGACAGAAACAAAGATACCATTTAAATGAGTGACGTGCTCTGGTCCCAAAAATGTAATAATACCGGTAGATGGACTCATATTGTGAAACCCCGAAATGTCGATACAGGGTGCCAAATACTCCAAACAAAAAGTTGCTTATTAAATTAATTAAAAATTACCATAAAATTCAAAAAATTAAATTATCACTACTTCCCAAAAGAACCTTGTCTAAATTCAAACCCTATCTCTAGTTATATCGAATAAACCGATACGGTCGATAAACGATTCTATAGCAACTATTTCAAAATTTGATTTGGACGTGAATCAAAATCTACACGATGAAATCTGGATTTTTCTCTTCCACTATAAAGATATACTCCACCAGCTCCACACGTTTCTTGTTTCACAGAAATCTGATTTAAAACGAACCATGTATATTCAGTTGAAGTTCAAATCGCCTAATAGCGAACTGCCGCGCCATTTCAAGCTCTATTTTAATTATATTATAATTCTACATTCAAACTGTCGTCGATTGAATATATTCTTCAATATAATTCAACTCTAAGCTGAATTAAATCTAAGGGACGACCCCGTTCACAGAATATTGTGATTCCCAATATTTTTGATTATTTCTGAATTAAATATATTATTTAATTATTTAATTTAATTAAATATTCCATATTATTTAATTAAACTTCTATTTAATTCACTACATCACGATATATATAATTAAATAAATAATTTATAATATCCCTGACAATGCGGGTCATTACAATGGAAATTACATGAAATGTGATCTATACATGTCTATTTCCAACTGGTCCTTCTTTAGTGAGATCAAAACGTTTAATATTTAAACAACCTGAGTGCAAAGAAAACTTCATTACTTTATTTTTGATCAGAAAAAGAACTTGATTTACATATATCTGTAACTGAAACATAGAGCAGTGAGTCATACGATAATACCAAATACAAACTCCCCATGAACCAGAATATCCTTATATAAAAGTTACACCAATTGAGCTATATGCTCATGAAAGACCTTAGGTGATAGTCTTTTGGTAAGAGGATCCGCCATAATGGAGTTTGTCTAAATATGCTCTATGATTTACAATATATTTTGCACTCTTCCCTTATTGGAAAATAATATATACTTTACTGTCACAATATTACTTGGTCTTTCAATTTTTTATCAATAACTGGAGTCTTGTGACAAAATTTCATTATTATTTTCCATATTTGGATGTCTTATAATTAACCAAAGACGATATTTTCGAAATGGTGAAAACTGTAAGTGCGTAAATGACACTTTTCCCTCCCATAAAATATATTATCATTACTAGAAGTGGATCTTTTATAGTAACGACATCCAAAATATCCGGATTGTAATTCTTTATGATCTCCACCCGATCCGATCTTTTATCTATGAGCATATAATCTTTTATTTTGTCTTTTAAAGATATATCATAACCATTCTGGCTACTAAATCATTGATCCACTTTTAATACCAGTAAGGTAACTACCAAATAATATACGCATATCCATATGCGTATATACATTAGTATGCATTAGAATTCACACTTCAAATGCATGAGAAATCATTTGCATTTCTTTAATTTCAAGGATGGTAGCATTTATCTGTTTGATAAAAGAAAAACAACTGAATCGCAGCTTACATACCAAATCTTTTAAGCATTTATCTTCCTAATTCTTTTGTAATAATCCAAATACCACCCCATGAACAATAATGGTGTATTTGACTCCCAAATACAAAAGACTAATCCATAAATGAGTTTCTTAAGTAGTTTCACCAATGTCTCCATTGAGAAACATAACTTTAATCTCCATCAGATAATGCTCAAAAGTACAAAATGTAGTAAGCTCCAAAGCGATCGATTCTAAAGAATCTTTTACTAAGTCCAAAATAAAACATTCTTAAAAGAAAATAAATTTTCCTTCTAATAATAGTGCTTTCGATAAAGTGCCTTATAAAATTCAATATTACCCACTTGATCCCTTTTGGCTTTGAATAGTTATTCATAACCAATGATCTTATTACTTAAGTAGGGAGGTTTCAAACTTTATTATCTATATAGATTTATGCTATGTGTTCATTTCTTAAATCCACATTTTAAATTAGTACCTTATATGGATTAATGTAAGTCCGTAGCATCATCTTTATCAATCCATTATTTATCTTTATGAAGAAATACTACACAATAATCTGAAATAGCATTTCTTCCCATTTAGGTGGATTTCCTTAGTGATCTTGCATCTTTGAGGTTGTTGAGTTTGTTTTCTTGAAGCAGTATCCTTAGCTTAAAGAAAAATTATCTTCAACATCGTCTTATTATGGTTCTTAATTTACTTCTTCTTAATAAAAGAAAACAAATCTTAAACTTTAAGCGAAGAAGCAACCGCAGTTGAATCAAAGATAATGATTCTCTTTAAAGACAATGGTATTACTTTATTTCTCCCCCCAAACTCAACATCCTCAAAAAACTATTGCATTTCCCGCTTTAAAACTTTTCCTTAGTGTGGGTTCAAAAAAAATTATAAACTTTAAATCGCTTAGAATATCAATAAAGTATTTTCTATCTTTATGATATCTCAGTCTATAACTCCGTAGTAAACTGAAACAAATAATTATATTAATCACCAAAACAAGATTTGAGATATCATTACAAGCTATTTAGCATAAGTAGTCATAACTTATATATCAGACATTAATAGCTTCAATTACATAAAAATTTGAATTTATTCATAAATCGACACTATTATTACTTGATGAATATGTTCATATTAGAAATATAAAACCGAGATCTATCTAAATGACATCATAAAAAGTATCGAATAAATTCAAGCAGTTTGACTTAAATCTCAATAATAACTTTATATGTCTGTATATCCCAATAAAGAAATAACTATAAATATATCCTTATGTTATTTCTTTTCTTTGAGATCCTTAGCGACTTCTTAATCCTTATTCATACATTTATTTACAATGTATATCAAATGAGTACTTTTCAATCATAAAAACTTCAATCTCTATTTTAATTACCAAAGCGCTAAATTAGCCCAATAAAATAACATATTGTTCTTAAAATAATTTTAATATTTAATTGAATATACTGAAGATAGCACCAAAAATAACGATAACTTGAGCGTCTTTGGCTTTTGAAGCAATATTTTTTTCCGTATAGTACTCATTTATATTTCTTTTACTTTGACTTTATGTAATCAAGCACCACAAAGAGTGCTTGATTTCCCTTACTGTTTTCACAAAAACCGTTTCCATTCTCAATAGATAACTTATACAAAATTAGTTATCGTTACCTATAGCACATCCTTGAAAACTTCTGAAGTATTTACTTAATGATCATTTAACTCTTGCCTTTGAATTATATCACCTTTCAATATTCTTCATAACATTATAAGAATATTTAACCGTAGTAGGGTTGGCTATAACCCTCTTAGTTACAAGAGTTAAATCTATAAAGTCAAGAAAAATAACATGCTCTCATACAAATTCTTATATTTATCCCAAAACAAGATGGAAATATTCTTTAAATTGACAGATAATTCAGTTAAATTAGCTGAAAATGAACAAAATAAAATGAAGATTGACCATATATGCTCATAGCCAAATATCAACCATAGTAAATTCAAATAATTGGTAAGTCTCTTCTCAAGATACCTAGTACATATTAATATCAAGTCTTTGGACAGTAATATTAACTGTAAGTGGTACTCTTGTTGTAATGATCAAACACCGACAATAAATTCAAGTCAAATAACAACCTTCCTTTGGGCCGATTAATTATTCACTTGAAAAAAAAACTTTATAATTGTCACATATTTATCATCACACATGTGTAAGCGATTCGTCCAAATATTAGTCTTCCTTTGGGCCGACTAATATTCGCATGAATAACTACACACAAATATCAAACATTTTCATGAACCACCAAAATATAGAGGTCACTTTGGTGACATATTATTTTAAAGTTAATTCCCTGCTAATGTAAAATATTTACAGCTGTAAAGAGACGCCAAAATTATATTTGAATTTATGCTTGATATATGTACAATATATTTTGAGTGTTATAAAACACTCCCAATGCTTTAGGTCTATATGACATCTGAAAAACTCAAAATTATAATAATAGCATAACGAGTTTTAGTCATAGTTGTCATAATCTGTTGCTTTAGGTATGTAGTTATATTCATGACATTTCCGTAATAAATATGATATAAGACATCATAAATAAATCACGATATCATAGATGAATGTCATGATCAATTACCACATAAAATTATGTGTAAATGACATAATAAATATCATACTGAATAACCTGAATGACTGAAGTAACCATGATGTATATCCGAAGCATAATATAACATGTGCCTTTTTATACTGTCAACCGAACCAAACAAAAAAAAAAACTTTCTTTTTTTAAATTATTAGCCGCAGTTAATAAACTCAACCTGATTGTGAAATGAAAACATAACATATAAACCGTATGAACTAAAAACACAATTCAACCTTTGTTCTGAAATGGCAAAACAACATGTATAAAAGAAGAAAAAAACAAAATTTTCCCAATAGAATCAATAATGGTTGGCTCTGATACCACTTGTTAGGATTTCAATATACTTTAACAATATCCAATTATGAAACCCCAGATCCAAACATATAAGCCATATTGATTTAATTGAGAACAAATACGAGAACTGATAAACAAATTTGCGGAAGCGTACCTGAATCACGAAGTTAATTATTGCAGTACCTGAATCTATAATTGGTTGCCACGGAGAAGATGTAATTTGGTTTTGTGACGATCCCAAAATCCGAGGGGCGGTATTAAGGATAATCATTGGGAAATAACACATTAATCATCATATCAGAGTACAGATAATAGCAGAAACAATAAATAAAATAATTTTACATGGATATGACAGCGGAATCACAACATGTAGGAATATCAGAATAACATAACGTGGGATATACTTAGTAAATAAAAAGGAAAGTGATCAGTCATCATCGCCAGAGGCGGAATACATACATGCAGTGAGACATAATAAGAGTATCAGTCTACATCGCCGAAGGCAGAATACATATACATATAATAAGAAATACGGAAAGTAAATCAGTCTGCATCGCCAGTGGCGGAATCATAATGTAAGTATAGTAATGGCGGAAAATGTCAAAGTCCTCTCTATGAAGTCAGCCTCGCCATGAGCCAAAAATGCACTCTATGTAGCAGTGCAGAACCAAAAACCACCTGTCACCTGTGTACTAGGCTGCCCGTGTGAAAATAAGGGCACCCGCGTTTGCAAAGTGAAACAAACAACGAGTCAGTCATGGGGACTGGTATGAGGAATCTATTTAACAGTTAAACAACAGTAATAGCAAATCATAGGACCACGCCACTTTCGCGGAACGGGTTTACTCCAGTGATTGCTAGTGCATTTAAAATAAAGTAAATTCTTTTAAAACAATCGCAATGCTTTTAGAAAGAATGAAGCCATTATAAGACTCAGGTCCCATCACACAATGCAACGCAAGCCGGAGGATAGAGTTTTACCTTATAATAGCCAAATATGCTTGATACGTATAAAGCAAAATCATTTGATATTATTACTAGTGCATATATGTTTCAAAAATGAATAGCATCATAAATATCAATCATAAGCGACATAGCTACCATATACTATGTCACCATACTAGTACTACAATCAAGTCCGTTATTTCGCATTGGAAATTGGATTTCCGTCATGAGTCAAGGCAAGGGGCCAGCTCCTCTCCGCTTCGAGACACTCTAGCAAATGCCTCAGGACTACGCACTCTGGGTAACCCTTGGATCGGCTGGGCCGGTCCTCTCTTATGTTTGAGGATTATTTATTCCTAAACACACGTTTCCCGGTCCTTACAGACCTCTAATCGAGGCGTCTCGCATTCCAACAACCACAAAGGTGAAAAGTAGATATATACGTCAGGGCTGGTAAGTCACTGACACCACCATAGCTAGAAAGAAACATCGTGCTCTCCCAGCGGTCCGTATCCCGTTTTTAACTCATACCGGGGTGTGAGGCTCGCGAATCTACGAAATACACAAAGCTAGGCCACGTAGACCTTGCTTTGATCATCATCCACAAGACTTTGCTTTACAACAGAAGCCTTGATCACAGCATCTTGGCATGCCACATAGGCAGTCCACTCCATACGATTGATTTCCATCGATATATAACCTCTAAGCTCGTACGTCTCAGAGAAGGGCGTTAAGCAAAAGAATAAATTCTCCGCCGCCAAACAGATATATATTTAACAGAGATCAATCAGTATAGAACAAAATCCAATGTCAGACACAAAGTCCATTTACAAGTCCGTCCTGGGTCTGAACGAAACCAGAGGCGTCAATTCCTCGTATATCCGTCCAATCAACACATACGTTCAGACGGCTACTACTTCCGTCCCCTTCCGGTAGCTACTCCGGTTAGGAACCTCAGTAGCGCCCATCCAACCGATACGAAGATCGTCGGTCTTGAATCGTCTTTGCATTTTCCAATTCGAATCGCTCGATAAATTATTTGAAATGAGACTTAGCTCGGCCTTTTCAAATAATTCACGTCATTAGAATTTAAATCGATTCATTTTATGGTTATGTTATTCGACATCCATCTTTTGGGTTCTTTAGTGTTATTTTCATGTCATACACATACAACCATCAAATATCAAACAATTCAAGCCCAATTGTTTAAATTCGAATAATATTCAACACATGAATTTCAACTCAACGAATGAATTGCAACTCAACACATGAATATTCGATATAGTTTGTATATATATAAAAATGTGATTTTTATCGCTAAAGCCATTTGTTTAAATTCGAATAATATTCAACACATGAATTTCAACTCAACGAATGAATTGCAACTCAACACATGAATATTCGATATAGTTTGTATATATATAAAAATGTGATTTTTATCGCTAAAGCCATTTGTTTAAATTCGAATAATATTCAACACATGAATTTCAACTCAACGAATGAATTGCAACTCAACACATGAATATTCGATATAGCATATGTAAATAATTTCAATGCATGAAAATTATTCTAACACATAGATATTTCAGAAAATTTCGGCAGCATAACGGCAGGGTAGTTAAAACCGGGACCGTCCCTAGTACGGCTCCTCGCTCTACCTTAAAACCTCGCGGTTTTTGACAATGGGGATCATGCATCTAGTTCGCACGCAGGCGGCATGTTTTATTTTCAATTCCACAATCCTATTCTATTTTGTTTCAACCACAAGAGGGTATTTTTCAACCACAAAGGTATTTTTCAACCATAAAGGTATTTTTCAACCATAATATCAACCACAAACATTTATTTCCAACCATTCGTCATACCATACAATATCACGTCAATCACAAGCAATAAATATCGTCCATGGTTTGTGGACGAGGGGAGTATATATATATATATAGTATAATAATTCACTTGCATTTCATCACAATTCAAAGCATATATGTTTCAAACAACGCTTGTATAATTTATACATCGCTAATATAACTTATACAACACATGTACATGAGGTATACGATGCGTATATAATTTACACTTCGCTTATATAATTTATACAACGCGATTACATTGCCACAAATAGTTTAGATTCCTCACATTGGTTATTGCGGTGCTAAAAATCGTAGGAAGGTCAGAAAAATCCGCGGCTTCTTCTAGAATGTAGAGAGCCTCCTTGCGGTCACGGTGTCTCCTGTTTCATCGAATTTCGTTAACATAGCAAAAAGATACAATTTTTACAAGTTTGCAACGCTTTATAGTGTTAAAACAGTTTAAAATTATTTAAGCCGTTAGTTTTCAAACCTGCTCAATTCTAGGTTTGGATTTTTCTCCTGATTCGTAGCTCTATACGATGATCGGACTGTTGGACGTCGTCGAGGGAGGGAAGAGCTTTCCGGCGCTGGTAGTCTGAGGTGGTGCGATGGCGAATCGAGGCGGCGGCGGCTCCAGGAAGACGACGACTTCCTCGACGTCGTTCAGGCGAAGGGGCTGACGAGAGGGGGCGGCGTTGGGTCGGATGTGGAGAGGAGGCGTAGGGCTGTCGACTGGTGGTGGCGGCGCGGCCTAGCGTCGCCTGTGGCGATCGGAAAAGGGAGGGGAAGCGTGGAGCAACGGGGATCGTCCGTTTCGTCCTGGCGGCTAGGGTTTTTAGGGTTTTTTTATTTTTTATTTTTTTAAAGAAAATTTCCTATTGGCCAGAATTTATAGAAAAAATTTTAAATAGTGTTTTTGCAAACGGACTCCTTTTTAAACCCAACGACTGTCGCCCCTAGCTAAATACCCCCATTCCGGACACAATGGGATATGTTTCGTTGGCCATTTCGACTGTTACAGTCAGTTATTTTTCAAATTAAAATATAAAACATTCGATATTTAATTTAAACGTACATTTCAATTTGCCAGGGCCACAAACTGAATCGAAAAATTCCAGAAAAATAAATCTAGCTTTGTTTTGACGATACGGTCCTAACAAAACCAGTTCGTCGAATTCTGAGCTCGTTTGAAAAACGGCCATTTTTAGGTCGACCCATTTTAACAGAATTTGACCAAACACGTTATCTTTTGCCCCGCTCACATACTAGCTTCAAAAATTACGAAATTTGAAACCTAGCAATAATTTGACATCCCGGACCCAACAAAAGTGGTTTCGTCGAATTCCGAGGTCGTATGCAAAATCTCAATTTTCAAGGGCTATATATACTATATAGCGACCTTTCTGAAAATTCGTTTGGCCATAACTTTTGATTTCCACTATGAAATTTCGATTTTTCAGATTCGTTAGAAAGGTATTGATAAACAGATTTAAATATTTTCAGTTTCGTCAAAATTCGTTATATTTCCCACCCGGTGCAGTCGTACAGAGTTTGTATTCAAAATTTCAAACTGCCATACCATACCAAATTCTATATTTTATTGAAATATGCTATTTCAACTACTCAAATTTCTTGGTAATAATCTAATTTAAAAATTTTAAACTAGTTCACATTTTCCGGGTTATTACAATCTCCCCCACTTAAAACTTTTCGTCCTCGAAAAGGAAATAATAGTTAAGCAGGAAATAAAATGTAAATGCAAAGTATTGTAAAGGTACCTTGCACCGGAGTTAGTCAGAGATGTCCACTCTGCATTTGGGATAGGCTTGTTTAATGCTTTCCTCAGTCTCCCAAGTACAGTCTCTAGGATCACTACTCCACTGCACTTTGACTAAATGAATCTTTTTCCTCCTTAGCTCTCTGGTTTCTTTGCCAACTATCTTTAATGGCTCTCTGCTGAGTGCTAATTCTGGAGTTATGTCAATATCATGTTGCGCTGCTTCTTCCACAATAAGGTCGGGATCATGAACATGTTTTCTGAGTTGAGACACGTGGAACACATCATGTATACCAGGCAACCAATTAGGTAATGAAACCCTATATGCAAGAGTTCCAATCCATTCAAGTATAGGAAAGGGACCAATAAATCTCGGTGCCAACTTCCCAGTCTTGCCAAATCTGATTACCCCTCGCATTGGAGAAACTCTTAAATAAACATAATCGCCAACGGCAAACGATATATCCCTTCTTCTCGCATCAGCATAACTTTTCTGTCGGCTCTGAGCGGTTCTTAATCGCTTCTTAATGAAATCGACTTTATCCGATGCTTCTTGAATCATATCGGGCCCTAACACAAGTCTGTTGCCAGGTTCTACCCAACATGCGGGAGATCTGCACGGTCTACCGTATAATGCTTCAAATGGGGACATCCCCAAACTTGCTTGATAGCTATTGTTGTAAGAGAATTCTGCTAAATGTAAGTGATCTTCCCATGAGCCTCCAAAATCAATAACGCAAGCCCGCAGCAAATCTTCTAAAATTCTATTCACCCGCTCAGTTTGGCCATCTGTCTGAGGGTGATAAGCGGTGCTAAGATTTAATTTGGTTCCCAATTCTGTCTGGAATGCTTCCCAGAATTTGCTAGTGAATAGGGGATCCCTATCGCTGACTATACTGAGCGGTACTCCATGAAGTTTAACAATTTCTTTGAAGTAAATCTGTGCTAGACTTTGAGCCGTTCTGTTGGATCGAACAAGTATGAAATGGGCAGTCTTCGTGAAGCGATCTACGATTACCCGTATACTGTCGTTTCCTTTCCTAGTTCGAGGCAGGCCATCGATGAAATCCATCGAGATTTGTTCCCACTTCCAACCTGAAATTTCTAAGGGTTGCAATAAACCACCCAATTTCTGTTGATCACTCTTAACTAGCTGACAAGTGGGGCATCTGCTAACATATAATGAGATATCTCTTTTCATTGACCTCCACCAGAATGTACGTTTGATATCATTATACATTTTGCTCACACCGGGATGGATACTTAATTTGGATTTGTGGCACTCATCAAGTATTTCTCTTCTGAGCTCGGGAAGGTTTGGGATGCAGATTCTACCCTTTAATCTTAGAACTCCCTTGTCATCGAGTCGAAAACTTGTGGATTCACCTCCTTTGACTCTTTGACTGATTCTTTGAATAAATTCATCGTCTTTCTGAAGAGTCGAGATCCTGTCTATTAATGAAGACGTGATGACAAAACTGGCGATGATTTCATTCTTTCTGCTGAGCGCATCTGCTACAACATTGGCTTTCCCTGGAGTGTATATAATTTCAAAATCGTATGCTGCAAGGAATTCTAACCAACGCTGTTGCCTCAGGTTTAAATCTTTCTGGGTGAACAGGTATTTCAAGGATTGATGATCGGTGTATAGTTCGAACTTCTCGCCCAATAAATAATGCCTCCAGATTCTTAAAGCAAACACGATAGCTAATAACTCAAGATAATGAGTAGCATAGTTTCTTTCATGTGGCTTCAGTTGACGGCTGGCATATGCGATCACTTGGCCTTTTTGCATTAACACTGCTCCTAGCCCCCTAATAGAAGCATCCGTCCATACAGTCAAGTCTTGATTGCCTTCTATAATGGTCAATACTGGCGCAGTTGTCAACTTCAGTTTTAGCCCTTGGAAAGCTTCTTCACATTCGGGAGTCCATTTGAATTTTTCATGCTTCTTCGTAAGCTTTGTCAATACACCAGATATCTTTGAAAAATCCTGAACGAATTTCCGATAGTAACTAGCTAATCCCAGGAAACTTCGAACTTCGGTGGGCGTAGTAGGTTGTTTCCAGTTCTGAATCGCTGTAATTTTGCTTGGATCTACAGCAATTCCTTCTTTTGACACGACATGGCCCAGGAATTTAACTTCATTCTGCCAGAAGACACACTTAGAAAATTTAGCTTTCAAGACATTTCTCCTTAGAATTTTCAACACTTGTTCTAAATGTTTTGCATGTTCATCTTCCGACTTAGAGTAGATTAGAATGTCATCGATGAAGACTAGAACAAATTTATTCAACACACCACGGAACACTCTGTTCATAAGATCAACGAAGTATGCCGGAGCGTTGCACAAGCCGAACGGCATTACTAACCATTCGTAGAATAAATCGGGATCCCTGAAGGCTGTCAAAGGAACACAGTCTTCGGCTATACGCAATTGGTGGAAACCTGTAGCTAGGTCCATTCTGGAGAATACTGTTGCTCCATTTAATTGATCCAACAGATCGTCTATTCGGGGCAAAGGATATTTGTTCTTCAGTGTTTGTTTATTGAGATCTCGGTAATCAACGCAAAGTCTTAGAGTACCGTCTGATTTTGGGACAAATAGTACTGCGGCTCCCCACGCTGAAAAGCTCGGTCTGATTAGACCTTTCCAAAGCAATTCTCGTGTTTGGCTACTTAGCTCTTCTTTTTCTTTCGGGGCCATTCTTCTTATTGGATGTACTACTGGTCGGGCGTTAGGAATTAGATCTATCCTAAATTCAATTTCTCTTTGCGGCGGTAAGTTTTCTACTTCTTCAAACACATCCGCATAGTTTTTAACGACTGGTATCTTTTCTAATGAAGGGGGAATAACTTCTAAAGAAGACCAAAATTCTGTTCTATTGATTTCTGAGCCATGACAGGGTATAGTGATATGCCCAAGTTTTGTTTCAACCTTCACGATTCTTTCGGCACATCTAACTTCTGCTTTATACTTTGTCAACCAATCTAGCCCCAGTATAATATCAAATTCGGAAAGGTCCATGACAATCACTTTAAAAGAGAACTTGTATCGAGAGAAGGAAATAGGTACTTTACAATATGTACTGAGACTAACAGAACCTCCTATCGGGTTTTGAACTTTAATTGGTTCTTTAAGTTTTCCTCTTTTCAGTTTTAATTTGTGAACAAGGTTACCAGAAATAAAGCTACGTGATGCACCAGTATCAAAAAGTACAGAAACAGGAATATTTTTAATGGTAAGGGTACTTCCAAGACATCGGGTTTACCTGATCCATCAGTGGTAGCTGGCGGGGTCTTCCCGTCATAGACATGGGCCACTTGTGCGCTCTTCTTCAAAGGACAATTCTTGCTATAGTGCCCCTTCTTATGGCAGTTGTAGCATTCGGCTGAGTCATTTGCCTTTGGCTTCCTTGGGGCTTTGCATACATTAGAGAAATGACCGGGCTTCCCGCAATTGTAGCAGTTTCCTTTCGGGATCTTTGCAGGTTTCTGAGTAGCGGCCGCGGTAATGCTAGATTCGGGTTGATCTGTTGAGGCCTTGCGCTTATTTCCTGCTTGGCTTTTAGCGCGGTCTTGGCTAGCATGCCTCTCATCCATATCTTCGTAATTGCAAGCCATCTCTACTAGTTCTGTAAAGGAGAGTTTGATGTTGCTCATAGCTCTATCATGGTATTTGCGCTTCAGCCCAAATATGAATCTCTTATTCTTTTCTTTGTTGGTCATAATCAGCTCTGGAGCATAGCGCGACAATTGGGTGAACTTATTTAGATAATCCTGAATAGAGAGGTCTCCCTGCTGGAGATTAGCAAACTGCTCTCGCATCCTCTCTAGAGCTTGTTCCGGTACATACTTCTCATTGAACAAAGTCTTGAACTGCTCCCAAGTCCGGATAGTACCAGCTGCATCCTCAGAGGTAATGGCATCCCACCACAGCTCTGCTTCTTCCTGAAGGAGCCAAATGCCAAGTTGGGCTTTGTTGTTAGTTCCCATACCCATGCCTTCGAAGATTTTCTCACAGGTTTTCAGCCAAGCTATTGCCTCGGTCACTGTGCCAGTGCCTGTAAAAGGTTTACCCCCAAGATTTCTGTACCTCTTTGCTACTTTATCTAGCTCAAAGTCTTCTGGTGCTGGTGGCTGAATAATAGGGATTTCCATAACTACGGGGATATTCCCCCGTCCTCCTGCTGCATCTCCTCGGCCTCCACGGCCTCCTCTAGCTGCTGCTCCTCGCGTAGCCATCTAAGAGAATACTGTATAAGCAAGAAAAGAGTCAAGCTCACAGATTTGATAATTTTCATAAATGATAAAGCAAGGGAATACAAAGAAAGATAATGATGATGTACTGATCAAATTGTTCTGCTAATCTGCTTAGCTCATTCTAGGACATTGCTAATCCTATCTCTAATGAGCTACTCGCATTAGAACACTACTAATTCTATTCTGACGAGGTGTTTAATGTGTTAGATCCCGGAACTAAGGTTAACCAAAGCTCCGATACCAACTATGACGATCCCAAAATCCGAGGGGCGGTATTAAGGATAATCATTGGGAAATAACACATTAATCATCATAGCAGAGTACAGATAATAGCAGAAACAATAAATAAAATAATTTTACATGGATATGACAGCGGAATCACAACATGTAGGAATATCAGAATAGCATAACGTGGGATATACTTAGTAAATAAAAAGGAAAGTGATCAGTCATCATCGCCAGAGGCGGAATACATACATGCAGTGAGACATAATAAGAGTATCAGTCTACATCGCCGAAGGCGGAATACATATACATATAATAAGAAATACGGAAAGTAAATCAGTCTGCATCGCCAGTGGCGGAATCATAATGTAAGTATAGTAATGGCGGAAAATGTCAAAGTCCTCTCTATGAAGTCAGCCTCGCCATGAGCCAAAAATGCACTCTATGTAGCAGTGCAGAACCAAAAACCACCTGTCACCTGTGTACTAGGCTGCCCGTGTGAAAATAAGGGCACCCGCGTTTGCAAAGTGAAACAAACAACGAGTCAGTCATGGGGACTGGTATGAGGAATCTATTTAACAGTTAAACAACAGTAATAGCAAATCATAGGACCACGCCACTTTCGCGGAACGGGTTTACTCCAGTGATTGCTAGTGCATTTAAAATAAAGTAAATTCTTTTAAAACAATCGCAATGCTTTTAGAAAGAATGAAGCCATTATAAGACTCAGGTCCCATCACACAATGCAACGCAAGCCGGAGGATAGAGTTTTACCTTATAATAGCCAAGTATGCTTGATACGTATAAAGCAAAATCATTTGATATTATTACTAGTGCATATATGTTTCAAAAATGAATAGCATCATAAATATCAATCATAGGCGGCATAGCTACCATATACTATGTCACCATACTAGTACTACAATCAAGTCCTTTATTTCGTATTGGAAATTGGATTTCCGTCATGAGTCGAGGCAAGGGGCAAGCTCCTCTCCGCTTCGAGACACTCTAGCAAATGCCTCAGGACTACGCACTCTGGGTAACCCTTGGATCGGCTGGGCCGGTCCTCTCTTACGTTTGAGGATTATTTATTCCTAAACACACGTTTCCCGGTCCTTACAGACCTCTAATCGAGGCGCCTCGCATTCCAACAACCACAAAGGTGAAACGTAGATATATATGTCAGGGCTGGTAAGTCACTGACACCACCATAGCTAGAAAGAAACATCGTGCTCTCCCAGCGGTCCGTATCCCGTTTTTAACTCATACCGGGGTGTGAGGCTCGCGAATCTACGAAATACACAAAGCTAGGCCACGTAGACCTTGCTTTGATCATCATCCACAAGACTTTGCTTTGCAACAGAAGCCTTGATCACAGCATCTTGGCATGCCACATAGGCAGTCCACTCCATACGATTGATTTCCATCGATATATAACCTCTAAGCTCGTACGTCTCAGAGAAGGGCGTTAAGCAAAAGAATAAATTCTCCGCCGCCAAACAGATATATATTTAACAGAGATCAATCAGTATAGAACAAAATCCAATGTCAGACACACAGTCCATTTACAAGTCCGTCCTGGGTCTGAACGAAACCGGAGGCGTCAATTCCTCGTATATCCGTCCAATCAACACATACGTTCAGACGGCTACTACTTCCGTCCCCTTCCGGTAGCTACTCCGGTTAGGAACCTCAGTAGCGCCCATCCAACCGATACGAAGATCGTCGGTCTTGAATCGTCTTTGCATTTTCCAATTCGAATCGCTCGATAAATTATTTGAAATGAGACTTAGCTCGGCCTTTTCAAATAATTCACGTCATTAGAATTTAAATCGATTCATTTTATGGTTATGTTATTCGACATCCATCTTTTGGGTTCTTTAGTGTTATTTTCATGTCATACACATACAACCATCAAATATCAAACAATTCAAGCCCAATTGTTTAAATTCGAATAATATTCAACACATGAATTTAAACTCAATGAATGAATTGCAACTCAACACATGAATATTCGATATAGTTTGTATATATATAAAAATGTAATTTTTATCGCTAAAGCCATTTGTTTAAATTCGAATAATATTCAACACATGAATTTCAACTCAACGAATGAATTGCAACTCAACACATGAATATTCGATATAGTTTGTATATATATAAAAATGTGATTTTTATCGCTAAAGCCATTTGTTTAAATTCGAATAATATTCAACACATGAATTTCAACTCAACGAATGAATTGCAACTCAACACATGAATATTCGATATAGTTTGTATATATATAAAAATGTGATTTTTATCGCTAAAGCCATTTGTTTAAATTCGAATAATATTCAACACATGAATTTCAACTCAACGAATGAATTGCAACTCAACACATGAATATTCGATATAGTTTGTATATATATAAAAATTTGATTTTTATCGCTAAAGCCATTTGTTTAAATTCGAATAATATTCAAC
The DNA here is from genome assembly GCA_030737875.1 of Allium sativum. Lineage (NCBI taxonomy): Eukaryota > Viridiplantae > Streptophyta > Magnoliopsida > Asparagales > Amaryllidaceae > Allium > Allium sativum. The sequence goes on along the minus strand of CM060922.1, from coordinate 315,593,444 downwards.
ACATGAATTTCAACTCAACGAATGAATTGCAACTCAACACATGAATATTCGATATAGTTTGTATATATATAAAAATGTGATTTTTATCGCTAAAGCCATTTGTTTAAATTCGAATAATATTCAACACATGAATTTCAACTCAACGAATGAATTGCAACTCAACACATGAATATTCGATATAGCATATGTAAATAATTTCAATGCATGAAAATTATTCTAACACATAGATATTTCAGAAAATTTCGGCAGCATAACGGCAGGGTAGTTAAAACCGGGACCGTCCCTAGTACGGCTCCTCGCTCTACCTTAAAACCTCGCGGTTTTTGACAATGGGGATCATGCATCTAGTTCGCACGCAGGCGGCATGTTTTATTTTCAATTCCACAATCCTATTCTATTTTGTTTCAACCACAAGAGGGTATTTTTCAACCACAAAGGTATTTTTCAACCATAAAGGTATTTTTCAACCATAATATCAACCACAAACAATTATTTCCAACCATTCGTCATACCATACAATATCACGTCAATCACAAGCAATAAATATCGTCCATGGTTTGTGGACGAGGGGAGTGTATATATATATATATAGTATAATAATTCACTTGCATTTCATCACAATTCAAAGCATATATGTTTCAAAAAACGCTTGTATAATTTATACATCGCTAATATAACTTATACAACACATGTACATGAGGTATACGATGCGTATATAATTTACACTTCGCTTATATAATTTATACAACGCGATTACATTCCCACAAATAGTTTAGATTCCTCACATTGGTTATTGCGGTGCTAAAAATCGTAGGAAGGTCAGAAAAATCCGCGGCTTCTTCTAGAATGTAGAGAGCCTCCTTGCGGTCACGGTGTCTCCTGTTTCATCGAATTTCGTTAACATAGCAAAAAGATACGATTTTTACAAGTTTGCAACGCTTTATAGTGTTAAAACAGTTTAAAATTATTTAAGTCGTTAGTTTTCAAACCTGCTCAATTCTAGGTTTGGATTTTTCTCCTGATTCGTAGCTCTATACGATGATCGGACTGTTGGACGTCGTCGAGGGAGGGAAGAGCTTTCCGGTGCTGGTAGTCTGAGGTGGTGCGATGGCGAATCGAGGCGGCGGCGGCTCCAGGAAGACGACGACTTCCTCGATGTCGTTCAAGCGAAGGGGCTGACGAGAGGGGGCGGCGTTGGGTCGGATGTGGAGAGGAGGCGTAGGGCTGTCGACTGGTGGTGGTGGCGCGGCCTAGCGTCGCCTGTGGCGATCGGAAAAGGGAGGGGAAGAGTGGAGCAACGGGGATCGTCCGTTTCGTCCTGGCGGCTAGGGTTTTTAGGGTTTTTTTTTGTTTTAAAGAAAATTTCCTATTGGCCAGAATTTATAGAAAAATTTTTAAATAGTGTTTTTGCAAACGAACTCCTTTTTAAACCCAACGACTGTCGCCCCCAGCTAAATACCCCCATTCCGGACACAATGGGATATGTTTCGTTGGCCATTTCGACTGTTACAGTCAGTTATTTTTCAAATTAAAATATAAAACATTCGATATTTAATTTAAACGTACATTTCAATTTGCCAGGGCCACAAACTGAATCGAAAAATTCCAGAAAAATAAATCTAGCTTTGTTTTGACGATACGGTCCTAACAAAACCAGTTTCGTCGAATTCTGAGCTCGTTTGAAAAACGGCCATTTTTAGGTCGACCCATTTTAACAGAATTTGACCAAACACGTTATCTTTTGCCCCGCTCACATACTAGCTTCAAAAATTATGAAATTTGAAACCTAGCAATAATTTGACATCCCGGACCCAACAAAAGTGGTTTCGTCGAATTCCAAGGTCGTATGCAAAATCTCAATTTTCAAGGGCTATATATACTATATAGCGACCTTTCTGAAAATTCGTTTGGCCATAACTTTTGATTTCCGCTATGAAATTTCGATTTTTCAGATTCGTTAGAAAGGTATTGATAAACAGATTTAAATATTTTCAGTTTCGTCAAAATTCGTTATATTTCCCACCCGGTGCAGTCGGACAGAGTTTGTATTCAAAATTTCAAACTGCCATACCATACCAAATTCTATATTTTATTGAAATATGCTATTTCAACTATTCAAAATTCTTGGTAATAACCTAATTTAAAAATTTTAAACTGGTTCACATTTTCCGGGTTATTACAGGTTTGGTCTTCCAAATTGACACAAACCCTAGATCTGAAATCAGCTCTCCGTAGAAGAGGTTAGAGAGTTGCTAAGGCTTGTGTAATTCGGGGACCATAACCCTTTATTTATAGAGTTGGCATTTTGTAATTTGGCCCTTCAACAAATTATAAAATGCCCCGGTATCTACACATTAGGCCCATGATAACTTAAACTTTAAGCCCATTAATTCTAATCTAAAATTAGATCACTTTAATTAGGCTTTACACCAAAATAGCACAACACATTTTACTTTACATATGTGACCCAATTGTCGAAATATTCCAGCATGTACTACCACTAATTTATCGACGACGAAGACATGGACGATGTAAAATTTTCAATGAAGAAGGTTCTATTTGAAGAAAGTTACTTATTCGCTCATCCATATAATTTTATTCTTTAAGTAGCTTGACTATTTGAACACTTTAATGAGATTTGTTGTTTAAGTCTTACAATTGAAATTTCCTTTAATTCCATTTTTATAAAAATAAACCTTCTTATGTTATCATTTGAACTAGATTTTTCATTATTCTGGTAGTTGTTTGCGCATCATAAAAGATGTTGGCATTAAGTTACAACTGACTGTTTTTTCCATGACACCCATTGTTTGACTTTCTACTGCATTATGTTTTATGTGCAATAATTTTTAAATAACTCTGTTAATACTTCTTTCTTTGAAGATGTGATGCTTGCTGTATTATTGTCAATAGAAATGCGCTTTATATGCTTATATAAAAAGGAGTTCCCTACTTTCCAACTTCATGTATTATTTCAAAATGTTAATGGTAACATTGATTTTTTTTATTTCCATTTTTAATTCGAAGCATTATATTAATTTATTTTGCACGAACCTTTCCAAAAACTTTGCGCATGTACCATGTGATGTTGTTCCCAAAAAATTTCAATTTTCACATAAAATTTCACATCTGGCCAATCTCTCATCCTTTGTTAAGATTGCTATTTATTATTTTAGAAACAATATTATAACCATAAGGTAATTCGTTGTAGTATGAACAATATATCACTTTAAATTTTCATATTTTATCTCTACACCTAACCATGCTCTTTGAAGATTTGCTTTTAATTCTCATAAGAGCACTTATAGCAGCTGCGTGGATTTGGGTGTGAGGAGAAACAAAAAAGACGTGAGAAACTGCCACTCACCTAGCAGCGAGTGAGGAGAAGGGAAGAAAAAAAATCAGTAAACATTAAACGGGATTAAATTTCCCGTTTAGCGATTATTTTATTTTATTTTGACTACAGATCCCTAAATGATTTTCAGATCACCGTTTAGGGATTCCCACTCAAGAAAAAAAGTGTGGGGAGCTCCAACTTTCCATCGTTCATCACGCCTAAATTCCCACTGGTGGAGCACGATGGAAGCAAAAAAGTGGCGATTCTCCACTTTTCTCCCCCCTTCACCAACACTGGAAGTGCTCTAAGCATCGAGCATTATGCCAGTGGGAATTAGAAGGCAGTCCGTTGATTCTTCAGTTACTTTTTATATGACTTGATATAAAATAAGATGATTCCATATCTATTTACACCATCTATAACCGAAGGTCTATTCTATTGTTACTTTTTCATTTAACAGTAGCTATTATCTACTTTTGGTTCAAATAGATATATTATCATTCTCCTTATGATGGACGCCAATGACTTTTTGTTGACCATGTCCGTGCAGGTTAGCTTGCAAATAGCCTGAGCAGAGCATGTGGAATCTGCCTTGAAATTTGCATTTAGAAAAGAGGATGGAAGAAAATAGACGATGCACTAAATGGCATCCTTGAAACGTTATCAAATTTCAAATTTAATAACATATAGTCCCAGTATATTCGGTTTTACATGTACAACGAATGTGTTGCGTGTATGCTAATAGTAGTGGTTAGTGGTACCAAATGTGATATCTATACTTCCTTTTTCTTAATGATATGTTGGAAAATAAAAGGTTTAGGGTATGGGGAATTTTTCGTTAATAGGCTTGGTTGTGTAGTCATCTTTGAAAACTGTGACACCTTTTAGATTAAAATGTGAAAATGGCATCTGCTTATACCTCTTGCGCACTACAGTCTTGCATTTATGTTCGATGCCAGACTAAATTGTAATACATATGCATTTTATTACTAACAGTGTAATATGTTGCATAGTTGATTGAATTAATCTCAAGAGGGTTAAATCCAGCCATACAATTTAGCAACCCTTTCAGCAATATGTTCCTCAATGTGAAATTTCATCATATCCAATCTACCATGCTTGCACTGCCATTAGTCATAGAATTATGTTCATAAGTTATAATTCCATCTTCATATCATAAATTGATTCAAATACTTTACAACATTTATGGCTTACAACTTTTAATATCCATGTATCTTATGAGAGTCGTATAATAACCTCTTTTTTGTCTTCAACTTAATTATATTGCAGTAGCTGTTCAATAACTTTCAGGTTGATTTATTAACTTCATTAGTATCTATTTAATATTAATGTGCGCAAGATATTGGATTAAAAAATTTAATATACCATATTGGAAAGAAACAGTTTACCGATTGTGTTCAACTTTTTCCCCACCTTACTCCTATTTATAAACAATTTACTATGTAGTGTCTGGATAGCTATTTGGAAGTCGTTGATCCACTGAGAGCATAATTTTTTTTTTCCATTCAAATATAAATTTCAAGCATGGCGATGGAGTTCTGAATCATGCAAATAGTTTGCTACACAAAGCTATATAAAACCTTGAAGAAAAAGTAAAAAAAATCCTTCTTTTAATTTATAGGTTAATTCAACAAGATGCTTGCTTTTTTTTCTTCTTTTCTACTATATATCCTTTTTGTAGTATAAGCATTACTAAATAAAATATCCTATAATTGTAGGTGGTGTGTTTTTTTCTCAGCCTTTCTCTTCCTTTTTTTTTGAACCACTTCTTTTGGTTGTAAATGTTGTAAACGATCATCATAAATTTATGGAAACATCATTGTTTTTTCATTTGCTTTATCATTATGCCATTCCCTTATATGATGGAGAGTTGTGCATTGCGTTTCATTTTGAGCATAGGGTCCTTCAAGAAAGTTATATAGACTAGCATCTGGAATTATCATGTGGTTTGTTGCATCGGTATTCTTACTAACATAATCACCGGGATTCAAGGGGAACCTAACTCCATTTTCAAGACTAGAGAATGTTCCTTGCTATTTTTTTATTGTTGTTAACTATTTAATGAGACAGTTTCATCATTTATCTTCACCTTTTGGTTAACTCAGTTTTTGTGGAGAATTTGAAAGCAAATTATAAGCCATGAAATCGTGAGTAGTAGAGATTGTTGTATGATATTGCAAATTTTGATAGTGAATACATAAATTTCAAAGTAGTTGTAGGTTGAACTCATCGTGATGGGAAACCCCATAACAACAACTAATAGTCATCAAATAATTACAACCATATCGATTTCATATTACAATCTAAGAAAGATTTATGATAACTTATATGTGTTGATATCAAAAATGACACCAACACCCAAGGTGTTTTAGCAGCACTTGACAATTATTTTGGATCTAAAATTTGGAGCCACGAACACAGAAAAAACAGAAAAGAACAAAGAGTTTTATAGTGGTACGGCCTAGAAATAGCCTACATCCACTATTGGAGGGTTTCTCATTATCATCGTAAAGATTACAAGGTACATATTCTTTGTTTCAACATTCATTTTCTCTTTTATTACAGGTATTTCTCTCTCTTTCTCTCTTCTACAGGTGATTCACTTGAATTCAATGTGGAAATAGCAAGATCTCTATAGATGTGATAATTGTTGGAGGAATCTTCAATAATTAGAGCACTTAGATGATTTTCGGTGAATCCATGGAAGATATGATGTTGAATCAAGGTTTGATGGAATATTAATGCGGTTGGAATGGCTTGAAATGGTGGAGAAATCAATTGAATAGCACTTCGTGGAGCAAGGAATCGGTCCCTTGAATGTTGGAAGCCATGGGGTATTTATAGGTGTGGAGAGAATGAAGTGCAAAGGCTGAAATTATAGGTGCAGGCTATGAATCGGTCGTAATATTATTTACGAAAATGGCATTGGTCAAATACTTCTAACCTATCCATACTTTATGATGATCGACTGATCCATCCAGTTGTCATTTGACCGACTGATCCATCCAGATGGCCTCTGACCGACCGACCCATTCTTTTGTTCCCGACCGATCCGTGGCTTAAGAACGCGGCTGACCCATCGGGTATGAGCTTGACCGACCCTGAATGTGACTGACCCATGGTATTTGATACTGACGACCCATACCGTTTAGTATTGACTGACCTATTCTATGGGACACCGACCGATCCATAGCTTTTTTCTTATGCCCGATCCATCAATATATATGTGATTTTTAGTGGACGAACAATGTGCAACTTAAGTGATTATCATAATTAATCGTTGGAAGTTAAAACCAAAATTCTAACTATAACCGTGTGAGTAGCACGGGTTCGCACTTGTCTGAATAAGAACTATTTTCCGACCTTTGACCTCAGTGGTTTGCACAATTTACAATAATAATATAATCGATGTTGATATGTGAATAATTTGTATAATATCTACATAATTGCATATGATATATTCACTTTAAGGTCAACGAACATGTTTTCTATCTCTTTTGCTATCTAATTCAGATATGTGACTAAGTGCACGAGATATCTTCCCTAGGAGTAGAGATGGTACACCTCACAAAACATCGGCTTTACATAGGTACATTCTGACATCTCCTACCTTACTCTAAATATCGTTTACTTTTATAGAAACATGAAAATTTGATTTATTTAATTTTAATAATGGATAATTCACAATCTGGTAAGACCATCTTTAAAAAATGATAAATTTATATTATGATACAAAATAGTCTACACTATTGATGCAAGTGGATGACATGTAAAATGTTTTTATTCTTCTTAAACTTAACTAATGAAGTTGAGTTTCTATAAAAGTGTTTCATTTATTATTATATGTAAATTTAGTTAATAATACTTTGTTAAATTGGTTAATATTTATCTTCTATCATTATTATTACTAAAATTAGTTCGTTTTTATAAATTTGGTTTGTTTATCGTTTGTATTACTATTATGACTATTGTCATTGTTATAAACTAAATTAATTAATTTTTTATTACTATCATTATTATACGTAAACTTAGTTAACATAAATATTTGTACTTATCTCACTTACCTAAATATAATTGCAAAAAATTATATTTTCTATACTTGGACAATATATCCATAACTTTTGTTATAAATAAGTATATTCAAAAGCATTCTTATTTCCAAACTTATTTAAAGGATTAAACAGAGTTATCTAAAAAGAAACAGATATAAGATTAAACTCAAGCATGATTCCTCTAGTGTTAAGTGCAAAACAAATGATCATACCACTATATTTAAGAAGATCAAATTTGGAAGAATAAAATATCAATTCCTTTTATAAATCTCTTTGATAAATCCTTTTTTATAAAATATCTTATAAAAAAGATATCATATTTATAAATCCCTTTTTAAATATTTTATAAAACATTTTAAAAAAAACTTTACATAAATAATTTATTGCTCTCAATATATTTAAGAAAGAAATGATTACTTGAAACCGTGTCAAAAGAGTAACCTATTATTATTAGATAATAAAAGCTCTTTTTTAAATTTATAGAGAAATGATTTCCTATTTTAAACTAATATTGATAAAAATAAACTCCGTTATTTTAAAGCATCCTTAATGGGTGATTCAAAAATTCTTCAAACCGTTATGGTTATTTCATTTTAACAAATTAAGTAAATAGTCATTATTTTTAAATGATGCTACTAATTCAGTAAATCCTTATCAGGTATATAACAATTTTGGTGTATTTTTGTTTGATGAACTAATTTAAATTTTGATTTTGATTTAATTTATTCGTTTAAAACTAAAATATTTTGGATTTTATAACAAATATTTTTTTTGATATAAATATGTTTTAATAATGCAAACCAATATTTGCTCTTGTTTAATTTAGTTTCTTTTGACAAGTTTATTGATTTGGATTTGAAATTTATTTCTTATATTTTAATATTTAAACTCTTATCGTTATATATTTTGTTTTCAATATTAATGAAAATTTACCGTTAATTTAAATATAAATTATTCTATGGTTTTTCGTAACGGGGATTTTAAATTTGAAATACGTATAGTGAGATGTAGCAGTTGTGAAAATTTCATCGGAAAATTTGAATGTTTGTCGGTCGCGCAATTTTCAGTGCAAAGCTGCGCATAACAATTCAAATTTTTTACGAAACTTCGGACAAGCATGAAAAATATTTTATCCATTGTCATGAATTCGACGGCGTAATTCGTTTCGCGAAAATCAGACGTTTTGATCTCCATTTAATTGTTTTTCTGTCCAAATTTTACATTTAAAAGGGGTCCATAACGGATTTTTAAATGGAGCATCCTGACACTGCAAACTATATACTGTTGTGTCCTTCTCGTCCCATTAATTACTGCAATATATTCTTTTTCAGTTTCGGTGCTCAGTTTGCGCTGAAATTGCAAAAAGGCTTGCGCAGTTCTTTTTTGAAACACAGCCATTTGAGTTCGATGTGTCCGCATTCGGATCCTGCATACTTTTCTAGCCATTTTAGATCTGCAAAAATCTCCTTTTTATTTTAGTAAACCGTCCAGTTATTTTTTTTCGAAAGCTTGGCGTATGACAGTTTCAATCCTTCTACTTTTACAATTTTTTTCCATGCTTTAATGTCTTCCATGCGTTTATGTCATTCCCTAATGTCTTTTCATTTGCCAACCATTCCATTGCATTTAAACTAAAGTTACTATTCACTTTAATTTCCAAAGCTTACCTTATATGTTTTCAAAAGCCTTAGCATCATGCATTCCACAACCATTTGTTTCCTTCACGTCATTTTTTATTTATATGCATGGATAATGTTCCACTTTCATTTGCAATGTATAGTAAGTTCCACCCTTTCTAGGTTGCATGAGCATGCAACCGTTTCATTTCACGTTAGGAAAATATAGATCGAAGTAGCATTTCGAAATTAAAAAAAAAGTTTTAAATATATAACAGAAAAAAATGTGAAGGGGTATAATTTGGATCCATAATCTAAGGCAGAAGAAATGAATGCTCTTTACTATCTTGCACATGCATTCATAAATTAATATCATGCTTACTTTCCTTTCACTTTTGCTTCCTCCTCCTCCATTCAAAATAAGAGACCGAAGCCAACGTAAAGGGCTACCTAATTATGTAATAACATACATATGTGAAAGTTAACGTTGCCTGCACTCTCTTCTTTTTGTTCACGTAAAGCCCTTACTCCTTCCTCCTATAAACTCTTCCACCTTCCAACATCCCCACGGCCTTCCCTATGCCCATCATCGAACCTCGTACCACCAATCTTTCCCTCTGCCGATCACCGCTCCACCCTATGAAGCCGAAGGCAAGTGATGTCGCACCCTCGCTACGTCAGCATGGCCATCCAACCGCCACCAGTGATCCTCTTCCGCCACCTAACCTGCTACCGAGACCCTCAGATGAAACTCTACTACAACTCGAACGTGCCACCTGCCATTTTCCCTACCCCACTGAGAAGCTCGCCCCATGTTAGCCACAGGCAACTCCGCCTGCTGTCTGCTCCGATTCACATGAATTGCACCTTCCCATTTCCGCACCCACCAGCCAATTGACCCCAAGCCGAGCGTGGCCTCGCCCATCGCTACTGGCCTTTCCTCTCCGATTCCGGTGTGTTATGTGCATGCATGATCTGTGTGTTTGTGTGCATTGTACTATGTGTGAATTTTACCGTGTTATTATTTGCGTTAGTTTTGGTGTGTGTTTATATGTCGGGTTATGTTAGCTAGTTTTGGTGTGTTCATATATGGGTTTTCAGCAGTGCATGTGTCCTGTGTATGCGGATGTGTGCATTTGTGTGAGTGGGCATGTACGTACAATATGTGTATGTGTATTTTTATGTGTGTGTAAACGTCCCGTCGACTATACATATACATATACATATACATATACATATATATATATATATGTTTTTCAATTATGTGAGTTTTTAAAATATAAGTTATTTAAACGTTTATATGGTTTTGTGTGTGTTTTTTAAATATATATGTAATATTTTGTAAAAGAAAATGTTGTATTTATTTTTGTTCAGTTTATTTTGGTTTTGAGTTTCCGAAACCCATTCCCAAACCAAATAGCCGTACCGATCCATTGAAAATTTCTCCGACCGCCTCTTATTAAAATAAAATAAAATATTGAGTGATATCGAGCTGAAGCCATTCTAAATTGTGTTTGGAAATCATCACTTAATTTTACGTCAATCCATTCACCATTTCCATTTCAATGCCACGAAAGGTGAGTTTATCTCACACTTGACTTACGTTATTCATGGATGTCAGATTAATAATGAACTGTTATATGAAATGTATAGGATTACTGATAGAAATTATTTGATTTGATATGTATGCACATTTCATATATGACACGATATATTCATATGATATGTAGATGCACTTATGATCTATATGTTGTGATTGTTGTTTGTGATTGTTAATACCCCTAGTCTAGGGCAAATCACTAAGGGTTGAAATGATACATACCCGAACAGACATTAGATTAGGGAAAAATTGTTATGGGTTGAAATGATAGACATGAACGATTTTACTGAATTTGGTATTGTGTGTTGAAATGATAGACCCGTAGAAATATCATAAATTGCGGGTTGAAATGATAAATATCTGTATCACTTAACCATAGGGTAGAAAAATATATGCGGACACCATTGGTCATGCTTTTCGAAGTAAAGTGATTTGAAAATTTGATTTAAAATAACAACATAAGATTTTATATTTTTCTATTTATATTTTAAAGATTTTTAAACTTAAATTTTGTAAATTTTAAATTATATGTTTTAAAATGTTTTATAAGTAAATATGTATTTAAATATTTATCTAAGATGTTACCTATAGTTTTATTTATTTTAAACCATATAATTTAATCATATAAGTATTTTACATTTTTTTATATAATAAATAGTTCTTTTAAACCTATTTTTATATTATTTTAAACTTATATGTTTATAAAGCTATTTTCTATCAAATTTAATAAATTTATAAACATATGTTTATATCCATTTTTGAAAGTTAAATTTTATATATTTTTGTAAATTTTAATAATAAACTCAAAGATGGATAAGTTAGGGTTTCCGAGATTTGAATTTATATGTAACGATTTTTGAATTATATGACTTGAGAATTATAAGTCATGATATGTTTTGTTTAAATTGAATATAAGTTTTGATTTGTATTATATATATTGAATTCGGACTGAAATACTGGATTTTATGAAAATTGAAGTTAAATGTTATAGTATTGATTTATATTATAATTTGAAACCTTTAAGATATGATAATCTTATTCGATTTGATTAAAGCGATTTAAATGAGTTGTTTTCAAATTTAAAAATCGAAGTTAAATATTTAATTTTAAATTCAAAATTTGAACATGGGATTTGTATAAACGATTTTATAAAGCGATTTATAATAATGACCATGGTGTGAAAAACCTAAACGGTTAGTTGTTAAAGAGACCGGGGTCGAATATTGTCATACGCTCTGCCAATACCGAAAACCACTTTAACAACTGTGTATGCGGTGGTGTTCCAGAATGAAGTAGGATGGATTTGGAGGCGTTTACTGGATTTGAAGAAAGAGAACGATGATGGATAGCCTAGGCCTTCGGGTAATAATTAAAATGACTAAACAGGGGCCATACTCAGGTTAATGTGTGCTAGCTCCTCTCAGCAGACATGCTTCTTCGATACCATATATATTACTTTGTGATTGATTGGCGCCTTTAATTTTAGGAGTATTGTCTGGGGTGGGAGGTAGTCGCGACTATGCGTTACCACCAGCCTGGGTCCACAACCCGGTAGAATCCTAATGATGGGTATTGCCACGATGACTTGTCATATTTGTCCTTAGCGAGCCCCTACGATTTTGATTTTTGTCGTACCTATGTAGTGCCCTCTAATAGCCACTACGTTACGGTGGACTTTACGGTATAGACTACGGTATTATAAACGGTGTAAGGGTAAAAATGTAATCTCGCTTACGCTATTTTTAATATTTTATATTTAAACATAGACAATATTATTATAGCGTATTGTATTATATGATATTAGTTTAACAGATCCTTAGAGGATGGTGACCCCAAATATCCTTTAAGTTACTGATGCATTTCATTAAACATTTCATTTGAGTTGATTTACTTACATGAGAATGTTAGTCCTGATCCGAGTTGTTTTTTCATTATTGCTTGGGTCAGATCGAGTATTGCAGCCTTCGAGATTTACCTTAGAGTTGAAGCTTATGTTGGGTCTTGCTCACTTGTATCTACCTATTCAGTTTCTCCAGTCTTCATCTATTCTTGTCGTTTCAATTTCATATAGTTATCATAAATTCACTGTATTAGACTTTCGCTGTATTGTTTATCTAAACTCTATTGTAAATTTTTATTTAGTAGCTTCATGAACTACTATTGTATTATGTATTTTCCATTGTGAGATATTATATTGCTCTGTGATCTGTGATTCTGTGATTTATTCTATTTACCTTAGAAGTTAATAACATTATGTCATTTCGAACAATTCGAGTTGGTTTAATTACCGTCTTGAAATGGATGTAAAATGGTATGTTACATGTGGTATCAGAGCTTTAATTTATCAAAGCTTTAGCTTATATGGTAAAAACTCATTATAGATAGGGTAGTGATACCCTAGATTGAGTGGAATTGGTTGCCGAATCCTTCTTGAGAGAGCGTATTTTGGAAGTGTAACGACCCGGATTTTTCGGCCATTTGAATTCGAATATTTAAATTGGTTTTAAATATTTTATTTGAATTATTTATGGTATTTAATATCGAAATCGTTAAACGACGACTGAGCATTTATATTTATATTTAAAACGAACTCAAAACTGTGCGGTAGTTCGTAAAATCAAATTTCAACTTCAATTGACTATAATGAATCCATGTTAAGTCGGATTTTGGTGAAACAAGAAGCGTCTGAATCTAGTTGATAATATTTTTTAATGGAGGAGAAAAATCGAATTTTTGTATTATAGATTTTATTTTACGTCCAAATCAAATTTCGAAATAGTCGCTGTGGAATCATTTATACGCCGTAACGGATTATTTAATATAATTAAATATTGGCTTCGGATTTAGACAAGTCCTTTGAGGCGTGGTTATAATTTAATTTTTAGAATTTTACTGTAATTTTTAATTTGTAAAATAAGCAACTTTTTATTTGGAGTATTTTGCACCCTATATCAATATTTTGGGGTTGCACAGAATAGGTTAAACTACCGATATTATTATATTTTTGGGATCGTGGCATACTGCTGAGCACGATGGTATTTTTATTTCTGTCGATAGCAGGTCGTATGCGGACAGATTTCGATATTGCGTGGTACGTTAATTTTAAAACTAAATACATGCATAGTCGACCCTACTAACATAGATGCATAAAACTATGTTACTTCGTTAGGCCTTCATACTTAAGCAAGTTAATTTATAGAATATTTCTTTGCTTACCAACAAGAAGACATGAATCTCAACCAGTGATATATTTCTTGGCTGACAAATGGACCCAACAACGCAAATGGTGGTAATCAAATCACGGACCATATCATAATCAAATAAACGGTGTAAAAGCATTATACACTTTAAAATTTAATTCACGCTGTAAAATAGTAAACCCATTTTTAAGCCTTTGAATCATCAAATCAAGCACGTGCGAATGGAAAGCTATATCCTATATTAGCCTATATGCTAACATGTACACATGCTATACCATGTGATTACTTAAACAGATGTTTCTTTATATCTGCGCAGACACTGTAAAGCCCCATCAAATTAAAAGAACCCATGCGCTTGTACTGTATACCCTACAACTTCACAATTAAGTACAAACCTAGAGCTAAGCCTAATACCCTACTTACACAAAACCTTGATGGCCAAGTTATTTACTTTCTTGCATGCCAAACAATAGGAAGCGTGCGTGCCAAACTACTCGAGCCTATATATACACCTGTCGTTGCTCCTTTCAGCAAAAAAAAAAAAAAAAAAAAAAAAGGAAACCCCTGACGCCCGTGCCACTTGCATTCTTTTCCTCCCACCATAACACTAATTCGAAACCATACAAAGTGAAAAGAAAGAAAAAAAACGAAAATTTAAGGGGAGGCGAACCCAGAGTGTGGCGAGTTGCACTGTGAAGGTGGTGCTCGGTCGGAAATGGTCGTAGCGTTCAGGGGGAGGTCGGAGGTGGACAGTTCGTGCATGCGGGGGGGAGTATTCGGTTTTGTCAGGGGGTTTTCATGTTTGGGAAAGGAGAAGTTGTGAATGGAGAGAGGGGCGCATGCATGGAGAGGCGGTGCAGCTGTTGAAGCTGCAGTGGTCTGGAATGATGAAGCTGCTATGCCAAATTCTTGCGGTTAGAAAAAAAAAGAAAAAAAAGAAAAAAAAATACACATGAAGAAAGGAGGATCTGTAGCATGGTATATGTCCATGCGAGAAGAAGAGTGATAGGAGCACGTGTGGGATGATAATGAATTTGGACTTGGGCTCTTGTGGTTCTTTTATGAAAAAAAAAAGATTTTAAGAAAGGATGAGGGGTCCATGGTAGGAAGGTGTGAACTATGGCTGGCTGTGTAAAGGAAAAAGAAGAAAAATAATGCAAAGAAGAGAAAGGGGAAAAGTATGAACTGGGGATTCTTTGCTGCACATCATTTCGGACGTTGGGCATTTAAAGAAAAAAAAAAAGGAACAGCAGCAGTCAGATTTTCCGGTTAATTCTAGATGCTGGTTCAAAATTAAACAGGGCGACGCGCAAACCACCGATCGAAATAAGGTGAGTTAATTCTCACACATTTCTGAAATACTAGGATGTGCTAAATTCATATAAAATTTAAATTGGTTGATTGGATGCCTTGGATGCCTATGGTTGCTTTAATGGTTGACGTTAAATTTATTATCATCGTTTAAAATATTTCTATGTACTGATATGAAATATTTTAATGATCTGTGTTGCAGGGAAGAACAGGTAGGAGGAACCAAACCGGTTCCTCAAATATTTATTTTGTTGTTATTTCATATTTTATATGAACTGTTCAAGACCCGTTGACTTTAAACCCTGTTGATTGTTGAATATGGTTGAGTTTTGAATCAGTAAATAGTATGGTTGATAAATAAATAGCAGATGGCCTAGATGTACACCGTTTTATAAAGATCGATTCATTGTCAGGTGAATCACTAGAAAAGAAGTTATGAAATTTTATTTTTACCAAATATAGATTTTTAAATATATTATTTTAAGTGAAGTTTTAAAAAAGAGAATAAATCAACCACATCTATACTTTGATTGGTTTGACCAAAATCTACTGTGCGCGAAGCACGTGCTTATTAAGTGATTGTTATTAACCGATTTTATTTAGCTAATTCAAGTGACCAGAAGTAGCGTAACAGTAAGAACGGGTTTATATTGATATTGATTTAATAGAAATCAAAGTGAATAGAATTATGTAGATTTATCCATTTTCTATTTATTTAAATAGCAAGATTTGATAACGATTGATTAACAGGTTAGTCGTGTTTAGAGTTGAACAGTTAACGGCGTTAACTGAAATTGTTTATTAAATTGGTTCACTAATTTAAAGAGAGTAGTTAAACGAGATAAGTTATAAAAATGCGCCATTTAAAGAAGAGATGATATTTCATCAAGAAGTAATTAAAATGGGGATTTGTTGTGATATAGGGAATGAGTATCGGTTTTTGTATTACAACGGATATTTATCTTAAGATAAGAATGTCGTTGATCAAGGTCTGAGAGGTAATTAAAATACCCCAACTTGAACAGCTTCAGGATTATCAAGGGATAATATTAGTCGTAATGGTGGAGATGTTTTGAGAAATAATAACATAACGTTATTTGAAATGTCGGAAATATATATGATAAGATTCCAGATTAAAAGGGAATTAAAAAGGGATTAGAGAATATGAAATGATATTTCCCTAATAAAGGAAAAAAAAAAGATTGGTGGAAATATAACGGTGGTTTCAAAATATTGAAATAGAATTTAAATGGGTTTATTCAAAAAGGATGAGGAATGACTTTGGTATTCAAATATCAAAGCCATAGAAATTGTCGTAATGAGTGTTTACGAATGGAATGTTGAATCGATAAGGTAATAAGTAATGTTATAAAAATGTTTTGAAAAGTTAGTTGAAGGTTACATAAGATATGATTTCGAGATATTGTCTAGGTATATAAGTAGAAGGATTTGAGTATAATTATATATTAAACCAATATATTATTTTTGGGTATTTCAATCGATATATTATTTTTAAATGGCCAAGTGATGCTGTGTGTAAACCCATGGATCTATTTGTTTTTATGGTTATTTATTTGATAGTTAAATAACCGACTATCAAAATTTGACCCAACGTTATTGGTACGGAAAGACCGGGATCGAATTATATTCGAAAACCATTCCGACCAATAAATACGAATACGGTGAAGATGCTGATCGAGATGGAGCAATTGAAGACCGTAAGTCTCCATGAGCGGAAGAACTATTGTTAAATACCTCTGGCTGATCCCCAGAGTTAACGACGATTCTGTCGTGATTGGAATCTGCGGATTGCAAGGACTTCTCGCTACTAATCTATAGGGTGATTCCTAGGATGTGGTAGGAGGGTGCCTTCGGTTCATCCTGTTCCTGGATGACGTGTATGGACGATGTGAATGGTGGCCAGATGTTTCAAAAAGTCGATTATAGCCTCAAGCCTCATCAACCGGGAAATGACAAAAATCGGGCAGGCAGCATGGCTATGTGGGTCGCACCCATTAGGGTGTATTGTCACCATCTAGAGAATATTCATATTTGTTACTTCTTTTCATTTCTGTATCTCCCGGGGATTACGGTGGTCGCGCGACAAAAAGCCGTAAGGTGACAATATGCTCGATACACTCAAGAGAAATGAGTGGTCGGTCATGTGTGGGCCGGGTTGCAAGACGTTCTTGTTGAACCCAGTGTATTCGTCTCTAGAGATACACTATCGGCAGGTGGTCCCATACCTTGTCATAGTTGGAAATCCAATCTTCAATAAGCGCCCACGGTTTTGATTGTATACTATATATGTGGAGCGTGAGATGCAAGCGTTCTGCTAGATTCTATTTACTTGTATTTAGACACTATTATAATATCAGAAGAAGATATTGATTTCAAAACGATTTGGGTTATAGTAAGGTAAAAACCATCCGTGTTTATGTGTGGACTGGCCTTACTATTATTCTTTTATTTCAAAAGGATTTCAAAGTTGAACAAGTTGGTTGCTGTATGAATTTATCACTGAAAGTATTTCAGACTGACCTGGGTGAATTTTGTTTTAAATCAAATGTGCTCGGGTCAGACCGAGTACATGTACAGGTTAGGTTTCGCTTGGAGCTTCAGAAGAGGAGTTGAAGTCGAGACATATTCCATATATATACTGGTACTAGTTTATTTCCGCTGTGTGTTGTATTGATCTGAATGTATACTCTGATGTTGTGATATACAAATTTTGTATAAAGTATTTCTGATTATTATATTTTGTCCATTCCGTTGTGAGACTCTGATCTTCTTATTCTTCTATTCTAATATTTCTTTCTTTCTTCTCTCATCCTCTAACTTCTTTCTATTAGCTTTCTGGGTTTTCGATATTTGAGTTTGGATACGGGACGTGTTAGTGTCTGGATTCAAGTGTCGAAATTCCCGGGTCGCTACAGGAAGTATAAACAGTTTTTAAATGTCTTTAAATGTTTAAACAAATATTTTCAAATATAAAATTTTGTTTAATATTTAAATCTTCTTTTGAAAATTTCATTCCATTTGAATCCATCTTTCTTTGTAGATCCTCTTTGATAACGTTCTTTCATTCGTTCAGCTTTTAACTCGAATTCTATAACTTATCCTTGTCCATAACAAGATAAGAAGTAGAAGGAGAGTATAAATCTTCTAGCAAGGTTATTTTTATTAAATATTAGTTTTAAATGGGTATTTTGAAAGATATTACTATATAAGTTCTTTTTAATGAAATATTGAATTTTGATATTTGTAAATAACCCCATGTTTTGGTAATACCAATATTTTGTAAAAAAAATATATGCAATGTATTTGAACTTATGGGATTAAATAAGTTTTATAAGTTTAAATATATATAATTTGGATTTAAAAATATTTAGATATAGTGTAGTGTCCCGAAATTCCGGTACTATTTGAGCTGACCAAATAACACAAGTCCAACTCAAATTGCACTGGAAACCAGAAAACTAATAGAAAGAAAACAGAGGGTGGGGATAGATAAGATAGAAACTTAGAATAAAAGAAGAAGAGGAATATACAACATTAGAGTAACACGAATCTCACAGTAGAAAGAACGATATATAATAAATACATAACTTTGAAATAAAATCAGTATATGTATACAGTAGCATTATCAGAGTATAACACTTACAACATAGCGGAAATAATTATAGCTATATAATCCTGAAGCCTCCTGCTCCAAGCTCACTAGGCATATCTGTAAAATCCTCACTACTTGACTGCCCGTACAAAATTGGTCACCCAAGAGTTTAGGGAAAACAAAACAAAACAAACTCTGGGTCAGTCATGGGACTGGTGTTAGTAAAACAGTTTAAAACAGTTTGAGAAAATAAACGATATCTCATAAGACCACGCCGTATAATGGAACGGGTTTTTCCCTTATGAGAATCCAAAATAGTCTTTATATCAAATTCTTTTGATATCATAATAGTGTCTATCAACCACAATATAATAATTATCTAGCAGAAACGCTTTCACCTCACGTTCTACATACATAGTATACAATCAAAATTGCGAACACTTATTGGATAATGGATTTCCAACTATGACAAGGTATGGAACCACCTTCCGATAGTGTACCTCTAGAGAGGAATGCACTGGGTTCAACAAGAACATCTTGCAACCCGACCACATTTGACCGACCACTCATTTCGCTTAAGTGTGTCGAATGTATATCACCAACGGTTGGGATCAGCAACCGTTTCCTTAATGGGACAGCATCGAATAGATTAAAGAATGAAGTGAATATTCTCTAGATAGGTGATAATACACCCTACTTGGCAGCCAACCACTTAGCCATGTTGCCTACCTGATTTTTGTCATTTCCCAATTGTGAGGCTAGAGGACACGCTTATCTCTAACAGATCACACAGTTATTTACTTTGAATCTCACATCATCATACCAGCCAAATCACAAATTGATTTCCCCAAAAATACAACGGGTATATAGCTAAGAGAAACGAATTCCTCCTCCACCAAATGTATATACATTTGAAGAGGTCAACTTACGTTATCCATTAAATATACTCTGTCAGACATCCTTCCATACAGGTCGTCCTGGGACTGGACAAACCAAAGGCACTATTCTGCAAACGGGACAGCCCTTGCATAACTCCGTCTTCAATTATCTTCATCATATTTGATCGCAATGATAACGACCATATAGAGTGGTCTTTAGATAATGAATCTGATCCCGGTCTCTCTGTATTGACGATGGAAAAATTGTCAAAAACTTTGATAGTCGGTGAGTTAACTATCAAAGAAAAACACATGTGCAACTAATGATATTATTTCCAGATGGAAATTATATCGGTCAATCATCACTTAACATTTATCTCTTTATTTCATTAATTTATTTATTTCCTGTTTCCATATATTCAGCATTCCTTATTTTCTAAATTTAGAAAATATACGTTATTAATCATTGGAAAACATTTTCGTCTCTTTTTCTCGTATCACTGTCGTTCCAGTATTCTTTATCATCAAACATTTCATTTTCTAGGATTAGAAAATATCTCTGATTATATTTGGAAAATGTTTTCAAAACTCATTCATTGGATTTAAACAGATGTTTAAATAAAACATCGTTATGCCAACTCGAACCATTAACACTTATTAACTAAATTCAATTAACTCCTTCACTATCGAACCTTAACCATTCCTTTGTTAAAAACGAAGTCAATCAAGTTGGGGTATAACTACCTCTCATACCTTAACTGAACAACATTTCTAACCTCGAAATAGACAAAGTTCACCCTTTAAATCTTTAACAAACTTCCTTACGTAACTCTCGGATTCTATTTACAATCCACTTCTTTATTGAAAAACATTGATTATAACTATAGCGTTATAATCCCTACTTCTGAAATATCTAACTCCAAAATATAATTCGATTAACTCAAATAAATTAACCCTAACTCCATTAACTTTAACTTGATTAACTTTAAATCATTAACTTTTATCACTTAACTCCTTTCGAATAAACTACATTCAATTAGCTCCTTTCGAATAAACTATATTTGATAACTCCTTTAACCTTATTCGAATAAACTATATTCGATTAACTCCTTTAACTATATTCGAATGAACTATATTCGATTAACTCCTTTAACTCTATTCGAATAAACTATATTCGATTAACTCGTTTAACTCTATTCGAATGAACTATATTCGATTAACTCCTTTAACTCTATTCGAATAAACTATATTCCGTTAACTCCTTTAACTCTATTCGAATAAACTATATTCGATTAACTAATATTCGACTAACTCTTATTCGAATAACTAATATTCGATTAACTCTCTTCGAATAACTAATATTCGGTTAACTCTCTTTCGAATAATCAATATTCGATAACCCTCTTTCGAATAACCAATATTCGATAACTCTTTTCGAATAACCAATATTCAATTACTTCCTTACGAATAAACTATATTCGATTAATTCCTTTCGAATAAACTATATTCGATAACTCCTTTTTAATTAACTCTATTCGATTTACTCTAATCGATTAACTCTATCAATTAACTCTATTTGATTAATTCTAATTCGATTAACTCTATTCAATTAACTCTATTCAATAACTCTAATCGATAACTCTAATTGATATATTCTATTCGATTAACTCTAATCGATAACTCTAATTGATTAACACTATTCGATTAACTCTTATCTACAACTCTATTCAATTAACTCTATCCTTTAACTCTAATCGATAACTCTTTTGTATCTCGTTAATTCCCTTTTATAATCCTATTTATTTTCCAAATAAATATTCCTTTTATAATTTTATTTATTTAACAAACAAATATTTCCTTTTCAGTTCCTTTTCAATTCTATTTGTAAATGTTTTACAAATATTTCCTTTTCAATTCTACTTGTAAATGTTTTACAAATATTTACTTTTCAATTCTATTTATTTGACAAATAAATATTTCCTTTGATTTTATAATTATTTTCTTTTCAATATAACATTGAATATTTCCTTTTTAACATTCCAGTATTCCTTATGGTATTTAACGTACCATATAACAATGATCAATATCATTCAAACACACATAATCAACAACATATTATATATCACATCATATATTACAATATATGAGATGAACAGTATTATAAATATTGAGGAATCCAATTGGATCCCTCCAACCTGTTTTCTTGCATCCACAGAAGTTACACAATATAATTCACATCGATATCACTTCAGTATGAAATATTCTGATAAACAGAATCAATATTTAGTTAACGATTTATATATATATGTATATATCGTTATCTAAAATTTTAACCAATCATTTAGCAATTCAATCAAACAGTCAGCACACTGCAATCATCATCATTTATCAGTTCTAATTATACGTTATAAAAATATGAACTGACAGAGTTGGTGAGTTTTACTCACATTGTAGAGTTATCGTTAAAAATGAATAACTATCTTTGATTCAGACGGACAATTTATTTCGCTATAAATTGTAACGAGTTCCACTTCACTCCCACTTAGTCCCATTGGGTAGCTCCCGTCCATACGATCCAATGGATCTTGTTTTGCTGAATTTCGTTCATGTATGAATTTGTTATGCTCAATACAAATTAATACTCTATTAAATTGAAATAAACTTTGAATTTAATTCCATATGGGCCTTACCCCCATGTTTCCAAACCTGGCCCAACTAGAAAACAAACCCGCCCGCTTCCTTACTTCTTCCTCCCAGTAATACATTCGTCTTTTCCAATGGCCATTGCCATTCTTTCTTCGATCCTATCCTTCTTGTTTCTCAATGGAAAAACGCAACACCCCCACCTTCGTTCTCCTCTTGGCGAACACTTTCATTTCACCACAAAAAGGACACACTCGCACCTCTCTTCCTGTCGCATTCTTCCCTGGCTCCAAGCCGCGACACCAGTAAACTATCGACCCTTTTTATTTCAATGAAATCCCAAAAAAACATAAATCAGTCGATTCGATCTCCTGATTCATAATACGAACTCGAATTCCACAATAAACCCTCACAAAAGCAACGAGCTTGAACCCAAACTTGCATGTCGGCTACCCCAAACTTGCTTCGCACTCTGTATTTTGTATACCAAGTTGAAGAGAATGTTGACAGGATTACAACTATATAACTTTCATTATTTGTTGATTTTTATTTGCATTGTATGGATTTTTCAACTCACGAAAAGTTTGGTTTTTCTAATAAACATGACGGTGGTTTTTCCATTGATTGAAGAAAGAAGTTTAGGGTTAGGATAGGTTAGTGAGGGTATTATATAGGATAGTTTATATATTTTTTTATTTGAATTTTATATTAAATTATATTGAACTGCTTGTATTGGTCTTCTAAAAATCCGTACGATCACATACGGTACCCAAAAATCATGAAAATGGGCACGCAGCTACAGTTCGACATTACGGACCTAACAAAACAGGTTTCGTTGAACTCCGACTCTGTTTGCTCACAACGTATTTTTAACTATCAAAATACTGATTGTTTTTCAGATTAAAATCCCGTACGGCCACATACTGACTCTAAAAATCACAAAAATTGAAATCTAACAATAATTTAATATTACGGATCCAACAAAATTTGTTTCATCGAAAACGGAGGTCGTTTGCAAAACTGGCTATTTTTAAAGCTCTAAATAACCCATTCAAATATATAAATATATTTAAAAATAATTAAATTTAATTTTATAAATAAATATTATCGTATATATTCACAATAGAATATCATTCAGCTCCAAAATATTCCTATATGAATTTCTAACTCGATATTCGATTTATAACGAAATTCCTTTTATATATCGTTATAAAATATATATGAATTCCATAGCGACTTTTCTGAAATTTGATTTGGACATAAATCAAAATCTACACGAGAAATCTCGATTTTTCTCTTCCATTAGAAAAATATACTTCACCAGCTCCGAACGTTTCTTGTTTCATGGAAATCCGATTTAAAACGGATTCTGTATATTCATTTAAAGTTCGAATCGCCAAATAGCGAACTGCAGCGCCATTTCGAGCTCGATTTAAATTATAATATAATTATACGTTCAACTGTCGTTTATATAATATATTCGTTAATATAATTCAACTCTAAACTGAATTATATATTATATATGATCCAATTCACACAATATTGTTAATTCCACTATTTCCGGCTATTTCGGAAATTAAATATATTATTCTATTATTACTATTAAATTAAGTATTCAATATTATTTAATTATGGCCATTTTAAGTTACCAAACCATTATTTTGAATAATTAAATAAATTATTTATAATGGCGTAAAATACGTATCGTTACATTCTTCCCCCCTTAAAATAATTTCGTCCTCGAAATTGTTAAGGTAGAAACAAACCCTATTAACTGGGTAAAACTATTTGTTTACTCCTTACATTTCAGTTTCAACTAAGCCAATTAATTTCAGTAAAAATATTAAGTCATTTCTACTAACGAAAATTTCCCAAAATCCTGAAAATTTTCTAACATCTTGAATTTCCAAAAAAATTCGCCCGCACCTCCTTTGTACTGGTCAATAGAACTCAGACTCGCCTCTCTAGACCTTCTTCAAACCAAAAGAAAATCAAATAGCCAAGCGGTTTTCCAATTCGGCTCATCAAAATCTCAAACCCATATATAATATTAATTGGTACCATTTTGTTGGGCATATCAATATATCCATTCCATGTGTTATCAATTCTGCATATACTAATGTCATCTCAATCATTCGGTTATACCCAAGCCGAATTCTGTTCTTAACTCAGATTCCATTTTTAATTTCAACTCTTAACTTACCAGTCCAATTCAATTTCGGATTGTCTCTAATCCATTCTAATTCGATACTTTCTATCTCAATTCATTTTCCACTTAACTGGTTTCAATTCAATTTCTATTTCTATTTGCTTTTACAAATTCTAGTTTAATTTGTTTTAATCCAAACAATCTTCCCAGGGAATTTCAAACAGTTTAGCTTTTCTAAAACCAGACAACCCTTTTCAGGATTCAAACAACTTGCTTTTCACAAAACAATTCAAAAATAAAATCTTTGGTAGTAATCCGTCACTTAGCCACTCGAAAATGAACGCTAATGATGTCGCGATTCATTATCAGGGTTATTTCCCAGCTATCGAAGTGAGTTTAATACTATAACAATTTCAAAACTAATCTAAACACCTTCATTTTGAAATCACTTTCAAAATATCCTTCACAATGCTTGTAAACAATTTAAAATCTCCCGGGATTTTAAAATTCTCATATATTTAATCCAATTCCATTTACAAACACCTTTCCAAATTTCCAGGGTTTTAATTTCAATTCAGATTTAAATTCAGATTTAATTCGTTTCGTAACACTTATACGAATTTTGATAGGTTATTTACATAACCAACTCAATTTTAATCTTATTCGATTAATATAGCAACCAACACATCCAATATATTATAATATATCAAATATCTATACTTTGTTTATATCAAAACATAATTTGGATAAAATTATTTCATTTACCATTATTTCAAAACATACTGTGTCGGTTCATCGTATTCAAGTGTTTAGAAATTCCTACCGATACACTGGATCAAACTGATCGACCAGAACTCATAAACAACTTAATCAATAAATCTCCAAAATATAAAATCATTTTATATTAAACAACAAATACGCTCTCTCGTATATATACACTCAACTCAATCTAGGGTATTACTAAGCCCATCTCTACTGAGTCACGCCATAGATCCAAGGTAATAACTAACCTTCAGCTCTGATACCAACTGCAATGTCCCAGCGATTTCGGTAGGCTTTTCAACCATCCCTCAACCCCCAAGCAGCAGGATAACCTCCCACCGTCGCCTACAGAGGTACCCCAACACCATGTTTTACAACCAGCCTCTCGACTCGACCAACCCCCATTTTGGGACATGTAGGAGTAAGTGTCTCCAGTTCGCCACGTAACGCGAAGCGAGAAACCCCAATCATGCGTACCAATTAAGCAACATGGACTGGTATGAGTAAAACAGTTTAAAACAGTTTGAGAAAATAAACGATATCTCATAAGACCACGTCATATAAGGAACAGGTTTTTCCCTTACGAGAATCCGAAATAGTCTTTATATTAAATTCTTTGATATTATAATTGTGTCTATCAACCATAATATAGTAATCATCTAGCAGAAACGCTTTCATCTCACGTTCTACATGCATAGTATACAATCAAAATCATGAGCACTTATTGGATAATGGATTTCCAACTATGACAAGGTATGGAACCACCTTCCGATGGTGTACCTCTAGAGAGGAACACACTGGGTTCAACAAGAACATCTTGCAACCCAGCCACACATGACCGACCACTCATTTCGCTTGAGTGTATCGAATGTATATCACCAACGGTTGGGATTAGCAATCGTTTCCCGAATGGGACAACATCGAATAGACTAAAGAATGAAATGAATATTCTCTAGATAGGTGATAATACACCCTACTTGGCAGCCAACTACTTAGCCATGTTGCCTGCCCGATTTTTGTCATTTCTCGGTTGTGAGGCTAGAGGTCGCGCTTATCTCTGACAGATCACACAGTTATTTATTTTGAATGTCACATCATCATTCCCGCCAAATCACAAATTGATTTCCCCAAAAATACAATGGGTATACAGCTAAGAGAAATGAATTCCTCCGCCACTAAACGTATATACATTTGAAGAGGTCAACTTACGTGATCCATTAAATATACTCTGTCAGACATCCTTCCATACAGGTCATCCTGGGACTGGACAAATTTAAGGCACTATTCTGTAAACAGGACAACCCTTGCATAACTCCATCTTCAATTATCTTCATCATATTTGATCGCAATGCTAACGCCCATACAGAGTGGTTTTCAGATAATGAATCTGATCCCGGTCTCACCGTATTGACGACAGAAAAATGGTCAAAAACTTTGATAATCGGTGAGTTAACTATCAAAGAAAAACACGTGTGCAACCATTGATATTATTTCCAGATGGAAATTATATCGGTCAATCATCATTTAACATTTATCTCTTTAGTGCATTAATTTATTTAATTCCTGTTTCCGTATAATCAACATTCCTTATTTTCTAAATTTAGAAAATATACGTTATTAATCCTTGGAAAACATTTCCATCTCTTTTTCACGTATCACTATCATTCCAGTATTCTTTATCATCAAACATTTCATTTTCTAGGATTAGAAAATATCTCTGATTATATTTGAAAATGTTTTCAAAACTCATTCATTGGATTTTAAACAGATGTTTAAATAAAACATCGCTATGCCAGCTCGAAACATTAACACTTATTAACTAAATTCAATTAACTCCTTCACTATCGAACCTTAACCATTCCTTTATTAAAAACAAAGTCAATCAAGTTGGGGTATAACTACCTCTCAGAGCTTAACTGAATAACATTTCTAACCTCGAAATAGACAAAGTTAACCCTTTAAATCTTTAACAAACTTCCTTATGTAACACTCGGATTCTATTTACGAATCCACTTCTTTATTGAAAAACATTGATTATAACTATTGTGTTATAATCCCTACTTCTGAAATATCTAACTCCAAAATATAACTCGATTAACTCAAATAAATTTACCCTAACTCTATTAACTTTCATTCATTAACTCTTATCACTTAACTCATTTCGAATAAACTATATTCGATTAACTCCTTTCGAATAAACTATATTCGATAACTCCTTTAACTCTATTCGAATAAACTATATTCGATTAACTCCTTAACTCTATTCGAATAAACTATATCCGATTAACTCCTTTAACTCTATTCATATAAACTATATTTGATTAACTCCTTTAACTCTATTCAAGTAAACTATATTCGATTAACTCTTTTAAATCTATTCGAATAAACTATATTTGATTAACTCCTTTAACTCTATTTGAATGAATTATATTCGATTAACTAATATTTGACTAACTCTTATTCGAATAACTAATATTCGATTAACTCTCTTCGAATAACTAATGTTCGATTAACTCTCTTTCAAATAACCAATATTTGATAACTCTCTTTCGAATAACCAATATACGATAACTCTTTTCGAAGAACCAATATTCGATTAATTCCTTTCGAATAAACTATATTCGATTAATTCCTTTCGAATAAACTATATTCGATAACTCCTTTTTAATTAACTCTAATCGATTTACTCTAACCGATTAACTCTATCAATTAACTTTATTTGATTAATTCTAATTTGATTAACTCTATTCAATTAACTCTATTCAATTAACTCTATTCAATAACTCTAATCGATAACTCTAATTGATTTTCTCTATTCAATTAACTCTAATTGATTAACACTATTCGATTAACTCTAATCGATTAGCACTATTCGATTAACTCTAATCAATTAACTCTATCCTTTAACTCTAATCGATAACTCTTTTATATCTCGTTAATTCCCTTTTATAATCCTATTTATTTTCTAAATAAATATTCATTTTATAATTTTATTTATTTAACAAATAAATATTTCCTTTTCAATTCCTTTTCAATTCTATTTGTAAATGTTTTACAAATATTTCCTTTTCAATTCTATTTGTAAATGTTTTACAAATATTTCCTTTTCAATTCTATTTGTAAATGTTTTACAAATATTTCCTTTTCAATTCTATTTATTTAACAAATAAATATTTGCTTTGATTTTATAATTATTTTCTTTTCAATATAGCATTGAATATTTCCTTTTTAACATTCCAGTATCCCTTATGGTATTTAACATACCATATAACAATGATCAATATCATTAAAAACACATAATCAACCACAGATTATATATCACATCATATATTACAATATATGAGAAGAACAATATTATAAATATTGAGAAATCCAGTTGGATCCCTCCAACCTGTTTTCCTGCATCCACAGATGTTACACAATATAATTCACATCGATATCACTTCAGTATGAAATATTCTGATAAACAGAATCAATATTTAGTTAACGATTTATATATATATATATATATCATTATCTAAAATTTTAACCAATCATTTAGCAATTCAATCAAACAGTCAGCACACAGCAATCATCATCATTTATCAGTTCTAATTATACGTTATAAAAATATGAACTGATAGAGTTGGTGAGTTTTACTCACATTGGAGAGTTATCGTTAAAAATGACTAACTATCTTTGATTCAGATGGACAATTTATTTCGCTATAAATTGTAACGAGTTCCACTTCACTCCCACTCAGTCCCATTGGGTAGCTCCCGTCCATACGATCCCAATGGATCTTGTTTTGCTGAATTTCGTCCACGTATGAATTTGTTATGCTCAATACAAATTAATACCCTATTAAATTGAAATAAACTTTGAATTTAGGGCCTTACCCCCTTCTTTCCAAACCTGGCCCAACTAGAAAACAAACCCGCCTGCTTCCTTACTTCTTCCTCCCAGTAATACATCCGCCGTTTCAAATGGCCATTGCCATTCTTTCTTCGATCCTATCCTTCTTGTTTCTCAATGGAAAAACGCAACACCCCCACCTTCGTTCTCCTCTTGGCGAACACTTCCATTTCACCACCAAAAGGACACACTTGCACTTCTCTTCCTGTCGCGTTCTTCCCCGGCTCCAAGCCGCGACACCAGTAAACCATCGACCCTTTTTATTTCAATGAAATCCCAAAAAAACATAAATCAGTCGATTCGATCTCCTGATTCATAATACGAACTCGAATTCCACAATAAACCCTCACAAAAGCAACGAGCTTGAACCCTGGCTCTTGCGTGTTCGACGCGGTCTCATGTCGGCTACCCCATACTTGCATCACACTCTGTATTTTGTATACCAAGTTGAAGAGAATGTTGACAGGATTACAACTATATAACTTTCATGATTTGTTGATTTTTATTTGCATTTTATGGATTTTTCAACTCACGAAAGGTTTGGTTTTTCTAATAAACATGACAATGGTTTTTCCATTGACTGAAGAACGAAGTTTAAGGTTATAATAGGTTAGTGAGGGTATTATATAGGATAGTTTATATATTTTTTTATTCGAATTTTATATTAAATTATATTGAATTGCTACTTGTATTAGTCTTCTAAAAATCCGTATGATCACATACGGTACCCAAAAATCATGAAAATAGGCATGCAGCTACAGTTCGACATTACGGATCAACAAAACTGGTTTCGTCGAATTTCGACTCCGTTTGCTCACACAGCGTATTTTTAACCGTCAAAATACTGACTATTTTTCAGATTAAAATCACGTACGGCCACATACTGATTCTAAAAATCACGAAAATTGAAATCTAATTATAATTTAATATTATGGATCCAACAAAATTGATTTCGTCGAAAACGGAGGTCATTTGCAAAACTGGCAATTTTTAAAGCTCTAAATAACCCATTTAAATATATAAATATATTAAAAAATAATTAAATTTAATATTTATAAATAAATATTATCATATATATTCACAATAGAATATCATACAACTCCAGAATATTCCTATATGAATTTCTAACTTGATATTTCAAATCCCGATTAAATCGATATTCGATTTATAATGAAGTTCCTTTTATATATCGTTATAAAATATATATGAATTCCATATCCACTTTTTTGAAATTTGATTTGGACATAATTCAAAATCTACATGACGAAATCTCGAATTTTCTCTTCCATTAGAAAATATACTTCACCAGCTCCGAACGTTTCTTGTTTCACGGAAATCCGATTTAAAAAGGATTCTGTATATTTATTTAAAGTTCGAATTGCCAAATAGCGAACTACAACGCCATTTCGAGCTCGATTTAAATTATAATATAATTATACGTTAAGCTGTCGTTTATATAATATATTCATTAATATAATTTAACTCTAAACTGAATTATATATTATATATGATCCAATTCATACAATATTGTGAATTCCACTATTTCAGGCTATTTCGGAAATTAAATATATTATTCTATTATTATTATTAAATTAAATATTCAATATTATTTAATTCTGGCCATTTTAAATACCCAAAGCATTATTTTAAATAATTAAATAAATTATTTATAATGTCGTAAAATACGGGTCATTAGATATAGTATAGAATATTATTGTTATGTATTTGATTTAATAATATTATTATTTATTTATTATTGATTGTGGTTAAAAAAAATTAAATAAATAAATGAGTGGGGAAGAGTTATAAATTTTCCCTACTTAAAATTTTAATGATTTGAAATATACTATTAATAAATATGATTTTGAAACCCTTGGTATATATCATGTTTAAATATATAAAAATATTTTGAGTAATTACCTGACGTTAAAATTGGTCTATTGAATACCTAGTGATTTGGGTACATGTCTGATCAACGTATATGCTAAATCATATATGTATTAGATGCTGGAGAATGGAGTTTTGATGACAACAACCTTATTTTAATTATCATTGATTATAAAATATATGCTAACACTTTTTGTATAGAATATATATATATATATATGTGTGTGTGTGTGTGTGTGTGTGTGTATGTATGTGTGTGTGTACAGGAATTATATACAGGAAATGTTACCGAAGACTGTATAGTTATAAAGATAATAAGAGACTCAAAGATTAGAGAAATTTCAAGATTCATGAGTAATCAAGATTTCAAGATTAATATAGCTATAGAGTCTAGATTTTGTAAGACCCTAAATAGCACTACAGGTTCAAATTCAAATTCAAATTTTCAAATACAGATTTTCAGTTCTATCCTTAATCCTCTCTATTTTGTTTTTCTTTCCTCTGTATTTTGTTTTTCTATTTTTTCTATTTTCATTTTTTTTGTTGTTCAAACTTAAATTTTTATACTTTACATTTATACTTTATATAGTTTAAAACCTTATAATTTTATAAATATATTTATATAGTTTAAATTTATGTTTTCATATGTTTTTTATCATATAATATTAATCTAAAACACTAGAATTTTACACAAAAATTTCCAGAATTATTTTTATATCAAAATACTTGAAAAATGCTCTGAAAATCAAAAATACACATGAGTATGTCGACATAGCAAAAACTCAATGTCGATATATAACTGTCATTATTTTCCAATTTTGAAAGGAAGTGTCTTTTCACTATTTGAAACGCTTCAGAACCGTTGCAACCTTTCATACTCTATAAAAAGAGGTTAAAACCGAATTTTTTATCATCTCTTCTTCTCTAACTTCATCCTATTTCACTCCACCATTATTCTTAATCATTTTTATGATTTTTATACTTATACTCTACCAATTCAATTCTATTTTGATCAAACTTCTTCTCTCTACATCCTCTACTCTCTGAATCAAGTGCTATTGAAGACTTATAGGGCTATTTTGTAATTGCTTGGGTTGAATAAACCTTGTTTGTAAGTCATAGAGGAATTAGTGTATCCGTGTAGCTGTGAAATCAAGGAATAGGAGTCGGTGTGTCCTTGTTGAGCCGTGAAATCAAGGAGGGTGTATTTGACTATTGGAAATAGTAATAAAACTCTGCACAATCCAGCATTGTGCGGGAATGGATGTAGAAGTAATCCCAATCGGTATAAAATCCGGTGTGTTCTTTCCTTTTCTGCATTTTTATTTCTACTTATTTTGCATTTGTGTTTGAATCTGTGTCTGTGATTGTGTTTGTGGTGTTTGATTCATTCCATAATTCTCTTTAGTTTTAAGATTTGTTTAAATTCTTACAAACACTATTCACCCCACTCTAGTGTTTGCTTTGCCTTAACGATCCATTCTGTTGTCCCTAACAATTGGTATCAGAGCAAGGTCTTTCAAAAAGATCATAATCTGATTTTGAAATTTTGGTAAAATGGCAAATTTTGGAATCTCTGATATTATTAGTGTCAATTCATGCATTGGATCAATGTTAAAAGAGTCTGCATATATTAATGTTAAAGAAGCATATGATCTACTAAAATATTGTTCAATGCAGAAAAGGACGAGTTCTATGACTTTTAAAAATTCAAAAGTTGAAAAGATGGGTAAAGCGGCTATTGGCAATTCAAATTCTGAAAAGGTGGCTATTGGAAATTCAAATCATGAACTATTGTGTTACATGGCTATTGAAAATTCAAATTCTAGAAAGCAGTTGGTGGAAATGAAAAAGGACAAATGGATGCTGGATAGTGGCTGTTCGAGACATATGACTGGAAATCCAAAACTACTCAATAATCTGAAGTATGAAGGTAGTGGAATGGTAAACTTCAGAGATAATTCTAAAGGATACATAATTGGAATCGGCAATGTCGGTAATTCTGAAACTCCTACTATTTCCGATGTTTTATTAGTTAGGAACTTGGAACACAATTTACTAAGTATAAGTCAACTTTGAGATAAAGGATATAAAATAAAATTTGAAAAGAATAAATGTTTCATATAAGATAGAATTCAAAAGTTATATTCGAAGGAGATAGAAAGAAAAATATTTATATATTAAGTATGAAAATTTCCAACGATAATTTATGTCTTATGACCAATACAAGTGATCCCTGGACTTGGCATAAGAGATTCAGTCATATAAATTTCAAACATAATTCTAGAGTTTCTAAATTAGATTCAGTTAGAGGATAACCCAAAATGAAATTCAAAGTTAATAACTTATGTAATGCTTGTTAATTCGTAAAATTAAAGAAGTGTTCATTTAAATCAAAAGAAGAAATTACTACTTTAAAGCCATTAGAGTTAATACATATGGATTTATTTGGTCCATCTCAAATTCAATTAATAAATCATAACAGATATGTGTATGTAATAGTTGACGATTTTTCTAAATACACTTGGACTTTGGTTCTTAAAAATAAAAGTGATGCTTTCGTTTAATTTAAAACTTTTTTTAAAAGGATTCAAAATTTATTATCACTAAATATTAAAATAATACGTAGCGATCATGGTGGAGAATTCAAAAATGAGAAATTTGAAAAATATTGTAATAAAAGGGAATAACCCACAAATTTTCAATTCCAAGAACTCCTCAACAAAACAGCGTAGTTGAACGTAAAAATAGAACGATACAAGAATGTGCAAGAACTATGTTATCCGTTAGTAATTTACCAAAGAATTTTTGGACTGAGGCAGTAGCAACAAGTTGTTATATTATTAATAGAATTTCACTTAGACCTTTGACTCATAAAACTCCTTATGAACTGTTATATAACAAGAAACCAAAAGTATCATACTTTAAAATATTTGAAAGTAAATGTTTTATAATTAATACAAAGAATAATTTAGACAAATTTGATTCAAAATCAGATAAAGGATTTTTTATTGGATATTCAGAAAGAAGCAAGGCTTATAGAGTTTTTTATACTCGAACCAACACTATAGAAGAAACATTAAATGTAACTTTCCATGAAAAATATAAAAGTATAACTCAAAACTATGAAGATGATTGTGAGGATGAAATTAATGAAATAAATAATGAAGATAACCAACCAAATAAAAGAATTAGATTACTTAGAGACCATCCTGTAGAAAATATCTTAGGGGATATTGAATCCATTCTTAGAACTTGTAATCAATTAAATAATATGAGTAGTACTGCATTTATATTAACAGTCAAACCCAAAAATCCAAAGGAAGCTTCTTCCGATGATTCATGGATACTTGCTATGCAAGAAGAATTGAATCAGTTTACTATGAATGAAGTATGAGAACTTGTTCCTAGACCAAAGGATAAAACAATAATAGGAACCAAATGGGTATATAAAAATTAAATGAATGAACACGGTGAGGTAGTAAGAAATAAGGCATGACTAGTAGCACAAGGTTATACTCAAGAAGAAGGAATAGATTACAATGAAACTTTTGCCCCTATAGCAAGACTAGAGGCTATTAGAATATTACTAGCTTTTGCAAACTATAATAATTTCAAATTATATCAAATGGATGTCAAAAGTGCATTTCTAAATGGATTTGTCAAAGAAGACGTATATGTAGAGCAATCACCCATATTTGAAGATGAAAAATTACCAGATCACGTATACAAACCAAAGAAAGCGTTATGTGGATTAAAACAGGCTCCTAGAGCTTGGTATGATAGATTACGAAATTATTTATTACAATCAAACTTTGAAATAGGAAAATTAGATAATACGTTGTTTATCAAGAAAAATAACAAAGATATACAATTAGTACAAATATATGTTGATGACATAATCTTTGGGTCAACAAATGAAAAAATGAACAAAGAATTTGAAATAAGCCATATGGTAAAATTATCATTCTTTTTAGGTTTACAAATTCGATAACTAAAGAAGGAATTATTTATTAATCAAGAAAAATATGCGAGAGATTTAATTAATAAGTACAATTTAACGACAACAAATGGTTGACCAACACCTATGGCAACTAATATTGCTTTAAGTAAAGATGATACATCAAAAGACGTTGATCAAAAACTATATAGAGGAATGATAAGATCATTATTATATGTAACCACTAATAGACCAAATATAATGCATAGTGTATGTCTCTATGCAAAATATCAATCACAACCTAAAGAAACTCATTTAACAGCCGTAAAACGTATTCTGAGATATGTAAAGCATACATCAGATTTTGGATTATTTTATCCTAAAAATGATTCATTCGATTTAGTTTCATACTGTGACGCTGACTATGCGGGATGTAAATCCGATCGTAAAAGTACTAGTGGAACATGTTACTTCCTAGTACATTCCCTAGTATCTTGGTTTATTAAAAAAATACCGTATCATTATCAATAACTAATGCAGAATATATATCTGCTGCTTTGGCGTTTTCACAAGTAATTTATATGCAACAAACTTTAAAAGATTTTGGTTTAAGTACAAATAAATCACTTATACTCTGCGATAATACAAGTGTTATAAATGTTTCAAAAAAATCCTACTCATCATTTGAGAACTAAACATATTGATGTGTGACATCATTTTCTAAGAGATAATGTAAATAAAGAAAAGACTTCACTTGAATTTATAGAAACAGATAAATAAATAGCTGATATATTAACCAAACCATTAAATGAAGCAAAATTCACTAAATTTAGGAGAGAATTAGGTATATGTTCATTAAGTGAATTAGAATACTTAAATAATAGTATATATATAAAAAATAAAAAATAAGGAATTAAAATAATAAAATTTAAAACAATACTATGTCGACATAAAGTTTCTGCTACTTCGACATATAACTGAAATTATTTTAAATTAATTCCCGCCAAAAGTTAGTTATTTCAACTATATAAATCTTTTAATTTGACTTTTCTTCTTCATTTTCATTCTTCTTCTTTGTAAAACTCTAAATTAAAAATTATAATGGCTTCCACTAATCCAAATACTCAAAACAACCCTGATTCATACGTTGGACCATCCGAGGGTCCATTGTAACGATCTATACTTTCTAGAGCGATCAAGATAGAAGAAAAAATGGAGTATTTACTGCAAATGGTGGCTGAGATGCAACTACTTCAAATTAGACTAAGTAAAGAGCAAAACAGACAAGGAAAAGTAACGAGAAGTGTCATAAAGTTTATAATGGATTACGAAACTAATCTGATTATCAACAATGATGATAATCAACTGATGGAAGAAGAGAAAGAACCAGAAGAGGAAGAAGAAATAATGGAGGAGGAAGAACAAATAGAAACTCAACCAATGGTTACAGACGAAGATGATAACGTTGAGTGCGTAGGTGTAACAACCCGTATTTTTATAACATGTTATAACCATAAATCAAGACAGAATTAATTTTTAAGATAAGAATCAAGGGCAATGGGTTACGCCATTACGTTCATCTCGAAATTCTGCTTTGAAACGAGTCCGAATTTTCGAAAATCGGAGTACGTATGACCAAGTTATGACCCTTCAAAATTTTCAGAAATTTTCAAGTTCACAAAAGCTCAGAATTCGAATTCAAACCCCAGAACGGACTGGGCGGGAAATTTCCTGCCCAGGGCCAGGTCGACCTAGGGGTCGACTATAGTGTCAACTTGTCGAGGACCAGGTCGACCATAGAGTCGACCTGGGTGTCGACCTGGTTGCCGAGCCCATTTTTGAGTCAGAATTCACTCTGATGTTTCTAGACCGATTTCTATCTAAATTCGTTGGCCAGACCCTATATAAACAGCCCCTAACTCTAGTATCCCTACACAAATTCTCTCTGGCCTTATGCTGCTAAAACCCTGGTTGAAAAGTTAGACAAAAGGGATTGCTTCTTCTCCAACAAGGCTACGTGTAGAGTATTGCTGTTTGGGGAATTTCTGTTAGACTCGAGATTCAACATTGCCTCTTTGTTTTCTAATTCTCTAACCATGATCTATAAGCCCCAGTTACTTTTAGATCTAAACTTTAAACTTAATATGGACATGTTGTAAATCGAGATTGAACCTAAGTATGATAATTATCTTGAATCTATCATTGTATATCTTGGATCTATCATTGTTCATTTTGGATCTATTATTTTGGATCTACTATTTGTTCACCTTGGATCTATCCATCTTGAATCTTGACTTGTGGTAATATTTATATGAAATTGATTTGGGACCTATACATGTTATAGATCTAAAACCATTAATGTCCGTAATATTCATTCCTGTGATGTTGAAACAATTGTTATTCACAAGTTTGGGGTTATTATCTTATGTCAACTATTACCATGACTATCACCCTATTTTGCTAGATTTGATATTTGAGACCACTATTCCATATGGCAGTATTGTTGTAATCATTTATCTCAAGTTATACCATGCTTGACCTGTAATCACTTTTGCCACCTTATGCCAGTTCTGTCTATGCTATTCCCTAATTAGATTCGTTTGTAGCAATTCGAGTTTACGTACGATGGGAATGCGATTGGGTAGATTAGGCAGAACCTGAATTTACTATGAACTTGAAACATGAACATTGTTATAACTTGAACCTGGATATGGACATGAACTTGACATGAAAACTTGAGCATGGACATGACACTAGAATGAATTTGAAAATGGCCAACTTGAGGTTGGGTTGAGTTTGTAGTGTAAATCTGCCCGGAACCGCCCGGCGAATCCAGTGACTGC
Source organism: Allium sativum (assembly GCA_030737875.1). Taxonomy (NCBI): domain Eukaryota; kingdom Viridiplantae; phylum Streptophyta; class Magnoliopsida; order Asparagales; family Amaryllidaceae; genus Allium; species Allium sativum. Next base: position 315,555,698 of record CM060922.1, on the reverse strand, counting down.
AAACAATAGGATCCAATGTGGGTAGTTGGTCATATCGCACTCAAAACCTGAGGTTAGACTATGTTGTGGTGTAAATCTGCCCGGAACCGCCTGGCAAATCTAGTGACCACAACAACTAGTTTAATGTGAGACATTAATGAATTAATGCCACATGATAGGGTTAAGTCATGAGCCACTTGAATATACTTAACCAATTTGACACGATGATTTGATAGGGTTAAGTCATGAATCGCTTGAACACACTTAACCAACATGATACATGATTTGGTAGGGTTAAGTCATGAATTTGAATGATATCACTTAACCCATTAGAAACCCTTGTTACGAGGTCCTTTTCAGCAGTAACCCACTTAGATGTATCACGATACCCTGGGACTAGACAGGATGGGGCACGATTACTGGGCTGATTGTAAGCGACCAGAATGACGGCTGAGTAGGTGCGCCATTATAGGTTCAGGCGGACTATGGTCGTACACGTAGTCCGGAGTTGAAAAAGCAGGCATTGGGCACCAGTAGGTTTACACTGTGCGTGCTTGATTTGTGTCGATGATTGGCACCCTAAGGCTTGATACACCCTATGGTGGACCTAGCACAGGTGACTACATTTTGTGATTGGGACGTATGATACAGACACGTGACGAGCTAGAATTTGTAGGGAGCCGATCGATTAGTAGATCGTACTGTAGGACCCCGTAAAGGGTCATTTCATGATATTGGGCCAAGGGATCAGTTCATGGTTAATACTTGACATGGGTTAGAATACTAGTACAGTTGGTGCAGCGAATCTTGAATATGCGATGCTAGACTTGATTTACCTTGTTATCTTAGTTATCATGCCAGACTTATCATCATCCTTATGTTTATTCTCCGTTTATTCATGTCTTGTTAACTTTACTAGTTTTTATACTGAAAGTCACTAGGGCTTACCAGTCTTTATGGCTGTCCCTTTTTCTTTCGCCCCTTTTTCTTTCGTTTCCCCCCCCCAGGTTCTCAGGGAGGAAACTCTAGCTCTTTGCTTGGATTTGGCTTGCTTTCTGTCAGCTCATGTACGGTTTGGTCTTGAGCTATGCTATGGCTGCACTTCTGCTATTTTTGGGGAATAATTTGCTTTTGTAATTTTAAGTTTATGCTTCTTTATCTAGAACTTGATGTAGTGGAATAATGACAATTTGTACTTTGGATATATATATAAGGTCTTGACTCTTTTCTTGAAAGTAATGAGATTTGGTTTTTAATTTCTACCGTTGCTTTATTTATGTTCTGTCTCATGATATCTTTGTGCATGTTTACCTAGATAATGCTCCACCAAAACTAGTGCATTCCCTTTGAGAGTGACCCTAGCGGAGGTGGGGTGTTACATTTGGTATCAAAGCAGAAGGTTACCAAACTGGGCAAAAGTTTCAAAAACCTTCTAAAACTATTTTCAAAACCATTTATAAAGAAGCGTTTTTCAAGAAAAAATTTATTTTTAAGAAAAGGCTATTCCCCAAAAGCCATTAGCACTTTCCTTTGTTTCCTCGTTTGAATCTTTTTCTTTTCGTTTTTCAACATGTCTGACCTTAACCTTCCTGAGGGAGTACCCGTACCTGGATCGTTCCGAAGGTACTTAGAAGCTAGGGCCAACGGCGCGGGCCCGGCAGACATCCCTCCTCCTCCTCCCCCAGTGGCTGCGGTTCCTCCTCCTCCTGGTAACGCCTTTGCCAAAATATGCAAAGACTTTAAAGCAATGGGCGGCAAGAAATTCGTTGGAACTGAAACCTTCGTTGAGGCACGAAACTGGCTAAAGGGGACTGAAGACTTGTTTGTTATCTTCGATGTGGAGGATCATAGGAAAGTTCAGTTGGCAGCATGGTTGTTGAAAGAGGAATTTGCATTTTGGTGGGAAGTCACCAACGCTACCAGGCCAGTTGAGACTTGGGCAGACTTTAGAGAGAGGTTTGGGCTTAAATTCTTATCGTTAGCAGAAGAGAACCTTCAGATGGAGAGGTTCCTAGCACTCAAGCAAGGGGACATGTTTGTTAGGGAGTACGTGAATAGGTTTAATCAGCTTGCTCGGTTCGGTTTGGACTTGGTCAATACGACCCAGAAGAAGGCTGTACGCTTTGCTCTAGGATTGAACGAGCCACTACACAGTTTGGCCATAACTCATATACCCATGGGGGCGACCTTTGAAAGCTTGGTGGATATGGCCCTACTTCATGAGGAAGACAAGAATAGTAAGAAGGATGTTAAGCCTAATGAGACTCAGAATAAGAAGGTTGACTTCAAGAAGGGAGGCAACAAGAATAACAAGAATAACAAGAACAACAACAATGCTAACAAACCACATGAGACAAGGAAGTGCAACTTTTGTGGTATTACGGGACATCTAGCTAAAGACTGTAGAAGGAAGAAGAGAAAGTTGGGTGAATGCTTTCATTGTGGAGAAATTGGACACTTCAGTAAGGATTGCCCTAAGAAGCAAGGACAAGGGCAAGGGCAGACCCAGCGAGCAGGACCTTCTGGAGGGAAGTTGCATGCTCTCAACACCACTCCAGCTCTTGACCGAGGTAGTAATATTTCTGTAGAAAGTCTTGTTTACATTTTTGAATTTCCTGTTCGAACCTTATTTGACCCTGGCGCATCGCATACTTTTATTTCTTCTAATATTGTTGAAAATCCGCACCTAAGTACTAGTCTTGTTGAGGATCCCGTTAGTGTTTCAAATCCAATTGGGGGCTCCGCTCATTTATCTATGATTTGTGTGGATCTGAGTATTTCTATCTTAAGCGTAGAATTCACGTGTAATGTTTATGTTCTCGGATTTACGGGGTACGGTTTGATCCTAGGTATGGATTGGCTGTCTAATTATGGAGCCATTCTTGATTGTGAACGAAGGGCAGTGAGGTTCATGACTCGCCATGGTAATTCCCTTGAAATTTCTTGTAACCCGAAGGGTCCGGTCATGTTGTGTTATCTAGAATCTCTTGACTCATCCATCGACAATTTTCAATCTGTAAGAGTGGTCTGAGAATATCCAGATGTCTTTGATGAGGTGAAGGGGTTACCCCCTAAACGCGAGATAGACTTCCGAATTTATCTTGTTGATAATGCCAAGCCAGTTTCATTTCCCGTTAGGCACATGGCCCCGCGAGAAAGAAGAGAGCTCAGTAAACAAGTAAAGGAGTTGCTTGAGCAAAATTTCATAAGACGAAGCATTTCCAAATGGGGTGTTCTGGTGGTATTCGGTACTAAGGCGGATGGTTCGCTTTGTCTGTGCGTAGATTATCGTGAGCTAAACAAGCTGACGAAGAAGAATAGGCACCCGCTGCCAAGAATCGACGATTTGTTTGACCAGCTTGTGGGAGCATCTGTTTTCTCTCAACTCGATCTAGCCACATGATTCCATCAGCTTAGAGTGGCTGAGGATAGCATTGACAAAACTGCGTTTAGGACTCCAAATGGGTTCTTCAAATGGCTCGTAATGCCATTTGGGTTAACGAATGCACCCGCATACTTTGTAGATTTGATTAGTAGGATGTTTCGGGAGTTCCTTAACAAGTTTATGGTGGTTTTTATGGATGATATTTTGATCTTCTCAAAAGATGAAGAAGAGCATGCTAGGCATCTCAAGGAAGTCATGGATACGCTTAGAGCACACCAGTTAAAGGCTAAGTTCTCCAAATGCCATTTTTGGAGGAAGGAAGTTCGGTTTCTTGGACATGTAGTTTCTAAGCAAGGCATAGCCGTGGACCCCGCAAAGGTAGTTGCGGTGCAAGACTGGAAAATTCCTAAGAATGCAACGGAGGTGAGATGCTTTCTCAGTTTGGCGGGCTACTACAGGAAGTTCATTAAGGACTTCGCTAAGATTTCAGCCCCTCTTACTAAGTTAACAAAGAAGAACCTAGCTTTTGCATGGGACATAGAGTGTGGCGTTGCTTTTCAAAGGCTTAAGAGAGCCCTTACTACAGCTCCAGTTTTGGCATTACCCGACGGAGGCAAGACGTTTACGGTGTACACAGATGCGTGCGGCACGGGATTAAGCGTTGTCCTAATGCAAGATGGAAGGGTGATATGCTATGTGGGCAGACAACTTAAAGTTCATGAGAAAAACTATCCCACACATGACATGGAGTTGGCCGCGATTGTTTTTGCACTTAAATCTTGGCGCCATTATCTTTTAGGGGAGAGGTTCGAGCTGTATACCGACCACAAATCGCTTAAATACCTCTTCTCACAGAAAGATTTGAATCTGAGACAACAGCGGTGGATGGAATTCTTGGCATCATATGACTTCGATATAACTTATACCCCTGGCAAGGGTAACGTTGTGGCGGACGCGCTAAGTAGAAAAAGGTTGACTTTGAGCCCCTTTTTTGTTGAAAGGAAAAGCCTTGAGTTTATAGCAACCTTTGATTTTACACCTGCTGTTGAGTCATTGGCTGATACGCTAGCATCTCTTGAGTTAAGACCTACACTCCTAGATCAAGTAGGGACTTCACAGAAGGAAGACCCATAGATAGTCGAAATCATGGATAAGCTGATTAGTGGTGAGACGTCAAGTCACCTCGGTAGGTATGCCATAGATGACAAGGGATGGCTAAGGCATGATGGAAGGCTATGTGTCCCACAAGTGGGAGACTTAGTAAGGAAAATCCTCGAGGAGGCGCATCACTCGAAGATGACCATACATCCCGGAGGGGATAAGATGTACAGGGATATGAAACGCAATTTCTTTTGGCCTGGAATGAAAAAGGACGTGGCAGAGTTTGTTTCGAAGTGCATGGTGTGCCAACAAGTAAAGGACGAGTCGAAGAAGCCCGGTGGGCTATTACATCCTTTGGAGGTTCTGCAATGGAAATGGGAGAGTATCTCGATGGATTTCGTGGATGGATTGCATAGGTCAAGGAAGGGAAATACTAGCATATAGGTCATAGTTGATTAACTCACGAAAAGTGCTCACTTCATTCCCGTGAAAAGTAAGAGGACCGCATCATGGCTAGCATCTATTTACCTTTGATAGATAGTACGGTTGAACGGGGTTCCTTTTAGTATAGTTAGTGATCGTGACCCGATTTTCACTAGCCAGTTTTGGAATAGTCTACAAGAAGCAATGGGTACACGACTAAGTTTAAGCACGGCCTATCACCCATAGACGGATGGACAAACCAAAAGGGTAAATAGGGTACTAGAGGATCTTTTGAGGCTATGCATTCTTGACTTTGGTGGTACTTGGGAAGACCATCTTCCTCTCGTGGAGTTTGCATATAATAATAGTTACCAAGCTAGCATCAGAATGGCACCATTCGAAGCCCTGTATGGAAGACCGTGCAAGTCGCCAACTTGTTGGTGGGAGACGACAGACATGCTTATACTTGGCCCCGACATGATAAGGGACACTTCTGAGAAGATTGAGTTGATACGAAACGGATGAAAACGGCCTAAGATAGACAGAAATCTTATGCAGACAAGAGAAGGACAGACCTAGTGTTCGAAGTCGGAGATATGGTCTTTATAAAAGTTTCTCCTTTACGCAATGTGGTTCGTTTTGGAGCAGCTGGAAAGCTAGCACCAAGGTTCGTAGGACCGTTCCCTATCACTGAGAGGATTAGGCGGATGGCATATAAGGTAGACTTACCCGAGAAGCTGACCGGAGTACACAATGTCTTTCACGTCTGGCATCTCCGAAAGTGCTTACATGAGTCGGCCGAAGTGGTGGAGCCAAGCATCCTTGAAGGCGTAGAAGTGGAAAAAGAAGCAACATTGAGGCGAGTTCTGATTCGTATCTTAGGAACGGAGATCGAGAAGCTAAGGAATCGAGAAGTCAAGCTAGTTAAAGTACAGTGGGGGTGAAGCCTAAGAAGACACAACTTGGGAAACCGAAGAGAAGATACGTGCGCTTTACCCATTTCTTTTTGAGGGTACATTCTCGATCTCTTTTCCTATAAACTTGAAAACCTTGCGTATCATGCTTCTACTACCTATGTTTGCCTTGTTGTCTTCTCGATCTTGTCTTGAGAACCCTTGGTAGAACCATATGGATGTAAACATGTGATTGAAACATGTTATGGTTAATGTTTGCAAGTGGTTGCAAGTGATTGCTAGTGGATGCATGACATACATTAGGCACTAGATCGGCTCAGTCACATTTTCATGTTGCATATGCATGAGTGCTTATACTTGTACATGGATGAAACTTGTTATGCTATCACTTGGATGTTGCATATGAATGAATATTATGTGCACTCATGTAGAGATTATAAATTATGTTAGGAATTTGCATACATGTTGGAATCATTACACTAACATATTTTGCATTAAGGAGGTTTACTGAATCAGTAACCGCCTGATCTTTTGCATTAGATAAGCACATATACACACACTTACTGCATATGTTCATACAGCACTAGAAATCGTTTAAGGACAATGGCTGCCTGTGGATGATGTTTTGAGTAGATGGACGATTGGATGGTAGGATATATTCTTTCTAACTTAGAGATTTCGGGGACGAAATCCTTTAAGGAGGGGAGAATGTAACAACCCGTATTTTTATAACATGTTATAACCATAAATCAAGACAAAATTAATTTTTAAGATAAGAATCAAGGGCAACGGGTTATGCCATTATGTTAGTCTCGAAATTCTACTTGGAAACGAGTCCGAATTTTCAAAAATCGGAGTCCGTATGACCAAGTTATGACCCTTCGAAGTTTTCAGAAATTTTCAAGTTCACAACAGCTCAGAATTCCAATTCAAATTCCGAATTCAAACCCCAGAACGGACTGGGCGGGAAATTTCCTTCCCAGGACTAGGTGACCTAGGGGTCGACTATAGTGTCGACCTGCCCAGGACCAAGTCGACCATAGAGTCGACCTGAGTGTCGACCTGGTTGCCGAGCCCATTTTTGAGTCAGAATTCACTCTGATGTTTCTAGACTGATTTCTGTCTAAATTCGTTGGCCAGACCCTATATAAATAGCCCCTAACTCTAGTCTCCCTACACAAATTCTCTCTGGCCTTATGCTGCTAAAACCCTGGTTGAAAAGTTAGGGAAAAGGGATTGCTTCTTCTCCATAAGGCTACGTGTAGAGTATTGCTGTTTGGGGAATTTCTGTTAGACTCGAGATTCAACATCGCCTCTTTGTTTTCTAATTCCCTAACCACGATCTGTAAGCCCCAGTTACTTTTAGATCTAAACTTTAAACATAATATGAACATGTTGTAAATCGAGATTGAACCTAAGTATGATAATTATCTTGAATCTATCATTGTATATCTTGAATCTATCATTGTTCATTTTGGATCTATTATTTTGGATCTACTATTTGTTCACCTTGGATCTATCCATCTTGAATCTTGACTTGTGGTAATATTTATATGAAATTGATTTGGTACCTATACATGTTATAGATCTAAAACCCTTAATATCCGTAATATTCATTCCTGTGATGTTGAAACAATTGTTATTCACAAGTTTGGGGTTATTATCTTATGTCAACTGTTACCATGAATATCACCCTATTTTGCTAGATTTGATATTTGAGACCACTATTCCATATGGCAGTATTGTTGTAATCATTTATCTCAAGTTATACCATGCTTGACCTGTAATCACTTTTGCCACCTTATGCCAGTTCTGTCTATGCTATTCCCTAATTAGATTCGTTTGTAGCAATTCGAGTTTACGTGCGATGGGAATGCGATTGTGTAGATTAGGCAGAACCTGAATTTACTTTGAACTTGAAACATGAACATTGTTATAACTTGAACCTGGATATGGACATGAACTTGACATGAAAACTAGAACATGGACATGACACTAGAATGAATTTGAAAATGGCCAACTCGAGGTTGGGTTGAATTTGCAGTGTAAATCTGCCTGGAACCGCCCGGCGAATCCAGTGACTGCAAACAATAGGATCCAATATGGGTAGTTGGTCATATCGCACTCAAAACCCGAGGTTAGACTATGTTGTGTTGTAAATCTGCCTGGAACCGCCCGGCAAATCCAGTGACCACAAAAACTAGTCTAATGTGAGAGATTGGGGTGCATTAATGAATTAATGCCAGATGATAGGGTTAAGTCATGAGCCACTTGAATATACTTAACCAATTTGACACGACGATTTGATAGGGTTAAGTCATGAACCGCTTGAACACACTTAACCAACTTGATACATGATTTGGTAGGGTTAAGTCGCGAATTTGAATGACAACACTTAACCCATTAGAAACCCTAGTTACGCGGTCCTTTTCAGCAGTAACCCACTTAGATGTATCACGATACCCTAGGACTAGGCAGGGTGGGGCACGATTACTGGGTTGATTGTAAGCGACCAGAACGACGGCTGAGTAGGTGCGCCATTGTAGGTTCAGGCGGACTATGGTCGTGCACGTAGTCCGGAGTTGAAAAAGCAGGCATTGGGCATCAGTAGGTTTACACTGTGCGTGCTTGATTCGTGTCGATGGTTGGCATCCTAGGGCTTGATACACCCTATGGTGGACCTAGCACAGGTGACTACATTTCGTGATTGGGCCGTATGACACAGACACATGACGAGCTAGAACTTGTAGGGAGCCGATCGATTAGTAGATCGTACTGTAGGACCCCGTAAAGGGTCATTTCATGATATTGGGCCAAGGGATCAGTTCATGGTTAATACTTGACATGGGTTAGAATACTAGTACAGTTGGTGCAGCGAATCTTGAATATGTGATGCTAGACTTGATTTATCTTGTTATCTTAGTTATCATGCCAGACTTATCATCATCCTTATGTTTATTCTCCGTTTATTCATGTCTTGTTAACTTTACTAGTTTTTATACTGAAAGTCACTAGGGCTTGCCAGTCTTTATGACTGACCCTTTGTCTTTCGTTCCCCCCCCCCCCAGGTTCTCAGGGAGGAAATTCTAGCTCTTAGCTTGGATTTGGCTTGCTTTCTGTCAGCTCATGTACAGTTTGGTCTTGAGCTATGCTATGGACGCACTTCTGCTATTTTTAGGGAATAATTTGCTTTTGTTATTTTAAGTTTATGCTTCTTTATCTAGAACTTGATGTAATGGTATAATGACAATTTGTACTTTGGATATATATATATATAAGGTTTTGACTCTTTTCTTGAAAGTAATGAGATTTGGTTTTTAATTTCTACTGCTGCTTTATTTATGTTATGTCTCGTGATATCTCTGTGCATGTTTACCTTGATAATGCTCCACCAAAACTAGTGCATTCCCTTTGAGAGTGAACCTAGCGGAGGTGGGGTGTTACAGTAGGAGAAGTTCTATTCGACAAAAATGGGAATGTGATTGAAAAGAACGGAGAATTCTGTCTCCATTATCCAAATTGTCCAATTCACAAATCTCCCATTGTCAAATAATTAAATGTTTAAGGGTTTTCTAGATTTCATTTTATTACGTTCTTATGATAAGTCGTATATGTATAAATCCATGTATATGTACACGTGATTATTTAATGAAATTGTCATTTATGGTTTATATAGTTATAACCTTCTAAAACATAAATATATGAATATCAAGTTAAAGGGGAGTATTTTTATTAAGGATAATTACTTATGTTCTTTTCAGAGAATTATAAAATTTAGGGGGAGTATTTTTAGGAATATTACTTTGATTCTAGAGTTATATAATTTAGGGGGAGTATCTTTAAAATTTCTTTTTGATAATGCCAAAGGGGGAGAAACTATAAAATATAGGAGTAGTTTATAGGAAACTTATAGACAGGGGGAGTATAAGAGGAACATCATCAAACAGGTATGACATTTTATAAACTAAGGTTGTCATCATCAAAAAGGGGGAGATTGTTGGAGAATGGAGTTTTAGTGAGAACAACCTTATTTCAATTATCATTGCTTATAAAACAACCTTATTTCAATTATCATTGATTATAAAATATATGCTAACACTTTTTGTATAGAATATATATATATATATATATATATATATATATATATATATATATATATGTAGGAATTATATACAGGAAATATTACTGAAGATTGTACAGTTATAAAGATAATAAGAGATTCAAAGAACAGAGAAATTTCAAGACTCATGAGTAATCAAGAGTTCAAGATTAATATAGTTATAGTGTCTAGATTTTGTAAGACTCTAAATAGCACTCCAAGTTCAAATTCTAATTTTCAAATTCTGATTTTCAATTCTATCCACAATCCTCTCTATTTTTGTTTTTCTATCCTCTCTGTGTTGTTTTTCTATTTTTATTCTTCTTTGTTTTTCAAACTTAAATTTTTATACTTTATATTTATACTTTATATAGTTTAAAACCTTATAATTTTATAAATATATTTATATAGCTTAAATTTATGTTTTCATATGTTTTTCTATCATATAATATTAATTTACAACACTAGAATTTTACACAAAAATTTCCAGAATTATTTTTATATCAAAACACTTGAAAAATGCTTTGAAAATAAAAAATACACGTGAGTATGTCGACATAGCAAAAACTCAATGTCGACATATAACTGTCATTTTTCTCCAATTTTGAAAGGAAGTGTCTTTTTACTATTTGAAATGCTTCAGAACCGTTGCAACCTTTCATACTCTATAAAAAGAGGTTAAAACCGAATTTTTTATCATCTCTTCTTCTCTAACTTCATCCTCTTTCACTCCACCATTATTCTTAATCATTTTTATGATTCTTACACTTATACTCTACCGAATTCAATTCTGTTTTAATCAAACTTCTTCTCTCTACACTCTCTACTCTCTACTCTCTAAATCAAGTGCTATAGAAGAGTTATAGGGCTGTTTTGTAATTGCTTGGGTTGAATAAACCTTGTTTATAAGTCAAAGAGGAATCGATGTATCTTTGTAGCCGTGAAATCAAGGAATAAGAGTCAGTGTGTCCTTGTTGAGCCGTGAAATCAAGGAGGGTGTATTTGACTATTGGAAATAGTAATAAAACTTTTCACAATCCAGCGTTGTGCGAGACTGGATGTAGGAGTAATCCGAACCAGTATAAAATCCGGTATGTTCTTTCCATTTCTGCATTTTTATTTCTGTTTATTTTGCATTTGTGTTTTAATCTGTGTCTATGATTGTGGTGTTTGATTCATTCCATAATCCTCCTTAATTTTAAGATTTGTTTAAATTTTTACAGACATTATTCACCCCTCTTTAGTGTTTGCTTTGCCTTAACAATCCATTATGCAGCCCCTAACATTAGATAGATATAGAGTCACACTCTAATCGCTTGGAAATAGTTCTGATAATGACTGCAACATCATCAATATCTATTTTCGGGTTTCGAAAGTGAGATAGATATATACAACCAATCGAGACATGAGTGAATACTCAAAGCAATTATGAGTGTTTGAAAATATTTTCATTTTTTATTTATATATAATTTGAAATGTTGAAACATTTTAGCATTAATATAAATATATATATTTTGCAATATATATAGGTATGACAATAGATATGAACTGTTTGATTTTATATATATTTAATTATTTAATTACTATTTCCTTGCCTTGTTCCTGTTCGAAGACGTAAAGATTTGAGTAGGAGAGATTGTAACATCCTCAAATTTTAGTGTATTTTTTTAATGATTTAATTTAAATTTCGATTTAATTTATTCGTTTAAAACTAAAATATTTTGGATTTTATAACAAATAAAATTTGTTTTGATATGTTTTAATAGTGCAAATCAATATTTGCTCTTGTTTAATTAAGTTTCTTTAGACATGTTTATTGATTTGGATTTGAAATTTATTTCTTAAATTTTAATATTTAAACTCTTATCGTTATATATTTTGCTTTCAATATTAATGAAATTTTACCGTCAATTTAATTTTAAATTATTCTATGTTTTTTCGTAACAGGGATTTTAAATTTGAAATACGTATATTGATATGAAGCAGCTATGAAAATTTCGTCGGAAAATTTGAATGTTTGTCGATCGCGCAATTTTCAGTGCAAAATTGCGCATAACAGTTCAAATTTTTAATGGATTTAGAATCTCTCCGAAACCGCTTTTGATAAACATGAAAAATATTCTGTCCATTGTCATGAATTCAACATCGTAATTCATTTCACGAAAATAGGATGTTTTGACCTCCGTTTAATTGTTTTTCTATCTGAATTTTATGTTTAAAGGGGTCCATAATGGATTTTTAAATGGAGCATCCTGACACTGCAAACTATATACGTTGTGTCCGTCTCATCGCGCTGATTACCGCAATATATTCGTTTTTCAGTTTCGGTGCTTGGTTTGCGCTGAAATTGCAAAAAGGCTTGCGTAGCTCGTTTTTGAAACATAGCCATTTGAGTTCGATGTGTTCATATTCAGATCCTACATACTTTTCCAGCCATTTTAGGTCTGCAAATGTCTCCTTTTTATTTTAGTAAACCATCCATTTATTTTTTTGTTTATTTCGAAAGCTTAGTGTATGTCAGCTTCAAGTCTTCTACTTTTACATCTTTTTTCCATGCCTTAATGTCTTCCATGCTTTTATGGCATTCCCTTATGTCTATTCATTTGTCACCCATTCCATTGCATTTAAACTAAAGTGACCATTCAATTTAGTTTCCAAAGCTTACATTACATGTTTTCAAATGCCTTAGCGTCATGCATTCCATAACCATTTGTTTCCTTCACGTCATTTTCTATTTATATGCATGGATAATGTTCCACTTTCATTTGCAATGTATAGTAAGTTCCACCATTTCCAGGTTGCATGCGCATGCAACTGTTTCATTTCACATTAGGAAAATATAGATTGGAGTAGTGTTTCGAAATTAAAAAAATAAATATATAATAGGAAAAAAATGTGAAGGGGTATAATTTGGATCCATAATCTTAGGCGGAAGAAATGCACGCTCTTTACTATCTTGCGCATCCATTCATAAATTCATATCAAGCTTACTTTCCTGTCACTTTTGCTTCCTCCTCCTCCATTCAAAATAAGATATGAAGCCAACGTAAAGGGATACCTAATTATCATAACATACATATGTGAAAGTTAATGTTGCCTGCACTCTCTTCTTTTTGTTCACATGAAGCCCTTAGTCCTTCCACCTATAAACTCTTCCACCTTCCAACATCCCAATAGCCTTCCTTATGTCCATCATCGAACCTCGTACCAGCAATCTTTCCTTCTACCATTCACCACTCCATCCTATGAAGCCGAAGCCCAGCGATGTTGTGCCCTCACTACGTCAGCATGGCCATCCAACCGCCACCAGTGATCCTCTTCCGCCGCCTAACCTGCTACTGAGACCCTCAAATGAAACTCCACTGCAACTTGAACGTGCCACCTGCCATTTTTCCCCACTCCACTGAGAAGCTCTCCCCATGTTAGCCACAGACGACTCCACCTGTTGTCCGCTCCGATTCCCATGAACTGCACCTTCCCATTTTGCACCCACTAGCCACTGACCCCAAGCCGAGCGTGAACCCTGCAGCCTCGCCCGTCGCCACTGGCCTTTCCTCTCCGATTCCAGTGTGTTGTGTGCTTGCATGATTTATGTGTTTGTGTGCGTTGAACTATGTGTGAGTTTTGCTGTATTATTATTTGCATTAGTTTTGGTGTGTGTTTTTATATCGGGTTATGTTAGTTAGTTTTGGTGTCTTCTTATGTGGGTTTTCGGCAGTGCGTGTGTCCTGTGTATGCGAATGTGTGTATTTGTGTGAGTGGGTGTGTACGTACAGTATGTGATGTGTATTTCTATGTGTGTGTATACGTCGCGTCGACTACATATATATATGTGTGTGTGTGTGTGTGTGTTTTGCAGTTGTGTGAGTTCTTAAAATATAAGTTATATAAACGTTTATATGGTTTTGTGCGTGTTTAGCATCGTATTGATTTTAAATATATATATATATATATATATATATATATATATATATATATAAAATATTTTGTAAAAGAAAATGTTGTATTTATTTTTGTTCAGTTTATTTTGGAGTTCAGTTTCCGAAACCCATTCCCAAACCAAATAGCTGTACCGATCCATTTTAAATTTCTCTGACCTCCTCTTATTAAAATAAAATATAATATTGAGTGATATCGAGCTGAAGCCATTGTAAATAGTATTTGGAAATCGTCGTTTCATTTTACGTCAATCCATTCATCGTCTCCATTTCTGTGCCACGGAAGGTGAGTTTATCTCACACTTGACTTACATTATTCATGGATGTCAGACTAATAATGAACTGTTATATCAAATGTTTAGGACTACTGATAGAAATTATTTGATTTGATATGTATGCACATTTCATATGTGACACGGTATATTCATATGACACGTAGTTGCACTGATGATCTATATGCTGTGATTTATGCTATGTGATTATTGTTTATGATTGTTGATACCCTAGTTTAGGGAAAATAGCTAAGGGTTGAAATGATATATACCGAACAGACATCAGATTAAGAAAAAATTGTTACGGGTTGAAATAATAGCCCTGAACGATTTTACTGAATTTGGGATTGCGGGTTGAAATGATAGACCTGTATAAATATTATAAATTGCGGGTTGAAATGATAAATATCTGTATCACTTGACCATAGGGTAGAACACTATATACAGACACCATTGGTCATGCTTTTCGAAGTAAAGTGATTTGAAAATTTGATTTAAAATAATAACTTAATATTTTATATTTTTATATTTATATTTTAAATATTTTTAAACTTAAATTTTGTAAATTTTAAATTATATGTTTTAAAATGTTTTATAAGTAAATATGTATTTAAATATTTATCTAAGATGTTACTTATAATTTTATTTATTTTAAACCATATAATTTAATCATATAAGTATTTTAAATTTTTTTATATAATAAATAGTTCTTTTAAATCTATTTTTATATTTATATGTTTATAAAGCTATGTTCTATCAAATTTAATAAATTTATGAACTTATATTTATATCTATTTTACAAAGTTAAATTTTATATATTTTTATAAACTTTAATAATAAACTCAAAGATGAATAAGTTAAGGTTTCCGAGATTTGAATTTATATGTAATGATTTTTGAATTATACGACTTGAGATTTATAAGTCATGATATGTTTTGCTTAAATTGAATATAAGTTTGATTTGAATTATATATATTGAATTCGGACTGAAATACTGGATTTTATGAAAATTGAAGTTAAATTTATAGTATTGATTTATATTATAATTTGAAACTTTTAAGATATGATAATCTAATTCGATTTGATTAAAGCGATTTAAATGAGTTGTTTTCAAATTTAAAAATTGAAGTTAAATATTTAATTTTGAATTCAAAATTTGAACCTGAGATTTGTATAAACGATTTTATAAAGCAATTTATAATAATGACCACGGTGTGGAAAATGTAAAGGGTTAGTTGTTAAAGAGACCGGGATCGAATATTGTCATACTCTCTACCGATACCGAAAACTACTTTAACAACTGTGTAGAGTGGTATTCCAGAATGAAGTAGGATGGATTTGGAGGCGTTTACTGGATTTGAAGAAAGAGAATGATGATGGATAGCCTTGACCTTCGGGTCATAATTAAAATGACTAAAACAGGAGCCATACCCAGGTTAATGTGAGTTAGCTCCTCTTAGCAGACATGCTTCTTTGATACCATATATATTACTTTGTGATTGATTAGCGCCTTTGATTTTAGGAGTATTGTCTGGGGTGGGCGGCAGTCGCGGCTATACGTTACCGCCGGCCTGGGTCAACAATCTGGTAGAATCCTGCTGATGGGTATTGCCTCGATGTCTTGTCATATTTATCCTTAGCGAGCCCCTATGATTTTGATTTGTGTCGTACGTATAGAGTTCCCAATGATAGCCACTATGTTACTGTGGACTTTACAATATTTGTATAGACTACGGTATTATAAACGGTGTGAGGGTAAAAATGTAATCCCGCTTACGCTATTTTTAATATTTTATATTTAAACATAGACAATATTATTATAGCTTATTGTATCATATGATATTAGTTTAACGGATCCTTAGAGGATGGTGATCCTAAACATCCTTTAAGTTACTTATGCATTTCATTGAACATTTCATTTGAGTTGATTTACTTCCATGAGAATGTTAGTCCTGATCTGAGTTGTTGTTTTTTTATTATTGCTCGGGTCAGATCGAGTATTACAGCTTTCAAGATTTACCTTAGAGTTAAAGCTTAAGTTGGGTCTTGCTCACTTATATCTACTTATTCAGTTGCTCCAGTCTTCATCTATTCTTGTCATTTCTATTTCATATAGTTACCATTTATTCACTATATTAGACTTCCTCTGTATTGTTTATGTAAACTCTGTTGTAAAATTTTATTTAGTAGCTTCATGAACTACTATTGAATTATGTATTTTCCGCTGCGAGATATTATATTGCTTTGTGTCTGTGATCTATGATTCTGTGATTTATTCTATTTACCTCAGAAGCTAATAACATTCTATCATTTCGAACAGTTCGAGTTGGTTTAATTACCCACTTGAAATGGACGAAAAACGGTATGTTACAAGGTACATGGTAATTGATTTTCTTTTAATAACATAAATTGCTAGTTTAAATATCATTACTGATAAACATATGTTATACTTAAAACGCTGCTAATAAGATAATTATTTAACTTTAAATATTATTAATAGATAAATAATTAACTTTTAAATAAATAATTATGGGAAAGTCTATTTGAAAATCAAAGTTTGACACAATTGGTGACACAATCAATCTACATCATTGGATTAACCCATGAATTCCACCACTCCACACGAAGACAAAATAATCCAACGATCAAGATTTTATGCCTTTCAATTTGTGTCTAAATAGCCATCCCTAATAATTATTAACTATTTAATCTTTACTTAAATTAAAATTAAATTAACTTTAAACGCTACTATAAAATATTTGAAAACACTTCCAAATAAATAATTATTTACTTTAAAACATGATTAATAAATAAATTCACTTTATTTCAAAACATTATCAAATAATGGTTCTTCTTTAAAAAAACATGAAATAAATAAACAATAATTTAGAAATTTTTATTTCAAATGAATTTAATACTGTAGTTACACGACGGTTACGTCCCTATCAGAGAAACCCTAAGCATAGCCTAAAATCCATATATTTAAAACATTTATTTCATAAGGCTTATTAATTGTAATGGTACTTAAATAAGCTACCATATATACAATTTAATATCTACTCAACATGTTATTTACATAAACAGACATGTGTAAATAATTAAACAATTAGCAGTTACCAACTAATATAATACCTGTTCACTATTGGCATAAGAAAAATGTCTGAATCAATATAATAGTAACACAGGGTTTTATTCTAATAATATGGTGTCCAATAGAATGATTTCAATCAATATTTAAATAGTGTTTATTTAATCAAATTGATAACACTGGACATATTGTATAAATTAATTACAATTGTAATTAAACAATGCAATAAAGTAAATTTTATTCACCATTCACACAAAATAAAATGCTTGCAATAAATCTTTAATATAAAATAAACTCAAAAATATCTAATAGCAATTCGGGATGTTATATCGTAGTCCTAAATCAGATTCAAACAAACTAATAGTATTCAAGATGTTATATCGCGACTCTATATTTTATTTAAACAATAAATCAATCCCAATAGACAATTTTTGATAAAGTAATTTTACCAAGCCAAACAATTAACAAAATTTCCAAATCAAGCAAATAATAAATATTTTAATCTATTATATTTTATACTGGAAAATTCAAAAAGGTGAGATTTACTCATCATCGCTCTAGTCGTCGCTTTCGCATTTTAGATCGATTTAAATTTCGAATGGTGTTTGAAAATTTTCTAAATTTCAGCTATCTTCAAATGCATTGAAATCAAATTCATAATGTAGCCTATATCATTACGAATCCAACGTGACTGACCACATTGGATTTGTACCTTGTACCAGAGAGTTATCGTATTGATAAGACATCGATTAAGTAAATTAATTATGCTAATTACCTTCCTAACCTTTCTTCCTCGAATTTATTTCCCACCTATAGGAAGCAATGTGGAACCCAAGCCGCCCCTTTCTTTCCTCCACTAAATCACCTACCGTCAAAGCCTACCACTTCCTTCCTTTGCGCCCTCTCTCCAACAACCACCGCCTATCGACCTACGACCACCCACTTTGAATCGCGACCCAACTCCAAGTGCAATAAATTAAATGTCGCGGCCCAAAGCCAACCGCACCTCACCAAACTCAGGCTAATAAAGCCTCTTCGATTGAGAAACACATCGCACCAAAACCCGAAGCTTCTCATCGCCTATATCAGGAAAAATGGAAACCCTAAATCGTCTAGACCTATGCCTGACTATCGACCTCATTTGCCATCACGAGAAGAAAACTCATGTTCGAATGAAGGCTTAAAACATCAAAGCTTTGGAATATTTTGGATTTAAATTTCAATTTAAAAGAGAGGGATTTTCATTTGGTTTGTATTTTTGGAACTCACAGCCAGCAAATGATGAGTAGAATTTTGGATAGTTGAAGGAAGAGAGAAACAAAGAGATTGCTAAAGGCTAAAGGACTCAACATTTGGTTAATGAGAGCACAAATTTTTTTAGTCTGCTATTAAGGATACCCTGTTAGTCCACTAAAATTATGGCATAAAAAATGGATTGATCATTTACTAGTATAATGGATCGGCATACACTTATTAGAAGGATCAGACCTTCAACTTAGCTATGGATCGTTCATCACCAGGAGCCGTGGATCGGTCATTATTCTACTCCATGGATTGGTCGTGGTTTCTGCATACGGATCGTTCATCACATTGGTTATAGGTCGGTCACTATTCTGAGCTATGGATTGGACATTGTTTATTCCGTGGATCGGTTACTGAAACGTGTTATGGGTCGGTCAACTGTCTTCTAGCATGGGTCAGTCGGAAGCAAAACCATGGGTCAGAGCGCTTGTGCCTCCCATGGATCGGTTGTCACTCATGGATCGGTCGGTACCTTACATCTATGGATCGGTTGTCACTATTCAACATGGATCGGTCGAGCTTCTTTCTTATGAAATGGACAGTGGCATTTTTTTAATTAAGTTAGAGACAGATCCATAGCCTGCACACATAAAATTTCAGCTTTTCTACTCCATTCACTTTACACCTATAAATACCCCATGACTTCCCACATTCGAGGGACCGAATTTTCTCTCCACGAAGTGCTGTCTAACTCACTTCTCAACCGTTCCAAATCTCTCTAACCTCCATTAATCCTTCTCCAAGTATAGATTCAACATCAAAGCCTCCATGGAACCATTCAAAAATCATCCAAGTGTCCAATTGTTGAAGATCTACATCAACAATCATCACACTTAGAGAGATGTAGCTATTTCCTTGGCGGATTTGGATGGATCAAAGGAAAAAGGAGAGGAAATAAAGAGAAATGCTTGTAAAAAGAGAGAAAATTAGTGATAAATCAAAGATTATGTACCTTGTAATTTCCATGGTGATAATGAGACCTTCTTCCATAGTGGACGTAGGCCGATTCTAGGACAAACCACTTCAAATCCCATTGTTCATTATTTTTTCTTTATTTATGGCACCATATTTTTTGATCTTATTCTTTGTGAAGTGTAAAAATCATCCTTAGGGGTGTTTGTGTCATTTTTAGCATAAACATACCCCAATTTACTCTTCCTATTACCGCTGCTAAAAAATACCACATGAAATATCATTACATTCTTCTTAATACCTCATGTAAAAAATAGGGGCTACCACACCAATGTTACCTTATTTCCCTCTCGTTCCTTATTTATTCCTCTTTCATTCCATACTGAAATTCTAGTTCTTCAATCAATCGATCAACGATAAATTGTTCGACGTTGTAGCAATGCCGATATAGAAAAAGCTGCAGATACATCATTGTCTCAAGCCCAGTCAACTCAATCAAGTAAGTCTAGGGCTTCGGACGATAAGAATTTGAATTTTCCACCATGAAAGATGAAGTAAACAACCACTGTTGTTGATTAGGGTTTCCAGATTAAGGTCGATTACGTGATTATTTTGGCAAATACTGGTTAAGTGAGAGATTAAAATGAAGAGGTAATGTGGTATTAGGAAGCATACAAAATTTAATGAGTTTTATTTTTTTTAATTGCGGATTAGGAAGAGGATATTGAGGTTCTCTTAGCACCCACTTTATTTATTGTATAATTGTTATGGGGTGGACAAAATAAATTATAAATTAAAATTCAGATATTAATCTTCTACAATCTTCATTAATATAAACTATAAAACCTAAACCTTAATTAATGTTTACAATTTAATGTTGCACATAAAAAAAAGAATATAGTAAATGTAATGGAGACAAGAAAGTTTCATGGGCGATCAAAAAGAATCGAATCAGGTAATTAATTGTAATTTCATATTGGAATTGGTATGGTTCATTTAAAATAAACGCAAAAACAAATTTTTTGATCTAATATGCTATATCAAATTTGTGTAATCGAGATGTTTAGTAATTCGCACGATTGTTGCTTGCGCTGAATTTAGTAAGCTAGAGTTTAACATAAGTCACAAGCTAGGGGTAGTTAGGTCTTTTTTCTTTTTGAAAAATAAACCAGACCCTCCCTTAACAAAAAAAAAGTTGGAATCCCCTTAAAATTACCCCCCCTTAACCAAATGTGGAGTCCCTTTAACAATCCCCGAAATAAAAGGACATAATGAATCGTCACATATGAGTGAAGCAAGCTTACTATATGTTATTGTGTAATTTTCAATATGTTGTTGTAGTGGGTTTTATTCACAAGGGACTCTGATCAACTCCTCGAGAATATGACCTTGCTCGAGATAGTGACACGTTCTTGAATCAGTAATAATATGGTTAGCTAATTTCAGAATATAACAAAAACTCTATTATTAGCTATGAAATCAAATTACACACTATAATTTAAAATGCTAAATGATACACTTCGTAAGCGCTTACTATAACACAATAAATCTGATCATAACGAAACTTGGCATCTTACAATCATTTAGTATCCCGGATCCAATAAAATTGATTTTATCAAAATCTTTGCAAAATTTCTATATTCACACGTTAATGTAAACGAATTATGATTAAACGATTTTTAAATCGCTTAAATTCATGGATAATATTTTTTTATTATCATTCTAATCCAAATCAAAATTAAATCAAATCTTCTAAAACATTCAAGTTCATATTAGATTCCAAATCTATTTTATTCACAAAAATTACATAATTGAAATTACTATTTCGTTATTTAAATTGATTAAATAACTCTGAACATTTGAATTTGGGTTACTTAGTTTCCAAAATAATATTTTTAATATTTATATAAATTAAGTACTATATCGTTGAAATACGGGTTGTTACGTTTTATATCATGATTTATATATGCATTTTACAGTTTTCTCTTTTATGTAAAGAGTGTTGTTATATTATAGTTTATTCATTACATTGTGAGATTCTAAATTGTCTTCTTTTTCTTCTGTTATATCTTTCTTTCTTTATCTATCCTCTGGATTATTTTTATTGATGAATGGTTTTTTCATCTCTTGGATCTACGACACACATTTGTATATCAATTTCCGAGGGTTGAGAATCTGACCGTTATATTTGTATCAAAGCATAAGTTTAAGCGAGAACCTTAACTCTATGGAGTAACTCCATAGAGATGGGATCAATGACACACTACATTGGGTCATGAATGTGAGTATACATTATATTTATGAGTGTATATTTGTTAGTGAGTATAATGGTGTTTTATATCGAGTTGTTAAGTTTGAATTTTGGATTCGAATAAAAATAAGTTGCTGCATTTTGATAAGGATTCCAAAACATTTGAAGAAGTCCACTCATTTTATATTTTGGTTAATGGAATAATTTTACCAAGACTTTATATATTTTGTATATGAAGAAAAAGTTTCAAAACTAAGTATATATATATGGTTAAGTTGTTTATTGGGAAATGAGAAATCTAAATTATTATCATTGTCAATTGATTAATTATGCTCTTCCACTTATGAGCATTGGTTATTATTGATTAATTTATATTTGTTTCTGATCAGTTTATGGTTATTAACTAACGTGTTTGGATTGGAGCAATCTTATTCTTTTCTTGCATAGGCTAGATAAACTAATAATCATGAGAATATTGTAAACAAACACCTTGCAAATTTAATTTCATGATTTGACTATATAACATTAGATGATAATCTTTAGTAAGAATTTAATCTACATGAAATATCTCTAATATGAATTAAAAAAAACATGAGTGAAATTCTATAAATGAATTTATAATTATGATTTATATATAAAATGAGTATTTAAGTTGAGAATTGAAGAATATGAGTCCTACTAAGTTTGAAGACAAATTTTCAATGTCTAAATGGACTAAAAAGAATATTTCAAAGTGTTTATGAAAATGAAAAGACCTTAATAGATTTTAATAGCGTTGATCTTACTTCGATCGTGGGAAAATAATCCTAATGATGATCATGACAACATCAAAATTCATTTTCAAGTTTATAAGTGAAAATTTGTAATGTTGTGATATCTATTTAGAGTTGTTTGAATTAAAACGATTTTTCAATCTAAGGTATATGATTTTGAAATAAAAATCTGGAAGATCAATTATGAAGTTTTCAACTGAGTTATCATACGGATGCATATATTCTATGTGTTTGAGTTGTCTAATTTTGCATTTCAATTGATATGATGTTTGGCATGTTTCATTTTTTTAATAAATGAAATGTCCGATGATTTAGATAGTCAAAATTTCCAAGGTAATTGGAAAAATAAGAAATTATAAAAACATAATGCAATAAGCATATTTCATAAATTCAAACTTAAAAATTAAATGGATAATAAACAAAAGTGAAATCGATATATGCTTATGATAAAACTTAAATATGTAAGAACTATAAATATAAACTTGTAGTTTATGGAAATAGTTCAGAAATAAATGTGCATAAGAGATAATATACCAAATATGAACATGAAAATGAATGAGAAGTTAGTATAATAATAAGCCGACTGAAATAAGTAAGTAAGATTTGCGTTGATCATTTTACTCATTTTGTAATTTGACTTAGATTCGAGTACACGATTTTGATGTAGCCTACACTGACCTAAGTTAGCATTCGTTCTGCGCATGGCGTAGAACACCAGAAATGGGCTTTGATATCGTTCTAGAATTCGCTATTGGCGTATATGAATATGCAAGGAGAATGACAGTTTTTAGACAAAAAACTAAATTTGAGTCCGTACTAGAGTGATCAGCAGAATATTACTAGTCCAGAAGTTTGATTATGTAGTCGAGTGAGTGAAAAATTTGATATTACGTATGAATGACTTATGTGTATCATTTTGGATTTACATTATCTTGTGATGAATTTGGGAAATGAAGCTTTGAATTGTTTGAGGTGACACGAATGATTTGTTAAGTGATAACCTAAGGCTGTTGAGCGTAAGGTGTCATTAGATGGACCCTTTGTCATCCTTGTATGATGAGAAAAGTTTTATAACATTAATGAACCATGAGTTATGATTGTTAGTAGTTATGATGCTATATGTATTGTAATATGATTGCTATTTTTGTTGTATGTGATGTTATGTAACATTTGATTTACTGGAAAATTTGCATCACTATTATCAGTGGCATCATATTTTCTTACGCATATGATTGCTATGTTATGTATGATTGCTATGTTGTTTATGATTGCTTATGTGTATGATATTAGCTATTGTATTACTCATTTATTTGTTTAAAACTTTTTTGCGATATGCAAGTAAATACATGTATATGAAAGCAAAGGATTGCATATTTTTTTGGTTTCATTAGTAAAGAGTTTGCTTGACAAATTATACATATTTACACTGAACGGGTGTGTATGCTATGTGACTTACAAAATCTACAAGTGTAAATAAGTGTGTGTGTGTGTGTATATATATATATATTGTTTTTGTTGCTACTATATATGGAAGGTCTCAAAACTGTGATCTTGTATGGCACAAAGTAGGTAATGTAAAAAATTTCAAAAATTATAAAGAGTTCGAAAATAGTAGCATTTCTTTCGAAAAAATAATGGATCGAGTATTATTTTTCTTGTTATTTCTATACGAGATCCTTATAATAGGGAAAGTATGTAATGACCCAGATTTTTGGCTCCTAAATGTTTAATTAATTTAAATATAAAAATGAAGGATTTAGAAATATAATGAGTTAAATTAAATGTATAAGAGCATTTAAATATTGGAAATACTAAAATTTGTGGATCTTGAATTTAATATAAAATCAAACAAATCTCAAAGCTTACTTAAAATTATATTCAAATAAAAATGATAATACTTTTGTTGGAGAACCGAAGTGATTTAAAATCATTCAATAATGACTCTATTTAATTAACTTATGAGAATATCATTTTTACAAACTATCAAGGATTTCGATGAAGCCGATTTTATCGGATTCAAAAAGATGCATAAAACGAGCAACAACCATGTCGTTAGAACCACCTATTGTAAGGTAATATCAGTAACATAACAAAATCCAAAGAATTGATTTTAATCTTTCCAAGAGAGAAGTGAAATATGTGGGCGGTCTTTCATCATAAATATATGTACCACACAATTATTTATCTAAATTTAAGGTCAAAGGTAGTCCTATAATGAGGAATATGCAGTGTTAAGCATATTACAACATGATTTTACAAGTAATTATTTACAAAAAAATAGAATGCAAAAAAATGTCTAAAATCCCGTGCCATAGAAACACTACTAGAATAAAGGTTATTTTCAATAGCTCAAAGTGGTCGCAAGCCATCGGCGGTCGTCGGAAGCAGTCGCAAATAGCCGTCACTTTTAAAGGCGTTGGGGAACAGAGTTTTTGATGGCTATCGTCACAGCCTGTTGATAAAAAAATTCGATGGCTTGTAACTATTTGAGTCAGTTTCTGACGGCTTGCATCGACCATCGGAAACCATTACATACAAAAGTGCCAATAAGTTGTCACCAGTCATTGGAAATTATCGAAAAACCTGCATATTTTTTTGTATTTCTGATGCTATATAGCCTCCCAACAACATTTCTTATACAAACCATTAACTCAACAACAATATATAACCATAGCATACCATATATCAAGCAAATACCAAAATAAAACCAATTCAAACTCAATAAATCAACAAAAACAACATAAATTTTACCATAAACTTAAAACCACTAATTATACAATACATAAAATTTTACATACCACATAGCCAACCATCAAAATAACATTAATACGTTAAGTGTACCATCATAATATGCACAAAATATCAATCTACAACCATGTCGATTACAAGTCATATGTGCACTACAAAAAAAAATACTTACCTCGCACTCATCACCGATCATCCTCTCTGAAACCTAACCAACTGAAGATGAAAAGTAGTTGTATTGCTGCATGAACTCGACCAGACTCTGGTCCAGAAGCTGTGTCATCTCAATGGCCTGGCAACGATTTTGGTCCTCAAGCTGCGTTATCCTAGACCTCAACTCCTCTATCTCTACTAAGTCTATATCAGCTCTAGTTTGCATGCTCCGTCTCTGACTGCTAGCCTGTAACAATTATTTAAAAATCTTTTAGTCATGCTCGATTATATTAATTACATATAATGAAACACCCCACCTTCGTTAAGGTCACTCAAAAAGGGAATGCCTTAACTTCGGTGGAGCATTGTAGGTAAAAGATACAGATAATTTACAAGACAGATATATAAACAACGGAAAAACTAAATTTATTTCATAAGTACGTGGTTCAGTTAAAACATTACAACAACTGTCTCAAACCAACTTCCAAATTATTACAATAAAATCTCTGTCTTGAATTAAAACATAAAGAAGATTAAAACAACAGTAAGGCAGCATTAATCCCCAATAAGAGAGTATCCAAAGCCATAACCCAAGGAAAGAGATTCCAAGTAATACATCTACTCTCTTCAGTTGGAAATGATCTGAACTAAGCTGACGTGATGCCTCCCTGCGAACCTGGGGGGGAAACGGAAGAAAAGAAGAGAAAGAAAATGGGTCAGACATGAGTCTGGTAAGTCCAGTGATTATTTAGCATGTAAACAAGAAAAAGGATTATGACATGAATAAACTAAATCTAGGACAACACCCTAGAAATAAGATAATCGGACTGAATATGCTATCACACTCATTTCAACTTCTCTGCAATCCCTTACAGGTGTTTCAACTAGCACCATGTGTTCAAGATAAATGATCCCCTTTTATCGATCGGCTCCTACTCGTATACGTTTATCGCTTGTGTCATTCGGCCCCGCATGATTGTAGATACCTATGCTGGTCCCACCATGGGGTGTATCAAATCCTATGGTGGCAACCCAACACAATTCAAGATGCACAGTGTATAACTACTAATGCCCAGTGCCTGCTTTTTCCACTTCGGAGTACGTGCACGCCCGCACTCCGTCGGAACCTACACTGACGCACCAACCGCCGTTGTTTTGACCGCTATAATCAGCCCAGTAATCATGCCCCACCCTGCCTAGTTCGGGGTACCATGATGCATCTATGTGGGTTATTGCTGAAATGGGTCCCCGTTGTAAGGATTTCCTAATCAACATGCTAAAATGGTTAAGTGTTCGCAAATTAACCTAACCCCACCCATCAGTTTAGTTAACATGTTGTATTGGTTAAGTGTTGCCTTAATTAACTTAACACTACCATTCATGTCTTAGCTTTAATTCATTCATTAATGCACCAACCACTCACATTAGATATGTATTGCTGCAGTTGTTGGATGTGTCGGTCGGTTCCAGACAATCTTACACTGCAACTCAATCTAACCCCGGGTTCTTTTGGGCTTGATGCACTAACCTCTCACACTAGATATATATTGTTACGGTTGATGGATGTGTCGGGCTGTTCCGAGCAGTCTTACACGGTAACTCAATCTAACCTCGGGTTAGGCATATTCGTCTTTTTCTTAATTTACGTATTTACCTTTCATATTTATATGTAAATTATCCACAATTATTGTCATTCAAGTCATGCCCCTTTTACCCTCTAAATCTTATTCAAAAATTTTGGTATATAAATTATACCATTTTTATGCCACTAATCATTCATATATTTATGGGACAAGTTATGCCAATAATATGAAATTTAAGGTCTTTTCCCAACGTTACCCCATCATACGTTCGCAAAATTCACATAGAATGTTAGGCTCGTAACTTAGCCTAACTTATATACAAAAGGGAAAGAAAGGAGCATGTACCATTGGTACAACATAAAATAATAAGGGTCTAACTAAACATGTGTCATGTAAATGTGGCATAAAATAATGAACTTGCATTTTTTGATCCAATTAACATGAGTCTTAAGCATATGAAATTACCCAAATCCAACTAGGCATGTAAATGTAAACTTTTATTTTGGATCCAATAAACATAAATCTTAAGCATATAGAATTACACAAGTTCAACAAGGTATGTGAATGTGAACTTTTAATTTTGGATCCAATAAACATGAATCTTAAGCATATAGAATTACACAAGTTCAACTAGGTATGTGAATGTGAACTTTCAATTTTGGATCCAATAAACATGAATCTTAAGCATATAGAATTACACAAGTTCAACTAGGCATGTGAATGTGAACTTTTAATTTGGATCCAATAAACATGATCTTAACCATATAGAATTACACAAGTTCAACTAGGCATGTGAATGTGAACTTTTAATTTGGATCCAATAAACATGAATCTTTAGCATATGGAATTACACAAATCCAACTAGGCATGTAAATGTGAGCTTTTATTTTGGATCCAATTTTCATGGATCTAAATGTAGACCTAAACATAATACATGTCTTAGTCTAACAACTTGCATGTAACATAACATGAAAAAGTCACCAAATTTACATAATACACGATTGGTTTAACATCAACATAATAACCACAATAGTCTCATAAGCATATACGATAGAATCGTTGCAAGAATAGACATGAATCAACATCATCATTATCTTGCAACTTGGAATTACTCTAGTTTTCACATTATTACAAATCATAACTTTTCATCGCTCACATCTAAATAATAACAGGACTTACAAACAAAAGAAATTCTTGTTTTCTGGGATCTGTTTTCTGAAACTGAAAAGCAATCCCTTGACGAAGACTATCAATTCTCTAAGTTAGTTTTAATTCGTAGCTTTTAACTTTCTTTCTAGTTGAAGAAGAATTGGTGGCTAGGCTAGGACGCTCATGGACAACATGGTGGCTCCTTGGAATGAATTTGTATGATTTAGGGTTGAGGAATAGGGTTGCTTTTATAGAGGTTTAAACTTATGTGAGTTGTTAGGTCATCCTAGGAGCAATCACAATTGTCCAGACTAGATAGGGTTATCCAGAATTGCCACCTATGCCCTAGTGATTTAGCAGCAAGTCGGAACAGACTCAGCTACAAGTCAGAAAATCGTCACTTTTTGGATCGGGGCGAAGGGGTAGGTCGACCCCCAGGTCGACCCCTAAGTCGACTTGTATAGGGGAGGTCGACCCCATGGTCGATCCCTGGTCGACCTGGTCTAGGGCGGGAAAAATCCCATCCGGCCCGCTTCTTTGTTTTTCGTTTGAATTTTAAATTTAAATCTGAGTTGTTTTAATTTATTTAAATTCCTGAAAATTCTGAGGGCCATAGCTTCCTCATACGAGGTCCGATTTACGAAAACTTGGACTCTATCCCAAGCAGAATTTCAAGACGAACGCAATGACATAACCCATTTCCCTTAATTCTCACCTTAAAAATTAAGTATTCTTTAATTTGTTCTTTTAATAGACACAGAAATTTCAGGGTGTTACATTCTCCCTTCCTTAAAGGATTTCATCCCCGAAATCTTCAAGTCAAGAAGAATGTATATCCTACCATCCAATCGTCCATCTACTCAGTCATCAAACACAGGCATCCATTGTCCTTAAAAAGACTTCTAATGCTTTCATGATCATATGCATAGTGTGTGCACATGTCCTTATCTAATGCAAAATCAGGCGGTCCACTGATTCAGTTGACCTTCTTAATGAAAATTATGTTAGTGCCATGAGTCCATTATGCATGCAATTATTCCTAATCATACTTTCTTCATGGGTGCACAATCACTCATACAAACGCAACGTCCATATGATAACATTCCAAGTTTCAATCCATACACCAATACATATATGCATATGTAATATGAAAGTGACCGAGCCATTCTAGTACCTAATGTGTGTGTGTATATGCGTCCACAAGCAACCACTTGCAACCATCTATCATAACATGTTTCAAATACATGTTTACATCCATTGGTTTCTACCTAAGAATAAAGAATAGGACCGAGGAGATATACTTAAAAGATAGATATAAGCATGGATAATCTTATGGAAAAAGAGATCAGGAATGTACCCTCAAAAAGAAAAGGGTAGGCGGCGCATATTTTTCTCTCAGTTTCCCAAGTCGTGTCTTCCTCCGCATCACTCCATTGAAATTTAGCAAGCTTGACTTCACGGTTGCATAGCTTTTTGACTTCTGTACCCAATATACGAGTTGGAACTCTTCTCACAGTCGCTTCTCGTTCCCCTTCTAATTCCTCTAGTATACTTGGCTCCATAACTTCCGCAGACTCATGTAAGCACCTTTGTAGTTGAGAAACATGAAAAACATTATGAACTCCAGCCAGTTTTTCGGGTAGCTCTACTTTGTAAGACATCGTCCCAATCCTTTCAATGATAGGAAATGGTCCTACAAATCTTGGTGCCAACTTTCCTACGGACCCAAAGCGAATGACATTCCTCAAAGGAGATACTTTAAGGAACACCCTATCTCCAACCTCAAACTCAAGGTCGGTCCTTCTTTTGTCTGCGTAGGATTTCTGTCTATCTTCTGCGGTCTTCATCCATCTTCTTATCAAGTCCACCTTCTCTGAAGTTTCTCTAATCATGTCTAGCCCAAGTACGAGCTTGTCTATAGACTCTCACCAACAAGTTGGTGATCGGCATGGTCTTCCATATAAAGCCTCGAAGGGTTCCATGCCTATGGTGGCTTGGTAGCTATTGTTTTAAGCGAATTCCACCAAAGGAAGATGATCCTTCATGTTCCTCCAAAGTCAAGAATGCACAATCTCAAGAGGTCTTCTAATACTCTGTTCACCCTTTCCGTCTGACCATCGGTTTGGGGGTGATAGGCCGTGCTTTAGCATAGTTGTGTTCCTACAGCCTCCTGCAAACTCTTCCAAAACTCGCTTGTAAAGATAGGATCTCAATCACTCACTATGCTGGAGGGTATCCAATGGAGTCGAACTATCTCTTTAAGATAAATGGATGCTATGGACAAGGCAGTCCTTCTACTCTTAATAGGTATAAAGTGAGCGCTTTTAGTGAGCCTGTCTGCTATTACCCAAATACTAGTATTGCCCCTTCTTTACCTAGGCAACCCATCAACAAAGTCCATCGAAATGCTATCCCATTTCCACTGTGGGACCTCTAGAGGATGAAGCAGACCACCGGGCTTCTTCTCCTCCGCTTTGACTTGCTGGCATATCAAGCACTTAGCAACGAACTCAGCTACATCTCTCTTCATGCCATTCCAAAAGAAAACCCTTTTTATGTCTTTATACATCTTGTCTCCACCTGGGTGTATGGTCAACTTAGAATGGTGTGCTTCTTCGAGAACCATCTTCACCAAATCCCTTGCTTGTGGGTCGCATAGTCTTCCATCCCTTCTCAACCAACCCTTATCATCGATGGAATATCTATTGAGGTGACTAGAAGTCTCACCCCTGATTAGCTTATTGTAACGACCCGTATTTTGGCCATCAAATGTTTAATGTAATTTATTATTTTAAATATTATATTTGGTGTATTAATGGATTTTAATATTTAATTTGTTATTAAAATGAATTTTTAACGTTACTTTTATTTATAATACAAAACGAGCTCGAAATCGCCCGGTGGTTCGTAATATGGAGTTTTGAACTTCAATTGAGTATACAGAATCCTTTTTTAGTCGGATTTCTGTGAAACGAGAAACGTTGGAACCGTATTGATGGTAATTTTCATATGAAAGAGAAAAATCCAGATTTCGTATTATAAATGGTTATTTATAGCCAAATCAAATTTCGAAATAGTCGCTATGGAAATCGTTATAGAAATATATGCGTCAAAATAGCCGTTTTACAAACAGACTATGATTTTGACGAAATCAGTTTCATTAGAACTGCAACGTTAAATTATTGTATGGTGTTGAATGGTATGGCAAATCGATGTCGTATGTGACCACGACAGCCATAAACGCTTGTTCAATTTCTATAGTGTGTAATTAATTTAATAAAGGGTTATTTGGGTATAACTTGAACAGACGATCGAATTAGGCCGCGAAACCAATTCCGTTGAGTTCGTATCGTCGATTAGAGTTAGGATAGATATATAGTTTGCTATTTTTGGAGACCGTGTAATTTGGTGTCCGAAATGGCATTGCGATGCACGAAAAATTGCCTACCGGGGAAACAGTCTCAGAATGCGATGAAACCGGTGCCGTTGGGTTTGTATCAAAGAATTATTGTAGGATTTCGAAGTTTCAAGTTGATCGGATTTATTTAGTGATCGTGGAAAATTTAAACGCGTGTTTATTTCTGGTTTTATAAAGGAATTTTTTTCAAACAACTTCGGATTTCGACGAAACTTGTCCCATTGGATCTGGAATACCTTTTTACACTAAGATTAGTTTTTTTATCAGTAAACAACGATCATTTGTAGGGGTTTTAATCAACTACTTTGCCCGTAAATTTCGTTTATAATAAACTAATATTAAACCATCCACCCAACCAAGTATATATACACCATACTGTTCTCACAAAACTAAATCAGCTATTTCGATGGTCAACGCAGTAACACCGCCTCCACCAAAAAAAAATGCACCATATCTTATCACTTTCATCATCGATTCGCCTTCGATCTACTCATCAAATCAGAGAAAACTTCAACAACAAATTCTTAATCTTCATGAGATCGACAAAGTGACCGGCTGCGATCAACTTTGGGATTGTGTGGCGATGAGGGCGTGTCTCGAAAGCCTGGCCATTCGAAGCGAGATTTAGGGCGATTGGAACAGCGGAGGACGGCGAGACTTGGGGCGGACGCAGTGGGACAGAGGCGCATCGCCTGGAGGCCTGGGATCTGATTCCGATCGCCGGGGTTAGGCGTTGCAAGGGGATTCTTCGTTGGAAGCAGGGTAGTTCGAACTTGGGAGCTTGGAACAAACGGGATGAGGCGTGAACAAATCAACGAAGGACTGAGGACCAACCAAGTATAAAATTCCAAACGTAACCAAGTAACAACCTGTTTAAAACATTTTGGTAATTTAATTTATTAGTTAACCAAACATCCAATTTGAGGGTTAACTAAATTTGTGATTTCCTAATTGCAGTAGAAGAATGGGATGGGAGCAGAAGATTTACGGGTTGGTCAGTCCCAAGTAGAAGTGTCGACAGTAAATTGAATTAATAAAAGTAATTTGGTATAATCATAAAATTAATTTAAGAAAGATAACGATGATTAAAACTAGATCATGATCCAATATTATTTATGATTTGTGTTATGCAATCAGGTCTTAATGGAATGAATGAAGATAGTGAAACCTAGAGGAAATACAATATTAGTCTGATAATGATTTGCAAGAGTAATTAGTTAATTAAATATTAATTAAGTAAAATAATTATCTAATTTACTCATGAATGTTTATAATTTTATAACCCGTACATATGTGTTCAGAATTGGATCGAGCAAGTTACGTTCAGAACGTATGACTGAATTCTACATTCTGGAACTGTTCTGGACAGAAACAAACGTGACTGAAATCAACCAGAGTTTTTAATTAAATTAAATGACTGTTTAATTTAATTAGAAAGAGCCGCCGATGGTGAACCAAATCGAACCAAGGTGAGTTAAACTCACTCAGTTCTTCCCATTTATATTTTATATAAATTGGTTTTTATTTTGTGTGCTCTGTTTGCCATGGTTGACTGTTTGCTAGTTATAATTTATTTGTTGCTTTAACTAAAGAAATTTAACTCTCGTTTAATTTTATTGAAATACCAAATCGTTATTTTAACGAATTGGACCCAATAATGGTAACTTACCTTGTTGGTCACGTTTATAAATTAAACGTGTTTTGTTTGAATTATTTGGACTGATTGAATTGTTTTGTTTAGTAGTTGATGTTAAATGGTCATTATTTATTATTATAGAAATTATCAATTAATGGAATTGGATGATATGATTTTAGATAACCATTTGAATACAGGGAAGGACAGGTTGGAGGGATCCAACCGGATTCCTCAAATATATTATTTATTTTCATATTATCAAATATGAACTGTCATGATTGGTAATTGATTATAGTAGTGATCATTGATTGAAAAGTCGACCTGTGTTGTGTTTTAACCAATGGGCTATATTGGTTGGGTAATCGGCAGTAAACGACCTAAAAGTAAATTGTTTTGGTTATATTGATTTACCGTCTGGTGAATTGATATAAATGAGTTATAAAATTTATGTTATAACTAAAGATAGATTTTGAAATATATTATTTGAATAAAGGTTTATAAAAAGGAAATAATACTTATTATTATAATTAATTATAAATTGATTTTATAAAGACGATTCTGATGTTAATCGGATTCGTAAATGTGAGGATAAGAAAATCTATCTAACAATTTAATTTTTATAATTGGTTTGTTAAGAAATAATTAAATGGAATTATTTAAATTAATTATGTTATTAATTAATTTAAAGTGAGAAATAATTGGAATTGGTTAATCGTGCCTTGAGTTGACTAAGTCAACCATTGTAATTGAAATTGAATATTAATTAAATTTTGTTTTGAGTTAATATAATAAAATATTTAAATGAATATTATTTAATTTTAATATGTTTTTAAAAAGGGATTTACTATTTAGTAAATAAAGGATTTTACTACGGAAGTAGTTAACTATCGAAGTAAATTATCATTTTAATTAGTAATAATTTAGGGAAATACTTTTTGATTGAAATTCATCTAAAAAGTACTCGAGGTGGGAAATGAAATCCAATGGAATGGTGAAAGGAGTTGTGAACAGGTTTTGTTTAAAACCTGAGTTTTTATAACAAAGTTATAAAAGAGTATTTTAAGCAAATATTATAGCTTAAAATAAATGTACTTAATTATTTGAATTAAGTAAAAGGAAATTTAGATAAAAGGGTTTTATAATAAATTCGGGTTATATAAATGAGATTTTAAAGTGTTAAAGCGTTAATTTTACATTAACGTTACTTAATAATGGGATTAAGTAAAAGTGAGGATTTGAGAATAAGATTCCAAAGTGGAAGATGGTGTAATGAATTTGGAAAGGGATTGTAAATGTGAATATGGTAAAAGAAGTGGGTCGTAGGATTTGTTAACCAAATCCGAATTGTAAATGAGCTTGGTTAAAGAGGTCGGGTTAAAAGTGATGTTTTATAAAGAAGTTACTTAATTATTGAATTAAGAAAGAATGGGCCTATCCGAGAAAGAGATTTTCAAAGCGTAAGAAGGTTTCATGAAACCATATTTTGAATGAATTAGTGA
This sequence comes from Allium sativum, assembly GCA_030737875.1. Lineage (NCBI taxonomy): Eukaryota > Viridiplantae > Streptophyta > Magnoliopsida > Asparagales > Amaryllidaceae > Allium > Allium sativum. Next base: position 315,521,078 of record CM060922.1, on the reverse strand, counting down.
AATGGGATTTGTATTGATATTGGAATGAAGTATCGGGTTTGGATTACAACCGGTACTTATCTTAAGATATGAACGTTGTTGATCAAGGTCTGAGAGGTAATTAAATTACCCCAACTTGAATGACTTCAGGATTATCTGAGGATGATATTAGTTGGTAATGGTGAAAGGGGTTCGTAATAATTTATTATTTCCATTAATGGAATAATAATGCAAAGTTTAATGAAAATTTGGTGTATACATATATATATATATATATAATGAAGATTCCAAAGTAAAAAGGGGAATAAAAGGCGTTGCGTGAAATTATAACGATATTTTCAAATTAGAGGGAAACGTAAAGTTGAGTTTTATTCTATCAGAATAAGCATTTGTATTGTTTCAAGAAATGAAATAGATAATATTTCGTAACATCGTTTTTAGAGTAATAAGTTAAAGTGATTTTCCAATATTAAATTATATAATAATGTGGCTAATGTTTTGAAAGTGAAATTTGAAAATGATATAGGATTTCCTGAGTACTCAAATGAAGTCGTTTAAAGAATAACCGTATGTTAAATAAGAAGCGAGAAAACTATATTTATAATATCGAAAGATTTAAGGATTTTAAATTTATATTTGTTTTATTTAAAAGGGCCAAGGTGTGCCGAATACTGAACCAGTGAACTCATTGGATTTTCATGATTGAAACACTGATTATTTTGATAGTTAAATCACCGACTATCAAATCTATCCAATCCGATTTTTGGTAAGAAAGACCGGGATAGAATTTATATTCGAAAACCATTCCGACCAACAAATATGTGAAGATATCAGAAGATGATTGAGATGGAGCATTGAAGATCGTAGATATTCATAAACGGAAGAACTGCTAATAATCTCTGGTTTAGCGGCCAGAGATAAACTGTGGTTCTGTCGTGGTTGGAATCTACGGGTTGCAATGACTTCTCGCTACTGATTCGTGGGGTGATTCCTATATGAGATGCAGTAGGAGGGTACCTTCGGTTCATTCTGTTCCTGGATGATTTGTATGGGCGGATGTCTGACAGAGTATTTCCGAAAACCATGTACGTTGATTTTTACAAATATACCGAGTGGTGGTAATGAGGGGCACTTCTTTTGTACCCAGAGTATATTTGTGGACGTCAATTAGTGACTTGACGGATCTGACGATGTGGCATTCAACGTGAATGGTGACCAGATGTTTTCTGAAGTTAATCTAAACCTCAAGCCTCAACAACCGGGAAATGACAGAAATCGGGCAGGCAACATGGCTATGTAGGTCGCTCCCATTTGGGTGTATAATCACCTATCTAGAGAAATTCCATTTCACTCTTTATTCTATTTCGATGCTGTTCCTTTTCGGGAAATAGTCGGTCGCTCCCAACCGTTGGTGATATACATTAGATACACTCAAGAGAAATGAGTGGTCGGTCATGTGAGGGCCGGGTTGCAAGACGTTCTTGTTGAACCCAATGTATTTGCCTCTAGAGATACACTATCGGCAGGTGGTCCCATACCTTCTCATAGTCGGAATCCAATCTCCAATAAGTGCCCACGGTTTTGATTGTATACTATATATATAGAGCGTGAGATGCAAGCGTTCCACTAGATTGCTATTTACTTATATTTAGACATTATTATAATATCAGACAAGATATTGATTTCAAAATGTTTTGGGTTATCGTAAGGTAAAAACCGTCCGTATTTATGTATGGATTTGGTCTTACGATTATCCTTTTCTTTCGAAAGGATTTTACCTTTAAAATCAGGTTGTGTGAATCCCTTAAACTTAGTGTGATTATCTCACTCTGGTTCACCAGACTGACCCGGTGTTTTGTAAATGCTCGGGTTAGCCCGGAGTGTGCAGGTTCAGGTTATCGAATGCTGTGAAGTCCAGAGACGAGCTGGAGATGTTCAGACGTATGATATTATATGGATACAATTCCGCTGTGTGTTGTATATGGGAACAGGTTATTATAACTGTCCCGTTGTGTGATGTACTCTGATATTGTAAGTATTTTTAAAGCTCTCAATAAAGATTTATTTCTGTATTATATTTTGTTCCGCTGCGATGTGAGACTCCATGTTGTGTTGTTTCTTCTTCTTCTGCTATTCTAATATTTATTTCTTTCTTATCTCACCCTCTAAATTCTTTCTAATAACGTCCAGTGTTTTTTGGTATTTGGAAGGTCGGCATGAGTTACAGTAAAGATATTTTTGTCGATTTCCAGGGCCGAAAATCCTTGGGTCGTTACAGTGTTATCAGAGCTATTAGTTTAGTATTACCCTTGGCTCTGTGGTGTGACTCAATAGAGATGGGGTTAGTAATACCCTAGATTGAGTTTGTCATATATATGAGAGCGCATATTTGTAATTTGATATAAAATTATTTTAAAATTATTTTTGCCCAATTTATTTTATAAAATAATAAAAGTAATGATTTTATCAATTTATCATAATATGGAAAATCGATTGATTTGTTAATGTTGATTTGAGTGATATGTTTGGATTGTGTTGTTGATTGCTTGAATATAAATCTGAAAATGGATAGACTTAGTTTAAAACCAACACGAAATAAATAAGTTGGATAAATCAATCCAGATTAATAAACCCGAATGGATAATTAAAGAAATAAAAGAATTGATTATAAATAATTATAATCTCATGTGGATTAGATTGTGTGTAGAACTGGTTGGATCGTGTGATATGGATATTTGAACCTAATTGATGTTGTTTTGGGGACTTATGAAATTTATTTGAGTTGAGAACAAGTGCAGAAGTGCCAATTCAGCTTTAAAATCCATCCAAGAGAAAATTCCGAAATTAATTGAATCCAGTTTGAATAGAGCTGCATAATAACTAAGCAAGCTCGAATATAAAATATTACTTACCGCATAATAAAGCTCGCAAAAAGGTACGCCTATGTAGAATATGAAATTTTGGTTTTTATTTGGGTTTTGAGTTTGGTTTTTGAATTTTTCCGACCCTGTTGGTCGATGTATATATATTCCTTGAACCTGCGATATTGCAGATGTCCTCCGTATAGGGGAGACTCTACCAAAAAATTTCCAAAATCTAATGTGTTAGATTTTTTTTATATTTTTGGAAAATTCTTTTATTTGGAAGAAAATTGGTTTTAAAACCAATTAGATTAGTTTGGAAATAAAAATCGAGTTTTAAATTTAATATTTTGTAAAGATAATGGGTTTGTAATGTTCTTTCCGAACTTAGCAATTTCGAGGACAAAATTATTTTAAGGGGGAAGAATGTAACGACCCGTATTTTGGCCGTCAAATATTTAATGTAATTTATTATTTTAAATATTATATTTGGCGTATTAATGGATTTTAATATTTAATTCGTTATTAAAATGAATTTTTAATGTTAATTTTATTTATAATATAAAATGAGCTTGAAATCGCGCGGCAGTTCGTAATATGGAGTTTTGAACTTCAATTGAGTATACAGAATCCATTTTTAGTTGGATTTATGTGAAATGAGAAACGTTGGAACCGTATTGATGGTAATTTTCATATGAAAGAGAAAAATCCAGATTTCGTATTATAAATGGTTAGTTATGGCCAAATAAATTTTGAAATAGTCGCTATGGAAATCGTTATAAAAATATACGTGTCAAAATAGCCGTTTTACAAACAGACTCAGATTTCAATGAAATCAGTTTCATTAGAACCGTAACATTAAATTATTGTACGGTGTTGAATGGCATGGCAAATCGATGTCGTATGTGACCACGATAGCCATAAACGCTCGTTCAATTTCTATAGCGTGTAATTAATTTAATAAAGGGTTATTTGTGTATAACTTGAACGACGATCGAATTAGGCTGCGAAACCAATTCCGTTGAGTTCGTATCGTCGATTAGAGTCAGGATAGATATATAGTTTGCTATTTTTGGAGACCGTGTAATTTGGTATCCGAAATGGCATTGTGGTGCGCGTAAAAACAGCCTACCAAGGAAACAGTCTCAGAATGCGATGAAACTGTGTCGTTGGGTTCGTATCAAAGAATTATTGTAGGATTTCAAAGTTTCAAGTTGATCGGATTTATTTAGTGATCGTGGAAAATTTAAACGCGTGTTTATTTCTGGTTTTATAAAGGATTTTTTTTTCAAACGACCTCAGATTTCGGCGAAACTTGTCCCATTGGATCCGGAATAGCTTTTTACACTAAGATTAGTTTTTTTATCAGTAAACAGCGATCGTTTTAGGGGTTTTAATCAACTACTTTACCCGTAAGTTTCATTTATAATAAACAAATATTAAACCATCCACCCAACCATGTATATATACACCATACTGGTCTCGCAAAACCTAAATCAGCTATTTCGATGGTCAACGCAGTAACACTGCCTCCACCAAAAAAACTAACGCACCATATCTCGCCACCTTCGTCATCGATTCACCTTCGATCTACTCATCTAATCAAAGAAAACTTCAACAACAAATCCTCAAGCTTCATGAGATCGACAAAGTGACCGGCTGCGATCAACTTTGGGACTGTGTGGCGACGAGGGCACGTCTCGAATGCCTGGCCATTTGAAGCGGGATTCAGGGCGATTGGAATAGCAGAGGACGGCGAGACTTGAGGCAGACGCGCTGGGACTGAGGCGCATCGCCTGAAGGCTTGGGATCTGATTCCGATCGCCGAGGTTAGGTGTTGCAAGGGGATTCTTTGTTGGAAGCAGGGTAGTTTGAACTTGGGAACTTGGAACAAACGGGATGAGGCATGAACAAATCAACGAAGGACTGAGGACCAACCAAGTATAAAATTTCAAACGTAACCAAGTAACCAACTGTTTAAAACATTTTGGTAATTTAGTTTATTAGTTAACCAAACTTCCAATTTAAGGGTTAACTAAATTCGTGACTTCCTAATTGCGGTAGAAGAATGGGATGGGAGCAGAAGATTTATGGGCTGGTCAGTCCCAAGTAGAAGGGTCGACAGTAAATTGAATAAATAAAAGTAATCAGGTATAACCATAAAATTAATTTAAGAAAGGTTAACGATAATTAAAACTAGATCATGATCCAATATTACTTATGATTTATGTTATGCAATCAGGTCTGAATGGAACGAATGAAGATAGTGAAACCTGGAGGAAATACAATATCAGTTTGATAATGATTTGCAAGAGTAATTAGTTAATTAAATATTAATTAAGTAAAATATTTATCTAATTTACTCATGAAAGTTTATAATTTTATAACTCGTACATATGTGTTCAGAATTGGATCGAGCAATTTACGTTCAGAACGTATGACTGAATTCTACATTCTGGAACTATTCTGGACAGAAACAGATGTGACTGAAATCAACCAGAGTTTTTAATTAAATTAAATGACTGTTTAATTTAATTAGAAAGAGCCGCCGACAGTGAACCAAATTGAACCAAGGTGAATTAAACTCACTCAGTTCTTCCCATTTATATTTTATATAAATTGGGTTTTTATTTTGTGTGCTCTATTTGCCATGGTTGACTGTCTTCTAGTTATAATTTATTTGCTGCTTTAACAAAAGAAATTAAACTGTCATTTAATTTCAGTGAAATACCAAATCGTTATTTTAACGAATTGGATCCAATAAAGGTAACTTACCTTGTTGGTCACGTTTATAAAATAAACGTATTTTGTTTGAATTATTTGGACTGATTGAATTGTTTTGTTTAGTAGTTGATGTTAAATGGTCGTTATTTATTATTATAGAAATTATCAATTAATGGAATTGAACGATATGATTTGAGATAACCATTTGAATACGGGAAAGACTGGTTGGAGGGATCCAACTGGATTCTTCAAATATATTATTTATTTTCATATTATCAAATATGAACTGTCATGATTGGTAATTGATTTTAGTAGTGATCATTGACTGAAAAGTCAACCTGTGTTGTGTTTTAACTAATGGGATATATTGTTTGAGTAATCGGCAGTAAATGGCCTAAAAGTAAATTGTTTTGGTTATATTGATTTACCGTCAGGTGAAATGATAGAAATGAAGTTATGAAATTTATGTTATAACTAAAGATAGATTTTGAAATATATTATTTGAATAAAGGTTTATAAAAAGGAAATAATACTTATTTTTATAATTAATTATAAATTGATTTTATAAAGACGATTCTGATGTTAATCGGATTCGTAAATGTGAGGATAAGCAAATCTATCAAACAATTTAATTTGAATAATTGGTTTGTTAAGAAATAATTAAATGGAATTATTTAAATTAATTATATTATTAATTAATTTAAAGTGAGAAATAATTGGAATTGGTTAATCGTGCCTTGAGTTGACTAAGTCAACCATTGTAACTGAAATTGATTATTAATTAAATTTTATAGTTTTGAGTTAATATAATAAAATAGTTAAATGAATATTATTTAATTTTAATAAGATTCTAAAAAGGGATTTACTATTTAGTAAATAAAGGAATTTACTACGGAAGTAGTTAACTATCGAAGAAAATTATCATTTTAATTAATAATAATTTTGGGAAATACTTTTTAATTGAAATTCATCTAAAAAGTACTCGAGGTGGGAAATGAAATCCAATGGAAAGGTGAAAGGAGTTGTGAACATGTTTTGTTTAAAACCTGAGTTTTTATAACAAAGTTGTAAAAGAGTATTTTAAGCAAATATTATAGCTTAAAATAAATGTACTTAATTTTTTGATTAAGTAAAAGGAAATTTAGATATAAGGGTTTTATAATAAACCCGGGTTATATAAATGAAATTTTAAAGTGTTAAAGCGTTAATTTTACATTAACATTACTTAATGATGGGATTAATTAAAAGTGAGGATTTGAGAATAAGATTCCAAAGTGGAAGATGGTGTGATGAATTTGGAAAGGGATTGGTAAATGTGAATATGGTAAAAGAAGTGGGTCGCAGGATTTATTAACCAGGATTTGAGAATGAGATTCCAAAGTGGAAGATGGTGTGATGAATTTGGAAAGGGATTGGTAAATGTGAATATGATAAAAGAAGTGGGTCGCAGGATTTATTAACCAAATCCGAATTGTAAATGAGCTTGGTTAAAGAGTTCGGATTAAAAGTGATGTTTTATAAAGAAGTTACTTAATTATTGAATTAAGAAAGAATGGGCCTATCCGAGAAAGAGATTTTCAAAGCGTAAGAAGGTTTTATGAAACCATATTTTGAATGAATTTGTGAAATGGGATTTGTATTGATATTGGAATGAAGTATCGGGTTTGGATTACAACTGGTATTTATCTTAAGATATGAACGTTGTTGATCAAGGTCTGAGAGGTAATTAAAATACCCCAACTTGAACGACTTCAGGATTATCTGAGGATGATATTAGTTAGTAATGGTGAAAGGGGTTAGTAATAATTTATTATTTCCATTAAAGGAATAATAATGCAAAGTTTAATGAAAATTTGGTGTATGTATATAATGATGATTCCGAAGTAAAAAGGGGAATAAAAGGCGTTGTGTGAAATTATAACTATATTTTCAAATTAGAGGGAAACGTAAAGTTGAGTTTTATTCTATCAGAATAAGCATTTGTATTGTTTTAAGAAATGAAATAGACAATATTTCGTAACATCGTTTTACGAGTAATAAGTTAAAGTGATTTTCCAATATTATATTATAAAATAATGTGGATAATGTTTTGAAAGTGAAATTTGAAAACTGAATATGATATAGGATTTCCTAAATATTCAAATGAGCTCGTTTAAAGAATAACCTTACGTTAAATAAGAAGCGAGAAAACTATATTTATAATATCGAAAGATTTAAGGATTTTAAATTTATATTTGTTTTAATTAAAAGGGCCAAAGGGTGCCGAATACTGAACCAGTGAACTCATTGGATCGTCACGATTGAAACACTGATAATTTTGATAGTTAAATCACCAACTATCGAATCTGTCCAATATGATTTTTGGTAAGAAAAGATCGGGATCGAATTTATATTAGAAAACCATTCTGACTAACAAATATGTGAAGATATCAGAAGATGATCGAGATGGAGCATTGAAGACCGTAGATATTCATAAACGGAAGAACTGCTAATAATCTCTGGTTTAGCGGCCAGAGATAGACTGTGGTTCTGTCGTGGTTGGAATCTACGGGTTGCAAGGACTTCTCGCTACTGATCCATAGGGTGATTCCTATATGAGATGTAGTAGGATGGTATCTTCGGTTCATCCTGTTCTTGGATGACTTGTATGGACGAATGTCTGACAGAGTATTTTCTGAAACCATGTACTTTGATTTTTACAAATGTACCGAGTGGTGGTAAAGAGGGGAACTTCTTTTATACCCAAAGTATATTTGTGGATGTCAACTAGTGACTTGACGGATTTGACGATGTGGCATTCAACGTGAATGGTGACCAGATGTTTTCAGAAGTTAATCTAAACCTCAAGCCTCAACAACCGGGAAATGACAAAAATCGGGCAGACATCGTGGCTATGTGGGTTGCTCCTATTAGGGTGTATAATCACCAATCTAGAGAAATTCCATTTCATTCTTTAATCTATTTCGATGTTGTTCCTTTTTGGGAAATGGTGGGTCGCTCCCAACCGTTGGTGATATACATTCGATGCACTCAAGCGAAATGAGTGGTCAGTCATGTGAGGGCCGGGTTGCAAGACGTTCTTGTTGAACCCTGTGTATTCGCCTCTAGAGATACACTATCGGCAGGTGGTCCCATACCTTGTCATAGTCGGAATCCAATCTCCAATAAGTGCCTGCGGTTTTGATTGTATACTATATATGTAGAGCGTGAGAAGTAAGCGTTCCACTAGATTGCTATTTACTTATATTTAGACAATATTATAATATCCGACAAGATATTGATTTCAAAATGTTTTGGGTTATCGTAAGGTAAAAACCGTCTGTATTTATGTGTGGATTTGTTCTTACGATTATCCTTTTCTTTCGAAAGGATTTTACCTTTAAAATCAGGCTGTGTGATACCCTTAAACTTAGTGTGATTATCTCACTCTGGTTCACCAGACTGACCCGGTGTTTTGTAATGTTCAGGTTAGCCCGGGGTGTACAGGTTCAGGTTATCGAATGATGTGAAGTCCAGAGACGAGCTGGAGATGTTCAGACGTATGATATTATATGGCTACTATTCCGCTGTGTGTTGTATATGGGAACACGTTATTATAACTGTCCCGTTGAATGATGTACTTGATATTGTAAGTATTTTTAAAGCTCTCAATAAAGATTTATTTCTGCATTGTATTTTGTTCCGCTGCGATATGAGACTCTATGTTGTGTTGTTTCTTCTTCTTCTGCTATTATAATATTTTTTTCTTCTCACCCTCTAAATTCTTTCTAATAAAGTCCAGTGTTTTTCGCTGGTTGGAAGGTCGGCATGAGTTAAAGTAAAGATATGTATGTCGATTTTCAGGGCCGAAAATCCCTGGGTCATTACACTTATCCATCATATTAACTAGCTGAGGGTCTTCTCGTTGCGCGGTTCCTATTGAGTCCAAAAGAGTAGTCCGCACCTCTAGCGATGCTAACAGACCAGGTACAAAATCAGAGGAGGGTCTAAAGTCAAAGTTTGCTATGTACTCCAAGCTTTGCTTTTCTATAAAGAGAGGACTCAAGATCAACTTCATTCTACTCAAGGCGTCTGCTACCACATTGCCCTTGCCAGGGGTATAGGAAATCTCAAAATCATATGAGGCCATAAATTCCATCCACCTTTGTTGTCTTAAGTTAAGATCTTTCTGTGAGAAAAGGTACTTTAAGGATTTATGGTCAGTAAACAATTCAAACCTTTCTCCTAGTAGATAATGACGCCATGACTTAAGAGCGAAAACAATGGCAGCTAGCTGCAAATCATGAGTTGGGTAGTCCTTCTCATGTACCTTCAATTGCCTTCCCCCATAACAAACTACCTTGCCTTCTTGCATCAAGACAGTGCCTAATCCTGTACCGCATGCGTCTGTGTATACAGTAAACATTTTGCTCCCATCAGGCAATGTCAGAACTAGGGCTATTGTTAGAGCCCTTTTCAGACGTTGGAAAGCAATATCACAATCCAAATCCCAAACGAAAGTTAGGTTCTTCTTTGTCAATCTTGTGAGTGGGGCTGAGATTTTCGCAAAGTCTTTAATGAACTTTCGGTAAAAGCCAGCAAACCCGAGAAAGCTTCGGACTTCGATTGCATTCCATGGAACCTTCCAATCTTGCATCGCAACTACTTTTGCGGGGTCCACAGCTATCCCCTCTTTGGACACCACATGTCCAAGAAACCTCACTTCTTCTCTCCAGAAGTGACATTTGGAGAATTTGGCTTTCAGCTGATGTGCACGAAGAGTATCCATGACTTCCCTTAAATGCAAAACATGCTCTTCTTCATTCTTCGAGAAAATCAAAATGTTGTCTGCGAAGACCACCACAAACTTATTAAGGAATCCCCTGAACACCCTGCTCATCAAGTCAATGAAATAAGAGGGTGCGTTTGTCAATCCGAAAGGCATGGCAAGCCATTCGAAGAAACCATCTGTGACGGCCCTCCCCGCACCAGTCGGTACACATGCCCGACTAACCCGGAACGGTCGCCAAAGAAAGGAAAGAAGAGAATGAACTAATCAAGAACCTGTAGAATGCCTCACAGCGCAGGGAATAAAATATAATAATAACATACTTGACATAAAACAGGTGAGACAGTGCATAAGCTGAAACTAAACATCATGGCAGTGGAAAATCCAAATACAGCTTATGTTCCACATCATCATTATTACAACTTTAAAACTGTCTCTAAAGCAAAAGAAAGCAAGGGTGCACTACTAATGCCCAAAGTACTGACCAGCAGCGACACAGGGAGAATATCTATATATATCATAAGTGGAAGCCTCCTGCTCGTCTCCAGTACAGCTACTCGTGCATCACCAGCTAACCTGTCTCTAGTCTGCTTGTGAGAGCACCCAGAGTAATAAGAAGAGACATAAAACTCTGGGTCAGACAAAAGTCTGGTATGAGCGATAAGCAGCAAAACAGAACAATAACAGGTATACTAAACCATACATGAACCTGGGCCTGCAACCAAAGAGTTAGCACTACATACTGTACAGTACTCTAAGGTGCCACTAACACATGGTATAAAGAATACGAGGGTGGGGGTGTGCATGTCATAGTGATGGCAAACAAATCAAGCATAACAACCATCCTCACATCTCTCACTCAGTGCGTAAAGCATACGATATCCACCACTTTGATCACTAGACCCATCGAGGTAATGATGGAGTTCGACTTGTACAACTACTGCTACCACCATGCTTATCCTATGGGATCATGACCAAACCTTTTCAAATGACCCCATTTCATTGGTCTATAACCCACTAGTCGTACCTATGCCACTGTGGCCCTGAATCCGTCCATGTACCTCCCATACATAGTGATCCAAAGTCCCAGACATCGACAACCCCTTAGCACACGTCCCGCAGCAAAGTCCAATAATGAAGTTAACTCATTGGTTCCCAACTGGATCCTGAGTTCTACTTACTATTTGGAATTCCTTAGCATCTCGGGTTTTGGTCGAATTGGAGTTGGTCTTCAAAAGAGTCGTCACGTAGTAGTAATAGCACTCGTCTGACTCTGATCGGATATGCATAGTGCTCCAGTCCTCATCGGTTCGGTTCGGTCCAATACTTCCTAGTATGCTCCTAGGTGCGGTTCGGTTCGGTGCTTCCCTTCTAGCTCGGTTTGGTTCAGATGCCCTCTTCCTGGGTTTGGCTCGGTGGTTGCTTCCTGGTTCAGTTCGGTGGTTGCTCCCTCCTAGATATCCCGATCCGATCCCCCTCCCCTTCATTAGCCCGATCGGTCTCATCCTTCTTCATTCGCCTGATCCGATCCCAATCCAACTATAGTGGCCTTCCTTCTTGCCATGCTTTATCTTGTGCTAAGTTCCAGTTCGGTTCGGTGCTCCCTTGCTCATCCTACTATTCGACCCGAGCCCCTTCAACCGATCCGATCCGAAACCCTGCACAATTTTCCTACGACTTTTTCCAGCGACTGTTTTACACCATATGACGGTATTTTCGACCATTCTAATTCTTCTAATCAATCACAAAGCATACCATACAGTCATAGCAACATGTATAATCAACGACAAACACCAAAAACAATAATTTGATAGGTGAAAACGGATCAAACATAGCCAAAATCCCATATTTCCCTTAAGCATGTTTAAGCCAAACTAATGATAGGATTAGTAAAACTTAACCAAACTAACCAAATTTTCTAACAGAGGCTTAAAACAATATTTCGAAATTTATCAATATTTTTCCATATTTTTAACATGTATAAATTCGCTAATTATCACTAATTACTCTTAATTAACCATTATTAGTGAGGAACTATGCAAATCACTCACCTTAGCCACAAACAAATTACCAAATCTGAAATGATTCTCTGTTTGGCGCTATTCCCAAAGCTATACATCAGTCCTACCTCGATTCTTGTGCTAATCCTCTTTGATTTGATGTAGATTTGGCTTAATTAGCGATTAGGAGGTGATTTGGGTGTTTTAGATGTTGGAGGCCATTACTAGGGTTCCAAGAATGAAAGTGGCTGCTGTGAAAGTGAGAAAAAGGGTGTTCTCTAAACCCTAACAGCCCTTAAATACTCCAAATCCCGAAATTCTCCTTTGGGCCTAGCTGTTAATCACCCGGTTAAGCCCAATTAAGCAGTTTTTCACCATTTGAAACTTGTTTCAGCCATATCTCCCAAACGGATAGTCCGTTTGGCTAATATGACTACTCTACAAAAAGGTAAATCATCACCTGGATCTAATGAAAGTGGTTTCAGGTCAAAACTCCTTTTCAACCAAAAGTTATGGCCGAATGAACATGGGAAATGACTCCAATAGTCGTCTCCCAAAGTTACATGACCATATGACTTCGCATGTGAAAGAAATAAATATTCTACGATCCTTCGATGCGTAGAATGCAGGTTGTTACACTCTCCCCCATTAAGAAATTTCGTCCTCGAAATTCCTTAACCCAAAACATACAAAGGATCACGCATGCCTACCAGCCACATACAACAATCAAACATGCAAAACAAACAAAACAAGTCTATCCTAGCATGCGGAAAGACTAAATCGAAACTGAAATCTTACCAAGAGAAGAGTTCTGGATACGTCTTCCTAATGCTCTCCTCTGTCTCCCAAGTACAGTCATTCTCATTCTTGCCCCACTAAAGTTTGACTAGATTCACCGCTTCCCTTCGAAGTTGCTTCGTATCGTTCCTAACAATACGCATAGGCTTGTGGTTCCCAACCGCCTCGGGTTCAACTTCGATATCATCAAATTGATCAGGTGAAATAGTCACATCTGGGTCGTGCACGAACTTCCTTAACTGGAAAATATGAAATACGTTATGAACTCCTGCCATCTTCTCTGGTAATTCAACTTTATATGCCAAATTCCCAATTTGCTCAAGAACTGGGAATGGACTAACAAATCTTGGTGCCAACTTGCCTCTCCTTCCAAATCGTATCACGCTCTTCAACGGAGAAATCTTGACAAACACCAAGTCGCCAATAGAGAACTTTAATTACCTCCTCCTCTTATCAGCATAACTTTTCTGCCTATCTTGGGCAGCCTTCATTCGCTGTTGGACAACCTTAATCTTAGCTGAAATTTCTCTTATCACATCTGGTCCAAGTACAAACTTCTCACCAGTTTCTAACCAACATGATGGTAAGTTGCACGGTCTTCCGTACAAAGCTTCAAATGGAGCCATACCAATACTAGATTGATAACTATTATTATATGCAAACTCTACTAGATGCAAATGGTCATCCCATGATCCACCACAATCCAATACACAGGCTCTCAAGAGGTCTTCTAATATACGATTCACCCTCTCTGTTTGACCGTCGATTTGAGGATGATACGCGGTACTGAGATATAATTCTGATCCTAACGTCTCTTGTAAGCTCTTCCAAAATCCACTAGTGAACAACGGATCTCGGTCACTCACAATGCCTTTGGTTATTCCATGAAATCTCACTACCCACTTTACATATAGTTCAGCTAACTTAGTTGCCGTTCTATTCGACTTGACGGGTATAAACCTTGCACTCTTAGTCAATCGGTCCACAATCACCCAAATGCTATCATGCCCCGATCTAGTCCTTGGTAATCCATCAATGAAATCCATCGAGACTTGTTCCCATTTCCATTCTGGAATTTCTAATGGTTGTAACAAACCACTAGGCTTCTTTTGCTCAGCTTTAACCAGCTGGTAAATCATGCATTTGGATATAAACTTCCCAACGTCTCTTTTCATCCCTTCCCAGTAGTAGGTCTGCTTCATGTCTCGATACATCTTGTTACCACTGGGGTGTATAGTCAGTTTTGAGTGATGACATTCTCTAAGCACTTCATTTCTCAATCCATTGACATTGGTTACAACTAGTCTTCCATTATTCCTAAGCCATCCATCTCGATCAAGCCCATACTTGCTCATCTCTTAGTCGATTCTCATCTCTAACTTTGAGATGATTTCCAATAGGTTAGGATCGTTTCTATGACTGGAACCAATCCGCTCCATCAAAGTGGGTCTGATCGTCAAACTTGCTAACATTTCTGGATCTAATTTGCACTTTGGTCTGAAATCATACCCCGCGATGTACTCTAGTTGCTTCCATTCTAGAAACATAGCCCCTAAACTGGAATGTCTTCACTCAATGCATCATCTACCGCATTGCCCTTTCCTGGTGTGTATGCGATATTGAAATCGTAGGAAGCTAAGAATTCCAACCATCTTTGCTATCGGAGATTTAGATCCTTCTGAGAGAAGAGATACTTTAACGATTTATGATTGGTAAACAACTCGAATCTTTCTCCCAAGAGATAATGTCTCCACATCTTCATTGCGAATACGATCGCTGCTAATTCCAAATCATGGGTAAAGTATCTTCTCTCGTGCGGTTTCAATTGCCGACTTGCATAAGCTACAACCCTACCTCCTTGCATCAATACAACACCTATTCCGGTACCACATGCATCTGTGTATACCGTCATCTCTTCATTCCCCTTAGGAATGACTAACACTTGTGCACATGTCAACTTGTCCTTTAGACTCTTGAATGAATTCTCACACTTTTCGTTCCAAGCGAAAGCTTGATTCTTCTTGGTCAACTAAGTCATCGGTGCTGTTATCTTAGAGAAGTCTTGGATAAACTTACGATAATATCCAGCTAACCCCAAGAAACTTCTTATGTCTGTTGCATTCTTGGGCGTAGACCAATCTTGTACCGTAGCCACCTTCGCAGGGTCCACGGCGATACTATTTTCTGAAACAACATGGCCCAAGAATCTCACTTCCCTCCTCCAGAAGTGACACTTAGAAAACTTTGCTTTCAATTGGTGTTTTCTCAACACCTCCATCACTATCCTCAAATGTTCCTTGTGTTCTTCCTCTATCCTCGAATAAACAAGTATATCGTCCACGAGCACAAGAACAAACTTATTCAACTGATCTCTGAATACTCTATTCATAAGATCCACAAAATATGATGGTGCGTTGGTCAACCCAAATGGAATAACCAACCACTCATAAAATCTAGATGGCGTCCGAAATGTCGTTTTAGCTATACTCTCAGCTTCCACTCTAAGCTGATGAAAACCTATCGCGAGATCCAACTGGGAGAACACTCTCGCGCCACTCAACTGATCAAACAAATCATCTATCCGTGGTAGAGGATACTTATTCTTCCTCTTCACCTTATTCAGCTCGCGGTAGTCCACACACAATCGAAGGGAACCATCTGCATTGGTAGCAAACACAACTGGGGCTCCCCACTCAGAAACACTTCTTCTGATAAATCTCTTCTTCAAAAGATCGCTTACTTGCACCACGAGCTCTCGATGCTCCCTTGGCACCATACGACGAAGTGGCATCACTATAGGTCTGGCATCTTTCACTAAATCAATACGGAACTCAATGTCTCGATGTGGTGGAAGCCCGGTCACTTCCTCAAAGACGTCCGGATACTGGCCAACCACGAGCAAACTTGACAACTCATCATGCGGGATGTCGAGAGAATTTAGAAAACTGGTCATTACCCCATCATTAGGTAGAGCACCAAACACTACCCTCCGCCCATCATCCGCTCTAGCTGTCACCAAAAAGCCCTCACAGCCTACCACTACCCCGTATCTTTGGAGCCAATCGACTCCCAAAATAATGCCAAACCCAGTAAAAACCCAAAACAAAGCAATCACAAATAAACATGCATCCATGACTCGATAAGACCACATTACGGCAAATCATGCTAAGGCTAGTCAAACCATCAATCTGGTTTGTTACTACTAAAGGTCTATCGACGATCTCGGGTTCCAATCTCATCCTATCTACTAGGTCACTAGATATGAAGGAACTGGAAGCTCCGGTATCAAACAAAACTCTAACATGAACATTATAAATAGAAAGCATACATTGAATAACGACATTCTTTCCCTTCTCCGCCGCAATTGGGGCATTCGACGAAGAAGTAACAACATTAAGGGCATATGCTTTCACCGTCTTCTTTTCTTTAGGGGGTTATGGACACTTGTCCTTGTGATGTCCCACTTAGCCACAGTTGAAGCACTTCCTATCCG